>CM019067.1:294641517-297041517 GCA_009667805.1 Leptobrachium leishanense
GGGGCTCAGGAGCTCGGCTAACATGCGGCCATCTTGGTCAGAGGTCAGGACACGCCCCCTCCCCTGCATATTTCATCCTCATCCTTCTCCCTCCCCTACTTCACTTTGTCTTCCCTCTTCTCTACACGCTACCCACCACACTTCGCATATCTTCCCGAGGCTTGCCCTCACCGGCCGCCTCCTGCTAAATTGTCTACGGCTATACTGCCCCTACTCCCTCTACAGTTTCTCCTCAGATGCTCATGTGACCCAGTTAACTGCTCCTCGCACATCTTATTACTTAGAGTGGGTATGGCAGATTCACCGGGCTGCTCAGAGAGCTTAAAGTTTGTCCAATGACTCTTTGTAATAGAATAGAGTAAAGTAAAGCCAGCACTGAGACAATAAGATACTCATAACCGTTTGCGCTTTTATCGCTGATTTGATGATGTTACGCTCCCACACATGTGCTGTATGTTTCTCCTTCATTTCTGCTATTCTCTGCTGCACACAACCAGATTTTGTGATGATGCACGTATTGTCTACTATGTTTTATTCACTCATATGTCACTTTGCCTTGAATAATAAAACTTTGTTTTTGAATAAAAAAAAGAAGTTTCTGTGTGCCTATGGACACGTGAACTGCATTTTTGAAACTAGTGTTATCAGAGAGAAGGGGATGTAGTAGATCAGTCTTATACTTATCTACCACTAGAGGACATAGTTGTTTGTGTTACCTGGTTTTTGTTACTGTACATAATGTTTCCGGGTCAGGGGTTGTGGTTGTCAGTTTCCTGAGTAGGAGAGCTGTGTCTGTACCAGTGAATAAAGAGAATAAGTAATTCATCCACCACCTGTCTCTGCATCAGTCATATGAAGATATTACAGTAATCTTCAGTTAAGGTGTGCACCCAGAAGCTCCTCAAGACTCCAGTCTGCAACCAGGTCTTCACCCCTATCAGACCTCCGTCTTTGCCAGGCCTTATATCTTGCCAGGCCGGCATCTCACTTACCCAGGTCTGTAGAAACCACTAAAGACTTTACCTTCTACCAAATACTCACCTTCTATCAAGGACTCCCCTTCTGCTGAAGGACTTCACCTTCTACAAAGGACTTTAACTTCTACCAAGGACTACCCTTCTGCTAAAGGACTTCACCTTCTATAAAAGGACTTCACCTTCTGCTGAAGAACTTCACCTCCACTACTACTACAGATCTCAATCATATTCTAATTATTGTTTACTAGTCCTGTTGTTATTATTCTACTCTAGATCTTGTGCCCTTCTCTGCCTTCAGCCTCTTGTGCCCATCTCTGTCTTTAGCCTCTTGTGCCCTTCTCTGCCTTCAGCCTCTTGTGCCCTTCTATGCCTTCAGCCTCTTGTGCCTTTCTTTGCCTTCAGCCTCCTGTGCCCAACTTTGCCTTCAGTCTCCTGTGCCCATCTTTGCCTTCAGCCTCCTGTGCCCATCCTTACAGCCTTATTTTCCTATACTTGCTTATCAACTATTCATATTGTCCGGTTTCCCTATTTCTATTCTCTATACCCTTTTGCCATTTTCCTTTTGCTACATTGTTGTTTATACTAAAATAAATCTTGTTACTTTTCCCTTACCTGGCTTTCCTCTTTTTGTGTTTACTGCAAATTGGGATCAACACCCCTCACACACCGTGACACATTCTGTGTGTCTCTACCTCGGCTTCCTCTTTCGTCTAACACTCTTACACTTCCTGTCTCCACGTATCTATGTATATATGCAACACACACACATTCTACAGGTACAACTGAGAGGCAGCCTGTAAAGTCCAGTTTATTGGTAAGTCCAATTTACATTTATATGTAGGCGGGTTTCAGTTTCCCGCAGTCATGAATCATAGAAAGTATTGGGAGTTAGATGCTCTGATTACCCATCCGAGAGCTGTCAAATTTCCATTCCATAATGGTGTCCCCTAGCACCCGGTGGACATTTTTGGACGTTTTGATAAGTAATTTGTCCACCAATACCAGATTGAAGGGGTTATTCAGAGAGCAACGAAATGGACACGGAATTGCACCGTTCGGTGAATTTCCCTACGGTTCAACTTCATGGCCATTTGTCTATTCAAAAAGCTGGTGATTGGCCAAATATTGGTGAAATAGAGTTACCTTCGACAGCAGCGGAATTCCCCATAGAGAAGTAATAGTTAATCTACTCAGAACATTGAACAGCAGTGAAATGTCAGTGAAATGCCCTGATTTGCAGTGGTTTCATTCGACAGGTTTAACCCCTTAGTGACCACGGACGTACCATGTACGTCACGGCCGCGGGTCTCTTTTAGACCCGCTGACGTACATAGCCCCTTAGTGACCCCAAGGCCCAGACCCAGGGCCCAGACCCCAAGGCCCAGACCCCAAGGCTCAGAACCTGGGCCCAGACCCCAAGGCCCAGACCCCAAGGCCCAGACCCCAAGGTCCAGGGACCAGGCCCAGCCTAGACCCAGGGCCCAGACCCCAGGGATCAGGCCCCAAGGCCCAGCCCCATGGACCAGACCCCAAGGCCCAGACCAAGGGACCAGGGCCCAGGCCAGACCCCAAACCATACTCCGGGCCCAGACCCCAAGGCCCAGTCCCAGGGACCAGACCCAGGGACCAGACCCCAGGGTCCACACCCCAGCCAGACCCAGACCCAGGGTCCAGACCCCAAGGCCCAGACCCAGGGTCCAGACCCCAGGGACCAGGCCCAGCCTAGACCCAGGGGCCAGGCCCCAAGGCCCAGCCCTATGGACCAGACCCCAGGCCAGACTCAGGGCCCAGACTCCAGACCAGATTCAGGGCCCAGACCGCAGGGACCAGACCCCAAGGCCCAGTCCCAGGGACCAAACCCAGGGCCCAGACCAGACCCCAAGGCCCAGGCCCAGCCCCCAAGGCCCAGAGCACAAACCCCAAGGCCCAGGGCCCAGACCCCAAGGCCCAAACCAGACCCAGGGACCAGGCCCAGACCCAGAGGCCATCATATACAGCCCTTTACTGTGAGATTTATTGCTGTGGATTCTGTGATACCTTCATACACACCGCATATTACTGGGAGTTTTATTGCTGTGGATTCTGTGATACGCTCATACACACTGCACATTACTGGGAGTTTTATTGCTGTGGTTCTATGTTATGTCCTTTTTTTGAAGGGGGAGAAAAGCGGTTAGAGTTTGAGGGAGAGCCGGGGGGGCCCCATCGTGAGGTTTAGTAAGGGGCCCCATCATTTCTGATGGCTGCCCTGCCCAGCAGTCAAACCCCATAATTATATATATATATATATATATATATATATATATATATATATATCACAGACCACAGAATTATATACACAGCAAATGCCTGCAGAATTATATATATATAATACAGCACAGTCAGACCCCAAAATTATATATATAATACAGCACAGTGAGACCCCAAAATTATATATATAATACAGCAAAGTCAGACCCCAAAATTATATAATAAAGCACAGACCCCAAAATGATATATATAATACAGCACAGACCCCAAAATTATATATATAATACAGCAGTCAGACCCAAAATTATATATATAATACAGCACATGCCTGCAGAATTATATATACCCAGCAGTCAAACCTCAGAATTATATACACAGCACATACCCACAGCAATTGTATGTACCAAGCAAAGTCAGAACCCAGAATTATATATATAATCCAGCACAGTCAGACCCCAGAATTATATATATAATACAGCACATGCCTGCAGAATTATACATCCCCAGCAAACCCCAGAATTATATATACCCAGCAGTCAGACCCCAGAATTATATGTATACAGCACATCATGCCTCAGAATTACATATACCCTGCAGTCAGACCCCAGAATTATATATACCTGGCACAGTCAGACCCCCAGAATTGAATATGCCCAGCACAGTCAGACCCAGAATCATACTTACCCAGACAGACCTCTGAACGGCAAGGCTAACTCCAGCAACCTGGCCTCCCTGCTCCTTACTGTGTATGGAGCTGCCCTAATAAAAAAAACGCTGCCTGTGTCCCGAGGGAATCAAGAACTTACCCTTATGATGTGATTCCAGGCAGCTGCTGCATCAGGCTGCTCCTGCTCTCTCCTCACCTCTCACTCCTCCCTCCTGGCACATGGACAGGAAGCTGACTGTGGAGGAGGATGGGGAGGAGCAACTGCTGAGAGCAGCATGATGAGAGGCTCTGAGTAATATTTTCTCGGGGGGATTTGCCCTGTTGCCCCCCCCCTGGATGGTTGCCCTGCTCAGAACGTCAGAGGAATGCCAATGTTTGTATGCCAGAGCGGGTTATCAGGAATGACAGGGGTTGTATCGCCAGAGTAGAGTGTCAGCCAATGCCAGGGGTCGTATTGCCAAATCGGGTAGTCAAAGGAGTGCCATAGTTTTAGAGCTGGGAGAGGAGAGTCAAACAAGCCAGAGTCGATACACAGAATAAACGACAACAGATTTGAAACCAGCACGAGAGGATTGAAAACCACATCAGGGCAAGGAACGCTTCTCAGGCTACTGGTTTAAAACCCAGCGGGCTCTGCGTTGTCACACCGCACCCCGACAACGGTCTTCCCACATGATTGCGTCCATCCAGTAGTTCAGTGATCGCAATAGCGAGCAGCATGGAAAGCACTGCCGGCCGCTGGGCTGCCTGGACAGCGTGGGATGTGTCACCTGTCCAATGACACCTAACTTAAACTTGTGGGGTGTAAATTACAGAGATACAGGGGTCTAAATTACCAACGCTGTCCTCTCAGCAGAGCTTATGTTTATTTATTTATAAAGGATTTTACCAGGAAGGATACATTGAGATTTCTCTAGTTTTCAAGTATGTCCTGGGTTCAAGAACATTGAAATTTTACAGTCATTACAGAAATACAAAGTAATAAAATGCAAGATATAAAATAATTTAAAAAAACAGCACACAAAATACAGATTTACACAGAAAATAAATATGTAGGAAATAGTCATTATGTTACATGTTTACAGGCACATTCTGTATTGAGGTATGTTAGTAAGGAGCTCTTGAGTAGGCTTGTGCACCGATTTTTTTTTCGGTTTGATTCGGTTCGATTTTTCAACTTTTCGATTCGGCTCATTTCGCCCGATTTCGGTTTCGATTCGATTCGGTTCGACCTGTTTTTCGGGTAAATTTTTTTTCGGAATTTCGACCGTTTTTCGTATTTTCGTGTCACTGTGCTCGGTTTTTGTCTCGACTTTTCGTTTTTTCTATAAATTTTCGTTTTCCAGAAAATGTTCGTTTTTACAAAACTTTCGTTTTTCGGAAAATTTTTGTTTTTCGGAATTGCACATTTTTCGGCATATCGACCTTTTTTCGTATTTTTCGTGTCATTTTGCCCGTTTTTTGTATCGACTTTTCGTTTTTTCGAAAAATTTTCGTTTTTCAGAAAATGTTCGTTTTTACAAAATTTTCGTTTTTCGGAAAATTTTCGTTTTTCGGAAAATTTTCGTTTTTCGGAAAATCTGTTCTCGTTTGCCACATTTCAAGCCCATTCGAAAAATCCGAAAATATTTCGTTTCGGCTCGGAAAACATTTCGGATCTGAACTTTTCGGAACTAAAATTTTTCGGAAATTCGGCCGCATCCGAAAACACGATTCGGGAAATTTCGTGAAAATTCCGAAATTCCGAAACCCGAAACACACATCCCTACTCTTGAGTGACCTAAGACTGGGGGAAGATTTGATGGTGTCTGGGAGGTTATTCCATAACTGCGGTGCTCTGTAGGAAAATGAGGATCGAGCCACTGTCTTTTTGTATCGTATGTTTTAGATGAACCATTGTGTAATAACACATTGCACCATCACCTCCACATTTTTCTCCTGTCGTGGTAAATGAGAAGGTGAGTTGGTGCAGCATCACTGCTCACTGTATAATTGTAAAGTGAATAATAGTGCTGTGATAGAATAGAAAACAAATAAAATAAGAAAAAAAATATTTATATTTTATTTTTACATAAATTTCTCGGCTGCCGGTTACTCCTCGATTATTAGTGACATCTGCACGCAGGGAGCATGCCGTTGTGACTAGGGATGCACCGAAACGGAAATTTCCGCTGATACCGAAACCCAAAATTCGGGATCAATTTCAGCTGAAAACCGAAACCGAAAATCAGACATGAGAACCTGGGCCTGGAGGCTGGCCGATCAGCCTGCGACAGCTGGAGGACTGTCACCGCTGGAGTTCAGGGCCGAAGTAGGAGGATGTTGGTGAGTATGTTGCCTACACATACTCACCTACATCGGCCCGAGTCCTCCACCAGTGGCAGTCCTCCTGCATCCAGTGCCCGCTCTCTGTGTTGGCCGCTGGGATGATGTCACGAAAGCCGTTGACCCAGGGGTCAAGTCCTGGGAAAAAAAGTGAGGGAACTCACCCACGAATTCCACAACCCCCATTACCTGAAGAAAATATATATATATATATATATATCACGAGTATAGCAGTGCGTGCCGGTGATACCATTTTTATTGCGTTAACTTTACATTTAAAAGACAAACTTTCAAGAGTGTAAACTGGAAACTATAATGATCAGTGAAAGGTATCACTACGTACAGGTATACTCGTGATTGTGGCAACTGGACTAACTCTTTATTTATATATATATATATATATATCCAGGCACAGACCCCCAGTATAATATACACAGCGCTGAGCCCCCAGAATAATATACACAGCGCTGAGCCCCCAGAATAATATACACAGTGCTGAACCCCCAGAATAATATACACAACACTGAGCCCCCAGAATAATATACACAACACTGAGCCCCCAGAATAACATACACAACACTGAACCCCCAGAATAATATACACAGCACTGAACCCCCAGAATAACATACACAGCACTGAACCCCAAGAATAATATACACAGCACTGGTTATATGGATATATTTTCCCCAGTTCACATGGATATAATTGCCCCAGCTCATATGGGTATATATTGCCCCAGCTCTCATGGATAATGCCCCCCCCCAGCTCTCAGGGATAATGCCCCAGGTCTCATGGATATTGCCCCCAGGTCTCATGGATATTGCCCCCAGGTCTCATGGATATGCCCCAGGTCTCATGGATAATGCCCCAGGTCTCATGGATAATGCCCCCAGGTCTCATGGATACTGCCCCCAGGTCTCATGGATACTGCCCCCAGGTCTCATGGATATTGCCCCAGGTCTCATGGATACTGCCCCCAGGTCTCATGGATATGCCCCAGGTCTCATGGATATTGCCCCCTGGTCTCATGGATATGCCCCAGCTCTCATGGATATGCCCCCAGCTCTCATGGATAATGCCCCCAGCTCTCATGGATAATGCCCCAGCTCTCATGGATAATGCCCCAGGTCTCATGGATAATGCCCCCAGCTCTCATGGATATGCCCCAGGTCTCATGGATAATGCCCCCAGGTCTCATGGATATTGCCCCAGGTCTCATGGATACTGCCCCCAGGTCTCATGGATATGCCCCAGGTCTCATGGATATTGCCCCCTGGTCTCATGGATATGCCCCAGATCTCATGGATAATGCCCCCAGCTCTCATGGATAATGCCCCCAGGTCTCATGGATAATGCCCCAGGTCTCATAGATGTTGCCCCAGGTCTCATGGATATTGCCCCCCCAGGTCTCATGGATATGCCCCAGCTCTCATGGATATGCCCCCCCAGGTCTCATGGATATGCCCCAGGTCTCATGGATATTGCCCCCCCAGCTCTCATGGATATTTATTTATTTATTTATTTATTTATTTATAAAGGATTTTACCAGGAAGGATACATTGAGATTTCTCTCGTTTTCAAGTATGTCCTGGGTTCGAGAACATTGAGTGGTTACAGAAATACAAAATAGTAAAATGCAAGATATTAACACAAAACCAAATATACAGATTAACAGAAAAATAAATATGGAGGAAATAAAGTCATTATGTTACATGTTTACAGGTGCATTTCGTATTGAGGTATGCTAATAGGGATATGCCCCAGGTCTCATGGATATGCCCCCCCAGGTCTCATGGATATGCCCCCCCAGGTCTCATGGATATGCCCCCCCAGGTCTCATGGATACTGCCCCCAGGTCTCATGGATATGCCCCAGGTCTCATGGATATTGCCCCCAGGTCTCATGGATATCCCCCCAGGTCTCATGGATACTGCCCCCCCCCAGGTCTCATGGATATGCCCCAGGTCTCATGGATATTGCCCCCCCAGCTCTCATGGATATGCCCCAGGTCTCATGGATATGCCCCCAGGTCTCATGGATATGCCCCCCCAGGTCTCATGGATATGCCCCCCCAGGTCTCATGGATATATGCCCCCAGGTCTCATGGATATGCCCCCAGGTCTCATGGATACTGCCCCCAGGTCTCATGGATATGCCCCAGCTCTCATGGATATGCCTCCCCAGGTCTCATGGATATTGCCCCCCCAGCTCTCATGGATATGCCCCCCCAGGTCTCATGGATACTGCCCCCCCCAGGTCTCATGGATACTGCCCCCCCAGGTCTCATGGATACTGCCCCCCCCCCAGGTCTCATGAATACTGCCCCCAGCTCACCTTTGCTGCTCCTCCTGCTCCTGCCGCACATTGCCGGCGGCCGCGTGCTTCCTGCTTCAGCGGCCGCTGACAGAAAGTGCAGCTGCTCGCCTGGGATCTATGAAACAGCCAGGCGAGCGGCTCCACCTCCTGTCAGCTGGCCGTTGTAACAGGTTAGCACGCGGCCGCCGGCATTGTGCGGCGGCGGTGTTCGGGCTCGGGCCACAGTGGGAACGCTGCGTTCCTGCAGTGTTCCCGCTGTGGGAGAAGTGCGGGAACGCCGTTCCTGCGCGTTCCCGCTCGACTCGAGCCCTGCGTGGACCCATGGTCAAAGACTACCATGATGTCATACTGACGACCAAAGGAGAGAGGACACTGGATACAGGAGGACTGCCACCGGTCCAGGACTCGGGGCCGATGTAGGTGAGTATGTGCAACGCTCTCTCCCCCCCCTCCAACAAAATCCGTGACCTGGGCCTGGAGGCCCACCCGAGCCCCCTGCTCGGCCGGCCTTCAGACTCAGACGAGCCCCTTGCTCGGCTGGGCCTCCAGGCCGAGCCGGGGACTCGCCTGTGCCTGGAGGTCGGCTGAGCAGGCAACTCGGCCGGCCTCCAAGCTCAGGCGAGCCCCAGGTCGGGTGGGCCTCTAGGCCCAGGCCAAGCTGGGGGCTCGTCTGAGCCTGGATGCTGGCCGAGCAGGCAGCTCGGCCGTCCTCCAGGCTCAGGCGAGCCCCTTGCTCGGCCGGGCCTCCAGGCCCTATTTTGAAAGGGAAATTTTCAGGCGATTTTTGGCTGAATTTCCATTTCTGCCGAAACCGAAAACACCATTTTCGGCCGATAATTTTCGGTGGCCGAAATTTCGGTGCATCCCTAGTTGTCACTATGTGTGAAGCCAATCAAGTAAGCGATTGGTTTCAGAGAGGCCATGATGGATCGGAGCTGCACCCAGTACAGGACCAGGCAGATGGAAGGTTTGAACTTCTCAGCTGTCGGTCACTCAAACATCAGCACGGTCAAGCCTGAGAGTTGTCAGGGAGAAAGCCACTGGGTCAGATCTGTGCATGCCCCGATCCATCGTCCTGCGCAGGCGCTAGGGGACTCGCAATCGTAAAGTTCACAAGTCCGGTTGTGCTGCACAATTAGCAATCACTACATGACGCGAGTAGTGCAGGGAGCGCAAATTGCACAGAATAGACTCAGGGACTACCGGGTTGAGGAGTAAAAGCGAAAATTAAGAATATTAATTGGGCAGAAGCTGTCAGCACTCTCTGCCCAATTATTTAAGGGCAAAAAAGGACACTTTATTTTTTAGTAGATTGTTCCTTTAAAAAAAAAAAAACGCACACACAGACCCACACACACACACACAGACCCCCCCCCCCCACACACACACACACACACACCACCACCACCACGTCCACCCTACTACCATCTCCCTAGGCTTGCTTCAGTGTAGATGGGCCGGGCAGTGCAGTTAGCAGAGTGGCCAGCAGATGGCGCTCGAGCACCTCTCTCCTCCCCACCGCGGCCAGTGCTGGCGGAGCATGTGCAATGGCTGAGGGTGGAGGGAGCTGGGGGCTCTATAGAGAGACGCGCAGGGATGCTAGGAGGGTAACAATACGCCGAGGCTGTGGAGGAAGAGGGAGGCAGCATGGAGGTTGGTGCCTGAGCCCCGATGCGGCACTCTGCTCCCCCCATCGAGGGCAGTGAGGGCTGCGGCACAGCACGGGAGACCCGCCTGAGGACATGATCCGCGCCCCGGCCGCTCTGCTCCTGTGTCTGCTGGCCTGCTGCTCCAGCAACGCCAAGACCCCGCAGGAGCACAATGCAGGGGTTCAAGGTCGGTGGGCGCTGCGGGACCGTCCCTCACCCCCCCCCTCCCTACAGCTCCCCTCCTTCCCTCCACCCTGGATGCAGGCGATAAGAAGGGGGCATCACTCTGGGCACCCCCCCCCCCGTTATGCCCCCTGGGGGCTGGCAAGGAAAGGCTGCGACTGCTGCTTGCAGGGATTAACCCACTGAGTGCTGAGCAGCTGCCCCCTCTGCCCTATACTGGGGCTTTAATCACTGTGCAGGGAATACACACACACACACACACACACACACACCTCCAATGCACATAAGGGAAAAAAATATATCTGTGTGTATATACACTGTGAGTAATAATATATATACTTATATTTTCTCACTGCATATATAGTAATGTGCATACCATACAAAATAAATGTTCTGTATACACACACAGAAAATCTGTAGAAGCAGAGAATGTATATATTTTTCTTTACATATGTTTTTGTATGTATATTTGTTATTCTGTCTCTCCCCATTGTACAGCGCTATGGATCTTGATGGCGCTTTATGCTTGTAACTGTGTATGTATGTGTGTACAATTTCCCCCCCATATTTGTTTTCTCTGTGTAATATGTATATATATAATATTATAGCCCTGTTTTTTTTCGTCCAGAGTTCTATTCGTGTGATTATAATATACTGTGTGTTCTCTATGTATTGATGAGTCAAATGTGCCACTGGGAATCAGTGTGTGTGTGTGTGTGTGTGTGTGTGTGTGTGTTATGCGAGAATGAAAAAAAAATATATATATATTTATATTTATTTATTTATTTCAAAGAGCGATCATGCAGTCTGACATCCAGAAAAAGTCCAGTGAAGTCAGTTTCCCTGTGTGTGTATATATATATATATATACATACACACACTGATCATCTTCTTGCGTCCATAAATTAGAAAATAGTAAAGATGATTTTATGTATCATTTTTATAACGTTATTGTTTCTTATGCTTTTTTTTTTTTGTCGTGTTGCTGCTATGTCTTTTATTATTTCTCGTCCTCTTGGATTGGTGGAGCCCGGTGATGGTTAATGTTTATATATATTTTTAATTCTCGCAGAAAATGGTTGATGTTGAAATGTTTTGTATCGAAAGGCATCTTGTTTATATATAATATGTATAACTTTTCCATATTTCTTGTATTCCTTGGAATTCTGTTTTATTTTGCCCAGTAGGAAAAAGGCTGCTCTGTGTGTGACATGTTCTCTTTCCTTCTATTGTTCCCAGTGTCATTTGTCCAGGAAACTTTGTAGCTTTTCCCCCTTCTTTTTTTTTTTTTTTTTTCTGGTGGTGCATGCTGCAGGGATGGAAATAAGAGAACCTGTTATCCCCCTCCCCTCCCTCCCATTCCTCCCCCTCCCCTCCCTCCCATTCCTCCCCTCCCATTCCTCCCCTCACTCCCATTCCTCCCCTCCCTCCCATTCCTCCCCTTCATAACAAATATAAGCCGTTAAATATGAAATCAGGTTTTTTTTAAATGCTCCAGGTCCTCCTCCTCCTCCTCTCCCCCTGGTCTACTAACAAAGAGGAGGGGGCTTCATCCTTCCCTCTTCTCCCCCTCTCCCCCCCCCCCTCTTGGTTGCAGTGACGCTGCCTCTCATTCTAAGCAAGGATGGAGGAAATCAATGTACCTTTTTCAGGGTTGGGGGGGTTCGCATCCTTCTCCATTTAGGATGGCCCTGCCAGTGATTTGATTTGGAGGCAGGGGGTGTAAGGATGCAGAGCATCCCCAAATTCAGGGCAGGATGGATTTGGTACTCCTGTATTCCGATGAGCGCCAGTATGATTCCAGTAACAAAGCCCGTGCCGCTCGTTAGGAGCTAATTGTGTCATTGTAGCAGAAATTCCTTTTTTTTAGATTATTTTTTTGCCATCCTGTCTTTTTTTTCTGTGCTTTGTGAGGTGACGCGCTTTTGTGAGGTGACGCGCTTTGTGAGGTGACGCGCTTTTGTGAGGTGACGCGTTTTTGTGAGGTGACGCGTTTTTGTGAGGTGACGCGTTTTTGTGAGGTGACGCGTTTTTGTGAGGTGATGTGTTTTTGTGAGGTGACGCGCTTTGATTCTCATGTGTTATCCATATTATTCCGGTGGTGTTGTTTTTTTTGTTTTTTTTCACCGCGTGCCTCTCCGCCGGCCTCCATCTCACTTCCTCCTGTGTATTCCCACGGCTTCATGATCTCATTATTCCGTGGAACGATCTAGAACCTTTTATTGGTCTGGTAGATCATACGTTGTTATTATTCTAACACCCCACCCCCTTTCCCGCTGGCGACGCCGCGCAGGAGATGGCGACAGTGAATTATTAGACAACCCGAAGGTCTGATAGCGGGAGGGTTAATAATAAAAAGACAAAAAAAAAAAACACACTTGGCTCCGTTTGGTGACATCTGTCATGTGGTTCACCTCTTCAGCGGCGAGTGGGAGAGTTTAACCCTCTGTGTGCAGAGTTGTTGTTAGGAGTCTCACGTGCGTGCTTTTTAATATTTTTTTTTTAATATAATGCACTAGTGAAGTGCGATTTGTTAACGCTATAGAATGTGTCGCTGGCGTTTAAGCGGTTAAAACTAATTTCTGATTGTATAGCTACTGTATGTGTGACTATCACAATGATTACACACACTTTTACATATGATCTTGTGTATATATGTATATGTGTGTTTAAACCTCACAAAAGTAGCTATTATTATTATTATCCTTTATTTATATAGCGCCACATATTCCGCAGCGCTTTACAAGATCAGTGTACAGTGGGTTGATACATTAGAATATCACACATGGATGATGACCTGATTCAGGGGGACCCTGTTCCCAAAGGGAATTTATAATCTATGAGATGTACACGTATTTTGTGAGGTAGGCGCATCCCTATCGTTAGGTGTCTTGCCCAAGGACACTCGCTGGTGGCGTCTTCTGAGTGGGATCCGGTCAGCTTTCCATGATTGTAGATCAGCGATCTGGTGGTTAGGTTGAACCCGCTTCTCCACAGTTATATTGGAGCGATGTGCTGAACGGGATTTGATTTGTTTCTCCACGGTCGAAGAGCAGAGATCTTACCACTGGACTCTGCAGTCGCTATTGTACGGTAGGTAAGTATGTATTGCTAGGTGTCTCGCCCAAAGACCCTTACTGGAGAGGTACTCTTGCCGGGATTCGAACCTGGGTCTCCGCAGTCATAGATCAGTGATGTTACCTCTACTCCATCCAGCTTATACACAGTATCTCACGGAAGTGAATAATACACCCCTCACATTTTTGTAAATATTTTATTATATCTTTTCATGTGACGGCACTGAAGAAATGACACTTTGCTACAATGTAAAGTAGTGAGTGCACAGCTTGTATCACAGTGTAAATTTACTGTAACCTCAAAATATCTCAACACGCAGTCATTAAAATGTCTAAACCGCTGCCAACAAAAGTGACTACACCCCTAACTGAAAATGGCTCTGAAAGACGCTGGTCTGACACCGGTCTTAACCTCTCTGGCGACAATTACAATTTATTTGGCCCCCATGCGGTATATCGAATGTGGCTCGGGGTTAATTTCATTGCTGAAAGCGGTAACCCTGAGACACACTCGGGGCTGGATATATTACCTGTCCCTGCGCTCCCTCGCTGTCCCCCACAGTCACACTCCGAACGATCGCGACATCACACTTCCTGGTTCCCTTATCGCGAGAAGGGAAGCAGGACGCGCGATCGCGGAGGTTAGCGAGGGCGCACAGGTAAAGGTATGTATGCAGCCCGAGTGTGGCTTGGGGTTACCGCTTTCAGCACTGAAAGTTAATCACTGAGCCACAATCCGGAAAACTACCAGGGAGGTTAACCGTACTACAACGCACCCACCACGCCATAATACTGAGCGCACACACGCCCCCGCTTAACCAGAATACTGAGTGCACGCACGCCCCCGCTTAACCAGAATACTGAGCGCACACACGCCCCCGCTTATCCAGAATACTGAGCGCACACACCCCCGCTTATCCAGAATACTGAGCGCGCGCACGCCCCCGCTTAACCAGAATACTGAGCGCACGCACGCCCCCGCTTAACCAGAATACTGAGCGCACGCACGCCCCGCTTAACCAGAATACTGAGCGCACGCACGCCCCCGCTTAACCAGAATACTGAGCGCACACACGCCCCCGCTTAACCAGAATACTGAGCGCACACACGCCCCCGCTTAACCAGAATACTGAGCGCACGCACGCCCCCGCTTAACCAGAATACTGAGCGCGCGCACGCCCCCGCTTAACCAGAATACTGAGTGCGCACACACACATTCCACTTAACCACACTTTTGCGCGCATACACCTCCCCACTTAACCACACTTTTGCGCGCATACACCTCCCCACTTAGCCACATTTTTGCATTTGCACACGCCCCCACTTTTGCGCTCGTGCACAGCCCCCTCTTAACCTCACTTTTGTGCGCGCAGACACCCCCACTTAACCAGCGAGCAACCTCTCCAGTAAGTGTCCTTGGGCAAGACACCTAATGTTTCATACTCGCCACCCAGGACATACTTGAAAACGAGAGAAATCTCAATGTATCCTTCCTGGTAAAATCCTTTTATAAAAAAAAAAACACCCTTTTTGCATGCGTACACCCCCCCCCCATTTAACCACATTTTTGCCTTTGCACACGCCCCCACTCATCCACACTTTTGCGCTCGCGCACAGCCCCCACTTAACCACACTTTTTTGCGCTCGCGCACAGTCCCCACTTAACCACACTTTTGCGCGCGTGCACAGACCCCATTGGGTGGAGTAGAAGTAACATCACTGCTCTGTGTGGAGAGAGACTGTGGAGACATGGGTTTGATCCCAGCCAGAGCACCTCTCCAGTAAGTGTCCTTGGGCAAGACACCTAATGGTACATACTCGCCACCCAGGACATACTTGAAAACGAGAGAAATCTCAATGTATCATTCCTGGTAAAATCTTTTCTCAAAAAAAAAAAATGTAACCATACAATTGCAAAAAGTTACTTGTGCATCTGCACCTACTCCTACAACTGCACAAATCTACCTGCACATGTGTATACGTGCTTTATACATCTGCACCCCCCATACAATTGCAAACACAACCACTTACTCATACAGCTGCGCACGCGTCACTTATCTGTACTTATCTGCACCCACACACTATCCTATATCCGCAAGTCCTGGCATAAACAGTCAGGTTATTCCGTGTGGGGCACAGCGTGGTGATGGCAAGAATTAGAACAGGACCATAAAGGGTTAAAGAGCGGCTCTGGATAGTCCAAGTGAATGTGAATCATGCAAATCTATATTTTGCCTTTGCCTGGTGACAGACGCACAGCTAGCATCAAGCCTACACCGCTTCTCATTGTGGTCGGTTTTGTTGTAATAGGAAAATGACGTTGGCGCATGTTCTGCACTTTATTTTTATGGCACGTCCAATATTTGTTAAAATCCACTCGGTGGGAGCTTTAAGATACGGCAGTGACCTGATGCTGATGGCATCCCAATGCAACGGCTTTCTGAATATTTTAGGAGTTTTTTTTTTTTTTTTTTAATGTTGTGATTCTCCATCCGTTGAGAAAGGAAGCCTCAATCTTTGACGTGTTGTTGGGACCCTTGGTGACCCCTGTTTAGTGTGCAAGATAATAACAAGGAAATTAGGCCCCGCAACAAGCTGAGACGCCAAAAAGCTCTTTCGCTAGTCCGTGGGTCAGATGGTATCACCTTGTCTTAGGGTTCTGCATGTGTTTTATGGGATGTCTAGTCCTGTCATCTGGTGACCACAGAATTGACAGACCTGCTGAGTGAGCTGGATAGTGCTTGGCAAACCCAGGAGCCGGGCGGCATGGGACTACTCGAATTCTGCGTCTGGCTACAACATTTCTGTGTTATTTTACTTACGGTAAATCTCTATATTTTTTTTATTTTTTTATAAAAGGATTTTACCAGGAAGGATACATTGAGATTTCTCTCGTTTTCAAGCATGTCCTGGGTTCGAGAACATTGAGTGGTTACAGAAATACAAAATAGTAAAATGCAAGATATTAACACAAGACCAAATATACAGATTAACAGAAAAATAAATATGGAGGAAATAAAGTCATTATGTTACATGTTTACAGGTGCATTTTGTATTGAGGTATGTTAATAGGGAGCTCTTAAGGGACTTTAGACTGGGGAAGATTTGACGGTGTCTGGGAGGTTATTCCATATTTGTGGTGCTCTGTAGGAAAATGAGGATCGAGCCATTTTCTTTTTGTATTGTGGTATTGCAAGTAAGGTGCTGGTCCTGGATCTGAGGTTATAGGATGAGGGAACTGCCGGGGGAAGCAGCATATTCAGGTAGGGTGGTAGCTTCCCAGAAAAGCTCTTAAACACCAGGTTGGAAAGGTGAAGGGTGCGTCTAGAGTCCAGTGATGGCCAGTTTAGTTCTTTTAACATGTCACAATGGTGTGTCATGTAGTTACATTGTAGCACAAAGCGACAGAATGAGTTATACAATGTAGTAAGTTTCTGGAGGTGTGTTTGTGGGGCGGCTGCATACACTACATCTCCGTATTCAATGGCTGGCATAAGCATTTGTTGTACAATCTGCTTTCTATATACAAAACTTTGTGAGAAAGGATTTTACCAGGAAGGATGCATTGAGATTTCTCTCGTTTTCAAGTATGTCCTGGGTGGCGAGTATGTACCGTTAGGTGTCTTGCCCAAGGACACTTACTGGAGAGGTGCTCTTGCCGGGATCGAACCTGTGTCTGCTGATGCTGCTCCCAGGCCTCGCACCGGCGCAGGTCACAGCTTTATGAATAGGGCCGCCCTTGACACTAACCAATCGTGTTTTACTGTTTTTTTTTTTTTTTTTTTTATAGTGACCAAAAACAATAATGGGACGAATCCCAGAAATCATAAAGCACTGTGAAAACCTAAAAATAATTCCGATTCTGTTCGGAATATTTCAGAATCCCAAAATTTCAGATTTTGAAGTATTAGGATTCAGCCGATTTTTGGAATTTCCATTTTCTTGGCTTTGGTCCAAATTGGAAATATCAGAAGCGTCTGATTTATATATTCATCATCAAATTCCAATATTTGGAGACTTTATGTATTATATGAAACTAAATGCACATTGAACAAAATAAAAAAAACACCCTCTGTATGAAATAACCACATGGTGCAGAACTTACCAAATGGTTAGGGTTACTATTTCTACATGTTTTAGGTTTCAGTTCATGTCAGCGTTGCGGTTTCTTCATGGGTTAGGGTTGTTGTTTTGTATCTGGATGATTTATAATCCGATCGGTTTGATTTAATTTGGTATTATTTTTATTCGGGTGTGATTCAGTTTGACTGTTGGTGATCCCAATTGCAAATTGTGCTGGGTGGAGTAGAGGTAACCTCACTGCTCTCTAACTATGGAGACACAGGTTCGATCCCAGCAAGAGCACCTCTCCAGTAAGTGTCCCCTTGGGCAAGACACCTAACAGTACATACTCGCCACCCAGGATATACTTGAAAACGAGAGAAATCTCAATGTATCCTTCCTGGTAAAATGCTTTCTAAAAAAATAAAAAGATGGGTCCAACGAGCAATTATTATGAAATCTGCGTTGTCCGTGTCGGCGTCACTGATTGTCTAGGGCAGGGTTGTCAATCTCTGGGGGCCCCCCCCCCCAGATGTTTCTGAACTACAACTCCCATGATTCCCCGGCCATCATTGGAAGAATTCTGCAAATTGTAGGCCTCAACATCTGGGAGGGGGGGGGGGGGACTGTGAGTTTGACAACTCGATGATCCCAGAGTTTTACCTGAAGTTTCCTTTTAGGATTAGCCATACTGATGCAGACGGGTACAACTCAGAGTTGCGCTTTTTGCCTCCTGCTCCATGCTTGGGGAATATGAGGGCTTTATTTGTTATGGTGTGGAACGGTGAGAAAAAAAAATATGACATTTTGATGAGTCATTTTTTTTTGCTTGTGATTCAGTGAAAGGTCTTGGCAAATGTTTTAAAAGCCAGTCTTGCTGCGAGCTGACCGCTGTGTTCTTTTTATAATGATTTATCGTATAATTTCACTTGGAAGTGACGGGCGGATTTCATACCGCAGCTCTATAAACATTGTCCTCCATTAATATTGTATCGCGGATTGATTAGAATCCCACCCCTTTTTTAAGATGCATTTGGGGGCAGATGCACAGTGTTCTGGCTGGTGGTGGGGGGGGGTCTTGTGCCGAGAAATCTGTTTTACGATCTAATAATCAGTCTGACTGCTTTTAAATTGAACCGCATTGAGTCATGAGGTGGTTTGGTAAAATATGGGTAGTCCCCAACGTGTCTGGTGGGCCTGTCATTCGAAACCTGTTTTTTGAAGTTTTACGATCCCTCCTTCTGATGTTTAACCGTGCATCTACTTGTTTGATGTGGTTCTGAGAGGTGCCGCTGGTCTCCTTCAGGTTGTATCAACGGCACAAACAGGAAAACGCCACCAAGTTATACTTGCAATAACGCAGGATTTATTATATAAATTTATGCAGAACATGAGTTTATTTTGTTCTGGAAGTGACCAGCTACGAGCCAATAATTGGCTCATAAAAGTGTGAGTATCCTCTTGTATATCCCATTCATATGTTTGGTAAGCTATACTATACCATAGAAACATAGAAAAAATGTCGGCAGATAAGAACCTTTCGGCCCATCTAGTCTGCCCAATTACCTGGATACTTTACCTGGATTTATCTTTTGTTTAGGATAGCCTTATGCCTATCCCATGCTTGCTTAAATTCAATTATAGAAACATAGAAAAAATATTGGCGAGGTATACGACTTAGGCAAACAAAGTCTGCCCGTACTGACGTGCCTTCTGACGTCCGTCACAGCATTGAGACGCTGCCATGGGGTCAGCCACACGCTGCTGCATCCGTGCAGCAGCCCTCTCCGTCAAAGCGCTAGGACGTGCATTGACGGAGCTGCAGAGCGCAATCCTCCATAGGAGGATCAAGCCTTGCAGAGGCACTGGGAAGCTGTGATGCCATTCTATTCAGATACAATGTTACAAAAATTACTATTTTTAAGGGCTTTTCCAGGGCTTACATACATTGAGAAACCATGAGATGGGCGATTTCTCTGTATATGCCAAAGGAATGGCATTCTCATACATAAAGAAGCGCTGCAGCTGCTACTGCTTCCTATAATCTTTTATAGCAGGAATCTTAAAAGGACAGAAATTTTGGTGAGTTCCCACCTATTTTTTTAGCAGTTGAACACTACCCAACAGCTGCCGTTTTTTAAGCACCTAGGAGCGCATACAGGAGAGCCTTATTTTGGCTCTGCAAAGTGTGAGTGCAACCTTTTTGTATCTGTTGTAATAGATTTCGCTGTGCATGATACCTTGTTTATTTTTGAGTGCCATATTGGCAGTGTATTGATATTCTTTCTAGACCACCTAAACTACAAGAGCATTTTGATGTCACAGGTGGCCTTGATCACTTTATATGGAGTATCCTGAATCTTCAGAATAGATGAGATTAACTCAGTGTAGGTAGAAAAATAAGTGAATAGTTTCCAATGCTAAAATACTTTATATACCAGACTTAATTTAAGGCTTATATAAAAACAATACTAGAATGTCCTTTTTAAATTCGTCTCCCTCCTGCCACCCATATGCCGGCTGGTTCTACACAGCTGGTCAACAGAAGCATCGGATTGTTTTAGGATACATTTATTGCTGATTATGCTGCACGCATGTGCAGATCTATCGGCGGCCTCACTGAGACGTTTTTTTTTTTTTTTTTTTTTTTCTTTCCAGAGGGTGACGTTGGCACACTCTTTGCCTGCTGACATCACTAGTGACTGACCTGGTGACCAGCAGCCAGGAAGTTTTAAAACCAGGTTGCTGGTAAAGCTGGGTGAGGGTGGAGGAAACTCCTCCACTTCACCCAGGGATTTCTCCAGATCGGGACAGTGATGGGAGAGAAGGAAGGGCACTCCTCACATTCCGACCACTTTAAAACATTAGAGGTCAGGATGAATAGTGTCCGTTTAACACATTTTTGCCCGTTCTATATATTTATATATATTATATATTTTGTAAGTCCTTATTGAATGAAGTTTTAATGTGATTTATTTTTATTGCTTTCAGAACTAAATCATGTTATGTCCCCCCCCCCCTTTTCCCTCCCCTCATATATATATATTCCTGTCATTGAAGTTTCAGATCCCATTGTTCTTCCCGCCTTGCAACTACAAAGCCCTGGATTTCTCACCTAGCATCTGTTGCAATTTACATTGTTATTCGTAAGACTTTAAATTAATTATTTATTGGAGTTCTTCGTAAGCCGTGTCTATGCGGAAATCAGAGTCGAAATCTCTCTGAGGCGGCTAGTGAATGCGCTTATTGTGTTCGTCAGCATATACAGATATTTTGGACAATGTGACTGGAAACCCACAGGAATTCCCTTCACTGTTGGAGCTCTATAAAAACAAAACAAAAGGAAAAACCACCAAAAATGCACAGCCCGGGGTCTGGATACATGGAGGCCATGTCTCCTTTTTCCCGTGGTTGTCCAACTGGGCTACCGTGTGCACCTGTCATGTAAATACGGTGCGGCCTAACCTTAGACGTAATTCAGAGACTCTTTATTTTAAGGTGTGTGACTTTCACGAATTAATCGCATTTTAGGTGAACCTCAAGTTTAAACAACAATGTATATAGTACGTATCTGGTGGCGCGATGATGGTCGCTTTTGGGTATCAAAACCATCATCGCGCCACCAGATACGTACTATATATTGTCGTTTACACTGGTTTGGGGGAGACCACTAATTTCTGGTTTGGCATTGGCTAAGTGGTGGCGGTACAAGTTTGGGCGCCTATTCATTCTTCTTTTTTGAACCTCAAGTTTACTTTTATGAAAATTGAGGAATCGGGATCTTTTAATTGTTAGCACGGCGGTCAGGGCATTGGCAGAACCGACCGGCTGAAAAAGTCAGATTTTTTTTTATTGCGGTCAACCTTAAGGCCGGGTGCACATGATCGCACTCAGAGTGGAAGGAACGTCCACGAGAGTTGACGTTCCTTCCCCACGATGCCCGCCTGCCCCCCCTCATTGCTGCAAAGCGCGTTCCTCCCATGGAGGATCGCGCTTTGCAGCCCTGTCGACGCGCATCGACGGTGGGGATCTCTAGGTGGACGCATGCTACGCGCGCACTAAGTGCGCGCGCAGAAGCATGTGACCGGCCCCATCGCAGCATCACAACGCTGCGACGGACGCTGGTAAGTGCGTTTTAACGAGCGTACTGTGCGCAGAAGAAAACGCTAGAGTCAGACGAACGCAGTCTGAGCGCACTCTGCATGCGTTTATAACAGACAGACGTACTGACGGAAGATACTGTAGACGCCACACAATACGTTTTTGTTGACAGACGTAGATAAAAAAGGGGAATTATGGGAAACCAAAATTAATATGAAAAGCCATTGTGTGCGTCAAGGTGCTGGATGTCACAAATGCGCAGCGTCTGACATCTCATCACTCACACAGAATGCTACGTGGACGTGGCGCACTCTGTGCGTCCGTGGTAGCGGTTTTACGTTCTTGCCTAACTTGGGTCCGTTTGCCACGTGTGTTGTGCGTGCGCAGTTCGGTTCGCATCTTCTTCGTGTGTGGGCTCTATTGCTCATGATTCTATGCTACAATGGACGGTAAACTGCGGCAACTCGGACGTGATCACTGCGTTCGTCTGACACGGCCTAAAGAAACAACTAAAAACAAACTGTGTGTGAATACTTACCTTTTCTCCCTTGGCAAGCGCTGCTTCTTCTCTTCAGCTCAGGGCTTCGGAAATGCATAGCGTACATGGATTACTTGCCGTAGTCTGTTAGTTGCGTAATCTGTCAACTTTTGTATGTAAATTACGCACTGCCAGAGTAGAAAAATGGATTGGTGCTGCATGTACGCACAGTACCGGTCCTCAGCCAACGTCTAACAGAATGCACGCTTCTGCGAGCTTTAGGAGACGAGATGATGTCATGACGCAGACCATGATGACCTCATTGGTTCCTGAGTTGGTACTCAGCAGGTATCCGTTTAAACTATTTAATCGTGAAAAAACAAGAAAACAGCCCAGTCTTACCTAGTTTTAGGCGAGGGGGGGGGAAATGTCAGGCTCTAAAGAATATTCTAACGTCTAAAACAATGGGAGAACATTCCCCCCCCCCCCCCAAGCTGAGCATGGCATGACCCCGCCATTGATTGTTATGAGAACCTCCTAGATTCACTTTCCAGTCTGGGCAGATTTTTCTTTTTTTTTTTTTTTGCCCCAAAAAAACGTGATTTCAGATTTCTGCCTTAAATTCATCTTATTGATCCGGGTCAACAACCAACAAATCCAGATTTATTGCCATGGCCCACAACATAATGCAATACTGTGAAGATTCTGCCGCAAAAGGAGCATTTTAGGCGTTTTGCAGTTTTATTCTTGGATATTGTTTGTAGACTGTGCTGTCGTTTTGACGTGCCTTCACTGTGGCCGTGTCTGTGTTCATGGCATTATTTTGACAGCCTGTCCTTCAGACGTGAAGTTAGGTGAACAAGCCCTTCTTCAGCCGTGACCCATACTAATATAAAATCTGCAAAATACACGCGAGGCCGGGCGTGACAAACTTGTGTCAATTCCAGGAGCCAGCAAGAACACCTATACGCCAACAGCACTTTTTAAGAGCCAGATTATGTTTTTGTAGACTTTCACGGTAAAATCCAGAAAGCTAGGAGCCAGAGGTAATATTATCGGAGCAAGTGGCGACGTGGTTCCTGGATCTGTCATCTCCAACGATAGAGGTTACTTTTTCTCAAGCTGTGTTTCACAAACGTCCTGAATATTTAGGATAAAAGAAACAATATAGAGATTAAGCAACACCTAGGATTTAGATCTTTTTATTCCACCCAAGGGGGCCAGACAACGGTTCGGCCAGGCTTGACAAAGACTTGTATCGAGCCGAAACGTTACCCGCTCCACTTGGGTGTATTAGAAAGATCTCCTACTATATCCTGAGGCCTGTTCGGTTCCTCAGCAGCTGCTGAATTGCTCCATTGCAGCAGTTCAGTTTGCTGCAGCCGTCTCACTGAACGCTTCGGCTGTGAATATGGAAGCGAAAGGGCAGAGGATTGCTTAATGAAAGGTGATGTTTCTGCAAAATCCACTGCTGTCCATTTTATTACCACTTTAGTGTTAATGTTTACCATGTTCCAATAAGTATTTGGTGTTTTGATCCACCAAAACCTCAAACTGAACATTTCCTTATGGGATTATTTGCTCTGTGGAGGCGGCCATCTTTCCCACGTCACACTCAGCTACTCTGCAGCACCTCTCGACTTAGCACGGCTACCTCAGCACTTGCAGCTGAGCGCTGAACTGTAGCACAGCGTTCAGTGCCAAGTTGCTAACTTAACACTTGTAGCGGCTGAGGAACTGAACAGGCCTCTGGTGTTGATTTTTATGTCTATATTGTTTGTTTTATATGGATTGAGGATCCCTATTATTACGCACCCAGGTTGAAGAAAATACCGGGCGGTTTCCTGTATTGCTTGTCTGAATATTACCTCAGAGTTAATTAACCCTTTTCTCTGGTTTGTGACCTGTTCGGATAGTTTTACACTTCTAATACGACTTAATATGTCCTTCTGAAGTAGGGGTCCGCAACCATGGGCCCCCCTGATGATTTGAACTACATCTCCCATGAGGATTATCTCACCTGATGAGTTGCTGAGTGACATGGGAGATGTCATTCCAAACCTTCAGGAGGCAAGAGGTTTCTGAACCCTTGTCTAAGGCCCTATTCACTAACGTGCGCTATACTGGGGACACTAATGGATAAAATCTGCACCTGCAGGTTTCCCCGTAACGTCCCCATTTTACCACGATATTCCAGGGCAGGCGCTACCTCGGCACCTTGCCCCAGAATGCAGCAGTAACCGCTGGGATACTTGTGGTAGCGCTTCCGCAACGCCTTGAGTTTCACCTCCTGGAGTCCATAGGACTTCATAGAGGTTTGTGCTTCTGGGCCGCAAGCCCTGTGCGATCTCGCTCTCGCGAGAACAAGCAGCGCCGCGGAGGGAGACTGGGAACTATTTTGTCCCAGTCTCACTCTGCTCGCAGCCAGGAGAAGCGGTGGATCAGACCGCCGTTCTCGCTGCGGCATGGGCGGTGTGAAATATTATATATCCATGAGGTGACTATCGCATTTTAATGGGGGGGGGTTAGGGGGTGTTGTTTTTGCAAATGCAGAATCCTTTAGCACCAGCTTTTAGAAGTAGCTAAAATTTTGCCTCGGTAATTAGCGCTAGCACTTTACTAAAGGTATTACAATCGAAACACTAATTAATGACTGCGCTGCTCATGTTAAGTATACGATGTGCAATCACCGATGCGCCAAGTGATTTCATACAGGTTTAGCGTTCAGAAGGTAATATGCGTTAAAGTCACTTATCCTAGCGACAACGCTGACACATCCTATATTAGGGGTATAGTGCCCCTAATGTTTGATAGGACGGTGCCTTTTGGAGAAACAGATTTTATCAGTTAAAAGGCTGCCCTTGTAGTGCTTAATTGTAGCCAAAATAGTCTTATCTGCTTAAAAAAATAATTAAAAATGGTGTACTCTAGAATCCCTGTTTCCTTCCTTTTTCCTGTTCTCACATTCCTGAACTCCTTTCCATTCTGTATTTGAAAATAGTTGTGATCATAAAAAATAGGTTTTAGAATATTTTTGTTGATATTATTAAAACAATGAAATAAAGAACCGAAACCGTAAGTAAACAAGTGTATGCAGTGTAAATTGGGAGAGGGTTTGCAGGGAACGTAATGTAAATTGGGAGAGGGCTTGTAGGGAATGTAGTGTAAATTGGGAGAGGGCTTGTAGGGAATGTAGTGTAAATTGGGAGAGGGCTTGTAGGGAATGTAGTGTAAATTGGGAGAGGGCTTGTAGGGAATGTAGTGTAGCGCTCACTCCCGGAGGAAGCCGCTGAAATTGAACCTCGGGTCAGTCTCCCCGCACTAGGGAATAAATATACTCCAGCACCGTCGTGGATTTTATAAATTATATAGTTTACTGGATAAACTGGCATATAATGAGTAACACGGTGTATGTATATATATATATATATATATATTACTTCGTAATGCGAGAACCGCGCGGCGGAAAAGAGAAAAATATATCATTAACCCCCTTTTGTGGTTGGGGAGTGAGTCCCGTACAGGTTATGTCCCAAAGAATGTATGTGTATGTATGTATTGGTACCCGGGTACAATATTCAACTGGCCAGTGAATTATTTATGAGGTATCTTCGACTAGTCAAGTTGGGGCCCTGTGGGTTTTGAAACAAACTGCAGCGTGCTTTAGATCTTCACAACGGCCTGGAAGGCCTCTCACCCATCCGCCAGATACTCTGTGCTCCGCTCGACCCAGGACGTCTCTCCGCTCGATCTTGACTGGGGTTCTCTGTGTCACCGGCTCCGCTGTCTTGCTTGTCTGTATCTGCCTCAGAAGTCCTGCTCACCGCCTGCACTCACTCTTGGATCGATCTGCGGTTCTCCTAACTCGGGGTCCTCCAGCTCACTCGGTATCAGCTCAGGTTACTGTGGTGGATCACTGGGTCTTCATTAGATAAAGGCGGAAAACCCAGTCTCCAGCTCAGTCAGGCCCCACCTGCGCTCCGGCCTGGTCACTGTCCCGTTCAGCTACACTGTGTCTTGCTTCTCTCACTCCTAGGCGCGCTCTGCCAGCTCTTTCCACGAGGCTCAGGATGTCAGCGTCTCTCCGCCACCCACTTCCTGTCCCCGCCCGCAAAGCATGCCGGGAAATGTAGTCCCAATGTTCAGTGTCTCACATCGCGCTTGTCTCCCTCCGGTGGCCAAAAATAAGTACTACACGGCAGGGGATTTAAAACCAGCGCTACAGTAGTGTAAATTGGGAGAGGGCTTGTAGGGAACGTAGTGTAAATTGGGAGCGGGCTTGTAGGGAATGTAGTGTAAATTGGGAGAGGGCTTGTAGGGAATGTAGTGTAAATTGGTAGAGGGCTTGTAGGGAATGTAGTGTAAATTGGTAGAGGGCTTGTAGGGAATGTAGTGTAAATTGGTAGAGGGCTTGTAGGGAATGTAGTGTAAATTGGGAGAGTGTTTTAACATATTCGATTTAGGTAACAGTAAAAAATAATCTACATTAGAATGTCCCTTTTGAATCCTTTGTTTTATTGTGTTGTTTTAGAAATAAGGTCATTGTGTGACGTCACAGCAGGCTGCATTGAGGGGGGTATGCCCTGTTTATCTGCATTTTGCAATATGTGGTACCTGCAGCGTTCCCACAAAATGACTGCGGTCAGCGTTTTTCGTGTTTTTCTTTTATTGTGGCTGAGATTATGTAATCCTACAGGCAGATAATTGCTTTTTGGAGACCCTGCTCGTCTGTTCCCTCGTTCGCTTGTTTGTGCTGCTGCCGCATTACAGGGGTGCGTGTCTCGGTCCAGCTCTATAGGGGAAGAACGCCTTGAATTTTTACCTATTCATTCATGGGTTTTTGTACCCGTTAGCTGCACGTTTAAGGTCATAAGACGTTCGAGCTGTCAGGGTAAAATGAATTGCTGGTTCTGCAAAGTAAATGTGCTGAGAATCTGAACCAGCTCTTTGTGTCGTTACCAGAGTGTCGATCTTCAAGGCACCATTAGGAAAAACACTTCCCTCCCTCGCTTACTCTCACCTCCTTAATGTATCTTTGTATTTGTCGCTGACGCACTTAATGCTGATTAAATTCCATCAATTGACGGGTGATTACACTTCAGTGCGGCGTATTAATATTTATCGTGAAAAATGCGAGATTGTTACATTCAGCATCCACAATGTATCTATACCTTCGCTCGGTTTCCAGGTGCTCTGCGTTATTGGAGTTCTGAAACCACGGGTTCACTTTATTTATTTATTTTATTTTACGCACCAGTGATTCTCGATAACAAAGTGCACGGGAAAATCGAGGAATCGCTTATTAAATGGTTGCTCACTTCCGTTGGCATGCCGAGAGACGGGGAAAGCAGAGCCCGGAAGAACCTGTCGTCATACAACAAAAAGTTCAATCGCTGGCAACACTTGCTCCCGTATTGGGTCAACCTCAGAGGAAACAAACATACAAAGAATAGTGCAATAAAGTCTATTCAGTTTATAATAAAAAGTGACACGCAATGGAGCCGCACTCTCACTCGCTGGAGCCGCACTCTCACTCGCTGGAGCCGCACTCGCACTCGCTGGAGCCGCACTCTCACTCGCTGGAGCCGCACTCGCACTCGCTGGAGCCGCACTCGCACTCGCTGGAGCCGCACTCGCACTCGCTGGAGCCGCACTCGCACTCGCTGGAGCCGCACTCGCACTCGCTGGAGCCGCACTCGCACTCGCTGGAGCCGCACTCGCACTCGCTGGAGCCGCACTCGCACTCGCTGGAGCCGCACTCGCACTCGCTGGAGCCGCACTCGCACTCGCTGGAGCCGCACTCGCACTCGCTGGAGCCGCACTCGCACTCGCTGGAGCCGCACTCGCACTCGCTGGAGCCGCACTCGCACTCGCTGGAGTCGCACTCGCACTCGCTGGAGCCGCACTCGCACTCGCTGGAGCCGCACTCGCACTCTCACTCGCTGGAGTCGCACTCGCTGGAGCCGCACTCGCACTCGCTGGAGCCGCACTCGCACTCGCTGGAGCCGCACTCGCACTCGCTGGAGCCGCACTCGCACTCGCTGGAGCCGCACTCGCACTCGCTGGAGTCGCACTCGCTGGAGCCGCACTCGCACTCGCACTCGCTGGAGCCGCACTCGCACTCTCACTCGCTGGAGTCGCACTCGCTGGAGCCGCACTCGCACTCTCACTCGCTGGAGCGCACTCGCACTCGCTGGAAGCCGCACTCGCACTCTCACTCGCTGGAGTCGCACTCGCTGGAGCCGCACTCGCACTCTCACTCGCTGGAGTCGCACTCGCACTCGCTGGAGCCGCACTCGCACTCTCACTCGCTGGAGCCGCACTCGCACTCGCTGGAGCCGCACTCGCACTCTCACTCGCTGGAGCCGCACTCGCACTCGCTGGAGCCGCACTCGCACTCGCTGGAAGCCGCACTCGCACTCGCACTCGCTGGAGCCGCACTCGCACTCTCACTCGCTGGAGCCGCACTCGCACTCTCACTCGCTGGAGCCGCACTCGCACTCTCACTCGCTGGAGCCGCACTCGCACTCTCACTCGCTGGAGCGCACTCGCACTCTCACTCGCTGGAGCCGCACTCGCACTCGCACTCTCACTCGCTGGAGCCGCACTCGCACTCTCACTCGCTGGAGCCGCACTCTCACTCGCTGGAGCCGCACTCTCACTCGCTGGAGCCGCACTCTCACTCGCTGGAGCCGCACTCGCACTCGCTGGAGCCGCACTCGCACTCGCTGGAGCCGCACTCGCACTCGCACTCGCTGGAGCCGCACTCGCACTCGCTGGAGCCGCACTCGCACTCGCTGGAGCCGCACTCGCACTCGCTGGAGCCGCACTCGCACTCGCTGGAGCCGCACTCGCACTCGCACTCGCTGGAGCCGCACTCGCACTCGCACTCGCTGGAGCCGCACTCGCACTCGCACTCGCTGGAGCCGCACTCGCACTCTCACTCGCTGGAGCCGCACTCGCACTCTCACTCGCTGGAGCCGCACTCGCACTCTCACTCGCTGGAGCCGCACTCGCACTCGCACTCGCTGGGCCGCACTCGCACTCTCACTCGCTGGAGCCGCACTCGCACTCTCACTCGCTGGAGCCGCACTCGCACTCTCACTCGCTGGAGCCGCACTCGCACTCTCACTCGCTGGAGCCGCACTCGCACTCTCACTCGCTGGAGCCGCACTCGCACTCTCACTCGCTGGAGCCGCACTCTCACTCGCTGGAGCCGCACTCTCACTCGCTGGAGCCGCACTCGCACTCGCTGGAGCCGCACTCGCACTCTCACTCGCTGGAGCCTTCAGCTCTGATTGTAGCACTTCTGAGTAATTAAGGTCTATTTTATTATAAACTGAATAGACTTTATTGCACTATTTTTTTTGTATATTTGTTTCCTCTGAGGTTGACCCCATATGACAGCAAGTGTTACCCCTTATTGCTTCTGTCACCATGCAATGTTTGTACTACACCAGGCGCTCACCGGTACTTTTTATTTGTTGGTGTGTTAGGGGAACACCTTAATTCCGGTGGAGGTTTTAGCGACGTTGGTTATTACATTTTGTATCACGCGTGTGTCTAGGTATCATTTCCTGTACTTGCGCACCACAAGACTTCCTGCACTAATTGGCTGGTGGCGTTGCAACCTGTGTGTCCATATCCCCTTGAGGCGATATCGAACAGTGATGCCTAATTTCATTCATTGTGTGCCGCCAACGATGGTGGATGATGTTGATGCCTCGTGCTGGAACAAGAGAAGCACCTCTAAAGTCATGTGACTGCATTGATCCTTATGATCAATACAATGTCCACATTCCTTGGATCTTCACTGGGAAATGACTTTAATTCGAGCCAATATAAAAAGGTGTAAGCCAACTACACATTTATATAGAGGTTTTTGAGGCTAGCTGGCCTTAGATTTCTCACGCCCTGTGCCGGTGAATGGGCTGTGTACATCTGTGGCAGAGACCATTTCACGAATGCAAATCTGCATCTCTATTGACCTTAAATCAATACATTAGCAGACATTTACATTGCAGTCAGGGATTTTTTTTCCGTAATAGGTAATCCTATTCATGTTCAACATATGGCAAACCAAGCCATACGGCTAATGCATCTTTTTGAAACCCCTAGCCTTCTCAAGTCATTTATGTAAATTGGATCTTCAGCAACAAACTTTCCACCCCACCGCCCTGAAAGTGGGCAGCACCTTGTGTGTTATGTCATTAAAACACATTTTTAGTGTTGGATGTTGGGGGTGCTCTTAATGTTAATATAATTAGGCAAAAATATTTGCAAACAAGTGTCTGTGGTTGGAAGTGTGAGCCCCCCCCCCGACTCTTGAGTTGCACACCTTGTAGTTCCAGTGCAACTCGAACAGCTGGTTGATTTGTTCCTTTGCTGTTTTTTTTACATGAAAAGCTGCATTGTGTGCGACTCCGAGACTCCCTTTAAATATATACCTGTCGGGAGCCATGGTTCCCTGTCTCCTATAGGCCTGCTTGGAAACATTGGCAGCTCTAACTGGACCATATGATTGCTGTGCCAACGCGATCACAAAGATGGCGGCGTCCTGTAGGTATGTATGACCGGTGGGAAGCATTAATCCCTTTATAGGAGTTATGCACACACTGCCAAACATACTTATAGGGTAAACAGAAACATAGAAAAATGACGGCAGATAAGAACCTTTCGGCCCATCTAGTCTGCCCAATTACATGGATACTTTACCTGGATTTATCTTTTGTTTAGGATAGCCTTATGCCTATCCCATGCCTGCTTAAATTCAATTACTGTTTTGGCCTCTACCACTTCAACTGGAAGGCTGTTCCATGTATCCACCACCCTCTCAGTAAAATAATGCTTCCTGATGTTACTTTTAAACCTTTGCCCCTCTAATCTAAGACTATGTCCTCTGTTTTGCTACTTTGTTTCCTTTTAAATATACTCCCTTCCTCTACCTTGTGGATTCCTTTACGTATTTAAATGTTTCTATCATATCTCCTCTGTCTCGTCTTTTTTCCAAGCTGTACATGTTAAGATCATTAAGCCTTTCCTGGTAACTTTTCTCCTTCAAGTCGTACACCATTTTAGTAGCCCTTCTCTGAACTCTCTCTAAGGCTAGGGACAGATGAGCGCATTTTCTGCAGCCACCGTCAAAATGTACGTCGATGCGTGCGCACGCATTTTTTCACGGAATACGCTTAAGTGGTCAGACGATGTGCAATTCTGGACGTATTTCATGACGGTGGGGTAAAAAGAAGTCTAGGGAAATCCGGCTGTTTGAACGTTATGTTGGCCGCACACTAGCAGCGTCTGACATCTCCTAATCACGCACACACGCTGCTATGCGGCCGCAGCGCACTTTGTACGTCAGTAGCAGCGGTTTCACGTTCTGATAAAAATGCGTTCATTTGCTGGTTGCGTGGTGTCGGCGCACTTTCGTACGCACGTACTGCGTATATTGGCCGTCATTGGCCGTTATGTGCTGCTACTGCCGCCGTGATTTAGTGCGTCTGCACGCGCGTTCCGACTGCCCCACTCTGACCCTAGCCTTAGATGTCTATATCCTTCTGGAGATACGGTCTCCAGTACTGCACACAGTACTCCAAGTGAGGTCTCACCAGTGCTCTGTACAGTGGCATGAGCACTTCCCTTTTCCTACTGCTAATACCTCTCCCTACACAACCAAGCATTCTGCTACCATTTCCTGCTGCTCTATTACATTGACTACTTACCTTTAGATCCTCTGAAATAATGACCCCTAAATCCCTTTCCCCAGATGTTGAGGTTAGGACTGTATCAAATATTCTATATTCAGCCCTTGGGTTTTTACGTCCCAGGTGCATTATCTTGTACTTATCCACATTAAAACTCAATTGCCACAACTCCGACCATTTTTTTAGTTTACCTAAATCATTTGTCATTTGGCTGATCCCTCCAGGAACGTCAACCCTGTTGCAAATCTTTGTGTCATCAGCAAAAATACATACTTTACCATTAATACCTTCTGCAATATCACTAATAAAAATATTAAAGAGAATGGGTCCAAGTACTGACCCCTGAGGTACCCCACTGGTAACAAGACCTTGCGCCGAATAAACTCCATTTACCACAACCCTCTGTTGTCTGTCACTCAGCCACTGCCTAATCCAGTCAACAATATTGGAATCCAAGCTCAAAGATTGCAATTTATTGATAAGCCTTCTATGCGGAACAGTATCAAAAGCCTTACTGAAATCTAAATAAGCAATGTCTACTGCACCACCTGTGTCTATTATTTTTGTTACCCAATCAAAAAAATCAATAAGATTAGTTTGGCATGATCTCCCTGAGGTAAACCCATGTTGTTTCTGATCCTGTAATCTATGTGTTTTTAGATGTTCAACAATCCTTTCCTTTAACATGGTTTCCATTAATTTCCCCACTACTGACGTAAGACTAACTGGCCTATAGTTCCCCGATTCCTCCCTACTACCCTTCTTGTAAATGGGCACAACATTTGCTAACTTCCAGTCTTCTGGGACGACTCCCGTTAACAAGGATTGGTTAAATAAATCTGTTAATGGTTTTGCTATTACATCACTGAGCTCTTTTAATAATTTAGGGTGGATCCCATCAGGCCCCATTGACTTTTTGGTATATTGGTTTACACTTGATTAGTGATGGGTCCATCTTTTTCTCATGTATTTCTTGTTGTCCCATATCTCATTCTCGCACATCCATCTCGGCATATTTGCTCGCGTTGAGGGCACGCAGTGTGCTGGTAAATTCACTGTGCCAGATTACCCACGTCTGCTTTATCCAGCGGCCGACTTCTTTTATGATTTTGGCTTTTTAGTGATAAAGGAACCTCATCGCCCTGTAATCATGTTTTCCTCAATGGGAGGAAGTGTGCTCTTTTTCAGAACGCTAGTTATCATGGGGAACAATGAGGCTTTTATGAAAACACACGCCGCCAACACTGCTCTATCGAACAATGAGCACCCTGCCTCCTGACCTCCGTCGCACGCTTTGTCCTTTTTTTCCGATTCTCTAATTAAGTCTGTTTCCGTTTTGTTGGGCGGCTGCCAAACACCGTGCCCACTTCAAAACGTCTGATGTGCCCGCGAATAAACATTTATCGATCCAAGCGGGACAGAACACCCTGAGCTTCTGGAATCGGCGAGTAACAGACATGGTGCAGCCTCTACTGTAATAAAAAGCTCCATGTGTTGGGTGTTTAAGATTCATTTCAAAGTGTCACTTGTATCTTCAAAGCATTCTATATAGGGGGGAAAATGGTGAGGAATACGCTTTAGATTTCCAAAAAAAAAAAAAATCTTCTGCGCTATATCAGGGAGGGATATGTTGTTCCACTTCTGATGGCATCATATGGTTACTGTACAGATATACCAGAATGAGGATGCATTTGGCTGAAAAGCGAAAAACCAGAAATAATTTTTTTTCGACTTTATTTTTATTTAAAAAAAAAGTTTTTGTTGCAACAGATTCTGTTCCTTCTTTTGAGTCAAAAGACAGACCTGGCTAATTCCCCAAAGATTCAGGGGTTCTGGGGCACACCACCCCACCCTCATGTGCCTAAGGTTACATCAGAAGGCAAGTTGATCGGCGCAGTCCTGGTGGCAACAATGTGACCTATATTTTCTCCTGTCGTCTGTCCTGCTTTTGCTGTGGAATGCTGTGATTATTGAACCGCCTTTATCATCCGGTCTGTGCCGGAACGCGGAGACTAGAGCTATAAGAGCCGGCCGCTCCTGTCCTTTGAATATAAGATGTGATACAGTAGACATTTTTCAGACTCGATAACGTTACTGTGAAAATGGTTGTTTTCAAAACAGTCGTAAAAACATTGTGTACTATGCAAATATCTAGCAGACTGTTACATCCAGGGGCCAGGTATCCATGGGTTCCTCAAATATCCCCCCCCCCCAGGGCTCCTCCGTGTTTTGGATTATTCTACACCAGACCTCATCAAACCCAGGTTCCAGGGCGCTAGTGGTAACCTAATAAAAATAATTCGCCTGGCTCCTAGATTCCAAAGCGAATTGTTGCAACTTTACATATGTGGAAAGTAAGTAGACTCGGATCCCAGGGTGAACAACTCACCAGCAAGTGTCCTTGGCCAAGAAACCCAACGATATGATTGCACCTATCTCACACAATACATGTATTTTCCCTTTTATAGATTGTAATCTCCCTTGGAAAAAAGGGCCCCATCCGAGACATATGGTATTATTGATGTGCGGTAGCTATACGTGTATATATATCTCAACCTCTTCTACAGAGCTGCGGAATCTGCTGTACGGAGTATAGGTAACATCACTGCGGAGACACCGGTTTGAATCTCAGCCAGAGCACCTCTCCAGTAAGTGTCCTTGGGCAAGACACCTAACGGTACATACTCGCCACCCAGGACATACTTGAAAACTAGAGAAATCTCAATGTATCCTTCCTGGTAAAATCCTTTCTCAAAAAAAAAAACAATAATATACAATGCTCAAAAAAATAAAGGGAACACAAACATAAGACGTCTTAGATCTAAATGAATGAAATATTCTTATTAAATACTGTGGTCATTACATAGTTGAATGTGCTGACAACAAAATCACACAAACATTCTCAATGGAAATCAAATTGAGCAACCCATGGAGGTCTGGATTTGGAGTTACACTCAAAATTAAAGTGGAAAACAACACTACAGGCTGATCCAACTTTGATGTAATGTCCTTCAAACAAGTCAAAATGAGGTTCCGTAGTGTGTGTGGCCTCCGCGTGCCTGTATGACCTCCCTACAACGTCTGGGCATGCTCCTGATGAGGTGGCGGATGGTCTCCTGAGGGATCTCCTCCCACACCTGGACTAAAGCATCCCTCAACTCCTGGACAGCCTGTGGTGCAACGTGGCGTTGGTGGATGGAGCGAGACATGATGTGCCAGATGTGCTCAATTGGATTCAGGTCTGGGGAACGGGCGGGCCAGTCCATAGCATCAATGCCTTCGTCTTGCAGGAACTGCTGACTCTCCAGCCACATGAGGTCTAGCATTGTCTTGCATTAGGAGGAACCCAGGGTCAACCACACCAGCATATGGTCTCACAAGGGGTCTGAGGATCTCATCTCGGTACCTAAGGCAGTCAGGCTACCTCTGGCGAGCACATGGAGGGCTGTGCGGCCCCCTAAAGAAATGCCACCCCACACCATTACTGACCCACTGCCAAACCGGTCATGCTGGTGGGTGTTGCAGGCAGCAGAACGTTTTCCACGGCTTCTCCACACCCTGTCACGTCTGTCACATGTGCTCAGTGTGAACCTGCTTTCATCTGTGAAGAGCACAGGGTGCCAGTGACGAAGCTGCCAATCTTGGTGTTCTCTGGCAAATGCCAAACGTCCTGCACGCTGTTGGGCTGCAAGCACAACCCCCACCTGTGGACGTCGGGCCCTCATACCACCCGCATGGAGTCTGTTTCTGACCGTTTGAGCAGCCACATGCACATTTGTGGCCCGCTGGAGGTCATTTTGCAGGGCTCTGGCAGTGCGCCTCCTGTCCCTCTGTGCACAAAGGCAGAGGTAGCGGTCCTGCTGCTGGGTTTACGGCCTCTTCCACGTCTCCTGATGTACTGGCCTGTCTCCTGGTAGCGCCTCCATGCTCTGGACACTACGCTGACAGACACAGCAAACCTTCTTGCCACAGCTCGCATTGATGTGCCATCCTGGATGAGCTGCACTATCTGAGCCACTTGTGTAGGTTGTAGACTCCGTCTCATGCTACCACTAGAGTGACAGCACCGCCAGCATTTTAAAAGTGACCAAACCATCAGCCAGAAAGCCTAGGAATTGAGAAGTGGTCTGTGGTCACCACCTGCAGAACCACTCCTTTATTGGGGATGTCTTGCTACCTGCCTATGCTTCCCACCTCTTGTCTATTCCATTTGCACAACAGCATGTGGACTTGATTGTCAATCAGTATTGCTACCTAAGTGGACAGTTTGATTTCACAGACATGTGATTGACTTGGAGTTACATTGTGTTGTTTAAGTGTTATTTCAAATATATCTATCTTACCGCATGTAAATTTTATTTTTTCACTACCATATCATCTAAACATTTGTGGTTATATAATCTGTTAGGTACTCTTTAAAATAAATAAAAATCAGAAACGGAGGGTACACTACTGCGTTTTTATAAGGTCATATGCAATTTTAACAAATTTAAAAAAGGGGGGGGAAACATTTTGTCACGTCACATTTCAGGAATAACAATATATTGCATAATTATATATATATATATATATATATATTTTTTTTTCTTTAAAGTATTTGTAGTTAAAGTACACAAAATTACAAAACCAAAGAGGGATTAATGTTTGGACATAGAATATATTTAGGATACTTTATAATGTCGATTATATATACTTTATTGCAATGATATCACAATTTATTAGTTGGCACGTTCCAGAAAACCTTTGGCAGTACGGCGAGGATATAGGACTCGACCGTGTCTGACGCGCGCGGTAAAAATAAAACCATACTGTGCAATTTCTTCGAATATACTGTATCCCCTCACTGAGTATACAGAAGTCTCCGTGTCCTGGAAACACTGCAGTCTGATGATAAAAGGCACTGGATACAGCACAAAAAGAGACCCGATGACCTGATCGCTGGTGTGTATGTAACCTATAGGATTACTGAAAGCCAGGAGGAAGACTGAGTCGCTTCTGATAAATCCCCAGTGACATAATTCAGTCAGTGCTTTCATTGTGATCAGGATATTCCGTCAAGCCATTAGATCCGGCCTCTTAGCATATTATTATTTTTTTTATTTTGCCTCAATTGTTGATGGGGATATTTTGGCGTTCTGTCAACAATCCAAAAATTTTTTTTTTCAAAAAGACAAATTATAGTTTTAAAAAAAGCAATATCAATCTGCCTGTACCCGGCAATTCAGAGAACTGCTTCACAGAGCTTATGTGCTACATTACCCGTATGCAGCAACCAACTCTGGGAAGGATATGCAAATGAAGTCTGCAACTTTACACTTTTTTGCATGCCATACTTTATTTATTTTGTATATGTGTGTATATATATATATATATATATATATATATTTTTTGTTTTTATTTTATTTTTTTTTTTAAAGCCGATTTGCCGTTACCACCAGAACGTCCTGGCCGAACCCAACTACACCAGCCCAAAAAAAATAAAATACAGCAAAGTATAGTTACACATTCTACACAAACCCAAACAATAAATTTGAGAAGTTGTGCGTTTTTTTTAAAAAAAATTATGCAGCCTATATGCACAGATTGACTTTGGCAGGCGCAAAAACTTAACGTGAGACAATTAAGGTTCTTAATTCTGATTGGCTGAATCGCGTGAAAAAACAGTCCGCACACCGATTTCTGCACGTAACGTTAATGTGCGTGTGTTTTTGGGCGTCTTTTTTTCACATGTTATTTTTTTGACAGATGAAATATTGCGCGAGGATTGGAATACCAGCGTTAAACGTTAACGCGCGTAAATTAACACTTTGCGCATAAATTCACGCGTTTACCGTGCATTTTTGCGTGAAGAATGTAATAGAGCCTGAAGTCTTTTAAGCTCCCATCTCCAACTGAATCACAACAGACCTGAGCTACTAGCCAGGCCTTAAATGTTACTCGCCACCACTTGACCCACCTAACCCCTACCCTTAACTCCGCCCCTAAACACAACCTCTTAAATTATCTTATGAAATTGTACTGTTAAATGTTTTATTCAGAATAAAGTTACAAAAATTAATAACATTACTACCCAGACATCAGATCCCCAGATTCATGTATACCCAGACATCAGATCCCCAGATTCATGTATACCCAGACATCAGATCCCCAGATTCATGTATACCCAGACATCAGATCTTATGTTTTATGTGTTTTATTTTTAATTACACGTAATCTAGTTACAGTTTATGTAAGTGCTAGTGTCCCTTTTAACGCGCTGATCTAAATATGAGAGGCGGGATTGGGAGAATCAGGGCTGGTTAATAAACCGTTTAGTTTTACTTTTAAATTGGTCCAAATTTTGGTGATTTCTGTGTTTTTTGGGGGGGGGGTTGTTTTCGTTTTTTTCTTCCTGAGACCAGAAAATTAGAAAACTGTACATAACCCTCTTATGTAGAAGTCACCACGGTGTAAGACTTTAAGGCTGGGGTCAGACTAGCGCATTTTTAACGTGCGTTTAGGCGCACTTAATCATGGCCGCAGTAGCAGCAAATGACGCGCAATGACGGCCAATATAAGAAAGTCCGGCCGCGCAACGCAAGTGGAAAATTAACGCATTTTTTTGAGAACGCAGAACCGCTAGTACTGACGTACAGAGTACGCTGCGTCCGCTAGCGGCGTGTGTGCGTGATTAGGAGATGTGAGACGCTGCTTATGTCCAGCCTACATAGCGTCCAGACGCAAAAAGTGTTTTATTGATGATCCGTAAAAAATCACGCACAAAAATGTGCGTCATCTGACAGTTTTCGTGCATTCTGTGAAAAAATACGTCAATGCGTTCGGACGCACTTTTTGACGGTTGCTGCAAATAATGCGTTCGTTTGACCCTAGCCTAAGAAGTCTTCAAAGATGTTTTCTAGATATGTAATGGGGAGACAACATGGACCACGAGCCCTTTATTAATAAAAATTTCATAGGAAGATAAAGTATTTTACCAGGAAGGATACATTGAGATTTCTCTGGTTTTCAAGTATGTCCTGGGTTCAAGAAACATTGAAGTGTTACAGTTACAGAAATACAAAGTAATACAATGCAAGATATTAAAAAAAAACAACACAAATATGCAGTGCTTTTGTTTCCTCTGATACTGTCAGTATCACATTGTAACAAATGATTGTAAGTTGTTCAGAGAAACTCAAAGCTCACCCCAAGGATTGACTGAAATCCACACATTTAAAGTCGCTTGTTTTTTGTGAAACCTTCATGCTGCAGTCAGTCCTACCAAGACCAAGGAAACCTGTTACTTGACGTAATTGCTGCAGACAGAGTGGGTTCCTTTCACCTCTATAAGAAGCCCTCTGTGTGGGCAAATCATTTTAAAGCTCAATGTATAGGTTAAGATCCAATATTGTGATACTGGACTCGCACCACAACCCGGGAATGTACAGACACCCTTCTGCTTCATATTTATTTCAAAAGAGCAAGAGGAAAGGTCGTGATTGTTAAAGTTGAAGGCATCTGAGGCTTCCAGAGTTCATGCTGTAGGTGACGGGTTACCAGACACATCTGCTGTTACATTTCTTGCTTTTCTTTTCCAAATCCAAAAGTTGCATTCATGGTACAGTAATTTATATCGTAATATCGAGAGGACAGTTACGAGGATGCCGGGGATGCGTCCAACGATTTTGAACGTGTATACCGTTTGAAAAGCCGTATGTTTTTTCTTTTTCTCTTCTTTCTCTTCTCGCGCTCTCTCTCTCTCTCGCTCTTTTCTTTCTCTCATCCCTCCCCTTTTTGTTTTTCTCCTTCCCCTCTTTCACTCTCCTTCTTCCCGCTCTCTCCCCTTTTCTCTTTCTGCTGCTCCCTTTTTTTCTCTTTTCTCTCCCCCCTTATTTTTCACCCCTTTTGTTTCTGGAGGCTCCGCACTCCTCCTGCCCTGATGGGTTGCCGTGCCTACCGCTAGCTGAAGACTTGCTCCAACTGCCCTCATGTCTTTAACTTTCTTTATATAATTCTTTAAAATGCTCAGATATTTTGGCCTACGCTGGGGCGCCAGGAGGATGTGTCCATGGTTGTAAGATACAGCTCCTTTCTTTAATCGATGTCTCTTGAGCATTTGTATTGTTTGCTTTATTGCTTTTATCATGATTCTTTATGACATTTGCCAATAAAAACTGATTTGATTAAAAAAAAAAAATATATAGTGAAGAATCACCCCTCCCCCCCCTAAGATTTAAGGGAGATTTGGGAATTCTCAGAGTACTAAGGTTCTTATTCTAAGCGAAGAGCTGTCTCTTACATGACGTCTAGTAAGGTTCATAGAACGAGACCTCTGTAGAACACCCCCTAAAATTCCACTGGTTTTGTTTTTATTACAAACCTATTTTTCTACTAAAATGTAACACCCCCCCCCCATCAAATTGAGATGGAAGCTGTGTGCGTGTTGGGTGGGGGGGGGGGTTGCATCTATGTCTTCATTATTGCCAATACAAATAATGGGTAAATCAATTTATTGAGACTTAAACCTGGTATTATTTTAGAACTTAATTTTACGCTAAAATGGGGGACGCCATGGAGTCCCCATTTTAGCTTTAGCTTCCAGGACAGGCACTTCGTTAGCGCCTCGCCCCGGAACACAGCGCTACCTTCAGTGATACTCACGGTAGTGTTCAGCACACTGCGAGTATCACCTCCTGGAGTCCATAGGACTCCATGGATGGTTGCACTTCCGGGCTGCAAGCGAGATCGCGCAGCGTGATTGCGGATGGAGACTGGGGACTATTTGCTCCAAGTCTCACTCTGCTCCCAGCGGCAAGAAGCGCTGGATCGGGCATCATTCTCGCAGCGGTATGAGAGAGGAGTATCTGATTTTATAGGGGGGGTTTAGGGGGTGCTAAATGATTCTGCAAAAGCGCAATCGGCACCAGCTTTTAGGTGTAGCTAAAATTTTGTTTAGCCCATCGGTGCGGTAATTGGCGCTAGGATAAGTAAGGTATTACAAAGTCCTAACGCTAATTACTGATTGCTCCAATCAATAATTAGTGCAAACTACAGTAAACTCGCGCAAGCACCTGATGGATTTTTCATGGGTTTAGCGTTAGAGATGTAATCAGGGGGGGCATGCGTTAAAGTCCCTTATCCTATCGGTAATACCTACTAATCTGAACGCTACTGTTAGTGTTCACTAGGGGATAGGGCCCTTAGTCTCTCCCCCAGAGAATGAACTACATTCCCCAGAATTACATTTCCTATGAAGCCCTGCCAACCTAGCAAGTGGCTAAGCATCATGGGAGATGTAGATCAAAAAGCATTCTGGGGGGGGGGACCAAGGTTGCTTTACTCCTGGTGTAACTAATATATTTGTATATGGTAGAACTAGGGATGCACCGCAATTTCCGCCACCAAAATTATCGGCCGAAAATGGTGGTTTCGGCCAAAATGGAAAATTCAGCTGGGGGAAAAAAAAAAAAAAAAAAATCGGCTGAAAATTTTCATTTCAAAATAGGGCCTGGAGGACTGGCCGGGCTGGGGGCTCACCTGAGCTTGGAGGCCAGCCGAGCTGCCTGCTCAGCCAACATCCAGGCTCAGGCAAGCCCCCGGCCTGGGCCTAGAGGCCCAGCTGAGCCAGGGGCTCACCTGAGCTTGGAGGCCAGCCGAGCAGCCTGCGACAGCCGGAGGACTGTCACTGCTGGAGCTCAGGGCCGAAGTAGGAGGATGTAGGTTCAACCAGTCAGCCATGTGAACCTGGGCCTGGAGGCCTGGCCGAGCAAGCTGCTCGGCTGGTCTCCAGGCTCAGGCGAGTCCCTGGCTCGGCTGGGCCTTGAATGCCCAGCCGAGCTGGGGGCTCGCCTGAGCCTGGAGGTCGGCCGAGCAGCTTGCTCGGCCAGCCTTCGGGATCAGGCGAGTCCCTGGCCTTGGCCTCCAGGCCCAGGTTCTTATGTCTGATTTTTGGTATCGGTTTTTGGCCGAACCGATCCCGAATTTTCGGTTTCCAGCAATGACTGAAAACCTTTGCAGAGCATCCGCTCGGCTCTAAAATCACAGAAATCGCAATTTTTCATCTAGATCTTTTTAGTCACAATTTTTTCCCAGACAGGTGGAGATCCTTGGCAGTAAATAGACTTGACGTCAGCCGAGAGCACAGAGAAAATGGCTTTTATGTTTTGTTAGGCTTTTTTTTAACATAATAGGATATAATTTTCATCACATTTCTAAGACTATTATATACAGTACATACAAGCAGGCAGGTGGAAATAGGATGAGTACATACCACTCACTGCGTGAATAGCCTGTGCACATTATGCTCAGCCTGGCTGCGTACAATGCTCTGCAGGAATAGAAAGAAAACAAATGAAAAGTGCTATGTGTAAGTCTGTTTACAACTCTGTTTATAAAATGATGAGAAAAACCTCTACCAGAGCAAACCAGAAAATGGCTTTGCCCACAGATCATTTGCAAATCCTACCCAGTGTGCATTGCTGCATAGGGGAATGTAGCAGGCTAGCTACGTGAGCAAAGCATTTCTCTTCTTTGCTTGGACGTGTGGATGTTTTTCGCAATAATTTAAATTATTTCTTGGATTTTGTGGTAAGGGGGCTTTTTAATTTCACTTCCTGTCCTCCACCACAGTTTTAATAGTTCATTGTCTTGTGGAAGATGGTTCGTTCTTGCCTTTCACCGTTAAATATTCTTTTTTCCCCAAAACCAAAACGATGTTTGGGTCATTCAATAAGCTGACGAAACCACGTGACAGTCCGCAGCTCATGAACCAGATGAATACAGAGCAATATGGCGTCCTACAATATCCACATGCCGTTTTTACTGGAAGGTCTCGTTCTTGCTTGCTTCCAGGAGGTTTCTTTTTTTTTTTTTTTTTTTTTTTTTAGTGTTTTGCTTTTGAAGAAGCTGCATTGCAGTGGGAATAGAAGAGCGTTGAGTGGGAACACCTGTTTCTGGGGGAGCTTAAATAAAAGCCCACCAGTCTACCTCATGACTGACTAGCAGCATGAGCAAGTTATGATTGGCTACACAGCAGCCTGGGGCTTAATTTTTTGGATAGGACTCACCCTCACTAGAGGTGCCTTGACGTGGCGTTGAGCTTGCTCTTTTAATGGCCATTAACAGAAACCAAAGCCTCTAATTGCGTTTTGTTTCACATGATATAATGGGAATAAGCGCAGATTAAATTTTTTTCCTTGTTATGTTTTACACATGTTGCTGGGCTGGATGCATTTGGTGGTTGCAGCCTCCCCATCGGGGAATAGATGCGACCCCCCCCTCCTCCTGTACTAAATATTCTTTCTTCCCCCAAAGCCAAAATGATGTATGGGTCATTCAATAAGCGGACGAAACCACATGCCAGTCTGCAGCTCATGAACCAGATGAATACAAAGCAATATGGCGTCCTACAATATCCACATGCTGTTTTTACTGGAAGGTCTCGTTCTTGCATGCTTCCGGGAGTTTTTTTTTTTTTTTTTCTTAGTTTTGCTTTTGAAGAAGCTTCATTGCAGTGGGAATAGAAGAGCGTTAAGTGGGAACATATGGAAAGCAGCTGCTCGCCTGCAATGTGCCGCCGCAGGAAATGCAAACCAGCTGCTCTTGTTTAACTGCAGCCAATACTTCCATCGCACCCCCTGCCCAATGCGACGAGTGTCTTCTTCTACAACTGCCTTTGGACATCTAACCCATGACATGTAGGAAAAGGACAGAATAGCTGAGATCTACACCCTTGACTAAGACTGCACTGGGGAAGGGCTGGTATGAAGAATCGGCACGCCCTTTGAAAACACACTCCGTCCATGTAGTTGGACGAGGAGAGGCGGAAGCATGGCTCCTTCCATGAGGTCTATCGTTTGGGAGGGAAGCTAGGACCTACAATAAATTTAAAGGCACCTGTGTTCAGGAAACCAGCAACAGCTGAACTTCTCACACCATGACCCATGTAAGGAGTATGACGTGTCCACTGATTTTATTTACCATTTGTGTCGTTTATAAAAGGATCATGTCCCGGTCTTCAGCTCTGTCCAAGTGTGTAATGATGCACCTCTAGGTGAAAATAGTGCTATGTAGCAAATGCAAAACTCTGAAGCCTCCCATTGCCTTTTTTTGGTGACGTATTCTTGGCTGGTTTGTTTTGTCAGATGAAGATGTTGCTTGGGCAGTTGATTCTGATAACAGTGAAATTTGGTTAAAGTGGATTGTTGATGATGATCAAGTCAGTTGATGTGGATCTGTATCTAAAATATGATCCTTCAGTATTCTCTTATTGAAATTGAATCATAAGGTAAGTCTCTACTAGATTTTGAGTCTTTTACCTGATCTCACAGACTGGTATTCTTCATGGTTGGGGGAGGGGGTTCTCTTGTCACCACAACCACTTACATGGTCCTGGATAGGATGACCTGTAAATTTTTTTCTTGTAATGAGAGCCAGGGCCCTCTTAACGAATGGGATGATTGCACAGGAATGCATGGGAATTTTTCCAACAGGAAAGCCACTCCTGTTGTGTTAGGGCACCGGCCTCCCAGGGGCACAGGGAGCGTGTGGGAACGTGTTCCATTATTCACCTGCTTGGCAGTCGACCGACTGCAATACCGGTCACTAGAAGCCACCCAGCCATATTACAGGGTACACAGAGGGAAGCATCAAGTCTAAGTGGCTTGCTCATGCGCTGGCTTGGGTGTTCTCACCACCACATGACCTCATACGGCATGGTTGACTTGGCAAGTAGTGGCAGCCTGACAAGCGGCACGCGTGCACTTATTTGCTGTGTTGCCCAATAGACTAGACTACACTAGACTGTCAAGGATTTGTAATTGTATTTGCCCTGGCAGTATATTTTGTTAGTACATACATACACACATATATACTGTAACATGTATGTATGATGTATGGGTTTGTCCTATCTATACAGTATGTCCGTGTCATTCTGCACGAGAGGTGCAGCAACCCAAGATCGTTTCGGCCTTACCTACAGGGTAATCCAGATGTGGATCCCTTGCTCGATGTGCCTAGATGGTGTCAGCTATACCCTCCTGACGAGGCCTATTAACCTCCATGGCGGTGTTCCCGAGTGTGTCTCGGGGTTAAATTTCACCGCTGAGAGCAGTAACCCTGAGACACACTCGGGCTGTATACATCACCGCTCCCTCGCTGATCTCTGCAGTCTCCTCCGGCGATCGCAGTGTATTACTTCCTGGATTCCTTCTCGCGAGGAGGAAACCAGGAAGTAATGAGGTCGCGGCCGCCGGAGGAGGCAGCTCGGGACATCGAGGGAGCGCAGGGAGAGGGGATGTATCCAGCAGCATCCCGAGTGTTGCTTGGTTTACCGCTTCCAGCATAGGAATTTAACCCCGATACACACTCGGGATGCCGCTGGGGGGGATAGACAGTTTTCAGCAAGGGATTTTCCAAGTAAATAGACCGCCAGGGAGGTTAAGGCCAAAACGATCGTCGGGGGTTGCTGCACCTCTCGTGCAGCGATGACGTCCTTGGCATTTCAGTACTGGCCACTCTTTCTGGGTGATGGCGTCTGATTTGCATATGGAGCAGTTGTCGCTGCTGTAATGGCACGTGTTTCCTGAGTACTGACAATGTTTAGTGGGCGCCTTTTTAGTTGTGTTTTTTGTTTATTTTAATTTTACTGGCTCCTAAAGAATGATGTAAATTGTTCCAGCTCTGATTTCTGTGATTTTTTTTTTTTAAATCTTTATCAGTCTATATATGACCTTTTATTCTGTGTGTTTTGTGTTATGCAATGCAAGCTCTACTTGTAGAAGGTTTGTTCTTTATCTTTTACCAGATATTTTAACCATGGGATCACATTGTAATGAAGTGACCTAATTCTCTTGTCATCCCAGAAGGAAAATACTTTGAAAACAAGATTAAGGTAGAGAGTCTGTCTGGATAGAACCGGAGCTACTTGGAATTGCAGATAAAGGAACGCTGAGACTTGTATTTTCATAACTGAAGCAGAAATCTTAGAAAAACTAATGTGAATCTATATATTTGTAGATAATAGGTTTGGGTTAGTAATCTCCCACCTTCCCCTCTCCTCTGGCAAAAGTAGAAATAAATTTGGGGGGGGGGGCTTTTTTCTTAATCATTGTTGCACCCTTGAGAAACTTCTGTGATATACACCAAAATCATGTGTAATATATATATTTTATTAGTTCGAGCATCCCTATTCCTGGAAAGCTTAGGACCCTCGGCATACCGGATTTCTGGTTTTCAAAATCCAGTGTCTGAGAGGAAGGGGGACGCACATGCTGGTAGCGCTGTGGAGACTTTTTCCACAGACGGGCTGCACAGAGCCAGCATGTCACATGTTTGGGTGCACAGAGACTCCCATCCTGTGCCTCAGCCTGCTGCTGGGGTCTGGAAGAACATCTCGGCGCAGCAGTACCCATCTGGTGCGTGCTCTGAAAATTCCAGATTTCGGAGTCTTCAGGATTGTAGAATTTTGGATTACGGGTCCCCAACCTGTATGCGCGGAGTAGGGCTGAAACAATCGATTAGTCGATAATGAGAATAGTTGTCAACTATTCTCATTATCGATTTTGTGTTCAGCACACTGTTTAGAGTCCGACTGAGTTAAACGTTATAACCTCAGATTCTCCTTCGTCCTGTGCCACCACCTCAACCTGCCTGCCACCCCTACTTTGGTCTGGAGTTGCCATTCAGGCACTTTCGGTCACTTCCCACACACTCCCTCCCACACACTCACACACTTCAGTCTTTTGCCCAAACCCTCTTCCTCTCACACTTGGGTCAAGTCCCTTGCCCAAACTCACTCCCTTCCACCTCTGGACCCTCTTCCCGCTCAGTTTGTTCATGAAATTATTGTACAGGGACACTAGTATGCTAAAATGGTCAGGCCGCGTGGAGTGCCCTTTGTTCTCATCCTGATTTTGTGCTGAAATCATTATGTCTATCTGAGCACTTGTAGCAGCGTTCGTTTGGGAAGAAAGCAGACATGGGCTTAAGCTGCGTACACAGCATCGATCCATCACTCTGACCAGGTGCTCATGCACCTTGTGTGCGAAAAATATGCAAATTGCATGTTGTTTTTTCTTCTTCATCCGATTAGTTGGCCGATTTTTATTTTTCGATTTAAAGAAATAATGGTTAGTCGCAGCCCTAGAGCTGAGTTTATAACCAGCACAAAAAATATGGCAAAATTTAAACATGGAAGGGGCAACAGACCATATGACCCACCTGAAAAATAGAGCGTTATTCACAAGGTGACGGTGTCTGCCAGTGTTGCGAAGATCAACAGGATTGCAGTGCTAACAACTAACCCGCAAGAGGAGAAGCTTTACAGTAAATACAAACACCAGTGTTAAGCGGATATCCCCTAAAAAAATCCGTCCTGCCCACTACTCTTAGGAGTTGGTGTACACGGCTCTGCTTCAATGTTTATACCAAAAAGTTAACGTTGAGCACAATACTTACGTGTTAATACATAAACGCTTTGCCGAAAACAGCAATGTATAAAAAGGTGCTGTTCTCTTGACATGCTCTACGTAAAAGCAACTGAAACCTTATTTTATGCTTCTCTTATGCTGTCGAGGTGTAAAAAATAAATAAAAATTAAAGAACAAACTGTTGGATAAAGCAGAGCGATCGGAAATGACTAATTACACTCAATCGGATGCAGCTTAATAAAAAAAAATTCTTGGAATAAAAATAACAATGGATTCCCCCCCCCCCCCCAGTTGTATTTTTTGGATAGCGCATCACCCACGGGAAAACACAGGACATCTGCATTAAATCTAATGCACATGTTTACCTGCCGCAAAACGGCCAAAATGCAGTCTTCTGTCGTGGGTTTAGAATCCCCCCCCCCCCCCCGTGAAGAATTCGGAATTGTAAATCAAATTTTACAAACCTATGTTCTGAACTTTAATGCAAAGCTTCTGTTTGCCGACACCAGCTGAGCGAAAGTAGTGAACAGTGACTGAATCGACAAAATATTTTCCTACAGGCATTAAAACGCGATTTATAAGGTTTGGTTATAAAACCGGTGCTTCAGATGGAGTCCTATTTGTAAGGGAAACCCAGCTGGATTCGCTGAGTTGTCGGCTTGATATAAAGTTTTTCAAATTTTAAGACTTGACAATAACTAAAAATAATGAAATTTGGCCATGTGCTGCTAAAGCAAAATGGGCAGGGGCAGCTTAACCCCTTCACTGCTGAGCCATTTCACGTCTTAAAAAAACTCATTTTTCTTTTTTATTATTATTTTTTTTCTTTAAACATGGTCATGTTTGGTATCATTGGAAAGGCCATGCTCTGGCCTTTCTAATGATATCAAACATGATCCTGCTAGCTGAAAACAGGGGTTTGTTTGAACCCCAATATCTCCTATCTTTCCTTAGGAGTCAATGAGGACGTTCCCCACACGTCCTCAGCAGTGAAAGGGTTAAATAGTCTGCTCTTTGTTTTCCACAAAATGCTTTTCTTAAATATTTGCGGGGGGGACGGGGACGACTTGTAGACAGAGATGAAGCAGATTGAGTTCAGAGGCGAGTTCAGTTGCTCAGCCGCTGCAAGTGCTAACTTAGCAACTTGGCACTGAACGATGTTCAGCGCTCAGCACTGCTAACTTAACACTTGCAGCCAAGTCGAGAGGTGCTGCGGGGTTAGCGAAGTGTGACGTAGGAAAGATGGCCGCCTCCACGGAGCAAAGGATCCAATAAGGAAATGTTCAGTTTGAAGTTTTGGTGGAGCAAAACAGAAAATATTTATTGGAAAGGGGTAAACATTAACGCTAAAATGGTAATAAAATTGACAAAAGTGGATTTTGCGGAAACAGCACCTTTCATTAAGCAATCCTCTGCCCTTTCACTTCCATATTCACAGCCAAAGTGTTCAGTGAGACTGCTGCAGCAAACTGATCTGCTGCAATGGAACAATTCAGCAGCAGCTGAGGAACTGAACGCACCTCTTGTTGTAGCAAAGTTCCCTGTGATTTCCTACTGTTTGGGTGTATAGAACCTCTGTGGGCCCCGTTCCATAGTTGTCGATAAGGTAATTACAGGAAATGTTACACATAACGTCTCCTGTAGCTATTTTATCGATGGGAATTGCTATTCTATTTTTGCCGCAAACTAAGGTTGCGGCTCGATTTGTAGCGTTTCTCCTATACTCCTAATGGGAGATGTTAAAGGGACACTCTACTCCAAACCCCCCCCCCCCCCGTTTTTTTAACCTAACCTATCCCTATTCCCTTAATAAATCTTTCGACTATTTTTTTTTTTTTTTTTTTTTTGTAACTTTAAGGCTAGGGTCAGACTAACGCATTTTTCGCGTTGTCCGTGAAAATGTGCGTTCGAAGAATGGACGTATTTTTTCACGGAATACGCAATAGCGGTCATACTATGCGCAGTTTCATCCGTGATTTTGTACGGATCATCAATAAAACACTTGTTGCATCTGGACGTTATGTTGGCCGGACATTAGCAGCGTCTGACATCTCCAATTCACGCACACACGCCGCTAGCGGGCGCAGCGCACTCTGTACGTCAGTACTAGTGGTTTAACGTTCTCGAAAAAATGCGTTCATTTTCCACTTGCGTTGCGCAGCCGGACTTTTGTGCGACCGTACTTCGTATATTGGCCGTCATTGCCCGGCATCTGCTGCTAGCACGGCCGTGATTAAGTGCGCCAGAACGCGCGTTCGCACTGCCTCAGTCTGACCCTAGCCTAATACTTACCCTAAAATCCTCGTTTCCAGCGGCGTCTTTTTTTTAATTTTTTTATACTCACCTCCCTCCTCTTCCGCTCCCGTCCTTCTTCTTGCTGCGTCTTGGCTTCTGGTTTACGTGAGCAGCGCGCATGCGCGCCTCTCACGTAAGCCAGCCAATCGGCAGGCTTCCTCCCGGCTCCCTCTGAGGATTAGTGTTGCGCGCAAGAGTATGCGCGCAACACTAACCCTCAGAGGGAGCCGCCAGCTTCTGCAGTGACTAGGAGACGTCATTGCGCTGAAAGCGCGATGACGTCTCCTACTCGGCAAAAGTCGGCAGAAGCGGGAAATATGATTCCCGCTCTGCTGACTGACAGCTGGGAGGGCGGAGTAAACTCCTCCGCCTCTCTTAGCTGTTTTCAGCTTTTTCAGCTGAACAGCTGAGCGGAGGGAGGGGGGACAGCGGGCAGGATACTCCGGGCATCATGACCACCTAAAATAGCTTAGGTGGTCATGTTGCCTAGAGTGTCCCTTTAATTTTCACCTACACGTGGAAACACAGGCTATTCCATATTAGCCTCCGCTTCCACATGGGAGATGGTATTTTAGGGTGAAGTAACTTCTTTTCGAAGCTGGGTTTATGGGATTCTGTATTTGCAAAAGCGCATAACAGGCTCTGAACCCCCCCCCCCCCCCACCACATTAAATCCCGCGGTGGAAAGGGCAGCAGGATCCGCCGCTTCCTCTTGCTCAAGCAGAGTGATACTAGGAACAAATAGTTCCTGGTCTCCCTCCCAGATTCCTCGGCAGCACTGAGTGATCTCCTGGCTCAACGAGCCTATAATGCGTTGCACCGCTGCCGGTATCTGTCAGCCTTGCGCTTCATTCTGGGACCTGGCGCTAATAAAGCCCCTATTCTGGAATACAGACTGTAAAATGGAGATGGTAAGGAAAATCTGCAGGCGCACATTATTATTACCGACTCCAATTTACAGTCAACTATTAAATAGTGCTCGGTATATTCTTCCTAATTTCAGATTCATAGATCCAAGGAGCAATCCAAAAGTCAGTTGAGGTGGGTAGCGTCTGCTCAAGGTCAAGCGTAGAAGCCGAGGTTAACCACGAACAAATCTAGGTCAGGGACATGATGATATATGTGGTGTTTTTGGATGTCAAGACAAGCAGGAGGTCGAGACAGGTGGTGTAGAAGCCAGAGAGGTTATTCCGGCAGACGTCTGGTAACAGGTATTCCAAAATATCTAGGAATGAGGATGTGTGCACGGTTGAAGCCCATGGGTAACTTGGTCAGCTGCAGTTTGAGGAGTTGCTGATACTAAGGGGTTGGGCTCCTGAATACTTAAGCATCAGACAAGAACCCCATCAGACAAGAAAAGTTCAACAGCATCTGAGTTGTGATCTTCACAGAAGACCCTTTTCCCACCCAGCTATTGAGTTAACATCCGGAGCCGTTGCACGCAATGGATCCTACCATCCCAACCAAGCCACAGACTCCACTTGCGTATCATCATTAAGGCTGGTGTCAGACGAGCGTAGTGTTCACGTCCGTGATGGCGCCTAAAAGTACGTCCGTGATAGCATGAAAGAAAGCCCATCGGAGCCCGACACATGAAGTACATCCGCACTGAAATGCGGACGCACAACGGCCGCGGCCCACGGACGCAAGGCAGGCAAGAACGTACAACCCCTAGAACGGCCGCACAAAGTGCGCTGCGTCCGCAACGTCTGCATAGCTGTGTGTGTGAGTGATGGAACGTGGTCAGACGGACTGCATTTATACGTCCAGCATTTTTCACGGACAAAATGGTTTTGCCTTTTTATTTTATTTTTCCCTCCTACATCCGTCAAAATATACGTCAGTGAAAAAAACTGACTGCGTGGCCACTACTGTGTCTTCCGTACTGACGTACGTCCGTGTGCACGGACGTACAGTCCGTAGAAATCACGTTCGTCTGACCCTAGCCTAACAGCTGCTTCCTGTAGACCGACGGCTCTTATGTTTTGTATAGGAGCCATTGATAATGACACACTGTTGGAGCAGCAAGCTATTCAATGCCAGTATCAACAATCGACCCCCAAATATTCCAACTAGTGCTGCTGGCACAACGGCTTGATCGTAATAGATTTGGTAACAGGGAGCCACTAAGGCTCATCAGCTGATGCTGGTGTGACCCCCGTTATCCACAAAGGTGGAATAAAGTCGGTGCAAAGTGGTTCATGGGTCCAGAAAAATGTACCAAAAAGTGGGGGACTGTGTTTCAAGTCCACCCATATCTGGAACAAGAATGTCGGTCTTTCCTTAATTTTTCTGTTTCTTTTTGCTTTGAGAGTCACATCCCTCATACAAACGCTCTTCTGAGCTAAGCGTCGGCGTGATGATTGCAGTACTTGCCGAGAATCTCCACCCTACAATTACAACACAAGGAATTTGTCAGCGGAAAACTGGCAAACGGTTAACTCTTGAGTCCAGATGTTGCTTTCATAATTCTTGCCTGTCTTAAACCACTGTTTTTTGATGAGCTATCATATTATCTGAGCAACACGCTCCGGCTCCCCGCACTGCCTTAACCTCTGGTTGACTTCCAGCAGTTTGCTCACCGTTCCCTCACTATACTGTAGCTCCGCTTCCTCCCACACAGATCCTGGACTGTAGGACTCATACACAGAGAATATTTCACAAAGGCCACAGTCATGTATCCATGCGTGCGAAATCCTTAAGAGCCCAAACTGTCTTAATCTTTACTTTCTTCATGCTATTTTACTAAAGAACGTGTTTTATCCTGAAATCTATACAAATATTATATATATATTCAGATCAGGCTATATGACCTGGATACCTTTTAAAATTAATCTGCTTGTATTAGGCCTTTAAAAATGTTTTTAACGTTAGAGTAAGGCTGGGGTTCACACCCGCACGTTTTTGACGCGCGTAACACGCGCATTTTTTGTATCGCGCAAACGTAAAAAACGAGGGAACGCGCATTTGTTCAGCTGCAGTCTATAGGCTGCGAACGCGCTGCAATACGTCCCAAAGAAGCTCCTGTACTTCTTTGGGCGTAGGATGTTTTACATTGCGTTCCTACGCGCTGTGAAAACGCCCAGTTGTGAACGGGCCCCATAGGAAATCATGGGATTTCCGTGTTTAGGCGTTTTACAGCGCACAGGAAGGCGCTGTAAAACGCCCAGGTGTGAACAGGGCCTTAGTTATTCCTCGTCTATTGTCTTCTTATGTCCTGTGGTTGGATTCTCCATTTCTTGAAATTCAATACAATGTATGGAGGTTTCAGGTAGCCATGAGCGCTTCGATTTCTATCTCTGGCTTCTCCTTTTTGACTTCTTCTACACAAGCATATAGACTGCCTGGCCAAAAGTCACCCACTGTAATCTTTCATTGGACCACCTTTTCCTTTTGATTCCGGCACGGTAATCTCATCGCCGTGGCATAGTTTCAATAACCTTATGCAATGTCGCAGCATTTATTTCCATCCAGGGTTGTATTATTATGTCAGCAAGATCTCGTATTGATGATGGGAGAGTCGCAGCGCTGCGTAAAGTCTTCTCCAGCACATTTTCCCAAAGCTTCTCAATGGGGTTAAGGTCTGGACTGTGCGGTGGCCAATCCATGTGTGAAAATTATGTCTCCTGCTCCCTGGACCACTCTTGCACAATTTGAGCCCAATGAATCCTGGCATTGCCATCAGGGAAGGAAAAACCTGCTCATTCGGGGAGTCACGTGACCTCCTTTTTGCAGCTGAAACATTAATAAATGCAGTAATTATCCAATGGAAGGCTCACACCAATTAACTTAAAGGGATACTCTAGGCAACATGACCACCTAAGCTTTTTTAGGTGGTCACGATGTCTGAAGTATGCCCTTTTCCTCCGGTCAGCCGATCGGCTGAGAGACGCGGAGGACTTTACTCCGCCCTCCCAGCTGTCAGTCAGCAGAGCGGGATTTGTATTTTCCGCTTCTGCCGACTATTGCCGAGTAGGAGACGTCATCGCGCTTTCAGCGTGATGACGTCTCCAACTCGCCGCAGTAGCTGGCGACAGCGGCTGAGATTAGTGTTGCGCGCATCCTCTTGCGTGTAACACTAATCAAAGATGGAGCCGGGAAGAAGCCTGCTGATTGGCTGGTTTACGTGAGAGGCGCGCATGCGCGCTTCTCACGTAAACCATTAGCCGACTTGAACATTTACCAGGATGGGAGCGGAAGAGGAGGGAGGGGAGTATAAAAAAAAAAACGCCGTTGGAAACGAGTGGTTTTTAGGGTAAGTATTACATTAAAATAAAAAAATACTAACTAGGTAGGGCAATAGGTATAATATAATGTAAAAAAAAGGGGGGGTGTGATTTTTAGCCTAGAGTGTTCCTTTATATCTAGGTGTGACTTTTTTGACCAGGCAGTGCATATGAAACCTTATGCCTCTCCTACTAAACATGTACTCGGCTGTAAGCTTGTCTAAGCAGGGTCCTCAACACATACAGGGTTAATCAGAGAAAGGTGAAACTTCTGGAGAAGGTTTGGAGAAGTGAGAATTCTAGGTAAAATTGGCTAAACCAGAAAAATTCTCCCATTTAGCTCACTTTCCAAATCAGCTATTTTGACCTAGAATTTTCACTTCTCCAAACGTTCTCCCAGAGTTTCACCTTTCTCTGAATAACCCTGATAGTTACTGTTTTCGTTGTAATTTTGTTAGTGGCTTTGTGGTTTAATTCCCTGTTCTTTATTGGGACGTGCTGCAGAAACGTTTGGTGCTATGTAAATGAAGATAACAGTGCTCGACTCACATTTTTGTAGTCTGTCTTGCGTATGTCAAGCCCTGCTCTTAAGGTATTGAAAATAAATACCAAAAATACCATTTGGCAGTGATTGCTTTTCCAGGACTGAGTTGCCAATTGTTTCTCACAGGCTTTTCGTGGCAGCTCATTGTCCTGGATCAATGCACATGGCATTAAGTGACAACTGCGGCCGCAATGGGGACATTTGTTGGATGCTTCCCCAGACTTTCAAAGCACTTCCTACTCATAGTTAGGATTGTCCTGGGTGGTCACACATAACTCTAGATACATTCCTTGCGTTACATGTCAAGCCATTCTGCTTTATATACAGCTAAAGAAGAGCTTAAATCGCTCATGGGCTCCTCGAATCTTTCCCCTGGCTCCTAGATCTCTGGGTTAACCTACACTATTTTATTTTGAATATTGTGCTTGGCTCCTAAAAATACATAACTGGCTCCTACGTTTCATGTAAATAAACCACAAATGCGGTTTTAAATTTCTTTTCCCCAAGTATCCCTTTAAATGACAGGGAAATTTCATAGCAGTTATTCCTGCTTCTCATTAGCCAAAATAGTACAGCAGTGAAAGTGCCAGATATATAGATATCTCTATATACTTGAAGACTAGAGCGATCTCCATATATCCTTCCAGGTAAAATACTTTGCAAATAAATATATATATATTTTTTAATGTTTGAGTGCCTTTTTAAAGGGATACCCAATTAAAAGTAGTGTTACCTTTTTTTTCCCCCTTATGTAACCCCTTTTTCCCTTATTTCTGGAAGCAGGTCATAATGGACAGCAGTTGCAACTTCTTCTGACGCTGACAGGGATCCTGAGCCTCCACAATAGTTGGGAGATCGGGACATCTTGATCTGACGCAGTGCCTCCACTCAGTGTAGTCTCTTTTTTTATAGGGAACCCACCCCACTGAGTAGATGAGTATCCTTCACTTAATAACACTCAGAAACCAGAAACCTATTTAAAACGTTTAATGCAGCTGTATACGGATTAAAGGGATTTCAACATATAAACACAGCAATAACAATGCAGCTCCTGGATAATTCTCATTTGGTTGTAAAGTCCTGTTGTGAGTATAACAGTCACACCATTCCTTTATTGCAGCAGGGCTGCCCCTAGCAAAGTCCCATGGGTAATTCGTGCACAATGTTGGGGCCCTTTTAGTATATAGCGCTATCTGGATAAAGTCTCTCATTCAACTGCATTAAACTGGATAATCCTGAAACAGTCTCTGGAAACAGTACCTTTTATAGAACTCCTGTGATTTGTAGTTTCTTCATATATAGAGAAAAGAATGCTTGTCTGGATGTAGATCACTCCTCTTGTGTAACTAGGGTGCTCATACACTTCAATCTCTTTAGGAAGAGCCAGTAAATCAGGGAGGAATAGCCTGCAGCAACAAATGGCAGCTTCCCAGCTTCTTGCACATGTAGTCAGCACTGGTTTAGCTTGCTTTCACTTTCTCCCAGCAGGAGTATCTCTTGCAGACTCCTGAAGAGATTTATTCTCTGGACCAGTAGACAATGGCTGCTGCTCCTCTGCTCCTTCCTGGTTCTCCTCTCCACCTTTGGTCCCTCCTCCCCACATGCCAGAAAAAAACCAAAGTCCTGGAAGCTCAGTAAAAAAAAATAAAAAAACATGAGTTCGTTACACTTAAATAAGTGGCCATAAGCTGGTGAAAGCTTCTGCCCAATACTTTTCATCTTAATTGTATTTTAGGTGTGTTTTCTCACCTTCTTCCCCGTCTCCGTGCTCAGTTCCTCCTCTTAAGCTCAGGAACTCCAGAGGCCCGTTCAATACCTCAGCAGCTGCTGAATTGATGCAGCGCAGCAATTCAGTTTGCTGCAGCAGTGTCATTGAACGCTTTGGATGTGAATTTCGAATCCAAAATGGCCGACGAATTAGTATTGAAAACTGTAGTTCTTCTTGGTAAAAGTTTAACCCTTCAGTAACCGCACACTGACTCTTTAAGATCACACAGAACAGGAACGAAAAATGTGTAGAACAAATGCTGCAGATCTGCGATTTCATACATTGTGTTGGAAAGTCAACACTCATTAAGGGGTTAATAAGGACCTAGGTGGCGAACGCCATACCGGGAATTAATGGCCGCCTGTATCTCTCTAATGGAGCGGGGGATCCCGGCGATTTGATTAAACCCCCCCCCCTTACCCTGTGAAGTCAGAATACGGAACGGTGCCTTTGCCTGGCCGTGAAGTCACCTCAGTGGCTGAGAGTGATGGGGCAGGGAAGACGCTGCATCTTTGTGACTTTTATCCACAGCTGGGAAATGGCATTAATTGGTCGAATCCTCCAAATCCCGTGACTCTCATCAACTCGCCGAACACGGCAGGGGAAAAAGTCTTTCTTGCAGCACAGCAGGGGGGGGGGGTCAGCTTTGGGTAATTAAATGAAAATTGATAAAACATCCTTGTCCTGAGCAGCGCCAGCAGCAACGCCAAGCACAAAGTGGTCACTACAGACGTTAATGGACTGTGTTTTTTTTTTTATTTTTTTACCGGTTACTGTGCAGAGTCCAGTGCATTGCGGCAGAGCACAGCACCGCGCTACTCCTCAGGTCGCTGCAAGTGCTAAGTTAGCACTGCTGAGCGGCAGAACGCCGTTCAATGGCAAGTTGCTAACCTAGCACTTGCAGCGGCTGAGGTATTGAACGCAGAGAGGTCTCTGAAGCTTTGTTTTTTCTTCTTTTTCAAAAAGTTTTATTAGCAATGACAGGAAAAACCAGAAGTACATCATAAGCGTATGGTAGAGTGTGAATTAGTATCTGTAGGCAATATTACATACAGCGAGATCATCATACAGAGAAACGGGTTTATGAACTGTACATAGCGGGAATAAGAAACCCTTGTGAGTCAAAGATAAAACCAACAAAAAAAGGACACGGAGGACAGACCAAGTAAAACAACAGGGCCCTGAAGCTTTCAAACGAAATTTGTGCTCCTTCACAACTTGCGTAGCGTAGGAACCGCAAATTGCTCACCGCTACGGACTTGCGCAAATTTTGTGCGCAAGTTCTATAGCGCCTGCGCAGAACGAGGAATTGGAGCTGCATACACATGCGCAGATCCGATCGATTGCTGCCTCTCTGAGACCACCTGGTAACGCGGGTGGTCTCAGGGAAATGTTGGCACAATTTCTGCGTCCTGATGTGACCGGCAGCCGGGAAATCCAAAATCACGGCTGCTGGTGACGCTGGGTTGGGTGGAGTAAACTGCTTCCCTTCACCAGAATGGGGAAGTGGGGTCCTCCCATCCTGACCACTTTAGAACACTTAAGTGGTCAGGATGAGTAGTATCCTTTCAAAGCTTTCAAAAGGGGTTATTCACAAAGCACCATTGTTGGCCGGTGTTGCAAATCCCAGTGAAAATATATAATCCATAGAGTAACAGGAAAAGCTTTTCTGTGAAGTGTCTCTTGTAATTGATGGGATTTTATTTTTGTTAAATGTGTTTTGCAGCACTGCAATATCGGTGATTTCCCCCCCCCTGTATTTGAAACAATGGTGAACACCGGCACCTTGTGAATTTCTCCATAATGTCACTTTCTCATGGAAACCTACACGAACACACAGGGGGTAATTCAAAGAGATCCAAATTGTGGCCGAAAGGTAACCGAATGCTGAAATTCAGCGTACAGTTACCTTTCCTGGCCATTCGGCTATTCAGAGAGCAGGCAGTTTGCCAAATCTTGCCTGCACGTTCGGTGCCTGTTCGAGGGCAGTGAAATCCCCATAGAGAAGCAATGCTATGTCTATTCAGAGAACACAAAACAGCAGTGAAAAGTTGCCGAAATGCCCTGCTGTTTGGTGGTTTCATTTGACAGATTTATTCAGGCGAAAACCATACGCTTCAATGTTAAAAATACTCCCGTTTTAATGCAATATCTAATTAACCGTTTATTATATTCTGCAGTATAAAGTCTCTTTATTTATAGATTTTTTTAGGATCTGTTAGGCATTTTTTGGAATTATTTTGGCAATTTTTTTTCTTTTTTCAATAGTCTTTTTATTATCATTCATTGGATCTTCTAACTTTCAAGCGTACTGTTTTTGTTTTTTTCTTCTTTGTTTTTTTTCACCTCATTTGTCTGTGTGTCGGGTTTTTCCGGCGGCTGCTCTGCGTTATGATTGGCAGCTAGTCTGGTTTCTCCAGCGTGTTCGGCGGGGTTAATCCAGCTGTTTCTGCGGGTTTTCACGAAATTTCCCGATTCGTGTTTTCGGATGCGGGAATTTTTTTTTTTTTTCGAAAATTTTTAGATCCGAAAACGGCAGATCCGAAAAGTTTTCCGAGCCGAAACGAAATATTTTCGGAATTTTCGAATGGAATTGAAATGTGTCAAATCGAAATTTATTGCTTTGAAACGAGGAGAACAGACGTTCCGAAAAAACGAAAATTTCCGAAATCACGAAAAGTCGATACAAAAAACGAGCTAAGTGACACGAAAAATGGTCGATATTCCGAAAACATGTACAATTCCGAAAAACGAAAATTTCCGAAATCACGAAAAGTCGATACAAAAAACGAGCTAAGTGACACAAAAATACGAAAAATGGTCGATATTCCGAAAAAAAAAAAAAAATGTACACGAAAAACGAGTCGAACCGAATCGAAACAGAAATCGGTCGAAACGAGCCGAATCGAAAAGTTTAAACATCCGAAAGATCGAATCGAACCGAAAAAAAAATCGGTGCACAAGCCTAGTAGAGGGCTGAGGGGTAGAGGGCTGAGGGGTAGAGATGTGGGGGGCTGGGGTAGAGCTTGGAGGGCTAGGGTAGAGATGTGGGGGTAGAGCTTGGAGGGCTGGGGTAGAGATGTGGGGGTAGAGCTTGGAGGGCTGGGGTAGAGATGTGGGGGTAGAGCTTGGAGGGCTGGGGTAGAGATGTGGGGGTAGAGCTTGGAGGGCTGGGGTAGAGATGTGGGGGTAGAGCTTGGAGGGCTGGGGTAGAGAGCTGGGGAGGTAGAGCTAATGAGGGGGAGCTGCAGGAGAGGGGGCTGTTTGAGGGGAGAGCAGCTGGGGGTGATCTTACCTAAGAGGTATCCCACTGGCTGCAGTGCTCTGCTCTCCTGTCCTGCTTCTTTTCTTCCTGCTCCCTTCCTTCCACGTGGTGTGGGGACAGGAAGTCTTGCAGGAGGATGGGAGGAGCAGCCGGAACGGGCCTCGCTCAGCAGCTGAGTGAGACACCTTCTGCCGGCTCCTTCCCATCCTCCTGCACATCTCCCATCTTGCTGCTCTCAGCAAAAGAATCATGCAGCAGCCCCAAGTCTCCCCTGCACTCAGCTCCTCTCCGGCAGTTAGAGAGGTGATTTCTTTCTGCCTGCTCCTGCGCCCCGTTGCAGCTGTGCCTGAGGCGAGTGCCTCACTGGCCTCACCCTCCCTACGGCCCTGGATTGTGCTGAAATTGTAAAATTGCAGATACAATGTGTTCATCCGATTACACTATTTTCTCTTGTACAGTATATCATTTTTTTTTTTAAATGTTTATTTTTTTGCAATTAATAGGTTTTAGGTTTATTGATGCTAATTGACTTACAGATGTGTTTTTACGCAGGGCTTGACAAATCCATGGACCAGGTAGCCCCAGATTATAATTTTACATAGTTCATTGTTTGTTGTGTGTTTTCTTTGATTTCTCAGATATATTTTCTTATAGATTCACACCTTTATAGAAACATAGAAACATAGAAAGATGTCGGCAGATAAGAACCTTTCGGCCCATCTAGTGTGCCCAATTACATGGATACTTTACTTGGATTTATCTTTTGTTTAGGATAGCCTTATGCCTATCCCATGCTTGCTTAAATTCAATTACTGTTTTGGCCTCTACCACTTCAACTGGAAGACTGTTCCATGTATCCACCACCCTCTCAGTAAAATAATGCTTCCTGATGTTACTTTTAAACCTTTGCCCCTCTAATCTAAGACTATGTCCTCTTGTTTTGCTACTTTGTTTCCTTTTAAATATACTCCCTTCCTCTACCTTGTGGATTCCCTTTACGTATTTAAATGTTTCTATCATATCTCCTCTGTCTCGTCTTTTTTCCAAGCTGTACATGTTAAAATCATTAAGCCTTTCCTGGTAACTTTTCTCCTTCAAGCCGTACACCATTTTAGTAGCCCTTCTCTGAACTCTCTCTAAGATGTCTATATCCTTCTGGAGATACGGTCTCCAGTACTGCACACAGTACTCCAAGTGAGGTCTCACCAGTGCTCTGTACAGTGGCATGAGCACTTCCCTCTTCCTACTGCTAATACCTCTCCCTACACAACCAAGCATTCTGCTAGCATTTCCTGCTGCTCTATTACATTGACTACTTACCTTTAGATCCTCTGAAATAATAACCCCTAAATCCCTTTCCTCAGATGTTGAGGTTAGGACTGTATCAAATATTCTATATTCAGCCCTTGGGTTTTTACGTCCCAGGTGCATTATCTTGCACTTATCCACATTAAAACTCAATTGCCACAGCTCCGACCATTTTTTTAGTTTACCTAAATCATTTGTCATTTGGCTGATCCCTCCAGGAACGTCAACCCTGTTGCAAATCTTTGTGTCATCAGCAAAAAGACATACTTTTCCATTAATACCTTCTGCAATATCACCAACAAAAATATTAAATAGAATGGGTCCAAGTACTGACCCCTGAGGTACCCCACTGGTAACAAGACCATGCGCCGAATAAACTCCATTTACCACAACCCTCTGTTGCCTGTCACTCAGCCACTGCCTAATCCATTCAACAATATTGGAATCCAAGCTCAAAGATTGCAATTTATTGATAAGCCTTCTATGCGGAACAGTATCAAAAGCCTTACTGAAATCTAAATAAGCAATGTCTACTGCACCACCTGTGTCTATTATTTTTGTTACCCAATCAAAAAAATCAATAAGATTAGTTTGGCATGATCTCCCTGAGGTAAACCCATGTTGTTTCTGATCCTGTAATCTATGTGTTTTTAGATGTTCAACAATCCTTTCCTTTAACATGGTTTCCATTAATTTCCCCACTACTGACGTAAGACTAACTGGCCTATAGTTCCCCGATTCCTCCCTATGACGGAATGGGGATGTTGTTCCGCCTGCGGGTGTGCTCAATCTGCGTGACCCCGTCGCTTACCGCTGGCCCGACTACCGAGTGACGCTCACTCGGCGTCTCGTGCGGCCTGACGTGACCCCGGGAAGAGGTTAGCGGGCGGCGGAGGGGACCCCTGCCTAGAACCAGCCCGACCACTGAGCCATACGGCACTCAGCGTCCCGAGCAGCTGGTTCACTGACCTTGTGGGTGTGGGACGTTCGTGCAAATCGTATCTGCCAGCCGCGGAGGAATCTTCGGATCTTATGTGGGAAACGTTTCGGATCTTCTGCGGGAAACGTTTCCGATCCCGGCGCGGGTAAATCTTCGGATCTCAGTGGAGGACTCTTCGGATCGGGGACAGATGAATCTTCGGATCTTGCGGGATCGGCGAGGGATTCGGATCTTACCGCAATCCCTCGCAATACCGAAGCGCGGTACACGGCCGCGCCCTTCGGATCGGATCTCTCGATCTGGGAACCGAATCACCTTCCGCTGCGCCTCTGCCCTGATGCTCGATGCAGGCACAGAGCGCTCGGTTCGGTTCGGATCTGGGACACCGCACCCTGAGACCTCGAGGGATTCTCAGAACGAAAAGTACGGCGGAGAAAAAGACACATCAGTCAAAGCTGGATGCACTGCAAAATCTGCCTTTATTTTTCACAACACACGCATTTATCACTTTACACACTTATGAATACAATGGGGATCCCTGCCCGCCCACACAAGTCCCATTGGCCCTCGCTGGCAGGAGGCACCCTGGCCCCGATTCGTATTGGCCGTTACGAATCGGGGAGTTGCCGATTCGGCCATTTTACGATCCGAGTATTCTGATCTGAACCACGAGGTGATCAGAAAATGGCGGCGGGTGTGGCAGACAAAGGGAATTACATTTCACAATACCAACAGGGGACACTTTATTACACCACACAATAATCACATCTAAATAAAAGTACTTGCAAAACTAGGTGCGTGCCACCGCACCTAAGTGTCCATAGCCACCACTGTCACGGCACCGCCCCTGGCTGAGGGTGCTGGGCCATTCCGTGACACTCCTCCCCCTCCCCCAGTTCGACGCACCTGGTCTGACCCCACCGGGTCATACCGGGGAAGTCGGTGCTCCCAGGCCCGTAGTCTGTCTGGGGAGGCCGGGTCACCAGGCCTCTCCATTTGGCCTTGCGGCTGTGCCAGCTTGGTCGGGACCCCACGTCCTTAGGGTTACCCCGGCTGGGCGAGAGGACATACGTCTGGGCCGGAGTACCTCCTGTGTCCCCTCCAGGGTTATCGCTCACCCGGGAACCCGGGTGCTAAATGCACACGCCCCGGGTGCCCAGGTCAGCCGTGGGAAAGAACCGTGGCTGTGTGAGGCCCCCAAGCCCAAGGGTTGCCAAAATGGGCAGAGGCCAGCGGCGCTCTGCCCCGTTGCCAGCTCTTCCGCTGGTTGGCCAGGTACGGACACGGCAGCCGAAGGAGCAAATAGAGCCAAACCTGGCTGCTCTTCCTGGCAGCCGAAGAAGGGGACAAATGGATGCAACGGCAGTTGCACGGGGTCATCCTCGCTCTGCCCCTCGGGGCAAGTTGGGAGAAACGGGCAGAGGCCAGCGGCGCTCTGCCCTGGTGTCAGCTCTTCTGCTGAGTGGAGATCTCCTTGCGGGAGGATGGTTTCTTCCCCCCCCCGGGACCGTCACTGGCTGCGCACAACCCAGCCCGGGGGGACCATCTGTCTGCTCCACCTGGCAGACTGTGGGTAGTGGGCAGAGGCCAGCGGCGCTCTGCCCCGTGGCCAGCTCTTCAGCTGGGTGAGGATCTCCTTGCGGGAGGATGGTTTCTTCCCCCCCGGGGCAATCAATGGTTGTGCACAACCCATCCCGGGGGACCATCTGTCTGCTCCTCCTGGCAGATTTTGAGTAGTGGGCAGAGGCCAGCGGCACTCTGCCCCGTAGCCAGCTCTTCCGCTGGTTGGAGATCTCCTTGGGGAAGGATGGTCACTTCACCCCCCGGGGCAAACAATGGTTGCGCACAACCCATCCCGGGGGACCATCCGTCTGCTTCTCCTGGCGGACTGTAAGCAGTGGGCAGAGGCCAGCGACACTCTGCCCCGTAGCCAGCTCTTCCGCTGGTTGGAGATCTCCTTGGGGAAGGATGGTCACTTCACCCCCCGGGGCAAACAATGGTTGCGCACAACCCATCCCGGGGAGACCATCCGTCTCCTCCCCCACTGGACCCGTGGCCTCGGCCACCCTGTCCTCTTGCGGGGTGAAGGGGGTAACTTCCTCTGTCGGAACCCCCACGGGCACCCATGGGTCCGCCTCGGCCTCCCATAGGTCCCAAACCTGGGGACTGTCGACTTCCTCCGCCGACCCGTCCCACCACGGGGAGCTCAGGCTCGACTGCGGAACGCCGTCCAACAGTCTTCGATAAGCCACCTCGAGCTCCCACTCTCGCTCGGCTAGGGACTCCAGCTCCTCAAACACCGAGTCCCTGCTGTCTGACGGGATCTCCAGTTCCCGTCGTTCCAGGATGTCTTCCATCCGTTCTTCGGTTTCCTCCCCAAACTCGGGGTCGGCGGCCATGCTCGCGTAGAGCAGCCCCGTGCCTCCGTAGCGAGGCCCTGCAGTGGAGCTGCCTCCAATAGGGCGCACTGTCGGAGCGGCGGTCAGCCACCGGAGCGCGCGGTACGCGGCGTCCAGTGCGATCTCCTCCTGCACCAGACTCCGGAGCTCGGCCTCCCACTCCTCTGGGGCCCGACCTTGCAGGAACGCTGCTCGCACATCGTACTGCACCCGATGGACGACCTCGTCGGAAGGAATGTACGCACCATGGCAGTCCCGCTCATGGTCCAGGGCCTCGTACCACAGTTCCTCTGTGGACCTCTGGTCCCGCTCCAGGCCCTCCTGCAGCCTTCTCGCCAACACGACCTTCAGGTCAGCGAAGGTGCCAGCGCAGGAGCACCGCTCCTCAATGGGGAATGTGGCGTCCTCAGATGCAGCTTCAGGCGAGCTGTGAGTCTCCATCCGAGGGTCGCGGGGATAAGTGACGTCCTCAGTACAGGCTCCAGGCGAGCTGAGAGTCCCGCAAGCGTAGTCACTGGGGTTTGCAGATTCCCGGGGTGAAGCTCCAGTCGAGCTGTGAGCCTCGACCCAGGGTTCCACAGGGTAGGGTTCGGGGTCAACATATTCAGGCTCTGCTCCGCGGAGCTCTGCCAACCGCAGCTCGTGCTGGCGTTCCTTCTCCTGCTCAACTTCCCGGTAGAACTCCCGAATCACCTTGCATCGGTCCGCCGTCGTCGGGGCATCTCCTAGCAGGGCGATCCGACGCCGCACCTCTCGGAGACCAGCATCTTCCTCCACCTCTGCTTGGACAGGGCTGGGGACGGGCGTCGTCACCCTGTCCTGATCCATCCTGGTCAGTTCCTTGATCAGGGTCTTCCTTTTCTTGTTACCCGGCGTTCCTCCCCGGTTCTCCAACATCCCACGCAGGGTGTCCCTGTCGTAGTGGGTGTACACCGCCATGGCGTAGGTCTCCTAGGGGTCTGCAGAGAGCGATCCCACCGCTGCCACCAGTATGACGGAATGGGGATGTTGTTCCGCCTGCGGGGGTGCTCAATCTGCGTGACCCCGTCGCTTACCGCTGGCCCGACTACCGAGTGACGCTCACTCGGCGTCTCGTGCGGCCTGACGTGACCCCGGGAAGAGGTTAGCGGGCGGCGGAGGGGACCCCTGCCTAGAACCAGCCCGACCACTGAGCCATACGGCACTCAGCGTCCCGAGCAGCTGGTTCACTGACCTTGTGGGTGTGGGACGTTCGTGCAAATCGTATCTGCCAGCCGCGGAGGAATCTTCGGATCTTATGTGGGAAACGTTTCGGATCTTCTGCGGGAAACGTTTCCGATCCCGGCGCGGGTAAATCTTCGGATCTCAGTGGAGGACTCTTCGGATCGGGGACAGATGAATCTTCGGATCTTGCGGGATCGGCGAGGGATTCGGATCTTACCGCAATCCCTCGCAATACCGAAGCGCGGTACACGGCCGCGCCCTTCGGATCGGATCTCTCGATCTGGGAACCGAATCACCTTCCGCTGCGCCTCTGCCCTGATGCTCGATGCAGGCACAGAGCGCTCGGTTCGGTTCGGATCTGGGACACCGCACCCTGAGACCTCGAGGGATTCTCAGAACGAAAAGTACGGCGGAGAAAAAGACACATCAGTCAAAGCTGGATGCACTGCAAAATCTGCCTTTATTTTTCACAACACACGCATTTATCACTTTACACACTTATGAATACAATGGGGATCCCTGCCCGCCCACACAAGTCCCATTGGCCCTCGCTGGCAGGAGGCACCCTGGCCCCGATTCGTATTGGCCGTTACGAATCGGGGAGTTGCCGATTCGGCCATTTTACGATCCGAGTATTCTGATCTGAACCACGAGGTGATCAGAAAATGGCGGCGGGCGTGGCAGACAAAGGGAATTACATTTCACAATACCAACAGGGGACACTTTATTACACCACACAATAATCACATCTAAATAAAATTACTTGCAAAACTAGGTGCGTGCCACCGCACCTAAGTGTCCATAGCCACCACTGTCACGGCACCGCCCCTGGCTGAGGGTGCTGGGCCATTCCGTGACACTCCCTACTACCCTTCTTGTAAATGGGCACAACATTTGCTAATTTCCAGTCTTCTGGGACGACTCCCGTTAGCAAGGATTGGTTAAATAAATCTGTTAACGGTTTTGCTATTACATCACTGAGCTCTTTTAATAATTTAGGGTGGATCCCATCAGGCCCCATTGATTTATTTGTCTTTACTTTAGACAGCTGCTGTAGAACCTCCTCCTCTGTAAACTGATATGTAATTGTCTCGTTAGTGTTTCCTCCTAACTGAGGTCCCTTTCCTTCCTTTTCTTCTGCAAAGACTGAACAAAAATATTCATTGAGGCAGTCAGCGAGACTTTTATCCTCTTCTACATACCTTCCTTCCTTTGTTTTTACTCTAACTAATCCTTGTTTTACTTTTCTTTTCTCGTTTATGTATCTAAAAAATGTTTTGTCCCCATTTTTTACTGACTGAGCTATTTTCTCTTCTGCGTGTGCTTTGGAAGCTCTTATAAATTGCTTTGCCTCTTTCTGCCTAATCTTATAGGTTTGCCTATCTTCTTCACTCTGAGTTGTTTTATAATTATTGAATGCTGTCTTTTTGTTCTTCACTATTTTGGCCACTTCTGCAGAGTACCACAGTGGTTTCTTCCCTTTTTTGTTTTTGCTAACAAGTCGAATGCAATTGCCTGTGGCCTTCAATAATGCTTCTTTTAAATAATCCCATTTCTGCTGGACACCCTTTAAACTCCTCCAGTCTGATAATGACTCCTTCACACAAAGTCTCATTTTAGAAAAATCTGTTTTTTTTAAAGTCTAAAACTTTTGTTTTTGTGTGGTGTGGCTCCATCTCTGTTCTTATATTAAACCATACTGACTGGTGATCACTAGATCCCAAATTTTCACCTACAACAACGTCCGATACCAAACCTCCATTTGTGAGTATTAAATCCAATATGGCCTCTTTACGGGTCGGCTCCTCAACTACTTGTGTTAGAGATAATCCCAGTAGGGAGTTTAGAATATTTGTACTCCTGGTGCACCCAGCAGTTTTGGTTTTCCAGTTCACATCAGGAAGATTAAAGTCCCCCATGATAATAACTTCCCCCTTCATTGCCATTTTGGCTATTTCCTCAAGCAGCAGATTATCTAGCTCTTCTACTTGTCCAGGGGGTCTATAGATCACACCTACACGAGCTACTGTATGATTGCCAAATGTTAGCGTAACCCAAACTGACTTTTATTTATTTTTAAGACTTTCTTGGACATAACATTCTAGAACTCCAAAGTCACATGTGTAATTAAAAAAATCTTTTTGTATCTTTTTATATACCTCTCAAGAATGACTTGGAGATGCAGAGACTATCAGGGTTATTCAAAGAGAATCGAAAAGCCACCGCACGCTCGGTGACTTTTCATTCTCTTCAATTCGGCACGATTTGGCGATCCCATTTCGGCGACCCTGTGGTGTATTCAGCAAGCACCACAGGGAGGTCGTAATGCAGGGAAAAGTCACCGCGAAACCCGGTGAAGGCACACCGAAAACCCGCAAAAACATCTGGATTAACCCCGCCGCAAACGATGGCAAAACCCGAGCAGGAGCCGATCACGCACAGCGCAGCCGCCGGAAAAACCCGACACCGCAGACGAATAGAGTGGGGAAAAAAAAACGTTCACTTGAATGTTTGAAAAGTGAAACGCTATTTGCAAAGAAACTACTGAGTGAAAATGTCTGAAATTTACATATAAGATCCAATGAATGATAATAAAAAGGGCTGTTACAGAAAAAATAAAAACGTTTTGGACAAATAATCCCAAAAAATTCTTAAAATATCCCAAAAAAATCTATAAATAGACTTTTTACTGCAGAATATAATAATCAACAGGTTTTTTTTTTTTTTTTTTAAAGTATTTTACCAGGAAGGATAAATTGAGATTTCTCTTGTTTTCAAGTATGTCCTGGGTGGAGAGTATGTACCGTTAGGTGTCTTGCCAAGGACACTTACTGGAGAGGTGCTCTTGCTGGGATCTAGATTCATATAGCTCAGCACCTCAGACATTGAAATTTTGCCTCCAGGCAAGTAATCAGGCTATCCCATTCACTCCCTCGGACAGGAAGAGACCTGGACCTGTTGTAGAGCACTTTTTTTTTTTTCTTTTGTTTTCTCAGTCGGGCTGAGGACCCACGTGTGTCCATCGCAGTGTGTTTTGTAGGATATTTGGCAGTATGTATTGGGGGGTGTTATTATTTATTTAAATGCTATTTTGGTTACAATATTTTGTGTATTGGGGCAAGTAGGTTTGGTACCTGTTTAGTCCTTGGGACAAGCAGATCTTTTTCAAATTTCCACACCCCTTCATTAAACCGCTTGGGAGGAAAGAATCATTATAAAAGATCTTCACCTGGAGGTATATTACTCACGTTTATAGCAAATCCACAAAAGATTGGGAGAGTGGTTTACGGTGTCAATCATTCAAATAACAGCATTATATATATATATATATATAATTTTTTTATGACTTCTTTCCATAGGGTATTTTTACCCAACGTCGTGTGTAAGGTTGCGTGCTTGAAACCCTTCTTGTTCTGGTTGTACGCAGCCTGTCATGGCATGGGTCAGCTGTATGCTGTAGTTCAGCTTCTCTTGGCATTTTTTTGCTAGATTTTAAAGCGCACGTTTACAAAATAGAACACGCCATTCTGCCGCAGCAATGGCCTTTTAATGTCTGTAACACCTTCTAATGGCATAATTCATATATTTTATTGTAGATATGTGCAACTTCTGCTACTTTTGCAGGGCCTGGAGCAGCACCCCATGAAGCCACTCTTCCAAAACCATATAGAGTGAGGCGCGTGACACTGGGCTGTCAACACTTTCCTGATCTGCCATTCAGGCAAAGCAGTCACATATGCATATTATTTATTTTGTAAAAGTGAAAATGATTAAAAATTTAAACTTGTTAATAGATCAGCATTCAAAAACATTACATGAAAATATATATATTTTCAATTTTGCCAAAAAGCTCAAAATCCAGTACATTTAACAGATGTTTTTCGGGTTTCCCTTTGGAAGTACGAGCTGTGACGCGCAGCTGATTCATAATGCTATTTTAACCAAAGGTAGTCTATGGTTTAATCCTATTGTTGCTGCCAAAATTTACATAAATGTCAGTTGGCCTTTTTTTTTTCTTCGTGCCGTTTTGCATAGTGAATGGAGATACTGGTCTTGTCTTTGCAGAGGTGACGCTGAAAGTCCAAATCAGCGATGCCAGCACACACCAGCCGCTGAGCGACGCTGTCCTAGAGGTGTTTGCCAACCAGGTTCCTGCCGCGTCCGGGACCACCAGAGCTGACGGGACGGCGTTAATAAAGCTCCAGTATAGATTGGGCAGCCAACTGATTGTCACTGCAACCAAACATGCCTACGTGCCAAATTCTGCACCCTGGAGGCCCCTCAGATTGCCTGGTAAGAGGATTTTTTTCCTTTTTTTTTTTTTTTCTTTTCTTTTTCTTCTACAATAAGGTTTATTGGTGTTTCCAAATATCCGACGTATAAAGTATACACCAGGTACGCGCTTTACATCTTGCAGTTTTAATTTCCCTGGTACATACGTGTTTATCTTTTTGGTCCGTATAATTGCAGCTTCTGGCCATCCATCATTTGTTTTCACTTTTCTCTGTATTTCTAGACAGTTTTTATTAGGATAGTATACTCGGTACCCATACGGCTGTCTGTGTGCATACATACACCTTTAACGTAGACCTAAACCTATGACCTATAGCTGTGGATTTCCGAAGAACGGCTGTAATGCTGCTGCTAACGTTCTTAAATACAGATGAATATTTGTGAGGGGAGTATTCTAACCTAATGCTTCGGCGATGCTGCCAAAGCCACAAAACCCCAAGATGAGTTCATACTAATCACATTGTATCCGTTGAATCGTCTCGGGACGGTTTTTCAGACCCGGTGGTCCAGTGGGTCCAATATAATCCTCATCCATCTCAAGTGAAACTGTATTCCTTTCCCTCTGAATGCTGACACGAGCGTTTTTGTTCTGCAGGAAGACGGAAAGATGTTGTTTTGTTAGATCTTCTGACAGTGGAATTCAGGAAACTCTGGATCAGAACGTGCTGCTTAGCTACTTTTAAAGGAAAAACCTGTCTTAACAGCATTTTTATTATCTTCGCTTTGTGATATATACTTCGTAGGACGTGCCTCTGTCGTTTTATTATGAACTTTTGCGGTTAATAGGATGAGTGAGGAAGCGGGGTCTCTGTTTGACGCCTGCTGTGTAAATGTCGGCGTTATGAATGATACATGTGATGGCAGACCCCTAATTATCCAGTGTATCGTTTCAAATCTAGATGGACAGGTCCATCTCGACATGACGCTGGATGTCTGTCGGACGGGGGGGGGAAGCTGCATCACACGTAACGAAGTGCCTGATACTAAATCTGTCACGTCGCAGGGTCGCAATTTGGCTCTCACCAATGCAGCAGCATCACAGCAGGTTCCTAGGTGTCCATCCCTGACTCTGTAGTTGTACATCAGCCATTCTATGCCCATCACTAATGCTGGTGCATTGTAATTGGTCGCTATTTGCCTGTCGCTTAGTGACCTACTGCAATATACAATAGTTTCAATATCGGCCAAATACAAGTTCAGGTGTAGCTCCCCGCTCATTCAGCTATACCACAACGGTCACTTTTTGCCTGCAGAACCTGTCAGCGGAATCCGATTTTTCTAAAAAGTAAAATCGAGATCAACCTTGGACTTGATTTTAATTGTAAAAACAAAGGAAAAATGTCCCCGGGGAGTATTTTTGTACCAACCAACAAGACCTGGGTCTAGTGTACCAGGTTGAAGGGGAGCAATGTTTTTGTTTCTTGTTTTTTTTCCCCTTTTCTAAATGTCCTTTCCTTTTAGATAGAAACATAGAAAAATGTCGGCAGATAAGAACCTTTCGGCCCATCTAGTCTGCCAAATTACATGGATACTTTACCTGGATTTATCTTTTGTTTAGGATAGCCTTATGCCTATCCCATGCTTGCTTAAATTCAATTACTGTTTTGGCCTCTACCACTTCAACTGGAAGGCTGTTCCATGTATCCACCACCCTCTCAGTAAAATAATGCTTCCTGATGTTACTTTTAAACCTTTGCCCCTCTAATCTAAGACTATGTCCTCTTGTTTTGCTATTTTGTTTCCTTTTAAATATACTCCCTTCCTCTACCTTGTGGATTCCCTTTACGTATTTAAATGTTTCTATCATATCTCCTCTGTCTCGTCTTTTTTCCAAGCTGTACATGTTAAGATCATTAAGCCTTTCCTGGTAACTTTTCTCCTTCAAGCTGTACACCATTTTAGATAGATGTCCTATGTATTCAGGTTGCACGAGTGTATAACAGAGCTGCAGAGCAATAAAAACACCCAGCAATGAGTCTACAAACTGTTAGAATGTACTTGGTTTAAATAAGATACCTTGCTTTTATTTCACATTAAACTTGTATTGACATAAATATCCTTGATGGGCTGTGAATACGTTTTCTGCTCATTCATATTATGTGTGATTTTGACAGTGGGCAGCAGAATTAAAGGTGCCCAGGGCAGTACCAAGCCTAAATATAGACCTGCCGATCCCCCACATGCACACCTGTGAAGCAATGGGGGCTCTGTGTAACAAACTGCTACATAACTTTGATTTAAAAACCTATGAATGAGTGAATCAGTGGTCAGCAACCTTGGCCATTCAGATGTTTTGGAGCTACGTCTACCATGCTGGTGAACCACTTACTGGTTTGGCTGGAGCCTCGTTGGATATGAAGTTCCAAAGCATTTTGAGGGCTAAGGTTGCTTAAATCCTGGGCTAAAGTTTTATATTTTCTCAGATTAGTTCCACTGTTTTTCATATTTCTTTTTGTTTCAGTTTTCTCCTCTCTGAGCCTCGGTTTGCTTCCTGAGCGGTCGGCCACGCTGATGGTGTATGACGATGTTGTACAGATAGTGTCAGGATTTCAGGGTACGTATATATGTTATCCAAATGGGTTTTCTACGTAAGTTATGGGGGAGAATTAAACATGTGAAAAATTGAGTTGTCGGGTATTCTTTGCAGAGTCCTGAATTTCTAGAGTGGTATCATCTATGCCTTGATGGAAAAAATTAATTACAGCAGTTTGGAGACTAACACTTCTTCTTATGGCATGTATTTGTTTAGACCCGTTCCTTTTGATCTTGTGGTCTTGCGTCACAATTGCTATCTTCTCCTGGCTCATAAAATAGGTTAAAAAAAATAAGATAACTTTGCCTATTTTTTTTTTTTTATTTCTCCCCAAGAATTGGAAAGCAAACACATTAGCTTTAGATCAGAGCTGTCAAACTCCAGCCCCCCCCAGATGTTTCTGAACTACAACTCCCATGATTCCCTTGCCATCTATTGCATTGAATGATTTCTTGGAATTGCAGGCATCAAAATCTGGGAGGTTTGACCGCCCTGCTTTAGATCTTTACAAGGTCCCTTGTAGTAGTTGGATGTCGCCTACTAATTCTCTTTTCATGGTGAATAAAGGAAACATAAAGTAGAATCATTTTCCTGAATTCTAAAAAAACTCCATTGTTCTAGTTGTCTTACGTAATAAAGAGTTTTGCCTTCTTTTTGCTTCAGATTATAATTATAAAATGTTACCGAGCCCATGTTAGAACCTGAATGGACTCATTGTAATGATGGATTAAGTCAGATGACTATATAGAATTGTCGTAATTTGAGCTCTCCTCAATCGCCTTTTGTAATTCTTCCTGACAATCCATGGAAAATTTCTGTTACTCTTTGCGTTACAGTTGTTACATGACTATTTCAAACCCTTCTCTTTCATATCTGGTTCAAGTTTCCCTTTTGTCTTGAAGCCCAGCTGAAGGAAGTCGAAATGGTCAATGTTTGTTTCATGCAGGGTTTACCAAATCACTGCAGTTTTGTCTCCTAAAAATATTACTCTTCGCGCACTCAATGGACAAGATGTGTCCTCTCGGGGACCAAGGATGCAAGGTTTTAATTTTCAAAATAAAAAGCGATTTGGTTGGCCTACATTTCACTGCTTTAGCAAGGAGGACTCGTTTTGAGGCCAGTGCTTTGGCTCCCCTCTATTCATACACCAGTCAATCTCTGGCCTTGTTGTATTAACGGTGGATGACCAGAGTATTGGCTTGTTCGTACATATCAGAACGGTTGCACGACACAAGTCATTACTCTTTAGGGTGAGGATTTTGAAGTGTTTCCAGATTTGTGGATTGGAAGAAGGTCTGTGAAATCCGATATGAATTCTTGGCACTTTATGTTACGTAATTCGCAGATAAAGTCCGTCACAGCTGTTGGTTTTTGTTCTTTCTTGGTAATGGAATTACTTCATTCTTGTTGATGGATGTCCGAATCTGTCACGCACTCGTTTGATAATAAGAATCTGTTTGATTCTTTCATTTTAATCTTCGAAATAACTAAAACACTGAATACAATATAATAATTGTATAATAGAACTATAAGATTGCTACAACGACTAAACTATAAATTTTAGGTCAGAACACCTCTTCCAGAAGACTAAATGGAAAATTCTCAACTAAATTTGACCTAATAATTTACCATGCTCTAGATTTTCAATTATGTGAATAATGTACATGATCTCCGGTGGGAAATGTTTCTATTAAGATGTAGCCTTAAGGAAACCTAATATATAGAGAAATGTCTGCATAGATTTAATTTCCTATATTAAGTTAAAAATGAGGACTGTGACTCCGATCGTTTTTTTAAATTTCCTTTTGAGCAACATTTCAACTAGTAGTCACAATCTTAAAAGGTAACCTCTGACAGGTAGGACGAGTGTACTATTTTTATATATTTTTTATTTTTTGCTCTTGTTATGCATAAGGCTGGAAGGATGAAGGTAGCTGTTTTAGAAGGTAACAAGATTTCAGAAAACGCTATTGGCCAAATGCTCTATTAGTTCAGCAAAATGCATTGATTGATTTGTGTTGGACATTAGGACTTCACCGCGGCAATAAGAAGTGGATGGTAAAATATCGTGTGTCCTGATGACTTAAGAGATGTATTATTTGTGGTATTCGTTAGGGATTGGTCTGAGAAATGTCTTCATTTCCCACCTCCTTTTTTGTCAACCCTTCTTTTAGTCTTAGTATGAATGACATATCATTTTGGATCCAGATCCTTTGCGAAAGAGAGATTGGGAAGTCCCATGAAGACAATCACACCCACAGCGACACACCAATATGGTTGCTCTAAAGCATTCCAGGCAGATTCCGCCCCTGTACCGATCTGCTGTCATACACTCGGTCTCGGATCTATTCCTGCGCACGATGCTAGGCTTGTGATTTCATTCCTGTGGGGGAACTGGAATTTCACAGCCAATTTATAGAGTATGAAAGATATGTGTGGTACACAATGCAAAAATTCCTACACCCCTACAGTTTGTGTATCGTCTATAAATATTAATTCGCACATGCTTCTTCCACTTAGTCTTCATATCGTTGCGGATCTTCTGTCATAATACACCCTAAAACTCCGATAAACCACAGCCCCAGGTGTTCATCGGACTTGGTGCTGAGGATTGGTTTCCACTCATTGAGGCCTAATCTCTGAACTACAAAAGTGACTTGCCTGGCTCTTCAATTCTGTATGCAATGTATGTATATCATTCAGATGTCATCCAAATGGACAATACAGAGCAGCTGTGGAGGGGGGAACAAATAAAGTCCAACTACAAGATGATTATGTTCCCAAACATGCTGCAATGGTTTACCACCAACACCCTGGGTCCTTAGGTGAAGGAAACATGCAGAAGCCACGTAGAAAGTGTAGAGACCGCACTGTGTCTCTTCAAAAGGTGCGCTAGTGTCACCGGTCTTTAATACATGAGATGAGCTTCAAAAACGTTTTGGGTACACTGAGTAATGCCCATACAGACTGAAACAAGTGATCACAATATATACAAGTGTCCATCCCACCAAGCCCAAAATAACCCCTCCCCTCAACATGATAATGTAGCATCCTGTGATTTATAATCGCCATCACAGCAGCAGGTGTATAGTCCAAAAGATGGCTGCCAGAGTACTTCCTATTTCCGTTGCTAGTGGTAACGAAGGCGTGTACGCCAGGTCATTGAAGTCCTGTTCTCCACAGAGGAAATGTATCGTGGTGAAATAAAGATGACTGCCAGAGAGCTTCCTGTTAAGGTAACCAGTGGTAGAAGGGGTAATGAAGTCCCAAGGAGAAATTTCCCATTCAGCTGTATAGGGGTATAGTAAAGATGGCCGCCAGAGAACTACACGTGGTAATTGCTTTCTCTGTAGTAAGTGAATTAAAGCTTCTCTTCTTCCTTGAGGCCTGAGCAGGAACTCCCTAAAAGGTAAGTGAAGGAGGCACGTTAACTAGTAAACCAGGAGGCGCCTTAACCAGTAAATCAGGAGGCACGTTAACCAGTAAAAATAGGCCTAGGACACAACTTTATTATTGAAAAAAGTGGAGCTCACCCACTGTCTCGATTAACACAAACCTGTTTCATTTTGTTTTTTTAATACAAATTAATAATGTACAATTTTAAATCTCTATAACCTAAATGCCTTTTGCATTTTTGTTTTTACATAAAATACAGCTAGACACCAAAGAAGATTTCCCCCCCCCCCCGACATTTGTATTAGACTTTTCCTTTTTCTTAACACATGGTGAATTGAAAGCCCAGAATTAAATTTTAATTTGTTTAAAGTTAAACCACTAGTTTGCTTAAGAAACTTGCAATGTGTTCATATATTATTTTTCCCTTCTTTACTATCATTTTTGGGCAGATGGGGTAGAGCATTTTATAATAAAGAGATCCAAGTCACCTAGTCGGGAGCGTAGAAAAGCAAATATTACATTCAAGGACTTTATCATTAAAGATTGTGAGTTCCTACGGGAATAGGGCCCTCATCTCCTCCTGTACTGTTTGTCAAATGTTGTTCAATGTATTGTAACCCTGTCTATACTGTGCTTATTGTACAGCGCTGCGGAATATGCTGGCGCTTTATAAACAAAGAGTAATAATAATAATAATTAATCTGTCAGAAGGCCAGAATCTGGCGGAGATCACGCCGCTTTGTATTCTGCATCCTGCTCGTGCTGAAAGGGTTAAAACATTATGGTATCTGCCTTTGTGACCCCCTCAACAGCAGCCAATTATACAGCTCCCGGTGAGAGGGAGTTCTTCCTGAATTATTGATTCTATGTCATTTATCGTCCAACAAAGGAAAAATAATTTATTAATGAATAAGAGGAAAGAAATGTAAATCAAAGAAGTCTTCAAAATGCTTTATTTGCCGGATGAAAATGTACAGGAACAAATTTATGTTTTATAACGTTCTCTAACCAGGTGCTGAAACATTCCGTTTTTTTTTTTCTTTTTGTGCATAGCGCTCCAATGCGTTATAAACACTTGAAGTCATATATGGAATGCTATGAAGCCCATAACGTCGCATTGCCAAAGATCTCATATTAAACCTAAAAGACCTCTCCTTGCTTAGCTCAGCCGTCCTGACATTGCAATGCAAAAAAAGGGGAGAAAACGGCACTCCTCGTAAATAAGGGCACATCCGAAATTTGGTGCAATGTGAACGAGTAGCCGAACCCCAGTGGAACATCCTGAAATAGCAAGGCTAATGTCGAGAGTTTGATGCTTGGTGTCTTCCTTCATTCCCACCACCTATGCAACCTGCTCTCTTGAATTAATGATAGAGCGCAACCATGAAAGAGACTGGTAAAGAAGCCACTCGTTCTGGCACTTGACAATTCATGGAGTCATTCACTAGACCTGTGGTCTAGTCATTTACAAGGAAAAGGTGTTTTAAACCCCATTTGAGTTTGTGATCACATCTAGAAGGTTCTTGGTTTATATTGATTGTCAAAGATGTCAAGCATCAGCGAATTTAAGGTTATAGGGCACGAATTGACTGAATGCAGGTTTTTGGAAAAGTACGGCGATGACACGTAATTATTGGATGTATGCCCTACATAGACTGTCATGTTGATGAAACTGTATATAAGCTTGGGCAAGACAACGCCCATGGTCATTCCGTCTGTATTGAATGACCCAATGCATTGCAGTGAATAAACCATATATATACTACCATTGAAAACTACTCCGACTTGTGAGTCTCTACTTTCGAGGTGTATCTTTACAAAAACAAAGATTTGGCGATGGCGCATTCTAGGAGAAAATTAAAGAAATTCTCCCACTTATTGTAATCTCTCTGCTTTTTATTTTTTGGGCTGGATTCAATTTACAATTCTCTTGATTCACCAAATCTATGTTTTAACCTTAGAGGTGGAGCAGCAGAAGACCAGCTTGTGGGTTGAAGGCATCGCATCCATGAGGGTGCTCACATAGTGCCGAATGGAATGAGGAGTTTCTCCCTCCTCACGGAAAGATGTGTGTACTGTAGGCCCAGCTGTCAGGACCGTGGTCTCTGGGGCAAATATTTTCAGTCTACGCCAAATGCAGATGAGACCTAATGATCATAAGAACATGGTTAACTCTACACATTCATGCTATCTCATGAGAATTAATATCTTACGTGCTGTCAGTCCGACATTTTTTTATTTGTTTTTTTTTTAAATTTATTTGTTATTCTCAATATTCTTTTTCATTCTGGTGCAAGCCATGATGTGCTTTCAAAATCCCCCATAGACCATCCCCTTGTCTTTTTTTTAGGGGGATAGGGGTATGTTTGTGTGTTTTAGGGGTTAATTCTCTTGGTTTTGGCTCTTTACTAGAAGAGCTACAGTGATAAACCTCATAATATGAGCATGTAACAAATCCATAGAACAGTGGAAGATACTGTAATGTTCGTAGTCATTAACCGAAAATTGTGCAAAAAGAGATGTCTATGGTTGTGCTTTTTAAATTTTACAATACAATCTATTTAAAATGAACAGGAGGAAAGAAGTTGGACTAGAAAATGAATACACATAATCAAAACATAATCCTGTAACCATATGTGAAATCGCAAAGATTTTGGAGCTTTTCCCTCTGCAGACTCCTGGCTTAGTTTGCTCCTGCTACATCTGGATGCCATTGTCTTAAAGTTACCGCAAGGTCAACCAAAAACCCAAATGTCCTGTGTAACCGGTAAAATGCTGGTTAACATCTAGCCAATAGTTAATTATCTATTTATTCCAGCATAAAGTATATCCACTATATCAAGTATACTGAAACAGCTGTGTTCTCAAAGGACTGATTATACATTGGAGAGTTTTTGTAATATAATAAAAAATAGTATGTTCTTTTAATTCAAAAGCACAAGTTTTCCAACTGGAATTAAAGGAACAATTGATAAAGTCAGATTCCTGGAGAGCGTTCTTTTGTGTGGCCTTATATCGTGCTCGATGGCGATCTTTGATGGAGAATTGTAGGATTGTTCTGTCCTTTCCGCATCATGGCACCCTTGGACTTCGAACGCTTGTTCATAATTTCGGGTTCAGTGTAATGTGTGGAATCCAATGTTTTAACACCAAATAGTGACTTGCTAGTCACTGCCTTTCTATTTTGTCTCCATCCATAGAAATCTGAAATGTTTTCACCCTTGGTCCCTGGCCTACTTGTTGGTGGCACAAAACCAGTCATTGGGAAAGTCAAAACTTGATATTTATACCATACGTGGAAGCCAGGCTGAATATCATAGCCAAATATTTAGGATCCAGCGGTAAGATTCTAGGGGCCAAGGACTACCTGGCCAGGGGATAGGTTACCCATTGACGTTGTGACGTTTTCAATTACGATTTAAGGTCCGATGTCCATACGGCACCTGTCTGTCAGCAGGAATGTGTAGCGTGATCTGATGTAAAGCCAAGATTATCCGCGTCTGGCCTAGAGGATATGGAATAGGTTTCCTACAGATCAACTCCAGATGTGAAGCCTCTTGACTTCATCTAAACCGGGACTTGATAAATTAGTATTAAACTTGAACGCCGGGAAGAAGACGTAGGAGCCAGCTACAGTTTTCGGAGCCAAGCAACGTTTTCTAGATAAGATTTGCGTAGAATAATCCCATAACCAGAGATTGCCTCCTAGGAGCTTGTGGTTACCTGCCCGTGTCATTTATCAAATACTGATCTAAGGCATGACTTTATTTTTTTATGTTTGTGGTCTGTTTTATTTACCAGTTTGAATACAAAGCAATGGTCCAGTTATTACATCAAATAGGAAGTGCATTTGTAACATAAATTTAATAGTAGAATACAAGAGCAATAAAACGCACTTATTAAGGAAACGGCTGCTTTGTAAAGTCTGGGAATGTTGCCTGAAACAAAAGCTGTCTTAATGCTAATGCGTTTTGCAGGCTTCGGTCTGTCCCAAAATTCGGCTTTTATTGTCGTATGAGCGTTCAAAATTTAATGCTGATGCCTTTGAATTGTTCCTGCAGAATAGATTTATCTTCAGAGTTTTGTGTATAAATAAATAAATCTGGTGCATTTACCACCTTTTTATAAATGTTTAAGCCCTTGTGACCTGTGCTTTTAACCATAATCAACTATAAATCGGAGTCCAGATGGGACTAAAGCCGTCGGAATATTTTTGGTTTGTGGCTTGAACGGCACGGTCTGTGGCTTTTTTTTTTTTTAAACTAATTATTTTTTACAATCGTAAGTCCAAAAATTATGTCTTTCATGTAAACCCAAACATTTCTGATTAGTAAAACCCACAGACAGGGTGACCAAAGGATGCTTTGCATATTTTCCCAAGGTGCGACTTACTGCTGTGTGTTGTTCTAAATCTCAAAGCCGTTTATAGATATCTACTCGGCTTTTAAATGAGCTTCACACAACTGCAGGTAAACTGCTAAAGCGTGTGAAAACATTTAAAGGGGCCCTGTTGGGTTAAAAGAGGACAGGAGAACCTAAGAAGTTAAATATTAACCCATCTTCTACCCCCTTTCCTTTTTAACTCTTTATTTATTACATTTAATCCAGGGCCAGGGTCCTTAAGTGTTGCTCTGAGCTGGCAGCCACTGTTACTTCTTGTAACAGCGGCTTGCTGAAGCAGGCAGGGGCCTGGCACTCACTCGAGTGTCCATCGATCTGGTGGCTACCAATGCAAGGGTCAAAGCTCACAAAGCAATTTGGCTCATTTTGACTGCAGGCTTTCCAGAGGGGGTTGATTATACACTTCTCTGCTGGAAGGACTAAACTGATCCTGGAGGACACTTGGGTCATCATGGTCATTCAAATGGTATCGAACTGGTCCTGGTGCCTAGTGACCCTTTCATCTTGATTTATGAATTGTATTTTTGACATTGCGTCATGCAGTACTTAAAATAATTTTTGTCTCTTTTTCTTTTTTCCCTCTCCTTTAATAATAGGTACGCGATTACAGCCTCGCGTTCACTTTGAGAGACGAGCGCTGGACCTCCCTGGAAACTCCACCTACAAGGACCTTGCTGCTTTTCTGACAGCTGCCAGCACACCAGGGGAAGTGGATAGTTTTCCATATTTGCAAGGCTCAGATGGAAATGCAACAGGTAATATATAATATTCAGTATATTATATACAAGTTTCGCATTTTCTCTGGGATAACCAGTTTGACACCCACAGCTCAGTACAGTCCACGTGTCCTGTTCATGTAGAATAGAAGGCGGCACCATTGACTGATTCTACTGCTCTAAGTATCTTGTGGTAAGGAGATTATGTAGCAATTTTCTACAATGGAACTCTTTAAAAACTCCCCCAATTTACAGTGACAGTCCTCCTGTGGTGCGATTTAATTCACCATCTGCTGACATGGTAATCAAGTGGAGTTTGTGGCCGGCATGTCTCCATTGCAAGTTCGGTGAAGAGCAGACGAACATTTGTCTCCTGTTTCAGAGTTAAAATATCTTGGTTTCTAGTTCCAAACCGACAAATATTTTGCTCTGTCAATTTTACAGTTGACCAAACTTTCCGGAAAGTCCAAATAAGTGATATTCAATAAGTGAGCCGCTACTTGCCAAATCTGTGCTTTTCATGAATTATTTTAGGGAATATTCCCATTTATTTTTAAAAAGGCAAAACTACTTTCCATCAACGGCACAGGAGAACAAACACAATACTAATGATTTTAACACCGTTAAAGTCAGATTTATTTACGGTCAAGTCTACAGTTGAATAAAATGTTAAACAATGAATATGTATATAATAAGTATCCAGCCCAGTACATGTATAAAACATAACAAGAAAAAAGGTGTCCTCTGCGCTTATCCCTTTAGCTCCACGTGAAACAAAACAGAGGTTTTGGTTTACTTGAATAGCCATTAAAATGTAAGCCCACCCGTCAACGTCACCTCCGGTCGGGTAAGTCCTAACTTAATTATAACCAAGAGCTGCTTTTCTAAGCAACCTCATATTCTCCTGCTGCTTTTCAGCTAAGAGACAGAAGGGTGGGTTTTATTTATACCTTCCCCAGAAACCTTTCCACTTTTGGATTAAAAAACAAAAACACGGAAAGGGACAGCAGCAAAAATGACCTGGCTGGAGATGCAACAAAATATGCATACATACAGAAAATACTGTCGTGCCTATTCCCTACCAGGGCGGCTGCAACAACCAGAAGAAACCTGCCCAATACGTGTATAACACACAAGAAAAATGAATACCTTTTAAATAGACCCTCAGGCGGGACATGCCCTGCTCATTAGCTGTTAATGTAGGGGCTCACATAACTTTTGATCAGTTTTGCCCATCCTCCTTTTTTGTTTTCCTGATCATTGCTCACTAGTTCCACATTTGGCGATGCTCCTAAAATGCATTTAAAGTAAATCTATACTCAAAGTAATATAAGCAGTACTATTTTTTTTAAAAAAAAATTTTTATTGTATTCTATTCATTATTTATGATCCACATAATGCCAGGAGAGTGCTTTTTATCTTTATAATATGCATCTAATGATGCACTCTGTGTGGTACTTACTGCAGAATCAGGGAAAAGGAAAAAACATAGGGTTTTTTTTTCCCATAACCTCTGTATTTGAAAAAAATACTCTCTCGTTGCATTTTCCTGGTAATAGTGGCCCGCAGAAGACTCATAGTGTAAATATGATAATGTGCACGTATTCTTAAAATTGATGCAATATTGGAAATATTTATTTATTATTTGTGGGGTAAGGCCGGCTGCACACTAGACGTTTTTTTTAACGCACTAACGCGCGTTAAAAAAAAAATCATCGTACTCGACACTCGTCTACCCCCCTTGCGTTATCTTCCATAGGAGGATAGCGGAGCACCCGTCGACGCGAATCCTAGCGCATCGCCATTCTAGAACGCTAGGATTCACGTCGACGGTGCTCCGCTATCCTCCTATGGAAGATAACGCAAGGGGGCGTGGACGAGCGTCGGGTACGATGTTTTTTTTTTTTTTAACGCGCGTTAGTGCGTTAAAAAAAACGTCTACTCTAGTCTAGTGTGCACCCGGCCTAAGGGACTAAAATGCAATATTTTTAAAAACAAAAACATTTAAGTACATTATATTGCAGGTAGGAAGTCTAATTTTTTATATATATATATAATTATTTTATTTTTATATACAGTGTGTGTGTGTGTGTGTGTGTGTGTGTGTGTGTGTATATATATATATTTTTTTAATGCACGGTATGAGTGTTTAATACTAGTATTCATAATATTCTTCTTTTGACTAGGGAATAGCACCCGATACGACCTCACCCCCGTTACTGCAGTTAGCATCCACCTGCTCAACAGTGATGGGACGGACATCCCGGTCAATGGGCCGATCTTTGTGACTGTGCCTCTACCAACTCATAGCAACCTGAAACACAATGCACACGTCCCAGCCTGGAGGTTCGACAAGAAGCATGGTGAGGAAGCCTGCAGAATTTATATTCTTATGACTTCTAAAACCCCTACATCATGTCCACAAGTAGACTATGGGAAGGGTGTATACTAACAAACTGTGGCGGAGGGGAAGGAGGAATCTGACACGTGGGTTGTCTTTTCCGGCAAGCTTGTATTAAGGCTGGGGTCAGCAACTTTCATCCTCCAAATGTTTTAGAACATCATCTCCCATTGATGACTGAGCATCAAATCATTAGATTGATAGAACCCCGTGGGAAATGTAGTTCCAAAACCTCTGGAGGGCCAAGTTTGCTGACCCCTATATTAAGGCAACACTTGTATCATATAAGCACAAGAAGTAAAACTGTATAAACGCCTACTATTTGACAAATAAGGATTTGTTTAATTCTTTGTAAATCCAATGGTTTTCCATTGATATCCACCCTGTACGAAGATGAACACCATCTGATTTTCCAGGACATTCAGGTGGGGAGGGGTCATGTCTCTGAAAAGATCAAAAAGAGCTCCCCTTGGGACAGTGGAAAGAAATTATTTACTTAAAAATAATTAATTAATTGATTTAAAGCGAACACATTTTCAGGGTTATTCAGAGAAAGGTGAAAACCAGGAGAATTGGCAGAAGAGAACAATCTAGACCAAATAGCCGATTTTGGAAAGTGAGCTAAATGGGAGAATTTTTCTGGTTTGGCTAGTTTGACCTAGAATTTTCACTTCTCCAGTCATTCTCCTGACTTTCACCTCTCTCTGAATAACCATGATAGATTACAAAATCAACATGCTTCCCACGGAAAAATCCTGTTGTAATTAAAATACATTATAGTCCAAACGAATGTTTTTTTTCATCATGCAATACGGATTAGATTTAGTTACATAGCATGAAGCAGAATATACATGCAAAGGTTTCTGTAAATTATTTCCATTTAATTAATTCACAATGGCATTCTCTCTCTGAGGCTTCTGAAAGATTGTTTGGGCATCTTGTTTTCTATCTATATATGATCACAGATGTCTTGGATTTGCAGTTCTCAAAGGTGTGAATTTGTTCCTGTGGTGACGTCCTGCCTGTACTTCACAGCAAACATCTTCTAAAATAAACATACCAAAGACCTTAATGCTACTGTTACTCTGCAAATCTATGTACATTGATAGAATCAACAGCTTTCCTCGTCAGTATGAAGGTTTAGAAAAATGGAATAGATCTGCACAAGGAGCAAAGAAGTGTGAGAAGGGAGGGGCAAGAAGTAAAAATGGCAGTGAAATGCGTAGTTTTCTGATAAACTGCTACAGAACGTTTATTATTCTAAAAATCAAGTCTTCACTTGTTTGCAAATTTTAAAATTTGGACCAGAAATAAGAATGAAAACCCTAATTTCCCTAATGGGCTTACAGACTAATGAGTAAGCTAAAAGTTGAGTTGGTTTAAATGGACTTTGTCGCCCTTCCCTTTTGGGACCTCACAGGGAAGCTCAATAAATAGAGAAATCATTGATTTTTACCTCCATAGTTTGGTGATCTGTCACAAAGTAGCCTCAGGTTTTAGCATTACCAAATCTACGGGCTATTTATATAACTTTATGGGGTAATTATTAAACCAGAATGTGTGCGTTTGTTAGGACAGTGGCTGTTCCAGTTAGATTCCAGAAGATATTCTGTGACTGGAGACACCCGGTTGATGGAACCAAAAGATAAGCATTACAATAACTTCCACTGTCCTGGAAAGTTCCCATCTGGTCATTAACCTTGGCGCTCTTGGTGCTGTTCTTTCAGCTTGTCCTTGGTTAATTAACAATGGAGAGAAGTTGATTGAATTCAAAATAGTTTTCCTTTGTGCTTCATGTATTTATATTAACTGAAGTAGTTTTTGTTTCTGTCATTTCCCTGATCCTTCCTGTCAATAAAAAGGGATTTACTAAAAGGGATTTACTGGTGTATAGGTGGAGATCAGTCTGTGATTGTGGTGTTCTCTGCTTTTATTTATTTATTTATAAAGTATTTTACCAGGAAGGATACATTGAGATTTCTCTCGTTTTCAAGTATGTCCTGGGTGAGGAGGATGCCGTCATGTCGCAGAATGGACGCAGGGCAATTTCATGCATGGTTTGAGTGGATAAAATCAAATGGCAATATTAAGCCTCCTACTCTTCTCCAAGGTGACTGCCTTGTGAAGGAACCACACAGTGATTTAGAATAATTCTGTTAATTTCAGCCACAAGTATACTCACCGTTTCACAATAGGTTTGACTGAAAAATTAACAATTGGTATAGGATTTAAGTTTAAGCCTAGAATAGTTGTGTACTATTCTAATTATCGATTATTCAGTTGGTCGATTTATCGGTTTGTGTACAGCACACACCATTTTGAGTCAGACTGCGTTAAACATTAATAACCTCAGAAGCTACTTCTGAGCTCATTGGAGAAGACATGTCGGCTGCTTTACTCTGCATGATCTAGTTCTAGGGTTAGGTCAGATACCAGATTGTTATTTAGTTTATAACCATGGCAGAACTGTAACACAGTCCCTGGGGTAATGCCACTGGGTGGATGAGCTGTACCTCTGGTGTTTTTATCCTTGCTTGGCGCTGGAGTTCTGTGCCATCAGCTCACCCTCCCTGCCACTCTAAATATGCTCAGGAGCTGCCATCTCTCCCTTTTGGTTCCTTCACCCAAACTCCTTCATACACTTTAGCCCGTCCCTTGCCCAGACTCACTCCTTCCCACCTCCAGTCCTTCCCAAACTCAAAGGGACACTCTAAGCATCCTGACCACTTTAGCTTATTGTGTGGACTGCCCCCTCCCCCACCTTCACCCCCCCGCTTTGCATGCTGACATCATCTTGTCTATCCGAGTGATCGGTGAGAAAGCAGATGGCTTGAGTTGCGAACGCAGCTTCAATCTATTACTCTTACCAGCCTCTCGCGTACCTTGTGTGTGAAACATACGCAAGTCATGAGAGATCGGCAATTTGCGTATGTACTTACAAAAGTTACGTACACTATGCAAAATGCGTAAAGAAAAGATGGAAAAAGAGGGATGGGTTAATTTTTTTTTTTTTACATAATTTTCCTTTAAGTAAACAAAAAGGAGTGTAATATTTTTTTATTATGCGATTAATCGCAAAAATAATCGCTTTTATGAAAATAGCTAGTTGCACTATTTTCTATGATCCATATCAATGGAATGGTGGCAGGGCTCTTAACCTAATACATTTCCATAAACCATGTTGATGTTATCCTGAACGTTCTGTACTGGAAAATCAGATGGCTTGGTTCTTTTTAGAATACGGTTGTGTGTGTCTTGTCTGTTCCCAGGTTTGTCGTCGCAATCACGTGGACGTATAGCGAGTATAATAAACTTGCCAAGCCACATGTCTGTTGATTTGTACAATGTGTTTTCTATACTCCGTAGTATTGGATCCTGGGGATGTTAGGATTATTCATTTGCATGCAAACTGCTTGGTTCGCGGAGGTTCCTCTTCTAAATGAATGCTAATTAGATGATTGGATTGGATTTAATTTTATGTAATCCCAGGCAGGAGCGCTGGGCACCATCCCCCGTGAATGATAAACAGGCGGTTTTCCCTGTGATTACGATGAAGGCTAAACGCTGCAAGTGTCTGTTATTTCCAAACTTTAATCCTCTAGCGCCTCAGCATTTACGGATTATCCAAAATAAATGGCAAAAGCCCCCACCAATGTTTCTCAAAACGCCCAACCTGGCAGTGGAGACACAATTTATCCTTGATCCGTCAGCCCTGGTTATCGGATTTCCCCTGATACAGTAAATGTGCCTACCTGCAATGAGAGCTTCACCTTGCCCCACAACTTCCCTCTGAAAAGTGCAAATATACGCAGGAAAATTCCTCATTGCAAGTGAAATCTAGTATTGTCTCGCCGCATGTGATGGAGGACAAAGCGAGGTGACGTGTCCCATTCTGAAGGAGAACACAAAGGATGTGGGGATGCTCCAAACCAGCACGTTTGTAAATGCTTCTCTTCACATCCTAATTGTACCAAAACAATAAAAAACGTGAAACCACATTAAGTGAACTTCATAAAATGTCTTACTTTACAGTTGTGTTCAAAATTATTCAACCCCCAATGCTGTAAAGGGTTTTAGGGAATTTAGTGTACATTTGTAATTGTATTCAGAATGAAATCCTACAAGGACTTTTTAAAGAACCATATGCAACTAAAATGACATCAATTGGTTTTGTAATACAGTAGTAAATGTTTCTTTTGTGAATTCTTCATTGACACAATTATTCAACCCCTTAAAGACTACCACTCTGAAGAACAGAGGTTCATTCAAGTGTTTTCAATCAGGTATTGAAAACACCTGTGGATGTCACGGAGCAGCAATAAAGCATAATAAGCACCAAATAGGCAGCTTTAAAATGACTGATACTCAGCTCCTTCTAGACATTTACTGATGTGGTTACAAACATGGTGAAGTCAAGAGAATGGTCCAGGAAGACAAGAGAAGAGGTGATTTACTCTTCACAGGAAGGGCAATGGCTATAAGAAGGTTGCAAAGATGTTAAACATACCAAGAGAGACCATAGAAAGCATCATTCGCAAATTCAAGGCAAAGGGCACTGTTGAAACGCTACCTGGTCGTGGCAGAAAGAAGATGCTGACTTCGACTGCTGTGCGCTACCTGAAGCGTAGAGTGGAGAAAGGTCCCCGTGTGACTGCTGAGGAACTGAGAAAAGATTTGTCAGATGTGGGTACTGAAGTTTCAGCTCAGACAATACGGTGCACACTGCTTAATGAAGGCCTCCATGCCAGAACTCCCAGGCGCACCCCCTTGCTGTCTCCAAAGAATAAGAAGAGTCGACTGCAGTATGCCAAAAGTCATGTGGACAAACCACAGAAGTTTTGGGATAGTGTTCTGTGGACTGATGAAACAAAATTAGAACTGTTTGGGCCCATGGATCAACGCTATGTTTGGAGGAGGAAGAACAAGGCCTATGAAGAAAAGAACACCTTGCCTACTGTGAAGCATGGCGGGGGGTCAATCATGCTGGGGGCTGTTTTGCTTCTGCAGGTACAGGGAAGCTTCAGCGTGTGCAAGGTACCATGAATTCTCTTCAGTACCAGGAGATATTGGATGACAATGTGATGCAGTCCGTCACAAACCTGAGGCTTGGGAGACGTTGGACCTTTCAACAGGACAATGATCCCAAGCATACCTCCAAGTCCACTAGAGCATGGTTGCAGATTAAAGGCTGGAACATTTTGGAGTGGCCATCGCAGTCACCTGACTTAAATCCGATTGAGAACCTCTGGCGGGACTTAAAGAAAGCAGTTGCAGTGCGCAAGCCTAAGAATGTGACTGAACTGGAGGCTTTTGCCCATGACGAATGGGCGAAGATACCCGTAGATCGCTGCAAGACACTTGTGTCAAGCTATGCTTCACGTTTAAAAGCTGTTATAACTGTAAAAGGATGTTGTACTAAGTACTAAGATTGAATGTCACTTGGGGGTTGAATAAAACTGATAATGATGTGAGCACAGAAAAGACATTTGTGTTTATTTCATTATAAATGTTATGTTATATTTGTCTGACTTACACGTGCCTCTTTGATTTAATTGTAAGCAAGATGACTGAATGATCAAAATCAATGTCAAACTGGCCAAAACACTCAATTTCAGTGGGGGTTGAATAATTTTGAACACAACTGTATGTACGTATAAAAAGTACTAAGTTAAAAACATGGCAGCAAATTTGGATCTTCAATCGATTTATTGGATCTTCTGTGTTGTACTAAACCTTTTATGGTGCTTTTATTCATTTATGCAAAAAAAGTTCTGACTCCAGCCATAATATTGGGAAAGGGAAGTGCACAACAGTAGGTCAGCGTAAATTAACGACTCCTATACTTTGTATATGTTTGTATAGGAGCTGCTAGGTGGAGAAGAATGAGCTATTCCAATGTAACTCCCTCTCGATTACATATAATATTATGTGACGATAAAGGAATGTGCGGCGTGTGTAAAATCTGAGGCGGTCACATTGCTGGAAATGAGTTTTAAACTTAAGGGTTAAAATGGGAGAGGGTCAGGAGGGGTTAATGTTTAACAACCATCCCACGTTTCCACTTCTCCCTAGAATGTTCCTTTAGGTCCAACAAACCTAACTTGCTTAATTTAGACCTAATTATTATGCAACCCAGTTGTGGTCAAACTGTGACCTCTGGTCCAAAAGCAGATGCCGGTGTTCTGTCGAATAGTGCCGATTGTCAGATAATGCCTCCGACTATCAGTGCATGCTACCAAAAAATTGCTACATGTATGTATGGGGTGTAAAATATAGCCATACATAGAGGTAGCAATTGATTTCTGAAATGTACAAATTAAAATAAGAAGTGTGGCATATCGCGCATGTGCTGCTAGCTGGGAGGCAGTATGTGACGATCTGATCTTGCCTCAGCACTTAGTGGGTCGGAGTATGATGCCTCAGACAATATGCGTATGCGCGGGTGTGACGTAGCGGCAACTGCTCGCCAGATTGGCTGATGTTGCGTCACTCCTGCACATGCGCAGATCGTCAGAGGCATTATCTGACGATTGGTACTATTCGACAGAATGGGATGCAGCCCTCCTCATTTTAACCCAGAGTAAAGGGAAGATTCAGAATTCCTTAATGGTCTCCCCTTTCAGAAGTCTGAGATTACATAACCTAATGTGATTGCCACGGCTTCCAGTTTTTTAGCCTCATGTCTACCCTCGTTCTTACTACAATCACTTCACGGACTCTTATTTTTATTCTGTGTTCTAATTGCTTAACTTTTTGCCTTCATCACTCCACGGTTTGTCTTCACTCAAAAATTTCTCTCCGACCTGTTCACCCGCGTCTCCTTTAGACTCCGTCTGTTAGACGTAGATTTGCTGTTTAATAAGCGAAATGAAAGGAACGACCGAGCGAATCAATCACCCAATCGTAACACTTGTGTTTTGTGCGGGTTCTGACAGCTCAGAGTTAATTAACTTTCCCGACTATGTACTTATTAACGTAAAATAGTTAAACCGTACGTCAATTTCAAGGCTACCATGACTCTAGATGGAACTCCATGAACACAAACCCACGTGTTGTTTGTCAAAACACTTCCAATTAATAAGCGATATAAAGTTTTGCTTCCTTTTTTTGTTTGACAAGATTGCCATACACGGGATGTACATTGTCTGCAGAAATGTTGAGGGTTATAGTTTGCTAAGAATTCACCAAAATATTTGCCCATTCGAAACCAGGATACCATCCATTGGTCAACACAAGAAATTCTGGTTCCTTTTCACGGTGTTTTACACTATTTAATTTTTCTTTGGTGGCCATGTTCCAATGGACAGATGTCCTGCACTGTAAACGAAAAAAGGGGCACTAGGTTTATGTGAAATGAAAGGTGAAATTAAAGAGACCCCACTATTAGGCAGCTATATATCAGGGAGGGGTAATCCCTCAAAACCCATCAAGAAAAAAGGTGAAGAATTGGAAACGGCGTCAATTTACAGGATCTGAATACAATTACAATGCACCTCCACTAAATAGTGAGGAAAAGCATTGTGTTTTAGAGGGAATAAACCGTGCCACTCAACATGTATATACAATAGTGTTAAGATATTCACATGTACATAAACACACTATTATGCTGCATGTATAGCTTCCTGTGCACACACACAAAGATTCTATATCGTTACACTCCTATATGAAATGAACGATCACTATGAATACCGAAAATGCCGGAATGCATGCACAAAACAAACAAAAATGGCGAAAGCCCATTACTTCAATGAAAATCTAAACAATAACATATCAAACCCTAGAAACTTTTGGAAAACCATAAGTTTCATACAAGCACCCCCTGTCCACTCCAGCCGGCTGCTGTCAAAGTAAACAACCAAACCCTGCAACACCCCCTAGATGTAGGAAGTGCCTTTAATGATTAGTTTGTTGGATGTGCCACCACCCTGATTGCTAAGCTAGGAAATGACATGCAATCAGAAAGGCCACACGCAGGTCAGGCCCCTCCAACTGTGCAAAGACCCTGTATCAGACAGGAATTCAGTTTTAGACCAGTGCCTGTCAGTGTCGTTACTAAACTTCTCCGTAACCAAAAAATGAAATACCAGTCTGGACCTGATCAAATACCAGCAATGCTGCTGAAAATCAGTGCGCCGGCAATTGCAAATCCTGTCGCAACCCTAATCTATGAATCACTGGCGACTGGATACATACCCAAACTCTGGAAGGCTGCGAGAGTGGTACCTATCCATAAAAGTGGTGACAGTACTTTTTTATCCAACTACCGTCCGATATCATTGCTCCCTGTAATGTCAAAAATTTTGGAAAAAAAAAATGCGTCTACACACAATTACGTGATTATTATCAATATTGGAACTACTTAACCCCGGATCAATCAGGCTTTCGTCAAAATCACTCAACTACAACCGCCCTTTTAAAAGTCTGCAATGATATCCAAACTGGCATGGAACAAGGAAACCTAACTGGAGCCATCTTCCTTGATTTTGCCAAGGCCTTTGACACAGTAGACCATGGCATCTTGTTAAAAAAACTTAAACTCTGATCGCACGCTAACCTGGTTTCAATCCTATGTATCTGATCAGTCACAATATGTGTCCATTTCTGGCAGCTCCTCCCTCCCAGTCACTTGCGGTGTACCCCAAGGCTCAATACTCGGCCCCCTGCTATTTACTATATTCATAAATGATCTGCCTAACATCTGCAAAGCCTCAACTGTACACATGTACGCAGACGACACCGTAATCTATACCAGCAAACCAAATCTCCCGCAGCTGGAGGCTGTGCTGCAAGAACAATTCACAGAGGTAGAAAAGTGGATCAAACACAACAAACTTTTTTTAAATACTGAGAAAACGGTAACGATGCTGTTTGGAACAGCACCTAAAACTACATAAATTGCAAATTCCCCATCTATGGCCCTTTTATTACACGCTTCGCGCAGTGCATTTGCGCGAGGACAAAACCATTTGCGCGGAACATTGTAGTACGACGTTCGCGCAAACGATGCGCGTTAACATCCAACACGAGTGACCCTGCGCGAATCCAGCGCTAGCGCAAGTTCCTGCGCGCATCCTATACTTAACATTGTGAACGCAAATGCGTTAGTGCGGAAGGTATTACAAAGTCGTACGAGCGACTTTTGTGTGAATTTTCGTAACGTCTTTGAAAACTTGGTGTTAACTGCAAATATGATCGTTGTGGCCGACACTAAATAACTCGGCAATAAAAAAAAAATACAGCACAGTACAGATACACATTCTACACATACCCAGACATCAAAAATTAATAATTTGTCAATGTTTTTTTGCTGCAGCACATATACGCAGATTGACTTTGACAGCCGCAACAACCTAACTTTAGAAAATGGTGGTTCTTAATTCTTTTTGGCTGAATCCCATGAAAAAAACGATTCCTGCACGCAACGTTCATTTGCGCACGAATTTGCGCGTCGGATTTGCGCACGTAAAAAGTTGAAGGCTGAAAAACTGCGCTCGGAGCGTACTACTGCATTAATTTGCGCGCGCTAAAGTTTTTTTGCGTGTGCAAAAAAAATTGCGCTGCGCGAGCGTATTTGTGTGAAGCGTGTAATGGGGCCCATGTGTGGGGACAAAATCTAATGGCACGCTGACCACAGTCACTTCTCTCAAATATCTAGGTATGTGGTTAGACCCAAATCTATCCTTTGGCCCCCACATCGAAAAACTCTCATCTAAACTTTACCCCAGACTAGGTGCCCTGTACAGAAACAAATCCTGCCTGAACCCCACGGTAAGAAAGCAAATTGTACAACAAATGCTTATGCCGGCTATTGAATACGGAGATGTAGTGTATGCAGCTGCCCCGCAAACACACCTTCAGAAACTTACCACATTGTATAACTCATGCTGCCGCTTTGCGCTACAATGTAACTACATGACCCACCATTGTGACATGTTAAAAGAGCTAAACTGGTCATCGCTGGAGTCTAAACGTACCCTTCACCTTTCCAACCTGGAGTATAAGAGCTTTTCTGGGAAGCTGCCACCCTACCTGAATAGACGGCTTCCTCTAGCAGTTCCCTCATCTTATAACCTCCGATCCAGGACCAGCACTGTACTTGCAATACCACAATACAAAAACGGAAGTGGCTTGATCCTCATTTTCCTCCAGAGCACCGCAAATATGGAATAACCTCCCAGACGCCATCAAATCTTCCCCCAGTCTAAAGTCACTCAAGAGCTCCCTATTAACATACCTCAATACAGAATGCACCTGTAAACATGTAACATAATGACTATTTCCTACATGTTTATTTTCTGTTAATCTGTATATTTGTGCTGTTTTTTAATATCTTGCATTGTATTACTTTGTATTTCTGTAACAACTGTAACATTTTAATGTTCTTGAACCCAGGACGTATTTGAAAATGAGAGAAATCTCAATGTATCCTTCCTGGTAAAATCCTTAACCCCTTCGCTGCTATGGACGCGCTCAGCGCATCCACCCGCAGGTAACGTTCCTTGCGGTGGACGCGCTGAGTGCGTCCTCCCTTTGGGGCCAGCGGTAGGCCGAGTTCCGGCCGATCGCTGGGCCCCCGGTGCGGGCTGACATCCTCGATGTCAGCCCAGCACCCGGAACCGCCGCCGGCCTAATTAGGTGTCATCGCGGTGGCGCGATGACACCTAATTCAGGCGCCCCCCCGCATGTGCAGAGGAGGCGCCTGAAAGGGAGGGGGGTCCTTCGGACCTCTCTCCCTCCCGATCGCCGGCGTTGCGGGGGTTAATACAGGCACCGTTTGGAAGGGCACAGCCTGCCCTCCCTAACGGTACCTGGAATTAACCCCATGGGGGCTGGATCACGAATCGGCGCCGAAAAGTGCCGGTTCATGATCCTTTCCCGGAGCTGGCCGACATCTTGGATGTCGGCCAAGCTTCCGGGAATGCCCCCTGAGGACTGGCGTCATCGTGCATAGCACGATGACGCCAGTCTTGGAGTTAACCCCTAACTGCCACCAATGGTGGAGATAAGGGGTTCCAATGAACCCCCTATCTCCCGATCCGTGGCAGTTAGGGGTTAATGTTTGATATTGTTGGATCGGCCAGAGCATGGCCGTTCCAACAATACCAAACATGAGTATGAAAAACGTTTTTTTTAAAAAAATTAAAATAAAAATAAAAAAATATTTTAAAAAAATAAGTGTTTTTTTCAATTTTTTTGGTTCGTTAATGCAGCAATATTGTTCCAATTTCAATTATAATGTGAACAATGATGCTGCACTAACGATTTTTGTATGCGTTGCGTTTGTTAAAAATCTCATTTTCCCCCAAAAAAAATGTAACGAGACCCCATCTCTAATTTTTTTAACAAGCGCACCCCATACAAAATATAACCGCAATTGCTCGCATGTTAAAATGTGAAAAAAAACACTTTACACATTGTAAATTATTGAAAATTCATATTTTATTGCATTTTTTGTTATAATATACAGACAGGTCATGACGTATACATATAATAATGACCTATTATGAATCTGCTGAGTCTGACGGAAAGAACGATATATAATATGTCTGGGTCATATACTAAAATAAGCCTTCAAAACGCGTTTAAACATGATGAGTAAAAATGAGCTCAGCACAGAGGCGGGAAAAGCCTCAGCACGAAAGGGTTAATAAATATGCAAGCGTGGGGGAGAAGGCTGAAGAGACGTCCAAAATCCTCAATGGTACATGTTGACAACGTTTCGGCTGTGCACCATCCTTCATCAAGCTTCACAGCGGCTTATGCACAGTTAAAAATTGCTGTCTGAGATGCTCCATTAATGCTTTGAACCTCAACTGGCATGCTTGCTGTGTTGCATTTTGGGGTTGGCCCCTTCCCCTAGGGATCCAGCTGCACACAAATTTGAGAGGTTAATCTAGATTTTGGTGGTTTATTTCTTTGTGGCTGAGAGAAGAGCCTTTTCTTTTATTGAATTACCCATTTCGTGGCTTCCCAAACTCTGCCCAGTAAGAGGGCTTTTAAAGGATGATGGTCGTCGCAGGTTGATACAATCTAGATACTGAAGATCTGCTTCCTGTGGCCTCACATGTGAGGAAACGCATGCTGTGCTGGTTGATTTCCTTGCGTAAACCACCCGAATAGTCCTAGCAAATCCGTGTGGAAATCCAATTCTGCAAACTGCATGAAACTGTGACTCCATTAAGGATTTCACAAGTTTAATCTTCTTAGTGAAATCCATGATGAGTCTGGCATCCATGCTCCCTCAACTGGGTGACCACCAAATGTGTTGCAACAATGTCAAAAACAAATGTGGGGGAAAAAAAGTGAAACCGTTTGAGCTGATGAAGTTATTTGGCAAAATCAAATGACGTTCATCCAAAGTCATCTGAATTTTTTCTTCACTGTTTAACAACCAGGAAGTACATTAAGAGAGAGCTCCAAGAAGAAGTCGCCAAACTCTTAAGTTCCCCCCGTCTTGCAGCGGTGACCCTTGGCTAATACCATCTCTCACTCTCTTCCATTGTTGTAAAGTTTTGGCCGTGTGTAACTTCTGCCAGGAAATAAAGGAAACTTACTGCTGTTACAGTAATCTGCTTTGGAAATGATTGCGCTTGGATTAGCTATTGCTCGAGGCTTCTCTTCAAAGAAAACCAATTTGTCTCTTGCCGAATGGCTTTCCGAGAAAGAAAATGGTTCTTCTGAAAATCTCTTTACTTCACTGATGTTGAATATCCGATGCAGACGTTGTCGAACATGTGGCACGAACAGGCGTTGTCCGGCCACGTCCATGTCATCGGCCAACATGTGAGGCTGGGGTCAGACGAGCGTAGTGTTCACGTCCGTGATTGCGCCTAAAAGTACGTCCGTGATAGCATGAAAGAAAGTCCATTGGAGCCTGACACATGAAGTACGTCCGCACTGAACTGCGGACGCATGACGGATGCTGCAAACGGACGCAGGTTAGGCAAGAACGTAATACTGCTAGAACGGACGTGCGGAGTGCGCCACGTCTGCAACGTCTGCATAGCTTTGTGTGTGAGTGATGGAGCGAGGTCAGATGGTCTGCATTTATACGTCCAGCATTTTTGACGGACAGAATGTTTTTTCATTGTAATTTATTTTTCCCTCCTACATCCGTCAAAAATAACTTCAGTGAAAAAACGGACTGTGTGACCACTACTGCGTCTTCCGTACTGACGATGTCCGTACTGCACGGACGTACAGTCCGTAGAAATCACGCTCGTCTGACCCTAGCCTTAAGGATTGTCTTTGTCCTATTTATTTATATAATCTATATCTTCTTCTCTTCATGAGTAGAATCCTCAGTCATGCAAGTGCCAATTTAGTGCTGACAAATGCAACTCTAATCAAAGTTGTGCTGGTTAGCAGTGGCTCAGCTAATTGGGTAATGAAATATCCCCTATACTCTGGATTTGGATGATTGTACCCTATGCCACTCCAACGCAGTAAAGTACAACTTGAGGATAAAAACGGTGCATTTTTGGCACCAAATCAGTGTTTGTTGGGAGTTTGGGGTCTCCATTAGGAAAATCTGCATTAATCGTGACGGCACCTACCATGGCTGGCCTCAAAAAAAATAGTTTATTGCTATGGAGGTATAGAGCTACCATGATAAACTACCACAATGCTGACTCGTTTCATTGTGTATTTGCATGCCAGACATGCTGCGAGTAGTACTCAACGCTCTACTGGGTGAAAATTGTTATTCTCTGGTGTATATAGCATTTTTTTGTGATGGTTGGATTCGGTGCTGGTGATTAAACTCGGCAAGAAGACCGGATTGTAGGTTTAACTTTTTAACTTCTAGCAACTTTTTTATGATTATTATATTTTTGAAGTTTTAATAAACTCTCCACTCTTTAATTGGGTCACTGATGTTGTGTGCCGGCGATAACCACAACCGACTGCCCTCATCCTCTTCATTATTAGATTTGGTCACATGTTCTGAGCCATTGAACTTTTAATGGAGAGCAAGTTTGCCTGAGGGGGCAGTGAATGTTTGAATCACAAGTAGTATGCCGCATAAAGAGAGGTTTTGTCTGGCCTTTTAATTGGCTATATGAGTTGACCTATGTAAAAATCCACAGTTTCCAAGACAGGATAACAAACAAAACATGCGTTTCAGCAAACTGGGAAATGAAGCCTCATGCCATTCCTCTGGTGCTTGGTCTACAATCTGCTGAACGCACACCCAACATTTGTTGGCAAGTGTTATTATTATTACAGGCATTTATACAGGGCCAACATATTCCGCAGTGCTTTAAAAAAGGGGAGCACAAACCGGAGACGTACATGATACATAATGAAAAGATGACCCTGCCCGTAGGATGACTGTCCAAGTAGTGCAGCACTTAACCAAGTGCTCAGTCAGACATCCCGTGAGTTTATAATCTAAGGGACTGGGGTAGGTGAAACCGATAGGAGCAGAGGGAATGTAAAGATGGTTAGCAGGGCAGCATAGGAAGAACCAGAAGCCTGGACTTAGTGAGAGTAATTCGAGAGAGAAGTGGAGACGGCTGGAAGAGAGACCTTAAGTTATGGACCTGCCCTGGGTGGTAGGGTGAATGGGGAGGGTTGGGTGGGACAGCAGAGGGGAAGGAGCCATGCAGTCTGTCTTGTGTGTATGCTTGATGCAGGTTTAGGGGCGCAGAGGGGAAGGAGCCATGCAGTCTGTCTTGTGTGTATGCTGTGAATAGAGTGAAGTAAAGATGAGTCCTTTGTCATCTTGAGATTTGTAGTGTAGTTGCCCAACCACGGATGTTCACCTCGTTGCAAACAAAGTCACGTTATTGCAAATCCGTTGACCCTTGGTTCTCCACAGAATGAAAGTTCAGCAACGTGCCGGCAGGTGAAGTTGACTCTGCTTTGAACAATGAGCAGGATTTGTTTGTGTCGGCCATTCCCAGGAGTATTGGGGCCAAGTAAATCTAGCAATCTGTCAGACGGAGCCCGGGTGTATCCTCCTCCTCTGGACATGTTTTTATGTTCTTATTAATGAAGGGCCGTGTGCAGACAGGAAGCGTATTAAAGGTGATGCCTGAGGAGCGAGTTATATACAAGTGCAGCCAGAATGGCAGGAGGGAATTCCAGGAGACGGCAAGTGGGCCACAGCCGGGCTGAAGAACAATGGATATAGGTGATATATGGTGTATTTATACTTCCCTTTAGATAAAGAGCTTTGATTGTCCAACAAAAAAAAAAACAGGGATTGAGAAGTTACTTGTTTATAAATTCTTTATTCTAAATATAAATTATTTTTTAAAAGTACCATATGAACATGGAGGAATAGTAAAGGGGAACCCCAAGAGGGGAAAAGGGTATTCACCTCTACTACCTCTGCTTTGTTTTGTGGTTTAATCTCCCCTCTATCTTCTATATGTATGTGAAGGGTTTTACATTTACTGGTTTTAATCAATTCAGAGTCCGATGATTGGCCAAACTAAACTCTACATGAAATTAAAGATGACGGAACCCAGCAATCCAATCTGTAAAAAGAGCCGTTTATTGGGCTAGCACCAGCGTTTCGATGGATGCAGTGGTCTTTCTCGTGCCTAGTATCTTCGGGCTACAGTAAGTAGCTAGATGCTTGTTGCACAATGATATATTCTAGAATAACTTGTTTCTTATAGAGAAGCAGTGAGAACGATAATCTCATACGCTGCTAGTTTACACGCAGTCGATCAAACGTTAGTGGCAGGTTGAACTTGCGTTCAACCCAATGAGTCCTTACCAAGCCAGCTTGCACAAGCAAGCTGAATACCCCCCCCCCTTTTTTTTTTCTTTTTTTTTTGGTCCACAGCAGATCTAATCCCGGGCCCTCATCAATAGTCTCAGAGGGAGTGGAAGGATGAAGAGCCATCACTATGATTGGGGTCAGAAAGGGAGGGAGGTGTCCTGTCACCGTAACCACTAATAACCTTTAAGTGGTCATGATCACCAAAGTGTCTAAGGGTTTTTTTCGCCTAGAATTCTTAATTCCTCAGGCAAATATTTTCACTTCATTGAATAAACTCAAAGTTCTCCGACATTTGCTTGTTCTTAATTCTAGACATCTTGGTAGTGTATTTGTTCACCTGCAGTCCTAGTCTTTTTTTATTATGAGGGATAAATGTGATAGTTGTCACTGTAAATGTCACTGGTTCTTGTAGATTAACTTTTCTCAGCTTTCTGAAGCCATCATTTTTTTTTTTTATTTTTTATTTAGTGCGTGCAAAGCGCACGGGGATTGTAATTCCAAAACACCAAGGTTGTTGTCCCTTATCGCTTTAAAAGAATATGTATCGAATGATCCCTCGCTACCCTCTGCTCCTGCACGCAGAAGAAAACTGGGAATAGTACACCCTTTCACCGCTTTCACTAGCACGAGTAGGGCGGCGTACTTCTTCATGGATACCATACCAGCCAGTATCTCCACACCGCGACCCTGCCGGTAATGGTTGGTGACCTTCTGTTATGAGTCGAGCGGTTAACGTAACGCCTTTCTTGTAACAGAGCAGGTAATAGAGAGCTTTGTCATTGCTGTTAATGACAAAGATGGAACGACGCTTTTTGTGAGTTTTTTTTGGTTTTTCAATCGTCTCGCAAAAATTTGCAATAATTTACGTCTTCCCCTATAGGGATGAGCCGAACACCCCCCAAGTTCGGTTCGGTTCGGGCCCGAACCCGAACTTCCCAAATGTTCGGTTCCGAACCCGAACTCGAATTCAATGCAAGTCAATGGGGCTGAAAATTCGGTTTTTAGAGTGCCCTCCAGGATGGCATATATGCTAGATATTTGCCATAAAAGGTGTATGGGGGTCCAGGTAGTGCCCTGGGGGACAGGAAACAAGGTCAAAAAGTTTAAAAAAAAAAACGTTTTTAAAGGGACAGTGAGTTTTCCATGAAATAAGGGTTAAAAATAAAAACGAAAAATTCCTTCAAATATCATGCCTAGGAGGTCCCTATAACCTGCCCGTGAAGTGGTCGATTTCTAGGATGTATAGAAACACTTAAAAACAAAAAAATGACGTTTCAAATTACGGTAAATGGTTTTCCTTTTAATCTAGCCATAAACAACTGCTTGGGGCAGCAGTCTGTATGAAAAGAGGAGACATTTTCGTACACGCAGAAAAAGTTTACTGATTTTTTTGGGCTCAATTATTGTGAAACGTATGCAGGCTTTGGATGAAAGTAACAATAGGTGCTTCAAAATTGGTCCTTTAGCATCCCCAACAGTGCCATCACACCGTAACCCCTCTGAGGATATGAATCTGATACAGGCGTCAGTGGCAGTGCACCCAATATTGTGCTTTTGGTGCCAGGCCAGCAAGTATCCTCATACAGTAACCCCTCTGTGGTATTGTGGAAGAGTGCAGGGGTGGACCATGTGGTCCTATATTGAAAAGATATGACTGGTCAAGGCGTCAGTGCACCCAGATATTCTGCCTTTGGTGCCAGGCCAGCAAGTGTCATCATACAGTAACCCCTCTGTGGTATTGTGGAAGAGTGCAGGGTTGGACCCTGCTGTTCAAAAAATTAAAATGATATAAATCTGGCACAGGCGGCAGTGCAGCCAAATATTGTGCCTTTCGTGGCAGCAAGTGCATTCACACCGTAACCCTTTTGTGGTATTGTGGAAGAGTTCAGTGCTGGAGGTTTTGTGCATGCAGAAGACCTCCCCGATCTATTCCGTTACGTCAGCATCAGGGGATTGAGAACTGCTGATCCAGGACTGATTCATTTTTATAAATGTCAGCCGGTCTACAGAGTCGGTGGACAAGACGCACTCTTTTGTCTGTGACAAAACCTCCAGCGGCACTGAACATCCTTTCGGAAAGCACGCTAGATGAAGGGCAACCTAGTAGCTGCATAGCATATTGGCTAAGTTCTGGCCAGTGATCCAATCTCAACATCCAGTAAGCCAGTGGATCATCTGCTGGAAAGGTATCCAGGTCTGCCCTTGCCCCTAGGTAGTCCTGCACGATACGGTGAAGACGCTGGCAATGGGTGCCTACATTTGACGTCCCTGGGCGTTGAGGACTAAAAAAAATTTAAAAATGCATCAGTCAAGCGGCCCTGGCCTTCACCACTATTCCTCTGATCACCCGCAGCCTCAGAAGCAAGTGTGTCAGCACTTGGTAATCTACCAGTGCCTGGAAAGGTGTTACACAAGTGTCGCTTTAGAGCGTCCTCAAGTTTTTTCATCCTGTGCTCCCTCTGTGCGGGCAGGATGAGCTCTGCAACTTTCCCCTTGTATCGTGGATCAAGAAGGGTTGCCAACCAGTAATGATCCCTCTCCTTGATAGCACAAATCCTGGGGTCCTTTAGCAGGCTTTGCATCATTAGGGAGCCCATGCAGCGTAGGTTGGAGGTGGCATTCGCTTCCGAGTCTTCCTGGTCAATGAGGATGACCGTATCGTGCACTTCCTCCTCCCAGCCACGCACTAGCCCTTGTGTTTCTGGGCACACGAAACCCTCCCTTGAGGAATCCCCACCTTCAATGCCCCCACTACTTAAATATTCTGCCGCCTCCTCCTCCTCCTGTCTGATCTGAGTAGGACCCGCTGGAATGCTGTCTGCGGAAAGACTGGGGCCTTGAGAGCTAGGGAAGGCCTCTTCTTCCTCCCGCTGCTCTGCCTCTAGAGCCACATCTATAATTCCCTGCAGAGTGTGCTCCAGCAGGAACACTAAAGGAATTGTGTCACTGATGCATGCACTGTCCCTGCTCACCATCCTCGTTGCCTCCTCAAATGGTGACAGTACAGTGCATGCATCCTTGATCATCAGCCACTGCGGGGGGGGGAACCAAGTTGACCTGAACCTGTCCTTGTGCCATACTCACACAGGTACTCGATGATGGCCCTCTGCTGCTTGTGAAGATGCTGCAGCATTGCTAATGTCGAGTTCCACCTGGTGGGCATGTCACAGATCAGACGGTTTGTGGGAAGGTGGAATTCTCTTTGAATTTCTGCCAGGCGAACGCTTGCTGTTAATGACCGTCTGAAGTGGCTGCAGACTTTTCTGGCCTGGATGAGAAGCTCTGGCAGCCCTGGGTACTTGGTTAGGAAACGCTGTACCACCAGATTTAGGACGTGTGCTAGGCATGGTACATGTGTCAATTTACCCTTGCTTGGGGCGGAGAGAAGGTTGCTGCCATTTATCGCAGACGATCATTCCCAGCTCAAGCTGGCGTGGTGTTAACCATCTCTGCACCTGCCCCTGCAGAGCTGACAGAATTTCTGGCCCAGTGTGGCTCCTGTCCCCTAAACAAACCAGCTCAAGCACAGTATGGCATCTTTTTGCTTGCGCCATTGCGTAGACCCTGTCAGGCGTTGGTTTAACTGCCACTTCGCCAGAGACAGAGAAGGAGGAGGAAGAGGGAGAGGTGGTGGAGCAGACAGACCTCATACAAGCAGCTTTCTGGAGGCGTGGTGGATGAACAAGCTCCAGCACAGAGCCCCGTCTTGGATCCCTCCCAGCTGCGATCAGAGTTACCCAGTGTGCCATGAAGGAAATGTAACGACCCTGTCCATGCTTGCTGGACCACGTGTCTAAAGTCACATGCACCTTGTTGCTGACTGCCTTTCCCAATGACTGGATAACATTGTCTTCCACGTGCTGGTATAGTGCTGGAATGGCCTTGCGTGAAAAGTAATGGCGTTTTGGAACCTGCCACTGTGGTACAGCACATTCAGCAAATTCACGGAAGGGAGCAGAGTCCACCAGCTGGAAAGGCAGCAGCTGCAATGCGAGTAATTTTGCTAAACTGGCATTTAGACGCTGTGCTTGGGGATGGTTGGGACTATATTTTTTCTTTCTCTGCAGCAGCTGCGGCAACGTAATCTGCGTAAATCTTCAGCTGCTGGGATGATGTCACATTGTGAGGAAGGAGCTGGTACATCCATTACTGTAGCATCATCCCTGTTGGTGGGGTTGTAGGCAATGACATGGCAGGACATACAGTGGGGGTAGAGACAGATGAGGAGGAGGACCTACATAAAGTTTTGCGCCAACAGGATGTGTGGCAGTTGTTCATATGTCGCCTCAAGCACGTGGTACCCAAGTGTCCGGTATCTTTCCCATGCTTAAGCCTCATCTGACATAGATTACAAATAGCAATGCTGCGCTCTACTGCACATTTCTTAAATAACTCCCAGACAACAGAGTTCCTGCGTGTGTTCTTTGAGACAACAGCGCTCTGCACCGGAGCAGCTCTGACATGTGATGCCTTGGACTGGCTAGTGCTACGGTTGGTCACAGAGGATGTTGTGCCTCGTGTTTGCTGTGCCGCCTCCTCCCCCTCTTCCTCACTTAATTCCTCTGTTCGATCAGGCACCCAGGTGGAGTCAGTGACCTCATCATCATTGTCATCATCACCCCCTATCTCCTCGTCACTGGAGCCAACTTGGCAGTATGCTGCAGCTGCTGGGGCAACATGAGTGCCAGTTATTTGTGTGTCATCACTGGCACCCCCTTCCTCTAGGTTGATTATACTCCCTTCCTCAACCTCAGAGATTGAATCCGAGCACTGTACTTGCTGCACATCCTCAAGCAGCATGTCACTGTCATTGTAGTCAAACAATTCAGCTGACTCCTCCGTGTGTGATAGCGAGGCTACGGCAGGAGTAGCTGTGGACATGGAGGCTGCATTAGATGCTTTGGCAGCTGAGGTGGACTGTAAAGCACTAGAAGCCTGGCTGGCAGAGGACTCGGAGGATGAGGATGGCCTGGTTAGCCAATCCACCAAGTCCTCCTCTGTATGTTGCTGCTGCTTAAGACGGCCAGCACCAGTTAGAAAGGACAAGCGTGCCCCTGCAGAGGATGCACCACGTCCACCACGACCAGAGGCACAGCCTCCCGACACAGGGGCTGCTTGCCCTCTTATCTGTGTCTGGGAGCGTCTGCCTGTCCTTTTTGTTCTTTCAGACATGGTGAGTGATATATAGATTAATATATACAGAACTCTGATTCAACTCTGGTATAAAGATTTAAAGAACTCTGGTATAACTCGGTGAGACACCCTGATAGCGGGCAGCCAGTGACAAGAGACAGATCACCTCAATTCACAAATGTTTTAAAGAAATTAGTGAGCCCCAAAATAATGCGTGGTACTGGTTGTGTGACAAGACACAGATCACTTCAATTCACAAATGTTTTAAAGTTGTAAACCCCCAAAAAACTTGCTGGCACAGTGACAAGACACACATCACCTAAATTCCCTGATATTTGGTAGAAATGAGACCCAAAAAGACTTGCTGGCACAGTGACAAGACCCAGAAGATCACCTCAATTCACAAATGTTTTAAAGAAAGTTGTAAACCCCCAAAAAACTTGCTGGCACAGTGACCAGACACACATCACCTAAATTCCCCGATATTTGGTAGAAATGAGACCCCCCCCCAGACCCCCCCCCAGTAGTGTGGCAGACCGGCAGTAACAACACACAACTATCTCCTTTGAAATCTCCTCTGAAATGCGTGCAGAATCGGCGCGTGGAAACGTTATATAGTGTGCTGCGGGACTTAGCTCTGTGAGCCCATGATTGGGCAAAATTTGCTCAATCAGGACTCTGAGCCGTGATTGGCATAGTGTTGAACCTGTCTTGCACCAGACCTGTGGTCAGGTGCAAGGCTGTAGCCAATTACGAGCTTCAGGCCAGTGGGAAATTGCATTGTGGTCGAACATGCGGCGAACACCCGGAAATGTTTGGTGTTCGCGATCGAATCGAACAGGCTAAGTTCGGGTCGAACTCCGAACCGAACAGCTCATCCCTATTCCCCTACAGACCCTCCTGATCCTATTCACTTGGGAGTGTCTGACGCCCTTATGGCTTTGTCTCTACTGTATAAATCCTTTGCAACACTGTCCTTCTGGTCTTTACCAGACCTAACCTGGGCAGTGCAGACAGGACGTAACTATGGCCAGGTTAAGGGTGACAGCACCGGTGATTAATGTTCAGGAAAGACTGAGCGTGCCGCTTGTTCTCTATTAGCTAATACAATGAAGCCTTGTCAGACATTTTTATTGGTGGAAGCAACGACTTCCAGTATGTGGAGTATGAACTTGTGTCCAGCATGCAATGGGTCATAGATTGTGAACATTTCACTGTGTGAGTCTTAGATCATCATGAATCATACGCCTTGGCGTTGATTATAGCACAGGAATAAATGCTGATGATCTCTGCCTTTCCTGATGCAGAATTTAAGCTTTAAACACCGTAAAATAAGCGCTCATTCAGGAAGAAGACGGAGTCCACACCGGTGAGTAGTAAATCAAACCTCTCCTCTGTAAGGGCTTGAAGCCTCGTGGTGGGTTAGAAACATACATTGTTAATGAAACCTGACGAAGTCAAAGCTAAATTATAAAAAATGTAATCCTGTAGGTGTTGTGTTGGGTGTGCTATACTGTTAATCCTAACTTTACGATTCAAATGCCTTATGATCTAATAAAACCATATTTCAATGATTCGTTTTATATATGAATGGTTGTTGCACATAATGTCTGCTCCCTTCATACTGTTGTGGACGTTTGAGTCCTTGTGGGGGGCAGAGGTCTTGCTTCAGTGCTCTTGATTACAGCATTGTTTTATACTTCATGTGACGTGGCTGTGAACTACTATTTTGCAGTTTGTTTAGTTACATTGTTACACAGGCTGAAAAATAGAGTTCAGCCTTTCATGCGTCACCTACTGCTGTTGATCCAAAAGAAGGCAAAAACCCAGTTTGAAGCGCTCGCCGAATATGCAGCATACTGGGAAAAATTCCTTCTTGACCCCAGATATATTTTTTTTCTCCCCCTTAGGATCAAGCGGCTTTTACCCACATATTAAATATTATAACCCTTATTATATTTTTTTGCAGAAAGTCATCCTGTCGTTGTTTTAAACTCTGTATCGACTCTGACCCAACCACCTCAACAGGCAGCGAATTCAATGGCTTTATTTTAAAAAGCAAGCAAATGGCATGTTCAATGCTATTTGATTCATTGGCTTCAGATTTGTTTTGAGATATGGTCGACAATAGCATTTGTGAAGGTACCCCTGACGTCTAGTATAGATTAATATTCCTTGCACCGTATTGTTGGAGTGCATAATAAAAGGCCTTATAGAGCAGGGCTGTCGACATCCTGCCCCCCCCCTGATGTTTCTGAACTATCTATTGCATTGAAAGAATTCTGGGATTTCTTTGCATCAACATCTGGTGGGCCAGAATTCTTTCAATGCAATAGATAGCTATGGAATCGTGGGAGTTGTAGTTCAGAAACCTCTGGGGGCTGGAGTTTGACAGCTGTGCTGTAGTGTTTCTGCTCTAAGTGCACACTGTACCTACCGGTGTCTTCTTGGTTAATCCATGTAAGGAAACATTGGTCCATATAAGTATTACTAGGCGAGGTTTCCCTCTGCGATTAGCGCGTGGCTCTGAAGAGTAGAAATCGGGGCTCACTGAATGGCAAACAGAGCCTGAAATGGCTCTCTGCATTTTAACAAGTCTGTAGCGCTGTACAAAGGGTGAGACCGAAATAACAAATATACATACAACTTTAACAAACAGAACCGTAGGAGAGAGGACCCGTCTCAAGAGCTTACAATCTAAGGAAAAGAGCGTGCGCCGCCCGGGAAACAAACCAGGGTCGCAAGAATGGGAATCTTGCATGATGCCACTACACCAGCGGTGTATGATCTGATTTGCTGCTCAGTGATTGCAGGATTCATTCTGCATTTCCCCATGGTAATCCTTACAATCTGGCCTGTTAAGGGTACTTGAGGACCATGGTTGGGAACCACTGCTATAGGAGATTGTGCCCTCACAGACGTCCCAGTATCAGAGCTCAGATAGTAGTAAGGTCTGTGGGGCCTCCGATGGTAAAAGCCCACGTGAAGCCATCGTCTTCTGATGCCGTAGCATTCGTTATTCTGAGACTCTTGGCGTCCTGACAGCAGTAACATATTTCGGGGTGGTTGTCGGGCTCCAGTATAATCTGTAATGTTTGTTATAAATTTAGCACTTGCTAATGAATTATTTATCTCGAACAAATTGTGCAACGATACTAAAACGTCTACGAGTGACATCGCTTTGGCTTCCCTCAGTCTCTTCTTCCCATAAACCTTGTCCTCGTTTACTCTACAAAGCTGCGACGCAGACCACGCGTTTCACTTTAGATGTTTTGTCACTTTGTCGTGTTTTCTAAATCGCAGATGTTTTTAAATTTTTCCTGATAATGGACTCTATTGCATTCTTCACGCAAACGTTAACACGTGTCCAAAAACGCATTAACGCGTGGGGCAAAACCCTTTGCACCGAACGTCGTATTACACTGTCCCCGCAAAAAAATGCACGTTAACGTCTACCGCAGGTGAATGCTGCACGAGTGTACTGTACTGCGCGCGTCCTATACTTAACATTGGGAGCGCAAATGCGTTTGTGTGCTGGTACGCGGATGGTATTACAATCTATGCGCAAAAGTTAACGCACCGCGTTTGCACGCATAATTTTAACATCTTTGAAAAGCTGATGGTAACTGCAAATCTGAACGTTATGGCCGAACCGAAATACACCAGCCCGAAAAAAATACAGCACAGTATAGTTACACATTCTACACATACCCAAACAATAAAATGGAGAAGTTGTGCGTGTTTTTATTATTGCTGCAGCATATATGCACAGATTGACTTTGACAGGGGCAAAAACTTAACGGGAGACCATTGTGGTTCTTAATTCTGATTGGCTGAATCGTGTCAAAAAACAGTCCGCACACTGATTTCTGCGCGCAACGTTCCTGCGCGCGCGTTTTTGCGCGTTATTTTATGACGGATAAAACAAAAAAGAGGATTGTAATACCAGCATTGTTTTACGCGCTTTAACGTTGCGCGCAAAAATTCACACGTTCTGCGTGAAGAATATAATAGAGCCTTATATCGGGTCGGAATTTTTGTCATTATGATCAAATTTAAAGAAGAATTAAAGGAGGGGGCATATTGGTTTCATTTGACATTTAGTGCTCAAGTTCATGCTATCGGCCTTTAAAAAATATTCTTTTAGAAAAAGCATAATCTGATTCAGCTGGGACTGATACTGCTAAAATGCTGATGGTCTGGGGGGGGGAGCGGAGCTGAACAGGTAAACAGCTGGGAAGGAGGAAAAAAAGCTTAATTTTGGACAGCATTATACAGATTAGTAGTTTTTTTTTTTTAAAAATAAAAAAATTATGAGTATTAGAAATATCCAGGGCACTATTACATAATTGGTGCTAAAACGGGGATGTTAACGGGGACCTGCATGGGCCTTTATTTATGTCCTCCCATAAATTTGGTGGTTGCATCAGTCCAAAGGGGAATAGGTGCGACCCCCGTTCCTCCTATACTATGTACAGTTGTGTTCAAAATTATTCAACCCCCAATGCTGTAAAGGGTTTTAGGGAATTTAGTGTACATTTGTAATTGTATTCAGAATGAAATCCTACAAGGACTTTTTAAAGAACCATATGCAACTAAAATGACATCAATTGGTTTTGTAATATAATAGTAAATGTTTCTTTTGTGAATTCTTCATTGACACAATTATTCAACCCCTTAAAGACTACCACTCTGAAGAACAGAGGTTCATTCAAGTGTTTTCAATCAGGTATTGAAAACACCTGTGGATGTCACGGAGCAGCAATAAAGCATAATAAGCACCAATTAGGCAGCTTTAAAATGACTGATACTCAGCTCCTTCTAGACATTTATTGGTGTGGTTACAAACCTGGTGAAGTCAAGAGAATGGTCCAGGAAGACAAGAGAAGAGGTGATTACTCTTCACAGGAAGGGCAATGGCTATAAGAAGATTGCAAAGATGTTAAACATACCAAGAGAGACCATAGGAAGCATCATTCGCAAATTCAAGGCAAAGGGCACTGTTGAAACGCTACCTGGTCGTGGCAGAAAGAAGATGCTGACTTTGACTGCTGTGCGCTACCTGAAGCGTAGAGTGGAGAAAAGTCCCCGTGTGACTGTTGAGGAACTGAGAAAATATTTGTCAGATGTGGGTACTGAAGTTTCAGCTCAGACAATACGGCGCACACTACGTAATGAAGGCCTCCATGCCAGAACTCCCAGGCGCACCCCCTTGCTGTCTCCAAAGAATAAGAAGAGTCGACTGCAGTATGCAAAAGTCATGTGGACAAACCACAGAAGTTTTGGGATAGTGTTCTGTGGACTGATGAAACAAAATTAGAACTTTTTGGGCCCATGGATCAACGCTATGTTTGGAAGAGGAAGAACAAGGCCTATGAAGAAAAGAACACCTTGCCTACTGTGAAGCATGGCAGGGGGTCAATCATGCTTTGGGGCTGTTTTGCTTCTGCAGGTACAGGGAAGCTTCAGCGTGTGCAAGGTACCATGAATTCTCTTCAGTACCAGGAGATATTGGATGACAATGTGATGCAGTCCGTCACAAACCTGAGGCTTGGGAGACGTTGGACCTTTCAACAGGACAATGATCCCAAGCATACCTCCAAGTCCACTAGAGCATGGTTGCAGATTAAAGACTGGAACATTTTGGAGTGGCCATCGCAGTCACCTGACTTAAATCCGATTGAGAACCTCTGGTGGGACTTAAAGAAAGCAGTTGCAGTGCGCAAGCCTAAGAATGTGACTGAACTGGAGGCTTTTGCCCATGACGAATGGGCGAAGATACCCGTAGATCGCTGCAAGACACTTGTGTCAAGCTATGCCTCACGTTTAAAAGCTGTTAGTACAACATCCTTTTACAGTTATAAGTACTAAGATTGAATGTCTCTTGGGGGTTGAATAAAACTGATAATGATGTGAGCACAGAAAAGACATTTGTGGTTATGTTATATTTGTCTGACCTACACGTGCCTCTTTGATTTAATTGTAAGCAAGATGACTGAATGATCAAAATCAATGTCAAACTGGCCAAAACACTCAATTTCAGTGGGGGTTGAATAATTTTGAACACAACTGTATGTTTTGTTGTACCTCCAGCCATGTCATCATTTGTTCCGTATCTTTGTTTTTTTGATCCCAAGGTGGATTTGTTTCTGGGAGGGCATAAATAAAAGCCCACCAGTCTACCTCATGACTGAAAAGCCGCGTGAGCAGTTATGGTTCGCTATACAGCAGCCTTGGCTTCATTATTGGATAGGACTCGCCTTCATTAGAGGTGCCGTTCGGTGGGTGAGCTTGCTCTCTTAGTGGCCATTAAAAGAAACCAAAGCCTCTAATTGTGTTTTTGTTTCACACGGTTTAATAGGAATAAGCGCAGATGACCCCTTTTTTTTCTGGGTACTAATTCAGCAGCCTGCCCCTTTAATGCAACGCTACCCTCCCTGATACTTTTGGCAGCGCTTCCACACCGCTGCAAGTAATCCCTCCTGAGGTCCATAGGACTCCATGGAGGGTTGTGCTGCCAGCCACGAATCCTGCCCGATCTTGCTCTTGCCAGATCGTGCAGGGCCGCGGAGGGAGACTGGGGACTATTTGTCCCCAGTCTCACTCCCAGCGGTCTGAAGTGGCGGATTGGGCCACAGTTCTCGCCGCAGGTGTGGATCTGATTTTTTTGGGGGGTTTCAGCTGGTGCTAAATGATTCTGCAAAAGCGCAATCAGTTAGCAACAGCTTCGAGCTGTGGTTAACATTTTTGTTACCACATCAGGGCGGTAATTAGCGTTAAAACTTTGTAATCCTAACTCCAATTACTGATTGCGTGTTAACTATAGGGAGCGCCAAGCACAGTAAGCTCGCACAAGCACCGATGCGGTAATGTATTTTCACGTTTGCTCTAGGGTTGTAATATGGGGGCATGCGTTAAAGTCACTTAAGATGTGAGCATTAACGCTAGGTTATCGCTAACGCTAGCGTTAAGATTGTAATAGGGCCCTCAATGTTTGGAAAAAAAAAAAAAAGGATTTGTCGAATTCCTTCACCTTTTTAGCAGTTGAATTTCTTTCAGAAAACATCGATAAAGCCGATATTTCCATCAAAAAGTATAGCCGCGGGAGCCGATTAGCCGCGGGAGTCGATACTCTGCCCGAGTTTTTATCTGGCATTGAAATGCCAGTAACCCTCATTTGACTCTCCCGAACTGAAAAACGGCCGAAAATCTGCTTAAAAAGTTCCTGATCACAGTCACCGGGCTGAATTAAATCAAGGCCTTGATGTGAATAGTAGCAGAGTGATTCCGAACATGTCAGATGGTGCACGAGTGTGTTTAAATGGCACAAAGGAACAGTTGTTGCGTCGATGAAGTAGAACAGGAGGGGATGGAATCCCGTTCCAGATGATTAAATATTCAGAATCACAAAAAAATACTTCTACAAATGGCCATGCTTGGGATTTCTGATGACAAATACGTTTTAACTGTATGCAAGGATCAAAAATGGCGTATGCTGACTGGAGAAACAACCCCCCCCCCCAACTAATTGGCAATTAAATCAAGTGTGTTCCAGGGATCCTCTTCTTGTTTAACAATGTCAGGGAAATAAATGGATGGGTTTCTTCAAAGCAGGTGGGTGACTCAAACAAGGAGGCCCGTCTGCCTCTGGCCCTTTGAAAGCCTCATTAGAATTACAGAAATATCCATTGTTCTTTTAGCCCAGTCTGTCATCTGTGCAAGGGTCACCACTGATCCGTACGCAAATGTGAACTCCACCTTTCCGTGCACTAATGAAAGTAGGTTAAAAGGCTCTTTACCAGCAGGGAGACGAGGCCGTGTATGAAGAGATATATAAAAGTGGATTAAACATTGCATTAACCTCAAAGCAATATGCTAACCCCAGGCTGGGTGGAGTATTTACAACTTACGGAGGGGGAGGAGAACTTCAAACCCCCCCTGGCTGAAGCTACACACGGCGGCGTAAAGGAGCAAGGTCAGATATTGTCATTGTTTCTGAGATTCGACAAAACAAGGACAACGTTGATCTGTGAAAAGAGGTCAGAAAATGTTGAGAAGGGAAGAATAAAGCAGTTGTCCATGTAGATGAATCCAGGGGGATGCTGTGGAATGTTCTACAAAGATTGTTGAATATAGGTTGACTGTTTCTTATTCGGAAATCCGAACTTCTTTTGACATAAATGGAAAATTCCGCTCCTAACGTTGTGTTATGTTCCTATGTAAAACAGCCTTCAGGTCATGTGTATAACTTTATATGATACATAAATTTAAATTTTGTGTTTAGACTTGGGTCCCGTCTCCAAGAAATCTCCATATACTCAAATATTCCAAAATCTGAAAAAATCTCTTGTGGTCCCAAGTATTTTGGACAAGGGATGCTCCGCCTGTATGACTGAATTTTAACATCTTGCAAAGGCCAGGAATTCTAGTATTTAAGACCCACTGGGGAATAAAAAGACTTTAGTGCTAGATTCCCCGTGGACTGTATTTAATGGAGAGATGCTTTTGAGAATAACCATAAAAAATACCATTTATGTATCTCATTCTTTGTACAAGACAGATGCGAACTGGAAAATGAGCGGCTTTCAGTTTCTATTATTCTTGTGCTGTTGTTCAGGGCGATTCATTGGTGCTTCCATATTGCGAGATACTTCAATTTCCTGGGAAGCCGTGGAACAAAGAAACATTTGGATCTTATGGGACTCGAACGACATGTCTGCTCTCAAGTGACGGCTCACATCTTCGCTCCCATCTCTCTCGTCCTCTGTTATCTTGTGATAGGTGGTGGCCCTCCAAGTCTTCAGTGGTTCAGGCCATAGTCCTTCTACTTCCACCTACTTTCACTAAAACAAATGGTCTCCAAATGAAACGACTCTGAAGTCACAAGCTCAGGCAGTTTATTTGCCATTAAATGCAGAGTGCAAAATCCACTTTAGTGGAGGTAAATAAGTGATATACGTTCACGTCGAATAAGTGGGGGCTGGTGAAGAGCATGCAAATACTTGGTCAGTTGGTTGAGAATGGTCTTTGAGAGTGTGAGCGTGTGTGTCATGAACTGCACCGCTGGGTGACATTGATGGCACTGCAGGGGTACTGGTGTGTTTATATGAGCCCAGTATGCGGATGAATCTACTGGATGGGTTAGGCCAGGGCTCAAAATTTCCACTCGCTCACTCGCATTTGGCGAGTGGAAATGCACACAGAGGCTGCACAATAAATAATTTTGTGCTGCGTATTCTGACAGTGCCACCGTGCAGCCCCCCTTTCCCAGGCTGCGCAGTGGCAGGGATCAACTGCAAAACCTGACCCAGCTCGTCGCTGTCACTAACAGGGGGGTGGAGAGGAGCTTCTTTGCCTCCTCGCTCTGCTCACACTGGAGTCTGATGACTGGGTATACATGTATCTGGGGTCTGATGTCTGGGTATTAATGTTATTTTTGTATCTTTATTCTAAATAAAACCTTTAACATTGTAATTTCATAACATAATTTATGGGGGGTGTTTTAGGGGCAGAGTTAAGGGCTGCGTAGGGGCTGGCCTGGTTAGTAGCTTGGGACTTGAAATTTTGAGCCCTGGGTTAGGCTGATGGTAAATAGAGAGACACAGGGATAAATCCAAAGCATGGTACAATGGTTTATCCAGAGAGCGTAGTCAGGACGGTCCATAGGTCAAACGCTGGTTCAAGGTGGTAATCGGTGGGCAAAGCAGGGGGTAGGGTACACTGGTAGTCAGGAGTAAAGCACATATAGGTCTGAACACTAGGCAAGCGAAGACGACCATGCTGAAGCATTGTGGGAAGGACAGAATGGACCTTTAGTGAGCAGGAGTGTGTGGTGTATGTGCACTGTGATTTAACTGTTACTGGTCTGGAAAGCCAGTGCTGAGTCTGAGCAGCACTCGTCATGTGTTGCACACTGGTAAGCGACAAGTATTACACATTCAATGGCAGGGATCCTGAACGTGTGTGAGTTCTCCCACTCCATACTCATGTGGGATACTCCAATGTTTTTATGTAAGTGAAAAAGCACTCCAGAAATAATAAAAAAATGACACATTCTATAGGAATATTGAGTGCAGCTATGTACAACTGATTCTCTCAATCTCATCAGATGTATAAACATCAATACACTGTATCATTCTGTGACAGGGCAACGAGCATTAGAATTTCACACATATATACTTTTTAATATTCTACATTTCTCAGTTATCCTTTTACTGCGAAATGTATATTTTTCTAATATTGTATATTTATTTGTAATTCTCACTGCACTGTCAAGTATTCATACATTGGAATCGGATGCGATACTGCCAGATTACCAGGTGAAGAAGACACAGACCATGTTATCTGGAGAGGCCGGAGATGGTACATTATTAACCCCTTGACTACCAAGATGGACTATACTCTGTATGCAAGGCACCTTCTAGTGCCCTGATATCGAGCATAGTTACTGTGGTGTTCCACAAGAGCAAAGTAAAGGAACTCAATTTAATGCAAAACACACTTTGTTTGTGTTTGGACTCCGGAAACATGCCCTTAAAGTTTTAGCACTGGTGGCCTGATGCCCACAGCACTAACGCTTTTTCAAACCAGCTGGGGAAAGTGTCTCAATGACATCTCTCCAGCTGATCCTACTGAGACCAAAGCTGCAGTAACTCATTTTGACCAGCAGACGGCAGCATCCGCCTGCCAAATAGGTTATTTATAGTAAGGAATACATGGAGATTATTCCTAAATATTTGCTATTGTATTATTATTATTATTATTCTTTATTTATAAAGCGCCAGCATATTCCGCAGTTTTTTTTAAAAATGATTTTTCCCACAAAAAAATTCCCGACAGTGGTTTTCTGGTAAATCCCATGGTAGTGAAGGGGTTAATGTTCACTCAAATGAGAAAGTTGGCCAAAAAAAAATATTTTGTCCTTAACCCCTTAAGGACCAAGGGTCTTTAAAGTCGATGCATTTATGAGGGAACAGTTCTGTCATTGGTCCTTAAGGGGTTGAAATGAAGATGCCTCTGTGATGTGGAAGGTTCTAAATTCAGAGTTATACATTGTGGCCCCTGTCATAAATATCTCCGAGAACCGGCTTACTGCAAGAGTTCACTAACGCTGTAACCCTTCCCAGACTGATCTGCTTTAAAATTCTCAAATGATGATGATGATGATAATAATCACACATTATATTTTCTTGGTTCTTTAGTACATCTAAATAAAGGTCGTAATTCCTTGAATTGAAACTAAAAGCAAAGGAGAAATAAAACATTTATTTTTAGTGGATTGTATGTCGGTGAGAAAACTTAGACTAACACTTTACAACACCTGACTGATCAATTCTGAAAGCAGATGCGGGATTCGCCAAACCATTCCTGATCCCATTACATCATGGATTTCACAAATAAATAAGGATTAAGCCTCTGCTACAGCAGTGACATTTAGGCTGCCTGTCATGCCACCTAGTGGTCACTCGCTGAACTTCACTTGCTGCATTATTCTGGCTGCAGGGAGAGCGCGTTTCTGATATCGTCTAGGCTTCAGTAGCAAAAAAGCGAAGTGTAAGGCCGGGTGCACACTAGCGTTTTCTTCTGCGCACAGTACGTGCGTTTTGATGCACTATATGATGTCCGTTGTAGCATATAATTACGCGGATAGAGAAGAACACATGTAGTACGCGCACAACGCGCGCTGAAGACGTCCTTCATGGAAACACCGATGCGAAAGCTCTAGGATTGACGCTGTACAGACGACGTTGGCCACGTGCTGAAGGTGGGAACAGAACGTCAAATGTGCGCGCCTGCGCACTTGTGACGGCAAATTCAGTTTTTACGACGTCTGTCAAACATAACACATCATCTGGCGTCCACCAATCTCTTCCGTCATAAAGTGTCTTTTTAAAAGCACGTACTGTGAGAAGAAAACGCTAGTGTGCACCTGGCCTAAAGTGTTCTGAAGAACAAATGGTAATGACAAAAAACAAGTCTAAGAGCATTTCGCTACGTTTCCACCATATTGTGCTTTTTAATGTGGACCTTTTTTTGCATGCGATTATATTCTCATAGCTTTTACTGCTCAAAATGACCATTGGCATCTTGATGTAATTATGACCAATTATTATCATTCAACAGGAACGTGGTTAAAAAGCAGCCTCGGGATAATTGAGCAAGAGGGGAACCAGCTCACGTGGACGTACATTGCCCCACAGATGGGTTACTGGGTTGCAGCCATGTCTCCATCCAGTCCAGGTATGAACCGGGGCGGAATGACAACTAATGGGGCCCCCGGGCAATAGGAGGTCATGGGGCCCCCCTTGTTCTGTACCCACAGGAGGCCACCCATAAAAAAAACACCCCTACAACGCAACACCCACCTGTACATTATGGTGCTAAAGAATTCATTTCTGAACTCCTAAAAATAACCTTTTTGAAAATCCACTTGGACCCAGCAGCGAATTGTGCCCCCCCATATTTGCAGATGGCCATCGCACTGCTGCAGCAGCCATCACCCACTCATTGCAGCTAAGGCTGCACCCCGGCACAGAAAGTCCCTGTGGAAAATGTGGGAAACTGATGATCACTTTAACAGCTACTGTAGAATCCTGACACACTACACATTACAGAGCTCCACAGCAATAAAACCCACAGTAATGTGCAGCTCACACATGGATATATATTGCCCCCAGCAGCTCACACATGGATATATATTGCCCCCAGCAGCTCACACATTGATATATATTGCCCCCACTAGCTCACACATTGATATATATTGCCCCCACTAGCTCACACATTGATATATATTGCCCCCACTAGCTCACACATTGATATATATTACCCCCAGTAGCTCACATATGGATGTATATTGCCCCTGCTCACACATGGATGTATAGTGCCCAGCTCACACATGGATGTATAGTGCCCAGCTCCCACATGGATGTATAGTGCCCCAGCTCCCACATGGATGTATAGTGTCCCAGCTCCCACATGGATGTATAGTGCCCCAGCTCCCACATGGATGTATAGTGCCCCAGCTCACACATGGATGTATAGTGCTCCAGCTCACACATGGATGTATAGTGCCCCAGCTCACACATGGATGTATAGTGCCCCAGCTCACACATGGATGTATAGTGCCCCAGCTCACACATGGATGTATAGTGCCCCAGCTCACACATGGATGTATAGTGCCCCAGCTCACACATGGATGTATAGTGCCCCAGCTCACACATGGATGTATAGTGCCCCAGCTCACACATGGATGTATAGTGCCCCAGCTCACACATGGATGTATACTGCCCCAGCTCACACATAGATGATGCCACCATTTTTTGAGTGCCATGGGCTATTATGTAAGGACAAGGGATCCCACAGAAACCTCAAGATTCTCTCCCGGGTCCTTCATTAATACTCACGCCTCTTTATGGCTACTTTTTAACCACTGAACTTTTTTTTTTCTTTGTCCTTATTGGTTTCTCTGGGCCTTGATACCAGAGAAGAGAAGGGGGGATGGAACACAAGGGCAAGTTTAATGGGAAAATATAGGGGAAAAAAATGGGATTAAACCATGTAAGGGGTTAATAATTATTAACAGGTCCTGCCCTCCAGACTCTCCCCTTCCCTCCTCTGCTTTTAGCCTACCATAAACCTCACCTTTATTGACTATGCCATGGTCTCCCTTGGAGCTCGACCAGTCGGAAACTCCCAGCAGGTAACTGCTTAATGCTAACTTCCTGGCGATTGGCACTTGCGTGGCCCTTACTTGCAGTCAATCAGGTGCCCCTCAATGCAGAAGCAAGGCAGATGGTTCATAGTCGGCTGGTTCAACCAGCCAACTCTTCCTTAACCCCTTCACTACCAAGTGATTTTCCAAAAAACATTGTCAGAAACGAGTGGTTTTCTTTGTAAAATCCTTTTTAATTAATTTTACAGTAAGAAATATTTGAGCTTAAACCCATTGTATTTCTTACTGTAAATAACCTATTTCTGGCCAGTAGATGGCGCCATCTACTGCCAAATTGAGTTAGAGGTTTTAGTGGCTGGTCCGTTTTCTTCTATTTCTCCCCTGCATCACTTTGAGCAGCTGATTTTACAGTTTTAGCTCTTTGGGCATTAAGCCCACAGGGCTAAAACTTTTGGGGCACCTTCTGCAGCCCAAAAGCTAACGAAATGTATTTGCTTTTGGGCTGCAGATCTGGTTCCCGTATGGTGAAATTCACTGTTCTTTGCACTATGGTGGCAAGTTCGGTCCTTTCTGAATAACATAAATACAGAAAAAATGGCGTCGCGCCCATACTCACTTATTTTCGGAGCGGCAGCAACTGCCAGGAGTAACAGCCCAGTCAATGTATAAAACATAACAAGGAAAAAAAGTGTCATCTGCGCTCGTTTCTATGTGTTCCATGTACAACAAAAATGGAGGTTTTTGTTTGTTTCAATGGCCATTGCAACGTAAGCCCACTCGCCACTTCAAGGCACCTCTTTACAGAGTGAGTACCTAACAATTGTAACCAGAAGGCCGCTCTACTGAGCAGCTCCAAGCCCCTCCTGCTGCTTTTCAGCCAAAGAGAGGCAAAGATGGTGGGTTTTATTTATACACGCACCAAACACTTCCCATTTGGGATCAAAAACAAAAACATGGAAAGAGGAACAGCTGCAGAACGACGGACTGGTGTTACAAGCATGATATACATAAATACAGAAAAAATGGCGTCGCTCCCATACTCACTTTCTGAATAACCCCTATACGGTTCCTTTTTAAATAAAGTGGAATCATTGCACTAGAACACGTCATTCGAGAGCAGATATTTGCAGGATAAATGGCTGGAAAGTCCTCAAGGGTAGCCGATCAATGGTGCTGCAAGTGGTGCAAGTTTAACAATATAAATCAAAAAATTTAAATGTTTCCTTATCTCTTCCTCTGGATTTCTTTTAGATCCCGTAGTGACACAAGACATTGCTACGTATCACACTGTGTTCCTGTTGGCAATATTAGGCGGGATGGCGTTCATACTTCTGGTGTTGCTGTGTCTGCTGCTGTACTATTGCAGGTACATGTATGTCCATTTCTGAGTGCTTCCTTCTTAAGTCTCTGGACTTTGCTCACACCTAGGGGGTCTGTTCACAAAGTGCTGAAATTGAACGCAATTTTGGTGCTTTGCATTTCGGCGCAATAAAATTCCGACGAAATATGGTGTATTTACTATTCACCGAATGTTCACCATATGCTGCAGAAAATTGAGTCGTCGAAGCAGTTACAGGATGTTGTCGAAAAGCACAGAAATTACCTCGCTGGATTCCACTGAAGTTTGGGGGAAAAAAAGGGTCTAATAGGAGCTTAAACTAATAAAAATGTAGTAAAAATGTGTTTAAATCATTAAAAGGTCTGTTAAAATTTTTTTTTTTTTAAAAATAAGGGTTTTTGAAAAAAAAAAAAGGTTGTTAAAATAAATAAGGTATTACATTGAAACCTATTAGATGCGCCGGTTTAAACCTGTCGAATTGAAACACTGAAAATCAGGTCATTTTGCTGAAATTTCCGTGCAATTCTGCGTACTGTGAATAGACGAATCGATGGATCCCAATGTGACAATGTCAGTGCTGCGAAATGCCCCGTATTTCGCTATCAATTCGCCTGTATTTGGCAAATTGACGGCTTTGTGAATACACAAATTGCACCTACATTGCAATTCGGTGGCAAATTCAGAGGTTGGTGAATAACCTCCTAGTAAAATGGGAATTGAGTGAGATGAATTCCAGTATGGATACATTGGAAGACGTCCACACGATGTCCTGTGATTTGACATTTCAGATTTATTACTTGGGAGTTGATCGTTTTTCCATGAAAGACCTAAAACGAGTCTCCTGCCTACAGCATTGATTTATATTGGGATGGCATGTGGCATTTTATTAGAGTAATTTCAGGGCTTTTTGTAGTGAAATTAAGGAATTCTTGCACTCCAGATGTTTCATTTGAGAGGCAACTTTTGTGTCCGTTCCACAGCACTAGAAATTTTTTATTTAGTATTTTGTAAAGTTGAGTTTTGCGTAGTCAAGATTAGTTTTGCATGTTGAGTTTTAGGATGGCCGTCCACTGGGTCTGTAGTCGGATGACCAACCTTGCCGTTGCCCGATCAGGGTTGTCCACTGGAAGCATCTGGACGACCCAGGTCGGTCCATGGACAGGCTGACGAATGGAAAAAAAACCACCAACAAACTCGCTGCGGGGAGAAAAAAATCCATGTTCTTGGTGCTGAAATGGGGTTTCAACACCAAGGACAGCCCTGTTGGGTGCAGCCAAAGCAGAAAAAAAAAATCTTCCCGAAGGAGGGGGGGGATAAACCCCCTGTCCCTGGTGCTGAAATATGTTTCAGCACCCAGGACCGCAGCGCTGAACAAAGCTGTCCTGAAGAGAAAAAAAAGCTGCGTTCGGCAAGGGGGAAGAAAGCGTAGTCGTTCTGTTTTTTTTAATTATTATTATTTAAGTGGGAACTCAAAATTTCACTTAAAAAATTCCGAAAAATACCAAAAAAATATTCGTAATTATAATGGCTTTTTGCTGCGGATGAATACAGTAGAAAATATTTTTTTACATTGAATCCTATGGGATTCGTCTGTCAAACTGAATCACTTTTCTATGGGGCAATTTCCCTGCCACGGCACGGCGGTTTAACTGTGCAATTCATCTTTTCATGTAAGTTGTACCAGATCGTCCCGAGATCAACCGATAAATCTCATTGAAATGGGAACAATCGCTAGTCTGTTGTAGTCTCAAAAAATCGTCTGAAGTCGTCCGATGGAAGTCGGAGGCCGTGGACGAGGGCTGATTCACCTCCATGTTGTGGGAGTGGTCGGACGACTTCAGACGATATCTGATGATGTTGCCATCGCAGGAATATGGACCCAGTTGACGGCCAGCCTTAGGCTTCGGATTATTGGTACTAGAGGATTTTCATTGTACATGCAATGTATTGCAGAAGCAGTGTGTCTGGAGTCAGAGATGCACAAACGTACTCTCCACTGGCACTCACTTTTCTTGAGACACAGGGCAGTAATGCCATGAAAGGGAAAAAAATACTATGCTGTATCCCCCATACAAGTATCTGACCTCTGTGTAACTGCAGAGCCATAAAATAAAATGGTGTATTATTAGCACAGGCTAAACCTAAAGAGCTCTAGTGTTTGTTTAGGCACGCAGGACGTCAGTGGTATAATTTAATTAAAACGGTACTTTCCGGTTATCCGGACCACATCAAGTTTTTATAGTTTCATAGACAGAATAAACTGAGTCAATTGTCATAGTTTTATTTTTCTAGATAATGAACTGAATAAACAGACAAACATATGAGAACATGTGACCATTAATAAACTGTAACATATGACAACATGACTTGACTTATAATTGAGATACTGGTGGCCAGAAAGTTAGAGTTAGGGGGTGAGGGTTAGGGGGTTAGGGTTACCCTAACACTCTAACCCCCTAACCCTCACTCCCTAACCCTCACTCCCTAACCCCCTAACCCTAACCCCCTAACCCTCACCCCCTAACCCTCACCCCCTAACCCTCACCCCCTAACCCTCACCCCCTAACCCTCACCCCCTAACCCTCACCCCCTAACCCTCTAACCCTCACCCCCTAACCCTCACTCCCTAACCCTCACCCCCTAACCCTAACTTTCTGGCCACCAGTATCTCCATTATAAGTCAAGTCATGTTGTCATATGTTACAGTTTATTAATTGTCACATGTTCTCATATGTTTGTCTTCCTGTTTATTCAGTTCATTATCTATGAAAATAAAACTATTACAATTCACTCAGTTTATTCTGTCTATGAAACTAGAAAAACTGGATGTGGTCCGGATAACAGGAAAGTACCATTTAAAACCAGCCCCACAACCTAAGTTACTTCGTTTAGTCCAATATCACTATAAGATTCCCATTCCGTTTCAGAAGTCTGGCTTCGTTCTGGGACAGTCTCAGACCAAACATGTGCTTTATAATATTTCCGGCTAAAATTAAATTTTCCGGTCACAAAACATTACAATATATAATGCTCTTCAAACCAAATGAACATCAGGCAGCCCTGCTTGAGGGCTACATCGTTTCATATCTAGAAACCTAAATAATGTGTAATATGGAGGCAAATCTGTGCTACAACAGATGTAAATGATTATACCCAATTTATAGGTTCTCATTTTAGTGTTTCATTGTATTTCTTGCTTCAATTTTAGGAGAAAGTGTTTGAAACCACGTCAACATCACAGGAAACTCCAACTTTCCTCAGCTTTGGATTGTTCCAAGAAGGACCAGGCCACCTCAATGTCCCACCTTAACCTCATTAGCCCCCTTCACATGGAGATGACGTCTAGTGGCGAGGCGGATATACACACTCCCATGCTTAAAACCTCTTATAATACCTCACGGGACTTTAGCTCCAGAGAAGAGCTGCTTTCTCATCAGGACGACAAGAGCAGAATGTCTTTGGATAACCTGACATCGAGTGGGACTTTAAGAAACGTGTACAATAAGTCACTGGATCAATTCCTCTTGAAGTCCAGGAAATCTGCAGATATATCTGATGGGTATGGATCTCCTGGAAAAGACGAATATCGAAGGAGTTACAGTTCAGTCATCTGTCAGCCATTGTCCGAAAACAAGGACAAAGACCTTAAATCCTCGTCCAATCATGTTACGGCAGGAAGCAAACAAAGTATTCAGGAACAAACGCACCCAATGCCTTCTGCACCCGATCCAGAGCAGATGATAGACAGACGGCCAACCGAATGTATGTCACGATCTGTGGATCATCTTGAAAGGCCAACCTCTTTTCCCAGGCCAGGTCAACTCATCTGCTACAGTTCTGTTGATCAAGTGAATGATAATGTTTACCATAATATGTTGCCTACCCTGGTAATTCCAGCTCACTACATGAAGCTATCTGGAGACCATCCTTTTGTAAGCCAACAATTGATTGTTACAGCCGAACCCCAGTACGATATAGAAAGGCTTCAAGCTGAGCTTTCAGCTCATGGACAGCAAACCCCACACCCTCAGCAGATGCAAAATCCACAGTTAGGTTCTCAAGCAATGTCGAAACAACAACTCCAAGATGGAGATGTCATGGAATGGAGTGGGCAAAATGCAGTCTTGTCAGAATCTGTGTCTAACCCGACATCCTTAAATGATGCAGCCATAGCTCAGATGAATGGAGAGGTGCAGCTCTTGACAGAAAAGGCATTGATGGAACTTGGCGGCGGACGACCCATGCCACACCCTCGAGCCTGGTTTGTGTCTTTAGACGGGCGGTCAAATGCACACATTAGACATTCGTACATTGATCTTCAGAGAGCAGGGAAAAATGGCAGCAATGATGCGAGCTTGGATTCAGGTGTTGACATGAATGAACCCAAATCTGTCAGGAAAGGAAGAGGCGAGAAGTTTTCCATGCTGCAACACCACCTGACTGTGCAGCGTCCAACTCTACCAGAGCACCAGCACAATGAGGAGACCGTTTCTACCAGTCCCACCTACACCCAACTCGTTTATTTGGAAGACCTGGACCAAAGTGGCAGTGAATGTGGAACAGCAGTCTGTAGCCCTGAGGACACCAGAACCTTCACAGAGGCACCCGGTAGGAGGAGTGCTGGACAACTGCCCAGCCTTCAGGAAGAGACAATTAAGAGAACTGTAGACTCCTCACCGGTGCCATTAAACAGCCCGGAGCATGACTTGTCCATCCATGACGACAGTGGTGAAGACCAAGGCGAAAATAAAAAGAGCCCTTGGCAAAAACGTGAGGAAAGACCACTTCTTGCTTTTAATATGAAATGACTTTTGTACGTTGACCACAGAATGGAGTGGTAAATTGCCAAATATTCTTTCACGGGACATGCTTACTTTTTGATTTTATCGGGGATTACGGTCTTTGCAAGGTGGAAAAGAAACTCTTGGGTGGGGAGTTTGCTTGGGTTTGCTTTTGGAAGGTTGCCGATTTTTACCTGTGAAAGAGACGGTGAAAGCAGAGGATTTTTACACATTGGAATGAGCATAAGTATACTTGTGTCTGAGCTTTTTTTACTATTTTTAATTTGGTTTTTAACTTCTTTTTCCTTCTTCGATGGCCACTAAGGATTTAAAGGCTTAAGGACCACTTTTTACTAGGTTCTGACCACTAACCTTCCAGTACTGGGAGCCAATGGCTCATAAGTTTTTCTTGACATGTTCTACAGGATCTGACGCTGTGTCACGATGTACTCATTCTCTTAAATGGCTATGCATTGCTGCTCTTACATGACATGTTGCCTAAGCATTGCTCTTTTATTTTAATCTTTATAAAAGCTGTAAAAATGTTTTTGGGCTTTATTTTCACTTTATAAAACGATTTCACTTTGTGTTTTCTGGAGAGGGGGGGGGAAGCCCTTTGATTCTTTTTATGTTATGTTTCCCCTAATTTTGTTCTATATTTCCACACAAAAGCTGTGAGTAGGAACTTTTTATGTATTTAATTATTTTGTGTTTGATTTATTTTTTTTTGCTAAAAAAACAAAACTAAGTATTGTCTACTCTGTGTCCATAGAAATCTGGTCCCTATTCTCAAAGTGCCTTTTTTTACAGTTCAAATAGCTCTCTAAATATATAATTCACTGATTTATGGTTTCTTCTATTTTTTTTTTTCCCTTTTTTATGTACATTTTTTTTCCTTTTAAATGCATGCACCGCTAGTCTTTTTCCTGCTTTGCATTTCTCATTTCAACAGGATGTATGCTATAGCTGTCACTGCATAATATAGATTATGTCTAGGTGAGAAAATAGAACGCATCTAAAGATCCACGTAATGTAAAACATACGTCATGTAAATACGGTTTCTGTTGCTTTTGGAGGTTGATTAAACTTGTTCTTTTATCATAAAATGAATACTGTACTGATACGATGGGCAGAAAAAAAGTGAGAACCTTATTCTACCCCTTTCTGAAGTGCTAGAATGACTTTCTGCGCATTCTCTTTAAAGAACTGCTTGGTTATACAAGAATTATAATGAGAAATAAAAGTTAAAGAATAAAAAAATCTGTCTTTGGTCCTTTTTTGGGCGAGATGGCTGTGATTTTCTTTGTGTATGGGTATACATGGTTTTAATTAATTTTCATTTTAAATAGTGCCTTGCACCGGGGGTCAGGTTGAGGGGAATGCAGTTCCTCCACTTCTTTTTGCAGGGGAAACGGAATTCCCATTCGTCTCGCACATTATAAAACTTGTATTCAGGTGTTCAATTATAGGTTTCCCCCATTAAGTCACAGTAACTATGCTTTATTAGAGTTGTGCTAAAATCCACGTATATACATAAATCGAAGTGCAAGATAATTGCTAATTGAGGGACAGCAATCTTGGTGCGTTTCCACACTTAAGGCTAGCGTCAGACGAGCGCAGTCATCACGTCCGTGTCGCCGCACAGTTTAACGTCCGTCGTAGCATTGATTTGTGATCAATAGAGACCCACACACGAAGTACCTGCACACCGAAGTGCATACGCACCACGCAGGTGTCAACGGATGCCATTTAGGCCTCGACGTAAAAGCGCTACGACGGATGCCCAGAGTGCGCCGCGTCCGCGTAGCGGCCTGTGTGCGCGATGACATGACGTCAGATGCAGCGCATTTACTACGTCCATCACATTGACGCTCAGAAGTTTTTTTTGGTCTGGCTTTCATTTTGATTCCCATATTTCCTTTTTTTTTTTTTCTTTCTACATCCAACAAAAAACACAAAACGGACCGTGTGGGGTCTACAGTATCTTCTGTCAGTACGTACGTCCGTTATGCTCGCACGCAGAGTGCACTCAGACTGTGTTCATCTGACAGCCTAAGGGGTTATTCACAAAGCGGCAAACTTGCCACCGAATTTCACCGTACGGTTCAATATTGTGGCAGTTTGTCTATTCACTAAACTGTCAATTTGCCAAATACTGGTGAATCGAAAGTGAAATATGGTGCAGTTCGTTGCAGATTGGCGATATTTAGCGGCAGTGAAAATTCCCATAGAGAAGTAATGGTTAATCTATTCAGACTGCCCAAGTGTCAGCGAAATGCCCTGATTTTCGGTGGTTTCATTCGACAGGTTTGAACAGGCAAATTCCATAGGTTGCAATGTAAAACAAATATAATTTTTTTTTTTTAGCAAGAAGTATTTTATTTTTTGGTTTTTTAGAACTTTGATGAAATTTGTTTCCCAATTTTTTTTAAAAGACTTTTTTAATTGTGGAACGGACCTCTTTTTTTGTTTTTTTTAAAGGTCCTTTTTTATTAGACACATTTTATTACATTTTTATCAGTTTAAACACCTATTAGGAGAATAGTAGAGTTTCACTTTTTTTTTTTGTAGTTCGACTGTGTTTGGCAACTCCATCTTTGGTGCGCTACGGTGACCCTGCGGCGAATAGTGATTTCACCGAAGGGTCGGTGAAATGGAATCGCTAAATCGCATGGAAGTGCAAAGCACCAAAATGTCAGTGCTTTGTGAATAACCCCCTTTTTTTTTTTTTCTTCTTCAGGACTTGACCCCCGGCTTGCACGGATTATTTTTCCATCGTTTTTACAATGAAAAAAACATTTTCTTTTTGTTTTTCTCTTCCTTTCCTAACCGTGCGCCCTAATCTAATCACTTATGAAAAAAAAAAGTTCATGTACAAACATCTCGGAACATTTTAGTGTCTTGTAGAATTTATAAAAATGATTATATAGTTGCATATTCTAATTGATGTAAAGTTTAAATTGACATTACTGGTTACAAATCATTTGCAACAGATTCATGCCTTAACATGGATCACAGTGGCGCTGGCATGTTCTGCGGGTCCCAGGATACTGTATCAATGTTTTATACAGAGATTTGTATTCTACCTTAGGTCTCTGTATAAATCAATGATATTTAAATTTTACAGAATGCTTGATTATGCTAGTTAACCCTTTTAGCTACTGTGGTCACTTTATACTCAGTGTTCAAAACCCCCTACAGGTCCCCAACATAGAGCAAACTCGATCTGGTCATATTCAGGATGAAGAATGAAAAGGAATTTCGTTGATTGCAAAGGAGTCGTTGGCACATGGGATCCAGAATGTGCCCTCCAATTAACAGCACCGGGAACATGTCTTCCAAGGTGCTAGAGCGGTTTGAACAGATTAGAGTTCTAAACCCTGGCAGGTTTATAATACCTGACATTTCAAATGTATTTTATGAAAGGAACATTCATTTTTACACAGTCTGGAATGGATAGTGGTTTTCTATAAATCCACTGGGGTCTAGCAGGGGTTTAATGGGAAAACTTGGTAGTGAAAGAGTTAAGGCAGTGTTTCCCAAACCTGTCCTCAGGTCCCCCTAACAGGCCAGGTTTGCAGATATCTGAAGCACAGCACAGGTGATATGATTTGCTGCTCAGAGATTGCAGGATTCAGGCTGCATTTCCCCAAGGTGATCTGCAAAATCTGTCCTGGTTGAAGGTCCTGAGGACAGGTTTGGGAAACATTGGGTTAAGGAGTCCATTATTTAAAAACAAAATTTGGGGGGGGGGGGGTCAAGAGACATCTGTCAAACCCGCCAACCTTGTTGATGTTTTGTACATATCTGCTACAGTGCATAGCTGCTTTTGAGGTTTTTGGTGTGTCTCACAAGAGAGTGACACCAAAAACCTCGAAAGCCGCTTTGCGCTGTACCAGATATGTACATTTCTATGTGATCTGGTTCAGGGGAAACCACTGTTTCCTGGTACTGGCGTTGAAGTTTTGGTGGTGGTATATACAGTGTGGCGCTACACCAATTTTTTCTATACTTGCTGATGTTATACTCCTTTTTTATTGTTTTCACTCTTCTTGTATCATTTCACAGATTATTTGTACCACACTTGTTTGATTCTTACATTTTCTGTCTGATATGTTCTTTTTTGCGCTCTCTGCAGTTCTTTCACCCAAGGCCCATCATTTTCTCCACTTACATTTTAAGAAGCCGCCCCTTTATTTGCACAATTCCTCCAATTTTTTCCCTCTAATTTCCCTCGTTTTCATCCTCCTCACTTTTTAAAGTTTGCCCCCCCATCTACCTTTATTCCCCCATCTATTCTTTTCCCCCATATATCTCATGGCAGTATGGGATAATATGTGATTTACAGGGTTATTCAAAGAGCGCCGAATTGCTGGCGAAAGGTAACCGAACACTGAAATTCAGCGTACGGTTACCTTTCCTGGCCATTCGGCTATTCAGAAAGCAGGCAGTTCGCCAAATGTTGGCGAATTGCCTGCACATACGGTGCCTGTTCGGTGCCTGTTCGAGGGCAGTGAATCCCCATAGAGAAGCAATGCTTCAACTATTCAGAGAACAAAAACCAGCGGTGAAAAGTTGCCGAAATGCCCTGTCATTCGGTGGTTTCATTTGACCGGTTTAATCAGGCGAATCCCATAGGCTTCAATGTTAAACATATTCCCGTTTTAATTCAATATCTGATAAACCATTCATTATAATATTCTGCAGTAAAAAGTTTCTTTTAATTTTAAATTTTTTTTTAGGATCTTTTTAGGCATTTTTTTGCGAACATTTTTTTCTTTTTTTAAATCCTTTTTTCTGTAACAGTCCTCTTTATTATCATTCATTGGACCTCATATGTAAATTTCAGACATTTTCGCTCAGTAGTTTCTTTGCAAACAGCGTTTTACTTTTCAAACATTCAAGCGTACGTTTCCCCCCCCCCTCCATTCGTCTGCGATGTCGGGTTTTTCCGGTGGCTGCTCTGCGCTGTGATCGACGGCTAGTCGGGTTTCTTCGGCGTACTCGACGTGGTTAATCAAGCTGTTTTCTGCGGGTTTCGGTGAGAGTTTGGTGTGTGTGCGGTGAGTTTTCCCTGCACTACGGGGGCTCTGAGGTGCTTGCGGAATACTCTGCAGGGTCGGCAAACTAGGATCGCCGAATCGCCCCGAAGTGCGGGGAACGAAAAGTCACCGAACATGCAGTGACTTCGAATCTCTTTGAATAACCCTGCTAGTGCTTAAAAGGGAACCTACCACAACCATAAGCTGTAACTTAATTACTTGTGCATTACAAATAAAACCACCTTCTAAAACACATGTTGCTGTTTGTTTTTCTTGTAAAAAGGAAAAATAAAGTTTTTTATCTCCGGTTTCCATTTTGTTGATTTATTATTCCCCCCCCCCCATGATGCAACATTTAACCAAAATCTCTGCAAAGGTTTTTCATAAGAAGTTCAGATCCACTGAGGAAGGACAAGAACACGAGATCAGAAAAGTTATTGCTTGCTATGTAGTAAAATCTATATAGGACAGACCTCAAGATCCTTATGAGTCAATGAACCTCTATATAACATTACAAAGGGTTATGACGAACATAATGTTTCTCCACATTTCCCAGAGGTACATTATAGTAACCCTGTGGGATTGGAGTTTTTTTGTGTGCTTGAAAACATAGAACGCAATTGGAGAGGGGAAGATTTAGGTAAGAAACTAGTTTGAACAGAAAGATGGATATACACCTTCGATACACTGGCCCCAAGAGGTTTGAACGTTGATTTTGAAATTCAATTCCTGTGAGGTATTTTAACACTCTTATGTGGGTTTATATTTTTTGGGTGGATTATACTTTAGCTTTGTTATACCGACACGTTAGAAATATAGGAGATCTCCTGACCATCTGTTCATATGCCAGGGAAGTCCGATACCTGGTGAGGACATACGGGGTTAGACACCCCCCCCCCTCCAATCCCATAAGAGGCCCACGGCTAATCTATAGAGCCACGTGGCAAAAAGGTAAAACCTAAGTCCCACCTGAGAAACCATCTATTAGGAAAGGACAACACTCCCTTCAACAGGATTAAACCTGAATAATAATAATGTATGCAGACTCAAAAATCCAGTATAGCAGATGGCAAAGCCTGTCAACTGATAATCGGGGAATGGCTAGCACAGAATTAACTTTATTAAACACTCCCAGATACTAGACTTAAAAAAACCTATACACAACAAGCATCGTGGGGTAAATTGGATCACTCCAAGTGCAAAAGATGGAGCTATGCAAAGGACTGGATGGCGAACACTGGGAAATAGCTTATCAGATGTAGTTGTGACTCCCACGAAGAGGAGAGCTAGGGGCAAATCCCTTACGCCCAAATGAGTGCACCACGCATAATATGCAAACCAATGCTAGCCCTAATGCTATTTGAGCTCATGCTCATAAATTCTGTCCTAAGCCCTAACGATGCAAACACCACATAAACAACTTAAAATGTAAAGTTGGACATTAGCTCAACATGTGTTTCGCCGGCTACACGTCGGCTTCATCTGGAGCAAAAACATAGTCTATAGAGCCAACAGACTTTGGAGGCTCTGGTTCACGTGAGTAAATTCCGACGATTGATAGGTGGCTTCTTCTACAGATAGCACATACAAAGTGCCCATTCACTAACAGCAAGCGTAACTTAATTACATCTTCTGTGAAAGCGTAAAGAGCATCTTTTCCTTTGTTACGTTTCCAGGGATAAGGCCTACGGTAGGACAGGATTGTTTACTAACCTGTGAGCTCCGTGGAAGTCACTGGAAAAAAAGGTCATGTTTTATTTTTCCTGGCAAATTCACTAATGTGGGAAAAAGAGTTGTCTATATTCTGCCCAATGATGGATTGATGAATACAGTGAGGCTGAATCAAGATACCTAGAACAAGAAAATGGACAGACATGCGGCCCCAAAAAAAAAGCATACACAGGATGTGTCACTTTCGGACGCCCAGGTCACCAAAGTCACACAACAGAAATGTCTGTAACAACATACACGTGAATTTAATAAAGTTATTTTCTGGAAGGGCGTCACACACAATAACAATTCGTCCATATGTTAATACTTCGTGGCTTTCGACCTTCTCCTGAAATTGGAGGTGACTACAGTTATGCTCATAATGACCCATTGAGAATCTTGGCATCTGACCCAAAAAACAACCAATGTATAGACTCAAGGGCTTATTCACTAAACACTGTTGTGGTAGTGTAGTTCACAATAGTTGAAAGCCGCAGTGATTAAAAAAATCAATGTGCTCCACTCTTGTCTATCCAGAGAAGCAAAATGCAACACCGGCAGACGAAGTTGATGCAAGATGGAGAACACAGACCGAAGGAAAACACCAGTACCACCGTTGGTCCTCCAGTAAAATTAGTAAACAATAAGCAACATAAAGGTTTATTCAGAAAGTACCAAAATTTCAGTCCTTTCTCGTTCAACGTGCTTCGGCGATTCCAGTTTGCCGATCCTGCTGTGAATTCACTATTCACCGCAGGGTCCCCGAAGTGCACAGAACGTGGCGCCGCCGACCAACAAACAGACCAAACACCACCGAAATGACCACAGAACACCGCCGAACTGCAGAACAAAAAAAACAGAACTCTGCTATTCTTTGAAAGGTGTTTAAAACAATAAAAATGCATTAAAAGTGTGTGGAAATCATAAAAAGGTCTGTTACAGAATTTAAAAAGATGGGAATCATAAAAAGTTTTTTAAAAATAAAAAGACTGAAAGTGAAAAGAATAAAATAAAAAATAATTGACATTGAATCCTATGGGATTTGCCTGTTTAAACCTGTCAAACCGAATCACCGAAAATCAGGCCATTTCACTGACATTTCGGTGTTCTCTGAATAGGTTAACCATTGCTCCTCTACGGGGGATTTCACTGTCGCCAAATTCAGCGATCCTCACCGTATTTCGCTGTCAATAGCGGAACTGCCACAGGATTGTACCGTACGGTGACATTCAGTGGCAATTTTGGCACTCGTTGAATAACCCTTTAACAACTGAAACACCAGTGAGAATTACAGTGAAACCTACCTGCGCTAAATACGCTTGCCACGAACTATTGTGCTAATAACAGTAGCGGAAATAGTGAAGTCGCCGTAGTTTCACTATACTTGATCCACCGAAGTTCCCTGAAGTATCATGATAGTGGTTAACCCCGAACGCACGTTGAAATTGTCCTGCGTGTCTCACTCCCTGCTGTCAATTCATAGATATTCCTTTTCCAGTTCAATATAAAGAGCATGAAGTGGTCTGTATGTAAAATATATATATATTTAGGGGGTGATTCAGAGAGCACAGAAATTTCAATTCGTCGACCCTGCGGGGAATTCAGCATTCACTGCAGGGTCCCTGAAGGTCGTTGAATGCGGTCAACAATCAGCCAACAAAAAAAGCTGGTCAGCCGCTGAACTTAGGGTAAAAAAAACACGCAATTTTTTTAAAAGGCATTTAAAACAATAAAAATGCATGAAAATAATAAAAAAGGTCTTATAAAAAAAAAGGGACTGTTACAGAATGAAAAAAAAACACCATTTAAAAAAAATGGGAATCTAAATTTGCCTAAAAAGTTCAATAACACTTTATGCAGCAAATGAAAAGAATAAACGATTGAATAAAAAAGGAAAACCAATATATATTTTTTTTACGTTAAAACCCGTGGGGTTTGCCTGTTTAACTCCTTTACACCAAGGGATGTTCTATGACGCATACAGGTACGCCCCGCTGACTTCATGGGCCTCCTCTGCCCCTCCTTGCCACATGCCATTGGCTGCAGAGACAACCTGAACGAAGGCCGCCCCCCTACAGCCAATGACGCGAGTAGCACATCAGCTGCGTGGGCAGGCCAAACTAGAGTCCACAGTGGCACCTGGCAGCATACCCAGGGCCGGTTTAACATAGGGGCTGATGGAGCAGCAGCTCCAGGCCCATGCCCCAGAATAGGCCCAGAGAAAGGATAAATATGTCTGCATTTATGGGCATTTGGACCCCTGTATTTCCAACCCCATAGCAGCTACAGGGTCATGTGAGGTATCGCTGGAAAGGCCAGAGCATGGCCATTCTAATGATACCAAACATGACCAAGTTGTTCTTAACAATAAAAAGAAAATATTCCTTTTTTTTTTTTCTAACACAGCAATATTTTTCACTTTTCAATTATAAAGTGAACAATGATGCTGCACTAACTAACCATGGCACAATCTGTGGTTATGAAATGGTACATCAAAAACTGAAACTGTTGTGCTGCAGCGAAGATCACAGGATGGGGCGACTTTAGAACCCTGCATCACTAATCTTTACACCTCACAAGGTCAAGTGAGGCGTCATTGGACAGGTCAGAGTCTGGCCTTTGCATTGATACCAAACGTGACAATAAAAATCTAAAAGAAAAGAAATAAAAAAACCTATTTATTTTTAGTTCCACAGCGATGGCATTGTCCATTTGTCACGTATAAAATGAGCAATACCACTGCTGTTGCTCACCTTTTCATTTACCACGCTGGGAGCAAGGCCAGTGTTTTATACATAGTCATATTATTCATAAAACACCATCCTCCAAAACACAAGGGAAATATTTCCTTTTTTTAATTTTTTGGTTAAAATTGGATATTTTCTCTGAAAAATGTAGGAACAGGTTCCCATTTCAATTCTTTTTTTTTTTTTTTTTAACAAAAATTCCTTATAGAATAAATAACCACGAAGGTTTGGATGATAAAACAATAATTTTACTCTCTGTAAATGATTGAAATCTAAATGGAAATTTACTCACAGTACTTGCCTGATTAGATATATACCCGTACCTGCACTATTAAAGAACCTAAAATATGTTTTCATTTCACTAAATTCCAAAAAAGCCACCAAAATCTTCAGCTCCAGGCCCATAGAGATCTTAATCCGGCCCTGAGCATACCTGTATGCCTCTCCGGCGTTAACTCCTGCCCAACAGGCAATGTCTGCCTGTCGCATTTCGCCAACTCTTCGGTGCAGTTTGGCATGCTCTGAATAGATTAACCATTAGTTAACTATGTGTCACGGTTCCCGGATCCCACCACGCAGCCCTTAAAGCCCAACACTCCACAGAGCCAAAAAGCTACCAACAGAGTAGCCGTAGAACAATCCCTAACTGTCTGGTCCTTAAAAATTGGCCAGGTATAAGTATACTAGCTAGACAGAAAGTGTTAAGCAAAGACAATGTCGTAATACAAAACCAGGTCAGCAACACGGGGGTAGTCAGATGAGCCAGAATCAGGAATACAGAGTATAGAATAGTCAAATGGAATAGCCGGGTCGATATCAGTGCAGTAGCGTAGTACAAGGAAAATAGTCTAGGGCAACGGAAGGCAGAATGGTCAGAAAGCAAGCAGAGGTCAATAACAGGTTAAATCACGAGAGAATTCAGGTACAGGGAGCTCAGGTATGGATAACCACGATCTGGCACTGCTTAGAAGGAACTGTGGGTTTTTAAAGACCTTCACCAAACCGCGCCCCCCTCTCAAGCCGCGCCTCATGCAGCCACCTCCCTGCCTGTCTCTATTTAAACCGGGTGTTGGTCAGCGAGCAGCATCAGACATGCTGCCTTCAAGCACACTGGAGAGGCTGGAAGCCCCCAACGTTACACTATGGAACAATTTTTAACGTGCGTTCTGGCGCACTTAATCACGGCCGCACTAGCAGCAGATGATGGGCAATGACGGCCAATATACGAAGTACGGTCGCATGAAAGTCCGGCCGCGCAACGCAAGTAGAAAACGAACGCATTTTTGCGAGAACGCTGAACCGCTAGGACGGACGTACTGAGTGCGCAGCTGCGGCATAGCGGCGTGTTTGCGTGATTAGGAGATGTCAGACATGGCTAATGTCCAGCCTACATAACGTTCAGACGCAAAAAGAGTTTTATTGACGATCCGAAAGAAATCACGCACGAAAAATGCGCATCGTATGACCGTTTTCGCGAATTCCGTGAAAAAATACGTTGATTCGTTCGGACGCACTTTTTTACGTTCGCGTGTAAAAATGCTTTCGTTTGACCCTAGCCTAAAATGGAGGGATTTCTGCTCCCAAATCCCTGTTGTTATGTCCCACCTAATCCGCAGTAATGTTTAAATACAATAATGAGCTGGGTTTTAGGGACTCGTTATGATAATTGTAATAAATACTGTGTATTTGTGTTTGAGGAGAAAAATAATAAAAGCTCTTCCGTTCCCTCTGAAATAAATGTGGAGGAACTGTGTTCCCGCTCGATCTGCCCCTAGATCTTATTTACACCCAGCCACTTATATTGTTTATTAAATCTTAGACAAGTGATGTCAAACTCAGACCCCTCCCCCACAGAGGCGTTTGATTCACTACAGTTCGCAGGGATCTTTGAATGCAATAGATGGTCAGAGGCTAATGGGAGTTGTAGTTCAGCAACATCTGGATGGACATAGTGTGATATCCCTGGTTACAGACTGGTTGCTGGGGGGGGCTATTGCCGTGCAGCTCTGTTAAACATCTAGGGCTATATTACAATCTTTGCGCAAAAACGCCTCGCTGCAAAGCGTGGATTTTTGCACCAAATGCTAAACTCTTGCACGCGCAAATCACCGCTGGAAATACAATCCTTGCGTGTCTTATCAACCGGCGATCAATAACGCTCACAAACAGGACGCGCCCCAAATGCTCGCGCAGTACCGTCACGCGCAAAAAACAGTGTGCGCACTGTTTTTTTCTCGTGATTCAGCCAATCAGAATTAAGAACCACAATTATCTCACGTTAAGAAATTGCGCCTGTCAAAGTCAATCTGAGCATATATGCTGCAGCGATAATAAATGCACACACAACTTCTCCATTTTATTGGTTTGGTATGAGTAGAATGTGTAACTATACTTTGCTGCATTTTTTTTTTGGGCTGGTGTATTTGGTTTCGGCCAAGTTGTTCAGATTTGCCATTAACACCAGCTTTTAGGAGTTGCTAAAATTATGCGCGCAAAGGCTATGCGGTATTTACCGCGAAATAGATTGTAATACCATCCGCGTACCAGCGCACATTCGCATTTGCGCTCACAATGTTAAGTATAGGATGCGCGCAGTACAGTAAGCTCACGCAGGGTTCACGCAGGTTCACCCGTGGTAAATGATTGCGCGCGGTTGTTGCGCTGACTATGTAATACGGCATTCGGCGCAAATGGTTTTAACCCTCGCGTTAATTTTTTTTGTGCCGGCGCAAACGTTTGTGCGAAGATTGTAATCTAGCCCCTACACACCACAAATACATAGGTAGAGACCCTAAACATAGGGGGAAGAGGAAGAAAAGAGGAGGGACAGACGAATCGGCCCCCTGCTATTCACAATATTCTTAAATGATCTGCCCAATGTCTGCAAAGCCTCAACTGTACACATGTACGCAGACGACACTGTAATCTACCAGCAAACCAAATCTCCCGCAGCTGGAGGCCGTGCTGCAAGAACAATTCACAGAGGTAGAAAAGTGGATCAAAGATAACAAACGTTTTCTAAATGCTGATAAAACTGTAACGATGCTCTTTGGAACAGCACCTAAACTACACAAATTGCAAAATCCCCATCTATGTGTTGGGACAAGATCAAATGGCACGCTGACCACAGCGACTTCTCTCAAATATCTAGGTATGTGGTCAGGGCCAGCCCGTCCATGGAGCGGGGTGGAGCAGCCGCTCCAGGCAGCACTTTGTCAGGGGCAGCATTTTGCTGCTCTTTCAAAAGCCACCAGCCCGGACACGGCTGCAGGACAGTGTTCCGTTGAAAACCAAGCCGCGCCTGCCCCTCTGGCACGTGACTGCCCCTTTCAGTGGGCCAGCGCCCACCCCTTTCAGAAGGCATGGAGGCCATCAGCTTAAGTTTTACCAGTGATGCAGCCTGGCTGTGGTCTCTCCTGCAGCACAGTGCGCCTGTGAGATGGAACGAGGTGACGTAACATGCGCGGCACTGCTCTGATGTAGGCAAGTGCGTGCCTTTAATGTCAATCCTGGGGAACCATGAGGCTGCTGAGGAGGTAGGCCTGGCTTGATTTCATACAGGAGACTCTGTGCCCCCCCCGTGTGTTATGGAGGTTCCCCTTCCACCCTTCCCTCCTCACAGGGACATGTTGCTGCCCCCATAAAGCACTGCCAACTCCTCTGTCCTGGTTGAGGGAAGGCCTGGACAGACACCATATCCCAGAGTCCTGAGGGAGCTGCCGATTGAGGGCTGCACGGGCCCAGATTGAAGACAATATGCAGCTCCCTTACAGCCCGCACAGCATGAAAGGAGCTGTAGTTAGATGTTAATAGCTGGGGGATCTGCTTTTCACAGACCTGGCAAGGCCTGGGTGACTTTGCTAAAATAAATAATTAAATCACATTTTTACCTTTCTAAACCAAGGGGGGGGGGGTTAGTATGGAGCTGCCAGGGTTTTATGGGGGAATTACAGAAATGATTGGGACGCCGCATGTTTTAATGCCGCTTTATGGCTTTTACCCCCCCCCCCCAGTATTCCCTGAATTATTAAATGATGGTGAAAAAACAAGCATTTTCCTAATTTCTTTCATACCTTCAGTGAGGCGCTTCCTATTTAAAGGAACACCCTGTGAAATATAATTAACAGTAACTCTGTGCCCTCCGGAGTCATTAATCCTCTGCATCTCCCCGTTGCCGGCTCTGTTATGTGTGTGTGTGACTGTGGAATATGTATGTGGAAGTGTGTGTGTCTGTATTTGGATGTGTGAGAGAGTGGGCCGTGATATGTGGCGCTCTGTGATATGCTCATACACACCATGTTTTTTTGGGGGTGGGGGCAGCAATTCATCCTTCGCTCCAGGCAGCACAGTGGCTTGGGCCAGCCCTGTATGTGGTTAGACTCAAATCTATCCTTTGGCCCCCACATCGAAAAACTTTCATCTAAACTTTACCCCAAACTAGGTGCCCTGTACAGAAACAAATCCTGCCTGAGTCCCGCGGTAAGAAAGCAGATTGTACAACAAATGCTTATGCCAGCTATTGATTACGGAGATGTAGTGTATGCAGCGGCCCCGCAAACACATCTTCAGAAACTTACTACATTGTATAACTCATTCTGCCGCTTTGTGCTACAATGTAACTACATGACCCACCATTGTGACATGTTAAAAGAGCTAAACTGGCCATCGCTGGCATCTAGACGCACCCTTCACTTTTCCAACCTGGTGTTTAAGAGCTTTTCTGTCAAGCTACAATACCTTAATAGGCTGCTTCCTCCAGCAGTTCCCTCATCCTATAACCTCTGATCCAGGACCAGCACCTTACTTGCAATACCACAATACAAAAAGAAAGTGGCTCGATCCTCATTTTCCTACAGAGCACCGCAAATATGGAATAACCTCCCAGACACCATCAAATCTCCCCCCATTCTAAAGTCCCTTAAGAGCTCCCTACTAACATACCTCCATACAGAATGCACCTGTAAACACAGGGCCAGCCCGTCCATGGAGCAGGGTGGAGCAAGGGCTCCAGGCGGCCCTTTGACCAGGGCGGCATTTTGCCACCCTGTCAAAGGCACCGGCATAAAGTGCCCGCCCTGCAAAGGCACGGCCCTGCTGCTGGTCGGGAAACCAGGCTGCGCCTGCCCCCTTCGCTGCGGGCCGGCGCCCGCCCCTTCACTGTGGCCCACCCAGAGTGCAGGTGCCTGGGAGGGTGCCAGCGCGCTTGAAAGCCTCCGGAGTCCACGTGCCTTTCAAGCGAGCCTGCGCCCTCCCAGAGTGCACGTGCCTGGAGGCCCAGACCTGGCCAGCCTGCACCTGGCCAGGCCAGCCCAGACGCCCGGATCAGCCCAGGTGCCCAGACGCCTGGACCAGCCTGGATCAGCCCAGACGCCCGGACCAGCCCAGACGCCCTGACCAGCCCAGACGCCCGGACCAGGCCAGCGCAGAAGACAAGTCCACCCCTTTAAGCATTCCGGTGCCTTGCGGCTTTCAAGCCTTCCAGCAGGCCGGCGAGACCTCGACTAGGCCCGAAGCCAGCGAGGCCTCGACTAGGACCGAAGCCAGGCCTCTGGAGCCTGACCTCGACCAGGCCCGACGGCGTCCAACAAGCCCTCCAACAGGCTGGTGACCAGGGTAGGTAAGTGTATGTGTGACTTGTGTGTGTTTGTGACTTGTGTGTGTTTGTGACTTGTGCGTGTGTGTGACGTGTTTGTGTGTGTGTGTGACGTGTGTGTGTGTGACTCAATGATACGATCCTACACAGTGTTTTATTGCTGTGGAGCTCTGTGATACGCTCATACACACCGCACATTACTAGGTTTTATGGCTGTGGAGCTCTGTGATACGCTCATACACACCGCACATTACTAGGTTTTATGGCTGAGGAGCTCTGTGATACGCTCATACACACCGCACATTACTAGGTTTTATGGCTGTGGAGCTCTGTGATACGCTCATACACACTGCACATTACTAGGTTTTATGGCTGTGGAGCTCTGTGATACGCTCATACACACCGCACATTACTAGGTTTTATGGCTGTGGAGCTCTGTGATACGCTCATACACACCGTACATTACTAGGTTTTATGGCTGTGGAGCTCTGTGATATGCTTTTACATGCCACATGTTTTTTTCCCTTTTTTTGGGGGGGGGCAGCATTTCACCTGTTGCTCCAGGCAGCACAGCGGCTTGGGCCGGCCCTGTGTAAACATGTAACACAGTGACTATATTTTCTACATCTTTATTTTCTGTTAATCTGTATATTTGTTTTGTGTTAATATCTTGCATTTTACTACTTTGTATTTCTGTAACCACTCAATGTTCGTGAACCCAGGACATACTGGAAAACGAGAGAAATCTCAATGTATCCTTCCTGGTAAAATCCTTTATAAATAAATAGGGACTGTCCCTCATGAATAGAGATATCTGGGGGGTATAGATATCTGGGGGGGTATAGATATCTGGGGGGTATAGATATCTGGGGGGTATAGATATCTGGGGGGTATAGATATCTGGGGGGGTATAGATATCTGGGGGTATAGATATCTGGGGGGGGTATAGATATCTGGGGGGTATAGATATCTGGGGGGTATAGATATCTGGGGGGGTATAGATATCTGCGGGGGTATAGATATCTGGGGGTATAGATATCAGGGGGGTATAGATATCTGGGGGGGTATAGATATCTGGGGGTATAGATATCTGGGGGGGTATAGATATCTGGGGGGTATAGATATCTGGGGGGGTATAGATATCTGGGGGGGTATAGATATCTGGGGGGTATAGATATCTGGGGGGGGTATAGATATCTGGGGGGTATAGATATCTGGGGGGTATAGATATCTGGGGGTATAGATATCTGGGGGGGGTATAGATATCTGGGGGGGTATAGATATCTGGGGGGGGTATAGATATCTGGGGGGGTATAGATATCTGGGGGGGTATAGATATCTGGGGGGGGTATAGATATCTGGGGGGGTATAGATATCTGGGGGTATAGATATCTGGGGGGGTATAGATATCTGGGGGGTATAGATATCTGGGGGGGGTATAGATATCTGGGGGGTATAGATATCTGGGGGGGTATAGATATCTGGGGGGGTATAGATATCTGGGGGGTATAGATATCTGGGGGGTATAGATATCTGGGGGGGTATAGATATCTGGGGGGGTATAGATATCTGGGGGGGTATAGATATCTGGGGGGTATAGATATCTGGGGGGTATAGATATCTGGGGGGTATAGATATCTGGGGGTATAGATATCTGGGGGATATAGATATCTGGGGGGGTATAGATATCTGGGGGGGGGTATAGATATCTGGGGGGTATGTCACCCTCCTCTTGGCCTGCAGCTTGTGTATAAAGCAGCATGTAACCCCAGTATCTCCTGCAGGGTTTTTATCACACCCATACTGCTGCATTTGTCTAGACACCCCCTGTCACAACTCTCCATCTTCCCCCCTTCACAATTCGGCTTCCAACCCTCCCCATCCTTTACGTCCAAAATGAGCCATTTCTCCCCTCCATGTGATAAACAGAAATAGAGCAGGAGATAACCACCCCCTCCCCCAACGGCTGGAGAACGCGGCGTGCGGTGCCTTCTCTGACCGCCAGAGAGCGCTGCGCGGAGACGCGGCGTGTTGCGGGATGCGGGCTCCCTGTCAGTCCGCTCTGTCTCCCTCCCCGGCTCTCTCTGCGTCTGCACCGTGATGGCGGAGGACAGCGAGTCTGCGGCGAGCCAGCAGAGCCTGGAGCTGGACGACCAGGACACGTGCGGGATAGACGGAGACAACGAGGACGAGGCGGAGCATGCCAAGGGGTGAGGCCCGCGAGGGGGGCACCGCGTGTGAGCCCCCGGTAACCGAGGGGGAGCAATGGCCGCCGCCAGGGGCGAGTGTGGGCGCAGGGGAAGTGTCTTATTTATCTCCGGGGGGCTGCATCATGGGAACCCCCCCATCAATCATCCCTGCATTGTCACCCCAAGCAGGAGCTCCGCAGCAGCACTGCCAGGGCCGCATGTGTGCAGGCAGAGGGGCAGTTCATGAGTGATGCCCAGTGGTATGGAACAGTTACACGAGGGCGTGAGAATGCCTGGTACTGCTGGGCAGCCCCCTTCGCGCACTGCCCCTGTGCCCCATACTGCTGGGCAGCCCCCTTCGCGCACTGCCCCTGTGCCCGGTACTGCTGGGTAGCCCCCTTCGCGCACTGCCCCTGTGCCCCATACTGCTGGGCAGCCCCCTTCGCGCACTGCCCCTGTGCCCCATACTGCTGGGCAGCCCCCTTCGCGCACTGCCCCTGTGCCCCGTACTGCTGGGCAGCCCCCTTCGCGCACTGCCCCTGTGCCCCGTACTGCTGGGCAGCCCCCTGCGCGCACTGCCCCTGTGCCCCGTACTGCTGGGCAGCCCCCTTCGCGCACTGCCCCTGTGCCCCGTACTGCTGGCAGCCCCCTTCGCGCACTGCCCCTGTGCCCCGTACTGCTGGGCAGCCCCCTTCGCGCACTGCCCCTGTGCCCCGTACTGCTGGGCAGCCCCCTTCGCGCACTGCCCCTGTGCCCCGTACTGCTGGGCAGCCCCCTTCGCGCACTGCCCCTGTGCCCCGTACTGCTGGGCAGCCCCCTTCGCGCACTGCCCCTGTGCCCCGTACTGCTGGGCAGCCCCCTTCGCGCACTGCCCCTGTGCCCGTACTCTGGGCAGCCCCCTTCGCGCACTGCCCCTGTGCCCCGTACTGCTGGGCAGCCCCCTTCGCGCACTGCCCCTGTGCAGGCCCCTTCGCGCATTGCCGCTGGGCATGCCCCTTCGCGTATTGCCGCTGGGCATGCCCCTTCGCGTATTGCCGCTGGGCAGGCCCCTTCGCGCATTGCCTCTGTGCCTTGTCCTGTGGAGCAACACTCATGTATTAACCCCCTGGTGCCTAGATGCATGTTGGCCCAGGCAGTGCTGCTGCTGGCCAGGGAGGGGGAGTTTGTATATTCCCATAATGCACCCCTGTGAAAAAATCGCTGCATGGCTTTACTGGGGTCTACAGGAAAGAGTAGCCCCTGTGGTCCTCATACACAAGCTCAGTGTGTCTTGAGCATTGCTGCCCCATATAACCTGAATACTGGAGACTGCAGCTCTCCCATCACAGCCGTGCAGAGCAATGACGGCTTCAGGCTTGTGCGCAGCACCTGCACCTATCTTCTCATCACTGGGATTTGTGTGTCCTCTTTATAATCATTTTCCAAAACAGGACGTGCGATGTATCTATCATAATATTCATCTAGAGTGAGAATTGTGCTGTGTGAGTATATATACGCTTGCGAGCGCGTACACACAGTATATAGCTGTGATGGCAAATCCTTGCACCCTAGCTGTTTCTGAACTACATGTCCCATGATGCTCAGCCGGTCTTACGGGTGGCGAAGCCTCGTGGGACATATAGTTCTGAAACATCTGGGGTGCTAAGGTTCAAAGTCTCTGGCATATAGCATGCTATGTATATACTGTACATATAATGAATGATGCCATGTACATGCAATACAGAGGGAATAAATGATGCCGCGTACATGCGGTACAGAGGGAATGAATGATACCTCGTACATGCGGTACAGAGGGAATGAATGATGCCGCGTACATGCGGTACAGAGGGAATGAATGATGCCTCGTACATGCGGTACAGAGGGAATGAATGATGCCTCGTACATGCGGTACAGAGGGAATGAATGATGCCTCGTACATGCGGTACAGAGGGAATGAATGATGCCGCGTACATGCGGTACAGAGGGAATGAATGATGCCTCGTACATGCGGTACAGAGGGAATGAATGATGCCTCGTACATGCGGTACAGAGGGAATGAATGATGCCTCGTACATGCGGTACAGAGGGAATGAATGATGCCGCGTACATGCGGTACAGAGGGAATGAATGATGCCGCGTACATGCGGTACAGAGGGAATGAATGATGCCGTGTAGATGCGGTACAGAGGGAATGAATGATGCCGCGTTCATGCGGTACAGAGGGAATGAATGATGCCTCGCACATCCGGTACAGAGGGAATGAATGATGCCGCGCACATGCGGTACAGAGGGAATGAATGATGCCGCGCACATGCGGTACAGAGGGAATGAATGATGCCGCGCACATGCGGTACAGAGGGAATGAATGATGCCGCGCACATGCGGTACAGAGGGAATGAATGATGCCGCGCACATGCGGTACAGAGGGAATGAATGATGCCGCGCACATGCGGTACAGAGGGAATGATTGATGCCGCGCACATGCGGTACAGAGGGAATGAATGATGCCGCGCACATGCGGTACAGAGGGAATGAATTATTCTATAGTGATTAATCAAGAAGCTCTGGAGTTGCATACAGGATGGAAAATCACAGTATCAAAGCACCAACAAACACTGGCCCTTCTCAAAACTAAAATATGAAGTGTGCAGCTTGTCCTGTTGCCCTTTGGATAATAGGTTTGTGAATAAATACCTAATATATATATATATATTTATATTACTGCTCAAAAAAATAAAGGGAACACAAACATAAGACGTCCTAGATCTGAATGAATGAAATATTCTTATTAAATACTGTGGTCATTACATAGTTGAATGTGCTGACAACAAAATCACACAAACATTATCAATGGAAGTCAAATGGAGCGACCCATGGAGGTCTGGACTTGGAGTTACACTCTAAAGTGGAAGACAACACTACAGGCTGATCCAACTTTGATGTAATGTCCTTCAAACAAGTCAAAATGAGGCTCAGTAGTGTGTGGCCTCCATGTGCCTGTACGACCTCCCTACAACGCCTGGGCATGCTCCTGATGAGGTGGCAGATGGTCTCCTGAGGGATCTCCTCCTACACCTGGACTAAAGCATCCCCCAACTCTTGGACAGTCTGTGGTGCAACGTGGCGTTGGTGGATGGAGCGAGACATGATGTCCCAGATGTGCTCAATTGGAATCAGGTCTGGGGAACGGGCGGGCCAGTCCATAGCATCAATGCCTTCGTCTTGCAGGACCTGCTGACACACTCCAGCCACGTGAGGTCTAGCATTAGGAGGAACCCAGGGCCAACCGCATCAGCATATGGTCTGACAAGGGGTCTGAGGATCTCATCTCGGTACGTAATGGCAGTCAGGCTCACTCTGGCGAGCACATGGAGGGCTGTGCGGCCCCCTAAAGAAATGCCACCCCACACCATTACTGACCCACTGCCAAACCGGTCATGCTGGGAGATGTTGCAGGCAGCAGAACGTTCTCTACGGCTTCTCCAGACCCGTCTGTCACATGTGCTCAGTGTGAACCTGCTTTTAATCTGTGAAGAGCACAGGGCGCCAATGGCGAAGCTGCCTAACGTCCTGCACGGTGTTGGGCTGTAAGCACAACCCCGCCTGTGGACGTCGGGCCCTCATACCACCCTCATGGAGTCTGTTTCTGTCTGTTTGAACAGCCATATGCACATTTGTGGCCCGCTGGGGGTCGTTTTGCAGGGCTCTGGCAGTGCTCCTCCTGTCCCTCCTTGCACAAAGGCGGAGGTAGCGGTCCTGCTGCTGGGTTGTTGCCCTCCTACGGCCTCCTCCACGTCTCCTGATGTACTGGCCTGTCTCCTGGTAGCGTCTCCATGCTCTGGACACTACGCTGACAGACACAGCAAACCACCTTGCCACAGCTCGCATTGATGTGCCATCCTGGATAAGCTGCACTACCTGAGCCACTTGTGTAGGTTGTAGACTCCGTCTCATGCTACCTCTAGAGTGACAGCACCGCCAGCATTCAAAAGTGACCAAACCATCAGCCAGAAAGCATAGGAATTGAGAAGTGGTCTGTGGTCACCACCTGCAGACCCACTCCTTTATTGGGGATGTCTTGCCTATGCTTCCCACCTCTTGTCTATTCCATTTGCACAACATTCATGTGGACTTGATTGTCAATCAGTATTGCTACCTAAGTGGACAGTTTGATTTCACAGACGTGTGATTGACTTGGAGTTACATTGTGTTGTTTAAGTGTTCCCTTTATTTTTTTGAGCAGTGTGTAATATATATATATTATCGAGAAACGTGCAAGGAGTTTTATAGAGATATTTACAGAGAGCACAACATAATTGTGACAAACGTTTACACGTCCAGAGACTTTCTTTGTCCATAGAGCTCCTCTCCCACACTTGCCGTATGCAGCAAGGAATTCTGGGTAGGACATGCAAATGACGTTCTCACTTTTTTTTGTTGTTGAATAAAGTCTGTTAGCCTGGCTAGTGCCTTGTTGCATTCCCCCACCTATGCTGGAAGCTGTCCTTTGTGGCACTGCACTGGCAAGAAGTGTGTCTGTGCTAAACAAGGATGTGCTGCAGAAAAGTGAGAGATTATGAACTTCATTTGCCTGTTGCACCCAGACTCCTTTGCGGCATACAGGGAGTTGGGAGAGGGGCTCAGTGAGTAAAGAAGTTCTGATTGTCTCGGAGGTGACACCCCCCCCCCCAGACTGTGCGCTCCATGTTTCACTGTTTGAGTCTGGCTGGAGTGTGATCTCTCGTCTCTGTGCGTACATGATCGCCGCGTGCTCGTCCAAGGCATTATGCCCCCATCATGACAGCTCCTATTCCTGGTGGGTTTCCCTATGGAACCTGCCGCGGGCCATTTTTGGATCAGTCTCCGTCTGTGCCCTCTGCCCTAATTTTACTTTTTGTTCCTGGAATTTACATTTCTGTCTGCTGAACCATTGCCCCTCCAGACTCCCGGACTTTGGAACCAGAGAGTTTGGATCTCCTGCTGTCTTTCCCTTTGCTCCTGTGAATGGCTTTGCATGGACGGCTGAGCGTCCTAGGGGTGGATGCATGCAACAAACACTAAATGCCTGAGTCTTTAGAGATCCACTGTGTTTGGGTAATACGGGTAAAGTGTTCTATTAACACCACGTGTTTGTATATATATATATATATATTATATATATATATATATATATATATATATATATATATAGATCTTATTCAGCTCCTGTATGAAGTAAGACGTGTGTTAAGTTGCAAGGTGTGCTTTGCCACATTGTAATCTTTGTGCCGGGGCAGTCACACGCCAGGCTGGCATTCCAGCGGTTACATTGGCAGCAGCAGGGAATTCTCTGAGTGATACAACCTCGTAACGATCCCTTATTAAGTCTAATACGGTTATTATAGTTATCTAACCGTCTAATCACGCTCGTTTGTTCGGCGTGGCCTGTTTCAGACGTCTGCACCGATAAACATTCATGGTTTTTAATTTTGCGGTTTGATACTCTACTCGAGGAATAGATATGGGGATTTTTACCTGCTAGAATTGTGTGTGTCTGTGTGTATATGTCATTTTAAACTGTGGTGGAGGGTAAAAAATGAGATTAAAAGCCACCACACAGCAAATAATAATGTTTATTATTGCAGAAGTAATTTACACATCCCAGCAATTCAGATAACTGCTTCACAGAGCTCATGTGATTATTTATATATATATATATAATCTTACTTACCATTACATTACATACAGTCAGGTCCAGAAATATTGGGACATCGACACAATTCGAACATCTTTGGCTCTATACACCACCACAATGGAGTTGGAATGAAACAAACACAATGTGCTTTAACTGCAGACTGTCAGCTTTAATTTGAGGGTATGTACATCCAACTCAGGTGAACGGTGTAGGACTTACAGCAGTTTGCAGATGTGCCTCCCACTTGTTAAGGGACCAAAAGTAATGGGAAAATTGGCTTCTCAGCTGTTCCATGGCCAGGTGTGTGATATTCCCTCATTACCCCAATTACAATGTGCAGATAAAAGGCCCAGAGTTCATTTCAAGTGTGCTATTTGCATTTGGAATCTGTTGCTGTCAACTCTCAAGATGAGATCCAAAGAGCTGTCACTATCAGTGAAGCAAGCCATCATTAGGCTGAAGAAACAAAACAAACCCATCAGAGAGATAGCAAGAACATTAGGCATGGCCAAAACAACTTTTTGGAACATTCTCAAAAAGAAGGAATGCACCGGTGAGCTCAGCAACACCAAAAGACCCAGGAGACCACGGAAACAACTGTGGTGGATGACGGAAGAATTCTTTCCCTGGTGAAGAAAACACCCTTCACAACAGTTGGCCAGATCAAGAACACTCCAGGAGGTAGGTGTATGTGTGTCAAAGTCAACAATCAAGACTTCACCAGAGTGAATACAGAGGGTTCACCACAAGATGTAAACCATAGGTGAGCCTCAAAAACAGGAAGGCCAGATTAGAGTTTGCCAAACAACACCTAACAAAGCCTTCACAGTTCTGGAACAAGATCCGATGGACAGATGAGACCAAGATCAACTTGTACCAGAGTGATGGGAAGAGAAGAGTATGGAGAAGGAAAGGAACTGCTCATGATCCTAAGCATACCACCTCATCAGTGAAACATGGTGGTGGTAGTGTCATGGCGTGGGCATGTATGGCTGCCAATGGAATTGGTTCTCTTGTATTTATTGATGAGGTGACTGCTGACAAAAGCAGCAGGATGAATTCTGAAGTGTTTCGGGCAATATTATCTGCTCACATTCAGCCAAATGCTGCAGAACTCATTGGACGGTGCTTCACAGTGCAGATGGACAATTTATTTATTTTATTTATTTATAAAGGATTTTACCAGGAAGGATACATTGAGATTTCTCTCGTTTTCAAGTATGTCCTGGGTTCGAGAACATTGAGTGGTTACAGAAATACAAAATAGTAAAATGCAAGATATTAACACAAGACCAAATATACAGATTAACAGAAAAATAAATATGGAGGAAATAAAGTCATTATGTTACAATGACCCAAAGCATACTGCAAAAGCAACCAAAGAGTTTTTGAAGGGACAGAAGTGGAATGTTATGCATTGGCCAAGTCAATCACCTGACCTGAATCCCATTGAGCATGCATTTCACTTTCTGAAGACAAAACTGAAGGGAAAATGCCCCAAGAACAAGCAGGAACTGAAGACCGTTGTAGTAGAGGCCTGGCAGAGCATCACCAGGGATGAAACCCAGCGTCTGGTGATGTCTATGCGTTCCATACTTCAGGCTGTGATTGACTGCAAAGGATTTGTAACCAAGTATTAAGAAGGGAAAGTTTGATTTATGATTATTATTCTGTCCCATTACCTTTGATCCCTTAACAAGTGGGAGGCACATCTGCAAACTGCTGTAAATCCTACACCGTTCACCTGAGTTGGATGTACATACCCTCAAATTAAAGCTGACAGTCTGCAGTTAAAGCACATTGTGTTTGTTTCATTCCAACTCCATTGTGGTGGTGTATAGAGCCAAAGGTGTTAGAATTGTGTCGATGTCCCAATATTTCTGGACCTGACTGTGTGTGTGTATATATATCTCTTGACGATAGAAATGCCATTACCCTATCCAGCAAACACTCATAGTTCACCCCAGACAGAGCTCCCCATATCTTGTCATTTAATGGGACCCCTGGCACCGCTCTTAATGCACAGATTTGGGATGGAGCGGGGGGGGGGGGTCTTTTGTTTTGGCTTTTGTGTTTACCCACCTGTGCGCGTTACCGTTACCTGTCCATATCTTATTCCATAGTTAGGGTTGAGTGGTGGCATCTGTAAGGAAACCCATCCCTGTCTCGCACAGGGTTTTCTCTTTGAGCTGTGCGCAGCCATAGCGAGTGGTTGGAGAGGTTTGCATTGATTTTTGGCAGGTGAGCTAGCAATTCAGCGAACGGAACAGTGTAAGATCTGCTTTACATGGGAGACCAGATGACTTGTTGAGTTGCTTTATAAAGACCAGCTTCCAATGAATCCGAATGTACTCTATACCTAAAAGATATCATTATTGCACCGACCTATTCTGCAGCGCAGTACATCGGACTGGCAGCCACACGTCAAGTTACTGAAACAAAAGGAGGCGAGGGCTCCGCTTGTTGAAGACAGATCCTGACGATGTGAGAGAGGGGAAGGGGGGCACCGATCCAACAGCATGTGACACTCCACCGGCCCTCGAGTCCGGCAGCATGCCATGCCCCCCTCCAGCCAGCCTTTCTCCTATTGTCTTGCAGAGGGGGGATTCACTGCAGGTTCGGCGTGCGTCATCCGCAGCTCTGTGTGGGAAGGAGCACGTCAGATGTGTATGTACGTGGCTGCCTGAGAGAGGCCTTGTCTCATCGTGTCCCTCCTATATGACTGTGGGGGCCGTGCAGCTTCTCGGAGTGACTCTGTGCTTCAGTGAGTGGGTGTCCAGTGGGTTTTCACCGCAACCACCCGTGTGTCCAATTCCCACCATATCAGAGCTCATTATTTTATTCCGTATCGTGATACATTCGTTACCCTGCGCCAACACCCTCAGGCACAGAGGCGCTTCCATAGTACCAGAGGGCTTTATTGTTTTGCTTAACCCCTTCACTTTAAAAATGTTTTATAAACACCATTTCGCAGATTTTACCCAACGTGCAACAAGCCATGGGTCAGATTTCACCTGAACTAAAGGTAGCGGCTTGAGACGCTATTCCAAAAACACTGCAGTTCAAATTTTGCAGCAGGCTACTGTAAATCAGGCGGCAGCAACTTTGGACCTCTCCAGATGTTTTGGAACTACATCTCCTATGATGCTCAGCTATTCAATCAGTGCTGGCTGAGCCTCATGGGAACTGAAGACCTGGAGAGCCATGATTGGTTGCTGGCACCTGCGGTAAATGAACAATGCACTGAAGTTGAACACCGTTTCACTGTTTTGCATTTTGGCTCACTTTGCTGAAAAATTTGGTGAATTCATCATTTTGCGAATGGTCGCCGTATTTGACTGTAATTAGAGTCGTCGAAGCTGTTACCAGCGTCAGAGAATTCCAACGAACGGAGAAAAAAAAGTCTCTTTTAATAGGAGTGTAAATCAAAAAAAGTAAAAAAAAATGTGTCAAAACAATAAAAAATTTTTTTAAAAAAAATAATAAAAGGTGAGTTAGAATATAAAAAATACAAAAACCCTTAAACAAAACCGTTATACAAAAAAATAGTAAATGGTCTTTTAAAAAAAAAAATTAAAGATTCCATTTATTCCATTGAAACCTATTGGCTTTGCCTGTTTAATTCTGTCCAGTTGAAACCCCCGAAAATCAGGCCAATTCGGCATTCTGTGTATAAACGAGTTGATAGTTTTCAATGGGACAATAATGGTGCCGCCAAATCGCGGCATTTTGCAATGTATTTCAGTCAATTCTCCAGTATTTGGTGAAACGGACAGCTTCGTAAATACACAAATTGCCATGAAATTTCTTTGGTTAAATTCACCTTTTGGTGGTTTGGGAATAACCCCTATAATTTAACCCCTTCACTACAAAGTGATTTTCCAAAAAAACCATTGTCAGAAACCAGTGTTTTTTTTTTTTTGTAGTAAATAATTTTTCATTATTTATTCAATAATGGGTTATTTACAGTAATAACTATTTGGCCAGTATTGCCACATTGAGTTACAGAGGTTTGAGCAGCAGGTCTATGTTGTTGTGTTTTGTTTTTTTTCTCCCTGCATCAGCTGCTGAAAGTCCGATATTTTTCAGAGCTTTGAGCAGCTGATTTTTCAGTTTTAGCTCTTTTTTGGACATTATGCCCACAGAGCTAAAACTTTGGGGGCACCTCCTGCAGCCCAAAAGCAAATGAAATTTATTTGCAGCAAACGAGTTTAATTTGCTTTTGGGCGGCAGATCAGCATATTGAGATATTGGGGCGTTTGAAGCCCGAGATATCTCATTCTCGATAGTGATGGGGTTAATGACACCCTTTTTTCTTTCTGAATGGTGGGACGATTGTCCAAGCATCGGCAAAGCAGAGCCAACGGGTTCGAGGTCGATCTTAAATGCCATTTAATTGTACCGGCTGGGTGGAGTAGAGGTAACATCACTGCTCTATAACCGTGGAGACACAGGTTCGATCCCAGCAAGAGCACCTCTCCAGTAAGTGTCCTTGGGCAAGACACCTAACGGTACATACTCGCCACCCAGGACATACTTGAAAACAAGAGAAATCTCAATGTATCCTTCCTGGTAACAATACTTTCTCAAAAAAAACCAAAGCCATTTAGTTGTGAAAATGGGATAAAACTTCCCAACCCTAGCTTTAAGGCCTAAGCGCAGTTATAAATAACCTCTCCCTTTTAACTGCCAGGCATTAAATCTATATTTTGCATCGTTTTCCAGTGGTCACTAGTGTCCGTTTATCTGTGTCCGTGTGCCTATGGCGGCCAGCGTCTCCTTCCTCCTGTAATACTCAGGTATTGACGGGGCCTTTTTGTGAAACCTTTTAACCTAGGGTTTGCCAAAATTGGGGGCAAGGTAGCCCCTGGCTCCTAAATTTCAGATTTTATTACGTGCAGATACACCTAAAAAGATTTGCCTGGCTCCTAAAATATGTCTGGCTCCTGGGTCATGTTACTGGCTCCTAAGATGTAAACATGACGTGCCCTGGTAACAGACCGTGAGCAGCTTCACGCACGGCTTTTCAGAGGAGTTAAATCTATATTATTTATTTTTGCACTTGGACATTAACGGCGCGGCTGTGACCTACAAATCCCCAAAGACAACAGCTGGAACACGGCCGGACAGCAAGCCTTACAGATCTTTTAATTTCTCCTTCCGTGGGTGACTTGTCTGCCCGTTTCATTACGAGGTCTCTCTTTTTCTGGTGTGATACCAGGCACTTCCTCCGTTGCAGTAATACTTTCCATCACAATGTGCTTTTTCTGTGATGCCTTTTGTGCGTCTGTACCCTGCTGTTACGGAAGCGCCTGGAGAGCACTGAAGATTCTTAAATTAAACAATTTAAACGATCCAGAGAAGAATCTGGGTGAAGTGCCGGAGTTTCCTCTACCCCACCCAGCGTCACCAGCAGCTGGGATTTCTATATTTCCTGGCTGGTGGTCACTAGTGACGTCAACGCACAGAGAGCGTGCCGACATCACCCTCTCTGAAACTAGTAGCGGTCGGTCTCAGAGATGCAGCTGATGGTTCGGATCTGCGCATGCAAAAGTGCGCGAGTCCCATTTGAGGCGGGCAATCTGAAGTTCCGACTCTACGCAAGTTGCATGGAAAAGTTTCAGGGACTTCCTTAAGGCTAGGGTCAGAGGAACGCAGTGCGAACGTGCGTTTAGGCGCATTTTATTACGGCCGTGGTAATGTAATGACGTCCAACGCAGGCCCACACATGAAGTATGGCCGCACAAAAGTTCGGCCGTGCAACGCAAGCGGCAAACGAACGCATTTTCTCAAGAATGTCGAAACGCTAGTACTGACGTACAGAGTGCGCTGCGTCCGCATAGCGGCGTGTGTGCGTGATTAGGAGACGTCAGACGCTGCTCATGTCCGGCCAACATAACGTCCAGACGCCCAAAGTTTCCTGGTTTGGATATGTAAAAATCACGGCCGACAGTGCGCATCGTATGACCGCTATCGTGTCAACGCACTTTTTGACGGTAGACGTGAAAATGCATTCGTCTGACCCTAGTCTAAAATTCATTTGTATTTCACATCAATTTTCAGTCAATTCCCCAGAATGGAAAAGAAGAAAAAACGGATTTTTGACGGCATTGCAGATTAATTTAGAAGAAAACAAGGGTAAAATTGTGAGCCATTGCTCCGCAATACGTGATTGACTGTCATCGCACCAACACTGAGGACCCGCCAGGGTGGAGTGCTATCCTGTAGCATAGTGTTTCCCAAACCTGTCCTCAGGACTAGGGATGCACCGATACCACTTTTTTAAGACCGAGTACGAGTACCGATACTTTTTAAAAGTACTCACCGATACCAAGTACCGATACTTTTATTTAATGTCATGTGACGCTTTCCAATAGGAACAGACCTCATAAAAATTTATGAGATTGACCGCAGCTCTCATGGATTTGCCCGCAGCTCTCATGGATTTGCCCGCAGCTCTCATGGATTTGCCCGCAGCTCTCATGGATTTGCCCGCAGCTCTCATGGATTTGCCCGCAGCTCTCATGGATTTGCCCGCAGCTCTCATGGATTTGCCCCCAGCTCTCATGGATTTGCCCCCAGCTCTCATGGATTTGCCCCCAGCTCTCATGGATTTGCCCCCAGCTCTCATGGATTTGCCCCCAGCTCTCATGGATTTGCCCCCAGCTCTCATGGATTTGCCCCCAGCTCTCATGGATTTGCCCCCCAGCCTCTCATGGATTTGCCCCCAGGTCTCATGGATTTGCCCCCAGGTCTCACGGATTTGCCCCCAGGTCTCACGGATTTGCCCCCAGGTCTCACGGATTTGCCCCCAGGTCTCACGGATTTGCCCGCAGCTCTCACGGATTTGCCCGCAGCTCTCACGGATTTGCCCGCAGCTCTCACGGATTTGCCCGCAGCTCTCACGGATTTGCCCGCAGCTCTCACGGATTTGCCCCCAGGTCTCACGGATTTGCCCGCAGCTCTCATGGATTGGCCCCCAGCTCGAACGCTGGGGAAGCTGGCCGTGTGCATGTAAAGCACGCGGCCAGCGTTCCCCTCCGGCGCGCCAAATACTCACCCTTCCTGAAGTTCCGGTCTCTGGGCAGTGATGCGGTCACGTGGCCGCCGGGCGCATCTGTGACGCTGCCTCCAGCCGAGAGGCCGCGTCACAGGAGCGCCCGGCGGCCACGTGACCGCATCACTGCCCAGAGACCGGAACTTCAGGAAGGGTGAGCATTTGGCGTGCCGGAGGGGAACGCTGGCCGCGTGCTTTTCATGCACGCGGCCAGCTTCCCCAGCCCCGCGGATACCTGCAAGCCGGCCCAGCGCTGGCTTCCGGTATCGGCGGGATGTATCGGGCCGTTTGCACGAGTAACAAGTACTCGTGCAAACGGCAATATCTGCCCCGATACCGATACTAGTATTGGTATCGGTGCATCCCTACTCAGGACCCCCTAACAGGCCAGGTTTGCAGATATGTGAAGCACAGCACAAGTGATAGGATTTGCTGCTCGGTGATTGCAGGATTCAGTCCCGAGGACAGGTCTGGGAAACACTGCTGTAGGACAAGGCTCTCCGCTCAAACTTCCAAAATCCCCTGGGGCATACCAAGGTCACGTGAGGGACAGGGAAAATTTAACATGGGAAAAAACACTCCCCCCCCCCCCCCTCAATTATGTGTCATTAAAAATGCATATAAAGGGAGCAATTCCCTGTCTCTAGACTGTGAGCTCCTGTGAGCAGGGCCCTCTACACCTTTTGTTTCTCTTCCTATAATTGCCGTAACTTTGTGTCATTCCTGTTGGTTATTGTAAAGCGCTACGGAATCTGCTGGTGCTACATAAACAATGATGATATGATAATAATAACGGACCCGACCTATTTTTGCGTGACAGTGTCACTTGAAACAAAGCGTAAAAGCCACTCCTCTACACTAGGGAACTAGGGATGTCAAAGTTCAACCCCCCCCCCCCATGTAGCTTCTCTCCAATTCCCATGAGTCTCTGACCATCTATCACATTCAAGGATGTCTGGGAATTGTACCCAAAGAAAAACATTGGGGGCTGAGCTTGACATCCTTGATCTGCACTGTCTATCTCCTAAACCAGGGGTCAGCAACCTTGGCTCCCTAATGTTTTGGGAACTACATCTCCCATGGTACTCAGTCACCCATTAGGCTGACTGAGCCACATGGGAAATGTATTTCCCAAAACATCAGGGAGCCAAGGTTGCTGACCTCTGTCCTAAACCTTAAAAACAGGCAGTGGCAGGGATGGAGAGGGAAAGGGGCAGTTTTCCAGCACCGTGACCCCTTAAAGAAGCATAAATGATTATGGTGGCTGGATTGTCTCTGTAAAGAGACACTTCAAGCACCAGAACCGCTACAGACCTGCCCCTTGTGGTTTTATATATTGATTGATTAAAATTCTGTCAGTTTGCAAATGTACAAGTATTTACAACAACACCCATCCTAACCCCCCCCCCCCTCCTTCTGCTCGGCTGTTTATTGACCTTTTCTATGATTTTTGCTCCGTATAACTTCCAGACCTGAAGAGGAGAGGAGACTCTGGAAAGATTACCATTTAAATGTAACGTTAGTCCAATATAAAAGGTATCACCCTGTATTGCTATACTCTGGACTAACGCGGTTTATCTAATCTACATTAATGTGCAAATGGGAAGAAAAATATACGGTATACGTATTATACACGTTTCTTTACGGATTGTGTGTCTGTCAATGTGTGAGATGTGTTTGCTTATATAGCAAAGTATAACTGCATCTCTAGGGGCTTTTTTTGGCACAGACCCCGTTTCCAGTAGCTGGTTCCTCCTTGGCCTTATTGATGAATAGAGAATTGTTTCTGGCATAGAGACGTCTTTACACGCAGCGCTTCAGCCTCTCCTATAGGGCTTTTTTTGTAGGGGGGGGGGGGTATCATTAGGGCACCACCAGGGAACATTATACCTTAAAATACAAACCATTCTTATTCAGAGAGACCCCCCCACCGGTTAATGGCGCACACTCAAGGGGACACTGTCATCTAAAAATGTGTTGGGTGACTGAAGCGGTTGAACATTAACCCCTCGTAACCCCCACCAGTCCCTCTACACTCATTTTCCTGAGGTGCGTTCAGTTCCTCAGCAGCTGCTGAATTGTTCCATTGCAGCAGTTCAGTTTGCTGCAGCCGTCTCACTGAACGCTTTGGCTGTGAATATGGAAGCGAAAAGGCAGAAGATTGCTTAATGAAAGGTGCTGTTTCTGCAATATCCACTTTTGTCCATTTAATTGCCACTTTAGTGTTAATGTTTACCTTGTTCCAATATATATTTGGTGTTTTGCTCCACCAAACCTTCAAACTGAACATTTCCTTATTGGATTATTTGCTGCGTGGAGGCGGCCATCTTTCCTACTTCACACTCGGCTAACCCCGCAGCACCTCTCGACTTGGCTGCAAGTGCTAAGTTAGCAGTGCTGAGCTGCCGAACGGCGTTCAGTGCCAAGTTGCTAACTTGGCACTTTCAGCAGCTGAGCAACTGAACGCGCCTCTGGAGTGTGATGATGGGCAGTGCATCAGACTAATAGTGTCTATATTATTTGGCTTTATATGCCTGTATTGGCAGGGGTTAAAATAAGAATCTGTGGTCGTAGTGGGAGTTGTAGTCCAGACTAGAAAGAGAGGCGCAGCGTTGCTTTCCCCTCAAGCTCCTTGCATTGAACGGCAGATCTCTGCTGGGCTGAGGATGATGGGAGTTAGCACCGCGCTGTCAGAGTGCTGCAGATCAGCTCGTAACGCTGCCACGAGGCTGTGTGCGTTCTGCATAAACTCCTGGGGTATTATTTATGAAAACTCTGATTTGTGCAGTAAATCCCCTCTGAGCTGTGAGTGTTGCATTGTGGATTACTCACGCGCTTCAGAGTCAATTAGTCACAGATTAACGGCCTTTTTATTGCAACGCACGAAGAGCAACCGCTACGGCAGTCATTTCTATCCCATCGAGATAAACAAGGTGCCCCCAGACTAGCAGCAATTCTCTTCTCAGCATCTCACACCACCACGGAGGGACTGCCTGATATTCTAAATTATTTTCTTACTGGTCATTTTGAGATCCCTGTCGTAGGAGAAGGTGTCACTTGGCTGTTAGGTTTGTCAAGTCTTCTATTGAAATACAAACGGGAGGAATTAGACCCAAAATATGGTCTGAATACGAAAGTTATAAATGGAACACGATTTTATTATTACTTATATAGCGCCAACAGTTTCTGCAGCGCTTCACAATAACCAAAGGGAACGAGACACCGATAAACAGACATAGGATGGAGAACGAGGTGTAGAGGGCCCTGCTCATAGGACAGGTGTGGGCAACTAGGGCCCTCCAGATGTTTTGAAACTACATTTCCCGTGATGCTCGGCTGCTCATTAGGTTTGCAGAGACTCACGGGAAATATAGTTCCAAAACATTTGAAGGGTCAGCATCCCCTGGCCCTTCAAATGTTTTGGAACTATATTTCCCGTGAGTCCCTGCAAACCTAATGAGCAGCCGAGCATCATGGGAAATGTAGTTTCAAAATATATGGAGGTCTGTAGTTGCCCACACCTGTCATAGGAGCTAACAATCTAGAGCAGTGGTTTCACAGACCAGCCGCTTGCAGCACCAGGAATAAACCTGCGTAAGTGTGCATCCATCATTCAGACCATTAATATGCAGTGCTTGGCACAATTCTAATCACACTCTCCTGTTCTCTCGGAGTTACAAGAGAGACAGAGAAGTGCTGCAGATCAGAAAGAACTTTTATTTATTACACATTTCTTCAATTGAAAGACTTTTTGAAATACGGACACTAGGTGGCGATATACCACCAATACTGCATTACAAAGGATCTTTTATATCAATCAGACCATATATGCAATGCTGTTTTTATATTTTATATGATATATGTATGCTTACATCTTTGCTTATGCAATTTTGTGTGAATGTATGTACACATAGACTCAACCTTTTGAGCAATACGCCACCTAGAGAGAAAAGACCTCTCCTCCCACTCTTTCATTAGGTACAGGTTTGCAATCTAGAGCCGTGTTTCCCAAACCACTCCTCGGGACCTTCAACCAGGCCAGATTTAGCAGATCACCTTGGGGAAATGCAGACTGAATCCTGCAATCACTGATCAGCAAATCATATTACCTGTGCTGTGCTTCACATATCTGCAAACCTGGCCTGTCAGCGGGTCCTGAGGGCGGGTTTGGGAAACACTGATCCAGAGGGATTGAGGAAGACCAGGGGAGTTTTACTGGACGGCAGGATCCTTAGCGCCCATGGTTTGGGAATGGTGGGGGTGAGTAGGTGAGCAGAGGGATGAGTTGCAACAGTGATGTGATGTGCTAATCTGAACAGATGGTTTTTGAGGGATTTCTTGAAGGTCCGCAGCCCATTTGGGCTAAAGAATGGGCCTTTGCCAAGACTGACGATATATGGAGTGTCAAGCCCGACTGTGTACACGGGACGTATGCCTATCCGAAAAGCCTTTCTTGCCAGGGTTTTAATCCTCACTAATTCACATTTTCAGACCATGAAGTAGCAGTTGAGGGGATCTTCTTCTCCTGATAAAGTATCCGTCTTAAAACCTAAAGCAAAGCGGGTATATAGTGAGGGGGGGGGGACCAGGCCCAGTTTCTGTAAGGTAGTAAGTAATTGTGGCACCGGAGGGAAATATTAAACTTCTCCCTCTGACCAGCACACAGTCGTCAGGTTTTCATCCGCTTTAAAAGCTTCTGTAGGCGTTAAGGCCAGCGTCAGACGAGCATTTTGCAGTGCGACAGGAATATCTGTGAGTGGACGTTGCTTCCACTCTGTCCGTCCCCCTACCTCGCTGAATGCAGTTAGTGCGCTCAGCGCTGCAAGGCTCGATTTCTCCTATGGAGGATCGCACTTTGCAGCCCCGTCGAACACGTGTCGTAGCACTTCAACGGTGAGGCGTGCAGCACTGCTGCTGTCGCACCTACAATTCGTGCACGCGCAACAGCTTGTGGCCAGCCTCGTCGCAGCGTCATAACTCTGCGCCGGACACCGGGAGGCACGTCAGTACAGACGCGCACACTGCGCTCGTCTGACACCGGCCTAAATCAGTCACTTCATCAGGCAGTTTGAGTGAAAATGAGACACTCCGATGAATTGGGTCATGTTTTTGGAGGAGCGCTGAATTGACACGTATAAGCGTAAGGTTCCTGCAGTCTAATCACTAGCAGTGGGCAAACACTGTTAATATGCAGAGAGTATGAGAAGCTGCCACCTCTGTTCTCGCTGTTACCTTGGATACATCGAGTTCCGTCCTTTTCAAGAAACTCGCTAAATGAAAACCCCCCCCCCCCTTCTCCTTAAATAAAAAGCATCATTGATTATTTTTGTTTCGGTGGGGGGGGGAGAGAAATATCCGCCTTTTCTCCCAAGGCTCTGGGCTGCTCATCTTTTTCGGCTCAGGGTTCCGATTTGCAGATGGCCATGCAGCTTCTTACGCGATTTGCGTAGCGTGCGCAACTTTCATATGTGTGCTTTGCAAATTGCCGATCTTGCAGGTGCTCGTTTGCGAGTTATGCAGCACCTGCGCAGAAAAATGGATTCGTTGCACAGCACCAGCCACCAGTCCCCGGTTGCCGTCTCCCAGAATGCTCATTGCTGCGAGTGTTTAGAGACGGGATGATGTCAGCACGCAAAGTGTTTAAATCTATTATGCAGCGCTGGTGTTTGTCAGTTTTGCAACTTGGGGAACAACTGACATTTGCTGAGTAACCCCCTATCGCTGATTTATTAAGCTGGAGGATCCTCAACACGTTCTGTAAATTGGTCAGAAGGTATGTGAACCACTAGCTCTGTGTTGAGTATACTGGACTAAATGTGGACCTTACTGACCATGCTAGGTCCAACAGGGAAGCCCATAGGGATAAAAATGCACCTCTGGGCCATTCCTTCACATCTCGAACACGGAGACTTTTGGAATATATGAATTGTTGTTTGAAGGAAGGCCTTTTCACTGGAACCCACGGACCCTCTTGATGATACCTTCTCTGTGGTGGTCCTTGACCCCTGGTTTGGGAACTGGAGACTTGTGTTGCACCAATAAAATAAATGCTTGTAATTTTAATAGTTTCATATTCCCAAGCGCTTAACGCTTCATGTCCTTCTCTTCGCAGGAGTCCTGCTGGGGACCTCGGAGCTAAAAAGAAAAAGAAGAAGCAGAAAAGAAAAAAAGAAAAGCCGAATTCTGGAGGCGCCAAATCCGACTCGGCGTCAGATTCGCAAGAGATTAGAACGCAGCAGCCATCGAAAGTGAGCGAAGTGAGTACACTGTCAATCCGTATCTACAGCGTGATTCTACTGGTGTCTATTGTGAAACAAGACAATTTATACAACCTAGTTTCTTTACCGGGCCACTTGAGGCATTGAGTGCCCCCCCTCTCCCATTTGTAGCAGCTTTAAAAAACTGAGATGAGGGGGAGCTGGAACCTCTTGACGCCTTCCATTTGTGTTTTTTTCCTATGGCCCCTTTTGCGTCCTACCATCAAGGTGCAGTAATAATGACACGTCCTTTAATTGATCGTGCTGGGTTGCCGTTTAGTAGACTGGGACATGCAGGGAACACGGAGTGCTTCTCATCAACTACAGAATGCCAGTATTAACGCCTTCACTATGGAGAGGTTTTCCATAAACCCACTGCCAGGGCCCGGTGGATTTATGTGAAATAAATTGCTTTACACATACATTGACACTGTGCTTCAAATATAGCTTCAAATGTCAAAAGCACACTCTCAAATGCATGCATTGTTCGACAGCCGGATGGTGCCATCAGCTGGCAAATAGAAATACTGCATCCCCATAGTACAGCTTCTGATAATCTGTGTCTACGGTAGGGGGGGGGGGGGCGCTACCCAGGGTGTTAAACTTTCAGGGCACCTTGCTAAGGGCATCTGTAATTTTGTTTGCAAATAATGAGATTTCTTTACATTGGCCCACATTGGTTATACTTGATAATGTGCACCAGTAGGTGCTTTGCAGATCGAGTATACTCGATCTTGCTATTGAAGGGGATAAAGAGAAGTAATCCCTTAGTTTGGGACAAAGAAAAGGTGAGACCCTTGCAGTCACTAGGGCCCAGTTTCCCGTTGACAGTAGAAGGGTACGCCTGAAGAACATGGAACCTTTTTTATGGCACGCCTTGAGCGGACCGATGGACTGATGGTACAAGGGTCTGTTGTGTGGTGTGTTTTTTTTTTTGTTTGGGGGGGGGGGTGTCTTTATAGCTTTCTATTTGTTTCATGCATGTGATGAGTTTTTGCGGCTGTCATGCCAACTGCGATCATCATTGTGACATCTGTTTAAATCCTGGCCTTCATTGATTCACCGCAGTATGGACCTTTTTTGTATTATCTGTAAGAGCGCTGCATTAAATCGCACGTGGTGTGGGGTGGGGGATAATCTCCTGGAGCCGAAACATCAAATATTCTCGTGGTTTTATATAAATCTATATTGTTTGCTAGTGCCAGAACATTGATAAACGACAAGATGTCTCTATCTCAAGGCCTTTTCAATGTCATCCTTCATTGTCCTGTGAGCAGCGATGGGTTTTATGTTGTATATGGTTGATTTGAAGGACACTTATGTAAGGAACTTACGTGTGTATTTTTATGTTTAAATGGGTGAGCAAACAGCCTTGACGTACGTGTGTGTGTTTGTGTAATCCCTCACACTTAATGTCTCCACTTCACTTTATTATCATTAATATAGCACCAACATTTTCCGCAGAGCTTTGCAATAACCAATGGGAATGAGACAAATATAGGAGCCAAAACAAGAGGCGTAGAGGGCCCTGCTCAGAGGAGCTTACAATCTAGAGCAACATCATCCAGCCACCACATTAAAATAAAAAGAGGGGGGGTAGAGTACTCACTGACTGGGAGAGTTCTTCACTTTTAACCTTTTTATATAGATCGTAATGTTGATGTTAAAGATCATAATTTCTTTTGCTTTACATTTCTTGTCGACGCACTCCGGACTTGTATGTAGATAGGGTGAAAAAGTTTTTGATGAAGATCCACGTTCTACAAACACCGTTTCGACTGGATGTGGTCTTTAACAAAGTATCAATGATAATGAAACAAGTGTAATGTTTCTAATAGACATTTTGCTTCTTATTATTAAAGACTTTCTTACATATTCACGAAGAATCTCCCCGTATTTATGCAAACGTCGAGCACCTTCCAGGAACGAGGCAATCTGCGCATATGGCGCAGATCTGCTTGTTGACGAGGAAGGCAGCGTTAGCGACCACCAACTGAAACCATATGCCACGTCTGTCCCAGGCCATAAATTATTCATCCTCTGACCTATCTGGGAGATGCATTATTGATAATTCAGAGTTTAGATGCCGGTTGGTGCGGTGTGACTGCGTGTGACCCACAAGTAATTCAGGTGTGGAACAAACAATAGTGACATTGATGGGGGAAGTGTATGAAATGCACAGGATCTACACAGGGGAGTGTCTCTCATTTACTCACCTGCGGTTATTTAGTGTTTGTGCTTTCAGTGTATGCTATTGAGAAAATAGGTGCTATTTGCCTTTTTATGTGATAAGTAATTAAAAATAATTTTTCCTTTTTTTTTTTTTTTTTTTTTGTATTTCCACTTTAATCATTATTGGCTTAAGGCAGAGGTCAGCAACCTTGGCTGCCCAGATGTTTTGAAACCACATCTCCCATGATGTTCAAGTACTCATGCGAGTCCAAAAGGAAATGTAGTTCCAAAACCTCTAGAGCAGGGCTGTCAACCCCCCCCCCCCTTGATGTTTCTGAACAGCTCCCATGGTTTCCTGGCCATATATTACGATTGAAGAATTCTGGGAACCGTAGGCCTCAACATCTGGGAGAGGGCAAGAGTTTGACAGCCCTGATCTACAGGGCCAAGGTTGCTGGTTCCTGAGTTTAAGGGGTTATTCGCTAAGCAGTCCTGCGACTGCATTTCATATTTGATGATAAATCAAGTTGTTGCAACTACAGTGAACTTCGGCTATAAGGAGAAGGAAAAGTCCAGTGACAGGCGAAGTTAATGCAAATTACGATGAACAACAATATTGCCATTGTTCATTCATAAAATGAGAAAACTGTGGCTATTCTCAATTTCCGGTTGTCACAGTTTGCTTCACCGGGGAATGTTCTTCAGTGACTTTAACCTCCCTGGCGGTATTCCCGAGTGACTCGGAGTTAAATTTCGCTACTGCGAACGGTAACCCCGAGCCACACTCGGGCTGCATACTCACCTCATCCTGCGCTCCCCCGCAGTGTGTTTGCAGCGACTTGCTTCCTGGTAACGCTCCCTGCGAGTCACACGATGCAGGGGGTGGGACCAGGCAGCAAACTGAAAAAAAAAAATACACTGTATTACAATGTAAAATTTCGAGCAGCATGACCTGCTCATGAACGGCCACTAGGTGGCACTAAAGGATCAGAAACAGACCATACGTACACAGTCTAATATTTTGTCTATTTTATTGAATATAATTAATTTATTTGCATTATTTTGGATAATTATTCTTGGGATAATAAATTATCTCGTGTTCCAAACTTTATCAGACTCAGTGTATTTACTATTTATTTATAAAGGATTTTACCAGGAAGGACTCTTGCTTGCACGGATTTCAGTGCGTTATTCCTAATTATTACAGGTTTACTATATACAAAGCCACTTGAGGCGCTTTTAGACGCAAATTGTTTAAAAAATTAGACCGCCAGGGCGGTTAAAGGGGACATCTTCACTGAAGACTGATAGAAGCAACAGAAAAACCTTGCTCAGCATAGTTAGTGCACTCAGCGCTGCTGCCCACGTCGAATGTGCGTTGTAGTGCTTCAGCGAGGCTTTCAGAACATCTGCAGCACACACAATTGGTGTGCGCGTTACAGCGTGTGGCTGGCCCTGTCGAAATGTCCCAAGGCTGTGATAGATGCCGGAAGGCATGTTGCTATGGGTGTACATAGTGCGCTCGTCTTATCCTGGCCTTAACCGTAGCATGTTCATACTCGATCATCACCGTAATTCCCTGAGGTTCACTGAACAAATTCTTCTATTAAAATAATTGCACTTGGTGAATAAGCCCTTTTTTTGTTTTAGTACTTAAAATAAATCAATGTGATCCTTAGTATAAAATATTTGTAATTTTTTTGCTTTCGGTTTTCCCCCAGAATCCAGCCATTCCGATGCAAAAGCTCCAGGATATTCAGAGAGCCATGGAGCTGCTTTCTGCCTGCCAGGGACCCGCGAAGAACCTTGATGAGGCAAGCAAACGTAAATACCAGTTTTGGGATACACAGCCCGTACCCAAACTTAGTAAGTTGGCACGAGGGCACTCAGAGACGCCTACACAACATGTACTTGTCTGTTGGAAATTATTCTAAAGTTGAGATTTTTTTTTTTTTTTTTAATCTTTTTTTTCTGGAGCACTTGTTGGATACAAAACAAATTACACACACAATCACACAATAGTGGTGATAAAAAATCAATTTGTTGCAACTGCAATGAATATTGTGTTTGACTATTACTGTTCTTAATAAGAAGCGGCTCTCAGCCTTTCTGATATCGAACAACAAAAAATATTTTGACCTTTTTATTGGAATCTTCTAGTTTGTAACCATTCCATATGTATCCAAGTTTTAATTATGTAAATAAACATGACCCAGTTAAACCTATGACTGGTAATTTATGATATTCCTGTTTTATATACACTTGTAAACTATTATTCTATAAACATAAAAACAAATTCAGCTGCAGTCATTATCTTGAGCTCACAGGAAGGGGCTTATTGACAATAAATGTAGCCATTTGTACAAAAGAGAGTGTTTTGCTGAGGGTTGGTTTATTATTCCCCCGCTGGGATCCTGGGGGACCAAGCGGCATACTAATGAAGTGGTTTTTAACCTAAAGGGAGCTGAAGGTCATAGACAAGGTCAGACTGAAGAGAGTGAGTGAGAAACGTCTAAGTGTAACCTGAATATGTGTCATCCTTCTCGGATTTGCTAAGTGACATCCAGTATCTCCGGCTAGGGAAATAAGAGGGAATAATAGCCGCGGCAATTGTGTGTGTGTGTGTGTGTCAGACAATTTGTTGAATGTGCGACCTGATTCTCTTAAATCCCTGAAAGATACATTTGTTATGTTATCACCGGCTGAACTTTGTTCAATATTTAATCTTTGAGGGTTGATGGATTGTGGATTATCAATCTCTGCACAATTAAGTATGATACTGATCTAAATCCCAAGGGTGCATAGATAGATCTGCTTTATCTCTGTGTGTTTGGCCGGAAAATTCCCAACTTTAAGCTAAATATTTTAAGTCTGCTTGCAAGGAGAAATGTTATTCTTTTGGATTATAGTGTGTGTATCTCCATGCAAGACGTCACTCGGAGTCTCCTTAATGCAATATTTTCATTATATAATGCAAATAAAGAAAATATTACATTAAGGAGGCCAAGAGTGCCGTCCTGCATGGAGAGATATACATAGCTGGACCTTGTTTCGGGCAATACTTTGTTATTCTGAGTGCTGAATCGCAATGACTTCTGCAATAATAAACTTTAAAAGCCTCCACACTGCAAATAATAATCTCATTTTTTTTTTCCCCCCCTCCACCACCTCTTAAATGAGTGTTGATTTGCCATGGGGGTAAAGCATCAAATTGCAACTGGTCAGTCTATCTCCTGCAGATGAGGGCACAATAAGCCCGAAACCGCTGTACAGGAGTGACTGTGACCTGTTGCATAAACCTGACCTTTGCTAAAAAAAAAAAAAAAAGGAAGCAAAAAACCTCTAGTATAGCATAGCATTGGTTAGAGGTTTCTGTGTTAAAACACTCGGGATGGAAAAAAAAAAAAGAAATTACAAACGTCATTTGCATGTCTTACCCTGAACTCCTTGCTGCATGTGGGGAATGTAGCACATGAGCTCTGTGAAGCATGTCACTGAATTGCCGCGATGTGTAAATGACTTATGCAATAATAAACTTTATTATCTCCTTTTTTTTTTAATTCTTTATAGAATTATAAAACGAGACAAGGCCACACAGGACTCTCTTTATGCTATCATTGTTTAAATGTAATGTTTTTTACACTCAATATCCCGTAATGAAAAAAATCATGAAACCAAACGCACCATTTGCACCTCCTTTTTGTAATGCAAGACTGATGTTCCCACTGGGGAGAAATTAATATTCTCCGTGCGATCTCCTGTCACCCTGTATTACTTTGAAGAAACTTTAAAGAGCCCCCACCTCACTGTAGCAAATGGTCAACAAACTTTCCTGCTGCATTAGAACAGCCAAGGAGAGCTCTGGGGTTACTTACTGTGCAGTACAGGGATAAGATTCAGGGGGTTATAATGACCTGAAAATCCATGTACAATACAGATACAAGGTGTTACTGTAATTCCCATACTCAGGCATTATGTCACATACAGATAAAAATGTATATTCTGGCTTATTTTCCTTTTTTTTTTTTTTTTTTTTTATCTTGAAGCTGCATTGCTAAAAATCTCATTATGTTCATTACGAATCCCCATAAGCAGGAGATCTGAACATTTTTATTATCCATCTTTTAAAAATTCACTGTTTGACCCAATCTCTCTTTCTGTCTGCATGCCAAAAATACAGACCCCGGTTTAAAATTGTGCAAGATAAGGGACGCTATCTAGGGTTAGAACCGTTCATCCCAGCAATATTGCTGTACAGGATACCCTAATACATAAAAATTTGCAAATTTACATTATTCTACTCTTTATATATACTTATTAATACCGAACTCAATGTTGCACAATATTTAAGCACTAAGGCCGGGTGCACACTAGCGTTTTCTTCTGTGCACTAGCGTGCGTTAAAAAGGGCGCACTTTACGACGGAAGAGATTGGTAGACGCCAGACGATGCGTTAATTTTGACGTTCGCATGTGGCCGTTCATGTGCGCAGGCGTTCTATACAGCGTCAATCCTAGCGCAGAAGCCTTGGTGTTTCCATGACGGACATCTTCAGCGCGCGTTATGCATTGCGTGTGTACTACGTGTGTTGTTCTCTATCCACGTAATTATATGCTACAATGGACGCCATAAAGAGCGTCCTAACGCACGCTAGTGCGCAGAAGAAAACGCTAGTGTGCACCCGGCCTAAGTCCTCATGTTTCAAATAAATGTTACAACTTTTTCTACAGCAAAAGCACTTGGTAGCTAAAAGGGTTAATAAAGGATTACGCAGTGCTATTAGATTTCGATATGAACTACAATCAGGATGTACAAAGTGATAACATTTCACCGCTTCCAGATGCACGCGATGAATAACAACTTGTAATCATTGAACATGTTGCAAAAAAAATGGTGTCCTGAAATAACAAGGTTAGGGTTCACAGAAATGCAATAAACTCAGCGCAGTAATTTAAGGGATTACTCCTAAAGCGCTGGTGTTTCACATAAGAATCCAGACAGCTGCAGGAGAAGCTTGACAGTGAATCTTCTCCTGCTGCGGTTTTGATTTATCTGTTGAGAAACAGTGTGTATATGTGCATGTATCTCTTTCAGAGAGTGGGAGCACGCCAGGACTTAAAAAATAAATTTATTGGGTATACATTAAAAATAACAAAAAACGACCTTTTGGCTCCTTAGAGCCTTTAACAAGGTATCATACCTTAATAAAGGCTCTGAGGAGCCGAAACGTTGGTAAACATAAAAAAACAACAACAACAAAAAAAAAAACGTTTTGGCTCAGAGCCTTTAACCTCCGTGACTGTTATCCAGAGTGTGTCTCGGGGGTTAAATTTCACCGCTGAGAGCAGTAACCCAGAGACACACTCGGGCTGTATACATCACCTCTCCTTGCGCTCCCTCAATCTCTGCAGTCTCCTCCGGCGATCACAGTGTTTAACTTCCTGGATTCCTTCTCGTGAGGAGGGAACCAGGAAGTAATGAGGTCGCGGTCGCCGGAGGAGGCAGCTGGGGACATCGAGGGAGCGCAGGGAGAGGTGATGTATCCAGCGGCATCCCGAGTGTTGCTCGGGGTTACCGCTTCCAACATAGGAATTTAACCCCGAGCCACACCCGGGATGGCGGGGGGGGGGGGGAAATTGGACTGTTTTCAGCAAGGAATTTTCCAAATAAATAGACGTTAACATGGTATCATACCTTTTAATAAAGGCTCTGAGGAGCTGAAACGTTGCTAAACATAAACAAAAAAAAAACACGTTTCGACCCCTCAAGGCCTTTATCAAGGTAGGTTACCTTGATAAAGGCTCCGAGGAGCTGACACGTCTTTTTTTTTTCTTTTTCTTTTTCTTTTCTTGTTTTCTTTCTTTTCTTTTTTTTGTTAATGTATACCCAATAAATTTCATTTTTAAGTCCCGGTGTGCGCCTACTCTCTGCAGCTTCACATCTACCTTTTGAGGGCAGTACCTGGGCAGTATAGTTTTTCTTTTCCTTACTTTTTCAGGACTGAGTGCGCTTTTCCTGTTTTGGTATATATTCTATTCTATGTGTGAAATCCTGGAGCCCAACATTAACTGTCACAACTTCTGATACTGCAGCCCCTCTTCCACTTCCTGGAGGTTGGGGGTGTGTGTGTGTGTGTGGTACAGAAAAGATCATTATTTAAGACCATTGCTTTCTTGTGTCACGTTCCCTCAGACATTCTATACTAAAAGTAGATATTGAAGACTCCGTCGTGATCATATAATCATTCTTCTTCTTATTTTACTATAGACGAGATTATAACGTGCCATGGTCCCATCGAGCCCGATAAAGACAACATTCGCCAGGAGCCATACTCCCTGCCTCAGGGTTTCATGTGGGATACATTGGATATGAGCAACGCTGAAGTGGTAAGTAAACACTCCCCCCCCCCCCCCGGTCCCTTTAACCATATTTGTGGTTTAAGGTTTCTGTCTCATTATCCGATAAACTCTCTAATGAAATCTCATACTAGAAGAATTTTATTTCCTTCGTTCACAAAAAAAAACTACCTTTTTTTTTTTAAACTTTTTTGCTGCTTAAACAACGGGTGAGGTAAACCCGTAATACGGGGTAGATTTTGCTGAACGTAAGTGGTTATTAAAATTTCAATTTTTAAAAAGGCCGTTTAGCCACACGACCGATGAATACAGGCACCTGAAATACTCGGGACCTGAAGTGCTTTGGATTTGGAATATTTTTTCTTTATTTTGGGATGTTTGCCTATAATAATCAGATATCTTGGGGATGGGACCCATGTATAAACAATAAATTAATTTGTTTCTCACACAGGCTGAAGATCATCTTATACAATATTTTAAATTTATTAAAATGAATAGTTTAATTTTTTTTTTTTTTTTTTACTTGAATACCTGCATTGTTTGCCGGCATGTGTTGTTAACTAAACACTTTGGCCCCTATTACATTCCTCGCGCATTTGTTTTTGCGCACACAAATGCGCATTTGCGTGAGGGGCAAAACCCTTTGCGCTGAACGTCGTATTACAACGTTCGCGCAAACGATGCGCGTTATCGTTTAACGCGGATGGACCTGCGCGAGCGTGATGAACTGTGCGCGTCCTATACTTAACATTGTGAGCGCAAATTCGTTCGTGCGCTGGTACGCAGATGGTATTACAATCGATGCACATCTTTTTGCGAACGACGTTTGCACGCATAATTTTAACGTCTGTGAAAAGCTGGTGGTAATTGCAAATCTGAACATCCTGACCGAAACGAAAAACACAGCACAGTATAGTTACACATTCTACACCTACCCAAACAATAAAATTGTGAATTGGTGCGTGTTTTTATTATTGCTGCAGCATGTATACACAGATTTACTTTGACAGGCACAAAAACTGAAGTGAGTCAATTAAGGTAAATCGATGTCAATTAAGGTTCTTAATTCTGATTGGCTGAATTCCGCGAAAAAAAACAGTCCGCACACTCATTTGCGTGCGCTACGTTACTGCGCGCGTATTACTTTTGGTTCTGCACATCGTTTTTACGAACGTTATTTTCGGACAGATGAGAAAATGCGTTCGGATGGTAATACCACCGTTAATTTTCGTGCGATAACGCTGGATGATGCGCGCAAAAACTATTTGCGCTGCGCGAAGAATGTAATAGGGGCCTATACGCGTATTCCCTGTCTTTCCTCTTGCTAATATTGCTTTACTGCCCTTTTGATACATCAAGCGTTAACAGCCTGTATACCTGTCCTTTCAGCTGAAAGAGTTGTACACTTTACTGAATGAAAATTACGTGGAAGATGATGATAACATGTTCCGCTTCGACTATTCTCCTGAATTTTTACAGTGGTATGTATGCATGCAAGTGCGCGTGTCAAGAAACAGCTATCATAAATACTAGAGTATAACGCGATGGGAAGAGATTTATTATGGCAATGAGAAAAGACTCAAATATAACGCGAGGAGCAAAATATTATAAAAGTGTAAATTTTCAAAAAAATGCAAAAATTCTGTTAAATTGCTGTTTTATTTTTTTTACTTAAAAAGCTTGCCTTTTTCATTACTGTAAAGTGATGCTATATATTCGCAACATCTGCATGTAAGAAAAAACTTTACATGCACGGCTTTTGGTCAGACGAGCGCACTAAGGATTAGATGTTGGGGCGGCATTACATTCTGACCGCTAAAACAGGGACGCTATGGAGGAAAACCTGCGCCTGTCCCTGTTTTAGCTTCATATTATGGGGAGGCGCCGACTCAGCAGCCTGCACCGTAACACCCGCTCTAAGCCTCAGGATACTCGAGACGGCGCTAAACGCCACCACGTGCACCCCCTCCATGCAGTCCATTTTCAGATGCTGCTGACTGATTCTGCAGAATCGGAATCACTTGGCACCAGCTCCTGGTTGAGGGTAACTGTGCGTAATTAGCGTTTAGGACTTTGTAATCCGAACACTAACTCTTTGCGCTCCCTATGCTTAACATGGGGAGGGCAAAGTACAGTAACCTCGCGCTGAAAAGCGTAAGCTCCCAATCGCTAACTTTTTTTTTTTTTTACCCGTTAGCGTTTGGATTGTAATACGGGCAGCCTGCGCTAGGGCCCCACTTAACCTAATGTTAGCCTTAACTATGTAATAGGGCCCAGAGTATTTAAAGAGGAGTGAGGGATTATATTTGTGATGATCCAAAGTTATAGGAGTCCTTAATGAATGTGTTTGTATGTCCTGAGGTCCGTCACAGCAGCGATGCGAATATAAGGGAATAAGGATCGCTAATATTGTTACAAATATGGCGGCCGTGCCCATACAAAGCACTACAAACATGGCAGCGGCATCCAGAAGTGATGACGTGACTAGGATATGTTTGCGGGACTGATTGGAAAGACACTCTAAAGGGCCTCAGGACGGCGGCAGGAAGCACGAGGACCTCGAACATTGAGGAACGTGAGAGTGCGTGTTGTAGCTTGTGGTTGTCGAAACATAGAAAATGTCGGCAGATAAGAACCTTTCGGCCCATCTAGTCTGCCCAATTACATGGATACTTTACCTGGATTTATCTTTTGTTTAGGATAGCCTTATGCCTATCCCATGCCTGCTTAAATTCAATTACTGTTTTGGCCTCTACCACTTCTACTGGAAGGCTGTTCCATGTATCCACCACCCTCTCAGTAAAATAATGCTTCCTGATGTTACTTTTAAACCTTTGCCCCGAAACGACAGGAGGCGGGTCTGTACGCGGGTACTTAGTGCGCTCGTCTGACCGCAGTGCAAGAAAAAGGTTGTTCTCTCCCCCCCCCCTCAAAAATCTTACAGTATGCTTGAGTATCTACGTTACTTACAAAATGTCAAAGAGCAGAACGTTAACATTTTCCCAAACCCGTGTAATGTCTATTCATGGCTGTAGTAAAAAAATGCAGATACTTTCTTTTCTATATTGTGCGTTGTGTTTCTCAGGGCCCTGCGTCCTCCCGGATGGTTGTCACAGTGGCACTGCGGAGTCAGGGTTTCCTCCAACAAGAAGTTAGTTGGTTTTATTAGTGCTGTTCCTGCAAACATTCGTATTTATGAGAAGTAAGTGTTCTATTTGCACAATTTCTAGTTTTAACCGTTGTCGTTGCATTTTCAATTAATGGTTTCTCGTTGTCTTTTTTTTTTTTTCTTCCCCGCAGGGTAAAGAAGATGGTAGAAATCAATTTCCTTTGTGTACATAAAAAGCTGCGATCGAAGCGAGTAGCTCCCGTGTTGATACGTGAAATAACGAGAAGAGTTAATATAGAAGGGATATTCCAGGCCGTTTACACGGCAGGCGTTGTACTCCCAAAGCCCGTGTCTACTTGTCGGTAGGTATTTTCACTTCTGGTTTGTCAAGTGAAAAACAATCTTGTTGCCTGACCCATACCAGAATGGACACTGATTTGCAGCAGCTTAAGACGGATCTAGGTCAGTTTGCTTTGTAGTAAAAATACAAGGAAATCCTCTACACACCAAGGAAGGAAAACCTATAAAAAAAAAAAACCACAAATCACACCTCATTTCCATAAATGATGTACATGGCATTCAGGGATTCCACTTTACTGGACCATATATCTGTTATGATTTCGACCTCCACAGGGACTTCCACATCTTGAGGAAAGCCCCTGCAAGGGCTGAACTGCGACTGACAAGTGGAATTATTGAGGAAGAACGAACACACACACACACACACACACACACACACACTTAACAATTATTTTCGTAATCAGTTGGCCGATTTTCATTTTCTCGACTCCTAAGTTAAAAAAATATATATATATAATTTTTGTTTAAAGAAACTCTATAAAAAAAAAAAATATCAACCTTCCCTCTTTTTTTCTTTGCACACAAGTTAAGGCTAGGGTCAGACTAACGCAGTATTAACGTGCGTTTAGCAGCACTAAATCACGGCCGTGCTAGCAGCAAATGACGTCCAATGCCGGGCAGCATACGAAGAACGGCTGCACAAAAGTGCGGCCACGCAACGCAAGTGGAAAACGAACGCATTTTTTCGAGAACGTGATACCGCTAGTACTGACATACAGAGTGCGCTGCGGCGTGTGTGCGTGATTAGGAGACGTCAGACGCTGCTAATGTCCTCCCAACATAACGTCCAGACACAAAAAGTGTTTTATTGATGATCCATACAAAATAAAGGACGGAGATGCGCATCGTATGACTGCTATCGCGTATTCCGTGAAAAAATGCGTCCATTTGTTCGAACGCACTTTTTCACGGACAACGCGAAAAATGCGTTAGTCTGACCCTAGCCTAAGCGAGCCCGCTGCTCACAGTAATGGATTGATGCTGCGTGCACAGCTCAAGCTTTATGTCCGATTTCTATCCAGACGATTGCTGCTACGAGCACCCGGATAGGCATAAAAATGTTAGCACACAAAGTGGGAGGGGTGGCAGTTCTTGTCTGGAGGGAGGGAGGGTGGGGTGGTGGCACAGGATGTTTTAGCGATAATGAAAATCGTCAGCTATTCATTACCGATTAATTGTTTCAGCCCTACATAGCGGGGAAGACATGTATGTATCTGAAGAATAGCTTCTATTTTTACAGTATCTATTACTGCAGGAGGTGTGAGTGCCTCTGTACCAATAAGCCCTGTTTTTTGGGACTGCAGAATTGTACTTCTTTGTGTTTTTCATTTTTTTCATTTGTTTTTTTTTTAGATGTTTGAGGAATATCTCCCAGAATTTATTGTGCTTTTGCTTATTTCTTGATCATTGTAACGATTTTGCATTGTGTCAATGCAGATTCCGTTGCATAGTGAACATCCCAGGTCAAAATAGCCAAACCAGAAAAATTCTCCCATTTATCTCGCTTTCCAAATCGGCTATTTGGTCTAGATTGTGCTCTTCTCCTGCCAGTTCTCCAGAGTTTCACCTTTCAGTGAATAGACCTGTTAGTAGGCTTTTCTGTTCGTGAGTGCGGCGTTTTTACATTCTGCAAAAGTTTGCATCTTTCGAAGCATAAAAACACAGTTTATTTCCGATTTTGTCTATCCAGGTACTGGCATCGATCTCTGAATCCTAGAAAATTGGTTGAAGTGAAATTTTCTCACCTCAGTAGAAATATGACTTTGCAGAGGACAATGAAGCTGTATAGACTGTCGGACGTAAGTGGCAGCTACTGTGTAACACCTACTGATCGATTGAGCGTATGTGTGCGTTCACTGGAATATATATTCCTTAGTGTGTGCGTGTGAATCACAGCTAAAGCTTTTTGGGTACAGTATTGTGTGTTTTTATAAGGAGCCACTAAAGGAAACCAGCGGCGCGGGCTGTTATCCATTATCTGCCACAGACTCTATTATGAGTGATCCTTTGTATTAGCATAGTTTGCGGCTTGGCTGGAATAGCGTCTCGAGCCGTTGGTGTTAACTAGCAAGCCGGAAAGATGATGCGTGGGGCGGGTATACCTACTGGCTGGATTGGAGTAGAGCTCTTAATTTTATGCCATATCAAGGCCATTTTGATCTATTGTAAATCTAATTGCCCATTGTTCAGCGCTGCGGAATATGTTGGCGCTATATAAAGATTAATAGTTGTACTATGTGCACAAATGCTGTTAACTCTTTGTGAACTTGAATTGGCTACATGTGAGGTTGTTTTATTCTGTTTTTTTCTTGGATCACTCTGGGTCCTGTGAGGTTACTGCCCTGAACAATTTGCATGAAGTCCACTGCCAAAGCAAACACAGGGGCTTGCTGCAGTTGATGCTTGATGGCTGCTAAACTGTTTATTGGTTCTAAGGCTGGGGTCAGACGAGCGTTGAAGAGCAGAAGGAACGTCGGCGAGAGTGGACGTTCCTTCCACTCGACGTCCGTCTGACCACCTCGCTGTGCACAGTCAGTGCGCTCAGTGCTGCAATGCTCGATCCTCCTATGGAGGATCGCAATTTGCAGCTTCGTCAACGCGCGTCCTATCGGTTTGAGGGGGGCCTGCTGCACGGCTGCTGTTTCGCACGCAACAACGACTGGCCGGCCCCGTCGCAGCATTGCAACGGATGCCGGAAGCCACGTCGGTACGGGCGCACCTAGTGCACGCGTCTGACACGTAAATCTGCAGGAATTCTTTCCAGTTACATGGTGTAAAGTTACTGCTTTCTTTTCTTTCTAGTCTCCAAAGACTGCAGGTTTAAGACAAATGGAGAGAAAGGATCTTTCAATGGTGAAGCAGTTATTAAATGACTATCTGAGCCAGTTTAACCTCGCTCCCGTCATGGACGAAGAGGAGATCTTGCATTGGTTCCTCCCTCAGGAGAACATCATAGACAGCTTTGTTGTAGAGGTAAGTGTGATACTGTGTCCGTAGCATTGGAACGGATGGAACACAGGTGCAGCTGGATAATATATAATGTATATGTGTACTTATATGTCAAGGATGGAGGAGAGCAGAGCATTCCAGAGGTCCTTTCACTTCAGAAAAAAAAGTGTTTGGTTTATCGGCCGAAAATGGTGCATTCGGCCGAAAGGAAAATACGGCTTGGAAAAAAAAAAAAATCTGGTGAAAATCAGTCATCCGGTCCTGGAGGCTCAGACGAGGCCTACAGGCCCAGGTTCGGATAACTGATCTTCAGCCGTGCGTAGCTGCCGTTTTCATTTCGGTGCAGCACTAATTTCTTGCATATATCCAAATATTACAGCAGGTACTCTTCCCCCCCCCCCCCCCCAATCCCTACCTGGGAGATTTTGGCAGAACATCTCTCACATTTTCAGCAGTCTTGATATTTTTAAATATGATGCTTTGGTTAAACAATGTTTCAGTTCTCTTAAATGGATACTCTAGGTTTTAGGACAGGAAGAACCCCAAGGAGTTAAACATTAACCCCTCCACACACCCTCTCGTTGATTCCTGTTCTTTGTTAATCTTTCGTAGTTTCCAGGGTCGAGGCTGCCTCTGCTCAAACGTGACATAATGTCCCTTCCTGTAAGCTGCAGTATGTCACCTAACCACATGGAGGCAGCCAACCCCAATGGCTCTCAGTGTAAGCCCCAGGAACCTGAAATCAGTGCTAAGGCCCTAGGCTTGGAGGGCAGCATCAGCCCTCAAAGGCCACCCTTCCTTACCCTCGCCCCCATCCCTGGCGAAAAGGTGAAGACCCTGTGGGCTGTATTCTATAGTTGACACTAACATGGAGACGGTAAGCAGGATAATGTGCGCCTGCAGATTTTCCCTTACCGTCTCCATGTTAACGTTGTATTCCAGGGAAGATGCTATCTCAGCACCTCACCCCAGTATGAAGCGCTAGGCTCGCTTATACTCGCAGCGGCGCTACTGCAGGTATCTGCTCCTGGAGTCCATAGGACTGCATGGAGCCTTGCGCTTTCGGGCTGCAAGCTCTGCATAAGATCGCGCAGCAGGAGGAGACTAGGTACTGTTTGTTCCCAGTCTCACTCGGCTCCCGGTGAGAAGAATCCACGGACTGGCCACCCTTTTCACCGCAGGATGAGAGGGGAGTATGGGATTTAATGGAGGGGGGGGGGTGCGTGTTAAATGAGATTGCATTTGCAGAATCATCTAACGCCAGCTTGTAGGAGGTGGTAAAATTTGTCAATTCGCGTCCCGATGGTAAATTGCCCCAGCACTTTGGAATACCTCACTGGCCGAGATGGCGGTAAAAAAATGATTGCACCTTCCGTGTTAAGTATAGGAGGTGCTAAGTAAAGTAAGCTCACGCAAGCTACGAGGTGCAAACTGATTTCACCCCAGTGTAACATCAACTATGGAATATCGATGAGAGACCTTAAAATTACGCTACGCTTACATATCGAGTCGCTACATAAGCACCAATTATGGAATAGAGCCCTCTATGCGCTGTGTCCACTCATTGTTATTTGATTGGTCACAGTGCCCTTAGTGTCCCCTTTAAGGATTGAAATGCACGTTGTAATGTGCATCGTTTGAATATACTCTGTAATTTATGTCTAAAACCTTATGCCATGAAATGACACCTTATTCTATTTTAAGTTGTGTATAAATCTTTCTTCTTCCCCCTCCAGAGTTCAAGCGGCACGCTAACAGATTTCCTCAGTTTCTACACGTTGCCGTCGACTGTCATGCACCATCCCGTCCACAAAACTCTCAAAGCGGCTTATTCATTCTACAACATCCACACAGAGACCCCGTTGTTGGATCTGATGAACGATGCACTAATTATTGCCAAATTGGTAAAGAGTTATCTTGCTTGTTTGTTTCTGCTGTGTGGACGCGAGAATGTTTGCAAGATGCATCACAGTATGTGTAGCGTTCCCCGACTGGTCTGCATGTATGACTTGTCTCTGATTTAAACCAAAAAACAATGAAGAGGTCACTTAATCACTTATTTATAAACACACACTTATATTGTCACAATATACTCGAAGGCATTTTCCCTCTATACCTCCACAACAGTAAAACAAAACCACAAGAACACCCTTATAAATACACACGGAGTGACTCACATATACCCGCCGTCTCCACAAAGGCGTACAAACCTAGGAAAGGGCGCGCAGGAAGGATGAGCCGGTAATGTGCTTATACAACTGTAATCTGGATACTACATATAAAAAGAGAAAAATGTACCATCCAGTTTACAATTGTAAAAGAACCATTGCCGGCTCATCCTTTCTGCGCCTTTCCTATGTTTGTACTCCTTTGTAGAGACTGTTGGTGTACGTGAGTCACTCAATGTATTCCTATCAGTACAAGTAATCTTGTTACAGCTTATGCAAGCAGTAGTGTCCCTTTAAATCACAATATACTCTGTGCTTGTTTTGTCTCTGATGTAAGACACGGAATCAATTCTAAACATTCCATTTTAACCCCCTACGCGGCCCGGATGCTGCAGACCCGTGTCGTACAAGTTTGGTGGCAGTAAATGTGTAGATACCCATACACCTTGTATAGGAGCACTCGGGGGACTTTAATGACAAATGTTCTGCACTTTATTCATATTTTATTGATATTTTAAGCAGTAATTGTACAGCTGTTTCTAAACTACAGGAATTGTTCGATCTTTTAAAAACTATAGGCCCAATCACAACTGGGGATGTTACAGGTAAGAGTGGAAACTTGTGAGCGAGCGTTTTTCAATTTGTGGCTTTGCCTGCAACTCGAGTACTTTTTTTTTTTTTTTTGGGGCATTTTTAGGATGACGGCAGCGTCCCCCAGTGCCATGCTGCAGTCAGCTCCAGGAGTCCATAGGACGCCATAGAGACAGACTAATAAAAATTGCATCCCAGTGCTGACAATAATGCGGGTCTTTACAGAAGCCAAAAAAACGTGATGGTTCAGCCTCACATGGCTTTAATCATTCTTATACACCACGTATCCGCATGATTGAGGCCGAAACGTCCCTCTTTTTGTTGTGGTTTTTTTTTTGTCTCCTATAAAGCCCCACGTTGTTATCGCCACTGGGTTGCCCACTGACCTGTATTTTGTATTGGTATATTTGGGGAAGTGGCTCTCCTGCGTTGGAGCACCGTGCTACATCGGCTGGCCATTGGGGGCTCTTACTGCTCGGTGCGCACTGCTTTATGGTATTTTGACGGAGACAGACGTGAGCGTCATCCGTCCAGGACGGCGGAAGGATTTGCGAACGAACGGTTTGTTCCCTGTGTTCAGCTGCCTGTGGATCGTGCTGCTCTCTGCACCGAGGGATGAAGATCAAGTTGGTTGGATTAGTAGTTGGTCGCAGTAACGACTCCCATATAAAGTATAGGAGGCCTTAACCCTTTCACTGCTGAGGACGTGTGGGGAACATCCTCATTGTCTCCTAAGGAAAGATAGGGGTGGAGATGAGGGTTCCTTTGAACCCCAATATCTCCCGACTGTTTTCAGCTAGCCGGGTCATGTTTGGTATCATTTAGAAAGGCCAGAGCATGTCCTTTCCAGTGATACCAAACATGACCATGTTTAAAGTAAAGAAAAAAAATAACAATAATACAAAAAAGAAAAATGTGGTTTTTTTTTTACGTGAAATGGCTCCGCAGTGAAGGGGTTAGTTTTACCTCGTTCTATTCACTATACATTAAGCAAAGCGCTCGAACCCTTATGCTGTATGGCTCGCGCGCACTGCTTAGCGTTCCAGTTGTGATCTGGCCCCATGCTGTGAAAGTGCCTTTACATCATGTGTGAACCTCTCTTTATTCACACATTGCTGGCATTACGGCTTATCACGCCATATAGCAATGTGGGCCCATTTGGCTGCACGGCTTTACTCAATTCTCATCCAATTTCAGGTTATTTGGGATAATCTAAATTAGAGCACATTGTCCTGTCTTGACTGTGAAGTAATCTGGTATTTTCCAGTCTACTCGCGCTGTACTGACATGATTCTTTCTCTTGACAGAAAGGTTTTGATGTGTTTAATGCTCTCGACCTGATGGAAAACAAATCTTTCTTGGAGAAACTCAAGTTCGGGATAGGAGATGGCAACCTGCAGTATTATCTGTTCAACTGGAGGTGCCCAGCCATGGAATCCGAAAAGGTGAGGGAATTCCTCCATTATTAAGGCTAATGTCAGATGAACGCAGTCTGAGCGCACTCTGCGTGCGTGCATAACGGACGGACGTACTGACGGAAGATACTGTAGACACCACACGGTCTGTTTTTTTTTTTTGACGGACGTAAAAAAAAAAGGAAATATAGGAATCAAAATTAATTAAAATGAAAAGACAGGTACAGTCAGCCAGACCAAAAAAACTTCTGAGTGGCAACGTGATGGATGGTGCAAATGCGCTGCGTCTGACGTCGCATTGTCCTGCGCACACACGCCACGGCGCAGCGCACTCTGGGCGTCCGTCGTAGCGCTTTTACGTCGAGGCCTTAATGGTGTCCGTTGCCACCTGCGTGGTGCGTGCGCACATACTTCGTGTGTTGGTCTCTATTGATCACAAATCAATGCTACGATGGACGTTAAACTGTGCGGTGCAACGGACGTGACGATTGCGTTTGTCTGACGCTAGCCTAAATGGACACAATAATCACCGTACAGAGATGACTTCCTTGCCATTTCAGTCCTGGTCACCCTTACTGGGTTGATATCAGTCCTATTGATGGGAAGGGGTAGTTCACCTAGGGTGAATTTTGTGTCCATAACCGCTCAACAGTGTTTATGTAACAGGGTGCTCTACGCTCTCGGGTAATCCCTATATTTACCCACTACATATATTAGAACAAAAGGAGAAAAGAAGAGAGCGGAGCACACTCGTGTCACAATTAGTGTTCCGTTAGTTCAAACTCTGGTGGCCCCAAAAACACACCGTGATTGTGAAATATCGTGAAAGAAATATATACTGAACGGATACTTAACGTAGCGTTTATAGATTTGACCCCCTCGCGATCTTTCCAGGCGCTTGGGGAGGCCTGACTAACGATCCAGAGGCTCGAATCCTTAGAGCTATAGAAGCTCCAAAGATCGAAGAAATTGTTGGTTTTATATGAACATTTGTATAACGTAATACATGATTATGGTTCCCTTTCTGTTATTTTTGAGGATAAATTCCATGACCGAGAAAAAATCGCGAGGGGTCAAATCTATAAACGCTACGTTAAGTATCCGTTCAGTATATATTTCTTTCACGATATTTCACAATCACGGCGTGTTTTTGGGGCCAACAGAGTTTGGACTAACGGAACATCAATTGTGACACGAGTGTGCTCCGCTCTCTTCTTTTCACCTTTTGTTCTATGATATCAGTCCTAATTACATATGGTATAGTCTTTGTAATGGCACCAAGGAGCCAAAACGGTATGAGACCTGCGTGGAGACTCACCGTAGGGCAGGACACTAGTGTTCATTCTCAGTGCTCTCATAAACCTTGTGGTTGGTCACAGTAACTACCATGATCCCCTTAGGCCAGGACTGTCAAACAGATGTTTTTGGGTACAAATCACACGGTTACCTGGCCATTATTATTAGCACCACAAATTTTCAGCAGCCCTTTAGAAATCTGTATAGACGGGTTGATACATTAGAATACCACACATGGATGATACGGCCTGATTCAGGGGGTCCCTGTTTCCAAGAGAATTTACAATCTGAGATGTACAAGTATTTTGTGAGGTAGGCGCATCCATATCATTAGGTGTCTTGTCCAAGGACACTCGCTGGTGGCGTCTTCTGAGTGGGATTGAGTCGTCTTTCCATGATTTGTAGATCAGCGATCTGGTGATTAGGTTGAACCCACTTCACGTAAAGTCGAGTCTTCTCCAAAGTTTACAGTTTTAGTTCTTTGGGCATTATGTCGACAGGGTTAAAACTTTGAGGGCACCTTCTGGAGCCCAAAAGCAAACTAAATTAGTTTGCAGCAATCTAATTTCCTTTGCTTTGGGCTGCAGATCGAGATAACTCCGTATTGGGTACGAATGGTGCCTTTTTGAAAGCCAAGATATCTCTGTAGTGAACGGGGTTAACCCCTTAGTGACCAGGCGGTTTTACACAAATCCGTCTTTTAGTGACCGCTGCTGTTTTTACGTTTCTGTTAGTGTTTAGGTCAAATTTTCCTCTTACTCGTTTATTCAACCCACACATATTATACACCCTTTTTCCCGCCATTAAATGGACTTTCTAGAAATACCATTATTTCCATCATATCGAATAATTTACTATAAAAAAAATATGAAATATGAGGAAAAAAATGGTAAAAACACACTTTTTTGTAATTTAATCCCCAAAATCTACAACCACCCAAAACGACTCCGGCTAAATAGGTTAAAAATTTTGTCCCGAGACTAGAAATACCCAATTTTTACATGCGTTTGCTTTTTAACCCCCTTCACTGCTGAGACAGTTCACCTATGTGCGCTGCACTCATTCTGACCATTTTGTGCTAATTATTTTTAGATGACAGCCTAGGTCCTATTTAATTAAACCCCCCCCCCCCAGACAAAAAAAACTTTTAAAAATAAAACTTTTTTTTTATTTTATTTAATTTTTTTTTAAACCAAACCTGGTCATGTTTGGTATCATTTGAAAGGCCATAATCAGGCCTTTCAAATGATGGCAAATATGACCATCTAGCTGCCATGGATCGGGAGATAAAGGGATCCTTAGGATCCCCTTATCTCTACATGGCAGCTAGAGGGTTAACTGGCCCACTGACATCCTCACACATATGGTGAGGTTGTCAGTGGGTGGGTGGGGGACCTGGAGGCTTGGCTGACATCCAAGATGTCAGCCCCCCTCCAGGTTTGAATCGCGTTTTGGCGCTGCAACGTGATCCGGCGGCGAAACGGTTAATGCCATACACCGCTGGAAAGGGGAGGCTCTCCCCTCTCCAGCGGTGCAAACGGCATCTCCCTAGCTTCAATGGTTGGGGAGATAGAGGGCTCCGAAGGAGCCCCCCCTCCCCTCCATTGAAATGCATGGGGACGCCTGCTGATGACGTCACCACGCAGCATGGCGACGTCATCAGCCTCGCCTGCCCATGTAAATCACATGGGCAGGCTTCCTCCCTGCCAGATCGCCGTGGGATCCGGCGAGGGAGGTGAGTATCGGGCGGGAGGGGGATTAGGCGCCGCTGACGTACCCTGTACGTCCGCGGGTCTAAGGGAGACCCGAGGACAGGACATACAGGGTACGTCAGGGGTCCTTAAGGGGTTAAACATGCCAAAAAAAAATTGGCATCTGCTCTTTGACCCCGATATACCATGCAAACAAAAACGGGTTTTTAGTTTTACCGTAATGGCCATTAAAGTCCTAAACACGCCTGCCAGAGTCACAATCAGAAAACCTCTTTTGGTGGGAATCTAATTCTGATGCACTGTTTCCGGACCTTCTTTCTGCCCAGAAACACAATGTTGGGTGTATTTTACCCTACACCTAACAGTCTCACTTTGGGGTAAAAGGCAAACGTGATGGGGACCGACCCAAATATGACTGACCTGGATGCACAATATAAAAAAAAAAAAGTGTAAAAATACTGCCACACCTCCACCCACGTAGCTAACAACCATGACTGGACTTTGAAGAGGAGGTTTTACCACCACCTTAAAGCTTGCAGCCGCTGGTCGGCCTTCGGCTTTTCTGTTCCACCTTGCATGTTTTGTTTTTTCTTACCTGGTTCACGTGCATAATTTTTTTCCTTTTCTTTTTTAGGTGGGCTTAGTGTTGCAGTAAGAGTGTCTTGTGTCCTAGACGATTGCAATCACCGGAGGTGCTTACGACGAGCCGCCGCTAATCAGAAGTGAAAAAGCACAAAGTGTGGAAGGAAGAAAAAAAAAACACAAAAGACCAAAAAAAATAAAGTGTTGGAAACTGGAGCAGCTTGACACAACTGTACGCCTCGCAGCAGATATCATTCAGTGCTGTCACCGTCACCGTTATTTCTCTTCTCTTTTTTTTGACGCACGAAAGAACAAAAAACATACAAACAATGAAAGGAACAAACTCGACACATTCCGTTATTTACCTGAGAACATGACAAAATACAAACCTTTAATTCATCATCTAAATTTGTGAGGGTCTTTTCATTCCTTTATCTTTTCATTTTGTTCGGCTGAATGGCAGAGTGCATGAAATACGTGGGCTTTGACAAATCGCCCACAGGCTCTGTTAATGGCAGGACTAACTGTGATAACATTACTTTTGCTGGACGACTCGTTCTTTCCGAAGGCGAATGACCTATCCAAACACTCTATGGGTTCCCCCAACAGAAAGCTTATTTTCTCTTGAATTTTGAGCTTTTTGGAAAAGATTTATTTTTTAGTTTGGTTGGACGCTCGTTTAATCGGCCCAAGCCTCTGCTGGATACCGGTCGAGAGACATGGATTGCATTTCACGTGGAACATTGACAGCTGACAGACTTTTTACACCCGGGCAAGAAGCATTCCTTCCTTTGAGGATAACTTGCCGCCCGTTAATCCGGGTGGGTTTTTTCCCCTTCAAAGTTGTAGTTTGCCTATATTTCACTTTGGGCATGACTTGTCTTCTGGAATGACAAGATTAAAATAGATCTGCTTTAAGAAAACGAAAAAAATTCAGTTTTGGCAGGATTGCTGTCGCCTAAAACCTCCCGTCCAAGATGCACCATTTTTAATGATTCTTGTGACGTGCCTCGTGTCAGCATCAGCCCAGACCCCCCCCACGTCCTGTCCAAATGTGCAGGATCTGGATCTCCAAGGATTGTGACTTTCTACAGTTAGGCCTAGTAGGAACCCAAGGTGATAATCGTTTATTTTTATACGTGACGATTCTGTACGAGGCTGTGAAAACTTGGTAAGAAAACAAAGTGCTTAATCCGCAAAACCGCCGTCAATAAATTGCTTGCAGGAGAATAGCCGCACGGTTTCCAACGGCCATTAAAGTATTAATAAATTGTGTTCTCATATTTATTTTTCCTGGAATTGAAGCTGATTTTGGGGGGCTACCTGGGGTACTATTGGCTTTTTAATAGGTCACGATAAATTTATATGTAAATTTAATGTTAGCCTTACTTTGAATAATTTATCCAGCTGAGGATAATCAAATACCTTGTGTCGCTTTAAGCTACAATTAACTGCATCAATCATATATATATATTCTAAATTATTTCTACATGTTGAATGGTCACTTTGAGTTTGCATGTAACTTACCAAAATTATGGAACATGAACAATGAAAATGTATTATTTAAATATCAGCTCTGGTTTAACCCCTGCCCCCCCCCCCCCGATCCTCTTACAAAGCTCAGTCTGTGAAAGTGCTGGCTAACCTTGATACCATGGATGGTTTGAGGATCACATGCCAAGGGCCCTGTCTTTCTGTAGGCATCAGTCGGCGTATAAAACCCCATGGGCATTCCTGCAAGATTGGTGTTCTCCATGGGGAGGAGAAAAAATAAATCCTTGTCAGCCTGTATTACTGGACAGACGCTGCAAGAAGCAGTCTCTAATACCAATGTAACAAAATGCTCAACAAACCTTACTGCCAGGGAGAGGGCAGAATACACGGAGAGCTCTGGGGCCACTCACTGCTGTACAGGGATAAGATTCAGGGGTTATAATCAGTGAAAATCCCTGTACAATACAGATGCAAGGTGTTACTGTAATTTCCATACACAGGCATTATGTCACATACAGATATTATTTTTATATTGGTGTTTTTTGGAAGCTGCATTACTAATAATAATGATCATTGCAAATCCCCGTAAGCAGGAGATCTGACCATTCTATTACTTACCTTGATCTGTATCATTTCTGCCTGTATGCTGATAATTCAGACCATGTTTCAAATTGTGCAAGGAGGTAAGGGAGACCGTTTAATTTAGACCTTTTCATCCCAGCAGTATTTCTGTAAAGGATGAATGAATACGGGTCGGGCACACCTTATCCGCAATTCTAGTATTGGAAGACTCTGAAAACTGGAATTTACGTAGCATTTTTGGTAAATCCAGATAAAAGGAGCTCTGGAGACATGCTGTCACTCATGAGCCTGGCTTCCAACTGCTGCAGCAGACCCCTACACGTGCCGGGAGCTCCTGGGTGGCCTCCTTTGCCTAGATTTTTCGCTAACTCCGAGCATCATGTCCGCAGCTGAAGGCTGCAGAGAACCAGCATGTTTACCCCGGTGAGTGACATGCGGCCCAGAATCTTGCTGACTTCGGGCAACATGTCCGTGAAGAAATGCTGCAGAGCTCTCTCAGTGTGTTTAAATGCTGCGAGCTGCAGCAGGAAGGCGATTGCAGCCCTTCTGCCGCAATCATTTTGACCTCCGATTCTCTAAAATCCTGAACGTTCAGGGTCCCTGCCCTGTACGTGAAAACTTAAGTGTTAATTGTGCACCCCTTGTTTTGAATAAATTATATATTTTCTCCCAGTGACTCTGGAATTGGTCATTGTGAAGTCATCGGGGGGGGGGGGGGGGGAGTAATTAGCAGCATGTACCTTAACGAACCTAATCATTCAATATAAAATTTTATTTATAGCTGTTATTTTAACCCCTTCTATCTGAGGCTGATTTATTGGGAAATAGATAAAGCAATGGCTTTGTCTTTTATGTGCTATCACATCAAACAGGAAACCTAAGCTTTATTTTCTGGTTGGTTACCATTACGAGTAGCCCATTTTTATGTTTCAGAGCCGTAATGCCAAGGGACCAGTCACAGTATATTATACATGAAACGTTTTTTTTATTATATAGCAATGCTACGCTATAAAAAGGTATATCAAGGACAATCAATGTCTTAATAAAAGGTATCAGTTTGTAGTTCTATTACCTTATTCCTCGGTTTAGAGTTGCTGTATGGAGGGGGGGGGTTATGCTTTATTAGTAGCAAGTAATGGTATACATCTGCTCACGTGCAGGACCCTTATCCCTCATCCTTCACTCATATCCTTGCAACATTCCTTAAAGACTAATTCTTTTCTACTTTATTTTGTGCTCCTCAGAGTGTATTTCAGATTTTTTTTTTTTTTTGTGAGCGAAGACTAACACTTCAACCCCAGATTTTTCAGCAAGAGATGCCAGTTTGGTCAAGCCCCACTTAACCCCTTCACTACTGTGTTATTTTATAAATAAACACTTGTCAGAAAGCAGTGATGTTTTTTTAAATTTAATTATACAGTAAAAAATATTTAGGAATATTCCCAATTTGGCAGGCAGATGTCGCCGTCTGGTGGCCAAAAGACATTAATACAGTTCTTGGCTCTGTGCAGGATCAGCTGGGGGAGTTGTCGGAAACATTTTCCATCTGGTTTTAAAACCTGTCGTCACCAAATGGCATCATGCTCGAAACGCAAATGAAATTTGTTTGCAACAAGTGAATGTCATTGGTGATAATATAGCATAGCTCCAGATCATGTTTAATATGATCTCGGACGCTGTGTCGTGGTGATGATTGCATGTGATCAGCAATTCTTTCTAGCAACTAGATTCACCTTCCCTCTGCTGCTACATGTCTCATTTACCCCCGTCCCTTAGATTGTAAGCTCACGGGATGTCTGTTAAAGTGTTGTATCTTAGACAAGATATCCTACGGGCAGGGTTGTCTTTTCCTTATGTATCATGTATGTACCCCAATGTACAGCGCTGCGGAACCTGTTAGCGCTTTATAAAAACTTGTTACTACTACTTATGACAGCAGTGAAGCTGTTAAAGGGATTATTCTATCAAATGGAATAATTGAAAAAGCTACCCAAAAACATTGACTATACAGTTACGTCTGCTTGTTTCCGTCCACCCTCTTTCCTCTGTAAGGTGACTTGGTCCCCTTCTTTAGCGAGAGAATCTGAAGTATCCAGAAGGCAATAGCAATAGAATCAACTCCTTTTTGGCAGAATTTTTTTTTTTTTTTTAAATGCCCATTAACAGATTATTTTTTTAAAACATCCCACAATGCCGCTTCTTAAGCGCTTGTGCATTTAGCAACTTGTAGCTCTGAAGCATCTCGTGCTGTCAAGGTTAGACATCATTTCAAGAAACCGCATCGATGTGGTTACAATGTGACATTGCACCTTATTTTTTTCCCAAATAGTAGGTGGTGGTTACCAGTGTCCTGCATTTGGTCAACAGTATTATGGATCAGCTGTTTGAATATGTGGGGCTCTAGGGGTCTTCCCAGATAAGCTAAGGGCTGACATGACTCTCCAAGACCCTCCTGTACCGTTAGGGAGAGAGGTGTGAGGACACTCTGACCACTCACATTCTTAGTGACCAATCAGTGAGACCGTGTCTCTTTAAATCAGGGGTCAGCAGCCTCGGCCCTCCAGAGGTTTTGGTACTGAATCCCCCATGATGCTCAGCACTCATTGGATTGGCTGAGTCTCATAGGAAACTTAGTTCCAAAACATCTGGAGGGCAAAAGGTTCCTGATCCCCCCCCCCCCCCACCCCTGCTTGAAATCCTCTCCATGAAACTTTACACTGGAAATGTCTAAACTTGGCCTACCAGTATTTCCAACATGTTCTGTAACGAAACTGGCAGAGAGTTACAGGAGCCACGAACCAAAATCAGTAGTTTGTGGATTGGGGGATTAAAGTCTAGATCTCTCTACACTTGTACCTATAAACAGCACATGGAGGGGAAATGTATTGATAAAGCATTCCAGGACATGCCGGCTGTAAAGGTTTACTTTCCTTTGTGTACCTAATTTGAACATGGGCCTAGAACACGTTAAAACGCAGGATTTCTCAAACCTCGGGTCGAGCATCTTACTTTCAGTTGATCCAGTCTGGGCTGTGTAATAAAAGAATTTAAAATGCTTTCTATCCTGTGATTTATTTTACCCAAATATACCATTTTTTTTCTTCATTCAATTGCATGAAATACAGCCTTTTAACTCCTTAGTGAACGGGCGGTTTTACACAAATCCATCCTTTAGTGACCGCTGCTGTTTTTACGTTTCTGCGCTGTTAGTGTTTAGGTCAAATTTTCCCTCTTACTCGTTTATGCAACCCACACATATTTTACACTGTTTTTCTTGTCATTAAAATGGACTTTATAAAAGATACCATTTTTTTTCATCATTTCATATAATTTACTATAAAAAACATTGTGAAATATGACAAAAAAAATTTAAAAAACACCACTTTTTCGAACTTTGACCCCCCCAAAATTTCTTAAGTATCAACAACCGTCAAAAAAATTTAATTCCTTAGTAGTTTCTAAATTTAGTTCTGAGTTTAGCAATACCCAATGTTTACATATTGTTGCATAAAATAAGTAAAAAAGCGAGGAATAAGTGCAAGTAGCACTTTGCCATTTCCAGAGAGTTTATTTTCAAAACTAGTGATAGTGACATTGTAACACTGATATCTGTCACTAATTCCTGAATAACCCTCCACATATACATATTTTTTCAAAGTACACAAATCAAGGTATTAAACTTGGGGTATTTTGACTGTTTCCATGCAAACCATTTAACCACAAATCTATGCCAAAGTTTGAGAAAAAAAAAAGTTTTGGTGATTTTTTTTTTTAACACAATTTAAGAATACATGTACTGTGAACTTTAAGGTTTACTGCCAAAAAGCACCCCAAAATATGTTCAGCAACCTCTTCTGAGTAAATTGATACCACCCATGTATAGGTATGTCGGGTCATTTGGGGGCGAATAGGCCTTATTTGGGGGGTGCGCATTTCAGTTTTCCAACTTGGAATTTTCACATTTCGTCATCATGCACCCATGTCCTATTTGGGACATTTTTGAAGCCGGCCAAAGTAATTTACCCCCATCAAACCATATATTTTTAGAAAGGGCACACCCTAGGGTACTTCAAATAGTTGTATTTTAACACTTTCCATGCACTAGCTCTATGTCAAACTTTCAGGTAGTCACTTTTTGGGTTATTTTTTCACACACATTGTACTTTAGGCATGAATTGTCAAATCCAGTTATTGGTTACTGCCAAAAAACACCCCAAAATATGTTCAGCAACATCTGAGTAAATTGATACCACCCATATATAGATGTGTTCTGTTGTTTTTGGGGTGCTACGCCAATCTTTTGACATGTGCTTGTCAATTTTCTAATTTTACATACAGTATCTTCTTTGCTTATCTTCTTTTTAGGGGCCTTTTTACATACCCCAATTTTATGAACGTGCATATATTTGGTAAGCTAACACCCCAAAGTATTGTAAATGGAGTGTTTTTATGCCATGGATGCAACAGTTTGCTCCAAACAAATTGGATACGGTTTGGTGGTCATTTTTCATTTTCACACCCACATCAGTTTTGGACTGTGATTTAGGAGACACTGTTGTTGGTTACTGCATGAAAACGCTCCAGGTTGTTTTCTGCAAGGTCTCCTGAGTACACCCATGCCCCCCATGCATAGGTTTGCCAGGATTTTGGGAAGGTTCAAATACAATTTTTATGACTTTGTCATTGGAGTTGAAATTGAGATTATTTCTTCAGCTAGGCCCATCTTTGGTTTTGGGTCTACCGCATACCCCAGTTTGAATTATTGCCAGAAAATTGTTTATATTTGTTATGTTGACACCCCAAGGTATTGCATATGGAGTGCTTTGATGCCATGGATGCAACGGTTTTAGCCCAAAACATTTGAGAAGGTGTGTGGTGTAATTTTTCAATTTTCAGATTTTTACGCCCACATTAGATTTGGACTGTGATTTAGGAGACACTGTTGGTTGTTACTGCATGAAAACTCTCCAGGTTGTTTTCTGCAAGGTCTCCTGAGTACACCCATGCACCCCATGCATAGGTGTGCAAAGATTTTGGCAAAATACAGCACCAATTGTAGAACATAAAAATGTAGGAATAAAATGTAAAAGTCTGGTGCAGTAAAAGAAAAAAAACTAAACTGAACTAACTAACTAGAGTGTAAGAAAAAAATAGAAAGGAAAAAAAAAAATCACAGATCACGCACAGTGTGATATATCTTGAAACAGTCCCCAAGACACAGACCGGGTTGCCCAGGGCATTCTGGGCAGTAAAAGATTGTGTCTCTCCTCTGCCCCCTCTTGAAACACACCCTGCATCTTTTTTGGGGTTTCTGTTTGCCCTCAGTAGGGGGGATTTTAAAAATAAAATGTGTAGCCCCAACTCTGTCCCCCATCACTGCCCGGGGAGCATGTGCATCCTGGTACAAAAACCCTGAAATGACCTGGAGCTGAAACTGTAAAAAGGACAGCGTCACTCCGGGGTTTGCCTTTTTGCAGAGCAAAAAGGCATTGTGGGTTGCAATTTGCATCAGGTAAATTGCAACCTTTTTGTACCAGGCCCTTGACTTCCGCATAATCTGGTAGGGCTGGAGCAGCTGATCTGCCAGATCAACCCCACCCATATGCCGGTTATAGGCTTTGATGCACACTGGCTTCCTGATGCGCTCAGCTCTGCCACGTACAGAGACCTCCACAGACCTCTCAGTGTGGATGGTGGATAGAAGGTATACATCCTTCTTGTCTCTGTACTTGACCGCCAACAGCTCCTCTTGGCGCAGAGCTGAGGCCTCCCCCCTTTTTAACCGGGTGCGGACAAGCTGTGCTGGGAAACCTACGCGGTTCTTGCGAACAGTACCGCATGCTGCTGTATCAAAACAATACAGCAGCTTGAACAAAGGGACACTCGTATAAAAATTATCAACATACAAGTGGTACCCTTTGTTCATCAGGGGAAAAAGTAGGTCCCACACAATCTTGCCACTGGTTCCCATGTGTTCTGGGCAACCTGGAGGGTCAAGGCTACTATCCTTTCCCTCGTACACCCGGAAGGCCTGAGTATACCCACTCTCGCTGTCACAGAGCTTATACACCTTCACTCCATACCTGGAGCGTTTGGAAGGAATATACTGCTTGAATCCCAGCCTTCCCTTTTATTTCATTAGGGATTCATCCACGCAGATAATCCTTCCAGGTGTATAAGCCTCTGCAAACCTGGCGGCGAAGTGGGTAATCAGGGGGCGGATTTTATACAGCCTGTCAAACTGGGGATGCTCTCTAGGAGGGCACAGGCTGTTGTCACTGAAGTGCATGAAACGCAAAATGTTTTCATACCTTCTACGTGACATTGATTGGGGGTAGAGCAGATGGGGCTACTGCTCCAGTAGGAGCGAATTGAGAGCTTCTTTATGATGCCCATCAGCATAGTAAGTGCCCAGAATTTCAGAAATTCTGGCACATCTAGCGGGGTCCATTGCTGCCTTGCCAAGTAGGAGTCTGGCTTTGCAGCACAATGCTGATAGATACAAATTTGATTGGGCAACAATGTGGCCCAACAAATCATCCCCCATAAACACCTGCAAAAACTGTGTGGCGGTAAATCCTGCAACATCAATATTGATGCCAGGATTTGCCGTGAAAGGAGGGATATCTGGCCTCTGGCGATGAGGCACTACCCACTCCTCAGCTGGAGCTGTGCGTCTCCTGCTGGCAGGTGGTGGCCCAGGATCTGCATCAGAAACATTACTAGATACATCAGCCAGCGTAGATAATGTATCTAGCGAGGTCTCTGAGCAGTTAGCGGGGTCAAAGTCTGAGTCTGACGCAGATGACTCAGATTCTGACGCCAGGATGGCATATGCCTCCTCGGCGCTGTACACCCTCTCAGACATTATATAGAATAGATAAAATTACATATATATATATACGGATTATTGGTTCTCAAAAGAACCGTTGGGTTTCACAAGAAAATACAAATAAACACCTAAATCTCTCTAAATCCCTCTAAATCTCCCTAAATTTTTCTAATCTCACTAAATCTACCTAAAATCTCTAACCTGTCAAATCTGATCTCTCTCTCTCGCTCACCAAAACACAAGTGAGGAGAGGGAGGGAGAATCACAGAGGTCAGAGCCAATATTTACAAAATATTGACCTGACCTGACAAATTAGAAATTTTATTTTGATTTTTTATAACCTTTGGTTGGATGTTGCTAGCCTGCCTCTCTGATGAGGCAGGCTAGGAACATCCCACACAGCCCCAAGATGACCCTGCCCTTAGAAGGGCAGTGCAATATTGGCTGTCACTTTTATTTTATTCATTTTGATTTATTCATTTTACTTTTTTTACACTTTTTTTAGTCTGTTGGGTGCCTTGATCCCTCGAGGCACGCAGCAGAGCACCTGATCACTCATGTGATCTTTTTTGTACTGAGTGACACGATACCTCGTGGCACTCAGTACTTGCTGCCGCTACTGGAAGTGATCGCTCGGGGGGAGCGATCACAGACGGACCGGCGGCAGGTAACCATATTGCAAGGATGCCTCGATGTCAAGGCATCCCTGCAATATACTCAGAGCAGCTGGAAGCGATACCGATCGCTTCCAGTGCTCTGTAGAAGTGCGGGGCACCTTTCTGGCGAAACCGGATGTTGATCGCTCCCGGGGAGCGATCACAAGGGGCCCCGGCACTTCTGTCCGCCATTGCACGGATGCCTGGACTCCCAAGCAGCGTGCAATGGCCCTGGAGCTGCTGGAAGCGATCCGATCGCTTCCAGCGCTCAAAAGACCGCAGGACGTACCATGTACGTCAGCGGGTCTAAGAGACCCACGGCCATGATGTACATGGTACGTCCACGGTCACTAAGGGGTTAAAGTAAAAAATAACAATTCTATTTTTATCCGGTATTTGTATTGTACTTTCTACCCGGCTGATGCACCGATACCCAATGGATGTGTTTTAATCCCTTCGTTCCCAAAATCGAGCTAATTATTTTGCATTGAATAACGATTAGTGAATTAAACCCCACTTGCATAACTTTTTAAAGCAAGATTAGTGTGCCCCACACGGAGAAACAAAATCCACCGTCTTACTGTAAACCAGCTACAAGGAGCAGTTCACACCCTTTTTAACAAAAAGTTCAATAAACTTTACTGCTGCATTACAGCAGCCAGGGAGAGCTCTGGTCACTCACTACTGTACAGGGATAAAATTCAGGGGGTAATGACTGAAAATCCCTGAACAGTACAGATACAAGGCGTTAGTGTAATTCCTATACACAGGCATTATGCAGCACATAGTTAGATTTTATTTGGAAGCTTCATTGCTAATAATCTCATGTTCAATGCAAATCACCATTAAGGAGATTTCACCATTTTTTTGTCTGCATCACATTTACTGGATCTGGCACAAAAGGCCATTTCTGCCTGTATACTAATAATGCAGACCCCTTGTGACTGAGCTAGAGGAGGGATGCCATCTAGAATTTAGAACCTTTCATCCCAGTATTATTTCTGTAGAGAATAAATGAATACATGAAAAATTAATTGACAAAATTTACATTAATCTTTTTAATTCCAGAACAATTTCCACGCAAAATTAAACATTTTCCCCTATATTTGTTAACTTCATATCCTATGGTTTTAATCAGTGGTTCCCAACCCCCTAAGGTTTGTGTCAGACAAGCGCAGTGTGAGCGTGCGTTGTTGCGCACATAATAACGTCCGTCGCAGCATACATAATTGTGAATGGAGCCCCCCGCACAAAGTGCGTCTGCAGCGAACTGCGGGCGCACAACGCACATGGCAAACGGACGCAAGTTAGGCAAGAAAGTAAAACCGCTAGAACGGACGTGCAGAGTGCGCTGCGTCCACAATGTCCGCATAGCTTTGTGTGAGTGATGAACGAGGTCAGACGAACTGCATTTATGCGTCCAGCATTTTTGACTGACAAAATTTTTTCATAATTTATTTTCCCTCCTACATCCGTCAAAAATACATCAGTGGAAAAAACAGACTGTGTGGCCACTACTGCGTCTACCGTCAGAGAGTGCGTCCGTACTGCACGGGCGCACAGTCCATACAAAATGCGCTCGTCTGACACCAGCCTTACCAGATATGAGAAGCACAGCATATTATGATTTGCTGCTCAGCAATTGCAGGATTCAGTCTGCATTTCCCCAAGGTAATCCATAAAACCTGGCCTAGTAGGGGGACCTGAGGGCGAGGGTTGGGAAACACGTTTAAATAAATGTTATAAAACAAAATGTGGGAGTAGTGAAGGGGTTAAAGACCTAGAAAAGGACTGACCCAAGCATACCCTATGACCCCTTTACTAAATAATCTCAAGGTAGACAGGTTGCTGATGTACGATGTCGGACGGTTGTCGTTCTCTGCTGCTTTCATTCTGTTTGAGTGCTGGTCAGCTGTAACTCTTACATCTACGACAGGTCAGCAGAGACGCCTGTTCTTCCCGAATCCTCACACCAAGGCTGGGGTCAGACGAGCGCAGTGTTAACGTCCGTGATAGCATACAATTGTGTTAAATGGAGCCCCACACACGAAGTACGTCCGCACAGAAATGCGGGGGCTGACGGACGCTGCAAACGGACGCAGGTTAGGCAAGAACGCAATACTGCTAGAACGGACGTGCGGAGTGCGCCACATCCACAACGTCCGCATAGCTTTGTGTGTGAGTGATGGAGCGTGGTCAGACAGACTGCATTTATACGTCCAGCATTTTTGACGGACAGAATGTTTTTTCATTGTAATTTATTTTCCCTGCTACATCCGTCAAAAAATACATCAGTGAAAAAAACGGACTGTGTGGCCACTGCCTTGTCGTCAAGTCAGAAAGTACGTCCGTACTGCACAGACGCACAGTCCGTACAAAATGCGCTCATCTGACCCTAGCCTAAGGCCCCTGGCACACGAGCGTATTTACGGCTCATGTGCGCCCGCAATTCCCTGCGTCCGTGCGTTTTTGACGGGGAAAGCCATCCACCGGACGTGAAAAAGCCCTCCCCGTCAAAAAGCTAAACGGACGCTGACAGGATATAAAGCGCGATTCTCCATAGGAGGATCGCGCTTTGTACGCTGAGCGCAGAGAGTGGAAGGAATGCCCACTTTCACGGACGTTCCTTTCTCTCTCTGTTAACGCATGTGTGCCGGGCGCCTAATACTTTGAACGAAAAAGTTTTAAATGGAGAAACACTTGACTACCAATTATACAAGCCAACACACAATAGCATCTCTGAGCTACCTGCCCAAATAGCTCTCTCTGATGCATTAAGGCTGGGGGTCAGACAGGCGCACTATGTGCGCCCGTACTGACGTGACGCTGCGACGGGGCCGGCCGCATGCTTTTGCACGTGCATGAATTATTATTTTTTTGAATAGAGATTTTACCAGAAAGGATACATTGAGATTTCTCTCGTTTTCAAGTATGTCCCGTTAGGTGTCTTGCCCAAGGACACTTACTGGAGAGGTGCTCTTGCCAGGATCGAACCTGCATCTCCACAGTTATAGAGCAGTGATGTTACCTCTACTCCACCCAGCTGGCACAAGTGTGTCATAGTGGGTATAAAAAGAATTTATTCAATAAATAAAATCTAAAAAAACCGAGACGTGTTTCACTGCGTCCTGCAAGCCTCCTCTGTCGGAAATGAAGAGGTCTATATGCTGTATATACGGAGCCACCAGTCTAGGAGGCTCTAAACCACGTGAGTGTAACACCACCAGTAATCGATACTTCTATGGTGCATTAACGTTAAACCATATCAGCATATCTTTTACTTTGAGGTGTTCTCACAGCTGAAAAAAATACCCAAGGATATCCATATGTTGGGCGAAGTCCCCCTACAAAAAGAGACCTACAGGCGAGTTACTACGAGCCATTTGAGGCTCCATCTTTGATACGTGTATGACAATATTTCTGCTCGTGAATCTATCATCTCCTGCTGACACGTACAAGATAAGTTCTATATATCCCCACTGTTATCTATCCCTTTGGGTGTGCGCTCCCTATAAAATGTATTTTATATGTATGATTTTTCCTGTATGTAATGAGTTGGCAATGTTGGCCCTCCAGATGTTTTGGAATTACATCTACCATGATGTTCAGCTACTCATTCGGTTCTTACAGCCTCATGGGAAATGTAGTTCCAAAAGAGCTGCAGGCTCAAGGTTGCTGAACCCTGCTGTAGGAAACGGGTACCAGAAATACAGGCGATCAACAGACCCCTGCAACTCCTGTATAGGGAATTCCCTGCCAGATGGGAGGGAAGCCTGATTTCTGTCAACGCGGTCATGTACAACATGCTCGGGGGGGGGGGGGGGGTGTCCTACAGCAAGAGTTGTCAGCCCGATGTGGGAGAAGCCCCAAACGTGCACCGGACTGGCAACGTTATGTAGGACCTCGCGTGTCGCGGCTGCAGTGAGCCAGCGTGTCCAATTATCGGCAAATAAAATGCAGATACCGATATCAATAATTTGAATATTGGCCACTAATAAAATCAGCGAAACCGATCGTCTATCCCTACTTTGTATAGGAATTATACATCTATGTGACGCGTGGGAGCAGTTACGTGATCCATATATAAACCAATGAACGGTGTACAAGGTCTTGGAATTCATAAAAAGAGACATTTATTAAAAACAAAGTGACACTGACATATCACATTACTTTTTTTTGGCCGCTTTCTTCACTTTTCGAACTTTGTTTGGATTCGGAACAATCTTTTTAACTTTGAGGCTTTGAAAAGTTGCACTGGATGAGTTGTCGTCCTCCTCCTTGGCCTTAAGTTTACGTTTTTGGCCAGGCTTTGGCTTGACGACCTTGATCTCCTGATCCTCCTCCTCCTCCTCCTCTTCTTCTTCTTCTTTCTCTGGGGCAGGGTCACTGGCCGGTGCCACTTTCTTGGAACCACTTGACAGCCAAGGGACAGTCAGCGGCGGCACTCTGGGGATTATGGCTTTGACTTCCCGGTTAAACACAGAGCTCTCTCTAAATCCAAGAGCCAGCACCGACCTCAACCCAAGTGCCCCAGCGACTGTCTCGCTGAGCCACGGCACCTGGCACGTGGGCACTTCCCGGGTGATGCTCAGATCGATTAGGTGTTTAGTGATCATCTCAGGTTTCGCAGATTTACAAACCAGAACCAGGATCAGCTCTTTCTTTTCTAGAGCTTTTGTGACTTCATTAATTCCAATGGCCATCTGCTTTCGGACGTCAGTTTGTGTCCACCCAGACTTGGTCTCTTCCCCCGTGGCTTCCTTGACATTCTCTTCCTTTGGTTCAGACGCTGTGGTGCTCCCTTTAGGGCATTTCTTCAGCCTTTTGACACCCTTCCTTTTCTTCGGACGACTTTCTGGCTCTATCTTTTTCAGTCCGAGTTCCTGAAACCTCTCCACTAAAGCCCTAAGGATGAATTGCATATCATCGCCCACCACGGGTTTCCACGATTTCTCAAACGGACTGTTTAAGGTTGTCTTGGTCGCAACCGGTTTCTGTTTACGCATCGATCCTTTTGCGACCTTTGCTGCCATGCTCGCAGGATGCGCTTGGCTTTACTTGCTCGCTTGTTTTTCAGTCCTGAAGAAGAGAAAAATGGAAGACGTAAAAAAAATAAAAAAGGTGACAAAAAAGTTTCACGTAAAGCATTTGAAACTTGTACAGGTCTACCTTTTAGATTGGGAGTTCCCAAGGGAATAGGGCCCTTGTTTAATCCTGTACTGGTTTATCAAAATGCTGTTCAATGTATTGTAACCCTGTCTATATCGTGCCCATTGTTCAGCGCTGCAGAATATGCTGGCGCTATATAAATAAAGATTAATAATGGAGGGGTTATTCACAAAAGCAGAGTTTACGAAGATTTGCACATCGAAGGAAAAATAATAAAAAAAGTTATGCATTGAAAAACTGAGTTGATAAAATTCTAATTTAGGCTGGGTTCACACCTAAGCGTTTGACGCATGTATTGTGCAAACGTAAAAAATGCGAACGCGCATTGCAGCGCGTTCACGCTGCAGTCTATGGCTGCGAACGCGCTGCAATACGCCCCAAAGAAGCTCCTGTACTTCTTTGGGCGTAGGACGTTTTACAGCACGTTCCTACATGCTGTAAAACGCCCAGGTGTGAACGGGCCCCATAGGAAATCATGGGATTTCCCTGTTTAGGCGTTTTACAGCTCACAGGAACGTGCTGTAAAACGCTAAAGGTGTGAACGGGGCCTTATTGTAAAGATAAAAAGCTTGCATTCCCTTTGTAAAATATCCATCAGTGTGGGAATCTCCCAGTGACGGTCAAGAAAACACAGACGTGTCCATCCTCGCTCCAGCACATGGTCTTCCCCCTCATGGACTGTTCTCTACCCTAAAAATTTACATTTATGACATCCCCTCACATGTTTTTAAGCTGTCTATAGCCTCTATGCCATGGATCTCTAACTATGGCACCCCAGATATTGATGGTCTACGGCTTCTGAACCAGGAAGTACCTGCAGCTAATACCGGCTGGGTGGGGTAGAGGTAACATCACTGCTCTATAACTGTGGAGAGAGCCTGTGGAGACACAGGTTCGATCCCAGCAAGAGCACCTTTCCAGTAAGTGTCCTTGGGCAAGACACCTAATGGTACATACTCGCCACCCAGGACATACTTGAAAACAAGAGAAATCTCAATGTATCCTTCCTGGTAAAATTATTTCTCTAAAAAAAATATATACTGTGCTCCTACGCAACCTGCATAGTGTAGAATCCACGATTTGTGTGCTTTACGTACACAAATTCCATAGCGCCTGCGCAGAGTGATGGATTAGAGCTGCGTGCGCATGCACCTCTAGTCCATCAGCTGCCTCTCTAGCACCACTTGCGAGCTCAGACGGTTTTACAGAAGGTGCTCGCTGCGTGCTGACGTCACTAGCGACCTATCTGGTGACTGGCAGCCGGGAAATTAAAAATCTCAGCTGCTGGATAGGGTGAAGGAAACTCCTCCACTTCACTCGACAACTTCAAGATCAGGGCAGGTGGGGGCACTCCTCACATACTGAACACTTATATACGATTTAATATGTGGTCAGGATGAGCAGTGTGTTCCTTGAAGACAAGATGTGTATAACACTGTGCCGCACAGTTACCAGGTATATTTGTAGTCTGTTATGGTAGCCCTTTCCTATGGGGTGCCAAAACCCAGAGAAGTGTTAGTATTAGGCTGGGGTCAGACTAATGCATTTTTAACGTGCGTTTAGGCGCACTTAATCACGGCCGTAGTAGCAGCAAATGACGGCCAATATACGAAGTACAGCCGCACGAAAGTCCGGCTGCGCAACGCAAGCGGCAAACAAGCGCATTTTTCGAGAACGTAGAACCGCTAGTACGGACGCACAGAGTGCACTGCGTCCGCTAGAGGCGTGTGTGCGTGATTAGGAGACGTCAGACGCTGCTAATGTCCGGCCAACATAACGTCCAGACACAAAAAGGGTTTGACGATCCGTAAAAAAACACGCACGAATATGCGCATCGTTTGACAGCTTTCGCGTCCACCGTAACAAAAAATACGCCAATGCGTTCGGACGCCCTTTTTGACGGTCGATGCGAAAAATGCATTAGTTCGACCCTAGCTTCAGGACTAACCCCTAAAATCCTGTTAAATTTTTAGGCTCTCTTTGGTGTCCATTGTTCCCATCAAAAGGAGGAGCAGAATCCATGGCCTAAATATTAAGCAACTATCAGATACTAATCTAACCCGGATTACATGATCCTTATACCGACACTAATCTGAACAGCAGCCGTGCATTTAATAAACTTGATCCTGCCATAGGGAATCGAGTGCTACAACAGGCATTCCCCCTGATAATGTATGGGATGCATCATGCATTGCACTCCATGGCCGAGGGTCAGCAGCGGCTAATACTTGCTATCTCCACTGTATAAAGCACGTGGTGACCATTCGCCCCCTATCAGTCGTGCATTGGCTGCTCGCTGCCCCCTTTCCCCGAATATCCATTAAACACAGTCCCCGCACAGGTCGCTTCACTCACCCGGGACTCTCAAAGGAAGAAAACACGTGGAGTAAAACCTCAAGCCTGCAGAACCATTGAACACAGCACACACAGCGCTGCTTCCGGGTCCAAAACGAGGCTTGGGTGAGGTGAACCGCTAAGCAATAAAGACGTGCGTGCCATTAGCAGCCACTAGCGTAAACGGGCTTCCGGGGAGTTCTAAACGCTAGAGTGCACCAGTATATTACAGTGTGCGGATCAGCCGTACTAGGGTGTGAAGGTGGAGGGATTAGATTACGACGAGGGAAACAAGTGAGTCCAGAATAAAGATGTGACATTTTCTGTTATGTTTAAACAGGAAGCTAGACCCACCGGTATTAATAAATACAGGGCAAGGAGTGCATGTAGCTGGTCAGCACATGAAAGTTGCTGCCTGAGATGTGCAGTGAATATAGTGCAGGTAGTTCAGCCGGTCAGGCAATGGGTTTAAAGGAAATATATAACTGATCCCTAGTTGTGGTGTATGAGCTCTATATACTCAAGTCATATGACACTAAGTAAGGCAATATTTTCTTAACTAAACATACAGCATAAAAACAAAGCACATGTAAAATATCAGCAACATCAAATAACCACAATAAGGACATTTCATTTTTTGATGATAGTAGCCTTTTAATTGACGGACAACATGTCTGACCATTGGCAGAGCAGAACCGACAGGTTACACAGGTGCCTCCCCGAACCTGATGGCTCTACCCATACTCTGACGGAGCATCAATCATTTAGGCTAGGGTCAGACGAGCGTGATTTCTACGGACTGTACGTCCGTGCACACGGACGTACGTCAGTACAGAAGACGCAGTAGTGGCCACACAGTCCGTTTATTCACTGACGTATATTTTGACGGATGTAGGAGGGAAAATAAATTAAAAAGCAAAACCATTTTGTCCGTGAAAAATGCTGGACGTATAAATGCAGTCCATCTGACCACGTTCCATCACTCACACACAAAGCTATGCAGACGTTGCGGACGCAGCACACTTTGTGCGGCCGTTCTAGGAGTTGTACGTTCTTGCCTGCCTTGCGTCCGTGGGCCGCGGCCGTTGTGTGTCCGCAGTTCAGTGCGGACGTACTTCATGTGTCAGGCTCCAATGAGCTTTCTGTCATGCTATCACGGACGTACTTTTAGGCGCAATCACGGACGTGAACACTACGCTCGTCTGACCCCAGCCTTAACAAAACCAGAGACCTTGATTTTCTCCAGAGTAAAATCATGGTCGACCTTGACTGCAATTAATTTGCTCAAAATGTACCATTGTACGTATTATCAAAATATATCCAAAGACAGGGGTTAGCAGCACCCTTGGCCCTCCTGATGTTTTGGAACTACATCTCCCACAATGCTCAGTGTCTCATTAGATTGGCTGAGCCTGATGAGACATGTAGTTGCAAAATGTCTCACAGGCCAAGGTTGCTGACCCCTGGCCGAAACATATGCACAGGGAGCGACTCCCTTTCAAATGAGCCCAAAGATGGGCATGGGAGATACATTGTAAAAAGACAGCATATCGTCACAAAGATCAATGTGATATCTCATTCCTTGGTAGCCTTTTGTAAAGCACAACTCACCACGTGCCAGTGATGGGTACTGCCATCCCAGTGGATTGTTGGAACAGCACAATGGGTCACGCATAGGTTGCCAGATCGGCCATGTTATCCTGGACGCATATAATGTATTGGTGCCGATGTGCAATGCAGGAAACATGCCACCACCACGCAGCATGCAGAATTCAAATGCGTCCGGTAAGAAATCAACAAAGGAATCCCAGGTGACCAGGCTTGATTTGCTTAATGCAGCATATCAATTATACATGTTGCAGGGCAGCACTGTCGGATATAATCTCTGCACGTGAATACAACACGTTATATATTGGATTTATCAACCAAGCCTCCAATATGTCTATATTGGACTTACTAGACCTATCTCGGCAGTTGCCTCCAATATATCAGGGATTATTATTTCATAAGAAATCCATACGAGACACAAATATCAATCGTTTATATTTCTTAGAAATTCTCCTGAATTCTTTTAATTGTCTGTGTTTTGCTTTGAAAAATATAATAATCAATAATCGGACAAAAATATATATTTATTACGTATACAAAAAAGTTTCAAATCTCATATCATAAACAAAAATTTATAAACCACAATCCATCAGCATATAAAAACTAGCTTCACAATATATGTATCTCCGGTTAGTAACTGCATATATGATTAATATCATTTACCTTATCAGTTAGTAACTAATACACAAATGGTTAATAAACATTTCTGCTTAATACAACATGCATTTCCCAGCAAACAATGTTTAACCAGCCAGCTCTTATAGATATATATATATATCTCTATAATACATGGATCAACAAAAGATGAGCTAATTTAATGATAAGTAATAAAAACTTATTTAGTGAATCCTCCCCTAATCTCGAGAATTAAACTTCTAATCTTTTGCTTTTTATTTTGTAGTTATATAATTCTTTGCTTATTAATTCTAATCACAGTAATTTCCAAATTCAATATATATATTGGTATCAATCTTACAACATTTCTTTTAGGAATAAATCCTTATGTCCACTTCTTCATATTTCTATCTGCAGAATAGAAATACTTCGAATTTTTGGAGTTAGCCAGTATCTGAGAAGTCTCAGTCTACGTTGCAAGAATATCTGCAAATATATATATATATATAATTACATTAATTCCTTAATTTCATACATTACCTGTCCAATCTGGATTTTGATAAGTCTGCCTTGGAATTCCTGATGTAATAATTTGGAATGTGTGAAGATTATCGATATCAGATAATCAATGCATGTGAGATAGAGATTTGGTGAGAATCTTGATTGCCTCATGTCCTGGGATCTGCTATGTGTACTGGACATCTGAATGCATTGCGGTGTGTGTCTGAATGCTGGAATCTCCGACTGATTTGCAACCAACACTGCCACTTCAATTATAGTAAATTTGACGTCACTGGCAATATTATTAATACATCAAATCTAATATTTACTATCCTCTAGAGGGCAGTATTGCACTTCTTAATTAATTCCACCATTTCTTTTTAATATTCTTATCTCGGGTCAAAAGGTCAATCTACACAAAGACCTTCTCTTCTCCCAGTCACTAGACACTGTCAGGGTTATTCAAAGAGATTCGAAAAGTCACCGCACGTTCGGTGACTTTTCGTTCTCTTCAATACGGTTCCTTTTGCCGATCCCATTTCGGTGACCCTGCGGTGTATTCAGCAAACACCACAGGGTCCCCGAATTGCAGGGAAAAGCTACCGCAAACCTGACGAAAACTAACCGCAAAACCCACCGAATGCACGCCGAAAACCCGCAAAAACATCTGGATTAACCTTCGAAACCCCGAGCAGGAGCCGATCACACGCAGCGAAGCAGCCGAACAGGAGCCGAATCACACAGAGCCGAAGCAGCTGAGAAGCAGACGAGGCAGTGAATAAATTAGCAAAACCATTTGTATGAATCTGGGAAAATGAAACGCTGTTTGCAAAGAAACTACTGAGCGAAAATGACTGAAATTTACACAGGAGGTCCAGGGAATGATAATAAAGAGGGCTGTTACAGAAAAAAGAAGTAAACTTAAAAAAAAAAATCAAAAAAAATCGGACTTTTAAAAAAAAAAAAAAAATCTGAAAAATGCTTAAAGTATCCTAAAAAATCTATAGATAAAGAGACTCTTTACTGCAGAATTTTACAATGAATGGTTTATTAGATATTGAATTAAATTGGGAATATTTTTAACATTGAAGTCTATGGGATTCTCCTGAATTAACTTGCCGAATTAAACCACCGAATGACAGGGCATTTCGGGAACCTTTCACTGCTGGTTTGTGTTCTCTGAATAGCCGAAGCAGTGCTTTTTCATGGGGATTTCACTGCGCTCGAACAGGCACCGAACAGGCACCGTATGTTCAGGCAATTCGCCAGGATTTGGTGAATTGCCTGCTCTCTGGATAGCCGAATGGCCAGGAAAGGTAACCGAACACTGATTTTCAGCGTTCGGTTACCTTTCCCAAGCAATTCGGATCTCTTTGGATAACCCTGTGTGTCTCAATCTGTCATACCTAATTTATATCCCTACTCCCTTTTAAAATTACTTACTATCAGCTGAATTCTTTTCTGGTTAACTCAACAGAATCTATTCTTTAGTAATTTTTATTATTTACCAATTATATACTTTCTACATTATTTATTGGAGTATATATTTCCTACTGTAAATATAATAAAATATACCTTGATTATAAACATATATTTTGTGAATATAAATCTATATTACAGAGATATTAACTCTTATTCCTATACCCAAAAGACAAAATATCTTTTGTTTTAAAAACTTAAGACAGACCAATAAATTTAATTATGACACGTCTTAGCACTTAACTCCAGCATTATCACACAAAAACATTCTAGGTTCCTTCATGTCTGGCACTTCTTAAAAAAATATAAAAGACTTCACCCAGGAATGAACTCTGTAAAAAAAATCTCGTTCATTTCTAAACCTAGAGAAAATTGAAAGAAAAAAAAACTGTCTTTAAAAACAAAATGGCTACAGACATCCATTTTAATTTTTCCTTTCTGTAATATACCCGACAGCAATTTTCCCTGTGCTTTCCTCTGCATGAAATAGTAATATGCATCCAGGAAAACATGGCCAATCTGACTCTAGTTGGGAATCAGTGCATTATAGTAATGCCCTTGGCTAATGGTCTGCCCCCTCCTCGATAACTGTTTCACTGGCACAAAGACATGAGCAGAGCCCTGTTAGGGCTGCCAGATCAGCCATGCTTTCCTGGACACATATAATAAATTTGTGTCGATGGGCAGTGTTGGAAAAATGCAACCCTGCACCATATGATGCAGGTAAGAAATGAAAGAGGAATCCCGCAGCATTTGGATTATACATGTTGCAGGGCAACATTTTCCCTGTAGTCCCCTCTAGATAAAATTGTACCGTGTCCAGCTAAACATGTCTGATCTGACAAGCCTAACCCCGTGCCGCTGAGCAGTGATAGGATAGCACGGAAGTGTCGCCCTGACAGCCGTTGTCCCTTCCCTGCAGCCAGACTAATAAAATACACACCAACATCACTTCAGTGAGCCAATCACGTGATTGCCTTTCATTGTGCTGTTCCAACGATCCACTGGGATGGCAGTACCCATCACTGGCACGTGGTGAGTTGTGCTTTACAAAAGGCTACCAACGAATGAGATATCACATTGATCTTTGTGACGATATGCTGTCTTTTTACAATGTATCTCCCATGCCCATCTTTGGGCTCATTTGAAAGGGAGTCGCTCCCTGTGCATATGTTTCAGCCAGGGGTCAGCAACCTTGGCCTGTGAGACATTTTGCAACCACATGTCCCATCATGCTCAGCCAGTCTAATGAGACACTGCGCATCGTGGGAGATGTAGTTCCAAGACATCAGGAGGGCCAAGGGTGCTGCTAACCCCTGTCTTTGGATATATTTTGATAATACGTACAATGGTACATTTTGAGCAAATTAATTGCAGTCAAGGTCGACCATGATTTTACTCTGGAGAAAATCAAGGTCTCTGGTTTTGTTAAATGATTGATGCTCCGTCAGAGTATGGGTAGAGCCATCAGGTTCGGGGAGGCACCTGTGTAACCTGTCGGTTCTGCTCTGCCAATGGTCAGACATGTTGTCCGTCAATTAAAAGGCTACTATCATCAAAAAATGAAATGTCCTTATTGTAGTTATTTTATGTTGCTGATTTCTTACATGTGCTTTGTTTTTCTGCTGTATGTTTAGTTAATAAAATATTTTATTAATATCTGTGTGATCTTTTGTGTTATAAATTGCCCCCCCCCCACACACACACACATCTTTACAGCACTTGGTCCTCACTGTGTGGTTTTGGCCGTAGAATGGAGTGAATGGGCCAGTCACTGACTCAAATAATTCTATTGTGTGGGATGTATTCAAAGGACATCACCAGGGGGTAGACTAGAAGTCTTGTTGGGATACAGTGATGAATGTGAGATACAGGGATACATGATGGGATGCAGGAATCGATGTATGCAGGGTAGATGCTGGGATATATGGATGGTGGGATACATGGATAGATGGATGGTGGGATGCAGGGATAGATAGATGGATGCAGGGATAGATAGATGGATGCAGGGATAGATAGATGGATGCAGGCATAGTGGGATAGGTGGATGCAGGGATAGATAGATGCAGGGATAGATGGATGGTGTGATGCAGGGATAGATGGATAGATGCAGGGATAGGTGGATGGTGTGATGCAGGGATAGATGGATAGATGGATAGATGCAGGGATAGATGGATGGTGTGATGCAGGGATGGATAGATAGATGCAGGGATAGGTGGATGGTGTGATGCAGGGATGGATAGATAGATGCAGGGATAGATGGATGGTGTGATGCAGGGATAGATGGATAGATGCAGGGATAGGTGGATAGATGGATGCAGGGATGGATAGATAGATGCAGGCATAGTGGGATAGGTGGGTGGAGCTCAGAGCAAAATGGGAATCTGTCTCTCGTAGCAGCTCGGGCTCCTTCACATCCATTGGATGGTGTCAATACACGAGAGCCTATCGGCCAATCCGCTGCGCCGGCGCGTGCCGTAGCGGTGAGCGCTATAAATAGAGGGCGGCTAGTGCTGGGATTATAACGTGATCTGCTGGATCTCCCACCTGCACCTGCTGCCGCCTCCTGTCTGCATCCTGTGCCACCATGTCTCCCCAGGTACGCCCGAGCGCTCCACCACTCAGAGTCAGGGCAGCCTGAGACCCCCTCCCCATTATAGGGCTCCAGGATCTGACTAAGCCCCCCCCCCCGCTCACAACCCGATCCCCCGTCTGTCGGTAAAAACCCTGCCGTTTCTGCTCCGGGTCCCTTGGCTACTGGATGTGTTCCTATACTGTGCTCTCTGACCCCCCCCCCCCCATGCAGCCGCTGCTCTGTGCTTTGGTTTATTACAATGTGTCACCCCCCCCTCCTCCCCGTGTGCTGTTACAATGTGTCACCCCCCCTCCCCGTGTGCTGTTACAATGTGTCACCCCCCTCCTCCCCGTGTGCTGTTACAATGTGTCACCCCCCTCCTCCCCGTGTGCTGTTACAATGTGTCACCCCCCCCTCCTCCCCGTGTGCTGTTACAATGTGTCACCCCCCCTCCTCCCCGTGTGCTGTTACAATGTGTCACCCCCCTCCTCCCCGTGTGCTGTTACAATGTGTCACCCCCTCCTCCCCGTGTGCTGTTACAATGTGTCACCCCCTCCTCCCCGTGTGCTGTTACAATGTGTCACCCCCACCTCCTCCCCGTGTGCTGTTACAATGTGTCACCCCCCCTCCTCCCCGTGTGCTGTTACAATGTGTCACCCCCTCCTCCCCGTGTGCTGTTACAATGTGTCACCCCCCTCCTCCCCGTGTGCTGTTACAATGTGTCACCCCCCTCCTCCCCGTGTGCTGTTACAATGTGTCACCCCCCCTCCTCCCCGTGTGCTGTTACAATGTGTCACCCCCCTCCTCCCCGTGTGCTGTTACAATGTGTCACCCCCCCTCCTCCCCGTGTGCTGTTACAATGTGTCACCCCCTCCTCCCCGTGTGCTGTTACAATGTGTCACCCCCCTCCTCCCCGTGTGCTGTTACAATGTGTCACCCCCTCCTCCCCGTGTGCTGTTACTCGAGCTCCAAGGTGCTTGGGGGGGGGGGGGTTATGGAGATGTCACACTGCAGCTTCATCACATTATCGTTACCTTTTTCGATCCTGCCCCCCCCCCCCATCATCACAGGGTATTTTTGATGTTTGCCCCATTGTTTGTGAAACGCGCTGACACACAGCTGTCACATTGATCCGGATTCTCATTGCCCTGATGGTGCAGTTTCATTGTCTGATCGATGGCATTGGATGCAGCGCTGAGCGTTGCAGGTGGTGTCCTGGTGTCTTTAACCCCTTAAGCACCAGGAGTGTTTGAAGTCCATGCATTTATGATGTAAACATTGGTCATTAAGGGGTAGAAGGGGCTTTCTTACCCCCCCCCCCCATTGATGTGAATCTTAACCTACACCCATGCTTTACTTTTTTTTTTTTTTTTTATAAAACGTGTCATCTCTACTAAAGGGGTCGCGACTTCTCAGTCCTCACAACGCCTTAGAGCAGGAAAAATCCTGACACAATGCCTTTTTAATAGGCTATGAAAATGAGAACAATGCATTTCTCCGCTGGCGTTCAATCCATAGTTATAACTGGACAACCAGGGGTTAAATCGCATTGGAGCAGGGTTCCCTTCTGGTTTAAGCATGAAGCTGTTACTGGTTCCAATCATGATTCCCTGAAACCCAGCCTATCCTCGGCTGTAAACCTTGTCATTATTTGCAGGTGGGGTGATGTTTTAGTGGCTAATTGTGAAGTCTCTCTCTCCTTTGGGACCAGGGCCTGTACATGTCCAGCTTGGATATGGCGTGGCCTGTGCTAAGAGGATTCAACAAAATGACCATAAGGTCTCGCACATACTGCGGCCACAAACTACCATCTCTACGCTTAATGTAAGGTGTTGTAACTGATTTAGTGCTCTCAGGGTGGACAATGGCTCCATTGTGGCACAGAACTTCTAGTACCACAATGCTCTGGAACATGGACTTCAGGCAGTTTTGGTGCCACATGTTGGAATCCTTAGTCTGCTCCACAAAGCTTGGCTGCTTTCTTGGTGCATCTGTCTTGGAAACCCTTGGACAGTTTTAATAGGCTCCCTACTGGCGGCTTGGTTTTTTTCCCCTGAAGGTGAACATGGTTAGGACCAGCTAATAGAGCTGCAGATCCAGTCCCTTCGGGTCAAAATGACGCAATGTGTGACATCTACAAAATCATACACTTGGATCAAAGGTATGATCAATGTGGGTGGAGGCATGGTGCAGCTGCCACATAACCATTCATGGCCAGGCGCTTTTTTTTTTTTTATATAATCAGACCTAGGAGCATCTCTCAAGCCCTGTTTTTTTTAAAGTGTCTATTTTGTCCTATAAATGCTTGCAGGTAAAATGTTCCCCGGGTGTACAGCCTATAATAAGTGGCGCTGCAGCCTTTTCTGTTCCCTATGAGCCTAATCTCAAACCTGCTCTGGTTTCAACCGTTTGCGATGCACAATTCATATTCAGGAGAAGTGATCATGGCAGAAGCAGACCGTCTTGGCAGACATGGACAATGCATCAAACCGTAGCAGGCGGTGGCCACTGAAAAGCCTTTCAACAAAGAACTGCTACTGGTGACTTGGTGCGCATCAATCGACAGGCACTCGGCCGCTTCCCATGACTTATTGCAGGACTGAAGGCAAACCTTAAGCAGGGGAGGATGGCAACACCTTAACATCTAGTGGGTGAAGCGACAATTTCATATTGTTTCCAAAGACCGTTGCGATGGGTTTCTAGTTTTATTACCATAATGGATTATCCTTTCATACAAGCCTCCCTTGTGTCAGCAATCTGTTGCCTGGGAAATGCAATGCAATTCCCTCGCCGTTCGACAGTCCCAACGTTTCCATGGATAGGAAGAGCAAGGAGCCTATTAATCCCTTCCTGCGAATAAATTATTCCCAGTGGCCGGATTGAAACACTGATCCTCTGTGCTCACATTGACTGCACGCTACGGCTCTCCTAGAGCTTTAGAATCGGCTCATTGTTTCACAGCTACAAAAGTCTGTTCGCCTATTCTCTGTGCGAAATACATTGTTAAATGGTTCATCTGTGCAATGGACTGAACGGAAAAAAATAAACAATACATCTAGTATGTATTTACTAAGTGGACAGAATGTAAGACCTTTACAAATGTATTCTAAACAATATCCTACTCCCCTCCGGAGACTTACTCTTAAATCCTTACTATCCTATGGAGCAGCTCAACCATGGCCCTCCAGATATTTTAAAACTAGATCTCCCATGATACTCGGCTACTGATTAGGACAGCAGAGCACTGTGGGAGATGTAGTTCAGTAACACCTGGATGGCCACAGAACCCATAGTGTTAAAGTGTTTGGAATTGCGTTGTTCTGTCCAGTCTCCTGGTGTTGGACCTGGCCCTGCTCCTCACAGGAAGGAGGTTGATCACCCACAGCATAGTGTTGTAGCTTCTGCATTGCTGCGCTTGGATCCGCACAGACTGTTCAGAAGTTTAATATTTGAGTGCAACATGCTACATTACAGTAAAACATTTAAAATTCTTTCCCGTCTGAATTCATCAGTGTATCCACATGCAAACGTAACAGTCATGTGGATCAATGTGTAAGACTAGAGTGGGACATTGGCTTCACAATGAGTTCTTGTGGGGCAGGGATACAATGGTGCATGTTATCTGGTGGTGATCCTCCTATAAACCCAAGACCTTTTAATATACATCCTGGATCCTACCATAGTGAAGACTTTAAAAGCCAACCGGAGTAACACCCAATTTGTAAAGTCACTTATAAACCACAAAGGGTTATTTATTTTATTTTTTTGAAAGGAAACTAAACACACTGGTGCTAAAGGTACTAGAAACTAACAGTGTGTGTGTGTGTATAATTTCTCCAAACTGAGTTATTGCTTACAAATATCCACTTTAGTGTAAGGTTTGCACCTGCTGCTTCGCAACTAAAAAAATAAATAAAAATGACATCTGCAAAACTTTCGCGGCCCGTGCAATAACAAATGGGCTCCATATGTCTAACATGTAAATTCACATTACAATCATACAGGCAAAGATTTTGAATATTCTTGCTTCAAGTTGGCAGAGTGATGGGAGTTTAACTCCTCACACTAATCAGTGTGGTTTTAGGTTAAAGCAAAGGTGTGACTGAGGCTTATAGCCAACTTTTTTTCCTCCCATGCTGCCCATCTTAAGAATTGAGCTGGAAATGTGTTTTTTTTTTTTTTTTTTTTTTTTTATTGCAGTCCTCCTATAATCCTGGGGGCATTTCATTCTTTTTGCGCACATCACAGAACAGAATAGTCTTGTGTCAGGGAGCTCCGTTTTCCATGTTTGGCAGGAGGTTTTATGACAGATCTCCAACTTACATTAAGTCTGACCTGATCATTAATGTGATCCATAAAAGTAACATGAGAACATGCTGCTCTAGAGTAATGGATACCTGTGTAAAGGTTGTGCATCGTAATCTGGTAAACCTGTCTTGCTGGCCTGGTCTCCAGCATTGCAAGCCAGTTCTTTGCACTTTAGTGCTTTGTAGAGGCACCTGTAGCCATTGTTCGCAGTGTATGTGCTTGCGTTCATCCAGGGCTTGCACATTTGCATGTCTGCTTCCCTCACACTCAATGCTCCAGCATGGGAAAACCTGTTACTACCTAATGGCACCGATTGCAAGGAAAAGCACTCACAGAAATGTCAAGCTACAGTGCTAACCGGTTCTGGCCAGTAACTCGGTGCTCATGTCAACTTGTACATTCAGAATATCCATTTCGGTTCACCCCAAAGATTTGTTTTGCAATGACATCAAGTCTCAGACAGAATTTGCAGGTGGCAGGGATTGACTTAAAGGAAGTCTGCTTCTCACATGGGCAGTTTTATGTTGGCTGTTCCAGACTGATCTCACCAACTTTGCTGATCCGAGCAACTGAAACAACCACTAATGTACTTTCCAAAAGTACTCGCAGGCTTTTTCTGTTCCGATGCCAAACTGCTTTTTGCAACACTAAATTCATGGATGCAAAACTTTTTTGTAGCCAATACACCCTGACTAACGTCTGCAATAAACATTACATGAGACATCAACCTGTAAATTATATTTTGTACAGTTTGGACAAAACTCATGTTTCTTTAAAGTGGCAAAAGCCTCTTCATTAGAAAAGGGCTGTGCAGTCAAAACCCCACTGTACAACCTTTGGCGTACACCTTTGGATCCAGGTGTAGTTTGGGGAGGGGGTGTCTCGAACCTCAGTAACGTCATCTGGCTTGCCTGGACCCTTTCCTCCCTTCCATGAGCATATTCTAGTCAAGCTAATGAGCTTCATGCATTGATATTCTGTGGCAGGGGACATGGGTCATATTAAACAAAGTGGGGGGAATTGAATCCTGCAAAGGTGTGTGGTTTTTTTTTGTTCCCTCTGAAGTTCCACTGAATAGTATACATGGGATGGGGCAAACAAAGGGCAGTTGGTAAAGTAATCTCTTATATTTTTATGGTAAAACACGATAAGCCACTTGGTTCTTATCTGATTTCGGATTCATTTGAAAGGTATCGTGTTACTCCAGATCGGATTAAATGTCTCCTGTATAGAGTTCAAACACACGGTGGCAGAGACTTTGACCTTTGGTCAATACAATCAGGTGAAAGGTGCACGTTTCAATCTTCCGATGTTTAAAGTTCTATTAGCCTTATACTGCGATTTGTTACTAGGTTTTCACGTTTCTTCACGTTTGATGCGCCATTGTTTTGTCTCATCTAGGCCGATTTTGATAAAGCTGCAGAAGACATAAGGAAACTGAAAACCAAACCCACAGATGACGAAATGAGGGAAATCTATGGCCTTTTCAAGCAGGCAACTGTGGGAGACATAAATATAGGTAAGTCTGTAGTACAGTGCTACAGGGATACTAGAGGCAGATGTCACTCATCGTACATCTAGATTTTAACTTTAGTTCTTTTTGGAATGCTGTACCACACAAACATCTGCAACAGCTACTAATGACCTAAATGGGTATCTTGCCAATAACATTTAGTTCATGAATGGTTCAGGAAATCTCATATCGGGTAATAGGCTAGAAATGTAAACACTAACTTTTTGAAAGGTCAAAATTGCATGAGACGTGAGCATGCAATGGGGGTTTTAAAATCCTCATTCATGCCAATTGACCTCTATCCTAGAAGGCTGAAATTAAACTTGGGGCAGCATTCCTCACCTGTCCATGTAAAGTGAATGTATCTCCGATCCCTTCTGGGAGTAAAATGAGCATGCCTCAAGTGGCCTTGTATTCGGCAGTCTTCAAAGCCCCACAATCCTGACCTACATCAGTTTCTCAAACCTGTTCTCAGGACCCTCTGAGGCCAGATTTTACAGATCACCTTGGGGAAATGCAGACACAATCATGGAGCAGCAAATCATATCACCTGTGCTTCAGATATCTGGCAAAGCTGGACTGTCAGCAGGTTTGGGGAACCCTGACCTACATGTTTGGGTCCTCTCAGGCAGTCATCAATAAGGGAAGGAATTACACCAGTCCAACTCTTGCCAGCTTTTTATAGTTAAAAGTGTGAAATTTGTTTTCGGCATCTAGCCATGCAAAGTGACTCTGGCTTTCAATGACAACTATATTGGTGGGGCTCTACTGATGAACCTGTCACTGATACCGGGGGAATACAAACAAGGAGTCATTGTATAACTTGGACCTTGACAGTAATGTAGATTACTGCTTTGCTTATGTCCACCTTCTGAGATCATGGTCTCAATCGCCACTAAAACACTAGCTGGACTAGGTGTAGGACAGGTGTCGGCAAGCTGGCTCCACCCAGATGTTTAGGAATCTCAATGCTGCCCAGACAATTATGGTGACATGTGGGAAATGTAGTTGCAAAGATTGTCAAAGGAACACTCTAGGCTAAAAACCACGTTTTTAAAATTATATTATACCTATTGCCCTACCTAGTTATTCAGTTTTATGTAATACTTACACGCTGTTGGAAAACAAGGTTTAGGGTATTTATTTTAAATAAAAAATAATTAAATAAAATCCCCTCCCTCTTCCACTCCAATCGTGGGAAATCTTCAAATTGGTTAATGGTTTACATGAGATGCGCGCCTCACGTAAACCAGCCAATCAGCAGGCTTCCTCCCGGCTCCATCTTTGATTAGTGTTACATGCAAGAGGCTGCACGCAACACTAATCTCAGCCGCTGCCGCCAGCTACTGCAGCAAGTTGGAAACGTCATTGTGCTGAAAGCAAGATGACGTCTCCTACTCGGCAATAGTCGGCAGAGGCAGGAAATACAAATCCCGCTCTGACAGCTGGGAGGGCGGAGTAAAGTCCACTGCATCTCTCAGCTGTTTCAGCCGATCAGCTGAGCGGAGCAAAGAGGGCATACTTAGGTCTTCATGACCACCAAAAAAAAAGTGGGTGGTCATATTGCCTAGAGTATCCCTTTAACTCCTGATGTTGAACCTAGTATGTCAGGAAGATGCCAAATGCTGATCAGTACAAACACATCTTTACATCTGCATCTCTGCTTAGTGGGTGTGCAGATCACTATCAGGGACCCAGGCATCATAACTGCAGCTTTCTAGATTGATCAAAGCAGAATAAATTTGGAGGGTATTAGTTTTCTGGTTTCATTAAGAAATATTTAAAATTCAGAATTGGCAATCTACCAAGATTATACTCGCATCTGTATTTTAATGATTTTTTTTTTTTTTCTCCCCCTCAGACTCCCCTGGACTACTAGACTTAAAAGGCAAAGCAAAGTGGGATGCATGGAACAGCAAAAAAGGTATGTATTCCGGAACCCCAGGGTCATATGCATGAAGTGAATCAATCATGCAGGATATGATTGAAGTAATTTGTATCTTCAGTTTATTGGGAAAGTAACAGCAAATAAAAAGGGCTTTAGAGGGCTTATGGGGACGGGAGAAGGTTAAACGGATCTTCACTCCCAGGTCTCTAGACTGGGAGATTGGCAGCTTGAGGCAGGAAATGGGGCTGGACCAACTAGGAGTGGACTAATATTCATTTGAAGCAAAAGCATGGGGGGAACAAATAAGGAATCTGGTTCTGATAGTATTTGTATTGCTATGGTATCATGTATGGTTTTTAGTGGTAAAGTTGGTCGATTACTGTCAATCTGCACACTTCAAGTGAAGCTGTGACTTCAGAGTATTGGCTGATAATGGGTTGCCCAGTGCCTTGATCCTTTACTTTCTGACCAAGTGTTTAGTTATCTGACCATTTAAAAGCTTCTCCCCTTCCACATAGCCAATCTGCACATGATCACCAAGAATTCCAAAATTCCATCCCCCACATATTAATGCTGTACATCAACACTAACCACACAGCAAAACCAGGCAATTTCTGCCACATTCTATTTAGAAACCTATAGGGCCCTGGTCCTAAAGTCTCCCTAACCAGGTTTTAAGGATTCACTTGGGGAAATGCAGACTGAATCCTGCAATTACTGGGCAGTAAATGATCTGTGCTTTAGATATTTGGCAAACCTGGCCTGTTGGCAGGTCCTGAGGACAGTGATATTAAACCTTGACTAAATGTCAGCACGCTTCAAACCCCACTGACTATGGCTTCCTTTTTAGAATGTGTACACTGTTTTTATAAACCTGTTTCTTCTTGCAGGTCTGTCAAAGGAGGACGCCATGGCTGCCTATGTCTCTAAAGCACATGAGCTTATTGAGAAATATGGAAATTAATGTTTACTTTACCACGAAGGGTCTCTACAAAGATGCCGAATAGATTAAATGAATTCCTATTCAACTAACCAGCTGTGGCTTCATAAAAACTAACCTGAAATTGGTTGGAAATCTAGTTTGTAGTTTCCTGCACTGACAAAATAAATATTTTTTCCAAATATGTACCTGCGTTTAGAGTTTTTTGTGGGTCTTCTGGCATTAACACCAGTGTGAATTTCAAACTTTATCAAATCCACTGGTATTTTGGTCAACTAGACTAAATGTTAGGGAGGTTCTATCTGGGAGAACCAGGGGTAGTCTCAAATGACTTCTGTATGCAGATGTTCACTTCTGGAGGGAGTCTAGAGGAATGCTTAACATAATACACTTTATAAAGCGCCATCATATTCCGCAGCGCTGAACAATGGGTATGATACAGACAGGGTTACAATACATTGAACATTTGATAGGAAACAAGGGCCCTATTCCTGTGGGAACTCACAATCTAGAAGGGTGGGGGTGGAAACGACTGCAATGTGAGTGGCATGGTTGGTAGTGATGTGTATTCGTGAGTTGGGTGGCAGACTTCCCCCGTATGGGAATGTCTTCTACACGAGAGAGGAAAATAGTGGAGGGGTTGGTGGTACAGAGGCAGGAGGTGCATTTTTAGGATGAATGCAGAGTAAAAGAGCACATTGAGCAGCAGTATGGACCCTGCAGTTCCAATTCCAACAGGGGAGCTGGTAGCCAGAAAACCACTGCAGAGCTTGCATGGAAGAGACAAGAAGCCTGGGATTAATTAGAAGTAGAGACAGCTGGAAAGGATGCTCTGAAATTAGAGGCTCTACCTGGGAGGGTAGGACTGATCAGTGTTGGCATGAACACTTGCTGCTGTGAAAGGAAATTAATTCAGTAAGTATCTAGGTGTCAGGCCTTTAATGGGGGGGGGGGGCGCACTAGTGAAAGACTAGCTACATATTCTAATTGCCACTTTTTTTTTTAATCAGATACAATTGTGATGATAGAATATTGCAGAATATGGTGGTGGCCATCATGTTGATCTGGATACCTGGCTTGTGATTGCAGAAATGTTCCTTGCAGATTGATCAGTGTTGGAATGAAACTTTTGCTGCTGTTTCTGGCTTGTGATTGCAGAGATGTTCCTCCCTTAAATCTACTAGATTTACTCAACTGACAAACAATTCAGTCAGACTAGGACTTTGTCAAATTTAGCATTGTGACACGGCTGGCTTTTAAACATTGCAGGACAATCGTGATTCTCTGCTCTTTGAAGACACTACTTTGGTTAAACCGGATTGCTAAATTTTCCATGTGTCACAACATTTGGAGAGTTGTTCCTACTGGAGTCTAGACTTCTCACTGACAGAGCAGCGGCGCGACATGGTGTGCGTGGCTTTTTGTCTAGGCAGAATCCTAAGAAATGAGCTTCAAATAAACTAAAGCCGTAAGTGCACCTGTCACACCCAATAGACGTTGGACTTTGAGGTGCTGCTCCTCTCCCTCCACCCACAGGAGCATCACCAGACAGGCTGGGATGTTGAATTTTCCAGCTATGACCTGCTCTCAGACTAACTGCAAGACTGAACATCCTACAGCTCAGGTCCAGTTCCAAGCAAGCTGCATCAAAAGGCTTCTGCAAGAGTAACTGCAGATGTTGCTGACAGCATCTGCCCAGTTTGACATAAAAGCACCTTCTCGTATTTGTTGCTTCTGACGGAACTATTGACATTCCATTAGGCCCCGTTCACACCTAACCGTTTTAACGCATGTTCGTGTACGCTTGAACGGGGAAATCCCATGCTTTGCTATGGGCCCCATTCAGAGCGCGCAGGAATGCGCATTAAAACAGCCGACCCAAAAAGAAGTTCGGGAGCTTTTTGGGTATACAGCAGCACATTCGCGGCCATATCATAGCCGCGAACGTGCTGCAACACGTGTTTTTTGTATGCGTTAAACGCAGCACTACGCCCAGGTGTGAACCCAGCCTTAAGGTTCTGTCACTCGGCATGGAGCTGGGTGTCTATCATGTTCACTGGTCAAAAAGCAATTTCTGTCAACACTGAACCATACAAGAGACCCGTTAAATGTAGTTGCACAACCTATAAAATGACAGGATTAAACACTCAGTTCTAAAACATCTCATGCTTTTGAAATTTAAAAGCATTAGTTTCTGACTTTAATTAAGGACGTCTCTGGCCAGCTGTTGGCCTTTGCTTATCCAGATCTATAAAGGACAGTGATTTAAAGGCCAGAGGAAGGAATAGGTGGTACTTGATTTCCCGCCTGACTACGAAACATGACATGGGAGAATACCCCAAAAAATAAAGCTCACGGTGACAGCTTTTTTTTTTTTTTTGGCAATAAAGGTGGAATCTCCCATAAGCTTGTTTGCAATCATGTCGCATGCCCTTGGAGCTGTCACAAGTTCCTCAGCACAATGAATTCAGCTTGAGCTGTCCCTGCTCTTGGGACAGTGGGTTAACCCTTTCACTGTTGAGGACGTGTGGGGAAAGTCCTCATTGACTAAGGAAAGATGGGAGATTGAACACCGCTATCTCCAACTGTTAGCAGCTAGCAGGGGTCATATTTGATATCATTAGAAAGGCAGAGCATGGCCTTTTCCAATGATACCAAACATGACCATGTTTAAAGAAAAATATTTTAAGACGTGACATGTCTCAGCAGTGAAGGGGTTAAAAGGTTTGAGTGCAAAATAGTAATGAGAACTTTCAGCGTTTTGCAGCTCCTAAATCACAAGGGGTGAGGATTCGAACGTGCTTTGAACACGATGTGCCTCTTTAAGGGAAGGGGCATGAGCTGAAATGTTCAATAATTGTCCTGTCCAATCACTCAATGGCAGAATTTGTATTGCAACCTCGGCCTTCCAGATTATCATTCTATATTTATAAGCCGCCAGCATATTCCGCAGCGCTGTACAATAGGCACAGTATAGACAGGGTTACAATACATTGAACAACATTTGACAAACAGTACAGGAGGAGATGAGGGCCCTATTCCCGTAGGAACTCACAATCTAGGAGGGTTGGGGTTGGAAACCAGAGGAGAGGACTGCAAGGTGAGAGTGATTGGTGGTAGGCTTCCCTAAATAGGAAGGTTTTAAGGGAGCGTTTGAAGGAAGAGAAGTTAGGGGAAAGTCTGACAGTACGAGGGAGAGCGTTCCAGAGAGTGGGGGCTGCGCGTGAGAAATCCTGCAGTCTATCATGGGGAGAAGTTAGGCGCAGGTCACTGTTTGACCTTAGGGAGCGGGCTGGCGTGTATTTGGTGATTAGAGTTAGTGAGGGTTTTGTAGATAAGGATTTTGAACTTAATTCTGCAGTGGATGGGGAGCCAGTGAAGAGACTCGCAGAGACAGAGCGGCGGGTGAGGTGAATTAGCCTGGCGGAGGTGTTCAGGATGGATTCTAGGGGGGAAGAGGCGGGACCGTGGGAGGCCAGATAAGAGATTATTGCAAGAGTCGGGAGATTACCAGGGCGTGTATGAGTTGTTTTGTGGTGACAGCGGTGAGAAATGGCCGAATTCTGGAAATATTATGCAGTTGGTATCGGCAGGAGGAAGAAAGAGACTTGATGTGGGGGATGAAGGAAAGAGCAGAGTCAAGGGTAACTCAAAGACAGCGAACTTGGTTTGATGGGGAGATGGTGATACCCTCCACCGTGATAGAGAAGTCAGGAGGTGGGGAGGCATTGGAGGGAGGAATAAGTAGGAGCTCAGTCTTTGACATGTTGATCTTTAGGTGGTGGGAGGCCATCCAGGAGGAGATGCCAGATAAGCAGTCACTGACTTTGGAAAGGACAGGGGAAGAGAGATCAGGGGTAGAGCGGTAGATCTGAGTGTCATCAGCGTAGAGGTGGTAATTAAAGCCAAAGCTGTTGATGATTTTGCCCAGGGAGGAGGTGTAGTAGGAAAAGAGCAGAGGACCAAGGACAGAGCCTTAAGGTACACCAACAGAGGCAAAGGACACACAGAAGGACCTGTTGGATAAATAGTCAACCCAAGCAAGTGCAGTGTCACCGAGACCCAGAGAGTTGAGGGTCTGTAGAAGGAGGGGGTGGTCAACAGTGTCAAAAGCAGCCGAGAGGTCAATGAGGATGAGAATAGAATAGTGGCCGTGTTTTTTAGCAGTTAGTGACTTTGAGGGCAGTTTCAGTTGAGTGTAGGGGACGGAAGCCAGATTGCAGGGGGTCAAGTAGGGAATTTGAGGACAGGAAGAGGGAGAGGCGGTTGCAGACTAGTTTTTCTAAGAGCTTAGAGGTAGAGGTAAAGGGAAGCAGGGATACAGGGCGGTAGTTGGATGGAGAGTTGGGATCGAGGGATGGTTTCTTTAGTAAAGGGGTAACTAGCGTGTGTTTGAAGGCGGATGGAAAGGAGCCAGTGGAGAGAGAGAGAGAGGTTGAAGATGTGTGAGAGGGGAGGAATTAGATGTGAGGGAATGGGGTCGAGCGGGCACGTGGTGAGATGAGGACAATAAGGAATTGACTTCCCCCTCAGTGGCTGGGAGGAAGCGGCAGAGGGTGGCAGAGGGGACCTCTGGGAGTGGAGGTGGCAGATAACTATCTTGTGTTGGGATGTTGCTTCTGATAGTTAAAGTTTTACTGAGGAAGTAGTCTGCCAGGTCTTGAGCGCTGAAGGCAGCTGAGGGGGAGGTGCAGGTGGGTAGAGGAGGGTGTTGAAGGTGGACCAGAGCCGTTTAGGGTTGGAGGACAGCGTAGATATAAGCGATGAGAAGGATTGTTTGGCCAAGTGGAGGGCAGAGGTGTATGACCGGAGAATAAACTTGAAGTGAACAAAATCAGCTTCAGAGCGGGATTTCCTCCAGGCACGCGCTGCGGTGCGGGAGCATCTTTGCAGGTAGCGAGTCTGGAGGGTGTGCCAGGGCTGAAGCTGGCGGCGTGGGGCCTTACAGAGTCGAAGAGGAGCAAGAGTGTCTAGAGCAGAGATAAGAGTAGTGTTGTAGTGATTAGTGGCAGCATCAGGGCAGGTGAAGGATGAGGTGTGAGGGAGGAGGTGAAGTAGGTTGGAGAATTGATGGGGATCCACAGCATGTAGATTTCTGCAAGTGTGTGTGCGGGGTGGGGGAGCAGGGTGTTTAGGAAGTCCAGATAGGTTGAAAGAGAGAAGGTAGTGGTCAGAGATGGGGAAAGGGCGACAGTTGAACTCAGAAATGGAGCAGAGGTTGGAAAAGACAAGGTCAATAGCGTGACCATCGCGGTGGGTAGGGAGGAGGGAGGATTGTGTGAGTCCAAGGGAGGACGTGAGTGAAAGAAGTTTGGAGGCAGCAGGAGCGGAAGGATCGTCAATGGGAATGTTGAAGTCTCCGAGAATTAGGCATGGAAGATTAGAAGACAGGAAGTGAGAAAGCCAGGTAGCAAAGTGGTCAAAGAACTGGGAAGTTGGTCCCGGTGGGCGGTAGATGACTGCCACCCTGAGAGCCAGAGGAGAGAACAGGCGGATGCAGTGTGTCTCGAAGGAGAGGGATGGGGGTGGAGGGAGATGCTGGTAGGTGCAGGTGGGAGAGAGCAGGAGTCCGACCCCGCCACCATTTCTCTCACCCGGTCTGGGGGTATGGCTCAAGTGTAGACCGCCATGTGAGAGAGCAGCAACGGAGGCCGTGTCAGAGGGAGTTAGCCAGGTTTCAGTTAAAGCTAGGAGGTTGAAGGAGTTTGAAAGGAAGAGGTCATGGACGGCTGTGAGTTTGTTGCACACAGATGTTTTTGAAATCCTCTCCCATGATGCTCAGCTACTTGGTTTGCAAAGCCTCAAGGAAAAAGTAGTTCCAAAATGCTGACCCATGTTCTATAGGAACATGTTAGATGGGAGAGGCTGAACCTGATGGACGCATGTCTTTTTTCAGCCTATGTAACTATGTAATGAAAGGGTATCCAAATGCCCTTCCTGTATCAACACATTCATCTATCCATGCTCATCAGCCATGGCGATTAGGGGGTTAATATTTTGTGGGGGCTTACTTGACAGCTGGCTTGGTCTAGATCAGTGTTTCTCAAGTGGTGTGTCGCAACCCAAAAGTGGCCCACGAACTGGGTCGAGGGGCAAGTACCCCCATGCCTCTTATGCCTGGGACCCACTGCATCTTACCTGCAGCAGCGGGTCCCAGGCAACGTGGCTACCTCTGAATGTTCCCAGGTGCCACCTGGGGCCTGCTGCATCTGGTAAAATACTCTAATTGCAAGGTGGGGGGGGGATCTGTAATGGGAAGGTGTGGGGTGGGACCAGTGGCGTCGCTGGGTGGGGGCGGGGGGTGCGGCCCGCACCAGGTGACACCCGTGGTGGGGTGACACCGTCGTCACGAGCCTTTTTTTGTTTTCCTTGAACCGCCCGCGGGGCCACACGGCCCGCCCCTCGTGCAGTTACCGCCCTCCCCCTCATAGCGGCGGCCGCCGCCGCCGGCCGGTAGAACCAAGTTCCAACTTAGTGTGTGTAACCAGCCATGTATCTTGGCCTAGGCCGACAAGGCCTAGGGCGGCAATTTACAGGGGGCGGCGCCTGCAGCCCCGCCGGATCAGAAATCCCATGAGACCTGCTGCCGCCGGTTTGAGAATACGGCAAGCAAGCGTTTGTATTGCTGAGCTGCAGCACTTGGAGGAAGTGGTCACATGACGTCACTTCCTCCTAGCGTCCACCATGCTGAGAGTCTGAATCCGGTCCTTGTCTGACCCCGGCCCCAGCGCTGCAGAGTGCCTACCATGTGCATAGCATGTGGCATGAAAGGCAGGCTAATTGGCGCTGCCCCCTCCAGCGTGATTCACAGGATGAAAGTCATGTGATGTGGACACATCCTGTCACGTGCAGTTATGCGGAGGAGGCCAATGACGGATGTGTTCACGCGCCGAGTGGACAGAGGAGCAGGCAGCTCAGTGCTGAGATGGTGAGTATACTCTCAGTCACTCAGCAGTTAGTGTTTTTTTTTTGCAGGATCACCAAATACACACCCAAGTTACACAGAGTGTGGGCCTGCCCGAGAGGGGGGGGGGGTTCTGGGATGGGGTGAGCCAGCCTGGATTTGCCCCTCCCATGTGTGCATGTATCGAGCTCTTTAGCCTGCATAACAGGCTTCCATGAAGTCCTGCTGGCCCCATAGGAAAGCTGCTGGTTATGATGGAAGAACACATGGCCTCTGCATTCCTGCCCCAGCTCCCAGGAGATCATGTCTATGTGCAGACACGTGGTGTCAGGCTGTGCAGGTCAGTGTGAAGGAGCACAGTGAGATCCCTTATACAGCCCGAGAAAATGCAGTGTCTGCCCTCACATCCCCCTCCAGCTGTCTACAACGGCAAGGTAAGGGGTGCTTATATTAAGAGTCAGAAAACCCAGAGCAGAGTGACTGCAACCATTAAAATGCAGATGGGCGGAGGGGGGTTAAGTGGCCTGCTCTGTGCAGACTTCCCTCAAATCCCTTCCCTCCCTGGCTTTTAAGTCTTAAACCAGTAAAATGGCATTGCTGACCTGGAGAGATATTCTGTAAGGGTCACGTATAACTGGTTTCAGGTGGTCTTGGTTGGAGAAATAACAATTACATTAGGGGGTTATTCACTAAGCCCTGTTTTTCCATGTTGTTACTTTGAACAACACAGCTAGGAAAAACCTGCACAGGCTGGCGAAAGTTCAACATATGGTAAATCTATCAGCACTGTTCTTAAATAAGAAACATAAACTGAGCCTATTCTCTCACATTGCACATTACAGTGAGTTTTATTGCTGTGGGTTCTGTGATACGCTCATACACAGTGCACGTTTCTGTTGGTTTTATTGTTGTGGAGCTCTGTGATACGCTCATACACAATGCAGGTTTTTGTGGGTTTTATTGCTGTGCAGCTATGTGATATGCTCATACACAGTGCCCATTTCTGTGGGTTTTATTGCTGTGCAGCTCTGTGATACACTCATACACACTGCATGTTTCTGTGGATTTTGTTGTTCAACCAATTAGAGTGGCTGTGATCCAGTATACTTGACATGCGTGGCTGATCTTTGTAAAAATGCTTGAATTTAAACATTTCATAATTTTATTTATCTCAATAGATACATTTGAAATATATATCCATGTGTGCTTTCACTGCCTTCAAACAGGCACCGTACTTGCTGGCAGTTGGCAAAAATTGGTGTGTGAACATATGAGAGAGCTGCACAGCAATAAACCTCACAGTAATGTGCGCTGTGTGTATGAGCATTCATTGTTATATGGGAGTACTGATTTAGGAGTGAGAGTAGTTAAAAAAAAATCCGTAAAACTCGGGGGGGGGGGGGTGACACCATAAGTTACCGCACCGGGTGACACCAACCCTAGTGACGCCACTGGGTGGGACTCTGGCAGCAGCTCTGCACTCCAACACCAGGAGACTCTGCACAATGCACATCTCCGTGAAGCAAAAGGCTGTTGGGTAAGGGGGGGGGGGCCTCCCTACTTATATGTGGCTGTCATTTTGTTAATCTGTCCTTTTTACCTATTTATGCAGCCTCCTTTCTGAATATCTGTTCTGTCCATATATATGTGTCCTGTGCATTTTTCCATCTGTCCTTGTATCTGTCTTACACTCAATTTCTTTTTCTCATCTCTTCTTTCTCGCTCTCTTTCCTTTTACGCTATAAATCTCTTGCTCATCATCTTTTCCTGCCTTCCTCCTGATGCGATAATCCCTGCAGAATACTAGAATGTACACTGAGAATTCTCCGCAGAATCACACACTGCTTCCTGATCCCGGCTTCCCTGCATACCAGGGACGTGCGATGAGGTCAGTGGCTGAGGCACTGGCTAGTATCAGAGCCAGATATACACAGGTTATGTAGGTTCAGGGCTCCCCAGGATCTGTGTCGTCCACTCCAGGCAACTGCGCACTGCCCCCTCCACCTGCAAGGAGGTGCTGACAGTGAACAGGCACAGCCCTGCACCCACTGACTGTGCGAGATGTGGACAGTCACATGACTTTCCTGCGTCAATTCGTGGGAGGCCAGCTGGTGTTTTTTGAAATGGCTTGGACCAAGGGTGCTTTTCCATTGGTCCAAGCTATTCCTTTCTTCTTCAGTCCCTCTCTGAGACACTGCAGAGCGTAGGTTCAGGAATTAGGCAGCGCCAGATGCGCGCTGCAGAGCTCAATCTCTTGGCCAGCTTGCACTTATGCTATTATTGTAGTGTTCAGCTACACAAATTGCGTAGGCTCAGGGGCCCTCCTGAGCCTACGCAATTGTGTAGCTGAACACTACAATAATCGCATAAGTGCAAGCTGGCCAAGAGATTGAGCTCTGCAGCGCGCATCTGGCGCTGCCCAATTCCTGAACCTACGCTCTGCTGCAAAAAAAATGTGTGCAGCGGCAGATGGTGGGGGAGCGTGAAGTAGGTGCGGTTAAGTGTTTTTTTTCCCCATGTGCTTTATTGAGAAATTGAAAAAGTCGTACATAATCAATATCAGAGCAGAATATAGCAATAAAGCAGACAACACGGCAGATGCTTTAAATACAATACCGGGGGGCTTGAACAGCAGGCAAACGTCGGTGTTCGGGTGGCATGAACTACGTAGGGTGTGGTTAGAGTTTCGGGAGGGGACCGTGGGGGGGGGGACCGTGTGAAGAGTACACAAAAATGGAGAAAACCTAACAAGGCCAGGGGTTGTTCAACCAGGAGTGATCGTGCTCAATAACCTTACCCAGGGACAGCGCAACCCTTTCCTCCGCTGATCAAATATTTTCCACTTCGCGTAGCCATACGGTGAGGGGTGGGACAGTGGGCTTACGCCAGAACATTGGTATAACCAGGCACGCAGCGTGTAGAAGTCTGATGGCGATCGATTTCCGAAATACCTCGAACGGGTCCTCAGTGTGATTAAGTAGGCAATATTCTGGGGTAAATGGGGGTGGTGGTTCCATGACATCGCAAAGACAAAGAGCAGGGCAGTCCCACCATATATGGAGTGTTGAGGCATCAGGTACGTCACATCTCCAGCATTTGCTGGCTTCCCTATCAGCGTAGTGGCCCAAAACTTGGTGTCTTGTGCCACCTCATGAGCACTTTATAGTTGGCCTCCTGAACCCTCACTGCTGCGGAACTGGAGTGTGTTAGTTGGCATATTGCGCGCCATTGATGGTCTTCGAAAGCAAAATTTAATTCACGTTCCCAGCTAGCGCGAGCGGGACTGTTCTGAGAAGACGTGGCCTGGAGCATATCATACATCAAAGAGAGGCAGTGCGATGGATATCTGCCCCTCTCTATCAACAGCTCATTGCTTTAGCGGTCTAATGTACTCTGGAAGTGGGGTGATGGATCGTAACGACTGAATGAGTCGGTGATGATGGAGCCGTGTTAGGAATGAGTCTGCATTCGGTATGGGCAAGTGGCCACAGGGGATTGGGCCCGACTCGTTCAGGAAGTGCTTAGGTCGTGGAGGGGTAGGTTGGCCGTCCGTGGTCGTTGGGGATAGGGACCTAGAAAAAGCTGTTAACCACTGTAGGGGCAGAAGAGGTGAAGGAAAGGGAGCAATGCCGGCAGAGCGCTTCAAGGAGCTCCAGGCTCTCAAAGTGGTGTGTATTAGGGGGTGTGGGTCCACCATGGTCTTTTGTGTGGAAATTGGCAACCAGGGGAGGCAGGACAGGGGACACTGCGCCGACTCCTGTTCTATTGTAACCCAGGACCTAGTTAGCAAGCTGGTGGACCACTGCACTATGCGTTATAGGTGTGAGGCCACATAGTAGTGGGGGAGTGCAATGCCCCCTAGCTGTTTAGGGGCCATCAACAAGGCCAAGCTGATGCGCGGTTAAGTTTTTTATAATATTTTATTCATTCAGCATTGATTTTAATTAGAGTTGCTTTGTCTGCCATCACCCAGACTTAGACACTAATGGGAAAACTGGGGATGCTTCCTGCTCTTAAGTTCTAATTTCATATGTTTCAATTAGTTTATTTTACAGCAAACCCTGTCATTTTCACTAATGCTGTGATTACTGCACTATGCTTTCTGGAAAGAATCCCTGTTTACAAGATTGTTTAAGAAGTGCATACATTGTAGAATATTGCACACATGTTGTTTTGTGGAATAAATTATGTTTCAGAATTATTTTTGGGTCGCGACTTAATGACCAAGGACAATTGTGGGTCCTGAGGGTCTAGATCTTTCTGTAACGGCAAACTGCTTCATCCAAAACTAAGTTACGCTGCATAAGTAATACATACATATATACACCCAGATGTTGCAAGTCAGAGCAAAATTACTTTTCACAACAGTTTTAGGGAAAGTCTCCGTTATCCCTTTCCTCCTTGGTGATCACAGCCTAGAAATTTGCAATGTATTTGGTAGTTTGTTATGACCCAGTGTGTTGATTATCAAGGAGTCAGTGTGTCCTTTATCAGGCTGTCGGGGTATTTCTCGTGGCAACAGACTGGACCTTGCATATCTGGCATTGGCTTTGGCAAGCACACACCTCTAGAATTGTGCCAATATCCAGCATGCACTGAAGATGCCAGATTAGACTACTGAGCGTACAAGACTGCACTCAACCCATCCGTACAGATAGAGGTGAGACAGTGATCACAGCCCATTCATTTTATGCTGAACTTTTATTTCTCAGCAGCAAAATATATTTTTAAATCAACACTTTACAGCTTAGGCCAGGGTCAGACGAACGCATTTCTGACGGCCAGCGTCAAAACGTACGTCGTTGCGTGCGAACGCATTTTTTCACAGGAATACGCTTAAGCGGGCAGATGATGCGCAATTCTGGACGTATTTCATGACGGAGCTGTAAAAAAAAGAGAAAAATCTGATGAATCTAATCAATTGATAAATGTAAAAATAAGGGTAAGGGTATAAAAAGCCATTTTGGAGATGGAGGCGTTTTCCAAGATGGATCCTGCACATGTCTTTGTGTTTTGCTGCGATGGGGTACCTGTACCTCAAGAGGAAGAGAAAGCGGCGAACCTGGGTTCATGAAATCAACGCTGCCAGACCCACGCATGGACACTTTGTGACGCTGTACAGGCCACTGCGAGAGAGGGACCCCGTGAAGTTTTTCAACTACATGCGGATGTCCATCGCCTCCTTTGATGAACTGTTGTTGCGGGTACGCGAGCCACTGACCAGAGGGACACCTTAATGCGGGCCGCCATACCACCGGAGGAGATGCTGGTCATCACTTTGCGGTACGTACTGTCAAACACCTGTATACATGACATCGCTGCCAGTCACTGACATGAGTGCATCATGTCTGTAGTCACATGCATAACACACACAACACACCACAGGCATCATATCACACGTACATAATCATAAATGACTCCGACAACAATGTAGACCAAAATAATAATATAATATGAAACATGAAATAAAATAACAGTAATATATTCGGGACATATATTAAAGATTGTAAACTGAAGGTCAGGATTATATAAAACGTTAAACCAAATAACACATGACATACAAAAATAAAACATATTCATGACCTGTATCACAGATCATGATACCGCCGAGCATCTGGGTCATGAGGGCCGGTGGTGTGGCTAGAGCTGGACCCCGACTCTGGTGTGGCCTGGCTCCAGGGGGCATGGCTGGGTGGGTGGACAGCACCTGACTGGGGAGGGAAGATCCACTGGCATTGGTGGATTGTGGCACAGCATGGTAAGCGGCTGCGTGATGGGGACGGGAAAGTATGTCCTCCAATATTGCCAGAGATCTGTGCCGGTACTCCATCTTCTCCGCCTCGCTCATCTTGTTGAGGAGGAGCATACAGGCATTAAAGAACGACATGTCCACGGAGTCCGCAAGCATGCAGCGTTGGTGTGGATGGTTGGTTTGAGCCTCCATGAAGGTAACCATGGCCTGCTCCAGGTCTGTAGCTGGTGCCCTTCTCCTCTGTGCAGGTCTGGTGCTGACTGTTGTTGCGGTACCTGCCACTGTTGTGTCTCCGAATCCTCCTCTAGTTGGGACTCTGCAACACCCTGGTTCTCCTCCTCCTGGCAGCTCCTGGCACCATGTTGTTGTACCTGTGTGCCGGAGGTCGATGGCTGGTCCATGCTGCTGACGCTACTGCGCGGCTCCTGGGTCCTTCGGAGGAACGACAATTGCTCAGCATAGATGTATCCACGGACCTTTTTCCACCAGCTCCAGAGCGCGCAGCCATGGCTTGCTTCTTCTGCACCCGCGTGTAGTTGTCGCGTACTGTGCGCCATTTGTTCATCGCCTCTTGTGCTGCAAAACATGATGAGTGTGACATTAGCTTGTGTTCATGGTATGTGATCATATTCAAACATTCTTGTTTTGTCTTCTAGGTTCTCGCTAGTGGATGCAGTTTGAAGGATCTGCATTATAACTTCCGCGTTGGCAGATCAACAGCTGGTGAGATCGTCCGCAAGGTGTGCCAAACCATATGGGAGACCATGAAGGACAATGTTTGCCAAAACCGACACACAAGGCATGTCTAGAAATTGCAGAGGATTCTGGGAGAGAGCCAACTTTCCAAACTGCCTGGGAGCCGTGGATGGCAAACATGTTCGCATAGTGAAGCCACCGCACAGTGGCTCACTGTATCAGAATTATAAACATTACTTTTCTATGGGCCTACTGGCGGTGGCAGATGCCAACTATAGTTTCGTCTATGTGGATGTCGGTTCATACGGCAAAGACTCTGACTCCACACTGTTCAGGAACTCCACACTGTGGAATGAAATTGAGAGTGGGTCCCTGAACATCCCCAGAGCCGCACCATTGCCTGGCAGTGACGTGACAGTCCCTATGCCTTCGTGGGTGATGAAGCATTCGGCCTATCCACACACCTCCTAAGGCCCTACTCAGGGAGACACACTGAATGTGAAGAAGCGGGTGTTTTAATTATAGGCTGTCGCGGGCGAGACGGTATGTCGAGTGTACCTTTGGCATACTGACAAACAAGTGGAGGATTTTACATAGACCGCTGGATGTACAGGTTGATTTCTGTGTGAACATTGTGAAATGCTGTTGCATTCTACATAACTATGTGCGTGCCAGGGATGGTTTTAATTTTGACGATACCCTCACAGTTGTCGGTCTTGAGGATGATGTGAACGATGACATCATAGCGTGAATAGATACAGCAACAGGTATCGCGATGCTCTATCTAATTATTTGACGAGTGATGCAGGTCAGGTGCCCTGGCAGCTGGGGAGCATGTGAGATTTCACCTCTAGGATTACATATTTTTATTTATTGTTATTATTGTGATTTACAGGTATGGGATTATGAATTAAATAATCTTATACTCACTCCTGGATGTGCTGTTCTTTCTCGGACCACGTATCGTACTCCGGGTACACCACACGGGACACCACGACCCATGCGCTGGCCTTCTTCACTTTATCCTTGTCCGGTCGCAGGCCGTGTCCCAGATCTCGGGATGCTCACCACAGCGCTGATCAGCCTCTCCACGTCCATCTCTGGTCCCGCAGCCATGTTCGAACGGTCGCAGGTACGCTCCAACAAACTGCAGGAAACTTTGGCTGTTTGGACGTGATGTACGCCGCACAATAGCAGCGTCTGACGTCTCCTAATCACGCACACACGCTGCTATGCGGCCGCAGCGCACTCTGTACGTCTGTACTAGCGGTATCACGTTGTGCGAAAAATGCGTTCATTTGCCGGTTGCGTGGCGTGGGCGCACTTTTGTACGACGTACTGCGTATATTGGCGTCATTAGGTCATGTGCTGCTACTTCGGCCGTGATTTAGTGCGCCTGCACGCGGTTGAACTGCACCAGTCTGACCTTTAGCTTAACAGGACATGTACGCAGGCACCCCCAGATAAAAAACAAAAAAAAAAAAAAAAAACACTTAGGTAGAGCTGTCCCATGCAAGTCCTGGAGGCTCTCCACGTTTTTTTTTTTAATCAGCTTTCCAAACCCTGCCTCAGTTCTTTGAGATAATGGCACAATTGAAGTGGTGGGGCCCCTTATGCGAAACTGTGCCAGCCATTTAAGAGAACAGCTCGAGCTGCTATGCCAACCTTGCAAGTTCTTCCTGCAGCCCCTAAACTCTGCATAGGTGATAAGTGAGCTCGGCGCATGAACCGTGAGTTATTCCAACAAATCTTGCCTCGTCCTATCAAACTCTCTGACCTTCAAGAAATCCCTCAAAACCCATCTCTTCAGACTAGTGTACCACATCACTGACGCAACTCATCTCTCTGCTCACCAACTCACACATGATTGAAGCCGCTTCTATGGCCCCACCATTCCCAAACCACTGATCCTGCTATCTAGTGAAATTCCTTGTCTTCCTCAACCCCCAATCCCTCTAAAGTGTAAGCTCCTATGAGCAGGGCCCTCTACACCTAGTTTCCATCGTACATCCATTTATATGTATTTCGTTCCCTTCGGTTATTGTGAAGCGCTGCGGAACCTGTTGGCGATATATAAATGATGACAATAATAATCTCACACTCTCCTAAAGCCAGAATTGTAAACACATCCTAAACTTCTCCTCTTGCCTTGAAAAGGATGCCGTGATTCACCATTTCCTCGAGCAGTGACACTAAAGTGCAGTTCGGCGGCAGTAAAATTGTCCAAGCATTGAAATTTCAGGGCTTTGCACTTAGGCTAGGGTCAAACGAATGCATTTTTCGCAGCGAACGTCAAAAAGTTCGTCCGAACGCATTGCCGTTTTTCTTCACGGAATGCGCGAAGACGGTCATATGATGCGCATTTTTTTGCGTGATTTTGTACAGATCTGCAATTAAACACGTAATCTGAGTAACCAAATCAATTGCTGAATCCAAAAATAAGGGGAAGGGGTATAAAAAGCCATTTTGTGGATGGTGGCGTTTTACCAAGATGGATGCACTCCAAGTGTTTGTTGCAACGGGCTACCTGTACCTTCAGAACAAAAGACAACGGTGATCGTGGGTTCATCCCATCAACGCTGCCAGACACACGCATGGCCACATTGTGACGCTGTACAGGCCACTGCGAGAGAGGGACCCCGTGAAGTTTTTCAACTACATGCGGATGTCCATCCCCTCATTCGATGAACTGTTGTCACAGTTACGCGAGCCGCTGACGAAGAGGGACACCAACATGAGGGATGCCATACCACCGGAGGAGATGCTGGTCATCACTTTGCGGTAAGTACTTCCAAACACCAGCATGCATGACGTCGCTGCGCAGAGCCCCTATTGTCGGTCTGTAGTGACATGCACATTCATACCCACCCACACGCAGGCATCACATTCCAAGACACGTCCAAAACAACTTATGACACTGACAACAATGTATGTAAAAAGAAATATATTGTAACCAAATAATGAAGAAAATAAAAACAAAACATATATTATTGAAAATAACATAAAGGACAAAATATAACAGTGACAACAGAAACAGCATGTCAACGAAAAAACCAAACAGAGAAGACACCTCACAAATCGTGGTACAGAGGAGCATCTGGCTCATGAGGACCATGTATGTAGCTGCGGCGGTACCCAGACTCTGGGAGTGGCCCAGCAACACAGGACATGGGTGGTTGGCACCTGGCTGGCATATCCAGTGGCATGGGGGCCTTGTGGCACAGCACCATGATACACTGCCGCCTTTTCTGGACGGGACAGGATCTCATGGATGAGGTCCAGGGATCTGCGGCGGTACTCCACCTTCTGCGCCGGGGTCATCTGGTTCAGCAGGGACTGACAGGAGTGGACAAAGGACATGTCCTCACTGTCGGTGATGGTGCAGCGTTGAGGTGGTGGATGGTGCGCCCCCATGAAGCTGACCATGACCTGCTCAAAGTCGCTAGGTGGTCCCCTCCTCCTCTTGTGAGCCGGTCTGGTGCTGTCTCTCGGTACTGTAGCTGACACCGATCCGGTCTCCACATCCCCCTCCACCTGCGAGTCTGTGCCACCCTGATCAACCTCCTCCTGGCAGCTGCCAGAACCTCCTGCCAGCAGGTGTTGCTCCTGTGAGCCAGCGGTGGATGGCTGGTCAATGCTGCTCACGGCTCCTGGGTCCTTCTGAGGAACGACCGTTGTTCTGTGTACAGATAGCTGTGGACCTTCTTCCTTGCCCCCGCTCCAGAGCGCGTAGCTGTCGCTTCCTTCTTCAGGACCCGGGTGTAATTGTCCCGGATATTGCACCACTTGTTGATGATTTCATGTGCTGCAAAACATCATGAGAGTGACATTAGGTTCGGTTCAATGTTCTTGAACCCAGGACATGCTTGAAAACGAGAGAAATCTCAATGTATCCTTCCTGGTAAAATCCTTTATAAATAAATAAATAAATAAAATAAATGTGATCATAACACAGATTTACTTCATATTTCCCAGGTATCTTGCTAGTGGATGCAGTTTGAAGGATCTGCACTACAACTTCCGCGTTGGCAGATCAACAGCTGGTGAGATCGTCCGCAAGGTGTGCCAAACAATATGGGAAACCATGAAGGAGCAATGTTTACCAACACCCACGGACGAGGCATGGGTAGGAATTGCAGCAGGATTTTGGGGGAGAGCCAACTTCCCCAACGGCCTTGGAGCCGTGGATGGCAAACATGTCCGCATAGTGAAGCCACTGCACAGTGGCTCACTGTATCAAAATTATAAACATTTCTTTTCCATTGGCCTACTGGCGGTGGCAGATGCCAACTATAATTTTGTGGATGTCGGATCATACGGCAAAGACACTGACTCCACACTGTTCAGGAACTCTACACTGTGGAATAAGCTAGAGAGTGGTACCCTGCACATCCCCAGACCCGCACCATTGCCTGGCAGTGACGTGGCAGTCCCCTATGCCTTCGTGGGTGATGAAGCAGTCGGCCTATCCACACATCTACGGCCCTACTCAGGGACACACCTGACTGTGAAGAAGCGGGTGTTTAATTACAGGCTGTCGCGGGCAAGACAGTATGTCGAGTGTAGCTTTAGCATACTGACCAACAAGTGGAGGATTTTTCATAGGCCGCTTGAAGTAAATGTGGATATTGTGAAATGCTGCTGCATCCTACATCATTATGTTCGTGCGAGGGATGGTTTTAATTTCGATGATACCCTCACAGTTATGGGTCTGGATGAATATGCAAACGATGACATAGCTGTGAATAGACACAGCAACAGGTTTTGCGATGCTCTGTCTGATTATTTTACTAGCGATGCAGGGCAGGTGCCCTGGCAGCTGGGAAGCATTTAACATGTGACGGCACCTATTATGTTTGCCATTTACTTTTATTGCACATGCAATTTACATGTGATTATGAATTAAATAATCATGTACTCACTCTGTAGCTTCTGCTCTCTGTCAGACCACGTATCAAAGTCCAGGTACACCACCCTCGACACTGCAACCCATGCGCTGAACTTTCTGGTTTTGTCCTTGTACAGTTCACAGGCCGTGTCCCATAGCTCGGGATGCTCCGCCACAGCCACTGCAGCTATCAGACGCTCCACATCAATTTCTGGGCAAGTCATCGTCTGCAGCAACTGCCAGGTACCACAACAGCCACAACAGGACACTTTCTGTCTGGACGTTATATAGGCTGCAGGTGCAGCGTCTGACGTCTCCTAATCATGCAAACAAGCCGCTATGCCGCCGCTGCGCACTCTGTACGTCAGTACTAGCGGTTCTGCATTCTTGAAAAAATGCGTTCATTTTTCACTTGCGTTGCGCGGCTGTACTTCGTATATTGGCCGTCATTGCACGTCATTTGCTGCTACTGCGGCTGTAATAAAGTGCGCCTAAACGCACGTTAAAAATGCGCTAGTCTGACCCCAGCCTGAGTCATGCAAAGATGGAGTAACCGAAAGTTCAACTACAAAAAGTTGGGGAGTGTCACCAGTGGCCTCGGCGAATTTCACAGAACTGCAGGAAAAAGGAAGTTATTCTCCAAATAGATGTTTAAACCAATAAATGTATTAATGGGTCTAAAAGGAATCTTTATTCTGTAACTTTTTTGAAGACAAATTGTTAAAGGTGTTAAAAAAAAAAAAAAAAAAAGTTTTTACATTTAAATCCTATGGGATTTGCCTGTTAACCTGTCAAACAAACCCTGAGAATCAGCATTTCGGTGCAGTTCGGCATTCTGTGAATAGACTAACCATTACTTTATGGGACCAGTTTGCTGCTGCCACCAAATTTCACCTGTATTTGGCGAATTGACAGCTAATTGCCATTCGGTGGTAAATTCAGTGCTTAGTGAATAGACCCTTAAGAACAAATAGTTCCCAGTGTCCCTCTGGCCTCAGATCCCACAAGCACAATCTTGTGGAGATGTGCAGGATTGTGCTCCTCTTCATGGACTCCAGATGCAGATACACCATGCAGCGCGCAGAGCTGCTGTCAGGATCCGAGTGGGGCTCTCACAATATGTGACTCTAAACCAGCAGCTCCGTTTGAATTAGGGTTGCCACATCGGCCATGTTTTCATGGACACCTATTACTACTTCGTGCAGAGGGGAGCACGAGGAAAAAGTGCTGCCCTGCAACATGTATAATTCATATGCTGCAGAATGGAAATCAAAGCAGGTCACCTGGGATTCTGTTTAGATCAGTGTTTCCTAAATCTGTCCTCAGGACCCTCTGCCTCGCCAGGTGCCAGATATCTGAAGCACAGCACAGGTGATATGATTGCAGGATTCAGTCTGCTTTTCCCCAAGGTGATCCTTAAAACCTGGCCTGGTTGAGGGTCCCGAGGACAGGTTTGGGAAACACTGGTTTTGAGTTTACAGCATATGGATTCTGCAAGGTGGCATTTTTCATGCACTGCCCATCAGCATGAATAAATGAGTCCTGGAATCCATTGCCAATCCGGCGACCCTAGTCTGAATAGACTTAACAGGGAGCGACAGGATATCGTGTCATGCTGATATTTTCCCTTGCCGGCAAGACCGGAATAGGGCCCTTGAATGAATGGGCCACGCTAAATGCGATCAGAGAAGGAAAGATATTTTATTTTAGCAGGGAAAACACTGTTGGTTAATTACAAACTGACATTTGGTGGAGAGTTGCACGTTGTCAGACAAAATAGGTTAACGTGAATTTTTTCCCCCCGTTTTTGGAATTTCTGCGTCTTGGTTATTTTCTTTGGCCGAGTGCTTTTCATCAAGTACTAGAATAACAAAAATTCAATTAATAAAAGAACTAATCTATTTAAGAAGCTTCGTGATGATTAATGACTGTGCAAGAAATAACTCCAGCATTCTTCCAATGTTATAATGTGGGTTTATTCCTCAGCGGGAGAACGTTTCGACCCTCGATGGGTTTTTGTCAAGTCTACAGACTTGACAAAGACACGAGAGGGTCAAAATGTTGTTCTTCCGCTGAGGAATAAACCCACATTATAACATTGGAAGAATGCTGGAGTTATTTCTTGAATGGTCTATTGGATTTAGGGGTGGATCCATTCCAGCCAGAGTGGTGAGTTACAATCAGGACTATTGCTTGAGATTAATGACTGTGTACAGACTGACAGAATCACAGAATAGAAAACAGCTCCGGAATGAAGTGGCACATGAGCACGGCCAATCTGAAGACCATATAGTCACCATAATCCTTTCCATGACGAGCGCATTCCAGGTTCATAGAAAAGCATTTCATTAGGAAAGACTTGGCTCAGAAATAGCTTATCTGGTAGCTTTCCAGATATTTTGTCACATAAGCCACCAGCTGTTTTTGATTTTCAGGGTCTTTAAGGTAGAAATGAGCACCGGGAAACTTGTGAATACTGAAGTCTCCACTTGTTAGGTCCTTCCAAGCTACAGATACAAAAGGAAAAAAAGACAATCAAATAATATCAAATCGATGGACACACTTTTTTCTAGAAAGTTCACAGCTAACGCTGGGGTCAGACGGAAGCAGTGCGAACGTGCGTTGAGTCGCACTTTATTACGGCTGTAGTAGCAGCAAATGACGTCCAATATACGAAGTACGTCCGTACGAAAGTGCAGCCGCGCAACGCAAGCGGCAAATGAACGCATTTTTTTGAGAACGTGGAACCGCTAGGACTGACGCACAGAGTGCGATGCGTCGGCATAGCGGCGTGTGTGCGTGATTAGGAGACGTCAGACGCTGCACATGTCCGGCCAACATCACGTCCATTTGTTTTTTATAGCTCATTCAAAAAAAAAAAAAATACAGCCGAAATTGCGCATCGTATGACCGCTATCGCGTCTTCCGTGAAAAAATGCGTTCGGACACATCAACGCACTTTTTGACGGTAGACGTGAAAAGTGCGTTCGTCTGACCATAGCCTAAATGTTTAGCATTTTTTTTTCTTTTTCTTATAAAACCACACATACATTGACGTGGGTTGTAATAAAGCAGGGGTCAGCAACCATGGCTCCACAGATGTTTTAGAACAACATCTCCCATGATGCTCAGCCACTCATCAGGTTGACTGAGCATCTTGGGAAATGTAGATCCAAAACGCCTAGGGCAGTGTTTCCCAAACCTGTCCTCAGGACCTGCCAGATATCAGAAGCACAGCACAGGTGATATGATTTGCTGCTCAGTGATTGCAGGATTCAGTCTGCATTTCCCCAAGGTGATCTGCAAAATCTGGCCTGGTTGAGGATCCCGAGGACAGGTTTGGGAAACACTGGCCTAGGGGGCTCTATTCCATAGTTGGTGTTAACTTAACTAGAGCTGTTGTAAGCATGCCGGAGCCATTATAGTTTATTGAGTTGTTAAGGGGTTATCCAGAGCTGTTGTAAACTTAACGACAGGCAGGTGGCGGCCAGCAGAAGGGGGTTAATGCTGGCGGGGTGTACAAATACATCCCGGCATCAGGTGCTGCGGCAGGCCTCTGCTTCGGCCCGCCCAGGCGGCTCACACGTCATTGGCTGCAGTGGGACGGCCCGAGTACAGGCAGTCCCGCAGCAACCAACAGCCCGTGCCGAGTGCTGGGAGGAGCCGAGGTGGCCCATAGAAGTCAACTAGTACTAGTACACCCTACAGCTTCAAGGCCCACCCGCCGCAGGGACAGCATAGTAAGCCCTGCGGCAGGAAAGGGTTAAGTTAGCACTATGGAATATTGCCCCTAGAGGGCGAAGGTTGCAGACCACTGTAATAAATGAAGGCGTTTTTATTTCAACCAATGGAAACCACTAAAATACCTCTTCATGCTGTACTCTGCTCTCAGAATTAACATGTAGCTGCTTGTTGCACGTTTACCAGTAAAAGGAATAAAACAACATGACCATCATACAATGTACCCTACCCTCTAAGTCATGCGGGGTATCCTCGTTGCCATCAAAGCACGTCAGTCCACAGGATAAGACTTGTCCGTCTGGCTTTTCATACCTGTAAAAGTGCAAATTGACGTATTAGTGCTGAATCGGGATGCAGAATAGCAGTTGCAGAGACTGGCCCTGCTTATTGTAATGCTATTTCATGATGTTTTGCTGCCCACCCGGGGCCCTAAACTGCGTGAACCGGTACACTAGGTATCAAGCCCGTGTCAGACGAGTGCACACCGGTGCCCGTCGCAGCCGCGTGATGCAGCGACGGGGCCGGGCACATGCTTGTGCGCGCGCACGAACTGCACGCGCAGCAAATCTCTCTGTTGATGCACTAGAAAGCGCGTCAACGGAGCTGCAAAGCAAAATCTAGACAGATTCCAGCCTATCAATCGAGTATAAACAGTGGATAGAGCAGCCGCCCATATTTAAGGAGCAGAGACAGTTATAAAATGTACGCAATGATATCCGTGTGAAATAACTATGCCCTGAGAGGTGTTTTGCTGCCTTTTTTCTGATTTCACTAGAACTGCTGTTAATTTTTTGGGTGTTTTATATATCAATCTGATACACAAAGGAGTGCTAAACCTATGGGATACGTATACCCTATACATCGATGGAGATTGAGGATTAGCCCGCAATCTGTCTATATTAAGAAGCAGAGGCTAAAAGGGTATTGAATAAATGATCTGATCGGGGCTAAATCAACTCTTATGAGGAGTTTTAGAATTGTGAGAACTGATCAGTGTAATTATATCTCGGCTATATTCAATGCTAGAAATAGCGCTCTACTGAAGGAACACAGTCACTTCTATGAATGAATTAATTCTGCAATAATGCCATATGGAAGACTCAGACTTTTAAAGGAGAGATTGTTTTTTTTAACATGGGCATGTGCCCAGCCTCTGCTAATAAAGTACGGTTTTAGATTGGGAGTGCTTTAAAAGACATTGCATAGCCCCTTTTTTCTGTAAATATGGATATTAAATTAATCTGCAATATTTAAATCCTATTAGGGCTGAAACAACTAACCGATAATGAGAATAGTTGACAACTATTCTCATTATCGATTAATCGATTTGTGTACAGCACACTGTTTAGAGCCAGACTGAGTTAAACGTTATAACCTCAGATTCTGTTTCGTCCTGTGCCACCACTCCAACCTGCCTGTCACTGCCATTCTCTCCCTTTTTGTCCGATCCCTACCCACAAACTCCCTCCCACACTCAAGTCCTGTCTTTGGCCCAAACCCACCCACACTCGGGTCAAGTCCCTTGCCCAAACTCATTCCCTTCCACCTCTGGACCCTCCTCCTGCTCAGTTTGTTAATGAAATTAGTTTATTATAGTGTCCCTTTACAATAAAGTGGTCAGGCTGTGTGGAGCCCCCCCCCCCGTCCTTCTTACCCTAATTTCATGCTGACATCATCATGTCTATCTGAGCGCTTGTAGCAGCGTTCGTTTGGGGAGGAAGCAGACATGGGCTTAAGCTCTGCACACAGCATCAATCCATCACTCTGACCAGGTGCTCGTGTACATTCTGTGCGAAAAGTATGCAGTTTGCGTATGTTTTGCTTTTATCTGATGAAACGATTAATCGAAAAAATAATTGGCCAACTAAGCGATTATTTTCATAATCGTTAGTTTCAGCCCTTAATCCTATTGAGTCTAGTAGTTTGTTTAAGCCCTACTTGGACAGACAAGGTTGAAATGTCTGCTCGTAGCCTGATCCGTAAATCGCTGTGTTTGCAAATAATTTGGGTTAACCAAGGGCTAATCAATAAATTGATGAATAACTAAAATTAATTAATTCTGATTGCTACTTTGTATGATTTACATAGGCAAAATAAGCGATTAAATGAAAATGCTGCTGTACATAAAAGGAGGACGTGATCAACGGTGACAGGACAAGACTTCTATCCCCTAGCCACGGCTCTCAGGTCACCATCTCTTTCCTTCGCAAGTACATGGGAATAGCAAGTGCACACACAAAGTAAATGCTACTCAATATCCAGCTTTATTTGGGTGGGGACAAAAAAAAACTCAATAGAAAAAAAAATAGATGTGTAACAGGAAAGTAAATTTAGAGCTCCTTTACTTTTGATCAATTAACACTCCTTAGTTTGGGGCCAAATATATAAAATTAAATAAGGGCCATGTCAGATGAGCATACTATGTGCGCCCGTACTGACGTGCCTACCAGCATCCGTCGCAGCGTTGTGACGCTTCGTTGGGGCCGCCACACACTGTAACGCATGCACGAATTGCACGTGCTACAGCAGGTGTGCTGCGGACGTTTAGAAAGCCTCCCCGTCTAAGTGCTACGACGTGCCTTTGCCGGGGCTGCAAAGCCATAGGAGGATCGAGCCTTGCAGCACTGAGCGCACTTAGGCTGGGTTCACACCTAAGCGTTTTACAGCGCGTTCCTACGCACTGTAAAACGCTCAAACAGTGGAATCCCATGATTCCCTATGTGTGCATGTCACACCTGGCCGTTTCTCAGCGCGCATGAACGCGCTGATAAACGGCCGACGCACAAAGAAGTTCGGGAGCTTCTTTTCTGCAGATAGCCGCGCGTTCGCGGCCATATCATAGCCGCGAACGCACGTGCGTTTGTTTGTATGCGCGAACAAAAAACGCACGCATTGCGCGACGCTGCGCAACGCGTAGGTGTGAACCCAGCCTAACTGCGCTCAGCGAGTTGGCCAGACAGGCATTAGAGTGGAAGTAACGTCCACTCGCACAGACATTCCTTCCGCTCTTAAAAACGCTCGTCTGACACCATACTGCATCACGATTCTCTTTAAATCTCTGAACAGGCTTGCCACTTAACCTTTATTACCAGTCCGTTAAATAGTGCAGATGAAACTTCTTTTTTTTTTTACACACGTCTACCTCTATTCCTCTGAGCTATTCTAAATCCTTCTAACCCGTCTCCCTGCAGGCGACACAGAACATGCCTCAAACATCCTGCCCTTAACCCCCTGACCCAGGAAGATTAGCAGAGCTCAGAGCAGAAGTCTGCAGTATGCTGCTTAAGAAATAGGATTAAATCCTAGTGTGCAGAAAATAAAAAAAATAAAAATGTAAAAAAGGTGCTATAAATTGCCAGAATGCTTTTTTTTTTTTTTACTAGGCCGGATTTAAGGTATATAGGAAAGGGGGAGAAAAAAAAAAAAAAAAAAAAAAAAGTAGAATGACCCTTTAACTTACATGAAGGATTCAACAATCCGGAGGTCAGCTTTCATGGCGGGGATAAACATTTTCAAGGCCTCTTTGTTCTGAAGAATTGCCGTAGGTGTACCCCCTGCCGTGGACAGCCAGCACAATAAGTCCTCATCGGTCTTCTCAGACTTTTTGTCGGTATGGAGCCTCAACTCAGACTGCAACAAATAAATCCCAATTACACAACGTACAGAGTGAGCACATTCTGAATTTTTTTAAAATACAGAATTCCGCTTCGGCCCTGCAGTGGAGTTTACGTTCAATACGGCGAAAAAAAAGAAGCTTCTGAAATAATTGCTTTTTAATTTTGTGTTTAATTTTGTAGACCTGCGCCTTCTACCTTTAAAATCATTACTAAACCAACTCAAAGAGGGCATGTTAAGGACAGACAAAGAGCCAGGGCTTTTTAGGGACACATTGGAGCAAAACTTTTCAGTGCCCCTTGTGGGTGTGTCTTAATTAGTCCCTCCCTCGCTTAAACACTCCCCTTCCAGTTCCACGGAGCATCATTGTGAATCGCATTGTCCTTGCCTTCTCTACAACTGTGGCAGCTTTTCAGCGTCACAGAAATAACAGTCAGCATTCAAAAATGGACATGGACACTCTAAAGTGGTCGGGATGGGAGGTGTGCACCCACTCCCAGCTCCTCAAACTGGCAGAAAACGCTGGGTGTAGTGGAGCAGTTTCCTCCACCCCACCCAGCGTCACCAGATTGGTCTCAAAGATGGGGACGTTGGCACAATTTCTGTGTGTTGGCATCACTAGTGACCAATTGTGTTAGCGATCGGAGCCGCGCATGCCCTATGACAGGGCTCAAAATTTCAAGTCCCAAGCTACTAGCCAGACCTTAAAAGTTACTCGCCACCAGTTGCCCCACCTACCCTGCTCTGAACTCCACCCCTAAACACACCCTCTTAAATTATATTATGAAATTACACTGTTAAAGGTTTTATTCAGAATAAAGTTACAAAAAATAAATAACTTTAACCAGACCGAGACTCCAGATACATGTATACCTAGACATCAGATACATGTATATCCAGACATCAGACGCCAGATACATGTATATCCAGACATCAGATCCAAGTAATATCTTCCATTAAGTACAGACTCCTCTCCAACAGTTTTTAGGACCAAATTAATTTGGGGTTTATGCATCTGATATATCAAGTGGAACGAATACTCTCTTTTAATTGTTCGTATGCCAGATTATCAATAGAAGTTAGAAAACCCCAGAGTCAGTTTTACCCCTTGGATGCTTATACAGATTAATCCATTAATATTCGTGTGCGAGATTTCCTTTTTTTTGCCCCTTCCGTATCACTCATCTTTATAAATAGATATATTTAATTTTGCTGAACCTCAAACGCCTACGCCACCATTTCACCAATTATGACCCCTCACGGGAGAGGTTAGTTCTGCCAAGGGCCCCCTGTAATTCATTTCTCTCTCCCCCCTGTAATTCATTCCTCCCCCTCCCCTGCAATTCACCCCCCCCACTCCCCTGCAATTCATCCCCCCACCCCTGCAATTCATTCCTCCCCCTCCCCTGCAATTCACCCCCCCCACTCCCCTGCAATTCATTCCCCCCACCCCTGCAATTCATCCCCCACACCCCTGCAATTCATCCCCCCCACCTGCAATTCATCCCCCCACTCCCCTGCAATTCATCCCCCCACACTCCCCTGCAATTCATCCCCCCACACTCCCCTGCAATTTCCCCCCCCCAATTCATCCCCCTCCCCATTGCAATTCATCCCCCCACCCCTGCAATTCATCCCCCTCCCCTGCAATTCATCCCCCTCCCCGCAATTCACCCCCCCCTCCCCTGCAATTCACCCCCCCCTCCCCTGCAATTCACCCCCCCCTCCCCTGCAATTCACCCCCCCCTCCCCTGCAATTCATCCCCCTCCCCTGCAATTCATCCCCCTCCCTTTACCTGACATCGCGAGTAGTAGAGTGAGGGGGCGGAGATAATCCCCGCTTCCCTCGCTCGCTGAGGCATGCTGAGTCCTCCTTCACGCTGTGCCCGGAAGAGGAGGAGCGCAGCGTGAAGGGACATCCAGCGTGTAGCAGTCAGGTCCGGTAAAAAGGGGTGGGAGAGGTAATTTGCACCCCTCTGTTGTGACACTTTGAGGACCAATTGATTCCTCACGCCGGATGTTTCCCATCTCTGGTTTTCATGATGTACCCGGCATGCCCGCGGTCTCTCCATGCTACACTCTCACTGATGCTGCTTTGGGGAGACGGGATGAACCTCTTACTGATTCAAGATGTTTGCTCGGCGCAGTTTCCCGTGATCCGTTCACATGGTGCAGCAAACGGCCGAGTGCGCTGAGCAAAACTCTGAGATCAGTAAGAGGTTCAACCGGTCTCCCCGAAGCAGCGTCAGTGAGAGTGTAGCATGGAGAGACAGAGGGCATGCCGGGTACAGCATGAAAACCAGAGATGGGAAACATCCGGCGCGAGGAATCAATTGGTCCTCAGAGTGCCACAACACGGAGGTGCAAATTCCCTCTCCCGCGCCCTTGTAACCGGACCTGACCTGACTGCTACACGCTGGATGTCCCTTCACGCCGGCTGCAGCATGAAAAGTGACGGACAGTAAAAAGAGCATGCGGAGCTGTTAGCGTGCCGGAAGTGGCTTCTGCCGGCAGAAAAAAAAAAACGGCTGCCACTGGAATACGCAGCGCAGGTAGAACGATATACTTTATCGTGCTGCCTGCGTGTGCATTTCCACTCGCCCAACCTTAATTTCCACTCGCCAAATGTGAGCAGGCGAGTGGAAATTTTGACCCCTGGGCCCTATGTACATACAGTACACAAATCGCATTGCAATGTGTAATTTGTGGTTCCTACGCTACGGAAGTTGTGTTAGATAGCTCCAGGGACTTCCGGTTTCGGGAGTCACTAAGCTGTGCTCAGTGGGACAAAAGGTGAGTAAAATCACCCCTGTCAGCAGCTTTTGCCTAATTACTTAAAAGGATATGCATGGCGGGAATTGTTTTTTTTTTAAAATTGACATTTAAACATTTTTATACCTATAGACAAATTAGAATAAAAAATCAATAAAAGTTTTGAAAATGTGTAAAAAAAAAATGTTTATTTTCTTCCTTTAAACTAGGTCATTTAATCTTCTCTGGCCACGCCCCTTAGCTAGGGGTGTTTCTTCAGCTTCCTGGATATTCCCCGCCTGGATATTCACCCTGTGCCAGAGAGAGAAACCCTGTGCGAGAGAGAGAAACCCTGTGCGAGAGAGAGAAACCCTGTGCGAGAGAGAGAAACCCTGTGCGAGAGAGAGAAACCCTGTGCGAGAGAGAGAAACCCTGTGCGAGAGAGAGAAACCCTGTGCGAGAGAGAGAAACCCTGTGCGAGAGAGAGAAACCCTGTGCGAGAGAGAGAAACCCTGTGCGAGAGAGAGAGAACCCTGTGCGAGAGAGAGAAACCCTGTGCGAGAGAGAGAAACCCTGTGCGAGAGGAGAAACCCTGTGCGAGAGGGAGAAACCCTGTGCGAGAGAGAGAAACCCTGTGCGAGAGAGAGAAACCCTGTGCGAGAGAGAGAAACCCTGTGCGAGAGAGAGAAACCCTGTGCGAGAGGGAGAAACCCTGTGCGAGAGGGAGAAACCCTGTGCGAGAGAGAGAAACCCTGTGCGAGAGAGAGAAACCCTGTGCGAGAGAGAGAAACCCTGTGCGAGAGAGAGAAACCCTGTGCGAGAGAGAGAAACCCTGTGCGAGAGAGAGAAACCCTGTGCGAGCTAAGGACCTCAGACTGGGGGAACTGAATATTAGCATCTCTGCAACTGTGAATTTGCAAAACACACTCACCCGCTGTCTCGCTCACACACAGACTCACACACTCGCCTGTTGACTTGCTCACGCTCTCACAGACTCACCCACTGTCACGCTCACTTGCGGTCTTTCAATTGTTTACATACTACCTCAAACTCCCACACACAGTCACTCACACTCTTTTTTGTGTTGTCTCTTGTGCACACTATCTAACTGCACCTTTTCTTGATCTTTCTCTGCTTTTTCTTGATCTTTCGCTGCTTTATCCTGCTGTTCTTTCTCTCTTTACCGTTTCTTGCTGTGTCTGTGCTTGTCTTTGCTGTCTCTCTCTCTCTCCCTGTGTGTAGGGATTTCTCTGCTTCCCTGTCTCTGCAGTAGCTGGGGGTGAAAGTTCAGCCCCGCCCTCCCCTCAGCTCAGAGTGCAGGAGGGAGGAGGAGCAACTCAGTCGCACACGCTCAGTGCGTTTTTGCATAGCATGTTTTTAAAAGCTCACTAGCAAAGCATGCATGATCCTAAAAAAAAACCAAAAAAAAAACAGACCTATTTTTAACCCTTTCCATGCAAAGGGTTAGTGTGTTAGGGATTCCGCAAGGTGCAGTTTGTCAGACAAGGGGTTGCAACAAAAGCAAATGGTACAGATTACAGATGGCAATTACAGAGTCACTTACATGGGGTGCAGATATCCCAGACACAAAGAGATGGATGGGCTCCACGCCATATTTCTCCTTTAGCCTTACGGCAGTAGCGAAGCTGGTGAGGGACCCGAAACTACAGAGCAGATAAAAATAAACAGGTCACAGACGGCTGGAGGAATTCTACACAAGGGCTGCTCATGTGATGGTGCCAAGATGCTCCCCCAGGCTCAGGTTCACAGGTCTGGTTCACATAAAAGGTCGATATAGGCATCCTTCCAAGGTCAAAAGGTATGTACAGTATATAACCCATATTCCTCAGGACAAGCTTAGAATTATTTTTTTTCTGTCACTAGTTCAATACCATTTTGTTATGTTGATATATTAATGAATTTAACCTGTACATGCCATGACAGCCACAATAAAATGTCCCTATAGGGCGGGTGACTGTCATAGCGAAGCCATCGGTTGAAGAGGCTTATACTTACCTCTGGTCACTGGGTTTGCTGCTGCAGCCTGCGGACTTTAGTGCCGCTGTGTGGTCGATGTGATTGGCAGTCACATTGACCACATGGTATCATGACGTGTAGGGGGTGCTTGTTGTCAAGAATAGGTTAATGCATTTTAGATCAACCTTTGAACGGAAATAGCTGTGAAGGTTTTCTCTGCACGGTTTCTTTAAAGTGCACCTGTCTAGACCAGACCAGCTTAGTTTCAGCAACATTAGGAGCTCAAAAACGAGGTCATGCGACTCCCTGAATGAGCAGGTTTTTCCCCATCAATGGGTTTTTTCTTCCCTGATGGCACAGCGGGCATATTCCAAGATGGCAATGCCAGGATTCATCGGGCTCAAATTGTGCAAGAGTGGTTCAGGGAGTATGAGACATCATTTTCACACATGGATTGGCCACCGCACAGTCCAGACCTTTATCCCAAAGATTCTCAATGGGGTTATGTACTGGAGAAGACTTTACGCGGCGCTGCGACTCTCCCATCATCAATACAAGATATTGGCCACAAATTAATGCAAATCTGGATGCAAATAAATGCTGTGACATTGTATGAGCTTATTGAAACGATGCCACGGTGAATGCGTGCCGTAATCACAGCAAAAGGCGGCCAACCAAATACTACAGTGTGTGACTTTTTTGGCCAGACAGTGCAAGTCCTGAACAACTGGTGCATGCCAATATGTCTGGTGTCAAAAGCCAACTCACAGACCAAACCGAATGAATGAGGAGACGTGCGCTGGACTTAAACACTGTCAGAGCTATTCAGAGAGAGGTGAAAACCTTGAGAATTGCCAGGAGACTGAGCAATCTAGACCAAATAGCTGATTTGGAAAGTCAGATAAATGGGAGAATTTTTCTGGTTTGACCTAGAATTTTCAATTCTCCAGTCAGTCTCAAGATTTTCACCCCTTTCTGAATAACCCTGTGTGTAATTGTTCCTCCCATGTGGCTGATGATCTGAGATGCGGGTTTATATACAACCTATCAACACTGCCTTATTCCACCACAGCGCTGCCACGGACACTGCTATGAGATGTTAATTATTCGGGATGCATTTGGCATGGGTTCTTACAAATAGTTTTTGGAGATTACTCTATTTTTTTTTTTTTTTTTAAATAAAATTACCTTGGATTTCCAAAAATAAAATATACAGGTCTATTCAAAGAAAGGTGAAACTCTGGGAGAACTTTTGGAGAAGTGAAAATTCTAGGTCAAAATAGCCAAACCAGGAAAATTCTCCCATTTATCTCACTTTCCAAATCGGCTCTTTTGACCTAGAATTTGCACTTCTCCTGCTAGTTATCCTGGTTTTCACCTTTCTCTGAATAACCCTGATAAAGTGCTGCCCAGGGGTCAAGTCGAGCAGGAATGCAAGGGAACGTAGTTCCTCCACTACTTTTGCAGGGGAAGCAGAGTTCCCATTGGTCATTCATAGATTTCCATGTTATGTCATAGTAAATGATTTATGTTGTATTTTTCCATAAAACACTGTTTGTTATATATATTTTTTTATATATATATATGAGTGTGTGGTGTGAGATTATTTGGGGGAATATCTCGGGGAGTTCCCACACTTTCTGTTGTAGGACCTGACCCCTGGTGCTGCCAGAACCATGTCACAGCTTAAGATTCTTTTTAGCTTTTGTTTGAATCCCGTCATAAAGAGAAGAGAATGTAAAGTATACAACAAGAACGAGGGGATAAGGGAAGGAGAATAAGCAAGCGATAAACAAGAGCAGAGAAAGCGAGAGGACGGAAGAGCAGGAGGAGGCTACATGTAAGGCCGGGTGCACACTAGCATCTTCTTCTGCGCACTAGCGCGCGTTATGACGCTCTTTAGGACGTGCGTTGTAGCATATAATTACGCAGATAGAGAAGAACACACGTAGTACGCGTGCAACGCATAACGCGCGCTGAAGACGTCCATCATGGAAACACCAAGGCTTTTACGCTAGGATTGACGCAATGTTGGCCGCATGCTGAACGTCAAATGCCCAGCTTTTTTTTCTTCATTCAACTCAAATTCAGTTTTTACGACGTGCGTCAAAATTAATGCATCCTCTGGCGTCTACCAATCTCTTCCGTAATAAAGTGCGTCCTTTTAAACGCATGCTAGTGCGCAGAAGAAAACGCTAGTTTAAGTGCAGCTTCTCCTGTTGCTGTTTAAGTAATAGTCTTGAGAAGCGCCGGTGTTTCTCAGCACAGCAATAACGGCGATTTTAGCCTGTATTTGCAACACTGGCAAACAAAGGCGCTTAGTGGATAACCCCCTATGTATTTTTTACCTGTGGCCAAAAAACGCCAAGGACTTTTCATGTAGCAGTGGCAGTAAAAATTCACAAACTTCATCAACGATTTGGTCTATGTTCTGCGCAAAAGATTCTCGAGAACGTGATTCTCTTCCAGCGAGCATTACTGAATACACTGTAACAAAAAAAAATATATATATTTTATTATATACAATATGAATTTTTATAATTTTTTTTTTTTTTTTTTTACTTTACCTATTAGTCCTAAACTGCCATCTCAAGATTTGATTATATAGATACACAGTGAGAGTATCCCTCATCCAAAATCATTGGGACCGAAAGGGTTTCAGATGTGAAATATTTGCATGTAATAATCAGATGTACCGGCTGGGTGGAGTAGAGGTAAAAATCACTGCTCTATAGCCGTGGAGACACAGGTTTGAATCTTGGCCAGAGCACCTCTCCAGTAAGTGTCCTTGGGCGAGACACCTAACTGCACCCAGGACTTAAATGAAAACAAGAGAAATCTCAGTGTATCCTCCTGGTAAAATACTTTCTGAAGAAAAAAATTAAAAAGATAGATGTCTTGGGGATGGGAGCCAAGTCTAAACATGAAATTGGTTTGTGTTTCATATACGCACAGCCTGAAGGTGAATTTATCCACTATTTTTAATAATTTTGTTCCCATCCACTTTTGGTATCATTTCCAGAAAATAAATTTATATATAAGTTTATTATTTTAGAAGTCATTTACACATCCCAGCAATTCAGAGACCCGCTTCACAGAGAAGCTCATGTGCTACATTCCCCGTAGCAGCAAGGAACTATGGGTAGGACATGCAAATTAAGTCCACAATTTCGCATCGTGGGTCTGGTTTAACACAGAACCCTCCTTGCCAGTGCCGTGCCATAGTAGATGGCTTTTTTTTTTTAAGCAAAGGTCAGGTTATGCAACAAGTCACAGCCACACCTGGAAAGCTGTTTTGAGCTTATTATGCCCTCATCAGCAGGAGATAGGCTGTGAGTCGTTGCTATTTGATGCTTAACCCATAGGGTAAATCAATACTCATTTAAGTTATGGTTATACACACACACACCCCTGATTTTAGATCAGTTCAGATAAGGGATGTGAAATTTTGTCACATATTTAAATAATATGCACGCCACATCACTTCTGTATGAGCCACGCATGTGATCCACTCGATTCTGGCCATTAATGTGACACATCAGATACCGCGAGTCAGATGGAAAGACAGAAGGACAATCGGGTTGAGCCCCCGACTGCTGATAGAGAAGACAGGTTAGACATTAAAGAAACGATGGGCACCACAATCACACTCTGCTCACTTTACACCCCCCCCCCCCCCCGCTCTGTTTGGCCAACAGCGCTCTGTGAAGCAGATTCGTTTCCTCAGCACACACAGCTGTGGCAGATGGGATTTTTAATATCCCACCTCCCAGGGACCAACTCGGGGAATGATGATGTCAGAACTCTCTGCGTGCTGACATCACCCCGTCTCTGAACTATTGCCAATAGCGAGCTTTCTACGACGCGGCAGCCAAAGAAAAGGAGCTGCGCAAAAGTATGCAAGTTCTGCGTGATGTGCAATTTGTGTATAAAGTTCCCGTGGCTTCCACATTTAGGAAGCTCTGAGCCGAAAAAGGAGTAGAAGCTCAGCTCAGGGAGGAGGGGGGTAGTAGGTGAGTATTCACAGCAACAAACAAAAAAAAAAAAAAAATAGATATATAAATAATTGGGCAGTTGCTGTTAGCAGCATCTGCCCAAATATCTGATTGGAATATAAGGGGTAAAGCGTAGAGGCTACAGTGTCCCCTCTCCCCCAAGCTATTGCAAAACTTCAAAGCAGAGGTCTCCTCTCCACCCAGAAAATCGATCAAACAGAAGCCAAGGTTCAAAGCTGGATGTCAAAGGCAGGTTGCAGCAGAAGCACAAGATATTTCCAAAGAGAAAGAGCAAAAAGGTTGTTAGAACAAATGTTGCAACACGATAAACAGGAAGAAAAAAAATAAACCAAACCAGGAAAAACATAAAATATTTTTTTTTTAAAAAAAATCTAAACTACCAAGCCTTACATGTGAGCTGAGGAACCGAACAAGCCAATTAACAAGCTTCATAAATCACGGTAAAGAAATATGAAAACACTCCCAGAGCACCCCGGTCTGCGCAGTGCTGGTCTAATAAAGTCTTGAACAATAAACTACAAAAAAAATCATATAAAAATGTCCAAAATGTAGCAGAAGCCCACAGAAGGTGTTTTTTTTATTGTTTTTAATATCAGAATATTTATCTATCTCAAATTGTGCAAATATTGTGAGGCTGAATTAACTGCTGTGTGTTAAAACTACAGACAATGCAAGCATCTCCATCTTGATGGTTTAGTTGATACTGTCGGGTATATTACAGAAAGGAAAAATTAAAATGGATGTCTGTAGCCATTTTGTTTTTAAAGACAGTTTTTCTTTCAATTTTCTCTAGGTTTAGAAATGAACGAGATTTTTTTTACAGAGTTCATTCCTGGGTGAAGTTTTTTATATTTTTTTAAGAAGTGCCAGACATGAAGGAACCTAGAATGTTTTTGTGTGATAATGCTAGAGTTAAGTGCTAAGACGTGTCATAATTAAATTTATTGGTCTGTCTTAAGTTTTTAAAACAAAAGATATTTTGTCTTTTGGGTATAGGAATAAGAGTTAATATCTCTGTAATATAGATTTATATTCACAAAATATATGTTATAATCAAGGTATATTTTATTATATTTACAGTAGGAAATATATACTCCAATAAATATTGTAGAAAGTATATAATTGGTAAATAATAAAAATTACTAAAGAATAGATTCTGTTGAGTTAACCAGAAAAGAATCAGCTGATAGTAAGTAATTTTAAAAGGGAGTAGGGATATAAATTAGGTATGACAGATAGAGACACAGTGTCTAGTGACTGGGAGAAGAGAAGGTCTTGTGTAGATTGACCTTTTGACCCGAGATAAGAATATTAAAAAGAAATGGTGGAATTAATTAAGAAGTGCAATACTGCCCTCTAGAGGATAGTAAATATTAGATTTGATGTATTAATAATATTGCCAGTGACGTCAAATTTACTATAATTGAGTGGCAGTGTTGGTTGCAAATCAGTCGGAGATTCCAGCATTCAGACTCACACCGCAATGCATCCAGATGTCCAGTACACATAGCAGATCCCAGGACATGAGGCAATCAAGATTCTCACCAAATCTCTAACTCACATGCATTGATTATCTGATATCGATAATCTTCACATATTCCAAAACAAAGCATCACATAGAAAATTCCAAGATTTATTAAAATCCAAATTGGACAGGTAATGTATGAAATTAAGGAATTAATGTAATTATATATATATATATTTGTAGATATTCTTGCAACGTAGACTGAGACTTCGCAGATACTGGCTAACTCCAAAAATTCGAAGTATTTCTATTCTGCAGATAGAAATATGAAGAAGTGGACATAAGGATTTATTCCTAAAAGAAATGTTGTAAGATTGATACCAATATATATTGAATTTGGAAATTACTGTGATTAGAATTAATAAGCAAAGAATTATATAACTACAAAATAAAAAGCAAAAGATTAGAAGTTTAATTCTCGAGATTAGGGGAGGATTCACTAAATAAGTTTTTATTACTTATTAAATTAGCTCATCTTTTGTTGATCCATGTAGGATAGAGATATAGATAGATAGATATCTATCTATCTATCTATCTAAGAGCTGGCTGGTTAAACATTGTTTGCTGGGAAATGCATGTTGTATTAAGCAGAAATGTTTATTAACCATTTGTGTATTAGTTACTAACGGATAAGGTAAATGATATTAATCATATATGCAGTTACTAACCGGAGATACATATATTGTGAAGCTAGTTTTTATATGCTGATGGACTGTGGTTTATAAATTTTTGTTTATGATATGAGATTTGAAACTTTTTTGTATACGTAATAAATATATATATTTTTATCCGATTATTGTATTTTTCAAAGCAAAACACAGACAATTAAAAGAATTCAGGAGAATTTATAAGAAATATAAACGATTGATGTTTGTGTCTCGTATGGATTTCTTATGAAATAATAATCCCTGATATATTGGAGGCAACTGCCGAGATAGGTCCAGTAAATCTAATATAGACATATTGGAGGCTTGGCTGATAAGTCCAATATATAACGTGTTGTATTCACGTGCAGAGATTATATCCGACAATACCCTACGGTGAACTTCGGCTATCTACATAAAGGAAAATTCAACAACAGCAAACAATGACCAAAGAATGTTATTGTTCCATAAAGAGTGTAAACTGCGGCCATTGTCCCCTTAACGTTGTTCTCGGCAACACTGGGGAATACTTGGGTGATTATAAAAGACAAAGAAAGAAGGCTGGTCCATGAATAACCTTCATACTGAACAGATAGAATTCACAAATAAAGTGCTCCATGGATCAGCATGGGAGAAGACACTTAGTAAGAATACAGACTATTTAGGAATTCCTCCCCATTAGTGTGATAGTGGGACTAGAGTGATCGTGAGGAATTTTTAAATACAAACTTTGCCGTGACAAGTCTGCGTTCAGATCTTTCACAAACTGACACAAGTATAAGCTGGAATGGTAAACATACATTGAAACAACGCAACACCAACTTCCTAAAATAATAAAAAAAAATATATACCCTCAACAACAATGCAGAAATAAGTTAATTACTGGGTAACGTTGTTTTTTGGTTTGTTCTTTTTTTTCTGCTGACTTTTCCTTTATGATCTACATTTCCCACTTGAAAAAAAAAATCGATTAGCTGTGTGGAAAATTTCAGCCCACAAGCAGCAATGAAAGGACAGCATACCCGGCCCAGAAAGCTGAGCCCGTCGCAGATCTCCATCGATCGCCGCTCTGAATGCAGACAGCATCCCAACCAGTTGCCATTGGCTGCAAATGCAACCACAACAGAGGTGCCCATTGTTTGCCGCATGTAGGATACGTTATGTGGGCTTTTCACAATGAAAGAGAGGGATCGCTTCCCTCGAGCATAACGAGATGTGACCAGCACATCAATGCTCGAGTCGGGATGGGGAAGCTATTCATGCAGATGGTTTCCATTGCCCGTAATGGGTCCTGAAGCCAATGTCACATTGGAAGGTCTCCCCAGCTTTGTCTTATCCACAAATACTCTCTGCATTTTGGACGCTGGTATAAATAACTACAGCAATTACCTCACCGAGGAGCTAAAAGGCCCTGTCCTGCGGCCAAATTCTTTGCTCTTATTTATTTTTGTGTAGAAAAATATTGAATATCCTCTAATTTTTCCACAAAACACTATTACCATTTCTTAAAAAAATATGAAATTCCACGCCGGAACCGGTTTCCAGCGTTTGTGGGGGTTTATTTTGCAGTACAATACCTAACAAATTCAGAAAGATGGGTAATTATCTTTAGTTTTTTACAAAACCATACAGCCTCAGAAAGTAGCTTCACAAAGAGGCGCCGAGTGCATGAATTGTGCTTTAACACTTTCTTTTGTTGTTCAGTTTCCGTTAGACCAGTCTCCTCCATTCCTGGTATTCATTATCAGGACGTATAACAGCTCTCATTATGCGAATGGGCTGACAGGCTTATTGTTTTGTAGAGCAAGAGGCGGCCATCTTGGTTGTGCCTCAGGTTTTATAACAGGAATTTTAGTGTCAGCGCTAATGATGTAAGATTTATTAAATTTTACATTCTTTAATGAAAGAGAAAAAAAACATGTGGAAACACTACAGTGTTCCACCATGACACGTGATTTATTATGATTTTTTTTGATGCAATTTTTAGCCATTTAGAGAAAAAATTAAAACTAAAAAATAGTGATCTTTCCTCAATCTGATAAAAATAAAAGACAAAAAGCACACCATAAAACGTGAAAACACTTGCCACTAATAAAAATGATGTTGGACAATGTTACAGAGTGGTGCACAGTGTTGTGCACAGTGGACACCTTCCTCTGTATACATGCACTTCTGCCCTCGCAAGCCAATCAATACATATTCAGAATGCCTGGCAATGAAGCCAGCGTGTGCCCTGCTTGCCGTTAGGAAGGGGTATGGGATTGCAGCGATGTGGCCTGATTGCTGGAGCACACAGCGGTATATTTTCGCATTGGCATTGGCAAACTAGGCCTGTGCCTAGGTCAGAAAATTGGAGGGGTTGGCATTTTTCCCAGCTAATTTTTAGAGATTCAATATATTTGAGATGTGGGTGTATAACAGAGCTGCAGAGTAATAAAACACCCAGAAATGAGTGTTAGAAATCAAATTCTCCCATTTATCTCACTTTCCAAATCGGCTATTTGGTCTACATTGTTCTCTTCTGCCAATTCTCCTGATTTTCACCTTTCTTTGAATAGACCAGTAGTTGTGAATAAGTTACTCTGGTTTTGCTCCAGATTTTATTTGCCATCACCTTGATCACGTCCTTTTCGGATTCAACCAGGAGGTGGTGTCCTTTCCATACGATACCTCCTAAATATGCCCCAAGAGCCTAGAAGCAACATCTCACTAACAGATGACATACGTGGGATCTTTATCGTCGATTATGTAATGAAACAATTTTTCTTTTTCAGGACAGGTTCAGTAACTGCTTTATGGGAAACCAATCGGGGGGGGGGGGGGTTTGCATGTCATAATAGTTACAGTTACAAGTATATATATATATAATGCACCAACAAGTTCGGTAGTGCTGTACAATGGGTGAGACCAAACAATAAAAATACATACACGTTCCACAAACAGAACAGTAAGAGGGAGGACCCTGCTCGAGAGCTAGCAGTATAGGATGAGACATTAGGTCAGGGGGGGTCAGCAAACTTGGCTCCCTGATGTTTCGGGAACTACATCTCCCTTAATGCTCAGTCACCCATTAGGCTGACTGAGCCACATGGGAAATGTAGTTCCCAAAACATCAGGGAGCCAAGTTTGCTGTCCCCTGCGTTAGGCATCTGTCCAATTAATTTTTACTTTTAGGTTAAAAATACTCATCTAGTTTCCCTCTGCACAAGCTGCTCCTCCTCTCTGGCACTGGGCTTCCGAAATGCGGAAGTCCCTGCAGTTATCTAATGCAGTTTGTGTACATATACAAATTTCTCGGCGGGCAGACACGCAGAACCAAATCAACTGCCATCTCACAAAACGCCTGCTGCTGCTGCTGTAAGTGTACAGAGACAGGATGCTATCAGCAATGAGGGCATGCTGACGTCATCGGAGATTGATTTGGTGACCAACAGGCAGGATATCCAAATCCTGTCTGTGCGGAGGCTTCTTCGCAAAGCCATATATATAGAGAACGGGACCTGGGAGGGGGGTAATCCACGCAGTCCGATCACGTTATAGAAGGGGTTGTGCAGAATGTCACGCTATATAATTGGGCAGGTGCTACTGAGAGCATCTGCCCTATTATTTTTTAATATTTGTTTTAGTTTAGGTGTAAATACTCACCTTTTCTCCCTCGGCGCTGGGCTGCTGCTCCTCTTCGGCTCAGGGCTTCCAAAATACAGAAATCCCAGGAGCCTCTAAAAGCAATTTGCGTTACGTACATAACTTTTGTACGTATACTTCACTAACTGCGTACCACTCGGAACGTGCCTTCTTTTGTACGCAAACTAAGCAGCGCCTGCACAGAACGATGGCAGGAAATGCATTTTGAAGGGGTTATAGGAGGCAATGAGAATGCCTGAATGGAATGGAGAGGAAAAGAAGTGACAGCCCTCAGGAACATATTGTTTTCCAGCAGAATATACAATAATTACGGTAGACAAAGATCTGCAAACCTTCTATTGACTCATCAAACCACCTGCCCCAATTGGCAAAGAATATCGACCCTCCTCCGGCCCACGGGAAAAAGATTAACCTTGTGGAGGCATTCGGCCTTTTGTACAGGCAGGTTATAGCTTTCTGCATCCTGAGGAAAAAAAAGAAAACGACAACAGTCACTTTATATAGAGAGTAAAAAATAAATGAATTCCAAAATTATAAAACAACTAGATATCATAAAGTCTTTATTATAGCAACGCACGCACGCTTAGAATCAATCATTTTAAAGAAACCCTTGACGGAAGTAAAATCAGTAAGTGCGCTCATATGGGTAAACACCCCACGGATTGCTTACAGTAGATACGCATGATTAATGACACCAGTGGAAAACTTCACAGGAACAATTCTCGGTGCGTGACAAACGAGGCTGCAGGACTAGGGCTGACACCATGCATTACGATACGTACCTCCTTTAATCCAAGATGGGGACCATAAGGGGGGGGGCGTGGGACTTTTACTCTCCCCAACCTGCACTTTCCAGCCTATTCCTCCCTCCTACTCTCCTCCTCCGAAGTCCATGCCGCCAGCCTCTACGTGTTGCTGTAATTTACCGTCCCCCGGAACATTTCTCAGCCTGCCTCCCTCACTTTCTCTAATCTGACATTCCATCCCTCATTCTTGGAGATTTTAACATTCCCCTCAACTCTACCACCAACCCCCTCACCTCCAAATTGCTCTCTTGTCACCTCTGCCTTGGGCCTCACACAGTGGTCAAACTCTCATACCCACCAAGCTGGCAACACCCTGGACCTTATTTTCTCCAGTCTCTGTACTATTTCTATCTTCAGTAACACACCTCTCCCCCTTTCCGATCACCACCTCCTCTCCTGGAACCTTCTCCTGCTGCCAATCCAGCCTCCTGCTTCTACCCCCAAAAGGCACATTGGTGCCCTGAATCCTAAGCTACTCTCTACCAGTATCCATTCTCAACATCTAACTGCTCTAACAAAGACACCGATCTCTACAACTCTGCCCTCTCCACATCACTTGACGAACTCACCCCTCCCTCCATCCTACACATAGGCCACCCGACAACCATGGCACACTAAATACACAAGATACCTTAAGCAATGTTCCGTGGTGGGAGCAAGTCTCGCACTTCTGCTGGCTTCCTGCATTACAAATTCATGCCCCGCTCCTACAGTCTTGCTTTACCCTCGCTAAACAAACTTATTTCTTGTCCCTTATCTCATCCCTTTCTTATGATTCCAGACGTCTGTTTCATACTATCAATCTGCTAATGTGTCCCGCTTCCACTCAACCTTCCACAGACCTCACTACTGTCAGCTTGGCTGACTACTTCACCGATATGATCACTCGACTTAGACCAGAAATCTCTTCACTGCCCTCCTCCAATAACCATTCTACCGCATTCACTCCCTGCCCCCTCTTCTACTAGGTCTTCCTTTTCTCCAGTCTCAGAGGAGGAGGGTATCTCAGCAGTTCTCAAGTCCTCCTGCCTGACCACGTCTGCTTGACCCCATACCCACTCCATGATCTCCCCACTGACATTTCTTGCACCATCTTCCCACTTAGCTCCCTACGCACCTGCTACTTCACATGCCCAGCTCTTTACCCTCACCTAGTGTGTCACCCCTCTCCTCTTAGATTGTAAGCTACTTGTAACTGTAACTCCCATCATATAAATATGTGCATGTGATATCCTGGGCCTCATAAATTGTGAATCTGTGGTGGGGGTAAAATAAGTGGGGAAAAAAGATGATGGCCATGCCGAAGAAATAATACGTTTCATTACAGTCTGTATATAAGCCATACCCCCCTATTACAGTCTGTATACAAGCCATAACCCCCCCCCCACTACAGTCTGTATACAAGCCATAACCCCCCCCCCACTACAGTCTGTATACAAGCCATAACCCCCCCCACTACAGTCTGTATACAAGCCATAACCCCCCCCCACTACAGTCTGTATACAAGCCATAACCCCCCCCACTACAGTCTGTATACAAGCCATAACCCCCCCCCCCCACTACAGTCTGTATACAAGCCATAACCCCCCCCCCCCACTACAGTCTGTATACAAGCCATAACCCCCCCCCACTACAGTCTGTATACAAGCCATAACCCCCCCACTACAGTCTGTATATAAGCCATAACCCCCCCCACTACAGTCTGTATACAAGCCATAACCCCCCACTACAGTCTGTATACAAGCCATAACCCCCCACTACAGTCTGTATACAAGCCATAACCCCCCACTACAGTCTGTATACAAGCCATAACCCCCCACTACAGTCTGTATACAAGCCATAACCCCCCCCCCACTACAGTCTGTATACAAGCCATAACCCCCCCCACTACAGTCTGTATACAAGCCATAACCCCCCACTACAGTCTGTATACAAGCCATAACCCCCCCCCACTACAGTCTGTATACAAGCCATAACCCCCCCCCCACTACAGTCTGTATACAAGCCATAACCCCCCCCACTACAGTCTGTATACAAGCCATAACCCCCCCACTACAGTCTGTATACAAGCCATAACCCCCCCCCCCCCACTACAGTCTGTAATACAAGTCATAACTCCCCTACTAGTCTGTATACAAGCCATAACCCCCCACTACAGTCTGTATACAAGCCATAACCCCCCCCCACTAGTCTGTATACAAGCCATAACCCCCCCACTACAGTCTGTATACAAGCCATAACCCCCCCCCCACTACAGTCTGTATACAAGCCATAACCCTCCCCGTTACAGTCTGTATACAAGCCATAGTAGCTGACCCCTCACCTCTCAGTCCTCTGCAGGTCCTGGCTGTGTGATGGAGACTGGCAGTGGTGTTGCAGCTCTCACCTCTCAGACACTATATACTCCTGGGGAGTGATGTACCCGGGCTGTGCTCACCTTGGTTGTTTTTACATAGAATTGTCCATCCTATCTTTATCTCAGGCTGTAAAGCAGCGGGGAGCCATTCTGAGAAGGTGCAACATCTCTTCCAGACACTGCCACTTCCTTACCATGTCATGATTCCATCTTATTCTGCATTGCATTTCCCTCTTGCCCACTTCAAACATGGCTCCCGCTGCCTCCTCTACCCTTACAACTTGCTATCTTGGCATATTAAGAGTGCACCGTGCCATGGCATGTGTGTGGCTCTAGTCTGCCCCTCGTACCCGGGTCTCAGTACCCTTAGCCAGCAGCCAGCCCGTCCAGGAAGCCCAATCAGAAAGGTAACCAGTCGCGCTGCTGTAGTTTGGTCCTCGTAGCGTCCCGTACTGGTAGGAGTAAGGAAAGAATCTAGGGCAGAGGTAGTGTGTTCTTTTTTTTTTAATATCTGCAGCAGCAGTGGAGTTACAGTGTGGCTGGGAAACAAAAAGGTGACAGGAGAGCTGCAAACAGTGGGAGAGCCGCAAAGTGATCCGACAGCCTCCAGTGCCCCCTCCTCAATGATCTGGTGGGCTCACTGCTAGTGTGGGATCCTGAGTACCTGCAGCACTATCCTTAGCCAGCCTGTAAGTAGTGATGCACCCTGCACCTCCTATGTATGTTTATCCCCCTGAGAGCAACATGACAAAAGAACATGGAAATGCATCCTGTGTGTTAGTTGTAACTTTTGAAGGTCACATTCCTGGCCAGCATGTCAATGTATTCCTAATCCCCAGGCAGCGTGTCAGTGTATTCCTAATCCCCAGGCAGCGTGTCAGTGTATTCCTAATCCCCAGGCAGCGTGTCAGTGTATTCCTAATCCCCAGGCAGCGTGTCGGTGTATTCCTAAATCCCCGGGCAGCATGTCGGTGTATTCCTAAATCCCCGGGCAGCGTGTCGGTGTATTCCGAAATCCCCGGGCAGCGTGTCGGTGTATTCCGAAATCCCCGGGCAGCGTGTCGGTGTATTCCTAAATCCCCGGGCAGCGTGTCGGTGTATTCCTAAATCCCCGGGCAGCGTGTCGGTGTATTCCTAAATCCCCGGGCAGCGTGTCGGTGTATTCCTAAATCCCCGGGCAGCGTGTCGGTGTATTCCTAAATCCCGGGCAGCGTGTCGGTGTATTCCTAAATCCCCGGGCAACGTGTCGGTGTATTCCTAAATCCCTGGGCAGCGTGTCGGTGTATTCCTAAATCCCCGGGCATCGTGTCGGTGTATTCCTAAATCCCCGGGCAGCGTGTCGGTGTAGTCCTAAATCCCCGGGCAGCGTGTCGGTGTAGTCCTAAATCCTCGGGCAGCGTGTCGGTGTAGTCCTAAATCCTCGGGCAGCGTGTCGGTGTAGTCCTAAATCCTCGGGCAGCGTGTCGGTGTAGTCCTAAATCCTCGGGCAGCGTGTCGGTGTAGTCCTAAATCCTCGGGCAGTGTGTCGGTGTATTCCTAAATCCCTGGGCAGCGTGTCGGTGTAGTCCTAAATCCCTGGGCAGAGTGTCGGTGTATTCCTAAATCCCGGGCAGCGTGCCGGCGTATTCCTAATCTGTGTGGCAGCGTGCCGGCGTATTCCTAATCTGTGTGGCAGCGTGCCGGCGTATTCCTAATCTGTGTGGCAGCGTGCTGGCGTATTCCTAATCTGTGTGGCAGCGTGCCGGAGCATTCCTAATCTGTGTGGCAGCGTGCCAGTTCATTCCTAATCTGTGGGCAGCGTGCCAGTGTCTATAGATGTAATTCACCATTGATATTTAGCCCTTGATATTCTAAGTACCCTTAATGTGACTGCACAGTGGGTGTAGGATAGGGTCCTGGTGGTGGTGGGCTGGGTACCTTGCCACCTTTTGCATTTGCTACACTAACCTTCCATTTAATTACATGTGCAGTGTTACTCTGCTGGCGGGTGATCTCTGCTCTTATATGTTCCATTAATTCTGTATTATCTCTGCGCATTGTTCAGTGGGTAAAGTCCATTACGTCCTGGCGTGTGCCAACTATACGAAACTGCAAACCAAAGGCCGGGGGAAAACACAAAACGAACCTGGCGTATGGCTATTTTTGCTGATCTTTTACTCTGTTTGCATTTGTTTTTGTTTGAAACAAAAACGTCTCAGTCCAGACTCCCTTGTTTATGATTTGTTCTGGCTAAATACATCAAATTCAACGTGATTGCGTGTTTTTGTATGCTTGCCATCTGCAAATATTTTAATATTCAATATTGATGGCTTCTATATCTTTATGCAAATCATTAGGCAGATTTCCAAAACATTTTCTTCTCCAAACACGTTAGAACAAATATTTCCCAACATGTAACTGTTTACCTTTTATAACGTGTGTGCGCATGTGTGTGTGTCCTCCACACTGCAAATCATAAAGTTTATTATTGCAGAAGTCATTTATGCATCACAGAACTCTGGGTAAGACATGCAAATGGCGTCTGCAATTTCTCTTCCTTTTTCTTCCTGGGTCAATCAATGCCACGCCATACTAGATGGCTTTTTGGTGTGTGGTGTGTTTTTTTTATTTTATATTTTTAGCAGAGATCAGGTTTATGCAACTGGTCAAAGCCACTCCTGTACAGCTGTTTCTGGTTCATTGGACCCTCATCAGCAGGAGCTAGGCATGACCAGTCGCAGTTTGATGTTTGGCCTTTAGGGTAAGTCAGTTCTTATTTAAGTTGTGATGGAGGGCAAAAAATGGAATTAAAAGCCTCCACACTGCAAAAAAAAAAAATTCAAAAATTTTTTTTTTTTTTTTTTTGTAAAGAGCAAGGGAATTGTACCACCACATTAGAAGAACACTGACCTGCAAATGAATTGCCTAAAATAACTAATTGGGATTTTTTTTAGGAACTATATCACCAAACCAGTGTCCTATAACTGATACCAGGAAAAGAGCTGCTGGAGTTGAGGTTAGGATTAGTGTTAGGGTTTCTATATGTGTCTTGTTTTAGGATTAAGAATATCTTTAACCAAGAGATTCCGCTCTATTTTCTAGGGCTGAAACCACTATCGATTAATCGATGATTATATTAGTTGTCAACTATTTCCATTATCGATTTAATCGGTGTCGCTTAATCATCCTCTGTACAGCACACACTGTTTGTTTAGATTCAGACTGAGTTAAACGTAAATAACCTCCGCTTCGGAGCTGATTGGAGAAGACGCGCCGCTGCTTTACTAGATGTGATTTAGTTCTAGGGTTATGTCAGACACAACCAGTTTGTTTTTATTCCATTTACAATGGTAGCAGAACTATAACACTAACAATAGGATACTGCCACTGGGTGAAGGAGCTGTATGCCTGTGTTTTATCCATACTTAAAGCTGGAGTCCTGTGCCACCACCCCACCCTCCGTGACACACCCTCTTTGGTTGGGAACTGCCATTACCTCCCTTTGGTCTGGTCCCTTTTCCCAAATTCCCTCCCACACTCAGATCCGGTCTTTTTTCCAGACCCACTCCCTCTCACACTCATGTCAAGTCACTTGAGCAAAGTCACTCCCTTCCACCTCCAGTTCCTCCTCCCACTCAGTTTGTTCACGAAATTATTTAAAAGGGACACTCTACGCACCCTGACCACTTTAGCTTATTAACCCCGATTTCATGCTGACATCATCATCTATGACCAAGTGCTTGTAGCCGCGTTCATTTGAGAAAGCAAACATGGGCTTAAGCTGCGCGTGCAGCATCAACCCATCCCTCTGACCAAGCACTCGCATACCTTGTGTGAAAAGTACGCAAGATACGCAATTTGTGTATGTACGTACAAAAGTTATACACTACACAAATTATTTATTTTTTTACATAAAATTCTCAAGTAAACAATTTTTTTCTATTTATCCGATTTAATCGGCCAACTAATCGATTTTATAAGAATAATCGTTAGTTGCAGCCCTACTATTTTCTCTTCACTATAACGCAACAGATTCTGCTTGTTTTCATGGGAGCTTTGCGTCATACGGGACTTTCTTTCCCTAATGTACAAGTGTTGGGGACCATTTTTATAGCATTTTCCCAACTGTTGATTATTATTATTTATTTTTTTTACTTCTAAAATTCAGGTGTAGAATATTCACCTTTTTTTCCCCTCGCTGCTGGGCGGCCACTCCTCCGGGCTCAGGGTGTCCAAAATACAGATGCCCCTGCAGCTTCTTATGCAATTTGCATAGTTGCAGTTACAAGTTTTTATAAAGCGCCGGCAAGTTCCATAGTGCAGTACAACGGGAGAGGCAGAATAACAAATATACCCGTTACAGAACAGTAGGAGAGCGGAGTAGTGTAAGTAACCTGTGCAAGGTCTGCTACACAAATTGCATGTCACTTGACCTGCATGCTTTAGGCTGCGGTCCTACAAGCGTCCATGTGGCTGCACTTCCCTGCGTCCGACGCAGTTTTGTGATGGATCGACGGGGAGGGCCACACGGAGTAGCGCACAAATTGCGTGTGCTACTGTAACCGGAATCAGACGGGTTCACTCGGGACGAGGCCGGACCGGACACGAGCAAGGATTGTCTGTACACGAGTCTCTTCAGGAAAGGCAAACTTTATTGTGATATCACAACAGATGCTCAAACAGGATTCAATCGCAAAGAATGAGCCCCGAGTCCCTCGTGACATCCAATCTTATACCCCAAATACACAATTAGGTACATCCCAATTAGCCCACCTCCCGATGACACTTTATTCCACCCCACGTGGGTTAATACCTCCCATTGTTAGTACAAAGGAATTCCATACATTGACGATAAATTGACAAACTTCATGTTAGTCTGACAGTTTGTGATTTGCTGCCGCACTCAATCCGGGCCGTGCCCACCTCCCTAAAGACTGTTTATTTTTATACAGATAAAGCATGGTCTGGTGTCTTTGTCTCTCGGCAAGTCTCAGTGACCTTGCAGTATCCATTTGTCATCCTGTCTTTCCGTGCCAAGAGCTGGCCGGATTTTCCCTCAGTTTTATTGCTTCTCTGCTAATCTACCACATTCCTAAAATTCTATGTAAGCTTCATTCTAGTGTCTAGTGAAATCTATCTAGTTATTTGCAAGTGAACCAATATTCTGAACAAGATGGTCACCTGGCTTGAGAGAGGGCGGCCATCTTCCAGTCCATTTCCACTACACTACAACGGACGCTGACGGGGCTACAAAGAGCGAGGATCTTGCTTTGTAGCGCTGAGCGCGCTAACTGCACTCAGCGAAGTGGCGTCAGAGTGGAAGGAATCTCCACTCACCAAGGTTCCTTATGCTGTGAAAAACGCTTGTGTGCCCGCAGCCTTAGTACGCAAGTTTCGCAGAGCCTGCATAGAACGTTGAAATGGAGCAGCACAATCCTTGTCTTCCGTTTTCCAGAATGATCGCTACGGAGCGCGTTCGGAGACCGGATGATGTCCACATGCAGAGTATGCTGACATCATTGGTCCCCTAGTTGGTCCCTGGCAGGCAGGATATAAAAAATACCCCTCTGCTGAGGCACTCCATGCAGCCTGACTACTTTACTAAACTAAAGTGATCAGGGTGCGTAGAGTGTAACTTTAAAAACAGAGTGGGGGCTGAGCGGTTAAATATTGCTTGACTAGGTCATGGTGGCCTGAGTGTCCCTTTTACACATTGTTACTAAAATGTATCATATGTTGTGAATTCTAAACAAAAGTCTCCTATAACCAGGAACCACCAGCAATTGCTAATTATGTTTTAGATTTCACGCGGGAAAGTGCAAAACAACATAAATAAATTCCAAAACCCACGTATTAAATCCAGAAAGTGGATTTATTCCAGCACCAACAAGGACGACGTTTCGACCAGTTCTGGTTGAAACGTCGTCCTTGTTGGTGCTGGAATAAATCCACTTTTTGATTTTAATACGTGGGTTTTGTAATTTTTTGTGTTGTTCTGAATTTGGAGTCGCTGAACAAGGATTCCCATCCTTTTTCCCACTTTTCGTGAGTAATACCTGGGTGTAACTGCTGGCAAGTGCAAAACAACATAAAACAAACTTGTAAACCAGGAGAAATGATTACACAGGCCGTTTTTTTCCCCCCTCCTGCTCTGATCTCCTCTGGCTTGCTGGAGTCGCGCCCAGCGCTGTAATCCATAGGAGAGGGTTCTTTAACCTTATATGTTAATGCTGTCATTTACTATTCATGAAAGCTGCTTATTGCGCTCTCCTGGGTGCAGGGCAAGGCCGGAGACTGGAAAAACACGTCTGATCCCTGTTTTATGCCAAACTGCCTCCTCCGAAGAATAGATTTTAATATTTTATACAATTAAATCCTTTTAATAAAAAAATTTGGTAAATTAAAAATTATAAACTCACGAGAAAATGTAAGTTTCACATCGATTTTTACATTTAATGGTTTTCTCTCTTTTATAGCAAATATTCTAATTTTTTTTACTACAGATTTACTAAGTAGTTTTCATCATTTTTCTTTCCTTACATTTTTTTTTCTTCTTCTAGTGCCTAACTCCTGTGGAGGATCGCACTTTGCAGCCCTGTCGAACGCGAGGAGTATCGCTTCGACGGGGAGGCTTTCAGCATGTCCGCTGTAGCACGTGCAATTTGTGCGCGAGCTACAATGTGTGGCCGGCCCCCTCGAAGTGTCACATCGCTGCGACAGACGCTGGGAGGCACTACGGGCGCATGTATCCTGGGTTCACACCTGAGCATAACGTTTTTGTGGAGCATACGCGCATTTTTGTTGGGCGTTTTTTCACGCGTACGAAAACACGCAAACGCCCATCTCAGCGCGTTCACGGCTATGTCTAACGTGCCCCAAAGACGCTCCTGTACTTCTTTGAGCGTAGGGCGTTTACAGCGCGTTCCTACGCGCTGTAAAACGCCCAGGTGTGAACCAGGCCCATAGGAAATCATGGGATTTCCGTGTTTTAGCGTTTTACAGCGCGTAGGAACATGCTGTAAAACGCTCAGTTGTGAACGGGGCTGTAGTGTGCCCGTCTGACCCCCGAATGTTGCAAATTATCCTTAATTTAAAAAAAAAAAAAAAAATTATAATTATTTTTAATAAAAATATATATATATATAATTTTTTCCTTTTTTTTTATATCCTGCTTCTCCAGTACATATTTACTCTGCATTATACATTGTTTATTTTTTTTCTCTTTCCTCCAGGCGACCATTTCTGAATAATCATGGAGAATCACGCTTTTGAGCCTCTGGAAGAACGCACATTCCAGTATCAGGAATCGCTCCCTCCCCTCCCTGTCCCTTCTCTGGAAGAGTCCTTATCAAAGTATTGTGAAGCAGGTACATGGAGGGAAAGGGTTGTAATGTGTGTCATCCTGATAAGAGGACAGGGTAATAACGCTATATAATTAGAGGTGCTGGTCATATAACCCCACCTCCTGAATCAACGTACATAAACCTTTTAACAAACCTGTGGAGATCTGGTGCACTTTCCAGCGATGTTCTGCGAGGGTGGCACGATCCATAAAAGTGGAGACCATACTTTGGTATCCAAGTGCCATCCGATATTATTGCTCTCTGTAATGTCAAAAATTTTGGAAAAAAAAATGTGTCTACAACTCTACACGCAATTATGTGATTTATTATCAATACTCTTAACTACTTAACCCCAGATCAATCAGACTTTCGTCCAAATCACTCAACTACAACTGCCCTTTTAAAAGTTTGTAATGATATCCAAGCTGGGATGGAACAAGGAAACCTAACTGGAGCCATCTTCCTTGATTTTTGGCAAGTTCTTTGACACCGTTGACCATGGCATCCTGTTTCAAAAACTTAAAAACTCTGGTATTGGTGATTAACCTGGTTTCAATCATATGTATCCGACCGATTGCAATATGTGTCCATTTCTGACAACACGTCCCTCCCAGTCACGTGCGGTGTATCCCAAGCCTCGATACTCGGCCCCAGTGGTGTATTTAGGTTTTGTGCTGCCCTAGGCCTCCCTAAACTCGTGCACCCCCTAATTTAAATTTGACACAACCCTTCCTGTCAAGGGCACACCTCTTCCTGCTTAAACCCCACCCTTCCTCTTTAGGCTCCACCTTTTCCATAGAGCTCCGCCTTTTCCTCTCTTTATATTAAAAGTGGACACCAAGTGCCTACTTGTATATTTTGTATATCTCAATAGATACAGCATTTGAAATGGTAATCAAATAAAATTTATGCAATGTTTAAGTTCAATCATTTTATAGAGATCAGCCGCGCATGTCAAGTATACTGGATCACAGCCGCTCTAATTGGTTGAACAATAAAATCCAGAGTAACGTGCAGTGTGTATGAGCGTATCACAGAGCTGCACAGCAATAAAACCCACAGAAAGGTGCAGTGTGTATGAGCATATAAGTGCTGCACAGCAATATAACACACAGAAATGTGCGCTGTACATTTTTTGTCACGGCCAACACCGCAATAAACCCACAGACACATGCGATGTGTATCAGAGCAACACAGCAATAAACCCACAGAAACGTGCGCTTTGTATGAGCGTATGACAGAGCTCCACAGCAAAAAAACTCACTGCAACATACCGATAGTTTATTCAACCCCCCCTCAGCATACCAATTGTCAGTTTATTAACCCTCTAGCTTCATCAATTCATTTTATTAACCCCCCCCCCCCCGCATCGCGTGAGGGGGCGGCGCCAAGGCTGCATGTCCTGCACGAGCTTTGCAGGCACACTGCGGCGCCGCTGCCGGGCCATGGCTTAGATTTACCGCCCGGAGCTGAAGTAAAACGGCAGGGCCGTCAGTACGCCCTTGCGCCGGGGATAAACAAACTGCCGCGCTGGAAAAGTGCCGCCCTAGTCGTGAATAGCAGGGGGCCAAGATATATGCCTGCTCGGCCCCCTGCTATTCACGATATTCATAAACGATCTGCCCAATGTCCGCAAAGCCTCAACTGTACAAATGTATGCAGATGACCCTAATCTATACCAGCAAACCAAATCTCCCTGCAGCTGGAGGCCGTGCTTCAAGAACAATTCAGAGGAAGAAAAGTGGATCACAGTAAACCTTTTTTCTAAATACTGATAAAACCGTCACAATGCTCTCTGGAACAGCACCTAAACTACATAAATTGCAAACTCCCTATCTATGTGCTGGGACAAAATCAAATGGCACGCTGACCACAGTCACTGCTCTCAAATATCTAGGTATATGGTTAGACCCAAATCTATCCTTTGGTCCCCACATCGAAAAATGTATACGGAGATGTAGTGTATGCAGCTGCCCCGCAAACGCACCTTCATAAACTTACTACATTATATAACTCATTCTGTCACTTTGTGCTACAATGTAACTAAATGACCCACCATTGTGACATGTTAAAAGAACTAAACTGGCCGTCGATAGAATCTAGATGCACTCTTCACTTTCCAACCTGGTGTATAAGAGCTTTTCTGGGAAGCTACCACCCTACCTGAATAGGCGGCTTCCCCTAGAAGTTCCCTCATCCTATAACCTCCGATCCAGAACCTGCACCTTACTTGCAATACCACAATACAAATAAGAAAGTGGCTCGATCCTCATTTTCCTACAGAGCACCGCAATTATGGAATAACCTCCCAGACGCCATCAAATCTTCCCCCAGTATAAAGTCACTCGAGATCCCTATTAACATACCTCAATGCGGAATGCACCTGTAAACCTGTAACACAGTGACTATATACAGAATGCACCTGTAAACATGTAACACCGTGACCTATATACAGAATGCATCTGTAAACCTGTAACATAGATTACAGGATCAGAAACAACATGGGTTTACCTCAGGGAGATCATGCCAAACTAATCTTATTGATTTTTTTGATTGGGTAACAAAAATAATAGACACAGGTGGTGCAGTAGACATTGCTTATTTAGATTTCAGTAAGGCTTTTGATACTGTTCCGCATAGAAGGCTTATCAATAAATTGCAATCTTTGAGTTTAGATTCCAATATTGTTGACTAGATTAGGCAGTGGCTGAGTGACAGACAACAGAGGGTTGTGGTAAATGGAGTTTATTCGGCGCAAGGTCTTGTTACCAGTGGGGTACCTCAGGGGTCAGTACTTGGACCCATTCTCTTTAATATTTATATTAGTGATATTGCAGAAGGTATTAATGGAAAAGTATGTCTTTTTGCTGATGACACAAAGATTTGCAACAGGGTTGACGTTCCTGGAGGGATCAGCCAAATGACAAATGATTTAGGTAAACTAAAAACAATGGTCGGAGCTGTGGCAATTGAGTTTTAATGTGGATAAGTGCAAGATAATGCACCTGGGACGTAAAAACCCAAGGGCTGAATATAGAATATTTGATACAGTCCTAACCTCAACATCTGAGGGTTGGGATTTAGGGGTCATTATTTCAGAGGATCTAAAGGTAAGTAGTCAATGTAATAGAGCAGCAGGAAATGCTGCAGAATGCTTGGTTGTGTAGGGAGAGGTATTAGCAGTAGGAAAAGGGAAGTGCTCATGCCACTGTACAGAGCACTGGTGAGACCTCACTTGGAGTACTGTGTGCAGTACTGGAGACCGTATCTCCAGAAGGATATAGACATCTTAGAGAGAGTTCAGAGAAGGGCTACTAAAATGGTGTACGGCTTGAAGGAGAAAAGTTACCAGGAAAGGCTTAATAATCGTAACATGTACAGCTTGGAAAAAAGACGAGACAGAGGAGATATGATAGAAACATTTAAATACGTAAAGGGAATCCACAAGGTAGAGGAAGAGAGTATATTTAAACGGAAACAAAGTAGCAAAACAAGAGGACATAGTCTTAGATTAGAGGGGCAAAGGTTTAAAAGTAACATCAGGAAGCATTATTTTACTGAGAGGGTGGTGGATACATGGAACAGTCTTCCAGTAGAAGTGGTAGAGGCCAAAACAGTAATTGAATTTAAGCAGGCATGGGATAGGCATAAGGCTATCCTAAACAAAAGATAAATCCAGGTAAAGTATCCATGTAATTGGGCAGACTAGATGGGCCGAAAGGTTCTTATCTGCCGACATTTTTCTATGTTTCTATGTTTCTATGTAACACAGTGACTATATACAGAATGCACCTGTAAACATGTAACACCGTGACTATATACAGAATGCATCTGTAAACCTGTAACATAGTGTATATATTTCCTACATATATATATATTTTCTGTGTTTGTTTTGTTTTTTTAATATCTTGCATTTGTTACTTTGTATTTCTGTAATGATGTAAAAATTTCAGTGTTCTTTAACCCAGGACATACTTGAAAACGAGAGAAATCTCAATGTATACTTCCTGGTAAAATACTTTATAAATAAATAAAACAACGGATGCACCCAGTGACACATCTAGAGTAAAATATTTTCTTAACTAAACATACAAGAAAAAACAAAGCACATACAAGATATTAGCAACATAAATAAACACAATAAGGACATTTCATATTTTTTGGGGTGATAGTGTCCCTTTAAATACCAGCTAATTTCCTGTACCAATTCCTGATCCTATGCCACTCACAGAGCATTTCCCAGGAGTTCAGAGCAGGGACATGTCTGGTAAGTAAAGCTTATGTGTCAAGGACCGGAGGGAGAGGTCCTCTGACTCTTCTATTGCCAACAACTTGATAATGTAGGGAAAAACATTTTTTAATTATCCTTTTAAAGTTCTTTGTAAATAACCAGGAAGTAAAGAGTGTTGCTTATGCAATAATTAACAAAAGTGTCGTAACCAGGTTAATGTTTTCCACCTACAAATCTCCATTTATGGTCTGGTCGTTTGCAATTTACGCTCTACTGCTTTCGGCATGGTTGTTGTCCTGTTTTCCATAAAATTACCATGGCAGAGTGACAAGCCGGTTGCTCAAGTGGAGGGTGGCAACCATTGATCTAAGAAAGACACAGGAAGGATACGTTGAGATTTCTCTCGTTTTCAAGTATGTGCTGTTACCAGCTTGGATCTGGCCAGGTGCAAAGTATTGTAAAGTCTTACTGATGGTTTGGGGTACAACCCAGTCACTGTTTTAATGAAAACTTGGGTAGATTCCAAGCCTGGTGCAAATTTAACCAAAGCAATGGTAAACGTCCCAGAGGCTTTAAAATCTATGCAGCTACTAAATTTACCAGAGGTGGGGATATGTTTACACCACATTTGGAATCTTGCCAGTGACTTCTACACTTGGGGCCAAATTACGATCCTAGCGCTAAAACAGGGGCGCTAGGGAGGAAAAACTGCGCCTGCAGTTTCCCCCCCTAGTGTGCCCGTTTTACCGCTAAATTACAATGCAGGCGCTAAAGCAAGTTGCCTGCATTGTTTGCGGGCGCTAAGCGCAGCTGCGCGCATCCTCTCAATGGAGTCCATAGGACTCCATTGAAGCGAACGACGACGGTCACATGACCAGCCGGATCTCGCCTTGCGAGATCTGGCCGGTCAGCGTAGTGATATGCAGGGGGAGACTGGGGAGACTTTTTCCCCCAGTCTCTCCGTGCTCCCTCCGGACTGAGGAGGCAGACAGAGCCGTGGTCCTCGCCGCGGGACAGGAGGCGAGTATCTTGATTTTTATTTTGGGGGGGTTTTCTGGATGGTGCTAACGGATTCTGCAGAAGCGGAATCCGTTAGGTTCGGGCTGTGGTTAGCTTTTTGTTAACCGACTTTGTAATCCTAACGCTGATTAACACTTTGCGCTCCCCATGTTAAGTATAGGTAGCACAAAGTACAGTAACCTCATGCTGAAAAGCGCAAGGTACCAAACGCGTTACTTAACCCGTTAGCGTTTGGATTGTAATATGTATAAACTACTTGGGCTAACGTTAACGCTCACGCAGGTAAGAGCTAATGTTGGCACCAAGTACGTAATGTGGCCCTTGGTTTAGAGTGGTTACCAGTGAATTAAATACACCGCGGGAGAGCTCTAGCGTCCAAGTGTAGAATGTCAGCAGAAAGTGGAATATATTGCTTGAAATTTACAGCAAGTACAGTATCATGGTAAAATCCAGGCATCTGTACATCCATTAGGCAATGCCGACTTGCCAATGTGTGTGTGGGACGCTTGCTTTGCTTACATCTTTGCTGCTCTTCATTGCAGCTCTGTACGAGGTGAGCCTTGCAGGCTCCTGTAACGTCCAGAGAATGATCTGAGCACTGAGGCAATAGTAAATGTGCAGAAATTTATAAGATCCGTAATAAATAAATAAATGTAAAAGTGACATCTTTTAAATGTCTTGCAGATTGGCAGAAAGAGAATGGAATTGTTTTGCCTCTTTTCCACGTTGTTGTTGTTGTTGTCTGAGATTGATTGAGAGAGATATATATATATATATATATATATATATATATATCAATTTTTTCTTTTTATGTTTTGCTTTTCCAGTAAAACCATTTCTAAATCGCAAAGAATTCGAACGCACTTCTAAAATTGTGAAGAGTTTTGAAAACGGGGTCGGCAAAGAACTCCATCGAAAACTGCTAGAAAGAGCGAGAGAGAGGAAGAACTGGGTAAGCGCCTCTGTTTCTTCATTCACACTTGTCGACTTTTTGGGGGAAAACTAAAGGCCTGCTTTTTACCGGCGCGAAACAAGGAGATGTTAACGGAGATAATCTGCGCTTGCAGATTTCCTTTACCATCACACTGTTACCAATGCCATTCTAACCCAGACGTGCTATGTACACCTGGCTTCAGAATAACTTGCAGCACCACCGCGAGTATCCGGTCATGGAGTCCATAGGACTCTATGGAGACCGGAGTGTCCCTGTGCAAACTCGTGTGAGCAGGGACCGCAATAGAAGACGCGGAGATGCACGGGAACGATTTGTTCCACCCTCTGCATCCCGAGATCTCAGGGGAGTATGGGATTTTTGGGTTATTAAATGAAGGTATTAAGTGATTTTTGTAAAAGTAAAATCACTTAATACCAGGTTTTTTCAGAGTTGGTATTCGGCCACTGAATACCATCAGGTTTAGAGGAGAGCAAGCTAGGTTGGAATAGCTCGTTCTCCTCTAGGGAAGCGCAGATTCACGTCTCCAAAACAAAGTACAGGAGACCTGAATTGAATTTACAGCAAGTTTGTGCAGCAACCAAGGTGCAAGCAGGGCATGGTGTTTCGGTTGTGACAGCTCGGGGTGGTTTTAAGCCAACTTCTGGGGCGATTAATAATTCACTTACTACTCCAGATTTTAACTTCTCCTCCTCCTGGTTGAAATCGGGCCCTAAGTGTATCTTGCCAGGACCTTCTTGGTTCAGCAAAAGATAGAGGTTGTTTTTTTTTTTTTTTTTTGGGGGGGGGGCGGGGGTTAATTAATTTTTTTGGAAGAAGTAGCCGCACATCTCTTAACCCAATGATGACCATTTCCATCAAGCCTTCCCTTTTTTTCCCTCATTTTCCTGCTTTTCGTTTGACACAGACTGTGCTGATTTACAGGCGCTTTTGTTTTACAGCTGGAGGAATGGTGGCTGAATGCCGCGTACCTTGAAGTGCGTACGCCTTCCCAACTTAATGTGAATTTTGGGGGTCCTGGATCTTACTTGGAGCATTATTGGCCGCCGAAGAGCGGCACTCAGCTGGAGCGAGGAAGCATATCTATTTGGTACACATTTCTCTACTGGGATCTGATAAGAAAGTGAGTTGGAAACTGGTCGGAAATGGTAATGATGTTTGTTTATTGATTTTTAATTATTATTTTTTCATACACCTCTTATTTCACTTTTTTTACTTGGTGTCCCAGATGGTCGATGTCCGTTTCACATGGTGCCAGGAAAGCTCAGTTGAAACCTTTCGGTACCTCTTGCTGCTTTATGTGTTACTTTCAAGGCCGACCAGCCCAGCAGAAGCATAGACTATTCCTGCTGGACACCTGAGCTTCCTTTGGTGGAACATGAAATTGATTTGTACTTTTTAACCCCTTCATTACCAAGCATTGCTAGGGGGTGGCTGTCGGAGCTAAAGCCCCAAATTGAGACTCTGGGGCTAAAGAAAGCTTCAGTCCCACATCTCCTATGCTGCATTTTGCTGGCGCCGGCGTCTCTTAACAACAGCAGCTACGTCACTACAGTGCGCCGGTGTCCCGTAATGATGTATGCACCGTGCATATAGCCTTGCTGGGAGTCGCCGGTGCCGGCAAAATGCAGCTGCCTTTGGCATCGCTACAAGAAGCTGGTCACGACGCTGTGGCACCTGTAACACTGTTATACAGAGATCCTATTGGCTAGACGATCGCTGTATAACAGTGTTACAAGCACCCACGGCGTCGTGACCATCGAGGAAGAACTGCTAGTTGAGTGCTATAAAATTGTAGTCCACAATTCAGTTTATGAACTACAATTCCATGGCGCTCTGTCAAAGATGGTGGAGGGAGGAGCTGAGAGGAGGGCGGTCATAAATAATGTGGGAGGGGAGGGGGCGGAGGAAAGCGGGGGCAGGGTAGCCTGGAGGATGCGAAATGCCGACATGTGGTTTTTTTCGGGGGGGGGGATGGGATAGATTTACAGGAGTTATGCAGCATTACAGAGGCGAGCACATGCTATGGGTTCTAGCCCCGAATCTTATGGAGACCCAACAACACCCTGCTACCAGGTGATTTTTTTTTTTTTTTTTTTTTTCTTCAAAATTGGCAGGAACCAGTGTTTTTTTATTTTTTAAAAACACTGGTTCCTGACAATTCGGGGGGGGGGGGTCATTTTAAATTAATTATACTGTAATATATGTGAATATTCCCAGTACATTCCTTACTGTAATAACCTATGTGGCAGGGAGGTGTCCCCATCTACTGGCCAAATGGAGTTACTGTAGTTACAGCTGCAGTTCAAGGCTCCGTGCATCGGCTGGGGAAAGCCCGACAAGGACATTCCCTAGTAGATTGTAAACTATTTCAGCACCTCAGGCATTCTGTCCAAAGGGTTAAAACTTTGCTTTTGTGCTCCAGAAGCTGCCCCCAAACTTTGCCTGCAACAAATGAATTTCAGCTGCAATCGCACAGCACAGCCTCAGATTGTGTTAACATGATATCGGTCTGCTACCGCTGATCATGTATTCACAATCCGTAGTGAAGGGGTTAACTGCACGATTATGCAGTGCTGTGGGAACCATGGAATTAGTCTTCAAATGCCTCCTTTTTAATTATTTTATACAGCTTCAAATAAAGCGGAGTAAAAAGTAAGGAATGTTTGTAATGTATTTTATCACATTATGTCTGCCTTTTAACCCCTTCACTGCTGAGCCATTTTACGTCTTAAAAAAACCCCACACTTTTTCTTTTTATTATTATAATTTTTTTTTTCTTTACTTTAAACATGGTCATGTTTGGTACCATTGGAAAGGCCATGCTCTGGCCTTTCTAATGATACCACACCTGATCCTGGTAGCTGAAAAATGTCAGTAGATATTGGGGTTCAAAGGAACCGCCATCTCCACCCCCTATCTTTCCGTAGGAGTCAATGAGGACGTTCCCCACCCGTCCTCAGCAGTGACAGGGTTAAGAAGCAATTATTCTCCATAACACTAACAGGTCTATTCAAAGAAAGGTGAAACTCGGGTGAATGACTGGAGAAGTGAAAATTCTAGGTCAAAATAGCCAAACCAGAAAAATTCTCCCATTTATCTCACTTTCCAAATCGGCTATTTGGTCTAGATTGTTCTCTTCTCCTGCCAGTTCTCCTGGTTTTCACCTTTTTCTTAATAGACCTGCAATTGTATTTAATCTCCCAGTGACCTTTTTATTCCGCCAACTCTGAGACTTGATAAAGCTTTTTTCTGTCAAGGTCAGGATCCCTCCAATAATATATGGAATAAAGCTGCCTGGGAGACTCGACTGAATTAACGCTGCAGCGTCAATTTATTCTTTTTAATTTCCATTGGGTCCTGAGTGGTGGGGACTGACCCTGCATCGATACCCTGCTCTTTTTCTTTTTAAATCATTTTGTGGTTACTTGCTATAATATGAATTTTTGCCGGTTGCATCACCGTGATTTCAGGCGCTGCAGCTCCCGGTACAGACGTATGGTGCTCATTGCGTATAGTTAACGCACAACATACCAGTACGTCGGGAAGTGAGATAAAAAAAACAATAACTTTGAATTCTTGAATTTAATATTTACCCATACGTGGGTGTGTAACAGGATGACGGCAGCCTGGAATGTTGGCAAGTTTGCGTCTCGTAATGATATTAACATGTAGGGCTCTATTAACTTATTCGCGCAAACGTTAACTCCTGCGCAAAAATGCATTAACGCGAGGGGGGGGACTCTTTGCGCAGAACGTAGTATTACAAGGAACGTGCATTTTCTGCGCGGAAACGTCTACCGCTGGTGAACCTGCGTGAACCCTTTTCGAGAGTAATGTACTTTGCACGTCCTATACTTAACATTTTGAGCGCAAATGCGTTTGTGCGCTGGTATGCGGATGGTATTACAATCTATGCGCAAATTTTAACGGACAACGTTTGCGCGCAGAATTTTAACGTCTTTTAAAAGCTGGTGGTAACGGCAAATCTGAACGTTCTGGCCGAAACCAAATACAACAGCCCAAAAAAAAAAAATACAGCAAAGTATAGGTACACATTCTACACATACCCAAACAATAAAATGGAGACGCTGCGCGTGTTTTATTATTGCTGCAACATATATACTCCGATTGATTTTGACAGGCACAATAACTAAACAGGAGACAATTGTGGTTCTTAATTCTGATTGGCTGAATCTCGTTAAAAAGACAGTCCGCACACCAATTTCTGCGCGCACGTTTTTGCGCGTCTTTTTTTGACGGATAAAAAAATGCGCACGGATTGTAATACCAGCGTTATTTTTCACGCGTTAACGTTTAACGCTTTGCGCAAAAAAAATAGCGCTGCGCGTGCGCTTTTGCGCGATGAATTTAATAGAGCCCGTAATTGTTTTCTTCCCCTTGCAGAGAGAAGCTCAGCGTGCAGAAAGCGAGGAATATCCCTCTGGATATGCAGCAGATGCGCAACCTGTTTAACACATGCAAGATTCCAGGAGTCACTAAGGATTCGATTGTCAATTATTTTAAAACTGGTAAGAAATTGACCTTAGCGAGTTACTGTGTGCCCGACCAAGCTGGGCATCCCATACATCAGACACTTCACACCTTGCTGCGCTGGCTCCGCACGCTCTGCCTCCACGATCAGTGATTGGGCAATAAAATTATTAGTATATTTTTTTTTTTAACAGATGAAGAACATAATAATAATGTAAAATAAAACATTACAGGACACTACCATAAGCTGTAACTAGATTACTTGTGCATTACAAACAAAAATATTACAAGAGAGTTGGCTACGATTAACCCTGTCATAGCTTCCCTTTTGCAAACGTTCTTCCCAGCGGTTACGCAAGGGTTTTCGGCTGTCCTCCATCTGTGGACAGGTAGACCTGTTAAATCACATAAAAGCACACCGCCATCATTCCTTCCTGCATATAAAGTGTGATCCTGTACCCACGTGCAGAAAGCTGCCCTCTCCGTCAGTATCCCCAAGGAGTACTCATTCTGGCCCATACCCACCCAGTCACTAGCTGGAGCTCCTTGCAGGGTCAAAACAAAACTGGAAACGACTTTATTCAGGCTTTGCAAGTTAGATAAACACAGCGGAATGACCAGAATACAAAGGAAAACCTAGGCGCTAGCATTTCCATACTGAATAACCTCCTAGTAGCTTCCCCCTCCCTCCTTCACACACACACGCCCTGGTGTAACAAAGCCTGAGGTAGGGGCAGAGAGATCAGCTTTAAGCCAGATCCTGGGAGGTTGGATGGAAACATGGAGAAACAAAAGGAATCCTTTTATGTACAGATTACACAACGGGAAAACAGCACCGTATATTCCACACGACACTACAATAAATACGTAAAAGGGTTATTCAAAGAGCACAGAACTTGCCACAGAAGGGCACAAAACGGTGAATTTTACTGTACTGTGCGATTTCGTGGCAGTTCGGCTGTTCGGAAAGATGTCAATTCACCAAATACTGGTAAATTGCCAGTGAAATACGGTGCAGTTTGCTGCAATTCGGCTATCTTCTTGACGGTAGGGAAATGATTCCGTAGAGAAGTGCCCTGATTCTTGGTGATTCAGTTCGACCGGTTTAAATCGTCGAATCCCATAGGATTCAATGTAAAAAATAAATATTATTTTCAGTAAGCTGTCTTTTATTTATTCATTATTTTACTTGTTTTAAACAATAGTAGAGTTCAGTTGTGTTTTTTCTGCAGTTCGGTGCTTTTCGGGGACCCCACATTCGGCGCACTTCGGGGAATCTGCGGTGAATAGTGAATTCACTGTATTGTTGGCGACCTGGAATCGCTGAAGTGCGCCGAATGAGGAAGCGCCAAGATATCACTGAAATTTTGTTTCTTTCTGAATAACCCTCATAAGGGAATAATAATATAACACAGACATCAGGCAATAGGGCACAGAAAACACAAACATCCTGTACCTAGAATTGTAAGTAGAGGGTGACTTCAACATAGGAGAAGGCTGGGGAAAATCTAAAACCTCAGGCTAGTACCTCCTAAATGCATCTCTAGGTCCATTCACCCCACGTCTCAAGTGACTATCATGCACATCTCTCCAGAGAATATTTAACAAGTCTACCTTACATTTGCCTGGAGTCTTTATATTTTCCGCAGCATTGAGACCTTGTACGGAGGCTCTCCTCATGCCGGAGGCTATTTACTGAGCGTGTACAAGAACCAGTATTCATTGTGTACTTAGCAAGAGGAGTGACAAACAATGAGTACCTTCTGTTTGGGCTCCAGAAATGAGAGCTTGGTGTCGTGTAAAATTCGTGCTTTATAAAAAACATTTTTGTGTTAGAAAAAGAGCAAAAGTATGAAGACTTCAAGATTGTGCGACATTATGCTTGGCACATTGCAGGCATTAAATTATTATTTTTTTAAAATGCCCAAATACCCATTTTAACCGAGTCATGGAACACATGGCTTCTTTTGTTGGCAGCGCTGCGTTATTTGACTTGGTAGTTTCTGCGTAACACATGGTGTTAAATGAATTGTATTTCCGTTTCAGAGAGTGAAGGAACCAGCCCATCTCACTTGGTCGTGATGAGTAGAGGAAGGATTTTCACGTTTGATGCGGTGCACAAAGGCCAGATCCTCACACCTCCCGAGATACAAAGGTCTCAACACGCGCCTGTCACAACATGCAAATGTGTCATTCACACACTAGCCAACATATACACAAGGGGCCCTGTTCCAGCCCTGGTAAAAACTTACCCAGAGCTGTTGTAAACGTAGCACCTCCATAGACTTCAATGGCTCTGGGAAGTTTAGGACATTTCTGGTCAAGGTTGGAATAGGGCCCAAAGCTTAGTCCAGTGACCCCCCACCTTACATGTGTGTTTATTCAGTGGTTTGTAAGGGTGTAGGTCTGCAGTGACAGACACAGCATTATGATAAATGTCATCTAAAACTTTTAGACTAAAAGCCAGAGGACCATGGTTGCTCATATCTGGTTTTGGAGGTCCGCATGTGTTTGTGCAGAACTGGAGTTTATCTTTTCTGGTCTCACTGGAAATCCTTTAAACAGAGAAAGGTAATCTTCAATTCTTTAGTTATTGGGCCACTGCCCTCCGGATTACACCCAACATTCATATCCTTGAAGACCATCTACGTCTGGTCTCCATCTCTAGGCTGTCCACGCTGACGTGTGGCTGTCCAATGAGAGCAAGACAAGCAGCCTATGGGTGATCTCTTGATCGTCGAGCCAGTCTGACCTTCCATTTCCATCTGCACTCCAGGGTAGGGCATCCCTGCCTCTGCTCGGCCAGCTGTGCAAAGGATTGGTAGCTGAGAGCAGGAGAGCTTCTCTGTTTGACCTACATACAAAATATTAGGGTGGCACTTTCCCAAACCTGGGTCAACATAGACCCATGCCGACACGATTCAGGAGAGGCACCTGCCACCAGCATCTGTACAAATAAAGGAATGGGCAATCCACGTATTTAAAAGCCGCATTTTGGCTCTTCGCAAGCCTTTTTGATGCTTGAAAAACGTTTGTGAGGACTCAAAACATTGCTTTTTAACCTACCTCTGATAAACCTGCCCTAGGAGAAAAACTCCGTGCCCGTTCCATTGTTTCTTTGTACAGTCCATGCTTTGTTTGAGCAAGTCGGCGAGTAAAGACGTTCTCACATTAGAGCCGGCACGTCAGCATCACTTGGTTTGAATATATGATCACTAATAATTTTTGAAATTTTTTGATTTGTAGGGATTCAATTATGTATAGTTTCTTCTTCTTCTTCCTCCACCTCCTCCTCCCGTAACAAATGTCAGAGCAATCTGCTTAATAATGCATGTATAATGGGGTACATTGACCTTGAGGAAGCCTTATGCAATGTATGTTCACAACTTGTGACCAAATCCACATCCTTTATTCCTAAATTCATGTCATTAAACCTTTAAGACTATTTTAAAGTGGAGCGCTCGGAGTCCGTAATGGTTTGAACGCGTTTTTCAGTTTGAGGGCTGATGTATTTAAGGAATCGCTGCTCTTTTCATAGTATAAGCTTGATTTAAATGTATATTTTTGTTACATTTTTAGGCAACTCTCATACATTCAAAATATATGCCTAACTGAGCCGAACGGCATTGGACTGGGGTCTTTAACCACAGAAGAAAGAACCCGCTGGGCTTTGGTCAGTAACTGTTTGAGGACACGCTAGGGTCCTGTATTCCCATTGAGTGTCCAACCCACTGTCTTATTGTTACCATTCCAGGCTCGTGAACATCTGGTGAGCCTCGATCCAAAGAATTTGTCCAATCTGGAAACGATCCAGAGCAGCCTGTTTGTTGTGTCTCTGGATGATGCAAGCCCTGTGGGAACAGCTGAAGATTATACCCAGGTAATGTGGGCGATTTTGAGATGGATCCATGTGGAGGCTTGAAGTCATCGCCCTCACTTAAAAATGAGCAAATTAACATTATTTTAATTTTAACTCTCTCAGAATAACTATTTCTGGCAAAACGTCTTATTTTACCCCATATTTACCCCAACTTCACATCCCACGTTTCAAATAAACAAACTAGCTTGGTATTGAAGGAGTTAAAAACAACTTGCCAAAGGCAGGAAAAAACAATTAGGGCTGCAATTAACAATTATTTTCATAATTGACTAGTTGGCCAATTTTTTATTTTTTTTGTCTGATTCATCGGATAAAAGAAACATCCGCAAAATTGCATATTTTTCGCACACAAGGTACACAAGCAGCTGGTAACAGTGATGGATTGATGCTGCGTACGGAGCTTAAGCCCATGTGTGCTTTCTCCCCAAAACAAACGCTGCTACAAGCGCTCAGATAGACATGATGATGTCAACAGAAAATCGGGGTGAGAGGGGAAGTAAGCATCGCAGCCTGACCACTTTAGCTTATTAGAGCGTCCCTTTACAATAATTTCATGAACAAACTGAGCGTGAGGAGGGTCCGGAGGTGAGAGTGAGTTTGAGCAAGGGACTTGACCTGAGTGTGAGAGGGAGTGGGTTTGGGCAAAAGACTGGACCTACGTGTGGGAGGGAGTTTGTGGGAAGGGACTGGACCACAGGGAGAGAATGACAGCTCCAGACCAAAGAGGTCTGGTGGCAGGCAGGTTGGGGTGGTGGCACAGGACGAAGCAGAATCTGAGGTCATAACGTTTAACTCAGTCTGACTCTAAACCGTGTGTGCTGTGCACAAATCGATAATGAGAATAGTTGTCAACTATTTTCATTATCGATTAGTTGTTTCAGCCCTAATAACAATGGATGTTAACGTGTTGATGTCCGTGCTTTACCGTAGCTGCATTGGTTCACGTCAAGTTATTATTATTATTATTATTATTATTTTATAAAGCGCCAGCATATTCCGCAGCGCTGTACAATAAGCACAGTACAGACAGGGTTACAATACATTGAACAACATTTGACAAACCGTACAGGAGGAGATGAGGGCCCTATTCCCGTAGGAACTCACAATCTAGGAGGGTTGGGGTTGGAAACAGGAGGAGAGGACTGTAAGGTGAGAGTGATTGATGGTTGCGTCAGTGAGTTGGGTGGTAGGCTTCCCTAAATAGGAATGTTTTCAGGGAGCGTTTGAAGGAAGAGAAGTTAGGATAAAGTCTGACAGCACGAGGGAGAGCGTTCCAGAGAGTGGGGGCTGCGCGTGAGAAATCCTGCAGTCTATCATGGGAAGAGGTGATGCGGGGAGAAGCTAGGCGCAGGTCACTGTTTGACCTTAGGGAGCGGGCTGGGGTGTATTTGGTGATTAGTGAGGACAGGTAGTGGGGCGCTGAGTTAGTGAGGGTTTTGTAGGTAAGGATAAGGATTTTGAACTTAATTCTGCAGTGGATGGGGAGCCAGTGAAGGGACTCGCAGAGGGGAGCGGCAGAGACAGAGCGGCGGGTGAGGTGAATTAGCCTGGCGGAGGCGTTCAGGATGGATTGTAGGGGGAGAGGCGGGACAGAGGGAGGCCAGATAAGAGATTATTGCAATAGTCGAGTCGGGAGATTACCAGGGCGTGTATGAGTTGTTTTGTGGTGACAGCGGTAAGAAATGGCCGAATTCTGGAAATATTACGCAGTTGGTATCGGCAGGAGGAGGAAAGAGACTTGATGTGGGGGATGAAGGAAAGAGCAGAGTCCAGTGTAACTCCAAGACAGCGAACTTGGTTTGATGGGGAGATGGTGATACCCTCCACCGTGATAGAGAAGTCAGGAGGTGGGGAGGCATTAGAGGGAGGAATAAGTAGGAGCTCAGTCTTTGACATGTTGATCTTTAGGTGGTGGGAGGCCATCCAGGAGGAGATGCCAGATAAACAGTCACTGACTTTTGAAAGGACAGGGGGAGAGAGATCAGGGGTAGAGAGGTAGATCTGAGTGTCATCAGCGTAGAGGTGGTAATTAAAGCCAAAGCTGTTGATGATTTTGCCCAGGGAGGAGGTGTAGATGGAAAAGAGCAGAGGACCAAGGACAGAGCCTTGAGGTACACCAACAGATAGAGGCAATGAGAGGAGGAGTTACCAGCAAAGGACACACAGAAGGACCTGTTGGATAAATAGGAGTCAACCCAAGCAAGTGCAGTGTCACCGAGACCCAGAGAGTTGAGGGTCTGTAGAAGGAGGGGTGGTCAACAGTGTCAAAAGCAGCCGAGAGGTCAAGCAGGATGAGAATAGAATAGTGGCCGTGTTTTTTAGCAGTTAGGAGGTCGTTGGTGACTTTGGCGAGGGCAGTTTCAGTTGAGTGTAGCGGACGGAAGCCAGATTGCAGGGGGTCAAGTAGGGAATTGGAGGACAGGAAGAGGGAGAGGCGGTTGAAGACTAGTTTTTCTAAGAGCTTTGATGTGAAGGGAAGCAGGGATACAGGGCGGTAGTTGGATGGAGAGTTGGTGTCTAGGGATGGTTTTTTAGTAAAGGGGTAACTAGCGCGTGTTTGAAGGCGGATGGAAAGGAGCCAGTGGAGAGAGATAGGTTGAAGATGTGTGTGAGAGCAGGGGTGAGGGAGGAGGAGAGGGGAGGAATTAGATGTGAGGGAATGGGGTCGAGCGGGCACGTGGTGAGATGTGAGGAGGACAATAAGGAATTGACTTCCTCCTCAGTGGTTGGGAGGAAGCGGCTTCTGATAGTTAGAGATTTACTGAGGAAGTAGTCTGCCAGGTCTTGAGCGCTGAAGGCAGCTGTGGGGGAGGTGCAGGTGGGTAGAGGAGGGTGTTGAAGGTGGACCAGAGCCGTTTAGGGTTGGAGGACAGCGTAGATATAAGAGATGAGAAGAAGGATTGTTTGGCCAAGTGGAGGGCAGAGGTGTATGACCGGAGAATAAACTTGAAGTGAACAAAATCAGCTTCAGAGCGGGATTTCCTCCAGGCACGCTCTGCAGTGCGGGAGCATCTTTGCAGGTAGCGAGTTTGGAGGGTGTGCCAGGGCTGAAGCTGGCGGCGTGGGGCCTTGCAGAGTCGAAGAGGAGCAAGAGTGTCTAGAGCAGAGATAAGCGTAGTGTTGTAGTGATTAGTGGCAGCATCAGGGCAGGTGAAGGATGAGGTATGAGGGAGGTGGTGAAGTAGGTTGGAGAATTGATGGGGGTCCACAGCATGTAGATTTCTGCGAGTGTGTGTGCGGGGTGGGGGAGCAGGGTGTTTAGGAAGTCCAGATAGGTTGAAAGAGAGAAGGTGGTGGTCAGAGATGGGGAAAGGGCGACATTTGAACTCAGAAATGGAGCAGAGGTTGGAAAAGACCAGGTCAATAACGTGACCATCGCGGTGGGTAGGGAGGAGGGAGGATTGTGTGAGTCCAAGGGAGGACGTGAGTGAAAGAAGTTTGGAGGCAGCAGGAGCGGAAGGATCGTCAATGGGAATGTTGAAGTCCCCGAGAATTAGGCATGGAAGATTAGAAGACAGGAAGTGAGAAAGCCAGGTAGCAAAGTGGTCAAGGAACTGGGAGGTTGGTCCCGGTGGGCGGTAGATGACTGCCACCCTGAGAGCCAGAGGAGAGAACAGGCGGATGCAGTGTGTCTCGAAGGAGGAGAAGGAGAGGGATGGGGGTGGAGGGAGATGCTGGTAGGTGCAGGTGGGAGAGAGCAGGAGCCCGACCCCGCCACCATTTCTCTCACCCGGTCTGGGGGTATGGCTCAAGTGTAGACCGCCATGTGAGAGAGCAGCAACGGAGGCCGTGTCAGAGGGAGTTAGCCAGGTTTCAGTTAAAGCTAGGAGGTTGAAGGAGTTTGAAAGGAAGAGGTCATGGACGGCTGTGAGTTTGTTGCACACAGAGCGAGCGTTCCAGAGGGCGCAGGAGAAAGAGGACAGGCGCTGAGGGATGATGGGAATGAGGTTGCTGGGCTTGCAGGGAGGTGATTTATGTGCGAAGTTAGAAATTAATAGAATATCCCATTTAATATGGCGACCCGTCTGGAATGATTTTATGCTGAGCACTGTGCAGTGTGGCTTGCTATATCCTTTATGTTGAAAAGCAAAGATTACTTTTGGATTTTTCCAGTATAAATCTCTTGGTGGGGGGGGGGGGCGAGTGTTCATACAAAAAACAGTTTACTCCATTGTTGTGAAATGTCATTGTTTTCACAGGACTGATTTGCCTATTTATCTCATTATCCCTGTCGTTAGACAGGTGTTGTACGCAAATTAATCACAAAAAAAATATAAAATATAGAAAAAAGATTCAAACGTTTTATGCAATGAGCGATTTCCCTAGACGTTTTTTCATTAGAAATTTCACCCGATCTCATACTAGCCTATATTTTTCTTGGGTTCGACCACAGAGTAATTGTATTAAAGCGACAATCTACTCATCCTGAATATGTCAGTGTTTTAATGTGGCCAGGATGTGAGGAGGACCTCTCCCGTACATTTAGGGCAATGTTACAATCTTAACGCTATAGTTAGGGCTCAGCTGTGTGAGCTTTAACGTTAGGTTAAGTGACTCTATCGTGGGCCACCCATATAAAAAACCCATTGGCACATCGGGGATTGCGCTTTCTAACGCCAGTTTATTGTACTTTGCGCTCCCTATACTTAACATGGGTAACGCAGGGAGTAATTAGCGTTAGGATCACAAAGTCCTAACATTAATTACCGCACCGCTGCGGTTATCTCAAGTTACCTACAGCTTGGAGGTGACGCTAACTGAATGTGCTTCTGCGGAATCATTTAGCACCAGCTGTAACCCCCCAGAAAATCAAATTCTCACCTCTCATCCTGTGGCGAGAACGGCGTCCCTATCCACCTCTTCTGGCCGCCGGGAGCAGAGTGAGACTGGGGGGGGGGGGGGCAGACCTGCAGGATCTTGCAAGAGGTGAGATCTTACAGGTCAGCTAACCCGGCAGCACAAGCCTCCATGGAGTCCTATGGACTACAGGAGGGGATACTAACGACAGTGCGCTAGCGTTAAATCGAGTATCCCAGTGGTTAGTGCTGCATTATGGGGCAGGCGTTGCCCCATAATACGGAGCTAAAAAGGGGACCCTAAGGGGAAACCTAGAGGTGCACATTATCCACCTTTTGCGTCCCCATTTTAGTGGGAACTATGTAATACTGCCCATCATGGGGAATTTTTATCAGTCACTGTAATGATCTATCGAAGACCACCAGAATTCCCTCTTCCATTATGGAAGGAATAAACATTCAGGTTTGGCCGAGCGAGCTGGAAAATCAATGCACTTGCCTTAACATGGATAAGACGTTTAAAAGAAATTCCATTCTCTTTGAACCTAGATTTCAAAGTTGGTTCTTACCGGAGATCCCACCATACGCTGGGGAGACAAGTCCTACAACTGCCTCATCTTTCAAAATGGTGTCCATGGCTCCAACTGCGATGTAAGTACACAATCTTATTTCTGTGTCTGGTTACCAGGAAAGTCCTATTTTAAGGGCAAGCTGTAAAATGAGAGAGAATTTGGAAATCTTTAGGCAAATAGTGCTGAATTGGAACGCTTTAGTTTTTCCGAACTCCGCTGTTTTTATTTTTAAATGTTGGAATCCCCTCTCCGTTCTCTACTAATGAACCATCTACTCCATATCCAATCCTTTTTTTTTTTCTTGCTTTACCTTTATTATTTTTTGTGGTATTTTATGTGTTCCATGTCGGATCTTCATGTCTGGTTTTGCTGAGCAACCTGCTGGGTTTTCTTAGTAGGAGGCGGAATCCGTGTCGAATTTTCTAAAACCCAGATATTACAGAGTCCCTGGACAATAATGCAGATCTTTTTCTTCTCTGACTTCTCTCCTCCAGATAATTCTGTGACTGCTATCGTTTCCTCATTACATTTTATATGCATGACTTTGCGGCTCTTGGATATATAGCAAAAGCATAATACTCGTCCCAGAGTCTTTAATAAAATTATGAGTCCAAACATATGTTGCGCCCAGCAGAAAAATCCACCAGTCGGCATGGACACACTTCCAATTCCAGATACTCAGAAATAACTACTGACTCCTTGTTGTGGTGAAACTGAACCACAGTGAACCGCAAGCGACAACGTTTCGACATAATGTTCTTTGTCAAGTCTGGATACATAGTGCACAAAACACATTGATATATAGAGCAAACAGAAGTGCAATCAGTGGCACAATTACTCCTTGGTAGAAAAACCTGTGATATAATTAAAACCTCTTAGTAAACTCCTACATCTCTCATTCTTAAAAGTAACATCAGGAAGCATTATTTTACTGAGAGGGTGGTGGATACATGGAACAGCCTTCCAGTAGAAGTGGTAGAGGCCAAAACCGTAATTGAATTTAAGCAGGCATGGGATAGGCATAAGGCTATCCTAAACAAAAGATAAATCCAGGTAAAGTATCCATGTAATTGGGCAGACTAGATGGGCCGAAAGGTTCTTATCTGCCGACATTTTCTATGTTTCTATTCAATCAACTGTTTAGAAGGAGTATTACAATGTGTGTTTAGTGTTATAGCAAAAAATGATTAAAAACCAATGGACACCAGAAGTATTATATTAAACTCTATTCACATTATGTTCTTCATTGCTTAATGTTTATTATTCGGAGATTTACCTTGGTGTACACAAATTGCCTAACAACTAAACCAATAAAGCTATTGGCATAAAACATGAGTATTACAATTTTATGGTTTTAAAGACGGGAATGTTAATACAATAATTGGTCATTGTCTAAACATTCCCGTCTTTAAAACCATAAAATTGTAATACTCATGTTTTATGCCAATAGCTTTATTGGTTTAGTTGTTAGGCAATTTGTGTACACCAAGGTAAATCTCCGAATAATAAACATTAAGCAATGAAGAACATTTTGTGAATAGAGTTTAATATAATACTTCTGGTGTCCATTGGTTTTTAATCATTTTTTGCTATAAACACTGACACACATTTTAATACTTCTTCTAAAACAGGTGATTGAATGAGAGATGTAGGAGTTTACTAATGAGGTTTTAATTGTAATCACAGGTTTTTCTACCAAGGAGTAATTTGACACTGATTACACTTCTGTTTGATATATGTGTATGTATGTATATATTTATGTGTGTATTTTGTGCACTAAGACCATTGTGTCGAAATGTTGTCTCTTGCGGTTTAGAGTCCTTTTCAATTTTAACACAACAAGGAGTCAGTAGTTATTTATTTTAATAAAATCATGACTTTCCATCACGATATAAGAATCGGAACAGTCTGTGACACACGTGTATCATTAGCCTTGTCTTGCTCTGTTTCAGCATGCGCCTTCCGATGCCATGGTTTTGGTGTCCATGTGTGATTATATCGATCGCAACGTTGTGGCATGTGAGGGTTGCTGGAAGGTATGCCTTTATTATTTATGAAATCTATAGGTGCTTTCCCCTTTCAGATAGACTGTATTGATGTAACCGTAACTGTATCGATGTAACCGACTTTCCCATAGTTTCCCTTCCTTCAAACGCTCCCTTAAAACATTCCTATTTCGGGAATCCTACCACCCGACTCACTGATGCAACCAGTCCGTCACTCTCACCTAGCAATCCATCACGCTCCCTTAAAACACCTAGCAGCCCGTCGCTCTCGCCTAGCAGCCCGTCGCTCTCGCCTATCAGCCCGTCGCTCTCGCCTATCAGCCCGTCGCTCTCGCCTAGCAGCCCGTCGCTCTCGCCTAGCAGCCCGTCGCTCTCGCCTAGCAGCCCGTCGCTCTCGCCTAGCAGCCCGTCGCTCTCGCCTAGCAGCCCGTCGCTCTCACCTTGCAGTCCTCTCCTCCTGTTTCAAACCCCAACCCTCCTAGATTGTGAGTTCCTATGGGAATAGGGCCCTCACCTCCTCCTGTTCTGGTTTGTCAAATGTTGTTCAATGTATTGTAACCCTGTCTATACTGTGCCCATTGTACAGCGCTGCAGAATACGCTGGCGCTTTATAATTAAAGATTAATAATAATAAACCATTTTTTCCAGGGTTCCACCGCAGTCCGGGATCTTCCCCACCCCGAAGAAGTTGTTTTCACTGTGGATGATAAAGTTCTCCATGACATCGCTCTCGCTAAAGCTCAGTATCAGGAACAGGTTAGGACTTCGTAGAATTATTATTATTCCTGCTGCTTCTTTCTAAATAGGAAATACTGTGTTTTATGTCTTGTTCTCTGCTTCTTCTTTCTTTTATTTCTTGTATTTAATACTGAAGCAATATGTAATAAGGCTCAACATTAACAACCCCTGCCATAAACAACAACGGCTGCAACAATGTGTAACGTCTCCAGATTCATTTTGTTGGTTTATTTCTCTTAGTGAGTTATTCCTTTTTCTTTTATTCCTCCCACCTGACCTTTTATTTTTATTCTATTTTATAGTGTTCTGACTTGCAGCTTGTCAACTATGCATTTACCTCCTTTGGAAAGGCCCTTACTAAGAAGAGAAGACTTCACCCAGATACCTTTATCCAGCTAGCTGTCCAGCTGGCATTTTACAAGCTTTACGGCCGGTAAAATAATCTATTCTTGTTTTTAAAATCTTTCATTAGTCCATCAATTAATTTGCCGTGGAGAAACCTTGTTGCTTATTAGATCTTACAGCTGGATGTAACTCTATGTAGCCACTGCTTTACATCTCGTTCTTTCCTCCCATCCTCTTCTTCTTGGCCTGGCGCTGCTTCAGAGACCTCTCCATTCAGGTTGTGCTGGCTTTGTTGCCTGCACAGAGTTGCCAGCAGGATAATTGCCTATAGGAGGGGGCTTTGTATCTCTCCTATGAATCTATCCTTGGATGGATGCTCTGCTGTCAGCACAGACCTCCTAACATGAGGATATAATTCTAGGGGCATATATATATATATATTTTTTTTTTATTATTTTTTTTTTGATTATTCATTTTTGGGCTGAAACAACTAATCGATTTAATTGGCATCTAATCGATAATGAGAATAGTTGTCCAAACCGAGGGTGCGTTTTGTGCGATCAAGATCATGCTGGCAGGATTCGTCTGTGTGTCTGAAAAAACTTAACGTGGCTAATTATAATATGATAATCCAACCTGATGCTAAACCACTGCACACAAAAACAAGACGTCTTGATGACGTAACATGATTTACAGGATTCCAATAGATCTCGTCTGCCCCTGGAGTTTATTTAAGCATAATTCTTCACTTCTGGAACAAAATACCAACAGGGTTATTCAGAGAGAGGTGAAAAGCAGGAGACTGGCTGGAGAATGGAAAATTCTAGGTCAAAATGACCAAACCAGAAAAATTCTCTCACTTTCCAATTCGGCTATTTTGACCTAGAATTTTCCATTCTCCAGTCATTCTTCTGCTTTTCACCTCTCTCTGAATAACCCTGTAAGAAGTATTTTTTTTTTTTCTTCTCTTCGCATTTTTAGACCAGGTTGCTGCTACGAAACTGCCAGCACGCGGATGTTTTACCACGGACGTACAGAGACGATGAGATCATGCACCGTGGAGGCAGTGGAGTGGTGCCGCTCTATGGTGGATCCCGATGCCACTGTATGTAACTAGATGCTAGATCATGGACACATTTTGTTGGGTTTATTTAAGTTGCAACAGGGATCATGAGTTCACCAAACACTTATATTATTTTTATTATCAATATTTATAGGGCACCCACATTTCACACTGCATCTTACAACATAAAATGAAGGTTTAAAACTTACAAAATTACAACCTAAATATAAAATAACAGAAACTGGAGGAGCTTACAATGTGGAGACCCTTTGGGGTGATGATAGACTGATTCGTCCTGCTCCAAAATAACCCGTATACTGCGTCCTGCTCGGGAAATAACCCGTATACTGCGTCCTGCTCGGGAAATAACCCGTATACTGCGTCCTGCTCGGGAAATAACCCGTATACTGCGTCCTGCTCAGAAATATCCCGTATACTGCGTCCTGCTCAGAAATATCCCGTATACTACATCCTGCTCAGAAATAACCCGTATACTGCGTCCTGCTCAGAAATAACCCGTATACTGCGTCCTGCTCAGAAATATCTTGTATACTGCGTCCTGCTCAGAAATAACCCGTATACCTGGTCCTGCTCAGAAATAACCCGTATACCTGGTCCTGCTCAGAAATATCCCGTATACTGCGTCCTGCTCAGAAATAACCCGTATACTGCGTCCTGCTCAGAAATAACCCGTATACTGCGTCCTGCTCAGAAATAACCCGTATACTGCGTCCTGCTCAGAAATATCCCGTATACTGCGTCCTGCTCAGAAATATCCCGTATACTGCGTCCTGCTCAGAAATAACCCGTATACTGCGTCCTGCTCAGAAATAACCCGTATACTGCGTCCTGCTCAGAAATATCCCGTATACTGCGTCCTGCTCAGAAATATCCCGTATACTGCGTCCTGCTCAGAAATATCCCGTATACTGCGTCCTGCTCAGAAATAACCCGTATACTGCGTCCTGCTCAGAAATATCCCGTATACTGCGTCCTGCTCAGAAATAACCCGTATACTGCGTCCTGCTCAGAAATAACCCGTATACCTGGTCCTGCTCAGAAATAACCCGTATACCTGGTCCTGCTCAGAAATAACCCGTATACTGCGTCCTGCTCAGAAATATCCCGTATACTGCGTCCTGCTCAGAAATAACCCGTATACTGCGTCCTGCTCAGAAATATCCCGTATACTGCGTCCTGCTCAGAAATATCCCGTATACTGAGTCCTGCTCAGAAATAACCCGTATAATGCTTCCTGCTCAGAAATATCTTGTATACTGCGTCCTGCTCAGAAATATCCCGTATACTGCGTCCTGCTCAGAAATAACCCGTATACTGCGTCCTGCTCAGAAATATCCCGTATACTGCGTCCTGCTCAGAAATAACCCGTATACTGCGTCCTGCTCAGAAATAACCCGTATACTGCGTCCTGCTCAGAAATATCCCGTATACTGCGTCCTGCTCAGAAATATCCCGTATACTGCGTCCTGCTCAGAAATAACCCGTATACTGCGTCCTGCTCAGAAATAACCCGTATACTGCGTCCTGCTCAGAAATATCCCGTATACTGCGTCCTGCTCAGAAATATCCGTATACTGCGTCCTGCTCAGAAATATCCCGTATACTGCGTCCTGCTCAGAAATATCCGTATACTGCGTCCTGCTCAGAAATAACCCGTATACTGCGTCCTGCTCAGAAATATCCCGTATACTGCGTCCTGCTCAGAAATATCCCGTATACTGCGTCTGCTCAGAAATAACCCGTATACTGCGTCCTGCTCAGAAATATCCCGTATACTGCGTCCTGCTCAGAAATATCCCGTATACTGTGTCCTGCTCAGAAATAACCCGTATTACTGCGTCCTGCTCAGAAATAACCGTATACTGCGTCCTGCTCAGAAATAACCCGTATACTGCGTCCTGCTCAGAAATATCCCGTATACTGCGTCCTGCTCAGAAATAACCCGTATACTGCGTCCTGCTCAGAAATAACCTGTATACTGCGTCCTGCTCAGAAATAACCCGTATACTGCGTCCTGCTCAGAAATATCCGTATACTGCGTCCTGCTCAGAAATATCCCGTATACTGCGTCCTGCTCAGAAATATCCCGTATACTGCGTCCTGCTCAGAAAAACCCGTATACTGCGTCCTGCTCAGAATATCCCGTATACTGCGTCCTGCTCAGAAATAACCCGTATACTGCGTCCTGCTCAGAAATAACCCGTATACTGCGTCCTGCTCAGAAATATCCGTATACTGCGTCCTGCTCAGAAATAACCCGTATACTGCGTCTGCTCAGAAATAACCCGTATACTGCGTCCTGCTCAGAAATAACCCGTATACTGCGTCCTGCTCAGAAATATCCCGTATACTGCGTCCTGCTCAGAATATCCCGTATACTGCGTCCTGCTCAGAAATAACCCGTATACTGCGTCCTGCTCAGAAATAACCCGTATACTGCGTCCTGCTCAGAAATATCCCGTATACTGCGTCCTGCTCAGAAATAACCGTATACTGCGTCCTGCTCAGAAATAACCCGTATACTGCGTCCTGCTCAGAAATATCCCGTATACTGCGTCCTGCTCAGAAATAACCCGTATACTGCGTCCTGCTCAGAAAAACCCGTATACTGCGTCCTGCTCAGAAATAACCCGTATACTGCGTCCTGCTCAGAAATATCCCGTATACTGCGTCCTGCTCAGAAATATCCCGTATACTGCGTCGTGCTCAGAAATAACCCATATACTGCGTCCTGCTCAGAAATAACCCGTATACTGCGTCCTGCTCAGAAATAACCAGGCAGGCCATGTATTGTATGCTGAAAAGAAAGGAAAATGAGTGTACTATGTCATTATCTCGCGCAATCACCGCTCACCTCTAATCCTCCTGTTTCCGCAGCTCGCGCAGCGACAGGCACTGCTGCAGAGAGCATTCGCTAAACATAATAAGATGATGGAGGAATGCCAGCTCGGGAGAGGTACGTGAAGACCAAGCAAAGCCCTGCACGCTATGCCTTCGCAATATGTATTCTGCTCAGATTGTATTTTACTGTTGCTGCGCACCTCACACAATTTCAGAATGAATATAATGAAGGCAAAAATCATAGGAAAAATAAAATATCTATTTAATTATTTTATTCAATAAATCCTCTCTTCTAACACAAGTCACTTCTCGATGTCGAAGGAAAATGAGGTGGGTTGAATGTCGCACTCGCATATTTCTCTAATATGGAAGTGCTACATAAATTGAATGTGTTCTATCATTAGGATATAACGATACCGCACTATTGTTTGTTCTTTTGTCTTCTCTTGAGAACCTGGGCACATACATTGTTTGGAAGGAAGGACCCTGGAACTGTTGTTTATCATAAGTATTTTTGTTTTATTTATTTTTTTCACTTTTTTGGTGCAAGATATAGTAAACACGACGAGCCCTATAACAAACTTAAGGCTCAGCTATGTGAGTGTTAACGTTAGGTTAAGTGGCCCTAGCGCAGGACCCCCATATTACATTCTGAAGGCCAACGGGTTAAAAAAAACCATTGGAACATCAGGGTTTGCGATCGCTTCCGTGAGCTTTCTGTACTTTGCGCTCTCTGTGCTTAACATGGGGAGCGCAAAGTCCTAATGCTAATTATGCCCCGCTGTGGCTAACTCAAAAGTTATCCGCAGCTTTAAGCTGTAGCTAACTGATTGCGCTCCTGCAGAATCCGTTAACAACAGCTGAAAAGCCCCCCAAAAAAATCAGATAGTCGCCTCTCCCACGGCGAGAACGGCATCTCGATCTGCTGCTTCTGGTCACCAGGAACAGAGTGAGACTGGGGAAAAAAGTCTTCCGGTTTCCCTCTGCGATCACTCCGCTGACCTGCAGGATCATGCGCGAGAGCGAAAACCTGCAGGTCACCCAGCAGCACAAACCTCCAGGAATCAGCGCCTGGCCCGTAGTATGGAGCTAAAACGGGGACACTAAGGGGAAACCTGCAGGCGCACATTATCCACCTGTTTATTGTCCCCGTTTTAGCTCCATACTAAGGGGAAACCTGCAGGCGCACATTATCCACCTGTTTATTGTCCCCGTTTTAGCTCCATACTAAGGGGAAACCTGCAGGCGCACATTATCCACCTGTTTATTGTCCCCGTTTTAGCGCATAGAATGTAATACTGCCCTGAATGTGTGAGTACGTCACATTGAAGATTAATTTTATTGTGTTTTGCTGACTTTTGCTGTATAATAAAAGCACTGGGACATGAAATAATGCCGCATTAATGCTTTGTTCTTTTAGTAATTATTCTTGTCACATGTGTGGTTGCTCTTTGACGTATTTTTTCTGGAATTGAGAGCTGCGCCATTTGGAAGTTCATTATTTTATTTTGAGGTTGCTATATTGTGTTTGTTACACTATATGTGATTTTTTATTTTTTTTTTTTTTTTGGGCTTCAACCAATATTGGGCTCTAATGCACCTGCAGATTTTCCGCTAGCTTCCCCATGTTAACGTGGTATTGTGGGCCAGGCGCTGGCGGAGCACCTCACCCTGGAATGCAGTGCTAACCACAGTGATACTCTCGGTAGCGCTTCTGCTCTGCTGTGAGTATCACCTCCTGGAATCCATAGGACTCCAGGGAGGCTTCATCTCACTCTCGTGAGATCGCGGAGTGGGAACTAGCCTCACTCTGCTCGTGGTGGATCGGGCCACCCTTCTCACCGCGGAAGGAGAGGGAAGCATGCGATGTAATGGAGGGGGGGTTTAGGGGGTGTTAAATGATTTTAGATTTGCAGAATCATTTAACACCAGCTTTTGGGACTTGCTAATATTTTCCCTTGCGGCTCCCGACATAAATCTGTGCCGGCGCTTTGTAATACCTAACTTATCGACACGCTAATTACTGATTGCAGCTTGCGGGAGGTTACTGTGTTTAAATGTTTCCTATGGGGAAGTGCAAAACTTTTTCACCCTAGTGTAGCGTCAAGATCGGACTATCGATGCCAGACGTTAAACTTACGTTTACATATCGAGATGCTACATTAGCACCTGCTATGGAATCAAGCCCTCTATGTGCGAGTATTGTTAGTTGTTTGTTTTCTAGCCCCGCTTTACATATATCGGGATAGTTTATTATAAAAGGATTTAGGTTTCTCTTTCTGCTTTCGTGCCCCATTTGAGCCGTACTTTTTTTTATTTTTAATTCTGTGCACTTAATGAAGTGTAATAAAAATATATTTTACTAAATGTAAAGCTCAGAAACCATGTTCTCTTGCAGGCTTTGACCGTCACCTGTTAGGGCTGTTGCTTCTTGCCAAGGAAGGGGGTCTCCCAGTACCGGAGCTCTTCACTGACCCGGCCTTCACAAAAAGGTAACTGGGCATTTCACATTTGTTGATGGTTTAGAGGGACACTCCATGCTCCTGGAACGTTCTGTGCATATTAATGCTTAAGGTAAGGCAATATGCTTTGCTTAACATGCATATTGATAAGGTTTCTAGACTTTCTCCAACCTCAACAGGTAACGAGCGGCTGAGGGCAGTGAAAACCCCCATGAGCCTTATTTACTAAGGTCTGCGCTGCCGCCAGCTAGTGCAACTATGCTGTAGGAGCAGGTAAATTTGATTTGGTGTCACTGGTGTGGTGGTGGCAACTGGTGTGCCAAATAGTACAACAAGGAAGGAGACGTCCTGTATAAATGAGATTACAAACATAGTGCAGTATAGACGTAGGAATTTTGCCAAGGTCCTGCTTGTGAATCCATACTTTAATCGAATCCAGCTTGTCAAATGGATTTGATACAAGTATGGATTCACAAGTGCGATCTTTCGTTGTCCGTTTTTTTTTTTCCTATTTTACCCAAAATTTCTACATACTGCACTATGTTTGTATTCTCATTTCTACGGGATAAATACTTCCTTGTTATACTATTGGTTTATAAAGGATGATGTGAAACACCTCCTGGAAGTGCGTGTATAGTTCTAACCAAGTTAAGTATGGTTTTTCCCCTATTTCAGTTCTTGTTTTGGTGTGCAAAATAGCCCTGGAATTGCACATGAAGTACCTAGCTGGTCCTAGAGAGGCACATAGTTAAAGGGGTGTAGTACAAGGTGATGGTGTTAAAAAATGACACACGTGCCTTTTCATATTCTTCTGGTTTGTGGCATCTTTTGAACAGGTCCTATGTTGCCTCTTGGGCAGTGAAACTCTTACTCCTCTTCCTCTGGTCAGGTTCAGGAGTTACTGACAGAAACCGTACTGCCAGGCCTTGTTTTCCCAGGGAGCATCTTAGGATGTTCCTGTTCATTTTTGGCTGTAGCATTCTCCAATATCTACCCACTGATTGACGTTGGCAAATGCCCACATTCCTAGTCTTTCCTTAACTCCTTGCTCTGGTTCCTGATGTGATTCATTTATGATCGAAACCGACCAATGACATTTACTGTGTGACTACCTTGTACTGTCCTTCTGTATCGCTCGTTGCTCCTTTTCTTTACGCTGCTATTTGACCCAGGCCTAAGCACAGCTGAGGTATAGAGTGTTTTTATGAACTTGTGGAACAAAAAAAATATATATATTTTTTGTTATTTATTTTATTTTAAGCAACATGGAGATTAAATATCCTTGTATCAGTGCATCACTCTTAATATTTCTCTTGGTTTTTAGTGGAGGAGGTGGAAATTTCGTTCTGTCAACCAGTTGCCTTGGCTACACAAATGTCCACGGCGCTGTGGTACCCATGACACGCGATGGGTATGGGTTCTTCTATCGGATCCGTGATGACAGGTATGTGATTGACACGCAAAAACTGCAGTATGTTAAGTTGGCGTGAGGCCGTGTGTCTTATGCCTTACTCTTCTAAACGTCTTACATTGTTTTAGAAGAGTAAGACGAGAATCGTCAGCATCTTTTTAACCCCTTCACTACCAAGTGATTTCCCCCCCCCCAAAAAAGCCATTGTCAGAAACCAAAGGTTTTTTTTGTAAAATCCTTTTTAATTAATTATAAAGTAAGAAATATTTGAGCTTATACCCATTGTATTTCTTACTGTAAATAACCTAGGGCCAAATTACAATCTAGGCGCTAACGTTAACACTCACTTGCGTGAGCATTAACGTTTGCTGCGGCATCTACCGCATATTACAATCCAAACGCGAACGGGTTAAGTAACCCGTTTACGTTTGGTACCTTGCGCTTTTCAGCACGAGGCTACTGTACTTTGCGCTCCCCATGTTAAGTATAGGGAGCGCAAAGTGTTAATCAGCGTTAGGATTACAAAGTCCCAGCGCTGATTAACGTCGGGCTCTGGTTAGCGGAAAGTTAACCAGAGCCAGGACTTGGTGTTAACGGATTCCGCTTCTGCCGAATCCGTTAACACCAGGCTAAAAAATCAAAAACCGAATCCTATACTCGCCTCCTGTCCGGCGGCGAGGACCGCGGCTCCAACCGCCTCCTCCGGCCGGCAGGAGCAGGGAGAGACTGGGGGGAAAAAGTTACTCAGTCTCGCCCTGCGTATCACTACGCTGACCGGCCAGATCTCGCGAGGCGAGATCCGGCAGGTCATGTGACCGCCGGCGTCTGGCTCAATGGAGTCCTATGGACTCCATCGAGTGGATGCATGCGGCGGCGCTTAGTGCTGCCTCGAGCATCCCGGGGCGTAGCGCCCGCTACAAATGCAGGCAACATTTTTTAACATTAAAACAGGGGTGGTAGGGGGGAAACTGCGGGCGCAGTTTTTTTTCTCCCTACCGCCCCCGTTTTAATGCGGGGATTGTAATGGTGCCATCTACAGGCCAAATAGGGGCTACATCTACTGACAAATTGAGCTAGAGGTTTGAGTGGCTGGTCTATTATTTTTTTTTTAAATTATTTTCATGCCCCTGGATCAGCTGCTGAAAGACCAATAATCAGAGCTTTCAGCAGCTGATTTTACAGTTTTAGCTCTTTGGCCATTATACTCACAGGCAGCAAACACATTTAATTTGCTTTTGGGACGCATATCGAGTAGGCTTGATATCGGGGCACCAGATGGTGCCTTTTGAAGCCCGAGATATCTCTATCGGTAGTGAAGGGGTTAATAACACATGTTTAAGTCCCTCAGGTCCGCATGGTTTTTCCATAAAACCACTGGCAGGAACTAATGGTTTTATGGAAAACCACTTTGCATTACCCTTTTAACCCATATAATACCCCCATTAACCCTATAAAACAAACACACAGTAATTCTCATTGCAGTGTATTTAGAGTCTGTATGCGCTATTTGACAGGCAAAGAGCTCCATCCTCTCGTCTGTTTTTAGAGCTGCATCTGACGATGCAGTAGAGAGTTACACGAGAGACTTTAGCTGTGTAAAACCCACAAATGTAAATTGTCTGCTCTGTCCAATGTACTGTTACGGTAGCGGCATATTCTGGAGCAAACAAAATTTATTTTATAGTAAAACAAAATTCGTTTGCATCCCCCCAGGATATGACCAGATTGAGGTAACTCGATTGCAGTAGTGATTGCGTTAAATATTTTTTATTGTGAACCTTAAATAAAAATGTGCCCTCTCTCTGCCTTATCATTTTCATCGGTGCAGTCTGTAGCATCCTTTAGACTCTCCGTCCTTTTTTCCTTTTCTTTGTATTTTAGGTTTGTGGTTTCCTGCTCATCCTGGAAGTCCTGTCCAGAGACCGATGCTGAGAAGTTTTGCCGGACTGTGTTTTTGATCTTCCAGGAGATGATACAGCTGACGGCCAACGCTCAGTTGTAGCTTCTCGACCACACCATACCCGTGTGAAAATCCAAACCACCTTTCTCAGAGCAGCATACCTGGGGGCTTTCAAGGAGTGGTAACCTGGAGATACTTGAAACCAGTGACCCATAAACTAATCCGTCAAACTATCTACAGAATGCCCTTATTTTCTTCTTACCTTCTGAAATCACTGTGTGGTGAACCCACCCACGTGGGTGAAACCAAAATCTGGTTTACCTTGTCTGTGTCGAGTGGTAGCATCACTCATGTATTCAGTTGCTGCCACATTGATGGTTTCCAGTGATTTGAAGAGTGGGTTCCATTGGGATTCATTTCTTCAGAGACCTCAGGTATGCACACAAACACATGCAGGCAGAGGCGGCTTCATTGTTGTATTGCACATGGGACATAAAAGTCAACCTGTCAGTTTCCCAAATCTACTCGCCATTTGAAGCATCTGATTTATCTTCTTCATATGAGAAGGAACAAGCCATCTCCATTTCTTGATGGCAATCCGATTTCCCCTTGGATCACCAAGCTGTTGTCGCACATGTTACCTATTGTATACCTGAGTATTCTCTGCAGAATCTGAGAGAACCAACTTCTCCAGGTATTCCGGTATACAGGCTACCAGTGCCTAGTCTAGCATCAAGGTTATCAATCACTGCATTAAACCAGGCTGTGTTTAGCTGTAGGGTGATTGTGTCCTGTTGGAATGACCACTGGTTGCATTTCTGATTATAGCCAAGCAGATCCCTTCTCGCTCGGACTTCTTTCATATCGGAGCAGTCTGCAGCCCCTGATCCAAGTGCTGGTATTGTCAAGCGGCTCTCTCTCCTAACAGTGGCGGCGGGTATGGCTGGATGCAGGGGCGGACACAGGTTTCGAGGGGGGGGGCAGTAGTTTTGGCTACGAGCTGGTGTTGGGTTTGCAGTGACAGGCAAAGTCGGGCCTAATCGCAGTCTGTGATCGTCACACTCACTCTCTCCAGAACATTGCATAGGGTCTGTCCTCATGCGGCTCAGGGGACACCTGACTGACACCGCACAGCAATGCTCTGCATTCTGGCATATGCTCTGTCACAGAGAATCAAGCACCACCAGCAATAACACGCCACGGGTCCAGACACCCACTAACACCCATACTCAGCTATATAACTCAGATACACACACTCACATACTCACACACTCAAACACACTCTTTAGAGAAGCCAGGCTCAGAAACGCAGCTATTCCCAGACTTTATAGGCGGCATCACAAATTATTGGGACATTTATATCAATAAAAATGTTACTTAAAATCAAATCAAAGTATCTTATTTACATTATTACAATTTACAGACTCGTTCCTGGGAGTTTTATTGCTGTGCAGCTCTGTTATACACCTGCACACCCTGAATATATTGAGGAGTTCTTAAAAGGAGGAACACTAGAAAAAAAGTGGGATTTGGGGCCCAAAATAGGGACTGTCCCTTAAAACCAGGGACATTTGGGAGATATGCACCAGGTACACACACAGCTGTATAGACACACAATCATTGACATACACTCAAAAGACACATATGCATAGCTACATGCTATATATACACCAAATACTTACACAGAGGGTTGATATATCGAAGTTAACCCCTTTGCTTCTGAGCCATTTCACTTCCCACCCTGCATTTTTCTAAGGAAATATGCAATTTTAAAAGAAAAAAAAAGTTTTCTCTTGTCTTTTATTTTTACTCCGTAAATTGTACATATTCATGTTTGGTATCATTGGTAAGGTCAGACGATGGCCTTTCCAATTACACCGAAATGGTCTAACTGGAGGAACAGGGTTTCAAAGGTCCCGTCTATCACCTACAATAGGTCTGCAGCTCGGGGAGGGGGATGCCCTCTGTGTCCCCTCTGCATCTGCCATTGGATGGACGTTGGGGATAATTTTGGTACCCATCACCATCTCCCTATAGGCCATTTGGCCATCGCCCGAGTGCCCCAATGGTCAGTCTGCCCTTGGCCCCTGTCCACGCCTGCTGTATTAAAATACCTCGCCTTTCTAAATCATTCATCCCTTCTGTTATTTTTATTGAACAACACAAGAAGGGTGATTTGATGCTTTTAATGGATTTTAAGAGTGGTGGGAGTGACTGACGTAATCTGGTGCAGTGCTTCCCATGGCATGAGTTACACAACGAAGCCGGCTCTATCTGTACTTCGCAAGTAGCAATGCAAACCAAATGCCACTATATAATAATGCAGCATCAATGCAAACTCTCACCGCTTCACTTCTGTGCACATTGATTTTATCAGCGCTTACTATGTAATGTAATGAACGTGTAAAAGGATGTCTAGTAGTGCAGTGTTACTGGGGAGCGGAGCTAGAAAATGGGGGGGCTCGTATCTAGCAATGACGGAATGCCGCGCTTGATAAATTGACCCGAGACATAGTGATTCCCTTAAGCTAGATTTTTTTAACATAGTTTTTCTGTTTCAAACTGGTTTTGGCCAAAAGGCCTGCAAGCGTCTGCTGCTGCATAACAATGCCCATGACTGTGAGCCAGTCTTTCACCAACGCCCGCATCGCATGGGTTGTAGCGCAGCAGCTAGAGGTGCACCTGGAAGCTAAAAGAAACCGAAATGGGACATTATCCGTTATTTTCCTGGATACCATTGATGATTCAGAATTAAACGGTGAATGTAGGGGAAAAAGGGAGATTAAATTGAACAAACGCAAGTTCCATTTTGAGATGTGAAAAGAGGACGCCGCAGCCCGTTAGGAACTGTTGTTTCTGGGAGCCTTCACGCTTATCGACATTGATTTTTAAATATATATATATATATTTTTTTTTTAGCAATCCGATTGAGGTTAAAGGGTTAAACAGCGCTTTAGCAAAGTCCCGCATTAGCCGATTTGTAGCTCTGCTTGTAACATGAAAACGGGGAGTGTTTTTCACCTCTAGGCTATGGGCAGATTATTTGTAGAATATTCTTAAAGTCAGACTTACAGTTTTTTATTTCTGTTGCGCCGCATTTTTTTTCACCCTAACCTTTTCGGATCTTTAAATGAATTTGTCCATTTTAATGGTTTGCCCGTTTTTATCAGGAACAGAAAAAAATCAAGCAGGCCTTCTAGCAGGAAAGTTACTGCTCTTTATCCTGATGGGCTACAATCTGTGAATAAACACCTTCCCGATTTAATATTGGCCATTTCGCCCCCATTTGGCCAATCCCAATCCCTGAAGCTCCATATCCATTTAACCCAAGCATTCGAAAAGCTGGAGACCTCACTTTGCAAAGTGATTACATACCGCTACATCTTAACCGTTAAGGTTAAAATATAACTATTTATTTTAACCTTAACGTGATGGTCCTCAAACCTTTTTTTTTTTTTTTTTTTTGTTTTTTTTTGTGTGTTTTAGTCATTTTTGATTTTCCACTTGACTAAATCTATTTAACACCAGTTATTATGACGAGCACCTCCTCTATTTATAGATTCGACCTATCCGCTCTTCTATGGCCTGGTCCTTCGTAATCCACCTGTACCTGCATGTCCTTCTTTATTAGCAGGTAAATGCCATCCCTTGGATAACCTGATTTCCACCTCTTGTCGGGCACCCCTCACTCTCGTCTTCAGGACTTTTCCAGAGCTGTCCCCTATCTATGGATCTCCGTCCCTCGCTACATTTGCGTAAACCTTCTCTAAAGTGTTGCTCCTTTATCCTCGATTCCTCCCCTTGTTGCCACCTCTTCCTTTTATACCATACAGCTCCCATGTTTTCTAGCTTTCAGCCGTTCCAGTTCCCCTTCACTTTTTGTGTACTCACCTTGGTCCTCCTAAATGGTAAGCTCACTGGACCAGGGTCTTCCTGGCCTCTTGTTTCTACGTGTCCTCCGAACTAATCCATGCTTTAAATGGGGTATAGGGAGCTTTAAGGGACTTGTTTTGGCCCCATCATACTGTTTTAAACTTTTTACATGTAACTGCTCAGGACTCTTTATCTCAGCGGGTGGAAAACAGGTCATTTTTGTTTTTGAGTGTTTTAACTTCATTGATCTGTGGAACTTACTGTATCTTAATACCTATTAACCCTCTGATAGCTGTTTATATGTAGCTTGTAAGCTGAGATCGCGTCAATGCAATATCCATCATGGTTAAGATTTCATCGTAAATACCAGGTGCCTTAAATGCTTTAATTAACATGGCATTTAGAGATGAATGCGTGTCCTGCGCTCAAGGCTTTAAATGGTTAAGTAAATATTTTAAATTGCCGCATCAGTTTTTCAAAAACGTTGTAATCCCTTCATACCGCTGCTAGATGTCCTCTATCTCTCTTTCGGGATTTACCAGTAACAGGATGAAGGGTCCTGACAAGCTGCAGTGGGATAAGGAGATCCCGTCTCCCCATCCGAATTCTCAGGAACGAGCATTTCTCATCTGACATAACTTCACTTGGCTACTTGTGGTTCAAGATTATTTTTTTTAGCGAAAGCCAATAACCCTAAAAATAAAGTGAGCGCCTGCTTAAAAATAGACAAGGGAAGCATATTGTATTTTTTTTCCTTTTTTGCAGGGTTTTAATGTCATCCCAGTAATTAAGGCCCGTGTCCTCCGCCTTACTCCGCAGGCTTGCTTCTTGTTACTCTAGCAGTCATGATGACCAATGAGATGTATAAGACTGTTGTAAACCTCAGTTTTAACCTATGAAACCCCCCACATTTCCTTGGCCGTATATGGCTGTCCATGCATTGTAGATATGCAGTTTACCTTTTTTTTTTTCCCATGGATCCGTCTCTGAGGTTTGCTAATTCCATGGCAGGATGATAACATTCCTAGTGATTGCTTTTATTATCTGACTGTTAAAAAAGAATCCCATCACACCCCATCGACTGATTACTCCGTGTGCCATTAAAAAGAAACAATGGCGTGGTAACTCGCTTCCTTAATGACGGGCTTGTGAAACGCAATGACAGCATTTCAGCTTTTTAAGCTTTTCTCATAGTTCCTTTTTTTTGCAGATTTATTACACGATTTGTTCTTCCTAGGACTGTGTTGGCACCTACTGATTCCTGCTCATCAAGCTACTGCTACTCCTACAATTTCTGTAGAGTTGGGTTTGCTCATTAATACAGACACAGCAGAGATGTATCCATCCACAAGCATTTGGTAGACTCACTTACGAGGTCATTGTTTAAGTCTTTCTTTGGGTCCATGAATTTGATGGAAGAAAGGCGTCCGTGTCTCCTTTCACATGTGTGTTACTAGACCGGCCATTTAATTTTCGCCTTCTTTCAAACTAGGGATGTTTTGTCATCAAAATCGTTTAATGAAACCTCTCGATGCTGCAACGTTCTAGTAGCGGAGCAGCCAGTAGACTTATTCCATGGTCTTTTGACATCACACATGGTCTCTTCTAATCGTATTATTGAGCTACAGTAGATTACCTTTTCACAGGTTGTAGGCTGTCTTCTCTACCCGCTTTGTCTTGCTGTCATAGTCTGGAGCATTAATAATTAGAATTAATAGCATTCCAAGGGTGACGGAGTATTTTATCCAGATAGGAGGAAGGGTGATGGTATTTCATTAAACAGAGCCATGTGACTCAAAATTCTAGGGGCTCTATTACATTCTTCGCACAAATGTTAATGCGTTTTTGCGCACGCGTTAACGCAAGGGGCAAAACCCTTTGCGCTGAACGTCGTATTACAATGTCCGCGCAAAAAAAGTCTACCACGGGTGAACCTGCGCGAGAGTACTGTACTATGCGCATCCTATACTTAACATTGTGAGCGCAAATGCGTTTGTGCGCTGGTACGCTGCTGGTATTACAATGTATGCGCAAAATTTAACGCACAGCGTTTGCGCGCAGAATTTTAACGTCTTTTAAAAGCTGGTGGTAACTGCAAATCTGAACGTTCTGGCCGAACCCAAAAACACCAGCCCGAAAAAAAAAATACAGCACAGTATAGTTACACATTCTATGCATACCCAAACAATAAAATTGAGAGGTTGTGCGTGTGTTTTTTTTTTTGATGCAGCATATATGCGCAGATCGACTTTGACCGGTGCAAAAACTTAACGTGAGACAATTAAGGTTCTTATTTCTGATTGGCTGAATCGCGTGAAAAAAACGGTCTGCACACTGATTTCTGCGCGCAACGTTAATGCGCGTGCGTTTTTGCGCGTCTTTTTTACGCGCTTTATTTTTTGACGGATGAAATAATGCGTGAGGATTGTAATACCAGCGTTAATTTACACCCGTTTAACGCTTCGCGCACAAATTCACGCATTTAAGGTGCATTTTTGCGTGAAGAATGTAATAGAGCCCTAGGTTGGGAGCTAAAGTATTGACCACTGGGTTAGCTATGAGTTTTCCGGAAAGACTTGGGGCTGGTGGCAAAACCAGGTTCTCCAGGAACTGGAATATTAACTTAGGACTCCTTGTAATATTGTACATGAGAGATTCTGAGATGAAAGAAGCTATTCTGTAAGCACTTATTTCCTTGTTTAATCATAAATTATAATTTCAGAATCAGCCATGTTGTCACATGTTTACACTGATTGTATCTTGAAATTGTACTTCCTAAGGGCTTGATTTTCGTATTGATGTTTTATTAGCTGTTAATAGGGATTGCACTCTGAATTTCAATTAAAAAATGACACTTTTTTGATTAATTTTTATTAACAAAACCGTGATGTTCTTAGATTTTATTTTCTGAGTTGATTCCAAAAACAGCATTGATTTACAATCCTAGATTGACGTAGACCTGCACCTTCTATTTTTCTTTTGTGTGGAAAATGAGTAGTATCTGCTTGGCTACACTTTTAACATGTTTAAACAGACGTGACATAAAAATAAATAAAATACAACAATGCCTTGTGGCTTTCCGACTCTTGCACTCATGTTTTGTGTGATACTGTGTCTGAAGATGGTAAGCTCAAACATTATTAAGGTGCCACGATTGTTTCATGTTTGAAGACACTGTGCGGAAAAACACAACTTGTTTGCAGGAATATGTAATCCCCTGCTCTGGAATGTTCACAAATCTGAAAATAATGCTCTAACCATTAGCTGCTGCCTCTGGGACAGTGTTGATGATATTATTCAATGCTATTTACGGGTATCATGTTACTTGTATTTTATCCGAACACCCCAGTTTCCCAGTCTTAATTTTGATCAATAACACATCCATTACATTGTTACATAGGCTGAAAAAAGACATGCGTCCATCAAGTTCAGCCTTTCACACATCACCTACTGCTGTTGATCCAAAAGAAGGCAAAAAAACCCCAGTCTGAAGCGCTCGCCAATATGCAACATACTGGGGGAAAACAAATCCTTCTTGACCCCAGAATGGCGTCAGATTTCTCCTTGGATCAAGAAGCTTTTACCCATATAATAAATTATTATAACCCTTAGGCTAGGGTCAGACTAACGCATTTTTCGCGTTGTCCGTGAAAAAGTGCGTTCGAACGAATGGATGTATTTTTTTCACGGAATACGCGATAGCGGTCATACGATGCGCATTTCCGTCCGTGATTTTGTACGGATCATCAATAAAACACTTTTTGTGTCTGGACGTTATGTTGGCCGGACATTAGCAGCGTCTGACATCTCCTAATCACGCACACACGCCACTAGCGGACGCAGCGCACTCTGTACATCAGTACTAGCGGTTTGACGTTCTCGAAAAAATGCGCTCGTTTGCCACTTGCGTTGCGCGGCCGCACTTTCGTGCGGCCGTTCTTCGTATGCTGGACGTCATTTGCTGCTAGCACGGCCGCGATTAAGTGCGGCTAAACGCCTGTTAATATTGCGCTCGTCTGACCCTAGCCTTAATATTCTGTTAAATATTACCATTGATTCCCTCCGTATAATTATCAAGAAACCTAAAGCGTAAATAACACTAGATGAGGATTTCCCTTAGAATTAAAGATTTCAATCAGTAGCTGAAACGTGGTTGTTAAATTAAAATGTGAACTAGTTTAATAAACTCACATTTCCATATGTAAATACGCCTGATGGTTTTATCTTTATTCACATGTAAGTGGTTATATTGAACACACGAAGAGAGGTGGACACATACCCTCTCTCTGTAGTGGGGGCTCTTTGGACTCAGAGCTTGCCCAGGCTCCCAGAATACATACTCAGCAAAGGAGAGGGTCCCGTCACGTCACATGGGCTTCAAGTAGCCATGGTCTATTGAAGTCATCAATGTTTCAGCCATAAAATGGCCTTGTCTTGAGAAATGCAATTTTAGGCCCGACCTGCTGCTGAATTCTCAATAAACCATTAATGAAGCCTATATTTAGCGCCCGGACCTGTTTCTTTGCTGTGGTTATAGTGAACATAAACCCTTTCAAGTAAACTGTTCATTTCAACTGGAAACATTCATTACCACCCACCAACAGACAGCTTAGCCTTGACTTTTATCGTGGTGTCTGGTGTTGGGACTGTCAATGCTTCAACAGACGGCACCTGTCGGCTCCCGAGGTCTTTTCTCTGCTCACGTCTGGCCGAGTTGTACAACAGAAAGGATTCTACTATTCACTGGTCACGATACAAGTTGCTGATGGGTTCCTTGTTCTACAATCTTTCCTTCCTGAATCACTGTGATTTTATCTGCATTCTGCACAGTTGACAATCGGTGAGTGATCAAGATACAAGTGCGACCCTGTCCGGCTTTGTCCAGCGCCTCCTGCACCACCTGTTAGATATTATAGAAATAAAGTATTCATTTATAACTGACATTATTCCCTCTTGTTGTTCTATGGTTTTCTTTTTACGGTATAGCCATTCTGAGGCATCGACTGGAGCTGCTTCTCATCTTGTTTTTAATGTTTCGTTATGTGTACAGGGATTTTTTTTTTATTTCCCCAACGAATATGTCTGAGAGGAAGGAGATTGCGCCAGGAGAGTCGTGATCCTGTTCCTGCTGCAGCCACCAGTGTGTACACACTCTGGGAGCGCTGTACAGAGTCGGCGTGACTCCGAGCAGCATGGCACATGCTGGGGCCATCCAGAGAGTCCCAGCATGTGCCGCAGTCTGCTGCAATGCCCGGTAGGTGGGTTTGAGTGGCAGCACCTGTCCAGAGCTCCCCTAATCCAGATCGCGCCGCCACGAGCATCACCTCGTGGAGTCCATACGACCCCATGGAGCGTTGCGCTTCGGGGGCTGCGAGCCCTGCGCGATCTCACATTCGAAAAATTGCGCAGGGCCATTAAGTGATCCCGAAGGGAGACTGGGCAGTATTTGTTCCCAGTCTCACTCTGTTCCCGTAACCAGAAGTAGTGGATCGGGCCAACGTTCTCACTGCGGGATGAGAGGTGAGTATCGGATTAAATAGTCCAATCAGAGCTGCTGATGTTTATCTGTCAGGTGAGATCAGAAGAGCCAGCCAATAGGAGACAGGCAGTATGTGCATTTGTTATGTCACTTCAGAAAGCTGCATCAAAAAATGAGATAAAGGGTATTTTCCACACTTTATCATCCATACACTTGTGGTTGAATATTCTACTAGATCCGCTTTCGTATATAATCGGAAAGAGAGGCAATGGTCCTGCATTTTTATTTAAAAAAAATGAACAAATAAAAAAACACTTTTTTGCTGTTTTTATTTTAAATTTGAAGGATAAGTGAATGTGGAGGATGTAGCGAAATGTTTCTCACATTCCATGGCTTTGGCTGGTGACCAACAGGGGATGAGATTCCCCCCTATTTATCATGCCCCTTATGAACACATATTATTTAACAGGTACAGCAGGTATATTACCGATTTGATACTCTCATCTCGTACCTGCACTCCCAACTCTCGCCTTCAGGACTTCTCCCGAGCTGCCCCCTTTCTATGGAACTCCTTCCCCCGCAACATTAGACTCTCCCGTCTCTCCAGTCCTTCAAGAAGTCTCTGAAAACACATTAGAGAAGCCTATCCGCTTACTCCCTAATCCCCCTCTGTTCATTTCCTACTTCATCTTCCAATTCAGCCCACATGCACCCCACTATTTCATATTCTCTATTAACCCTCACCTAGTGTGTCACCCCTATCCTTTTAGATTGTAAGCTCTTGAGCAGGGTCCTCTCTCCTACTGTTCTGTGTATTGAACCTGTATGTATATTTGTTATTCTGCCTCCCTATGTACAGCGCTACAGAACTTGTTAGCGCTTAATAAAAACGTATAACTGTAACTGTGAATGGCTGGTTCCTATTTCACTGCTCAGATCTATCGCACGGCTTTCAAATATAAAATCACATTAAGCACATTCACCACTAGAGGGTCCCCTGTCACAGCTAATGAGCATACACGTATATGAATAAAAGGAAGTCGGAGCCTTTTGACATACTCAACCATCAAATAATAACGGTTTCAGGGCACTAGCATTTCTGTATATAGTTAATGTTATGGGCACTTTTATAATATTTTAATGTTCCTGGTCATTATATAGATCTGCTATTTTTAATGTATGCTACTTAAAGTAGAATTTGCCAAATTACCATATTATACGTCTATACCTTTGAGAATATCATTGCTAGGAGTGTTTCGCTTGATGTGATGGCATATTATCAACATAATAGGTGTGTCCAGCTTGCAAATATTTAGGGTTTGGAAAAACTTTTATTGCCAGTGTAACGGGTTTTTGCGTAGTCCCACAAATACCGCTGTGGTCTTTTACCTCAGTTACCTTCAAGCGCTCTGCAAGCCGATCCTGAGCCTCCGCTACCTGGGAGTTGGGGTACATGACTGCGGCAGTGCCTCCACCCAACTGGACATCCAGGCTTTGGGTGTGAGATCCAGTTGGGAACATATTTAAACAAGCAATAAATCAACACAGAGCTGTCTATTATAGAAGTTTGTATTGCACAGCAAAACTCTATGCAAAAATAAATGTAACGGTGTAAATAAACATAATGCTTTGGTGTAAGTAAATAACGCAAGAGTCAGTATGAGTTTACCCACCCACAAACAATACTGAGGCCCATCCTAGTCTTTTCCCTAATGGTACCATAGGTAGGTGGTGCACATTGTTGGGGCCCAGAATAATTGTAATCCACTTTGTTTATAATATGCTGGGATGTTCCAGGGATCAGAGAAGTCAGACTGCTGCTTTAGTAACCAGTGTCAGAATGCCTTGTTGTAAAACCAAGGGGAGAGGTCTCAGCTTACCACTCCAGTCTGCAATCAGATTTTGTCCAGGAAGGGGAGAAGCTGCTCCACTGGGATTCCTTCTTTCTGCAGAACAATCACTGCCAGGAACAGTTCTGTGCTTTGATCTGGATACAGTCTGCTGGGAGCCTTTATGCAGGATGCTTCAGCACTGGACACAATACCACAAATCTCAGCCATCATCATCTTCCAGCTTCCTCTCTAGCAGCCCTGCCTCCACACACAAAACCATAGAGCCACACAGTCTTGAATCTCCAGAGCAAACAGAAGGTCGCCATCTGCTGGTTACTACATAGAAACTGCAGGGTAGTAGAATTACTGTACTCCAGGGGTTACACCAGTTTCACAGTTAGGAACAATAGGGAATACAGAATTAAAGGTGTAATTACATGTAGAACGTAAAGTATTAATTACAGAATCACTTGTCCGTGTGGGTTACATTACATAGGGCATACTATCAGACGCTTGTGCACTAGGATTAGAGAGCATATCCATAATATTTGTAAGGGGTTGGAGACCTATTCGGTCCCAGCACATTTTAACCCCTTAAGGACTACTGACCAGTGGCGTAGCGTGGGGGGGCTGGGGGGGCCGTGGCCCTGGGCGCAGTTTTGTTAGGGGCGCATTTGCGCCCCTAAAACTGGCCCGGGGGTTGAGGGGACCCAGATGCCGGGCAGCGCGGGAGTGCCTGCCCGGTCCTGAAGAGTCTGTCTGTTAAAGGGAAGCGGCTGCGTGCAGGCGCAGCCGGTCACATGGTCCGGCTAATCAGGTGGTACTGAGTCTCTCACGCCATGCAGCCGCATCACCTTCAACAGGACGGACTGTTCAGGACCGGGCAGGCACTCCCGCGCTGCCCGGCATCTGGGTCCCCTCAACCCCTGCCGGAGCTGGAGCAATATCCAGGTGAGAGCTGGGCAAATCCATGTGTAAGCTGGGGGCAAATCCATGAGCTGGGGGGCAAATCCATGAGCTGGGGCAAATCCATGACCTGGGGCAAATCCATGAGCTGGGGGCAAATCCATGAGCTGGGGCAAATCCATGACCTGGGGGCAAATCCATGAGCTGGGCAAATCCATGAGCTGGGGGCAAATCCATGAGCTGGGGGCAAATCCATGAGCTGGGGCAAATCCATGAGCTGGGGCAAATCCATGACCTGGGGGCAAATCCATGAGCTGGGGGCAAATCCATGAGCTGGGGCAAATCCATGAGCTGGGGCAAATCCATGACCTGGGGGCAAATCCATGAGCTGGGGGCAAATCCATGAGCTGGGCAAATCCATGACCTGGGGGCAAATCCATGAGCTGGGGGCAAATCCATGAGCTGGGCAAATCCATGAGCTGGGGGCAAATCCATGACCTGGGGCAAATCCATGAGCTGGGGCAAATCCATGAGCTGGGCAAATCCATGACCTGGGGGCAAATCCATGAGCTGGGGGCAAATCCATGTGTGAGCTGGGGGCAAATCCATGTGTGAGCTGGGCCAAATCCATGAGCTGGGGCAAATCCATGAGCTGGGGCAAATCCATGAGCTGGGCAAATCCATAAGCTGGGGCAAATCCATGAGCTGGGCAAATCCATGTGTGAGCTGGGGCAAATCCATGTGTGAGATGGGGCAAATCCATGAGCTGGGGCAAATCCATGAGCTGGGGGCAAATCCATGTGTGAGCTGGGGGCAAATCCATGTGTGAGCTGGGGCAAATCCATGAGCTGGGGCAAATCCATGAGCTGGGGGCAAATCCATGTGAGAGCTGGGGCAATATCGATAACGTGTCCACAGGTGGGGGCGCACAATTCTTGGCTGGCCCCGGGCGCTGACAACCCACGCTACACCACTGCTGCTGACGTACCCTGTACATCCTGTCCACGGGTCTCCCTTGGACCCGCAGAGGTACAGGGTACATCAGCGGCGCCTAACCCCCTCCCGCCCGATACTTACCTCCCTCGCTGGATCCCTCAGCGATCTGGCAGGGAGGAAGCCTGCCCATGTGATTTACATGGGCCGGCGAGGTTGATGATGTCGCCACACTGCGTGGTGACGTCATCAGCAGGTGCCCCCATTCAAATCAATGGAGGGGAGGGGGACTCTTCCGAGCCCTCTATCTCCCCAAGCATTGAAGCTAGGGAGATGCTTTTTGCACCGCTGGAAAGGGGAGAGTCCCCCCTTTTCAGCGGTGTATAGCATTAACCATTTCGCCGCCGAATCGCGTTTCGGCGCTAATTGGCGCCAAAACGTGATTCGAACCTGGGGGGGCTGACATCTTGGATGTCAGCCAAATCTCCAGGGCCCCCCACCCACTGACAACCTCACCACATGTGTGAGGATGTCAGTGGGCCAGTTAACCATCTAGCTGCCATGTATAGGTAGGGGATCCTTTGGATCCCATTATCTCCCGATCCATGGCAGCAAGATGGTCATATTTGACATAATTTGAAAGGCCTGGTCATTTCCAATGATACCAAACATGACCAGGTTTGGTTTAAAAAAAAAAAATTAAATAAAATAAAAAAATTGTTTTTTTTTAAATTTCTTTTGTCTGGGGGGGTTTAATTAAATAGGACCTAGGCTGTCATCTCAAAATAATTAGCACAAAATAGTCAGAATGAGCGCAGCGCACATAGGTGAACTGGCTCAGCAGTGAAGGGGTTAAAAAGCAAAAACATGTAAAAATTGGGTATTTCTAGTCTCGGGACAAAATTTTGAAACTATTTAGCTGGGGTCTTTTTTGGTGGTTCTAGATTTTGGGGATTAAACTACAAAAAAGTGTGTTTTTACCATTTTTTTCATCATATTTCATATTTTTTTTATAGTAAATTATTCGATATGATGGAAATAATGGTATTTCTAGAAAGTCCATTTAATGGCGGGAAAAAGGGTGTATAATATGTGTGGGTTGAATAAACGACTAAGAGGAAAATTTGACCTAAACACTAACAGCGCAGAAACGTAAAAACAGCGGCGGTCACTAAAGGACGGATTTGGGTAAAACCGCCTGGTGACTAAGGGGTTAAGGAAATACACGGACAATCTCCTAAAGATTTGTCATTTATTGCCATTCAGAAAATCGGTCGCCATTGGAAAGGTGGGGATTTTAATAAGAATATAAACCGTGCTGAAATGAAATGGATACATACACTGGGCACCTTAACCCCTTTGGGTCTAAACCTGGATTTTGAATTGTGCCATTTTTTATAATCCCAGGTCTAGTTAGATATGGCTACAATTGGGTGGACGGTTTACGTAAAGTTTCAAATTAGATTTTAGGAAGCATTATAAGGGATAATATTTTAGATATGATTTCCATCTTTGGGCTGCAGCTCCCTTCTCCATAGGCATTGGTGACAGATGGAGCTGCAGCGCAACGATGATTTATATGATGTATAGGAGTACATTCATCCTCCAATAGTTTTAAAGTTTTAGATTAACAAAATGAAAGAGTTTTTTTTTTTTTTTTTTAGCTTTATTATACCTATTAGGCTAACAAAATGAAAGGGATTATATGATTGGTAGGGGTGAAATCCCCGCCAAAAAGAAGACTCCTAATTGGGTAACCATTAGATTAGGGTATTTAAAGGGAGTAATGGTGATTTGATCTGTAAAACCAGCTGAGGAAGCCACTGAGGATATCACAACGGGCGAAATGCATTCTGGTCACTAATTATTCCCTTATTTTATATTTTTGTTGTATTTTATGCTGTGTTTTATTAAATTTTTGATTTTTACTCCACCGCATGGGGTTTTATTTGAAGTTGTACCCTACAACAACTGAACCCGATGGACGCATGTCTTTTTTCAGCCTATATAACTATGTAACTAACTATGTAACTATGTAACTTCTGAGCCTGATTCCTAAGGAGCTAGGTTAGGTCCAAGAAGGTGTGAGTATATTTCTATTCCACTTTTCTGTTTTCCATAGTTTTACAGTCTATGCTATGCCCTGTCTGTATCCATATTTAAGGGTGTAAAGACTTGAAGTATCAAGATTACCTGTACCGCAAAGGGCAAGTGGGTAGCCGTTAATAACCCAGAGGCGCATCATCCAGAGCCAGGAAGGCTCTATTTCACGTGAGTGTGCTGACGCCTCTTTGGTTTATCCATGACCACATACATGTACATTAGATCGCACTATGATGTTTTTCCTTTTTTGAGGTTACCCTAGGAAGAAAGCTCTCTTCAGGATCAGGGGAATCTACTCCTGGGACTTAAAGAAAGGAACATTGTTTTCGCTGCACTCCATCCCCTTGGACATTGTGTATTACGTTAGTTTTTGCCTTGGATTTAGTTCTGTATCAAGGGTTAATGGGCAGGCTTCATCCCTCACAGTATACATTTTTTTTTCCTTGATTAATGGCATTTTAGGGGTTAATGGGTAGCTACAGGCCTCACAGTGTATTCATTTCATATTTTCCCTTGATCAATTGCAACGGGTAGCTAAATGCCACATTGTTTATTATTTTTATTATATTTCCCTGGGTTTATAGCATTTTAAGGGTTATTATGGAAGTTAGAATCTAAAGGGTCTATTCATCTTTAGATCCTCTGATTTTCATCACATTTCGGGGAATTTATTTAGCCGAAAATAAGGTGAATTACCTATTTAGTGAATGGTCCCTGTAATTTGCTAAAAGTGGAGTCGCTGAAGCGGCAATCAGACATTCAGCGAAAACTGCCGAATTGCAGCAAATAAAATATTTAATTTAAGTATCCGGTTAGTACAACAAAAAGGTATCATTGCATCACATTACTCTGGGGTTTTGGAATCTTTTTTATATATACTTATTTAAGGCACTATTACCTGGTGTGGGTTAACCCTTGCGTCGGCTAGGCTTGTGCACCGATTTTTTTTTCGGTTCGATTCGGTTCGTTTTGTTCGGATGTTTAAAATTTTCGATTTGGCTCGTTTCGACCGATTTCTGTTTCGATTCGGCTCGGTTCGGCTCGTTTTTCGTGTACATTTTTTTTTCGGAATATCAACCATTTTTTGTGTTTTTGGGTCACTTTGCTCGTTTTTTGTATCGACTTTTCGTGATTTCGGAAATTTTAGTTTTTTTCGGAACGTCTGTTCTCCTCGTTTCAAAGTGTCTAACTCTATTCGTTTTGACGTAAACTACTATGGTTTACTTTTTTTATTCTTTATATATTTTTTTACAATAAATTTTTCGTTTGTTTTTCGGATCCGATAATTCATTCTGTCGATACGATAATTCTGGCGATTCTATCGTGTTTTTTTTTTATTAAATAAAGATCCTTTTTTTCTTATGAATATACATTTCACAACTTTACTTAATCACATTAAAAAAATGGTATGAAAGCCAAGGAACAAAAAAAAAACCGATTTAAAACAGACAAAAAAAACAGAATTATCGGATCATTGGAAACAAGAAACAAGTGATACGCATTTACAAATACAAAATTTACAGAATCAGCGATATAACCGATAATAGTTAAATATACGATGTCCAGAATTACTGAAATGGAACCGAAATCACGAATGGAACCGAAATCATGAATAGAGTGAAAATAAATTTCGATTTGACACATTTCAAGTCCATTCGAAAACTCCGAAAATTTTTCGTTTCGGCTCGGAAAACTTTTCGGATCTGTCGGTTTTCGGGTCCGATCCGATTCGGAAAATCCGCCGAATCTGAAGACACGAATCGGGAAATTTCGTGAAAATTCCGAAAACCCGAAACACACATCCCTAGCGTCGGCATGGTTTTGCGTTAGTGCCAGGTTAATTGAGTCTAGCGCTTGACCAACAGATTGTTTGCCTCCCGCTACAAACGGGAAAAATCACTTAGCGCATTGCTATTAGCGATTTGTACCGCAAGCTTACTGTACTTTCCACATCCTTTACTTAAGACGGGGAGCGCTAGAGATCTCTAGCACTTTTGCAGCTTACAGATCACATGGTGCCAGCGCTAATTTTTTGAGGGATGCTAATTGCAACATTTTACCTACTGCTCAACCCTGGTGCTAACTCCAAAAAGACAGAAAAAACAGGTCCTCGCCCAAAATTAACAGGCAATGTGAAGGGATGCAGCACAGGTGTTCTCTTGGCTCCATACACCATAGTAATGGATCTGGTCAGCAATGTCGCTGCTGTTGCAGTAGGCTCTATTATAAATGTATCCTTTATCCATACATATCCTAATTCTAATATATTGCCTAATTCTAAACATTTTATGCTGGGGGTTATTCATAGTATGTAAGTGGTTGATTATTAGGGTGACTGTGTGGACCATGTTTAAAGGGAAACATGAATAAGTCTTGCCCTGAAACATGTATTATTTATATGCTGCAGCAGGGAAGTGATTGCGTCTCACCTGGCCTTCCTTTTGGATCTATTAAATGCAGTGTAATGATTCTACAAGCTGCTGGGTGGCATTTATCATGCAATGTCCATCAGCCTTAATATATGTGTGCATCAAAACATGGATGATACGGCCACCATGGAGGATTTTAAAAAATGCAGGGGTGTGAGGTTATTCACTGGATGTGTTTACCTTGTGAGGGCGGGGGATAGGTATGGCCCGGCACTCTGCACTGGAAAAAAAACAGTTCTATCCTGTACAAAACTGCATTAGTTTTCCTAGCATGCGCTAAATGACCTTGTTCATGGACTACCGCGGACAAGGTGATGTTAGTAGGTCGTCAGACACTACGTTTTAGAGACTTGCGCTAAATTTTTCCTTTAGCGATGGCGTTTTAGCTCACACCAGGTCAAAGGGCCCTTAGTTTTATTCAGTGGTTTGATTTAGTGGTGAAAATTATTAGTGCCCCCCAGTTTTGACTGTGGTATCTTATGTGCCCCCCTAAATATTATTACCAGAGTCGCCACTGCCCCTCACCCTATCAATTCATTATATCCAATTCATTATACCCCCCTCAGCCTATCAATTCATCATCACACCCCCAGGATTGAACTGCGGGAATGGAGGGCTCTCATGGACAGACCACTGTGGATGTCCTGGCAGTGAGAGGTGATGAGTTAGCCCCCTCTCCCTTCCCGAAGACTTGAGGGCCAAGATTGTGGGTCTGGGAGAGTCTATGGCAATGTTGCTGTGGGGATGACCGACCTCTCAGAAAGGGTGACCTGAGCTGCATCGACTGACGGCTGCAGGGGAGGGAAGGTTCCTCGTGCAAGTACGTACCACGTTCTACCACGTCACGTGCACACGTCACGTGCACACGTCACGTGCGGGGTGCCACCAGTGCACCGTGCCGTGCTCTCGTGGTAAGACTGAGGCAGGCACGCTGGCGCTGCAGCACCGCCCCCGCAGTGCTTTGTCGCATTAACAGAGAGAGAGAGAGATCATTTATAGCTCCGGTGACCAGAGTTTAGGGGAAATAGCGGGGCCCAATGTCTGCTTTCCAAAACCGGGCCCCTACCAACCCTCGGGCCCTCGGGCAGTCCGCCCCTGGTACAAAGGTACACAAGTCACCAACCCACTGTATCCTTACAACCCAAGAGAAGATCCGATCACTTCAGACAGGTATGTTGCCAATAAGAGTAGGCTTTTGCTGGAAAATGCAACGTCTTGGTCCTATCCAAGGACCTTGCATGCTTGATGAAGGTCCTTGGATAGGGCCTGAAACACTGCATTTTCTAATAAAACCCTGCTCCTCTTTGCAACATATCCATCTTTATATGACCGCTTCTTTTCTTTGGTTGTCATCTTAGGCTAGGGTCAGACGAACGCAGTGTGAACGCAGGTGCAGCCGCACTTTATCACGGCCGTAGTAGCAGCAGATAATGGCCAATGACGGGCAATATACGAAGTACGGCCGCACGAAAGTGCGGCCACGCAACGCAAGCGGCAAACAAACGCATTTTTTCGAGAACGTGATACCGCTAGTACTGACGTACAGAGTGCGCTGCGGCCGAATAGCGGCATGTTTGTGTGATTAGGAGACGTCAGACGCTGCTAATGTCCGGCCAACATAACGTCCAGACGCAAAAAGGGTTTTATTGATGATCCATACAAAATCACGGACGCAAATGCGCATCGTATGACCGCTATCGCGAATTCCGTGAAAAAATACGTCCATTCGTTCGAACGCACTTTTTCACGGACTACGCGAAAAATGCGTTCGTCTGACCCTAGCCTTAGCATCGTCCGTAAAAAAGTGCGTCCAAACGCATTGACATATTTTTTCACGGAAGACGCGAAAGCGGTCATACGATGTGCATTTTCGTGCGTGATTTTTTACGGATCTTCAATAAAACGAGAAATATGAGTAACCAAATCAATTTGGACGTTATGTTGGCCGGACATTAGCAGGGTCTGACGTCTCCTAATCACGCACACACGCCGCTATGCGGGCGCAGCGCACTCTGTACGTCAGTACTAGCAGTTCGACGTTCTCGAAAAAATGCGTTCATTTGCCGCTTGCGTTGCGCGGCCTAACTTTCGTGCGGCCCTACTTCGTATATTGGCCGTCATTGGACGTCATTTGCTACTACTACGGCCGTAATAAAGTGCGGCTGCACGCGCGTTCGCACTGCTTTCGTCTGACCCTAGCCAAAGCAAAACTGGTGGCAAATACAGATGTTCAATCTTCCTGGATAATGACGTCTGAGGAAGTCCCTCGCCATCACATCGATATGATTATATGCACTGATGTCCCAAAATATCTTAACTAGTAGTAGGTCTATTCGAAGAAAAGTGAAACTCCGGAGAATGACTGGAGAAGTGAAAATTCGAGGTCAAAATAGCCAAACCAGAAAAATTCTCCCATTTATCTCATTTTCCAAATAGGCTGTTTGGTCTAGATTGTTCTCTTCTCCTCCCAATTCTCCTGGTTTTCACCTTTCTCTGAATAACCCTGTAGGACTTGTGCTTTTTCAAGAGGATCAGGAAACTAATTCTGTCCATTATTTGCTCCAATACCAGTTAAAAGAATGCATTTTACAATGTCCCTCTGCATGGAGATGTATCACAAGAACAATGGAGATGTATCAATTCATTATATCCCCCCCAATTCATTATACCCCCCCTCACCTGGCAGTGAGAGGTGATGAGTTAGCCCCCTTCCCGAAGACTTGAGGGCCAAGATTGTGGGTCTGGGAGATCATTGTTGCAATGATGGTAGGAATGTTGGCATTGGTAAAAACGTTACTAAGGTTTGGTTAGGTTCTGGAGGGTTGCTGGGACTCACTGGATTTAGATTGAGGGTTCTGGTTGAAATCAGAGTTGGGATATACATAATGTCAGTGGGATTTTCAGCTCTTGTGATGAGGATGACTTGGGAATAGAGGATACCTGGCTTCAAGACGCAGTGGAATCTCATGCAAGCTCAGCATTACAAAGCCGCTTGTTATTATGAATGGTATTATAATCTACCATATCATCCTTTCTGTATTATGAGGGTCATCCCAAGCATCCAATACATTAAAGCCTCCATGAGCAAATTTTGGGATACATTTTCTTAGCAACAGCAATATTTAGCCCTATATTCACTATAGGGGTTATTCAGAAAGCACCAAAATGTCAGGGAAGTTTTGGTGCTTTTTGGTTTGGCGATTTCATTTTGCCAACCCTGCTATTCACTGCAGGTTACCTGAAGTGCGGCAAACATGAATCCGCCAAAGACTGCCGAAAACTGACAAGCGCCACGAAGACCTCTGAACAGATCGCCGAACAGTCCGTCGAAAACTACCAAATTGGAAAAAAAAACAGAACTCTGCTATTTTTCTAATATGTGTTTAAAGCAATAAAAATGCATTAAAATGAGTCTAAATAATAAAAAAGGTCCTATAAAAATAATAAAAAGGTCTGGTATAGAATAAAAAACAAACCGCCTATTAAAAAATTGGATATCAAAAACGTTGCCTAAAAAGTGTAAAAAATATACAAAAATATGTTCCAAACAACAAATAAATAAAAAGATGGTTTGTTGAGAAAGAAAAGAATGAATGGTTGAATAAAAAAAATATACAGGGTTATTCAGAGAGAGGTGAAAAGCAGGAGAATAACTGGAGAAATTAAAATTCTAAGTCAAAATAGCCAAACCAGAAAAATTCTCCCATTTATCTCACTTTCCAAATCGGCTATTTTGACCTAGAATTTTCAGTTCTCCAGTCATTCTCCTGCTTTTCACCTCTCTCTGAATAACCCTGATATATATTTTTTTTTACATTGAATCCTATGGGAATCGCCTGTTTAAACCTGTTGAACAAAATCACAGAAAATCAGGGCATTTCCCCGACACTTCAGTGCAGTTTGGTGTTCTCTGAATAGATTAACCATTACTTCTCTATGGGACAATTTTCTGCTGCCGTAGATCGCCGAATTGCAGTGAACTGCACTGTATTTTGCTGTCAATTCACCAGTATTTGGCGAATTGAGAGCTCTCTGAATAAACAAACTGCCGTGAAATTGCACCGTGCGGTGACATTCACCCTTCGTTGCAATTTGGTGGCAGGGCTTATTGAATAACCTCTTATGAGTATGTGTAAGAGTAGCTTAAAAGTAAGACCCAGAACAGTCTATACTCGTTTTAAGTCAACGTTTCTTTAACTTAGAATAAGGAACGTGTGTTAAAGCACTTAGGCTAGGGTCAGTACGAACGCATGTTTCACGTCGTCCGTGATAAAGTGCGTTCGAACGAATGGACATATGTTTTCACGGAATACGCGATAGCGGTCATACGATGCGCATTTTTTTTTCGTCCGTGATTTTGTACGGATCATCAAGAAAACACTTTTTGCGTCTGTACGTTATGTTGGCCGGACATTAGCAGCGTCTGACGTCTCCTAATCATGCACACACGCTGCTAGCGGACGCAGCGCACTCTGTACGTCAGTACTAGCCGTATCACGTTCTTGAAAAAATGCGTTTGTTTGCCGCTTGCGTTGCGCAGCCGCCCTTTATTGTGCGGCCGTACTTCGTATATTGCCCATCATTGGCCGTTATTTGCTGCTACTACGGCCGTGATAAAGTGCGGCTGCACGCGAGTTCGACACTGCGTTTGTCTGACCCTAGCCTAACTGTGAGTACAGAGCCAATGTGTTCTCTTCATTGATAAGGAATGTGCCATACCAGAAAGCCAATGCGTACGAACAATAGATTATAAAGAAAGCCACTCCTATTGAAGCATATGACGTGATTGCCTTCTTTATGCTTATATTCTTCTCATCTTCCAAATTCTTCTTGTACCTAAGATGATGAAACCATCAGAACGTGAAGTGACTCTGATGCCTTATAAGATTTTTAATTTTTAGAGTCCAAAATCTCTTTTACACCTTTAAAAGGATTAACATTTCCATACGACACACCATAACTACAGCTCTTATTTCTACATTGTACAACTGGTTTGATTCTACAAGGGAAGTGTGCGGCTTCTGAATTTCCATCAGAGTGTCATTTACAAGGCTTTGATTGTCACTTCAGACATAATGTTTTGTTAATCCTATAACATAAACCTTGCATTCCTTTCTTTGAGGAAACTTTGAAATTAATTTGATGGTTCTCACTTGCCTGTTAATCCGCAGCAGCAAATAAAATGCCTCAAGGGGTTAATTTTTCAATCAGAAATATAATGTCATTAAGATTAGTAAACTTCTTTTATTCTGTTAATGTTACTCATGTTCTTGCTTGTTACAGTATCATCTTGTTGTGCTGTTTTCTTATTAACACTTCAGTATGGATCTCAGACAGTAACATTGTGATAAATGAAGGCTAAATCGAATTCGACTCACATTGTCATCTTATCTTATCTTAAACGCGTCTCAGTACCACTTTGCATTATATTTTATGGAAATAAATTGACTTTATTCATCTATTGATGGTCCTGCTGCTGTTCCTGTTTACCAAAGAAACCACACGGGCAATCATCCAAAGGAGGATCAGGTACCTCCACTATATACCGGCTGCCTACAAATCTGGTGTCCAAGGGGTGACACCATATCACGTGAGTGTTCCCTTCATCTGCTACCATTTAAATCAATTGGTTCTATGGGCTACACCATGTTTTGGTTTATGTTTATGCTTGCTTCGAGGTAAGAAGACTTGCCTAAAGGAAGCCACAGGGAAAGAACTCTGCCCTACTTGAAAGAAATTCAGACGGAAGTGCTTCGTCTACCGCTCTTTTCTGCAATTTGTCCCTTTGGTGTTTGGAGGTGTACCACTGTGCCGTATTGAACTTGTCGTTGATTCATTCAAACTGCTTTTAAAGATTTATGCAAACTGTTTTGCACTACTTTATTGCACTGTTCCCCTTGTCCACTAGGTGGCACCAGATACCTTTTTATTTGTACTCCACAGCAATAAAACTCACAGCAATGTGTGGTGTGTATGGGCGTATCACTGAGCTCCACAGCAGTAGAACTCACAGTAATGTGTGGTGTGTTTGTGTATGAGCGTATCACAGAGCTCCACAGCAATAAAACTCACAGCAATGTGTGGTGTGTATGGGCGTATCACTGAGCTCCACAGCAGTAGAACTCACAGTAATGTGTGGTGTGTTTGTGTATGAGCGTATCACAGAGCTCCACAGCAATAAAACTCACAGCAATGTGTGGTGTGTATGAGCGTATCACAGAGCTGAAAATTTTATCATTCGGCGTACAAGACAAAGGGCCATATTACAATATTCGTGCTAACTTAACCATAGCAGTTGTAAACTACTAATCCTCCATAGGCTATAATGGCTCTGGTAAGTTTACAACAGCTCTGGTTAAGTTAGCACCAAGTATGTAATATGGCCCGAAATGTGTACATTAGAGGTGACAACATCATTACGAGAAACAATAACATAAACTTCAGATTCATCATTGTAAACATATATGTAGATGATTATAACAACGGGTGATATTATCTTAATTGGCCGCACAAGTGCATTGTATGGAATTGGCAGATAACACAAAGCCTGAAACCATGCAGTAAAAGTGGTAACTTTAAAGTGGAGTATCTTATTTGTTTTGTATTTGTATAAATTTATGTTGAAACTAATGATGAGTATTATCTATAATTGCAGTTATGCTTTTCCTCATTATTACTGGGACAAGTGACACCGTCTGACGACAATTCATGTCACAAAAGCTCAAGGACCTGGAAAACCCCAAAGTAACCAGCTCTCACTTTCTATGTTAATCCTACCTGATCCTAGATATAACATCAACCTTTGAGTCTTAACTGATTGAATATTCCACATGAGTAATTTCTGAGAGGACAGTATATATATAAATCGATAAATCCTGGGAAATTTAACAGATACAAATATATATTAAGGACTTGGTAATGATGATAGTAAGGATTAGCTGGAAGTAAATGAACAATCCTCCACAACTACTATATTTTTCAAAATGGAAAACCTCTAAATCAAATTGCCAGCCTTTGTAAAACATATTAACACACACGCTCATCCAGCAGCTCAGTGGTTCCCAACCCTGGTCCTGAGGACCCGCTGACAGGTCAGGTTTGCCAGATATCTGAAGCACAGCACAGGTGATATGATTTGCTGCTCAGTGATTGCAGGGTTCAGTCTGCATTTCCCCAAGGGAATCCTTAAAACCTGACCTGTTAGGGGGACCTGAGGACAGGTTTAGGAATCACTGGCAATTATTCAGACAAACTAATCTGCATATTACGCCTAGCTATGCATTTCCCTATTAATTATATTTTCTGAAAGCTCAGCACCACATGGAAAAGTGTCTTGTGATATACATTTGTTAGTGGCTTTAAATTGTGGCAACTTTAAAAACTTTATTCAACATTAGTAAACAATTGAGAAATAATTAAAATTTAGTTTGAGATCAGTTAATTCTGCTTTTTGGGTAATTTACAGGATTATTCAAAGAGAGCTGATCCCTGAAATGTAACCGGACACTGAAATTCAGCGTTTGGTTACCTTTCCTTGCCATTCGGCTATTCTGAGAGCAGGCAGTTCGCCGCCTGTTCGAGGGCAGTGAAAACCCCATAGAGAAGCAATGCTTCGTCTATTCAGAGAACACAAAACAGCAGGGATAAGTTGCCGAAATGCCTTCCTGTTCGGTGGTTTCATTCAACAGATTTATTCAGGCGAATCCCATAGGCTTCAATGTTAAAAATATTTCGGTTTTAATTCAATATCTAATAAACCATTTATTATAATATTCTGCAGGAAAAAGTCTCTTTATTTTTAGATTTTTCAGGATCTTTTAGGGATTTTTTGTCAATTTTTTTTTCCGATTTTTTAAAATGTTTTTGTCTTTTTTCTGTAACAGCCCTTTTTATTATCATTCATTGGATCTTATATGTAAATTCCAGACATTTTCGTTCAGTATTTTTTTTGCAAACAGCGTTTCAATTTTCAAACTTTCAAGTGTACTGTTTTTTTTTTTTTACCTCGTTCGTCTGCGTGTCGGGTTTTTCCAGGGGCTGCTCTGTGCTGTGTTCGGCGTGGTTAATCCAGCTGTTTTCTGCTGGTTTTGGTGAGTGTTCAGTTAGTGTTCCGCGGGTTTGCGGCGAGTGTTCTGCGGGTTTGCGGCGGGTTTTCCCTGCACTATGGGGGGCCCTGCGGTGGTTGCTGAATACACCGCAGGGTTGGCGAAATAGGATCGCCCCGAAGTGCAGGGATCAAAAAGTCACTGAACGTACGGCGTGCGGTGACTTTTCGATTCTCTTTGAATAACCCTGTATGTATCACCTTCCATTTATATATAAGAATTTGCTGAGAGTGATACAACTCACGTCTGTAGGCAGGTCTCTGAGATGGTCACCATCAGTCCCATTTAATTCAGTTTTCGCCACACTGTCCATCATCTATGGTGTTGAAGAAAAAAGTCACAAAATAATTAAAATCCAGCTTTGACAAACTCTACTTCTGCTAAAACTGACATATTATGTATACACAGGGAGACATAGAACAGCCAGAGATGACGTATGGACCATATGGTTTGTCTTACTATGCCGGCTATCCTGGAAAATCCTGGGTTAAAACCGTAAGTATGCTGTGTAAATGTAAGACATAGGGCAGAGGAAGCATTTTAACACAGCCCTGCACCCGGCATGTGTAATAACACACCCTGGGAACCATTACATGCCTCCTAGAAAGGGAAGCACATGCTGCGGCTCCGGCTATACTTCACATTCTTCACATAAGAAGTTTAACAATAACACGATACATTTTACCTTTGCTCAGCCAGTGATTAATAGTCCGGGACGTAACACAATCCTATGGACAAAGCACAGGTCTTGGATCGATGTCACATTTTTCCTTATAGGGTCTGGCGAGAGCTTTTACATGCTTCAGAAAAATGCAAAAAATTATATCATAGTGGTAGCCGAGTCTGAAAACCAGCCCCTTTCTTTGTTGAGGAGAAGGGCGGGCGACCTGGGAATGCATTTATTTATACATAACGTACATACCATTAATAGTGATTTATGAATGGGGCATAATCTATCACATAAGTCACGAGTGGTGTGTCCCCCCATCCCTCCTCCATCTCCTGCCCTTCTGGCTCCACTAATTAATTTGCCCCGTCATCAGTGGTCTGAGAGTTTAGCATGGTCCCCACAAAGCGTTGCCACCCATGTTCTTTTTCCAACAAATAAAACAAAGAAATTGTATTTTCACATCCGTTCCATTCCTTTGAAAGGAAAACATCAGGCTCTAGTACTTTCCAAAATCTCTCTGGATAATTGTAACATGTCATTGTATCCTTCTTCGCTCAAAGCTATGCAGGTGTCGTGACTTTCTGTCTGTCCTGATATGACATATTATAGATAACTTTATATAACACACGTTCAACATTCCTCCTTGGTGGTGGTCAGCAACGGTGGTTTATTGGTGCAAGAGACTAACAGGGTTATTCAAAGAGATCCGAAAAGTCATCGCACATTCGGTGACTTTTCGTTCTCTTCAATTCGGTTCCTTTTGCCGATCCCATTTCGGTGACCCTGCGGTGTATTCAGCAAACACCACAGGGTCCCCGAATTGCAGGGAAAGGCTGCCGCAAACCCGACGAAAACTAACCACAAAACCCACCGAATGCACGCCGAAAACACGCAAAAACATCTGGATTAACCTGCCGAATACCACGGAAAACCCGAGCAGGAGCCGATCACACACAGTGAAGCCTCCGGAAAAAGCCAACACCGTAGAAGAGGCAGTGAATAAATTAGGAAAACAGTTTGCTTGAATGATTGAAAAGTGAAACGCTGTTTGCAAAGAAACTACTGAGCGAAAATGTCTGAAATTTACATATGAGGTCCAGGGAATGATAATAAAAAGGGCTGTTACAGAAAAAATAAGTAAACTTAAAAAAAAAAAAAAAATCGGACTTTTAGAAAAAAAAATATTAAGAAAAATGCTTAAAATATCCTAAAAAATCTATAGATAAAGAGATTCTTTACTTCAGAATTTTATAATGAATGGCTTATTAGATATTGAATTAAAACGGGAATATTTTTAACATTGAAGCCTATGGGATTCTCCTGAATAAACCTGTCGAATGAAACCACCGAATGGCAGGACATTAGGGGAACCTTTCACTGCTGCTTTGTGTTCTCTGAATAGACGAAGCATTGCTTTTTATGGGGATTTCACTGCCCTCGAACAGGCACCGAACAGCCACCGTATGTTCAGGCAATTCGCCAGGATTTGGCGAATTGCCTGCTCTCTGGATAGCCGAATGGCCAAGAAAGGTAACCGAACGCTGATTTTCAGCGTTCGGTTACCTTTCTCAAGTAATTCGGAACTCTTTGAATAACCCTGTATATATTTCAAGTTTTCTATTAGGTCCTTTATCAGAACTCGTAAAGACTAAGATACTAACGGTTCAAACATTGGAGAATCGGCGAAGGAACAGCAACATTCTATAAATATAATAAAAATTCTAATTACGTAGCAATTGTCCAGAAATTCCCTTCACATTGGGTTGTTGCAGTTTGGTCTTATGGTGTGACTGAAATCTGAACATTTTAGATGATTTTAAGGAGGAACGACATTCTTACAGGGTTATTCAAAGAGAATCGAAAAGTCACCGCACATTTGGTGACTTTTCGTTCTCTTCAATTTGGTGTGATTTGGCAATCCCATTTCGGCGAACCTGCGGTGTATTCAGCAAGCACCACAGGGCTGTTGTAGTGCAGGGAAAAGCTGCCGCAAACCCGCTAAAATTCACCGCAAAACCCGGCGAACACTCACCGAAACCCGCAAAAACATCTGGATTAACCCCGCCGAACACGCCGGAGAAACCCGAGCAGCCGCCAATCACAGCGCAGAGCAGCCGCCGGAAAAAGCCGACACTGCAGACGAATGGATTGTAAAAAAAAAAGAGTACACTTGAATGTTTGAAAAGTTGTTTGCGAATGTTTGCAAAGAAACTACTGAGCGATAATGTCTGGAATTTACATATACAATCCAATGAATGATAATAAAAAGGGCTGTTACAGAAAAAAGAAAAAACGATTTAAAACAAAATACAAACAAAAATTTTCACAAAAAATCCTGAAAAATGCCTAAAAGATCCTAAAAATCTATAAATAAAGAGACTTTTTACTGCAGAATATTATAATCAACGGTTTATTAGATATTGAATTAAAACGGGAATATTTTTAACATTGAAGCCTATGGGATTCACCGGAATAAACCTGTCGAATGAAATCACCGAACAGCAGGACAATTCGGCAACTTTTCACTGCTGGTTTTTGTTCTCTGAATAGACGAAGCATTGGGGATTTCACTGCCCTCGAACAGGCACTGTATGTGCAGGCAATTCGCCAGGATTTGGCGAACTGCCTGCTCTCTGAATAGCCGAATGGCCAGGAAAAGTAACCGTACGCTGAATTTCACTGTTCGGTTACCTTTCGCCAGCAATTCGGATCTCTTTGAATAACCCTGATAGGCCCCATTTCCCTCTTGCCATTAAGAGATCAACTGGAGCTGACATACAGGTCAGGTCCAGTCGATATCCTAAAAGCTGGAGCAGCTATTATGACCATGCTGCAAGCTGAGCTTGGCCTTGCTCAATGCTCATCTCTGCTCCTTACTGTAAATTAATAGCCCCATTACCCCCATAGTGCTGCATGGCGTCCTTTACCGTCCTAGTGGCAGGTGGACTTAAATGACACATGGCGGCATAGCAGCGGGATTACGCCGATGATGGCGACTGACCCACTAGAAAAGGGAGGCGGGCCGGAGAAGGGCCAGAAAGCTGAAGGAAGGCTGCTATCCCACCCCGCTTCGTTTAAGCTCGTCTGCTGCCAGGACCATTTATGACGTTAAGGTGTGATTCATTTGAGAGCTTTATCGCCATCAAAATTCATATCTCGCCGTTGCAGGTGTTGTAAATTATAATCCATCAGTAGTGATTCAGAGAGCGTTCGGTGGTTCCGCTTTTTTGGGGTAACATTAGCATTCGTGGTTAGATTTCCATAATCCTCAATTTAATAAATACATTAACACAAAGTATTTTTATTTCTTTTCACTATGAATACAATTTCTGCAAATGCGTTCTGTCCTGGAAAAGAAAAAAAGCCTGTGATGAAGCAAACACTGTCATAAAATTACATTACTTTCGATATGACTGCGCGCAGACTAGAACATTTTTTTTTTCTCACCGGTAGACGCATGACCTCTCTCCTGCCAGCAAAAAAAAGCTGACTCTGGTTTCTCAAGGCCATCAGGTTTGACGTGATCCTGAAATACCCCCATTCGAGACTAAAGGATCAGACTTACGGGCTGTGCTCGCTGGACCCATGGCACACAATTCCCTCTATTTCCCTGCCTGTAAATCCATCTATCAACGCCTGAAATTCTTTTTTACATCTGCTGATAAGTTCAAATATTTTTTTTTATAAAGTATTTTACCAGGAAGGCTACATTGAGATTTCTCTCGTTTTCAAGTATGTCCTGGATGGCAAGTATGTACCGTTAGGTGTCTTGTCCAAGGACACTTACTGGAGAGGTGCTCTTGCCGGGATCAAACCCATGTCTCCACAGGCTCTCTTCACGCAGAGCAGTGATGTTACCTCTACTCCACCCAGCCGGTGATATATAACGATATAGCCGATATTTCCATTGAAAAGTATAACGCGCGAGAGAGCCGACGCTCGATCAGAATTTTTATCGCGAATTCAAATGCCGTAAACCGGCTTTTGAATCTCCCGAACGAAAAAATGGCCAAAAAAGTTTCTGATTTCGGCTAATTAAATTGAGCCGATGGTTTGAAATCACAGCCATTGGCCAGCAAGTCTGTGGAGAAATAGCCACGCTTGTATTCCATTCTTATTTCTCGTTAGACTTTTATTCTCGTTCTCCTCGGCCTTTGCTTAGTTATTTTTTCTTACTCTTTCTATTCCGTGTCTCTCAGGAAGGTGTGCGGTGTGAGGCAGCGCTTTCTCTTCCTGTTCCCCTCAGCGTGACCTTTATTGTTGACGCTACTAGCTGCCTCATTGCTTTCAAGTATGTATGTGTTACATGTTGCGGCTCATGTACGGCAGGAATGAATGTTGCCTGAACATCAGGTGACATAAAAACACGTGAAGAACAAAATCGACAGAAACAAGTATTTAACGTCTGCTTAATTAGTGAATGATACAATAACTGCAAAAACAAAATGCATTATAAAAAAAAAAATCATATATTAGAATGTTGAACGAGCTAGTTAATTGAACCTTAAATTTCAATACCCATGTGGGAGCTTAACCCTTTCAGTGCTGCAGCACAGAGAGTCGCAAAACAAAATGCTGAATACCCATTTCACATTTATTCTCGGGCCTGGGCGACCTTCCACAGGAGTAACTCCTACCCTCCGTAATCCATGGGGAAAGGAAACGGGTCTAGGACAGAGGATTGTGTGTGTCGGGGAGGGAGCATTTTATTTTTCTTAAAGAAAGGGCTCTTAGATAAGGGGGAAAAATAAAATTTAGATCACCTAGGGCTGCACCAAGCATAAATATGCCATTGCCTTCTCCCATGGATCAAAGAGAAGGGAAGGCTGCACTTAGGTCCAGGGATTTTTTATTCATAGATATTTCTCCCACTATAAGTTTACAGGGTCATCCAGACATGGACTCCTTGCTTGATGTGCCTAGAGGGGTGTCAGCTATACCCTCCTGACGAGGCCTAACAAGGCCGAAACGATCGTCGGGGGTTGCTGCACCTCTCGTGCAGGGATGACGTCCTTGGCAATCAGTACTGGCCACCCTTTTTGGGTGAGAGCAGACTGATTTGCATATGGAGCATTCATCCCTGTAATGGCACATACAAGCTAAAACCTTGTGAGACCTGAGCGGCACCCACCGTAGAGCAGGCCACTAGTGCTGTTGCTCATTCTCAGGACCCTCACAAACCCCCCTTTCTCCCTTCATAAATATTGTATTTATAAAAGGGGTGATTTTTCTCTCAAACGTGAAGAATTGTGAAAAAATTGTGAAAATTGTGCATTATCACATAAGAGTGGTGTAGGGGCCCTGCTGAAAGGGCAGGTCTGACCAAGCTTTAGGAGGGCTCTCACGGAGCCCCCTACTAGGCTGGGACCCTCAGGCAGTGGCCAAGTGGCCAGTCCACCCCTGGATTCAACAATCGTCCTTTCTGACAGCCAGCTTGTGGTTGTGCATCCAAAGAGTCCGCTGCCCACTAGGGCATATTCGACTGTCACAGTGGTTGTTAGTCTCTCGGGGAAGGGGTGAACCTGAATAGAGATAGAGGACTGAGAAGCTATTGGAAGTCATCTATCGTGCATGTGAATTTCTCTGACCTTTAGGCTCTAGCCAATCACTACATTTGCTTGCCAGCTAGACCCACACTTTGGCATTCGTCTTGGCACATCCTTTGATACACACTGAGCTGGCATATTACTAATATTATTATTATAGAAGTTTCTATCCTCTGTGGATGATTGCTGTGATATATATTATATGGCATTGGCTGTACATTAAAGAACTGTCAAAAAGAGCTAAAGTAGTGCAGATACAGCGTGTCATGTCATAAAGAACACAAACTGAGCTTTCAAAAACTCAGTCTATCAAGTCACCTGGTTTTACAATCGCTTACAAGCTGTTTACTGATACAACTTGCTCACTAACTCCGTCTCGATGTCCTCACCCTGCGGTGCCGGAAAAATGTGCTGGAAACAGTAGCTAGTTCCAGCGGCAGCAATACTGATCAGACGTGACATGTGACCGAGCAGACATATTTCTAGTTGTTACAAACATTTCCACATAAATATTTGCAGTTTGTAAAAGATTGCGCTTTGACCACAGATATTAAAAGGAGATCTGAAAGTGCTCAATGGAACCACCAAACTAAACTCACAGGCGTAGCCCTGAAACGGACTCGAACATCTGCTCTAACAAGACGTATTGGTGCTCTCTTCAGCGAGTTTAATTCGCTGACCCTGCAGTGAATTCAGCATTCACCACAGGGTCCCTAAAGTGCGCCAAATTGACCCACCGGACGCATCTGAAAAACCGCTGCACCGATAGAATAAACCGCTGAAAACCCACCAAATGCCTCTTTAAACTACTGAATCAATCCAATAACCTGCCGAAAAACCACTGAATCAATCCGATAACCCACAGAAAAACCACCAAACGCATCCGATAAAGTGCCGAATGCATCCGACAATCCCCCGAACAGATCACCGAAAGCGTCCAAAAAAAGCCAACCAGCTGCGAACAGGGGTAAAAAAAAACCCGACGTTTAAAAGGCATTTTAGAAAAAAACTATTGCATGAAAATATATAAGTTCCTGTGAAAAACAAAAGCTGTTACAGAATAAAATAATGCCATTGAAAAAAAAATTGGAATCAAAAATTTCGCTGAAAAAATCCAGAAAAATGCCTAAAGAAATTATCAAAAATATATATAAAGAAGCTTTTTGCTGCAAATGAAAAAAAGAAACGGTTGCATAAATATTTAATAAAAACAGGGAGTTTTTTAACATTGAAACCTGTGGGATTCACCTAATTAAACCTGCCAGGGCATTTCACTGACATTTCGGTGCTGTTCGTTGTCTCTGAATAGCTTAACCGTTACTTCTCTATGGGGAATTTCACTGCTGCTGAAAGTCACCGTATTTCGCAGTCAATTCGCTAATATTTGGTGAATCTCCAGCTTTTTGAATTGCCAAATAAGCACAAAATTGCACTGTACGGTAAAATTCGGTGCTCTTTGAATAACCCCTACAGTAAATAACAATATTGAGAATATTCACAAATTATTGTAGTAGCCCTGTTTGACAGGCACATGTCACCATCTGCTGGCCAAAAAGAGCTACTGCAGCTGGAGCTCCTTGCTGAATCAACTGGGGATCTGTGTTTTTGACACAGCGTCCCAGCTGTTCAAACTGTTTCAGCACCTCGGCTGTCATGCCCGAGCTGCTATAACTTATGGGGCACATTCTGGTGCACATTTGCAAATGGGTTTAATTTGCAATAAACTAAATCCCTTTGCATTGCTCCAGAATTAGACCACAGCGAGTACACTCAATAGGGCACAAGCATGTGTTTCTTACGATTGAGTATACTCGATCGTGGTAGTGAAGGGGTTGCATTTTCTTTAAAGATACATTAAAACGGAATGTGCTTCATTTGTTATGTTGTATTAAATGGATTCAGCAGCACCTAACTCTTACGCACATACGTGCCGTCTATATAATGACATGTGTTCTGTATGTAATCTAGCTATGGAAACTAAGGAACGCATTCACAATTACGAGCCAATAAATTGGGTCAAAGACAGATAAACTCTGCATAGTTGAACTTTATTCCAGTATCAACACAGAAAGTAGAAAACAATCATAAAATAAATTTTTAAATTATCATAAGTAATCAAAGCCTTGTATTACATTTCAGGAATGTATGGATCTGAACAGTATCACAATATATTTACGTAGAATAATTGGCAAAACTGAGGTCTCTGCAAAAGACACTTTGGCAAAAATAAAACTGGCCACGACGCAGCAAACACTTCTTCCTGTTTTTTTAACAATTATTTCAAAGAACAACATCAGAACGAAGACATGGGAATACAGACATAAAAAGGAAAACTCTCCCCCCCTCGCTGTCTAAATGAGACGCATTTGCCAGACTTTGGTATTCTGTCCACAGGACAAGGAGACGGCAATGTTTATGTGTAATTTCAGTGCAGTATGAAAAGAAACAAGTCTGATATTTCTTTTTTCTGTAATGTCTTTGCTCTACTTATGTCTGGCCGAGCTGTATTGTGACCAGTGAATAGTAGAATCCTTTCAGTTGTACGAGTTGCTGATGGGTTCCTTGTTCTACAATCTTTCCTTCCTGAATCACTGCGATTTTATCTGCATTCTGCACAGTCGACAGTCGGTGAGCGATCACGATGCAAGTGCGACCCTGTCTGGCTTTGTCCAGCGCCTCCTGCACCACCTGAAGGACAATGCAATAGACAAAGTCACTTATGACATCTATAACAACAACATTAATTTTTCATTATTAATTGGCAATATTTGATCCTCTGATTGTCAGTTAAATCCTATCTAACAGCCCCCCCACCCATACAATGCCCTCCTTGCACATCTAACCCCACACAATAAACATGTGTGTGGAGTATTTCAAAGTTAATGTGCTGGAGTCAGCCACAGTCCCACCAATAGTTCAGTCCCACCTACAGCAGAACTATCCTTCTCAACCCAAAATCAAAGACAGAAGTGAAACTGTTCCTGGATACAGGACACCCCCTCCCCCCAATATTAAAAACGGATAACAATGCTTAACCCTCAACCCAGTCTCACTGTGACCAAAGCCCTAGATGTAATGGAAGGTAGGTGGTGAGTTGGCTGGTCTGGCAAAATGGCCCCACGAAATGCTCTGGACACAAGAAACCCTATTCCGACCTTCATGAAAACACAAACAGAAGTGTTGTAATCTTATCAGAGCTATAGACCTCTATAGATTTGTTAAGTTTGCAAGAGTTCTGGTTATATTTACACCAAGGTTGGAATAGGGCTCCAGAGCAGTTGCCGGACCACCAGCCCTTACCCCTTGGTACATTCCTTTGGCCCCTGTCTGCACAGTGAGGCACAGAGACCAATTCAAGGACCCTCTTGAATGATATGTGGCTCCATAACTCTAGGTCAATAAGCAGTGAATGTTGGCCGGTAGCAGGTCTTATTACAGGCTCTTTCCACTAAAGGTGTAGCAGAGCAGCACTTGTTGTGGCTTGCTCCAGTTAGGTTTACACCATGCTTGGAGTCCAACTCCATGTCTGTACCAACAAGCACAAATATACTGTCTGAGATCGGACCTTTTCACTCTCTGTATCCAGAGCAGATGTTGCTTCGTCCAGTAGGAGTATTTTGGGTTGCCGTATGAGAGCTCGCGCTATGGCTATCCTCTGCTTCTGACCACCCGACAGCTGCGTCCCTTTGTCTCCCACACGGGTGTTGTAATTCTAAGATATAAGGTGGTTAATAGAAAGGTTAGATACAGCATGTAAGGGAATGGAAATGTTAAAAACATACAGGGAACAGGGTAAAACACAACAAAAGACACAGTATTATTTATAACACATGTTCCTATGAGAAGAATACAGGGAAAATAGGTCAAAGCATACTTTGGGACCTATTCCACCTGAAACGTTAAAGGACAGTCGTAAATGGAAAAATCCTGCGCAAGACTGTGTCAGTAGCTTGGGTCATAATACCTCTGAGCCGCCGGTGAAGCTAAATTAACCATTATGTTGTACGGCTCAATCGCTTAGCTTAACGTCAACCATGGAAAAGGGCCCTTTGTGTCTGAATACGTAAAGTGTTGAACATTATTATTTGAGCAATAATACCTCTGCCATCTATTACTCACATAACATAAATGCAATGTGCGTTGATCGTTCACCAGTTAGAGAGAGTAAGTCATTAACTCATTCTACAAATGTGGCCCTTATAAGCAGGTACAATTCATGACCTCATTATATATCAAAGAGAATTCATTCCAGTGGTTTCATGATCAAGAAGCATCAGTTTCTCCTATGTTTCTAGAGCAGAGGACATGCCCTGGATAATCACCAATTCAAAACACATTCAACTTACATCAGGTAAGGATTCGATGAAACTATGGATGTTGGCCTCCTTTGCTGCCATTTCGATCTCCTCCTGGGACACCTTCCTGCTGTTATCACCATACGCAATGTTCTCAGAGATGCTGCAGTCAAAGAGCATGGGCTCCTGGGACACGATCCCCATCTGCGCTCTGAGCCACTGGATGTTTAGTTCCTTCACAGCATTGTTATCTATATACTAGGGACATCGACATTTTAATTAAGACCAGAAAACATAATATATATGGATAAATAATACATGAACAGAACCTCAGAATCCCAAACATCTTGTTTCCTTATTTTAACATTTTGAATTTCACTGGCATTTGGGGTTTTATCAACCAGGAGAACAGATATGTAGGAACATCATACATGGCTGGTCATCTTGCATGGAACACTATTATCTAGTTCTCAGAATGAAAACCTGTGAATAATACAAGCAATACATGTACATAAAATAGAATGACCGAGCAATTCACTAACCGCTGATGTTCACTGCTGCAATTACGATGAACATTGGCAAGCCAGAGAATACGGTGACGCTGAATGGTGGTACCACTGTCACTCTACTGGACCATAAGTAAACTGTGTCTACTCTCCATTTATGGTTGTTTCATTGTTGTTTGCAACACTGGTGAATATACCTCTGATTTCAAAGTGGCGATCTCCAGTTAACTTACAATAGACACTACACTGAAAACAATGGTAAAAACAGTGCTGGGCGACCTCGACTGAAACACCGATGAAAACTACTGTGAAATCTATGGTGGAAACCCCACAAAAAACTACACTGACAGCTACACTAGACAAGTTGGTCAGAAAGTATGGTGAATTACAGTGTCAGATCCCAACACAGTGAAAACTTGATCCACCTAAGTTTACCGAAGCAACACCACTGTTCTTTCAATTAAAATTTGATGTTTAGTGAATAACCCCCTGGGTAAAAGAAACTTATAGATAGTGTGAAGAAAGTATGCCCATCTAGATGGTCCAGTTTCTTGCAAATCAACATCCACCTTCGTGCGTCAACGTATTATTTTAATTGTAACGATAATCAAAGTATCATTACCACTCCTCCATCGAAAGGGTCGTAGAACCTCTCCAGAAGTTGGACGGTTGTACTTTTTCCACATCCGCTGCTGCCCACCAATGCCAACGTTTCCCCCTTCTTCACATTCAAATTCAGTCCTTGAAGAACATGGATGTCTGGGCGAGTTGGGTAATTAAAATGAACGCCTTGGAATGATACATTTCCATCGCAGTTTTGCTGCATTGGAGGAAAACATTAGAGGGTTATTTCAGAATGTTTTCCCAATACAAATGCTCACATGCCAATGTATTTCTATGTGCTGGCATCTCTTTTCCATGTGCATCTCATGCTTCATCTTTCCATCGATCTATCTGTCTGTCCAACTACGGGCTGTATTACATTCTTCACGCAAAAACGAACGTGCAATTTGTGAATTTTTGCGCGAAGCATTAAATGTTAACGTGGGTAAATCAACGCTGGTATTACAATCCTCGCGCATTTTTCCATCCGTCAAAAAATAACCAGCGTAAAACGGACGTGCAAAAACGTACGCGCAGTAATGTTGCGCGCAGAAATCAGTGTGCGGACTGTTTTTTTCACGCGATTCAGCCAATCAGAATTAAGAACCACAATTGTCTCACGTTAAGTTGTTGCGCCTGTCAAAGTCAATCTGCGCATATATGCTGTATCAAAAAAAAATGCACACACAACTTCTCCATTTTATTGGTTGGGTATGTGTAGAATGTGTAACTATACTTTGCTGCGTATTCTTTTTGGGCTGGTGTATTTGGTTTCGGCCAGGTTGATAGAATTTGCCATTAACACCAGCTTTTAGGAGTTGCTAAAATTATGCGCGCAAAGGCTGTGCGTTAAATCCTGGGCATAGATTGTAATACCATCCGCGTACCAGCGCACAAACGCATTTGCGCTGACAATGTTAAGAATAGGACGCACGAAGTACAGTAAGCTTGCGCATCATTCGCGCAGGTTCACCCGCGGTAGACGTATACACGCGTTTGTTCTGCTGAGATTGTAGTACGACGTTCAGCGCAAAGGGTTTTGCCCCTCGCGTTAATGCGTTTTTGCGCCGGCGCAAACGTATGCGAGAAGATTGTAATAGGGCCCTACATCTTTAAGAAAAAAAAAACAACAATTATACAGTGTATGTTTATATGTTAATTGGGGTTTACCGTAGTCAGCTTTTTACTTTAAAATACACCCCACCTATGCATGTTTATGCATAACATGGGATGGGAAACATTTTGTTAGTTGTGCTTAGTTGTTTTATTTCTGTGAATTTGCCTTATGAACTAGACATGTGCACAACGAAAAACATTGTTTAGTTTCGGATCGATTCGTTCCATTTTTCAACTCATTTCGGTTTATTCCTTATGTTATCGTGGTTTGTATTTCAGATCGATTCATTAGTTCGGACGATCGGTAATTCATATTTCGGATTGATCCGTTATTTCATTTTTATTGGTAATTCTTTTTTGGATCAATTTGCAGTCCATTTTTATTAGTTATTTAGTTTTTATTAGTTATTTCAGAATGTGAAACAGATGAATTTAAATTACTTAGATTAGGGTAAAAGAAAGATATGTAATCCCCCTGACTTTGATGCTGAAACCTATTCGGTACCAAGGACAGCAGCCCCGTGGGGCTCCGAAGCCCCACGGAGCTGCTGTCATTGGTACTGATTAGGTTTCAGCATCATGGATAACAGCTCCGTGGGGCTCCGGGGCCCCGATGGGCAGCTGTCTTTGGTGCTGAATAGGTTTCAGAACCATAGACAGCCCCCGCCACATGCAGCCAGACTGAAGGAAAGAAAAAAACCCCGCTGCGTTCGGCAAAGAAAAAAAGTCTCGATGTTTTAAAATAAGTTAGGGATCCAAAACTTTCATCAAAAAAAAGAAAATCACAAAAAATGCCTAAAAAAAATCCTAAAAAATAAATAACTAAAGAGAGTTTTTGCTGCAAGTGAAAAGAATAAACGGTTGAAAAAATATTTTATAAAAACATATTTTTTACATAGAATCCTATGGGATTCGCTTGTTTAAAGCTGTCGAACAAACCACTGAAAATCAGGGCATTTCACTGACATGTCGGTACTGTTCAGTGTTCTCTGAATAGATTAACCATTACTTCTCTATGGGGAATTTCACTGCCATCGCATCGCACCATGTCGCTGTCCATGGCCTGTGGTGCTGAATACAACAGATTCAGCACCCCGACCAATGGACAGGGATACGGTGCCGAGTTTAAGAGAAATGGTATAACGAATTGATCCGTAAAAACGAAATCAATTTGTATTATACCGTTTTGTTTTCGTTCTGCTTCGGTCTGAATCGATTCATTTTCGTTCCGTTTTTGGACCATTTCATACGGAACCGAATCGGGAAAATTTTGTCTGAATTTTGATTTGGACCGAAACGCACATCTCTATTGAGAACTGTGAGGCACTGAATTACAATCCCGATATGTTAAAGGAATACTATACAGCAGGTGTCAGCAACTGTGACTTTCTAGATATTTTGGAAGTACATTTCAATTGAGGTTCTGACATCCTAATGAGTAGCTGAGCATCATGGGAGATTTATTTCCAAAACATCTGGAATGCTGCTGGTCCCTACTCTAGGTAAAAGAACGTGTGGGGCAGGGAAAAGAGTTATAAAAAACGTGGGTCCTCAGCCCCTTTTTTTTAACCTATAATATCCCGTTAATATGTACCCTCTTCCCATCGCTACAGGTCGTCCGTCTCTTCTTCCATTTCTACAGATGATTCTGCCTCATGAACGTGATAGGGTGGGACTGCAAGTCCATCGAGAGACATTGGCTGGTCAGGAATGTACTGAACACAAAATTCCTGACCCAAATGTTACAGTATCTATATATCTACATACCGGCTTTTCTCCTGCACTGCTGTAGCTGTCAATGAGTGGAACGCGTTCCAATAAATTGAATATATGGGATGCAGACAATTTTGCTTTTGCGTAGTCTGGGGCGAAGGAGCTGGTCTGGCCCAAAGCCATGGCACCAAAAACAATGGCTGAGAACACCCTGGGAAAACAAAACGATGCAATTACTTCAGAATTCGTGATCTGTATCTGCACGTATTTGATACTTTGCAATATGACTTCCAATAAAACTGAACAAAGGACTAAAACTATAGCAAGCAAACAGTATAATTTTCATTTTCTCTAATTAATATACACAATGCTATGGGCTATATTACAATCTTCGCGCAAAAAACCTTGCGCAAAGCGTGAATTTTTGCGGCAAGCATCAAACTTTTGCGTGTGCAAATCACCGCTGGAATTACAATCCTCACGAGTCTTTTCATCCGTCCAGCAATAACGCGCGCAAACAGGACGCGCCCAAATGCTCGTGCAGTACCGTGGCGCGCAAAAATCAGTGTGCGCACTGTTTTTTTCTCGCGATTCAGCCAATCAGAATTAAGAACCACAATTATCTCACGTTAAGAAATTGCACCTGCCAAAGTCAATCTGAGCATATATGCTGCAGCAATAATACATGCACACACAACTTCTCCATTTTATTGGTTTGGTATGAGTAGAATGTGTAACTATACTTTGCTGCACTTTTTTTTTTTGGGCTGGTGTATTTGGGTTCGGCCAGGTTGTTCAGATTTGCCATTTACACCAGCTTTTAGGGGTTGCTAAAATGATGCGTGCAAATGCTGTGCGGCAATTACCGCGAAATAGATTGTAATACCATCCTCGTACCAGCGCACATTCGCATTTGCGATCACAATGTTACGTATAGGACGCGCAAAGTACAGTAAGCTCGCGCAGGTTCACCCACGGTAGACGATTGCGTGCGGTTGTTGCGCTGACTATGTAATACGGCATTCGGAGCAAAGGGTTTTACCCCTCGCGTTAATGTTTATTTTGCGCACAGATTGTAATGTAGCCCTATGTATTTTCCAAGAGAGATGTCGCACAGTTCTGCTTATGACGCCTCCGTGGTCGATAAATGCTGGTCCAGGTGGCCACTGACTGCCAACTGCCCAGGGTGACTCTTGTGCTTAGATCTCTATACAATCTGATCCATTAATCAGAACTATAACTGCATTCCTTCAGGTGAATTGTTTTCTGGATCTTGCTATGAGTATAATGAATACTTACAGGAAAACATCGGCATACTCCATTATTTCCTGCGCTATGAGGTACGCTCCGAACCGGAAGCAGCCAGCGTAGGCAAAAAACATGATGGCCTGAGAGAGGCCAAAGGTCAGCCCGTGTATATGTGCCTTTTTGATGGAATTCCTAAAATCAACAGGAGGAAACACATAAGATAATATAAAATATTTCCAACAACAGAAATGTAATTTTAAGGGGGGGGGGCGACATTTTAGTAGATTACAAAGAGGAAAAAGTTGAGAAAGATGTGAAAAATTAACATGATCAACCATGTCAATTTATATAAATAAAACAATAGATAAAAACACCCAGAAAACGACCTGTTTTAGCTTATGCTTTGTAAGGCGGCCGTCAATTAAAAAAATCACTGTTCGGCACACAGACCCATTTGAAATGGTTCTGTTATTAAATCTCTTTATATTCTAAACAATCTTCCTAAAAATTACTTTTATTTATATGGAGACAGAGAAATCACCTGCGTAGAAATCGTAGAATGGCATAAAGAAACGGAGATAATAATTAACGCCATATTCTTGTCCCCCCCCCCCTAGAGCAGGGATCTCAAACTCTGTCCCCTCAGCTGTTTCTGAACTACATCTCCCATGATTCTCTGACTATCTATTGCATTCAAAGCATTCTGGAAGTTGTAGGCTATAAACATCTGGGGGACCAGAGTTTGACATGACTGGCATAGAGTGTTCCTTTAAGTTCAGTGGTAACCTGTGGGCTGTAGTACAGCCAGCAGGATCCCATTACAGCGACTCTCGAATTTGTTTGCATTTGGGGTCCAGAACATGTCCCCAAAGTTTCAGGACCCTGGGCATGATGCCTGAGGTGCTGATACCTTTCATAACCACCTGGGGAATCGCTAACAGACTTTCCCCCACCTGATCTTGCATGGAAAATCAGAACAGCAATAACTCCTTTTGGCCAGCAGGTGGCGATATTTGACTGCCGAATAGGTTATTAAGGTAACGAATATTGGGAATGTTCTCAAATATTTCTGTTCAATAAATTAATTAATTAATTAAAAATTGTTTTACAAAAAAACTACTAGGTTCTGACAGTGTTTTTTTGTATATCACTTGATGGTGAATGGGTTGATGGCACCCTTGGACCTTTAGTTCTATCCATTTCTAGATTACACGGTTATAAAACTCGTAAAGTTATTTATTAATCAAACGGCCAGTAACTTGCACATTCTTTTTCCAGCGTGTTATGCGATATCGCTAACGATATCCATAAAGTGAACGAAAACAAACTGCGTCACTGATGATCTTATGTAAAGAAAAAAAATAAATCAACATTTTTTTTTAATGAAAAACTGAATTTCTATAAAAAAAAGCTTTTTTTTTTTTTTTTACCTGTAGGGACCTAGTAGATTTTCTTCATAGAGTGACTCAAATTTCCTCTCTCGTGTCAAAGAAACAACAGTGCGGATGTTTTCCACAGCGTCGGTGGCGATCTGGAGGGCGAGGAGAAACAACACTGAATAAAAGAGGAGATTCATTTTGTGCCATACGTTACATAACGAGATGGCACCGGATATCACTAGGAATATAAAATGCCTCTTATCTTATACTGTTTCACATTTATCACACAGATAAAAATTAACTATAGGGGTTGTGCAGAGAGCACTGAAATGTCACCGCCATTATGGTGTTCTCTTGTTCGCCGCACTTCGGCACGTTCGATTCGCCGATGCTGTGGTGAATTCAGCATTCACCGTAGGGTCCCTGAAGTGCAGTGAATCGACCTGCCAAATGCATCCTCTGACCTGACGAATTGAACTGACTGCATAAACTGCAGAAAAAACGTTGAATCGATATGAAAGACTGCTGAACGCAGCCACAAACCCGCAGAAAAAAGCCAAACAGACTGCCGGAGAAAGCCAACAAGCCAGCGAACAGGGGTAAAGAACAATAAATATTAAAAAATGCAACTTTTAAAATGCGTTTTTTAAGAAAATAAAGAGTGCGTGAAAATAATCTATAAGGTCCTATTAATAACAATAAAAAGGTCTGTTACGGAAAAAAAAAGAACACCATGTAAAAAAAAATCTGAATTAAAAATTTCGCAGAACAAATCCTGAAAAATAAATAAATAGACTTCTTTGCTGCAAATGAAAAGAATAAACAGTTGATAAATATTTAAGGAAACCAGGTTTTTTTTTTTTTTTACATTGAAACCTATGGGATTCGTCTGATTATACCTGTCGAATTAAACCACCGAAAATTTCACTGACATTACCGTGCTGTTTGATTTTCTGTGAATACAGTTGTGTTCAAAATTATTCAACCCCCACTGAAATTGAGTGTTTTGGCCAGTTTGACATTAATTTTGATCATTTAGTCATCTTGCTTACAATTAAATCAAAGAGGCACGTGTAGGTCAGACAAATATAACATAACATTTATAATGAAATAATCACAAATGTCTTTTCTGTGCTCACATCATTATCAGTTTTATTCAACCCTCAAGTGACATTCAATCTTAGTACTTAGTACAACATCCTTTCACAGTTATAACAGCTTTTAAACGTGAAGCATAGCTTGACACAAGTGTCTTGCAGCGATCTACGGGTATCTTCGCCCATTCGTCATGCGCAAAAGCCTCCAGTTCAGTCACATTCTTAGGCTTGCGCACTGCAACTGCTTTCTTTAAGTCCCACCAGAGGTTCTCAATCGGATTTAAGTCAGGTGACTGCGATGGCCACTCCAAAATGTTCCAGCCTTTAATCTGCAACCATGCTCTAGTGGACTTGGAGGTATGCTTGGGATCATTGCCCTGTTGAAAGGTCCAACGTCTCCCATGCCTCAGGGTGGTGACGGACTGCATCACATTGTCATCCAATATCTCCTGGTACTGAAGAGAATTCATGGTACCTTGCACACGCTGAAGCTTCCCTGTACCTGCAGAAGCAAAACAGCCCCAAAGCATGATTGACCCCCCGCCATGCTTCACAGTAGGCAAGGTGTTCTTTTCTTCATAGGCCTTGTTCTTCCTCCTCCAAACATAGCGTTGATCCATGGGCCCAAACAGTTCTAATTTTGTTTCATCAGTCCACAGAACACTATCCCAAAACTTCTGTGGTTTGTCCACATGACTTTTGGCATACTGCAGTCGACTCTTCTTATTCTTTGGAGACAGCAAGGGGGTGCGCCTGGGAGTTCTGGCATGGAGGCCTTCATTACGCAGTGTGCGCCGTATTGTCTGAGCTGAAACTTCAGTACCCACATCTAACAAATCTTTTCTCAGTTCCTCAGCAGTCACACGAGGACTTTTCTCCACTCTACGCTTCAGGTAGCGCACAAGCAGTCGAAGTCAGCATCTTCTTTCTGCCACGACCAGGTAGCGTTTCAACAGTGCCCTTTGCCTTGAATTTGCGAATGATGCTTCCTATGGTCTCTCTTGGTATGTTTAACGTCTTCGCAATCTTCTTATAGCCATTGCCCTTCCTGTGAAGAGTAATCACCTCTTCTCTTGTCTTCCTGGACCATTCTCTTGACTTCACCATGTTTGTAACCACACCAGTAAATGTCTAGAAGGAGCTGAGTATCACAGTCATTTTAAAGCTGCCTAATTGGTGCTTATTATGCTTTATTGCTGCTCCGTGACATCCACAGGTGTTTTCAATACCTGATTGAAAACACTTGAATGAACCTCTGTTCTTCAGAGTGGTAGTCTTTAAGGGGTTGAATAATTGTGTCAATGAAGAATTCACAAAAGAAACATTTACTACTGTATTACAAAACCAATTGATGTCATTTTAGTTGCATATGGTTCTTTAAAAAGTCCTTGTAGGATTTCATTCTGAATACAATTACAAATGTACACTAAATTCCCTAAAACCCTTAACAGCATTGGGGGTTGAATAATTTTGAACACAACTGTAGATTAACCATTACTTCTCTATGGGGGATTTCACTGCCTTCGAACAGGCATCGTACTGGCTGGCAGTTCGCCAAAACTTGGCAAACTGCCTGCTCTGTGAATAGCCGAATCTTCCCAAAATGTAACAGTACGGGGAAATTCCCTGTTCGGTGACATTTCGGGGGCCAGATCGGCTCTCTCTGAATAACCCCATATATTTTGTAACGTGTATTTTATACTTTAAATTTTTAAATATTAATGGGCTGAGAGAAAAGTTCTTGTTATCGAATTTGTTTTTTAAAAAAAAAGTAATGCATACAGGGTTATTCAAAGAGAATCGAAAAGCCACCGCACGTTCGGTGACTTTTCGTTCTCTTCAATTCGGTGTGATTTGGCGATCCCATTTCGGCGACCCTGCGGTGTATTCAGCAAGCACCACAGGGCCGTAGTAATGCAGGAAAAAGTTGCCGCAAACCAGCCGAAAACTCACCGCATAACGAGGGCGAACACACCGAAACCCACAAAAACATCTGGATTAACTCCGCCGAAGACGCCGGAGAAACCCGAGCAGGAGCCGATCAGAGCGCAGAGCAGCCGCCGGAAAAAGCCGACACCGCAGATGAAGGAGGTGAAGAAAAAAACAAAACCAGTTCGCTTGAATGTTTGAAAAGTGAAACGCTGTTTGCAAACAAACTACTGAGCGAAAATGTCTGAAATAAGATCCCATGAATGATAATAAAAAGGGCAGTTACAGAAAAAATAAAAAAAGTTTAAAAAGAAAGAAGAAAAAAAACGGATAAAATTTGCAAAAAAATCCCGAAAAATGCTTAAAAGAGCCTTAAAAATCTATAAATAAAGAGACTTTTTACTTCAGAATATTATATTCAACAGTTTATTAGATACTAGTTGGAAAGCCTGCCCAGAGGGCAGTCTATTATTAATACTGCCCCAACTCATGGATACTGCCCCAGCACGTGGATATACTGCCCCAGCTCGTGGATATTGCCACAGCTCGTGGATATTGCCACAGCTCGTGGATATACTGCCCCAGCTCGTGGATATTGCCACAGCTCGTGGATATACTGCCCCAGCTCGTGGATATTGCCACAGCTCGTGGATATTGCCACAGCTCGTGGATATACTGCCCCAGCTCATGGATATATTGCCCCAGCTCGTGGATATATTGCCCCAGCTCGTGGATATATTGCCCCAGCTCGTGGATATATTGCCCCAGCTCGTGGATATTGCCCCAGCTCGTGGATATACTGCCCCAGCTCGTGGATATTGCCACAGCTCGTGGATATTGCCACAGCTCGTGGATATACTGCCACCGCTCGTGGATATTGCCACCGCTCGTGGATATTGCCACAGCTCGTGGATATACTGCCCCAGCTCGTGGATATATTGCCCCAGCTCGTGGATATATTGCCCCAGCTCGTGGATATATTGCCCCAGCTCGTGGATATTGCCCCAGCTCGTGGATATACTGCCCCAGCTCGTGGATATTGCCACAGCTCGTGGATATTGCCACAGCTCGTGGATATACTGCCACCGCTCGTGGATATTGCCACCGCTCGTGGATATTGCCACAGCTCGTGGATATACTGACCCAGCTCGTGGATATTGCCCCAGCTCGTGGATATATTGCCCCAGCTCGTGGATATATTGCCCAGCACGTGGATATACTGCCCCAGCTCGTGGATATTGCCCCAGCTCGTGGATATATTGCCCCAGCACATGGATATACTGCCCCAGCTCGTGGATATTGCCCCAGCTCGTGGATACTGCCCCAGCTTGTGGATATACTGCCCCAGCACATGGATATTTGCCCCCAAGCTCTCATGGATATTTGCCCCCAAGCTCAGACCCCAGACCAGACATGGGGCGGCTGTTTGAATGCTCTATCGGCATTCGGACAGCCGCCCCTGGAGCTCTCAGCCGCATACTTACCTTCCCGAGCGGCGAAGGGAAAGTTTCCCCGCTTCCGCTCGTTGAAGGACCCAAGCCGCAGTCACGTGGGACTCCCACGTGACCACGGCTTGGGTCCTTCAAAGAGCGGAAGCGAGGGAACTTTCCCTTCGCCGCTCAGGGGTTGGATGCGCGCGGCAGCCGGGTAGAGGCTGCGAGCGCAGCCTCTACCCGGCTGCTGTGTGCATCTTGTAACCGCCGCGGCGAGCGCACAGCCGGTTGGTGCCGTGGCGGTTGCATGCGCACGCAGACAACCGCCGCTGGTTGCGCACGCATGCGCAGAGTAGGCTTGGCGACGGACACGCCAAGCCTTACTCTTTTATAGTATAGGATTGAATTAAAAGGGGAATATTTTTAACATTGAAGCCTATGGGATTCGCCTGAATAAACCTGCCGAAATAAACCACCGATTGGCAGGGCAATTCGCCAACTTTTCACTGCTGGGTTTTGTTCTCTGAATAGATGAAGCATTGCTTCTCTATGGGGATTCACTGCCCTCGAAAAGGCACCGTATGTGCAGGCAATTCGCCAGGATTTGGCGAATTGCCTGCTCTCTGAATAGCCGAATGGCCAGGAAAGGTAACTGTTCGGTTAACCTTCGGCCCCAATTCAGATCTCTTTGAATAACCCTGATAGAAACCCTCTGTACATTCTTATACTGCGTTTTGTATAAAAGCGTTACATGTGGGCACTGTACATTGATAAAGGCTCTGCTATATCTAGAAATATTTTGTCTCCTGCTTAAGGCCGGCATCAGACGAGCACAGTCATCACGTCCGTGTCGCCGCACAGTTTAATGTCCGTTGTAGCATTGATTTGTGATCAATAGAGACCAACACACGAAGTACGTGCGCACCAAAGTGCGCCCCCCCCATGCAGGTGGCATCGGACGCATTTAGGCCTCAACGTAAAAACGCTACGACGGATGCCCAGAGTGCGCTGCGTCCGCGTAGCGGCGTGTGTGCTTGATAACGTGATGTCAGACGCAGCGCATTTGCGCCGTCCATCACGTTGACGTCAGAGGTTTTTTTGGTCTGGCTGACTGTACCGGTCATTTAATTTTAATTAATTTTGTTTCCCACATTTCCCTTTTTTTTCTACATCCGTCAAAAAAAAATGGACCGTGTGGTGTCTACAGTATCTTCCGTCAGTACGTCCGTCCGTTATGCACGCACGCAGAGTGCGCTCAGACTGCGTTCGTCTGCCATTAGCCTTAAAGTGGGAATAAATATGAGTGGCACCAGTGTAACTTCAATACACAAACGCAGCCTCGCGTGCCTTGTTACTCTGTTGTACATCGAGAACCGGTGATTCGAGGCTCAGCAGACAGGTTTGCTGCCAGTGAGAATAACACTGAAGCACAAAGAAGCAGCAAGCTCCATGTCCACGTCGCTCAGCCCCGACGCATGTTAAGACTATAGGTCACAGTCAAAATCCTTTCGTGCCAGCCTGTCTAATCGTATGCTCCTCTGTACCATGCCCAAGTGTTATTTGCTGACTTTGCAAAAAAAATTCTGCAAGACTGCAATATGAAAGCTGATAAACAATTAAATATATGTATTCTACACATTCTACGCAGTACGATACGGAGTGCAAAAATAAAAAAAAGGGGGAGAGGGGGGCAGCAGACATCGTCGTTCTACACATAATAAACTTTGTCTATTACAAACTATAAATTAAGAAAAGTATAGAAAATGGTCGTTAATAGTAGTTTGCACAACCAGATGCCACCCACTATTCAGGCCATACAAACTGCTCTTTAAGTGATGAGTCAGTGAATCAGACTGCTCTGAACGGCCGCAGATACAGCCACCCACCAGGAAATTTCTTGGTGAGCAAGCCTTAAATCTGTGGCACATGTTGCACAGGATTTGGCAAAGGGTACCAACGGGCCCCTAAACATATCATAAGCTGTCACCCGCCTGAAGGCAGCCGTGCTAGTAAGAAAAAGCAAAACAAAAACAACCCTATTTAATTTCTCGTAAACCTAGCTTGAAAAGCAAACGATGAGATGTGAGTGACACAGTATCCAATAACAGGTTTTATTGAGAGTGGAACTGCTCTGGATGAGAGGGGATGCATGGGGGGGGGGGTGAAATGTGCTGGAAAACTCTGAATTTAGGGTTGGGTATAAAGGACTAAGGGCAATATTCCCTAGTTAACGCTAACGTTATGTAAGCATGTGCGCCAGGATAAGGTGTGTAAAGCATGCCACCCATATTACATTCCTGATGCTATCCCCATTAGTAATCCGTTAGCGCACCGGTTGCTGTACTTTGCGCATCCTATACTTAACATGGGGAGCGCAAACGTCCATTAGCGTTTCAATAAGTAAGGTATTCCATAGTGCTAGCGCTAATTACCGCAGGGATGTGCAAGTCAACATTTTATCACCTTCTAAAAGCTGGTGCTAACTGATTCTGCAATTGCAATATCATTTAGCACACCCTAAAATCCCCCCCAATAAATCCCATACTCACCTCTCATTCGCAGCGAGAACGGTGGTCCGACCCGCCTCTTCTTGTCATCGGGAGCAGAGTGAGACTAGGAATAAATAGTTCCAAGTCTCCCTCTGCGATTACTTTGAAGACACTGTGAGATCTCGCTAGAGCGAGATCGACAAGGCTCGCGGCCTGGAAACGCAACCATCCATCGGGTCCTATGGACTACAGGAGGTGATACTCACGGCGGCTCAAAAGCGCTACCGTGAGTATCCGAGAAGTTAGCGTTGCGTTCCGGGGTAAGGTGCCGAGGAAAATCACGATAAAATGGGGACGCTACGGGAAAATCTACAGGTGCCAAATATATATAAAATAATGCATCTATCCCATATGCCCTGATACAAGGTGACCTCTGCTGATTACCTTCTATGGTGGACACTTAGAATAAATATCACAATACATTAAACAAAACCTAGCTTGATTCTACATTTAACTTACTTTTCCTGCCACTTCCAATTCCTCTTTGTCTTGCTGTGCATGCCCAGCAAACATTTTCATTTCGATAAGAGCAGAGACGGCAAGGACGGGTACGATCGCCAGAATGAGGAGGGTGAGCTGCCACCCATAAATAAAAGATATGATGATCGCTGTTCCCAGGTTCGCAATATTTTGAGCCATCAAGGCCAATCTGGATCCCGTTGCCTAAAACAAAATAACAGAAGGAGGTAATCCATACCTTGTTTAGAAGGTTTTTACTCAAGACCCCTTGCCATAGTAAAGAATAACATGGTAAATACAGTGGTGTATTTTGGCCTCGGCCTAGGGCGGCACTTTCCAGGGGGCGGTGGCCCGCACCGGGTGGCCCCACACCCAAAAAAAAGGATTTTTTTTTTTCTTTTGCAAAGTATTTTACCAGGAAGGATACATTGAGATTTCACTAATTTTCAAGTATGTCCTGGGTAGGCAAGGCCTAGGCTTTCACTTTTCAGGGAGCAGCAAAAAACCTCACCACTAAAAGGGTTACTCACAGAGCGCCGAAATGACGCCAACATTTTGGTGTTCTGTAGTTTCCTGCACTTCGGGGAATAAATTTTCCCCTCCCTGCAGTGAATTCACCATTCACCGCAGGATCCCCAAAGTGCAGGGAGTCGGCCGCTGAATGCTGCCACTGCAAACCCGTGGCCTGCTGTTTTCAAAAGAACTACTGAACGAAAATGTCTGGAATTTACATATAAGATCCTATGATTGATAATAAAAAGTTCTGTTGCAGAAAAAAGAAAAACCACTATTAAATAAAAAAAATATCTGAAAAATGACTAAAAAGGTACTAAAAAAAATCAATAAAGACTTTTTACTGCAGATTAAAATAATAAATGGGTTATTACATATTGCATAAAAACAGGAATATTTTTAGCATTGAAACCTATGGGGTTCGCCTGAATAAACCTGCTGATTGAAACCACCAAACATCAGGGCATTTCACTGCCATTTCTCTGCTGTTTGGTGTTCTCTGAATAGATTAACCATTACTTCTCTATGGGGATTTGCACTGCCTTCAAACAGCACCGTACTTGCTGGCAGTTCGCCAAACTTGTGTGTGAGCATATCACAGAGCAGTGGTGTATTTAGGGGAGTGGCGGGGGGTGGGCCGCCCCAGGTACCAGTGATTATTGGGGTGTCATTAGGGGGTACTAGGAGGTGCCACTGTCACTGTGTGTGTCAGCTTTGAGCTGTGTTCTCAAACAACGAGCAGCGGAGCAGGGCGTTTGCATAAGGAATAAAATCGAATAGAATAAAAATCACCATCTCCTCCCTCCATAGCTCCTCCCCTGCCCCGCAGCAGCTCTAGGAGAGGGGAGGGGGATGTGATTTGTGTGCAGAGAGAGAAGATGACAGTAAACGGCAGGTAAAGGGGGGGGGGGTATCAGCAGAATATGAAGCCCCGTCTGCTTACTGCTGTTTAAAGTTGACCTTTCCTTATCCAGCACTGCAGTGATAGAAATTTGTCATTGAGCTGCCTGGCTCCTGGTGAGGCTGCGTGCGTCCAGGTCACGCGGTCCGGCCAGTCAGGTGGTACTGAGTCTCAGTACCACCTGACTGGCTGAACCACGTGACACGCACGCAGCTTCCCGCCCTTTCGTTAACACGGACTCTCACTCTATTCTCGACTGAACACCCACTGTGAAGGGAATCAAAGCCACGGTGCACCCTCTGGCAGTGGCACCCCACTGCTGACAAGATGGCTCCACACACAGGCACAGCTGCGATCCTAACGTGGCCTGGAGGTTCCTCCTGCTGAGTCCGTACACAGTCCCTGCTGACTCTGCACACAGCCCTACCACGGACGGAGGCCGGTAAATATAGAAAAAATAATTACTGTGTGCTCATATTCACTCGGTTTGCTGGGAGTTTTATTGCAGTGGATTCTGATACGCTGACACACACAAAACATTGCATTGCTGGGAGTTTTATTGCTGTGGATTCTGTGATACACACTGCATATTACTGTGAGTTTTATTGCCCTGGAGCTCTGGGATACGCTCATACACACTGCACATTACTGTGAGTTTTATTGCTGTGCAGCTCTGATATGCTCATACACAGTGCCCAGTTCTGTGGGTTTTATTGCGGTGCAGCTCTGTGATACGCTCATATGCAGTGCACGTTTCTGTGGATTTTATTGTACAACCAATTAGAGCAGCTGTGATCCAGTATACTTGACATGCATGGCTGTTCTTTGTAAAAATGCTTGAATTTAAACATTTCATAATTTTATTTATCTCAATAGATACATTTGAAATGGTATACAAAATATACAAGTAGGCACTTGGTATCACTTTTAATATAAAGAGAGGAAAAGGCAGAGCTCTAAGAAGAAAATGTGGAGCTTAAAGAGGAAGGGTGGGGATTAACCAGGAAGAGGTGTGCCCTTGACAGGAAGGGGTGCCTCAAATTTAAATTAGGGGGTGCACGAGTTTAGTCAGGCCTAGGGCAGCACAAAATCTAAATACACCACTGGGTAAATATACTCTAAAATGGAGAACAATGATAAAACATACCCCTTGCACTTGTGAAGCATCTGTTGCGAGCCTCGTCGTTAAAGCCCCAGTGCTGTTCTTTTTGTCGTCGAACCAGCCTATCTCCTACGAAATACAAGCGAAGTGTGGTTCAAGGAGAAATTCAACATTTCTAACTGTACAACTTTTATTTTCTGGCAGATAGTCGTAACAAACCATAAGTGGGACCTTTTGAAGAAAATAAAATTGAAGGCATTGAAGCGCTTACCTGTCTCAGCATTGATTTAAAAGCCAGTAGCCGAAGCCTCGTTGTAAGTATCTCTCCTGCTTTGCCAAAGGTGAATCCCTAGGTGGAGATAGAAGAAATAAAAAACTCTGCATCACATTTTCCCAACCTTTTGGGCAAGCTAATGGTACTCGAGTGTGAAAATACAAACCTGGAAGGCGGATAACGCTCACCCTAAATCCCCCTGAACCTCTTCACTACCTTGGCTGAGTACAATCAATGTTCAAACCCTTCTGCAGGAGCTCAGTATCAAGTAAACTTAATCTGGTCTCATTCATTCATAAATGGGCTCCAGACAGCACCCTAAATTTTCAGCACCTTGGACATGTCATCCAAGGTACTGAAGCTGTTTGAACTGGTTGGAGATCCGTTTTTTGTTTGTAGAAAGATTTACCTCCAGCTGTATTATTATACATGTAGTAGTGCTTTGTGACCAGAAGGGGGAGCGCTCTGTCACTAAGATGTATCTAAAATGCATTTTGCGAAGGGTACATACATTTTTACACTGTCAGCAAGGTAAAGTTGTTTTCCATTAATCTAACGGGTTTTATGGGAAACAATTTAGCAGTAAAGGGGTTAACCCTAAACACCCTCTAATACTAAACCACAGAGTCCTAATGAAAAGTCTGAAAGCACTGGGTACAGGACTGTAATCTGTATCAATTCACATTCTCAACAACTCACTATTAACAGAATTGTATTTTTTAGCTTTAGTATAATGTGACATAAATGTTTTATTTAGATTATTTTAACAAACTAGCTGCAGGTGTACTACTAAAGGAACCAAAATATGTTCCACTGTATAGTCATTCTTTACTCCATTTCCTCATTTCAAGGAACAGTTATTGGATGGTTTATATATTTGAATATATTTCTGTGATGCTGTTCCTTTATGTTGGAGGACAACGTCTGGTCACCACTGTTGCTGCAACTTTACTATTATATTTGCAGAACATTTTATAGGTTAAGAAAGTGTAGTTGATTATGTTTCTAAGACTTTATTGCTCATACTAGAATTTTGGATGGCGACCCTGAACTCAACTGACACCTTTGTTCTGTACAGTAGAACTCAGACAGAGAGCATTGTGGTATTTGTTCTCCCTAGAACACAGTACGTTTTGCAAAAGAGATGCTGAGATACCTCTGCAGCTTTATTACTATAGACTATGCAGGATACATCTGTATCATGTGAAGGTTACATGCTTTAATTATTGCAAAGATATTTCAGTAAAGGCATAATATCTTGCACTCATGAAACTCTACAGATCTATACCTCCGATGCAAACATTTGGACTCCATTAACCACTTCACACGCAAAATTGAGTCATCTCAATTTTGCATTGTAATGCATTGATAAACACTCATTAGCATATCAAAATACCATTTCACACCTTTTTAAAGCAAGATTAGTGTGTCCCCTGTGGAGAAACAAAATCATTTGTTTTATGTCTCTCCAAGCACCCTGGAGAGAGATAAAACCAGCTGCAAATAGCAGCCCTAAACCTCACCATAACAAAAAGTACAACTAGGTTAGTGCTGCCTTGCAGCAGCCAGGGATTTGGCAGAATACAGGGAGAGCTCTGGGGTCACTCACTGCTGTACAGGAATAAGGTTCATGGGGTTATAATGACAGAAAATCCCTGTACAGTACAGATACAATATGTTACTGTAATTTCCATACACAGGCATTATGTCATATACACATATTATTTTTATATTCTATTGGTATTTTTTGTGGAAGCTGCATTGCTAATAATCTCATTATGATCACGACAAACCCCCATAAGCAGGAGACCTGATCATTTTTATTATTTACCTTTATCATAGTTACTGTATCTAACACAAAGGTCTTTTCTGTCTGTATAATAATAATAATGAAGAACCCGTTTGAAATTGTGTAACATAAAAGACACCATCTAGAGCTCAGAATCTTACATTTCAACAATATTTCTGTAGCAGATAAACAAATACATGAAACATTTAAAATGAGCAACTTAACATTATTTAAATGTTTTAACTATCTTACAATAACACTTTCTGTGCGAAACTGTACATTTACTTGTTAACTTCATATCCTGTGTTTCAAATAAATGTGATGATAAAAAAAATTTCAACAAAAATCGATTGGTAGAGAATGGGATAATATATAAACGTTCCTCAGATATTTACCTGAAGGAAAAAGGTTACAAACGAAATGCCACCGAGCGCCAGGAACAGCAGTGAGAACATGGTGCTTTTCTGCCTGAGAATATCTTTATCCGGTTCTACAAAAATCTGTGAACAAAAGAACACAGCGTAGATATCAGGGTGGAGGACGGGTAACATACACGTGGTCAGTAATACGGAAGTCATGCATTCTAATTCTTGAGAAGCTTTTGCATACCCCCATGATCTCGGCGAAGATAATGGCAAAGGCGGGTTGCGTCGCACCGTTAATGGCCGCGGAAATTAATCCAACCACAAAATACGGCCATTCGGGTTTGTTCAACTTCATCACTTTGAGGAATGATACTGGTGTAACACTGTCCTATAAAACCACAGAAGTAAACACAAAACAAACTGAAGAAGTGCAGACAGTAGCAGAAAAAACACATGTGATTATTTTACTGAGAGACTATGAAATTATGGCACGCTTAAAATCATCAAATGTTAACTCTACCTGTTTTCAGTTTAATATTTTAATTGATAATTTATTTCACAGTTTGTATAAGGTTTTGGGTCAATGTTACTCTCACCTCGTCTTCTTTATCGCCTTTCTTTTTCTTCTTCTTCTTCTTCTCCTTCTTCTCCGGTGTTTCTGTCACGCTGCGACGGCTTGATTTTCTCCTTGTTAATTGGGATCGTTTATGGCTGAACGTGGGTGACAGTTTACCCTCAATTTCCTCGTATTCATTCTCGTCTTCTTCAAGATCATCCGTTTCTTCAAACTCATTCGTTCCTACTGTCTGCAAGGCAATATCATTTTAGTAATCTCTGAACACATTTACCACATTCACTGCAAATGACAAAAAAGTAAAGTGCATTTTTAAAATGTTTACTAGATCTTGGTAATAGTTTAATATAAAAAGACAACAGCCAAAAGATATTTAACCCTTTCACTACCAAGATCGACTATACTCGATCTGGAAGGCACTTCCTGGTGCCCCAATATCAAGTATAGTCAATATGGTGTTTCGCAGGAACAATGCAAAGGAATTTTGATTAGTGCAAACTAAATTCATTAGCATTTGGGCTCCAGAACATGCCTGTAAAGTTATAGCATTGTGTGCATAATGCCGGAGGTGCTAACACTTTTTAAAAACGGCTGGAGAATGTCTCTTACGGACATTTCCCCAGCTGATCATGCATAGAGCCCTGAACTGCAGTAACTCGACCAGTAGATGGTGACGTCTGCCTGCCAAATAGATTATTTCAGTAAAGGATATATTGAGAATAATTCATTAAAAAATGATTAGTACCTGCATGGTGACCAGCTTGCAATAAACACCTTGCATTTTCATCAGGGTATTGTGATCTCCTTGCTCAACCAGGATGCCGTTGTCAAAGCCAGCGATGGTGTCAGCGTTTCGGATGGTTGACAGACGATGAGCAACTACAATGGTCGTGCGGCCTTCTCTGGCCTTCAAGAAAAAGATATGGGTTACAAATCTTTGCTTCACACAGCGTAAAGCATTTAATTTGAGAACAAAACGTATGAGTAGTCTAATGAATTGGCATCAGGGGCATTTTTGCTGTACCACCATATGAACTAAAAAGGGACACATGGCAGTATGACATATAATTACAGTCTATCGGGGCTGCTCATGTTCACAAATACAGTATAATTTGGAACAAGGTCAATGTATCTGATATACACTTAACAATTTATAAGAACATTTATTATTATTATACTTTACTTATATAGCGCCAGCATATTTCGCAGCGCTGAACAATGGGCACGATAAAGACAGGGTTACAATACACTGAGACTGAACAACATTTGATAAACCAGTACAGGAGGAAATGAGGGCCTTATTCCCGTGGGAACTCACAATCTAGACGGGTTGGGGGTGGAAACAGGAGGAGAGGACTGCAAGGTGAGCGTGATGGACTGGTTGGGGCAGCTTAGATACTTACTATTATTATTATTACTAGATACTTATTGATGGAGGTTTATTATTATTATTATTAGATACTTATTGATGGAGGTTTAATGCATTGCAGCTCTGTTATCAGAATATATAGAGGAGCACCTAAATAAATGCTGCCTTTCTCCAAGCAAGAATTCACCACCTTGATCAGCATGTTTTATATAGATTGCTCTCACAAGTGTTTGGCTACTTTGTATTAAGCCAGCAATGGAACCTGACAGAGTAGCGGTTTAGTGTTTGCAATAATTAGGAGCACAGCAAAGGTAGGTGGGGAAAAATTGCCCAAAATCAAATGGTTCAACCTTTCCTATTTCTATTACTGCTGGTGGTGGAGAATAAAATCACAATTTAAAGCAGTTTAGAAAAAAGGTCTTTTTGACGACACAACAGCAAGCATATTTTTTTATTCATAGAATATACCGTGTAATGGCACTCCAAAATTTTCTGTTTCATCTGAAAATACATCAAACTTAGATGTTGTGAGAGTGTGAATATGGGCAGGGTGGTGGACCACAGGTTTATTAGAAGGAGAATAGAGAACGCCCTTTTCCCCCTGTAGGGTTAAATCACAGCTAATGCCTGATTAAGTCTACCCTGCCCTTATAGAAGAGGTGGTCCCCTCTGAGAGAGCAGTCTGTGTGCTGGATGCAGCAAAGAATGAAGCTAAATCTTGAGCCCAGAAGTAAGGTACATTATATTTTTTTTCATAGATTGGTAAGCAGTTTAGCCGCCCAATATGCTAGATAGGAATTCTGAAATGTTTATTTAGCCTCCGCATAAAGGAGTAGGCGTTTGTTTTTTATTTGTTTATTTTTCTGTTCATCATGTACCCTGCAATGGCTGCCCAATAAGGAGAAGCAGAAGCACTGATCTCTGTGTCCAGTGGCTATATCAGAATGTAAATATATTAAATACATGCAAAAGTAGCAAAAAGCCCTCCATTCACTATGCAGTCATATCTGTGAAGGCAGTAAAATGTGGGTAAATTATTTCCAGTTCATATTTCTTTCAGTTACAGAGTGCATGGTGAATAATACCTTGTCCAGAGCAGCTTGGACGACAGCTTCACTTTCAGTGTCCAGCGCAGACGTGGCCTCGTCCAGGAGAAGGATTTTGGGGTTGCGGACAAGTGCCCTTGCGATTGCGATCCTCTGTTTCTGCCCACCACTCAGCTGTGTTCCCCTCTCTCCAACAAGGGTCTCTAATTTCTATAATTAAGACATTAAACAATTATTTTTTTTTCTAATATCAGTACAGCAATCATTATATTTTGAAGATCTGTGAGTGTTTGTATCTGCTTGGTTTAAATTGAGAGGCCCCAGGTCACATAAACCCAACCTATACTTTAACTTCCTGTCTAAGTATATTGAAAACATTTCAACAAGTGTAATTGGTTTCAACCCAACTCTCGTCGTGTGCCCCCGTGGACAACAACCACAGAATTCCCCACCCAGAGGTTAAGGTGGACAGTCTTGGAGATACATGCAGCAGATCTAAGACTCGGTTTACTCCACATCTTAGAAGTTACATTGGGAATTAGCAATATTACATTGGCACATTGACTTACATCCGGCAATTTCATAATAAAATTATAGGCATTGGCTTGTTTGGTAGCATTTTCGATTTCCTCCATTGTGACATTTTCACGTCCAAATCTGATATTTTCAGCAATCGTAGTATCGAACAGGATAGGTTCCTGGCTCACCACACCGATCATTTCTCTTAAGTACCTGGTGTTCAGGTTACGAATGTCTTCTCCATCTATTGTTATCTGCAAGAAGATAAAATGAACAAACCTGTATAAAAGGTGCCACAATGTGATACTGTGGTATGAAAAGCCAGAAGGCCTTAAACCAGTCAATATGGATCAGAATCATGATTATTCTTTTGCTTAGTTGATGTATATAGAGCAGGGATCCCCACTGGTTTTTGTTTGGGAGTCACAGCGGCAAGAGATCAGTCAAGAGGAGAGCGGCATTACTGAAAAACCTGTGGCCTATCAGTTTGCCTCCCCCCCAATACTGTATATTTTAAGCCTATAAAACAGACAACTGTAACACTTCTATGAACCAAGAAGAAAAAATCCTAACTTTAAACAATGCGGAGATGAGCGGAAAAATGCATTAATTACCTTAACTGTAATTTTGTCTCTGTTTTTGACTTCCAAGATTTCACTCTCCCCCCCCCTCAGTTTCTGACTGTTTCAGCTTCTTTCTTTGCAAAATCTGCTCTGTCCTTCTTTCTTTCCTCTGCTTTCTGTACCTCGTACTACTTTACTCTCTGTGCCTCTTTCTTCCCTCTGCACCTCTTTCTTTCCCCTGCGCCTCTTTCTTTCCCCTGCGCCTCTTTCTTTCCTCTGTGTCTCTTTATTTCCCCGCACCTTTTTTTTCTTTCCTCTGTGTCTCTTTCTTTCCCCTGCACCTCTTTCTTTCCCTTATGCCTCTTTATTTCTTCTGTGCCTTTCTTCCCCTACGTCTCTTTCTTTCCTCTGTGTCTCTTTCTTTCCTCTGTGCCTCTTTCTTTCCCCTGCGCCTATTTCTTTCCCCTGCGCCTCTTTCTTTCCCTTATGCCTCTTTATTTCTTCTGTGCCTTTCTTCCCCTACGTCTCTTTCTTTCCTCTGTGCCTCTTTCTTTCCCCTGCGCCTCTTTCTTTCCCCTGCGCCTCTTTCTTTCCCCTACGCCTCTTTCTTTCTAGCCTTTCTTCTGTCTTTCTTTCCTCTGTGCCTCTTTCTTTCCACGCGCCTCTTTCTTTCCCCGCGCCTCTTTCTTTCCCCTACGCCTCTTTCTGTCTTCTGTGCCTTTCTTCTGTGTCTCTTTCTTTCCTCTGTGTCTCTTTCTTTCCCCTACGCCTCTTTCTTTCTTCTGTGTCTCTTTCTTTCCTCTGCGCCTCTTTCTTTCCCCTGCGCCTCTTTCTTTCCCCTACGCCTCTTTCTTTCTAGCCTTTCTTCTGTCTTTCTTTCCTCTGTGCCTCTTTCTTTCCCCGCGCCTCTTTCTTTCCCCTACGCCTCTTTCTGTCTTCTGTGCCTTTCTTCTGTGTCTCTTTCTTTCCTCTGTGTCTCTTTCTTTCCCCTACGCCTCTTTCTTTCTTCTGTGTCTCTTTCTTTCCTCTGCGCCTCTTTCTTCCCTCTGCACCTCTTTCTTTCCCCTGCGCCTCTTTCTTTCCCCTGCGCCTCTTTCTTTCCTCTGTGTCTCTTTATTTCCCCGCACCTTTTTTTTCTTTCCTCTGTGTCTCTTTCTTTCCCCTGCACCTCTTTCTTTCCCTTATGCCTCTTTATTTCTTCTGTGCCTTTCTTCCCCTACGTCTCTTTCTTTCCTCTGTGTCTCTTTCTTTCCTCTGTGCCTTTCTTTCCCCTGCGCCTATTTCTTTCCCCTGCGCCTCTTTCTTTCCCTTATGCCTCTTTATTTCTTCTGTGCCTTTCTTCCCCTACGTCTCTTTCTTTCCTCTGTGCCTTTCTTTCCCCTGCGCCTCTTTCTTTCCCCTGCGCCTCTTTCTTTCCCCTACGCCTCTTTCTTTCTAGCCTTTCTTCTGTCTTTCTTTCCTGTGCCTCTTTCTTTCCACGCGCCTCTTTCTTTCCCCTACGCCTCTTTCTGTCTTCTGTGCCTTTCTTCTGTGTCTCTTTCTTTCCTCTGTGTCTCTTTCTTTTCCCTACGCCTCTTTCTTTCTTCTGTGTCTCTTTCTTTCCTCTGCGCCTCTTTCTTTCCCCTGCGCCTCTTTCTTTCCCTACGCCTCTTTCTTTCTAGCCTTTCTTCTGTCTTTCTTTCCTCTGTGCCTCTTTCTTTCCCCGCGCCTCTTTCTTTCCCCTACGCCTCTTTCTTTCTTCTGTGCCTCTTTCTTTCCTCTGCGCCTCTTTCTTTCTTCTGTTCTCTTTCTTTCCCCTACGCCTCTTTCTTTCTTCTGTGTCCTCTTTCTTTCCTCTGCACCTCTTTCTTTCCCCTGCGCCTCTTTCATTCCCCTGCGCCTCTTTCTTTCCCCTGCGCCTCTTTCATTCCCCTGCGCCTCTTTCTTTCCCCTGCGCCTCTTTCTTTCCCCTACGCCTCTTTATTTCTTCTGTGCCTTTCTTCTGTGTCTCTTTCTTTCCTCTGTGCCTCTTTCTTTCCCCTGCGCCTCTTTCTTTCCCCTGCGCCTCTTTCTTTCCCTGCGCCTCTTTCTTTCCCCGCGCCTCTTTCTTTCCTCTGTGCCTCTTTCTTTCCACGCACCTCTTTTCTTTCCTCTGTGTCTCTTTCTTTCCCCTGCACCTCTTTCTTTTCCCTACGCCTCTTTATTTCTTCTGTGCCTTTCTTCTGTGTCTCTTTCTTTCCCCTGCGCCTCTTTCTTTCCCCTGCGCCTTTCCTCTGTGTCTCTTTCTTTCCTCTGTGCCTCTTTCTTTCCCCTGCGCCTCTTTCTTTCCCCTATGCCTCTTTCTTTCTTCTGTGTCTCTTTCTTTCCTCTGTGTCGCTTTCTTTCCCGTGTCTCTTTCTTCCCCCTACGTCTCTTTCTTTCCCTACGCCTCTTTCTTTCTTCTGTGCCTTTCTTCTGTGTCTCTTTCTTTCCCCTGCGCCTCTTTCTTTCCCCTACGCCTCTTTCTTTCTAGCCTTTCTTCTGTGTCTCTTTCTTTCCTCTGTGCCTCTTTCATTCCTCTGTGCCTCTTTCTTTCCCCTGTGCCTCTTTCTTTCCCCTACGCCTCTTTATTTCTTCTGTGTCTCTTTCCTCTGTGCCTCTTTCTTTCCCCTGCACCTCTTTCTTTCCCCTACGCCTATTTCTTTCTTCTGTGTCTCTTTCTTTCCTCTGTGTCACTTTCTTTCCCCTGCACCTCTTTCTTTTCCCTACGCCTCTTTATTTCTTCTGTGCCTTTCTTCTGTGTCTCTTTCTTTCCTCTGTGCCTCTTTCTTTCCCCTGCGCCTCTCTTTCCCCTATGCCTCTTTCTTTCTTCTGTGTCTCTCTTTTCTTTCCTCTGTGTCGCTTTCTTTCCCGTGTCTCTTTCTTCCCCCTACGTCTCTTTCTTTCCCTACGCCTCTTTCTTTCTTCTGTGCCTCTTTCTTTCCCCTGCACCTCTTTCTTTCCCCTACGCCTATTTCTTTCTTCTGTGTCTCTTTCTTTCCTCTGTGCCTCTTTCTTCCCCTGCGCCTCTTTCTTTCCCCTGCGCCTCTTTCTTTCCCTGCGCCTCTTTCTTCCCCTGCGCCTCTTTCTTTCCTCTGTGTCTCTTTATTTCCCCGCACCTTTTTTTCTTTCCTCTGTGTCTCTTTCTTTCCCCTGCACCTCTTTCTTTCCTTATGCCTCTTTATTTCTTCTGTGCCTTTCTTCCCCCTACGTCTCTTTCTTTCCTCTGTGTCTCTTTCTTTCCTCTGTGCCTCTTTCTTTCCCCTGCACCTCTTTCTTTCCCCGCGCCTCTTTCTTTCCCTTATGCCTCTTTATTTCTTCTGTGCCTTTCTTCCCCCTACGTCTCTTTCTTTCCTCTGTGCCTCTTTCTTTCCCCTGCGCCTCTTTCTTTCCCCTGCGCCTCTTTCTTTCCCCTACGCCTCTTTCTTTCTAGCCTTTCTTCTGTCTTTCTTTCCTCTGTGCCTCTTTCTTTCACGCGCCTCTTTCTTTCCACGCGCCTCTTTCTTTCCCCGCCTCTTTCTGTCTTCTGTGCCTTTCTTCTGTGTCTCTTTCTTTCCTCTGTGTCTCTTTCTTTCCCCTACGCCTCTTTCTTTCTTCTGTGTCTCTTTCTTTCCTCTGCGCCTCTTCTCTTTCCCCTGCGCCTCTTTCTTTCCCTACGCCTCTTTCTTTCTAGCCTTTCTTCTGTCTTTCTTTCCTCTGTGCCTCTTTCTTTCCCCGCGCCTCTTTCTTTCCCCTACGCCTCTTTCTGTCTTCTGTGCCTTTCTTCTGTGTCTCTTTCTTTCCTCTGTGTCTCTTTCTTTCCCCTACGCCTCTTTCTTTCTTCTGTGTCTCTTTCTTTCCTCTGCACCTCTTTCTTTCCCCTGCGCCTCTTTCATTCCCCTGCGCCTCTTTCATTCCCCTGCGCCTCTTTCATTCCCCTGCGCCTCTTTCTTTCCCCTGCGCCTCTTTCTTTCCCTACGCCTCTTTATTTCTTCTGTGCCTTTCTTCTGTTCTCTTTCTTTCCTCTGTGCCTCTTTCTTTCCCCTGCGCCTCTTTCTTTCCCCTGCGCCTCTTTCTTTCCCTGCGCCTCTTTCTTTCCCCGCGCCTCTTTCTTTCCTCTGTGCCTCTTTCTTTCCACGCACCTCTTTTTTCTTTCCTCTGTGTCTCTTTCTTTCCCCTGCACCTCTTTCTTTTCCCTACGCCTCTTTATTTCTTCTGTGCCTTTCTTCTGTGTCTCTTTCTTTCCCCTGCGCCTCTTTCTTTCCCCTGCGCCTTTCTCTGTGTCTCTTTCTTTCCTCTGTGCCTCTTTCTTTCCCCTGCGCCTCTTTCTTTCCCCTATGCCTCTTTCTTTCTTCTGTGTCTCTTTCTTTCCTCTGTGTCGCTTTCTTTCCGTGTCTCTTTCTTCCCCCTACGTCTCTTTCTTTCCCTACGCCTCTTTCTTTCTTCTGTGCCTTTCTTCTGTGTCTCTTTCTTTCCCCTGCGCCTCTTTCTTTCCCCTACGCCTCTTTCTTTCTAGCCTTTCTTCTGTGTCTCTTTCTTTCCTCTGTGCCTCTTTCATTCCTCTGTGCCTCTTTCTTTCCCCTGTGCTCTTTCTTTCCCTACGCCTCTTTATTTCTTCTGTGTCTCTTTCCTCTGTGCCTCTTTCTTTCCCCTGCACCTCTTTCTTTCCCCTACGCCTATTTCTTTCTTCTGTGTCTCTTTCTTTCCTCTGTGTCACTTTCTTTCCCCTGCACCTCTTTCTTTTCCCTACGCCTCTTTATTTCTTCTGTGCCTTTCTTCTGTGTCTCTTTCTTTCCTCTGTGCCTCTTTCTTTCCCCTGCGCCTCTTTCTTTCCCCTATGCCTCTTTCTTTCTTCTGTGTCTCTTTCTTTCCTCTGTGTCGCTTTCTTTCCCGTGTCTCTTTCTTCCCCCTACGTCTCTTTCTTTCCCTACGCCTCTTTCTTTCTTCTGTGCCTCTTTCTTTCCCCTGCACCTCTTTCTTTCCCCTACGCCTATTTCTTTCTTCTGTGTCTCTTTCTTTCCTCTGTGCCTCTTTCTTTCCCCTGCGCCTCTTTCTTTCCCCTGCGCCTCTTTCTTTTCCCTGCGCCTCTTTCTTTCCCCGCGCCTCTTTCTTTCCTCTGTGCCTCTTTCTTTCCACGCACCTCTTTTTTCTTTCCTCTGTGTCGCTTTCTTTCCCCTGCACCTCTTTCTTTTCCCTACGCCTCTTTATTTCTTCTGTGCCTTTCTTCTGTGTCTCTTTCTTTCCTCTGTGCCTCTTTCTTTCCCCTGCGCCTCTTTCTTTCCTCTGTGCCTTTCTTCTGTGTCTCTTTCCTCTGTGCCTCTTTCTTTCCCCTGCGCCTCTTTCTTTCCCTACGCCTCTTCTTTCTTCTGTGTCTCTTTCTTTCCTCTGCACCTCTTTCTTTCCCCTGCGCCTCTTTCTTTCCCTACGCCTCTTTCTTTCTAGCCTTTCTTCTGTCTTTCTTTCCTCTGTGCCTCTTTCTTTCCCCTGCGCCTTTTCTTTCCCCTACGCCTCTTTCTTTCTAGCCTTTCTTCTGTCTTTCTTTCCTCTGTGCCTCTTTCTTTCCCCGCGCCTCTTTCTTTCCCCTACGCCTCTTTCTGTCTTCTGTGCCTTTCTTCTGTGTCTCTTTCTTTCCTCTGTGCCTCTTTCTTTCCCCTACGCCTCTTTCTTTCTTCTGTGTCTCTTTCTTTCCTCTGCACCTCTTTCTTTCCCCTGCGCCTCTTTCTTTCCCCTGCGCCTCTTTCTTTCCCCTGCGCCTCTTTCTTTCCCCTACGCCTCTTTATTTCTTCTGTGCCTTTCTTCTGTGTCTCTTTCTTTCCTCTGTGCCTCTTTCTTTCCCCTGCGCCTCTTTCTTTCCCCTGCGCCTCTTTCTTTTCCCTGCGCCTCTTTCTTTCCCCGCGCCTCTTTCTTTCCTCTGTGCCTCTTTCTTTCCACGCACCTCTTTTTTCTTTCCTCTGTGTCTCTTTCTTTCCCCTGCACCTCTTTCTTTTCCCTACGCCTCTTTATTTCTTCTGTGCCTTTCTTCTGTGTCTCTTTTTCTTCCCCTGCGCCTCTTTCTTTCCCCTGCGCCTTTCCTCTGTGTCTCTTTCTTTCCTCTGTGCCTCTTTCTTTCCCCTGCGCCTCTTTCTTTCCCCTATGCCTCTTTCTTTCTTCTGTGTCTCTTTCTTTCCTCTGTGTCGCTTTCTTTCCCGTGTCTCTTTCTTCCCCCTACGTCTCTTTCTTTCCCTACGCCTCTTTCTTTCTTCTGTGCCTTTCTTCTGTGTCTCTTTCTTTCCCCTGCGCCTCTTTCTTTCCCTACGCCTCTTTCTTTCTAGCCTTTCTTCTGTGTCTCTTTCTTTCCTCTGTGCCTCTTTCATTCCTCTGTGCCTCTTTCTTTCCCCTGCGCCTTTTCTTTCCCCTACGCCTCTTTATTCTTCTGTGTCTCTTTCCTCTGTGCCTCTTTCTTTCCCCTGCACCTCTTTCTTTCCCCTACGCCTATTTCTTTCTTCTGTGCCTCTTTCTTCCCTCTGCACCTCTTTCTTTCCCCTGCGCCTCTTTCATTCCCCTGCGCCTCTTTCATTCCCCTGCGCCTCTTTCATTCCCCTGCGCCTCTTTCTTTCCCCTGCGCCTCTTTCTTTCCCCTACGCCTCTTTATTTCTTCTGTGCCTTTCTTCTGTTTCTCTTTCTTTCCTCTGTGCCTCTTTCTTTCCCCTGCGCCTCTTTCTTTCCCCTGCGCCTCTTTCTTTTCCCTGCGCCTCTTTCTTTCCCCGCGCCTCTTTCTTTCCTCTGTGCCTCTTTCTTTCCACGCACCTCTTTTTTCTTTCCTCTGTGTCTCTTTCTTTCCCCTGCACCTCTTTCTTTTCCCTACGCCTCTTTATTTCTTCTGTGCCTTTCTTCTGTGTCTCTTTCTTTCCCCTGCGCCTCTTTCTTTCCCCTGCGCCTTTCCTCTGTGTCTCTTTCTTTCCTCTGTGCCTCTTTCTTTCCCCTGCGCCTCTTTCTTTCCCCTATGCCTCTTTCTTTCTTCTGTGTCTCTTTCTTTCCTCTGTGTCGCTTTCTTTCCCGTGTCTCTTTCTTCCCCCTACGTCTCTTTCTTTCCCTACGCCTCTTTCTTTCTTCTGTGCCTTTCTTCTGTGTCTCTTTCTTTCCCCTGCGCCTCTTTCTTTCCCCTACGCCTCTTTCTTTCTAGCCTTTCTTCTGTGTCTCTTTCTTTCCTCTGTGCCTCTTTCATTCCTCTGTGCCTCTTTCTTTCCCCTGTGCCTCTTTCTTTCCCCTACGCCTCTTTATTTCTTCTGTGTCTCTTTCCTCTGTGCCTCTTTCTTTCCCCTGCACCTCTTTCTTTCCCCTACGCCTATTTCTTTCTTCTGTGTCTCTTTCTTTCCTCTGTGTCTCTTTCTTTCCTCTGTGCCTCTTTCTTTCCCCTGCGCCTCTTTCTTTCCCCTGCGCCTTTCCTCTGTGTCTCTTTCTTTCCTCTGTGCCTCTTTCTTTCCCCTGCGCCTCTTTCTTTCCCCTACGCCTCTTTCTAGCCTTCTTCTGTGTCTCTTTCTTCCTCTGTGCCTCTTCATTCCTCTGTGCCTCTTTCATTCCTCTGTGCCTCTTTCTTTCCCCTGTGCCTCTTTCTTTCCCCTACGCCTCTTTATTTCTTCTGTGTCTCTTTCCTCTGTGCCTCTTTCTTTCCCCTGCACCTCTTTCTTTCCCCTACGCCTATTTCCTTCTTCTGTGTCTCTTTCTTTCCTCTGTGTCGCTTTCTTTCCCCTGCACCTCTTTCTTTTCCCTACGCCTCTTTATTTCTTCTGTGCCTTTCTTCTGTGTCTCTTTCTTTCCTCTGTGCCTCTTTCTTTCCCCTGCGCCTCTTTCTTTCCCCTGCGCCTTTCCTCTGTGTCTCTTTCTTTCCTCTGTGCCTCTTTCTTTCCCCTGCGCCTCTTTCTTTCCCCTATGCCTCTTTCTTTCTTCTGTGTCGCTTTCTTTCCTCTGTGTCGCTTTCTTTCCCGTGTCTCTTTCTTCCCCCTACGTCTCTTTCTTTCCCTACGCCTCTTTCTTTCGTCTGTGCCTTTCTTCTGTGTCTCTTTCTTTCCCCTGCGCCTCTTTCTTTCCCCTATGCCTCTTTCTTTCTAGCCTTTCTTCTGTGTCTCTTTCTTTCCTCTGTGCCTCTTTCATTCCTCTGTGCCTCTTTCTTTCCCCTGTGCCTCTTTCTTTCCCCTACGCCTCTTTATTTCTTCTGTGTCTCTTTCCTCTGTGCCTCTTTCTTTCCCCTGCACCTCTTTCTTTCCCCTACGCCTATTTCTTTCTCTGTGTCTCTTTCTTTCCTCTGTGTCGCTCTCTTTCTTTCTTCTGTGCCTTTCTTCTGTATCTCTTTCTTTCCTCTGTGCCTCTTTCTTTCCCTTGCACCTCTTTCTTTCTTCTGCGCCTTTCTTCATTGTCTCTTTCTTTTTTCTGTGCCTCTTCTCTCTGCACCCTCAGATGTCACCTGGTCATCACCATATGGCACCTGCGAGTCACCAGAAGACAACGCGCTTCACCAGAAGATGCCCACTTTCTGTGCCACTCGTGAGGGTCCACGAGCCTACACTGTTGGCTACACGTTCTGCCACTGCTGGCTACGTGTGCTACGCAATGAGGAACAGTGATATATAGGTTGTGGGGCAGCCCTGCTGGCAAAAAATACTCATGAAAGAAAATTCACTTACTGAGCCTTCTTCAGGATCGTAGAACCTCTGGAGGAGCTGAACCGTTGTGCTCTTCCCGCAGCCGCTGCTTCCTACTAGGGCGACAGTTTCACCACTTCTGACATTTAGATTCAATCCTTTTAAAACCTTTGATGAACAATGACAGAATCAGAAATCACTCCTTTTGAGTAACATTTAAATCCTTCATTATGTGTTCAAGTGATCTGGGGGCTAAGCTGTATCATTGCAAATTAAATTCGCTCGTTACAAACAAATTTTGTTTGCACTTGGGCTCCAGAAGGAGTCCCCACATCAAAGAGTTCCAGTACATCAGTTGCCGTGGCTGAAGTACTGGAAATTTATAAACATTTTCTGGAGCCCATTTGCAAATGAATTTTGCTTGTAATAAAATTAATTTGAATACCTCCAGGACAGGGGTCAAATCGAGGAGGAGGAACACACGCAGAGAGAACGGAGTTCCCATTGGTACTATTCATTATATAGCTTGTACTCAGGTGTACAATCAAATCTTTGCTTGTTAAGTCACAATAAATATAGGATTTAACATAGATTTTTTGTTAAAATCCACATATACCGGCTGGGTGGTGTAGAGGTAACATCACTGCTCTGCGTGGAGAGAGACTGTGGAGACACAGGTTTGATCCCAGCAAGCAACCTCTCCAGTAAGTGTCCTTGGGCAAGACATCTAACGGTATAGACTCACCACCCAGGACATACTTGAAAACGAGCAAAATCTCAATGTATCCTTCCTGGTAAAATCCTTTCTCATTATAAATATATCAGATTTTTGTATACCTTTGTGTTAAGTGCAAGGTGATAATTGCTAATTGAGGGACAGGAATCTTGAGGAGCACCCACACTTATTTTTTTAGGACTTGACCACTGCTCCACAACAAGACCAGAGCGTGTTAAATAACGAATGATGCACACATGATGATTTCAGCTCTAATTCATATGAGTGCAGCCCAAGTGAAACCCGGTGTCAGTTATTCCAGACTAAAGCCGGGGTCAGACAAGCGCACTATGTGTGCCTGTACTGACGTGCCTCCCGGCGTCCATCGCAGCGTTGTGACGCTTCCACGGGGCTAGCCACACGCTGTAGCGCGCGCACAAATTGCACGTGCTACAGCGGGCATGCAGCAAGCCTCCCCGTCGAAGCGCTACGACGCTCGTTCGAAGGGGCTGCAAAGCACGATCCTTCGAGCCTTGCAGGGCTGAGCGCACTAACTGCGCTCAGCGAGGTGGCCAGACGGGCATCGAGTGGAAGGAACGTCCACTCTCACAGTTGTTCCTTCCACTCTCAAAAACGCTCGTCTAACCCTGGCCTAAAACACTGACCACTTTCACTGACTGGATTCACGTACCTGAATGTCAGGTCTCGAAGGGTAGGTAAACTTCACATTTTTAAACTCAATGTTCCCTTTAATCACGTCAGGCTTATGTCCAGCTGTAGAAAAACTATCAATTTTTGGCATCTGGCAAAAAAAAAAAAAACAGGATAAGAAAAGGAGAGAAAGGATAGCTTCTACAAATAAAATGGACAAATTACAAAACAAGATACTTACGCTATCGATAATGTTAAATACTGCATATGCCGCACCTCTGGCATTGGAAAAAGCCTCTATATTGGGTGACGTTTGCCCAAGGCTAAAAGCACCAATAATGACGGAGAAGAATACCTAGAAGAAAGATACCAGAGATAAATGAATGTAAAGGATGCTCAGGAACATGAAAATGAAGAATACTGAGGGCACTATTCCAGTGAACGCTAACGTTAGCATTCGGAAGTGTAAGCGCTACCGTCCGGATAAGTGACTTTAACGCATGCCCTCCATAGTACCTTCCTGACGCTAAACCCGTAAGAAATCACTCAGAGCATCGTTTTTTGCGCTTGCTTCAGTGAGCTTACTATACTTTGCGCATCCTATACTTAACAAGGGGAGCACAATCACTAATAAGCGTTTTCGATAAGTAAGGTATCACAAAGTGCTAAAGCTAATTACCACAGGGACGCACAAGGCAAAATTATAGCAACTCCTAAAAGCTGGTTCAAAATTATTCTGCATTTGCAAAACCCTTAAGCAACCCCATAAACCCCCCCCCCCAATAAATCCCATACTCACCTCTCATCCTGCGGCGATAACAGTAGCCCGATTCGCCGCTTCTTCTGGCCGCGAGCAGAGTGAAGCTGGGAAGACATAGTACCCTCAGCGATCACACAGTGATTTTGCGAGAGCGATATTGCGCAGGGCTCGCGGTCCAGAGCTGCAAGCCTCCAAGGAGTATCCCAGTGGTTAGCGTCGCATCCCGAGGCAAAGTGCCAAGCTAGCACCTGCCCCGGAATGTTGCGCTAAAATGGGGACACTACGGGGAAACCTTTGGGATATTCCCAAATATTTTTTACTGTATAATTAATTTAAATGATTTTCTAAAACACTGGTTCCTGTAGGTGGATTTTTGGAAAATTCACTTGGTAGTGAGAGGGTTATAATAAAATCTAAGGTCAGAAATTCAAATGTCAGAAAAACAAATGCCCAAGGCTTCTTCCACTTGGTCCCTAAACTATGGTGTGTAGTGGCCGTTGACATGTTTCTATATATAGGTTCTATGTTAGATCTCTTATCTCTGTTGTAGCGTATCAACATACCCAAAGCTCGAAATGTTTAAGATCTTTCTCTAACACATTTTTGTATGCAAGGTTGGACGCCTACTCAACATAAAAAAGGAAAATATAAACTCTCCCTATTATCTAACAGGTGTCAGTGCAGACTCAAGGGTGCCAAAGGGGTGCTCTCCCCTTTGGCACCCTCTGGCGACCTCAATTTGTCGACCCTGCAGTGAATTCAGCATTCACCGCAGGGTCCCCAAAGTGCGCCGAATGGACCCACTGAATGCCGCCGATCAGCCTGTTACACACAGCCGCCGACCGCCGAACAAACTGCTGAATGTAGCTGACGATCCGCTAAATGCAGCCGGCGACCCACCGAACAGACTGTCGAATGCATCTGCAAACCACTGATCACAGCCGACGACCCGCCGAACAGACCACCAAACGCCACCGGAAAGAGCCAAACAGCCGCTGAACAGCAGTAAAGAAAACTCGTAAGAAACCTACTTTTAAAAAGGTGTTTTAAATAAAAATAATGAATGAAAATAATATAGAAGGTCCTATGAATAACAATAAAAAGGTGTGCTACAGAATTTTAAAAAAACGCCATTTGAAAAATAAAATCAGAATCAAAAATTTTTCTGAAAAAATCTCGTAAAATGCTAAAAAAATTCAAAAAAATAGATTAATAAAAAGAAACTTTTTGCTGCAAATGGAAAGAATAAATGACTGAATAAAAAAAATCTATAAAAACGGGGAATTTTTTTAAACATTGAAACCTACGGGATTTGCCCGTTTAGGCTAATGTCAGATGAACGCAGTCTGAGCGCACTCTGCGTGCGTGCATAACGGACAGACGTACTGATGGAAGATACTGTAGACACCACACGGTCTGTTTTTCTTGACGGACATAGAATAAAAAGGGAATTATGGTAAACAAAATTAATATGAAAAAATGATAAAAATTGGTACATGATATGAAAAGCCATTTTGTGCGTCAAGGTGCTGGACGTCGCAAATGGGCACCGTCTGACTTCGTGTCATCACTCACACAGAACGCTATGCAGAAGTGGCGCACTCTGCGCATCCGTCCTAGCGGGTTTTACGTTCTTGCCTAACTTGCGTCCGTTTGACACGTGCGTTGTGCGTGCGCAGTTCGGTGCGCACGTACTTCGTGTGTGGGTCTCCATTGCTCATGATTCTATGCAACGACGGACGTTAAACTGTGCGGCAACACGGATGTGATCACTGTATTTGTCTAACGCCGGCCTTAAACCTGTCGAACAAAACCACTGAAAATCTGGGCATTTCACCAACTTTTCACTGCTGCTTGGCGTTCTCTGAATAAATTAACCATTACTTCTCTATGGGGAATTTCACTGCTGCGGAATTGCACCGTACTTCGCAAGTGATTCGCCAATATTTGTCAAATTGACAGCTTTCTGAATACCCGAATTAATCTGAAATTGCACCGTACGGGAAAATTCACCGTTTGGTGCAATTCTGTGCCAATTTGGTAGTCTCTGAATAACCCCTTCAGTGTCGATTTTAGACACTATTATATTGAGAGCAAAAAAACAAATAGCATAAATTGTGTGTGTCCAAGACACAACAAGGATGGTGGCAAACGTTAGCCTTTCCCATCATGTTTGGGCAGTTGGTACCTCAACACGGGAAATGTAATTTACTTGGACAAGTTTGTAATAATGAAATAAAAGTACTTGCATTCAATATAACCATTATAATAAATATATAGCATTAGTGAGAGAAATAATAGCCACTTACTGTAAGCACACTACCAATGGTGTAAGACTCGTCTATGACCAGACTCGTACCATACCAGAAAGCCAATGCGTAGGAAGCGTAAATCATCAAGAAAGCAAATCCGATGGAAATATTGGCTGTCACCGCCTTCTTTATGCCTATTCTTTTAGCCTCTTCCAAGTTTTTTTCATATCTGTCAATGATAAAGAATATGCATGATAGAAACATGATCGCAAGTGATACTCTTCTAAAGAACCAGGAATTACTTTTTGTGCAAGAGGCAGCGTTTTTTAGAAAATTTTATTTTCTCTCATTACTTTACTACCCAAAGAAACAGGCAGGCGAGCCCTTACGTCGGGAGTGACTATGATGGCTTTGTAACCGACTCAAACATGGTTATTCAAAGAGAATCGAAAAGTCACCGCACGTTCGGTGACTTTTCATTCTCTTCAATTCGGTGCGATTTGGCGATCCCATTTCGGCGACCCTATGGTGTATTCAGCAAGCACCACAGGGCCGCCATGATGCAGGGAAAAGTCGCTGCAAACCTGCCGAAAAGTCACCACAAAACCCGGCGAAGGCACACCGAAAACACGCAAAAACATCTGTATTAACCCCGCCGAAAACGCCGGAAAAACCCAAACAGGTGCCGATCACATGTAGCGCAGCCGCCGGGAATAGCCGACACCGCAGACGAATGGAGTTAAGAAAAAAAAAACGTTTGCTTGAATGTTTGAAAAGTAAAACGCTGTTTGCAAAGAAACTACTGAGTGAAAATGTCTGAAATTTACATATGAGGTCCAGGGAATGATAATAAAAAGGGCTGTTGCAGAAAAAAAAAAAACGATTAAAAAAAAATAATAAAGATCGGCAAACGTTTTTTGCCATAAAAATTCCGAAAAATGCTTAAAATATCCCCCAAAATCTATAAATAAAGAGACTCTTTACTGCAGAATATTATAATAAACAGTTTATTAGATATAGAATTAAAATGGGAATATTTTTAACATTGAAGCCTATGGAATTCGCCTGAATAAACCTGTCGAATTAAACCACCGAATGGCAGGGCAATTCGGCAACTTTTCACCGCTGGTTTTTGTTCTCTGAATAGCCGAAGCATTGCTTCCCTATGGGGATTTCACTGCCCTCGAACAGGCACCGAACAGGCACCGTATGTGCAGGCAATTCGCCAGGATTTGGCGAACTGCCTGCTCTCTGAATAGCCGAATGGCCAGGAAAGGTATTCGAACGCTGAATTTCGGCAGCCATTCGGATCTCTTTGATAGAAACCAGGGCTCATCCTAAGGATTTCCTATGCTTGTCTAACACGCTCTTCACTTTTTTGCAAACTAGTTCCTCGTCTTTTGACTTGCTTTCGGGTCGGTGTATCGTCTGCATATAGACCTTTTCCCACCCAATAGTTTAGCGTGAACGTGAACGAAATTTGCTTTGTATACATGAAACTAGCAATTCCTGTCTTACTAACAACATTGTTTTTTCCACCTGTCTAATACATATGGCAGCTCAATGTAGAGCCCTGGTTTGGGTTTCTATGTTTCTTGAATTAGTGGAATTTGTTCGTGTATATATGTACAGGTGAAACTCTAAAATTTAGAATATCATGCAAAAGTTCATTTATTTCAGTAATGCCACTTAAAAGGTGAAACTAATATATGAGACTCGTTACATGCAAAGCGAGATAGTTCAAGCCGTGATTTCTCATAATTGTGATGATTATGGTTACAGCTCATGAAAACCCCAAATCCACAATCTCAGAAAATTAGAATATTCCATGCAATCAATAAAACAAGGATTGTACATAGAACAATATGGGACCTCTGAAAAGTATAAGCTGCATATGTACTCAGTACTTGGTTTGGGCCCCTTTTGCAGCAATTACTGCCTCAATGCGGCAATGTGTCACGGAAGCTATCAGCCTGTGGCACTGCTGAGGTGTTATGGAAGACCAGGATGCTTCAATAGCGGCCTTCAGCTCTTCTGCATTGTTCGGTCTCATGTCTCTCATCTTTCTCTTGGCAATGCCCCATAGATTCTCTATGGGGTTCAGGGCAGGCGAGTTTGCTGGCCAATCAAGCACAGTAATCCCATGGTCATTGAACCAGGTTTTGGTGCTTTTGGCAGTGTGGGCAGGTGCCAAGTCCTGCTGGAAAATGAAGTCAGCATCCCATGAAGCTCGTTTGCGAAAGGAAGCATGAAGTGCTCCAAAATCTCCTGTAAGGCTAGGGTCAGACGAAAGCAGTTTTAACGTGCGTTTAGCCGCACAAAATCACGGCCGGGCTAGCAGCAAATGACGTCCAATGCCGGGGAACATACGACGAACGGCCGCACGAACATTCGTCCGTGCAACGCAAGTGGCCAACGAACGCATTTTTTCGAGAACGTCAAACCGCTACTACTGACGTACAGAGTGCGCTGCGGCCGCATAGCGGTGTGTGTGTGTGATTAGGAGACGTCAGACGCTGCTAATGTCCGGCTAACATAACGTCCAGACATAAAAAGTGTTTTATTGATGATCCATACAAAATCACGGACGAAAAGGCGCATCGTATGACCGCTTTCGCGTATTCCGGGAAAAAATACGTACGTTCGTTCGAACGCACTTTTTCACGGACAACGTGAAAAATGCGTTCGTCTGACCCTAGCCTTAGACGGCTGCATTGACCCTGGACTTAATAAAACACAGTGGACCAAACACCAGCAGATGACATGGTTCCCCAAATCAACACAGACTGTGGAAACTTCACACTGGACTTCAAGCATCTTGCAGTGTGTGCCTCTCCATTCTTCCTCCATACTCTGGCTCCTTGGTTTCCAAATGAGATGCAAAAGTTGCTCTCATCAGAAAAGAGGATTTTGGACCACTGAGCAACACACCAGGTCTGTTTTTCTTTAGCCCAGGTAAGACGCTTCTGACGTTGTTTGTTGTTCAGGAGCGGCTTGACAAGAGGAATACAACATTTGAAGCCCATGTCCAGGATCCGTCTGTGTGTGGTGGCTCTTGATGCACTGACTCCAGCCTCAGTCCACTCCTTGTGAAAGTCCCCAACACTTTTGAATGGCCTTTTCCTGACAATCCTCTCCAGGCCGCGGTCATCCCTGCTGCTTGTGCACCTTTATCTTCCACACTTTTCCATTCCACATAACTTTCTATTAATGTGCTTTGATTCAGCACTTTGGGAACATCCAACTTCTTTTGCAATTACCTTTTGAGGCTTTCCCTCCTTATGGAGGGTGTCAATGATGGCTTTCTGCACACTGTCAGGTCAGCAGTCTTTCCCATGATTGTGATTCCTACTGAACCAGACTGAGAGACCATTTAAAGGCTCAGGAACCCTTTGCAGGTGTTATGGCTGAATTAGCTGATTAGAGTGGGACACTTTGATCCTAGAATATTGCACCTTTTCACAATATTCTAATTTTCTGAGTTTGTGGATTTGGGGTTTTCATGAGCTGTAAGCCACAATCATCACAATTATGACAAATCACGGCTTGAACTATCTTGCTTTGCATGTAATGAGTCTCAAATATTAGTTTCACCTTTTAAATTGCATTACTGAAATAAATGAACTTTTGCACCATATTCAAATTTTTCAAGTTTCACCTGTATGTCCGTCTTGATCTTTTAAGTAAACAATAAACGTTAAGTTTTATTTTCATGTCCTTCACCATATACAATTGTTCATTTCGGGTTACCCCCTTGATTGCAAGGACCAGTTTTTCTGTCTATTCTCTGGATAGCTATTCGTTTCAATATCTATACACAGTATTTAATTAGAATCCATTCACTGCAGGTAAGAAATCAAAAAAACAAATCAAGAAACCCAGGTGAACCGCCCTTATTTCCCTGCTGCAGCATATGAATTATACATGTTGTAGGGCAGCGATTTTCCCAGCGCTCCCCTCTGCATGAAATTTATTTATAAAGAATTTACCAGGAAGGATACATTGAGATTTCTCGTTTTCAAGTATGTCCTGGGTTCAAGAACATTGAGTGGTTACAGAAATACAAAATAGTAAAATGCAAGATATTAACACAAAACCAATATACAGATTAACAGAAAAATAAATATGTAGGAAATAGTCATTATGTTACATGTTTACAGGTGCATTCCGTATTGAGGTATGTTAATAGGGAAGTCTTAAGGGACTTTAGACTGGGGAGAAATAGCAATATGCGTCCCATTAAACATGGTCGATATGGTCACCCTTAGCTCCCCTCACATGCTCTCGGTGATGCGCTCTCCATTGTAGATGAAAATGGATATATAAGCACTTCTCCCAAATGATTAATTGCATAAATAAAAATATAATGAAATAAAATTTAAGTATCACAATGTGTCGAAAAAATGTCATGGTCTGTACGCCGGACTAACATGACAATGTTTGAGTCCCTCACCTTTCTATCTCCTTGTTTTGTCCACCGAAGGCTATCACGGTCCTGATGGCTGCGAGCACTTCTTCGGCCACAGACCCGGCCTTGGCATAAGCCGTCAGCTCTTTGTTGGTGAACGCTGACAAAATCTGAGGAGTAACGATTACGTCTTGAATTAAAACTTTCTTCCTCTTTGTGACATTCATAGTTTTAAGTGAGGTGATGCATCTCAGGAATATTTTCCTTCCAGCACACATATTTTCCTCACAAAGTGTACCTAGTGTTTATTTTTTAATTCTGCATTTTAAAAGCATTTTAATGACTCATACAGACAAAATGCTACATGTTACAGAGGATAAATCCATTATCTAATTAACCATATTATCTGATTTTCAGTTCGGAAAAGTATAAAACGGCTGAGACATTTATGAAGAGATCAAGTGCGTGCTGGCAATCAGCAAGTGACGTCAATGAGTTCTAATGGCTGATAACGGCTAAAATGATCACTTCAGGAGGAAAACTGACAACAAAACATTACATTTACTGGCCCTTTGTGCATTTGTTCAGTGCATCTTTAGGCCTGCTCCTCCTCATAGGGAGAAGCCATCTTTAACCCCTTCAATACCAAGTGGTTTTCCAAAAAAACATTGTCAGAAACCAGTGTTTTTTTTGTAAAATCATATTTAATTAATTATAAATTAAGAAATATTTGAGCTTATACCCATTGTGTTACTTGCTGTAAATAAACTATTCTGGCCAGTAGATGGCGCCATCTACTGCCAAACTGTGCTACAGCCTTTTGAGCGACTGGTCTATTTTCTTCTTATTTTCCATGTATCGGCTGCAGAAAGCCCGATATTTCAGAGCTTCGAGCTGCTGATTTTAGTTTTAGCTCTTTGGGCATTATGCCCACAGAGCTAAAACTTTGGAGGCCCCTTCTGCAGCGCAAAAGCAAATGACATTAGTTTGCATCAAACTAATTTCATTTGCTTTTGAGCTGCAGATCAGCATATCTCGATATCGGGGCACCAGATGGTGCCTTTGAAGCCCGATATATCTCTATATCGGTAGTGAAGAGGTTAAAGGGATATTCCAGCAATGCCAACAATTGCTAACTCCATCAGTCAGTGGTGGATCAACTTCAATCATTGAATGTGTGCTCAAACTCTTTTTGTATAGGGTAAAACACACTATCATGGGGTATTTGAGTTTGTCTATATTGCTAGCTATCTTTATGACTATATCTATCCCTCTATCTAATCTAGTGAGCTATCTATTGTTACAGTGTGATTAGTGGCAGGGTGATAGACCACAGTTTTGTTAGCAGGTGGATGGAGAAAGCCCTTTTCCCCCTATAGGGTTAATTCTCAACTGACACCTGATTAAGTCTGCCCTGGCTTTATAGGCACTGTGGTTCCCTCCGGGAGAGCAGTGTTTGTGCTGGGTGCAGCAGAGGAGGAGACAAGCCCTGAAGTTGCTATGGGAAGTACGCTTTATTTTGTTTTGCTTTATTGGTAAGCAGCTTAGCCGTCGAATGTTATAGTGAGGGGGACAATTGTTCAGTTAGACTCCAAATGAGGAGTAGAAACAGAATTTACACCATGTATATACCTCACCTTTGCCCAGATAGCAGCCGAAAGTCCCATAACCGGACTGATAGCCAAAATAACCAGAGTGAGTTTCCAGCCTTTAACGAACCCGATGATGAAGCCAGTTATGAAGGTGGCCAAAGACTGTACCAGCATTGCTATTTTTTCACCAATCCCTTCATTAATTTTGGAGACGTCGCTACAAAAAAAAGGAAATGAATGATGTAACATAACTCGAGACATTGTGACTAAATTATTTTTTTAATATTACAACATCATTAGGTATGGAACATCAGAAACATGGGCGGAAATTATCCAAAATCATAGGGAAGTGAAAATTTTCGAACCTCTTATTTAGTCACAGGACTCTGTGGAAGATTTCTTGGTCGGTTTGTCATCTCTTACGGCAGGGGTCAGCAACAGATGCTTTGGGGCTACATTTCCCATTATGCTCTGCAGATCTAATAAATGGCTGAGCATCATGGGAAATGTAGATCCAAAACATCTGGAGTGTAAAAGATGCTGACCCCTGTGTTATGGTAATCAATAGTTAAAACCAGGACAGCCATCAGGGGGTGACAGCCCATGTTATTTCCAACCTGGTTTTTAAGAGCTTTTATTTAAAGCTGCCACCCTACCTGAATAGACTGCTTCCCCTAGCAGTTCCCTCATCCTATAACCTCCGATCCAGGACCTGCACCTTACTTGCAATACCACAATACAAAAAGAAAGTGGCTCGATCCTCATTTTCCTACAGAGCACCGCAATTATGGAATAACCTCCCAGACGCCATCAAATCTTCCCCCAGTCTAAAGTCACTTAAGAGCTCCCTATTAGCAAACCTCAATACAGAATGCACCTGTAAACATGTAACAGTGACTATATACAGAATGCACCTGTAAACATGTAACATAAATATGCAGGAAATATATTCACTATCGGTAAATCTGTATATTTGTGCTTTGTTTTTAATATCATACATTTATTATTTTGTATTTCTGTAACAACTGTAACATTTCAATGTTCTTGAACCCAGGACATACTTGAAAATTAGAGAAATCTCAACGTATCCTTCCTGGTAAAAAATCTGATAGAAGAACAGCTCTACTAATCTATTATTAAGAGGGGTATATGAAAAAAATGACTATCATTTTATTCTTTGGTTTCCATGGAAACAAATGACGTATTTGTTTACACAAGACACCAGAATCCAGACACCGGAGCTAAACATAGGCCAGAGCTGCAGAGGGCTTCCAGGAAATCATTAAGGCACTCTCAACTAAGTGCCGGGGAGGATTAACTCTCAACACACCAGCGGCTTGTACCACAGATACATTATTATGATACGATACTGAATGTTTTGTCAATCCTTACAGGCAAAGTCCACCCTCCGTCATTCCTCCAACCATAGGTTATGGTACAAGGCATTCACCATTCCCTGTTGTCTTAACAGTGTCAGCTGGGGTAATCGCATAGAGAAATGTCATTAAAGCATGAGCATCGGCGTGTGTTTCTCTCTGCAATCAGTAGCATCTTACCAGAAAATGTAACATCATGTCCGACGTGCTGAAATGTTAGGGCACCCATTCTGGAGCATGTCTGTAAACAAATTTTGTTTGTATCAAACAAAGTTCCATTGCATTGCTCCAGAATATTGTCAGATCGAGTTTCTGTCAATCTCAGGCTCTTGTGGGTTTTGAAGACTGAGTACACTCGATCGTGGTAGTGAATGGCTTAAATCTTAAAAAAAGGGAATTGCTAGGTTTTTGACCAGTGCAATGTACAGATGAATTACAGCACCTGGTAATGTGACACTGTGACATACCTGCGTTAATATCTGGACTTTAAATTCCATAAAAAAATAATTTTCTCTGACTTTACACGCAACCTATACTGCCCTTATCTGATAGTGAACAGTCTTGCTAAGTACAAACAGCCATAAAAAAAAAATACTAGAAAAACATGCAACATAATAAAAGGCTTGCTTACTTTCTAAGGGATACAAGGTTTGGGAGGGCAACAGGTTCATATATCTACCTTAAGCGACTGCTTACACAATCAATGACTGATAATGGCTCCCGGTCCTTACTTACATTTATTTATTTATTTGCAAAGTATTTTACCAGGAAGGATACATTGAGATTTCTCTCATTTTCAAGTACGTCCTGGGTTCAAGAACATACATACACACATACCTGTGTACTGTATATACAGTCAGGTCCAGAAATATTGGGACATCGTCACAATTCTAACATCTTTGGCTCTATACACCACCACAATGGAGTTGGAATGAAACAATGTGCTTTAACTGCAGACTGTCAGCTTTAATTTGAGGGTATGTACATCCATCTCAGGTGAACGGTGTTGGACTTACAGCAGTTTGCAGATGTGCCTCCCACTTGTTAAGGGACCAAAGGTAATGGGACAGAATAATAATCATAAATCGAACTTTCCCTTCTTAATACTTGGTTGCAAATCCTTTGCAGTCAATCACAGCCTGAAGTCTGGAACGCATAGATATCCCTGATGGGTTTCATCCCTGATGGTCTGCCAGGCCTCTACTGCAACTGTCTTCAGTTCCTGCTTGTTCTTGGGGCATTGTCACTTCAGTTTTGTCTTCAGCAAGTGAAATGCATGCTCAATGGGATTCAGGACAGGTGATTGACTTGGCCATTGGATAACATTCCACTTCTGTCCCTTCAAAAACTCTTTGGTTGCTTTTGCAGTATGCTTTGGGTCATTGTCCATCTGCACTGTGAAGCGCCGTCCAATGAGTTCTGCAGCATTTGGCTGAATGTGAGCAGATAATATTGCCCGAAACACTTCAGAATTCATCCTGCTGCTTTTGTCAGCAGTCACATCATCAATAAATACAAGAGAACCAGTTCCATTGGCAGCCATACATGCCCACGCCATGACACTACCACCACCATGCTTCACTGATGAGGTGGTATGCTTAGGATCATGAGCAGTTTCTTTCCTTCTCCATACTCTTCTCTTCCCATCACTCTGGTACAAGTTGATCTTGGTCTCATCTGTCCACAGGATCTTGTTCCAGAACTGTGAAGGCTTTGTTAGGTGTTGTTTGGCAAACTCTAATCTGGCCTTCCTGTTTTTGAGGCTCACCAATGGTTTACATCTTGTGGTGAACCCTCTGTATTCACTCTGGTGGAGTCTTCTCTTGATTGTTGACTTCGACACACATACACCTAACCTCCAGGAGAGTGTTCTTGATCTGGTCAACTGTTGTGAAGGGTGTTTTCTTCACCAGGGAAAGAATTTTTCGGTCATCCACCACAGTTGTTTCCGTGGTCTCCCGGGTCTTTTGGTGTTGCTGAGCTCACCGGTGCGTTCCTTCTTTTTGAGAATGTTCCAAAAAGTTGTTTTGGCCACGCCTAATGTTCTTGCTATCTCTCTGAGGGGCTTGTTTTGTTTCTTCAGCCTAATGATGGCTTGCTTCACTGATAGTGACAGCTCTTTGGATCTCAACTTGAGAGTTGACAGCAACAGATTCCACATGCAAATAGCACACTTGAAATGAACTCTGGGCCTTTTATCTGCACATTGTAATTGGGGTAATGAGGGAATATCACACACCTGGCCATGGAACAGCTGAGAAGCCAATTGTCCCATTACCTTTGGTCCCTTAACAAGTGGGAGACGCATCTGCAAACTGCTGTAAGTCCTACACCGTTCACCTGAGTTGGATGTACATACCCTCAAATTAAAGCTGACAGTCTGCAGTTAAAGCACATTGTGTTTGTTTCATTCCAACTCCATTGTGGTGGTGTATAGAGCCAAAGATGTTAGACTTGTGTCCATGTCCCAATATTTCTGGACCTGACTGTACATGTTACTATTCATATATATTCTATAACAGTATATCTAAGGTCATGTGTGTATTGTGGGTGCCGGACAAAATTCCTATAGCCAGGTTCCCTAATGCCAACATCCCGACGGCCAACTTCCAGACAGAACAAGTGCCAGACATTCCAACTTCCCTACACGGCCAACTTCCAGACATCCATAATCCCAGTGACTAACCCTAATACTAACACCCTAACCCTAGGTTTAAGGGCGTTAGGGCTAGGTTTAGGGGGGGTTAGGGTTAGATTTAGGGGGTTAGGGTTAGATTTAAGGGTTAGGGCTAGGTTTGGGGGGTAAGGGTTAGGTTTAGGGGTTAGGGCTAGGTTAAGGGGGTTAGGGTTAGGGCTAAGTTTAGGGGGTTTAGGGTTAGGTTTGGGGGGTTAGGGCTAGGTTTAGGGGGTTAGGGCTAGATTTAGGGGGGTTAGGGTTAGGGCTAGATTTAGGGGGTTAGGGCTAGGTTTGGGGGGGTTAGGGTTAGGGCTAGGTTTAGGGGGGTTAGGTCTAAGTTTAGGGGAGGTTAGAGTTAGGGCTAGGATTAGGGGGGTTAGGTTTAGGGGGTTAGGGAGTAGGGTTAGTGTTAGCCGCTGGGATTTTGGATGTCTGGAAGTTGCCCATCAGGGAGTTGTCTGTGTAGGGAAGTTGGCCGTCAGGGAGTTGTCTGTGTAGGGAAGTTGGCCGTCGGGATTTTGGCATTAGGGAACCTGGTTGTAGGGATTTCGACCCAAACCCGTGTATTGTCTGTAAGAATTGTGTCTAAATATATATATATAAACAGAATAAGCAAGAATATTAATAACATAATAATAATTAACCGCCTAAAGGGCAATAATAATAATAGCGTATGGTGCATCATCTTCAACATGATGAAACATCAGATGACTAATAGATATTGTTATACAGGTTTATGATGTGAATTTTTTTGACCGAGGAAGAATAAAAGGCTGGGTTGAGCGTGGCCTGAAGAAGCACCTGTGCTTGGACCATTGCTGCAGTTGGAGCACTTACCAGGAAAGCCAACAATCGATGTGCCTCGTGGTTGTATGGGCACGGCCACTTAGTTGTTAACTTACACAGCGGGAACCAGTACAGATGCAGACTAAGATAATTAAAAATAAAGTTTATTTGGACTGGAATGTCTCTGTTTATACTCACTCCGTGAGCCTCGTGTTCAGCTCTCCCGCATCGTTGATGTCAAACCAGCTGATTTCCTGCCGCAGAACAGCGTGAAAAAAGTTCTTTCTGATTTTCCTAATCTGCCTGCCAGCTGAGAGCGTCCAGAAGGAGATCTGAATGTAGGCGGCAAACAGTACTCCAAATCCCAGACCCGTGTAATAGTAGGCATATCTAAATATAAAGTAAAAGGGTCAAAATATAAAATAAAAATATATGTATATATATGTGTGTGTGTGTAACATATATTTTTATAATATTTACATATATTAATAATATTACATATTACTTATAAAAGCCTCATTTTTTGTTACATTTGGCATAATTTATTCAATTCCCAGTTAATTCTGGATTAAGGAATGCATACCAAAATCTTTGTATCATTCCTGTAATCTGGACCTTGTACAGTCAGTTTTATGAAGACATTGCATCTGCAATGAATACATTTCCTACGACTGACATGTTCACTGCTAGATTGGGAACACTGTGCTGTATTCAGGTTTATCACTATCTCTTGCTTTGTGGTGTCCATCTCTGCACACAGCTTTGAAGGATAATCAGGTATAAATAGATCACGGTAATATTTTATTGTTAATAGATAACTTAGTGTTGGAAAAATCATTGGACTTTGTATCGTGTGCGATAAAAAAAGCTGTAAATAGGGGCAGGCTGGCAGACATATGAGAGTATAAAATCCATAAGAGGTTATGATCCTAGAGGCCTTGAAGATGCAGAAAGGGGACGAAAATTGAGGACGAAATGACTCCAATATTGCGGTTACCTAATAGGACTCTTTTTACAATAACGCTTATAAAATAAGAGAGCGCGTGCACTTTGAGTTTGCTCATGGGTAAAGTGAACTCGTGTTTGGGATACACTGGTCTGCCCAGAATTACCAATGGATAAATGAGGATTCTGCAACTCATTGCTTGACGAAGACCCTCAAGATCACAATGTTGCCAGGTCGCTACGTAACAGTGAAATAATGTGCGTGTATAACACATCCTCTACAGCTGCATTTATTCTATTTATATCTATTTATATTTTATGTCAAAACAGTGAAACAATCATCTGGCTGTTTCATTAATAAGGGTCAACGGTGTTGCCGGAAACCAAATTGCAAATTCTAGATCGAAAATGCAAACTGCAGGTAAAAAAAGAGAATTTGGTATAATTGAAGAATTATTATTTTTCCTATTTGTGATACGTTGGACTAACATTCAGTCACTAACCTAGAGAGAACAGTGAGTAAAGTTATCTGAGAACAATGAACATTTTACAGGAATTCTTCACATGCTGTAAAACTGGTTAACAATAACCTGGCTTTAGAAACGCACAGTGTATATTTATCCTCTCCCCTTCACAACCAAGGTCCACTATACTCAATCTGTAACGCACCTCCCCGTGCCCTGATATCGAGGAGAGATGATAAGGTGTTCCACAGGAGCAATGCAAAGGAAGTTTATTGCAAACAAAATTTGGTTGCATGTGGGCTCCAGAAGGTGCATCTAAAGTGTTAGCACTGTTAAGTGTTAATACTTTTTTTAGCCAGCTGGGGATGTGTCTGAATGAAATCTCCCCAGATAAAATCAAATCATATCAAAATAAGCTTTATTGGCAGAACCAAATACATTTTAGCATTGCCAAAGCATATGGGGAGGTTATATGGGGTGGAGGGGGGGGGGGTAGTGGGACATATATGGGGGGGAATGGGCAAGTCCATGGACATACAGGGTTATTCAAAGAGATCCGAATGACTGGAGAAAGGTAACCGAACGCTGAAAATCAGCATTCGGTTACCTTTCTTGACCATTCGGCCATCGACCATCTAGAGAACAGGCAATTCGCCAAATCCTGGCGAATTGTCTGCACATACGGTGCCTGTTCGGTGCCTGTTTGAGGGCAGCGAAATCCCCATGAAAAAGCACTGCTTCGGCTATTCAGAGAACACAAACCAGCAGTGAAAGGTTCCCGAAATGCCCTGCCATTCGGTGGTTTAATTCGGCAGGTTTATTCAGGAGAATCTCATAGGGTTCAATGTTAAAAATATTCCCGTTTTAATTCAATATCTAATAAACCATTCATTATAAAATTATGCAGTAAAGAGTCTCTTTAGTTATAGATTTTTTAGGATATTTTAAGCATTTTTCTGTCTTGTCTTTTCTTAAAAAAAAAGACCGATTTCTTTTTTTTTTTAACTTTACTTATTTTTTCTGTAACAGCCCTTTTTATTATCATTCCCTGGACCTCATATGTAGATTTCAGAAATTTTCGCTCAGTAGTTTCTTTGCAAACAGCGTTTCACTTTTCAATCATTCAAACAAACTGTTTTCCTAATTTATTCACTGCCTTCTTCTGTGGTCTCGGCTTTTACCGGCGGCTTCACTGCGTGTGATCGGCTCCTGCTCGGGTTTTTCCTCCCTCTTCGATGGGTTAATCCAGATGTTTTTGTGGGTTTTCGGCGTGCATTCGCCGGGTTTTCGGCAGCTTTTCCCTGCACTACGACAGCCCTGTGGTGCTTGCTGAAATGGGAAAGCCGATTTGCACCGAATTGAAGAGAACAAAAAGTCACCGAACGTGCGGTGACTTTTCAAATCTCTTTGAATAACCCTGATAATCAGGGGTAAGGGATAATGTGAAGTGGGATGTGGGGCGAGTCCTTGGTGGGGATTTATAAGTCCGGGATCTCTCATGTTCCTCTCAGTCTGTGACATGATCCTGCACAGAGCCCAGAACTGCAGTAACTGCTTTTTGGCCAGCAGATGGCGAGATCCTGCTGGCCAAATAGGTTATTACAGTAAGGAATACATTGGGAATATTCCCAGATATTTCTTACCGTACAAAAAATATGTTCCAAAAGAAATACTAGTTTCTGACAGTGTTTTTCAGGAAAATCCCTTGATAGTGAAGGGGTTAATATTTCTGTGTATTATTTGAGGTTTCCAACCCCAACCCTCCTAGATTGTGAGTTCCTACGGGAATAGGGCCCTCAACTCCTCCTGTACTGTTTGTCAAATGTTGTTCAATGTATTGTAACCCTGTCTATACTGTGCTTATTGTACAGCGCTGCGGAATATGCTGGCGCTTTATAATTAAATAATAATAATAAAAACATATTACAAGGTTGAAATTTGCAAGGAAATATTCCTCGACAACAAAATATAGATGAGATGGAGGGGAGTTTTTTCCGTCTTCACATTCTGTAAATCCAGGTTGAAGAAAATAAAAATGAAGCTGATTGAGAAATGAAGAAAATATCCAACCGGTCACTTTCTGTTCACGATCGAACATCTTTAAGGCCGGGTGCACACTAGACTAGAGTAGACGTTTTTTGTAACGCACTAACGCGCGTTAAAAAAAAAAAACATCGTACCCGACGCTCGTCCACGCCCCCTTGCGTTATCTTCCATAGGAGGATAGCGGAGCACCTGTCGACGTGAATCCTAGCGTTCTAGAATGGCGATGCGCTAGGATTCGCGTCGACGGGTGCTCCGCTATCCTCCTATGGAAGATAACGCAAGGGGGTAGACGAGTGTCGAGTACGATGATTTTTTTTTTAACGCGCGTTAGTGCGTTACAAAAAACGTCTAGTGTGCAGCCGGCCTTAGTGACACAATGCGATATTTCTGAAGCGTTGAAGCTTTCTTGAAACACTAGCAAAATGCATTAAACAGGGCTCCTTCACCTGAAGAGTTAAACAGTGAAGAATAATGAGAGGAAGACAGACCAGACCCGAGAGGAAGTGACTTCCGGAACCTTCCCAGCCCACTCATTTACTTATTCAACTTGCTTAATTCTCTGCATGAACTTTCCTGGGGTACCGCTGACTTGTAGTGATACGAAAATACACACATATATATATTACAGTGGATGTTGAGCATCTATACACCTTTATAAAATTGCAGGTTTTTTGAAACATGAAAAGTCAGAAATAACAAAAAATATAAATGTCAGACCGTTTCCGTCTGGTATTTGACCTTCTAGAAAAAAAATAATAGCTAATTATTAGCAACAATAAAAGTTATAAAAATAGCTACAACACCCTGATTATACAGACTTATATAATCACACCCTGCCTGACTAAAACTATGTGGATATCATTTGCATATATTACAACAGTCTTTATTAACTTTGCGCATCTAGACATTGGGGTTTATCATATTCTTTGCAAATGAGATCAAGTTCCTTCAAATAATTAGGCGGTTCTTAGACTTTTATTTTTCAAAAGACGTGTCTTGGTCAACATGGCCAAATGCTTTGGGAGATTGTCATTTGGAAAATCTATTTATCTTCAGCCTGCTGACGGGGACAAAATACCATGATAGCTGGAGGTATTCATTTTTAGGGATGGGCTGGCGGTTCGATTCGAACATTGGCCGTTCGACTGTTCGTCGAACAGCGAACATTTCCACGTGTCCGGTTCGTGTACGCCCACAATGCACCACAATGGACCACAATGCACTTTTCCACTGGCCTGAAGCTTGTAATTGGCTACAGCCTTGCACCTGACCACAGGTCAGGTGCAAGACAGGTGCAAGACTATGCCAATCAGGGCTCAGAGTCCTGATAGGGGAAATTTTGCCCAATCATGGGCTCACAGAGCTAAGTCCCTATATAAGACACTATATAAGGCTTCCCCGCAGCTCCAGCGTGTGTTTGTTGCAGGAGTGAATCAGAGAGGAGAGGAGATTGTTTGTTGCATAACAGGCTGTATCACTGAGTTATATCTGATTTCTGGAAATTGGAATCTGTGTGTTGGCACTGCAAAAGCTATCAGGGACAGGCTGTATCACTGACTTCTACCCGAGTTCTGTGAATTTGAATCTGTGTGTTGGCACTGCAAAGGCTATCAGGCTGTATCACTGACTTATACCAGAGTTGTGTGAATTTGAATCTGTGTGCAGGTTATGGGGACCTCCTAGGCACGATATTGGAAGCAATTTTTCATTTTTATTCTTAACCTTTATTTCATGGAAAAATTACTGTTCCTTTAAAAATGTTTTTTTTTTTAACTTTTTTTCCTTGTTTCCTGTCCCCCAGGGCACTACCCAGACCCCAATACACCTTTTATGGCCAATATCTTGCAAATATGCCCCCTTGGAAGGCACTCTAAAAATCGAACGTTCGAGTCCCATTGACTTGCATTGAGGTCAAATCGTGTTCGCGTTCGAATCCGAACTTTTATAAATGTTCGTATTTGAATGCGAACCGAACACGGGGGTGTTCAGCCCATCACTATTCATTATCCCATCTATCTTAACAAGAACCCCTGACCTACTGAAGAGAAGGTGCCCCAAAGCATGATGTTACCAGTCCACCTCCATGTCCAACATACTGGACAGAATGTCAACGTGGTACAGCTTTGCATGTCGCTAGACAGTGGTCTGCACAGGGTGAATTGGAGACAAAGGGTTTATGAATAGAGAGCAAAGAAAGAAATAGGATTGGCTGCAAGATTTCAGCCATTTTTTGGTTTCTACAAATGTCACAGTGAAATTTGTGCTATTTACCCCCGGCCACTTCATTAGGTACACCTGTTCAATTCTTTGTTAACAAAATTGAAAACCAGCCAATCACATGGCAGCAACTCAATGCATTTAGGCATCTAGACGGGGTGAAGACGACTTGCTGAAATTCAAACCGAGCATCAGAATGGGGAATAAAGGAGATTTAAGTGACTTTGAACGTGGCATGGTTGCTGGTGTCAGACAGGCTGGTCTGAGTATTTAAAAAACTGCTCATCTACTGGGATTTTCACGCACAACCATCTCTAGGGTTTACAGAGAATGGTCCGAAAAAGAGGAAATCTCCAGTGAGCGGTAGCTCAGAGGAGAATGGGCAGACTGGTTTGAGATGATAGGAAGGCTACAGTAACTCAAATAACCATTCGTTACAACCAAGGTATGCAGAATACCATCTCTGAACGCATTACACATCCAACCTTGAAGAAGATGGGCTACAGCAGCAGTAGACCACACTGGGTACCACTCCTGTCAGCTAAGAACAGGAAACCGAAGCTACAATTTGCAAGGCTCACCAAAATTGGATAATAGAAGATTAGAAAACCGTTGCCTGGTCTGATGAGTCTCGATTTCAGCTGCGACATTCAGATGGTAGGGTCAGAATTTGGCAAAAACAACATGAAAGCATGGATCCATCCTGCCTTGTATCAACAGTTCAGGCTGGTGGTGGTGGTGTAATGGTGTGGGGGATATTTTCTTGGCACACTTTGGGCCCCTTAGTACCAATTGAGCATTGTTTAAATGCCACGGCCTACCTGAGTATTGTTGCTGACCATGTCCATCCCTTTATGATCACAGTGTACCCATCTTCAGACAGCTACTTCCAGCAGGATAATGCACCATGTCACAAAGCTCAAATCATCTCAAACTGGTTTCTTGAACATGACAATGAGTTCACTGTAGCCAATGGTCTCCACAGTTATCAGATCTCAATCCAGTAGTGCATGTTTTGGGATGTGGTGGAATGGGAGATTCGCATCATGGATGTGCAGCCAACAAATCTGTAGCAACTGCGTGATGCCATCATTTCAACATGGACCAAAATCTCTGAGGAATGTTTCCAACACCTTGTTGAATCTATGCCATGAAGAATTAATGCAGTTCTGAAGGAAAAAGGGGTCCAACCCGGTACTAGCAAGATGTACCTAATAAAGTGGCCGGTGAGTGTAGCACACAAGCAATAGTCAAAGATGAATAACATGTTTGCAGTTTCTGAGCAACGAAAAATAGGAAAGGAAAGATTAACCTGCTGGAGAAACCAGTTTAACAAGACTGGATGGATGGATGGATGGTACAAAAAAAGACGTAATGATAAATCAAGGAAGCGTGAGAAATACTATCACATGGAGTTATATGTTGAATACTTTACTTACGTGGTCATTTCTTCCTCTAGAATTGCCCCAAAATCAGGTACAGTAACTGTGAAACCCGGCGGTAATGTTACATTTGGCAACCCTGTAGGTATCGCTACATTAGAGATAAATAATAAGACAGCAAATAAATACATGAAACTGAAGTATATTGTTCAATATAGTAGAAATCAACAAATATATTTTTAACCAAAAAAAGAAAACACTGATTTTGAATTGTAGTTCTGTAACACCGAAAAGAGACTGTCATAAGTAACAGTTTATAACAAAGCAAGAGTTTGCTCTTTGTGTGATGATACAGACATTTTCCAGTAGTGGCCGACGTAATCCAACCACTGAAAGAAACAAAAAAAAAGATACCAGTCATTCCAATGCAACGCAAGTAGTTTTGTTTATGGAAAAAGCTCATGCAAAGCTTCAGTCTAGAAAGACGTTTCTCAAGTGCTATTTCCATAAAGCTCCTTGAATTGCTTTGGAATGATTAGTATCTACTGTTTTTCTTTCAGTTAGTCACAGTTTAGAAATAGTTGTTCTTGTTTTATATGTTTCTTCAAAATGATTTTGAGATTTTTTATTAAAATCGCACCGATGTCTTTCAAAGCACAGTCTGGCACATCAGGGAAATCAATGACATACCATGATGGAGTAAGTGTACAGGTGCTATCTGCGTGATGGAACCTAGCACACCTGTGCACAAGTAGGAATAGAGGAAGAAGGGGCATGAATGCGTATACATAAGTGACAGCATAATGAGGTATACACAGGATAACCAAGATTCACGATTTGGAGATAGCAGGTCTAGAATCGAGCTGTGAATTCCCACAAGGAAATCACAGCTCAAAAACCGCAATATTCACTAAGATCCGCGGCTGAAAACAAATCTGCTTGAAATAATGTAACTATATATGATTAAGTATTTAATTATATATATATATGTACAGTTGTGTTCAAAATTATTCAACCCCCACTGAAATTGAGTGTTTTGGCCAGTTTGACATTGATTTTGATCATTCAGTCATCTTGCTTACAATTAAATCAAAGAGGCACGTGTATGTCAGACAAATATAACATAACATTTATAATGAAATAACCACAAATGTCTTTTCTGTGCTCACATCATTATCAGTTTTATTCAACCCCCAAGTGACATTCAATCTTAGTACTTAGTACAACATCCTTTTACAGTTATAACAGCTTTTAAACGTGAAGCACAGCTTGACACAAGTGTCTTGCAGCGATCTATGGGTATCTTCGCCCATTCGTCATGGGCAAAAGCCTCCAGTTCAGTCACATTCTTAGGCTTGCGCACTGCAATTGCTTTCTTTAAGTCCCACCAGAGGTTCTCAATCGGATTTAAGTCAGGTGACTGCAATGGCCACTCCAAAATGTTCCAGCCTTTAATCTGCAACCATGCTCTAGTGGACTTGGAGGTATGCTTGGGATCATTGTCCTGTTGAAAGGTCCAACGTCTCCCAAGCCTCAGGTTTGTGACGGACTGCATGACATTGTCATTAAATATCTCCTGGTACTGAAGAGAATTCATGGTACCTTGCACACGCTGAAGCTTCCCTGTACCTGCAGAAGCAAAACAGCCCCAAAGCATGATTGACCCCCCGCCATGCTTCACAGTAGGCAAGGTGTTCTTTTTTTTCATAGGCCTTGTTCTTCCTCCTCCAAACATAGCGTTGATCCATGGGCCCAAACAGTTCTAATTTTGTTTCATCAGTCCACAGAACACTATCCCAAAACTTCTGTGGTTGTCCACATGACTTTTGGCATACTGCAGTCAACTCTTCTTATTCTTTGGAGACAGCAAGGGGGTGCGCCTGGGAGTTCTGGCATGGAGGCCTTCATTACGCAGTGTGCGCCATATTGTCTGAGCTGAAACTTCAGTACCCACATCTGACAAATCTTTTCTCAGTTCCTCAGCAGTCACACGGGGACTTTTCTCCACTCTACGCTTCAGGTAGCGCACAGCAGTCGAAGTCAGCATCTTCTTTCTGCCACGACCAGGTAGCGTTTCAACAGTGCCCTTTGCCCTGAATTTGCGAATGATCCTTCCTATGGTCTCTCTTGGTATGTTTAACATCTTTGCAATCTTCTTATAGCCATTGCCCTTCCTATGAAGAGTAATCACCTCTTCTCTTGTCTTCCTGGACCATTCTCTTGACTTCACCATGTTTGTAACCACACCAGTAAATGTCTAGCAGGAGCTGCGTATCACAGTCATTTTAAAGCTGCCTAATTAGTGCTTATTATGCTTTATTGCTGCTCCGTGACATCCACAGGTGTTTTCAATACCTGATTGAAAACACTTGAATGAACCTCTGTTCTTCAGAGTGGTAGTCTTTAAGGGGTTGAATAATTGTGTCAATGAAGAATTCACAAAAGAAACCTTTACTACTGTATTACAAAACCAATTGATGTCATTTTAGTTGCATATGGTTCTTTAAAAAGTCCTTGTAGGATTTCATTCTGAATACAATTACAAATGTACACTAAATTCCCTAAAACCCTTTACAGCATTGGGGGTTGAATAATTTTGAACACAACTGTATATGTAATGTTTATAAGCTTGAACTCATGGGCGAGCTGTGTGAGTTTACGTTTGGGAGATATGATGTGTGATTGACAGCTCAGCTTGGGATGGCTCAAGGGGAAGTTCAGAGAGCAACAATGCTTGTAATATTAACTCTCAAAGGCTCAGGGTTTTTCTCCGTCCCACTGCTTAGCTGAAGCGCAAACATACATACGCACACATATATATTTAAACATATATTTCTATATGCCCCCTTCCCCCCCCCAACATTATATTAATTTAGCTGGCACTTGCAGGGGGAATCATAGCAATGTAGGGAAGGGTTAATAGTTGGACCTTGCCTAGGATCTGTATCTGAGGAACTGTATCAGTACAGAAATGGAGGGAGTCCAGTCAGATGCAAATGCTCTCTGGGGATTTTGACATCAGACAGTCGGCAGCTCTGTGGGGAGTGTCTCCTGCTGTGAGAGCCATAAATCACTCCCCAGGGGACCATGTCATGTGGCATGCCGCAGCTCTGAGAGCCAACAGGAAGCTCAGAAAGATTGCTTAACAAGGTTTTTTGGTTTTTTTAAACTATCCTTCTGTCAGCAGTTTGCCTAACACAATATGTATGTATAGGCAGATTTGGAAGCTCTTTCAAAGTAGCAAAAGTTGTTTTGGGCGACATCGGTGCACTTTAAACATAATTTTCTAAGTTTTTTGTATATGATTAAAAATATTTTTAAGTATAATCATCACGCAGTTATATGCCTTGTTCAATACGTACAGGATGCACATCCAAAAAGAGGATTTTTCCACTGCCACAAAATCATATCCAAACTAAACCAACAACGATAGCACGAACAATAAAGTTAAAACAAATCCTTTATTCATCATGAACAGTTAAAATCTGAATCTGTTGCATGGGTTGCCTATTACATGGAAAAATACCACACAAGGACTTCATATAACAGCACACACACACATACCCGAATATGTAGGCAAATAGAAAAATGTCACAGCAGTACAACAAACATAGAAAACAGACACACAAATTGCACAGCAACGCTGCAGGGACTTCCTGATTTCAGAAGCTGCGTGCGCCAAGGGAGAAAATGTGAGTATTTTAACACCCCAAGAAAAGATAAGAATTAAAGAAAAAAATTAATTCGGCAGGTGCTATTAGAAGCATCTGCCCAATTATTTAAGGGCAAAAAAGGGGAAGGGGGTTAGTTAGAGTCTCCCTTTAAGATAAATAGACTGTTATTTCCTGCATTAAAAATCAAGAAACACTTCTTGTTTTGGTGATTATTATTCAAAGATGGCGTACTGACTTACCGCCTGATTGAACAAAGCTGTCTGTCATGTCGCCAAACACCAACATCATTAGAGGTAGGGCGGCGCCATGGGCAAGGGCTGCTATCGTGCCCACTAGCATCAGCAGTCTGTCTGTTATGCTCGAATATCGAAACTAGAGGAGACAAAAAAACATGTTATTCATGGCTGAATTAATATTAATAAGAGAAATTATTCAAATCCCATGAGCCAAAGACAAAAAAACACTTACCCACAATGTCTCAATGTTTGTCCCATATAGAAAAATATTTACCAACTCTTGTGTGTGATGAATAAAAAGGTTTTATTCCATGGTGAGCACAGGAAAAAGACAACGTTTCGACCTTCACAGGTCTTTGTCAAGTCTTTGTGAAGGTCGAAACGTTGTCTTTTTCCAGTGCTCACCATGGAATAAAACCTTTTTATTCATCACACACAAGAGTTGGTAAATATTTTTCTATATTGTTGTATCTGGATTTGGAAGTCTTCCATACCAACTGTGGATCCTTTGTGGCTGCAACAAATTTTTGTCCTAGACACAATGTGCGTCAGGTCTGCCAGGATAGAGCCTCTGCCCAATTATTTAAAGGGGGGAGAGAAACTCTATTTTTTAATAGAATATTCCTTTAAGTTAAATGGTCATGTCAGATAGAGTCCCGTTAAATGGATATATCAAAATCAAAAGGATGGAACATTCTATTTCCTCCATGATGAGTGAATAAAGACAAATGTATATTTAAAAAATATATACAATTCAGTGCAGGCGCCTAATAAATAAGTTAATATGGAAGAGACGTAAATGAAATGCTACCAGCTACCAATTCCATTTACTTTTAACCCTTTATTGGCCACCTTCTCCTACTTATTTGGCTTCACATACGGATTGCAAGTCGTTGGGACAAAAGAGGTTTTGGGCCTCTACCTTAAGAGTGCCCAATGCAATACTGATCGAGCCTAATACTACGAGGCTCCCGAATTGGTGAGTGTGGTCTTTTGCATATATTATTCTTTACCAATATACAGTATTACGCTATGGGAGCGCCGTCTCCTGATTTTTTTCTGATTCATTTAGTGTTCATCATGGATGAAAGAAGGGAAGTGCCACTCTGTATATAGCCAGAGGCATTCATTCCTAGAGCCGGGACCTTTGTAGGCTCTTATAAATGTGAGTGGTCTATACTCTTCTATCGCAGTTTTTTTGACCAATTTTGTCACGATTATCTGCACTATTATTTTTCTGTGTCTCTTGTTTTTTCGAGAAACATTGATGACGACATGGACTTAATATCAGCGCACTAAAGAAGATCGACCATTTCCCTTGAGTATTGGTGCAATTACACACTGAAGCACTTTCTGGATATTTTATTAACACGTTTTATTTGCAATGGACTTTTCTACTGAATTGATGATGCACTAATGCACTTATAGCTTTATTCTTGCACTAAGGACATAATAGCAATAAGCACTGCTGCACTTTCTTGAATTATTGACACAAGTATCTGCATTTTCACTTTGACGCGCCGTATGGTTCCTGTCCACTAATTCCCTATTTCCTCCATGTTGCTTGCGCCACTTTGTATTTTGTTAGCGACAGATTCAAGTAATCAGTCGAGTTAAACCTTCCCAGAATGACAATGCTTATTTATTTAAGAAAAAAAAGGGATACACCACCCTAAATCCCCCACGTTCGCTAAAACACTCCAAAATCTCTTTGTATTGTAATTATTATGTGGAAATTAAGAAATTATGTTATACCAGGGATAAAAATAAAAGAGTACTTAGTATCTTACCATTGTGAAAGGACTGACCATCGGGGGCTTTACCGGTTTTTCTTTATCTTTATTTCTGGAGAAAAAGTTTTTTTTCTTCCTGCAAGCGAGAATTATTTTTTTCGATGGTTATTACAAAATAGTTATGGTACAGGAAAACGTGTTATACATGGTAAGACGCAAAGTCACATGACGAAAAGCACTTGAGGAGTTGTTGAATAAGAGGTGAATTGGAGGACAATTGTCAATTTTAGGCCAAAATTAAAAAAAGAATGCCAGAAGTGGAAAAATGTTAAAATTCATCTGTTTTGGAGGAAAATGTTAAAGTCCCTTTTAATTATCCAACAATGTGTGAATAACCCCTGTAGTGTTATATATAGTATTCATTTTATGCAATAGGGCCACCAAGATGATAGCTTATAGCAAGCTGTCGAACTCCGGCTCCACTAAGGTTTCTGAACTACAACTTCCATGATTCCCTGGCTATCTATTGCGTTGAAGGAATTCTGGGAATTGTAGACAACAACATCTGGGACCTGTGAGTTTGACAACCATGGCTTAGTGTCTAGTTGTTATGAGGATTGTTGTCCTGCAGATCTGTTGTTTAACGCAGTGGTTCCCATCCCTTGTCCTCAAGTCCCCCTAGGCTGTGATCACACGAGCGCACTGAGTGCAACTGTGTGACCGCACTTCCCTGCGTCCGTTGCAGCTTTGTGATGGATCGACGGGTAGGGCCACACAGAGGAGCGCATGCACGAATTGCACGCGCTACCACCGGATGTCAAAAATCCTACCCCGTCAAAAAGCTGCAACGGACGCAGACGGAGCTACAAAGTGCGATCTTCCATAGGAGGGATCTTGCTTTGTAGAGAGGTGGTCACACGGGCGTCAGAGTTCTAACGTACGTTCACACTCTCACGGACGTTCCTTCCACTCTGAAAAAAGCTCGTGTGACCGCAGCCTAACAGGCCAGGATTTAAGGATTCCCTTGGAAATGCAGACTGAATCCTGCAATCACTGAGCAGCAAATCATATCACCTGTGCTGTGCTTCACATATCTGGAAAACCTGGCCTGTAAGTGGTACCTGATGACCAGGGTTGGGATCCACTGGTATAAAATAATAATTACTGTATTTTCCTTCCTGCTGCTTATGAATTCCACATGCTGCAGGGGGGCACTTTCATGTGCTTCCCATTATTATCTAGAAGTTACATGAGCCGTGAAAACATTGGCAACTCTAGCAGGCTCACACACACCTCCCAAATGTTGGGAGCCCCTTAATAGAGGAACATTAGGGTCATTAAAAGAGAAAAGTGTGACAGAGAGATCTGGGCACAAATTAAGGGTCTGTCCTCCTAAAAACTGGAACACTTGGGGGTTGGGATATAAAATGTATTACTGTATTAACCTTACATCAGTCTCGGTCAATGAAATGTGACTATCATGGAAAAAAGTCTGGTAACAGGAAAGTTAAGGAAAAATAAATATAAATAAATATAAATTATAGTAGAACCCCTGTGTTGTCGACAGCAGTTTCTGCAGTTTCAGTTATCCTCACATTCCGCCAGTATATATATATATTAGGGAGGCACTGATACCATTATTTAAGATCGAGTACGAGTACCGATACCTTTTTTCAGGTACTCACCAATACCGATTATTGATACGTTTATTTAAAGTCATGTGACTGGTTTCCAATAAATATTGTAGGACTTTGATAAAAAGCCTGAAAGCCAATTTATGTTAATATAGAAATGTATGGCCATTTACACACTGCACCCTGACCACACACACACGCATGCACACACAGACATCAGACCTCAGATATATACATGTTACGGGTGAAGCCCGAAGTGCGGTTAATCCTAGGATTACCCGGGTAATCCTGACATTACCCAAAACCACTGGGTAAAGCTGCAAAAAAATGAAAATTTTGGACTTTACCCGGATAATTTTAGGAGTAACCAACTGCCCTTGGGTAACAGTCCGGAAGAGCTGAAAAATACGCACTTTACCCGGATCATGTGCAAGTCTGAAGCTTCACCCAGGTAATCTGAGGACTATCCACAGCTTCACCTGGGTAATCTGCAGAGCATCCAACCCCGCTTGGGTAACAGTGAATTTTGCTATTATCTATGGATATTATCAATTAAAATGACAAAAGACAAAACATTAAAATGTATTGCAGATATAATGAATATACAGAGTGACAGGATATGTTTCTTATGTGAATGTGAAAAAGTTACATGATCTTTATTATGTGTCATATGTGCTTATATATCATTTATAAAACCTAATAACCATCAGGTTACTCTTTATATATTATCTTTAATCTTCATAAATTAATTTTCAGACAATTAATGCACAGAATCACATGACGTTATTTAGTGTGGTTTGTGACTGTGGATACAATTTCATTAAAAATAACAAAAAACGCAATTTTGTTATCAGTCAGATAACAGTTTGCAGCTTTATCCGGGTAATCCTCGGAATTCAGTCAACTGTAACCTGCTGAAAACCCAAGAAAAGCCGAGTACCCAGAGGCGTTTGGAAATGTTGCAGATTACCCGGATAAAGTCCGATGTTATCCAGCAACACTCAAGTAATGTGCGAATTGCCCAGTTAAAACAGAGCAGAAAACCGAAGTACTCAGAGGCCTCTGGATACTTTGCAGATTACCCGGGTAAAGTCGGAAATGTCATTTCACTTCAGACTTTTGCTAATGACACCTGGGTAATGTCAGGATTATCCGGGTAATCCTAGGATTAACCGCACTTCGGCTTTAACCGTAACATATATACACACCAGACCTCAGACTTTTTTTTAGGGGGTGGGTGTCCTCCACATTTCTGTGCCTACAGGCTCCTGAGATGTAAATCTGGCCCTATATACATCTCTCTCTCTCCATATATATATTTCAATATGATGCAGTTCACTCTGTTGTTTCAGACAGGTCTTGGAACGCATGATGTGTGAGTACAGGGGAAATACTGTATGTGATAACAATTTACTGGCAGTAATCCCATAACTGATTGAGCTTATTCTTTCTATAAATATGTTTTTATATACAATTCAATTACATTTGAGAAAGGCTGGGTTAACACATGAATCACTCATACAGATGTCCTAATAAACCTTCGTTTTCTGTCCTGGTCTGGTGTTGGGAGGTATGAGAATGGTGCGCAAATGCTTCACATATTACATGCCATTTGTTCTTCCTATTCTATATTTAGCAAACGTTTTACATGTTGTTTATACGATTAACCAGTGGCTCTCTGACAGGAATTTAACACAAAAACCTCTAAGAATTTTAAATGTATCTCTGAGATCATTTAAAATATCCACATCGATATTCAACCGCCCTGCTTTTTTTCCAGCCATACTGTATCTAATTACCCGGTGCCCACTAAGCTTTGACTCATTTTTTTAACCTAAATCTAAAATAATAAAGCTTTTTCAATGGATGTGCCAAACGGGAATTCCTTTCCCTCTGCAAAAACAATGGAGGAACTACGTCCCCACCCGTTCCTGCTCGACATGCCCTCTGTTTAGAAATGTGCACATCATTTGACGAAGTTTCCTTCTCTTGCTATGGCATTGTCAAAAAAAATATCTGCTTGAATTCAGGTGCTCCACTGAGAATTTAGCAAATCAAGGTGACTTTTCAAGTCACTACATGAAAATGTTGTAACAATTAATTCTAATGTCTCCGCCACCAGAAACAGTGTCTGCACCAAAACATTGCATTTAAGAGCCAGCTATACATATACTAATATCTGATCCGTTTAGTAATTTAATTGATATTGCAAACATGAGACCGGTAATAACAGGGTGTCCAGGAGCGTACAAATAACCACTTCCTGTTTCCTGCACAATGGAATGCTGGGAGCTCATAGGAAACAAACAAAAAAATCATCAGTTGTTGACATCACATGCTCTAGTCCAGAGGCCTGTTCAATACCTCAGCAGCTGCTGAATTGCTGCTGCGCAGCAATTCAGTTTGCTGTAGCAGTGATGTTGAACCCTATGGATGCGAATTTTGAATCCAAAATGGCCGACGATTTCTTAATGAAAAATTCAGATTGTTTTTTGGATCACTCGGACAAAAAATAATAAAGAGAAGCAGTCAGCACAATTCCGTTTTGTTTGCACACACCACAAATGATAGTTTTTAATGAATAAACGTTATGTTTACTTCTGAGACAATATATAAATTGAACTGTAATATATGTCTATGTGCAGGGGGAAATAATAAATATTTTGTGCTTTGGTGAACAAAAACCTCAAAATTAACATTGCTGTACGGAATTATTACTTGCTTCGAGGCGGCGGCCATCTTGCTGTAGGGCATTCTTACTTGCTTCATGCGGCGGCCATCTTTAAAACGTCACACTCAGCATCTCCTCGGGTCGCTGCAAGTGCTAGGTTAGCACTGCTGAGCGCTGAGCGGTTGAACGGCGTTCAATGCAAGTTGCTAACTTAGCACTTGCAGCGGCTGAGGTATTGAACAGGCCTCAGGACTGTCAAGCTCAAGGAGGACCTCTAGATGTTAAGGCCTACAATTCCCTTGAATTATTTGGCCAGGGAATCATGGGAGTTGTAGTTCAGAAACATCTGGGGGGGGGGGAAGCTGGAGTTTGACAGCCCTGCTCTAGTCTCTGTAGCCTTGTTTTGTTTGGCAATGACTTCTAATTCCAAGATGGCCACCTCCATAATGAATTACGTAAAATAATTTGTTTTATTTGTCTCAAGAGCTTGTAAAGGAGACAAAAAGGACACTTATGATTAGTGTTAATGTAGTTGACTAAAATATGATGAAAGTTAAATGGCACTTTAGTCAGTGTACTATGATTAAACTGGCCCCTTCCTGACTTTTTTGTCAAGTTTTTATTAAATGGGGAAAATGTCAATAAATGTTCGTCAGTTTTAGTCATCATAACTTAGTGAGGTTATTCAGAAAGCACCAAAATGTGAAATTTCGGTGCTTTCCCATTCAGTGCACTTCGATGCACTTCGGCGATTCCGTATCGCCAACCCTGCAGTGAATTCACTATTCCCCACAGGGTCCCCGAAGTGCGCTGAACATAGAGCCGCTAAAGACCGCTGAACAGACCGCCGAATGCCACTGAACTGCAAAAAAATAAATCAACTCTAAAAAGATAAATCAACTCTAAAAAGATAAATCAACTCTAAAAAGATGTCATTTGCATATCTTACCCAGAGTTCTGTGCTGCATATGGGGAATGTAGCACAGGAGCTCTGTGATGCAGTTCTTTGAATTGCTGTGATGTGCAAATGGCTTCTGCAATAATAAACCTTATTGGTTATTGCGTGGAGGCTTTTTATTTCATTTCTTGCCCTCCACCACAACCCAAATATATATATACATATATATAACTTTAACACCCCCCCCCCCCAAGACACACATATATTTATGCCACCAGTCCTGGAAAATGTCTGTTACTGTTCCCATTAGTGAAGTGATGTTGAAGTGAATGTGATCCCAGTATGAAATCCTAATTCTTTGCCAACAACCAGTATCCCGTGGTTAAGGATAAAGGTGTTGACCAAAATTTTTGAAATTTCCATGCGATCAAAGAAAACACAATTGTGCACAGAGTCGAAAGGATGTGAAAACAGACAGCGTTTAAAAATGTTTTGTTTTCCCAGGGACTTATATAAAAAAATATTTCCTGAAATTTACCATAAATAATTCTTTAGGGGTCTCCAAAAAAACACAAAACTCTGCAGAATGTGTGTTTTCTATAAATTATTGCCACAATTAGAACAGGTATATTGTTCTGGACGTCCGCAGGAGGTTTGCAAAATACAAACGGGCCCATCACACTAATTCTGGAATTAACCCCTTCACTACCACGATCAAGATATCTCGGGCTTCAACGGCAGCATCCAGTGACCCAATATCGAGATATCGAGATCTGCAGCCCAAAAGAAAATTAAACTAGTTTGCTGCAAACACATTGTGTTTGCTTTTGGGCTGGAAAAGGTGTCCCTAAAGTGTTAGCCCTGTGGACATAATGTCCAAAGAGCTAAAACTGTAAAACAGGCTGAAGAATGCCCTGGAATATCGGGCTTTCTGCTGTCGATGCAGCGGGAAAAAACCCCCAATAAACAAGCTACAGCTGTGATGGCTGTAACTCTATTTGTCAGTAGATGGCGCCATCTACTGGAAAAATACCTTATTTACAGTAAGAACTATTTCTTACAGTATAATTAATTACAAATGATTTTACAAAAAAAAACTGGTTTCTGAATTATTATTTTTTTTTAAAATCACTTGCAGTGAAGGGGTTAAAAACCAACTGATAAAGAATCAGTCGATGCTAACGTGTAGCTACATGTTAAATGATAATAATAATGAATGATTTTAATAATTATAAATTAATAGTTAATAATAACTATTAACATGATTAATTAATCACTTTCCAGCATTCCATAGGTTTTGTTTATCCAGTTCAATCCTTCAAGACTTCTTTAATGCTCACAAACCCTGACAGCCAGCATTCAGTTTGATTATGACAACTGATTTCTCTACTTTCAGACATTTTTCAAAAATTCTATCTTGGCATAAAATGATTTTTATATATTTACAATTATCTATAAGGCGCCAATGTATTCCACAGCGCTCGCTTTACATTAGGTAGGATAACACAAACTTAAAAATAACCAATACGTTTGACAAACGGAGAGCAACAGTAAAAGAAGACCCTGCTCAAGAGCTTACAATCTAAGAAAAATGGGGATTTGTTCTATTTAGGGAAATTAAAGATAACACAGGCACACCACCCGATTTTCCGTTGTGTAGTCAGACAGCCCTAATATGGAAATAATGCCCTGCTGTCCCAGGATTATATAATGGGGATAAATATCTGGCAGCACAAGGGTAAACTACGGAGATCAAATTAAAAGATATGTCATAAACTATACTTTGATGAGCACAGGAGAAAACCAGTATCAGAGATGTGCGTGTGCTTTAATTCTAGGTAATGCTCCCTTTGTTCATATGTTAATCTGTAATGTTACATTGAGCCCTGCACAATTAGCACATTAAACCCCCCTCCGATCATTCGTTAATGAGCACATGGTTGAGTCATAATGTTCTTAAAAGCATATTTATTAGATTCTCCCAGTTAACCAGTTTATATCAGAACGCACCGGTGCATAGTACGTTTTATCATAATATATCTGTTGATCTCCAGCAGTCTAATATATATATATTTATATAGATTAGATAGGCCATGTTAGTCCAGATGCAAAAATCACGAGTATAGCAGTACGTATTGATAACTTTTTTATGGGACTAACGTTACATTTAAAAGACAAGCTTTCGAGAGCATTCCTCTCTTCTTCAGGTCTGGAAGCTATACTGAGCAATGTCCTAGAATTGAACATTAAGACATTAAGGTGCACATGGGTGGGGGTTCGATGTCGTAAAGAGTGAGAGTCAATTATTTACGACATCTAAGGCTAGGGTCAAACGAAAGCATTTTTACACGCGAACGTTAAAAAGTGCGTCCGAACGCATTGATGTATTTTTTCACGGAATATGGGAAAACGGTCATACGATGCGCATTTTCATGCGTGATGTTTTACGAATCCAAACCAGGAAACTTTTTGCGTCTGGACGTTATGTTGGCCGGACACGAGCAGGGTCTGACGTCTCCAAATCACACACCGCTAGCGGACGCAGCGCACTCTGTACGTCCGTACTAGCGATTCTGCATTCTCGAAAAAATGCGTTCATTTTCCACTTGCGTTGCGCGGCCGGACTTTCGTGCGACCGTACTTCGTATATTGGCCGTCATTGCCCGTCATTTGCTGCTAGTGCGGCCGTAATTAAGTGCGCTAGAACGCACGTTAAAAGTGCGCTGGTCTGACCCCAGCCTAACTCCCACCCTTGTGCCCATTAATGTCTTAATGTCCTCCTGTGGAGGATATATATATATATATATCCAAACAGAGCAACACTCTCCTTAACAACCTCCAAAAAACAGAATGCCTCAGTGCAAAAAACTCCTCCTATTCAAAGTATATCAGACATGTCCCGTGACCGATGCACTCAAGGTCTTCCGGGTAAAAATGTATATATGCTGTATTATTCCATATTAAAACACGACGTTTCAGCCCCCGGCTTCTCCTGGAGAAAGGCTCTTTGGGAGCCGAAACGTTGGATTTAAATATGGAATAGTAAAGTATATATATTTATTATGGGCCCAAGATCCCTCATGCATTTATTTTCCCATTTTGAAAATACCATTTGACTCTCACCTTTTACGACATCTAATACCCCCACCCATGTGACCCTTAATGTCCTAATGTTCAATTCTAGGAACTGATCAGTAAGCATCCAGACCTGAGGAAGAGAGGATATACTCTCGAAAGCTTGTCTTTTAAATGTAACATTAGTCCAATAAAAAAGGTATCACTACGTACTGCTATACTCATATATATAGATATATCACATGTGTGTTTATTATTGCAGAAGCCACTTGTACATCACAGCAATTCGATGAATTACACCCCAGAGCTCCTGTGCCACATTCCTCATATGCAGCAAGGAATTCTGGGTAGGATATGCAAATGACATCTGTCTCACTTTTCTGCATCCTGGGTCTGTTATTACACAAAACCCTAAAATCAATGCTATGTCACACTGTGGCTTTTTAGCAGAGATAAGGTTTATGCAACTGATCAAAGCCACTCCTAGGTCAGCTCGGGTTTGTTGGACCCTCATCAGCTAGGAGCTAGGCATGACCAGTTGCAGTGGATGCTTGGACCCGTAGGGTAAATCAGTGCTTACAAGGGTTGTGGTGGAGGACAAAAAGTGAGATAAAAAGCCTCCACACTATAATTAGTGTGTTATATATATATATAAATATATATAATCCAAGCAACCCCTCAGTCAATATAATCCAAATACATCAATGTACTTGCTCCGGTGCAAATCCGGCTGCATGAAATAGTATACAAAAAATATCCAGATGCACACAACGACTGCAAAAAAGGGTTCTTTATTAGATAGATCGACGTTTCAGTCCCATCCGGGACTTTTCTCAAGATACAGTATCTTGAGAAAAGTCCTGGATGGGACTGAGGCTGGGGTCAGACGAGCGCACTGATCACGTCCGTGTTGCCGCACATTTGTACATCCGTTATAGCATATCATTATTATGACCAATGGAGACCCACACAAAGTACGTCTTCACGGAACTGCGGACGCATAACGGACGCGGCAAACGGACGCAGGTTAGGGAAGAATGTAAATCCGCAATAACGGACGCACAGAGTGCGCTGCGTCCGAAACGTCCGCATAGCTTTGTGTGTGAGTGATGGAACGTGCATTTTTGGCATCCAGCATTTTTGACGGACAAAATGTTTTTTCAGATTAATTTATTTTCCCTCCTACATCAGTCAAAAAAAACGCCAGTCACAAAAACGGACTGTGTGGCCACTACCTTGTCGTCAGTCAGAAAGTACGTCCGTTGTGCACGGACGCAGAGTCCGCACAGAATGCGCTTGTCTGACCCTAGCCTGAAACGTCGATCTATCTAATAAAGAACCCTTTTTTGCAGTCTTCGTGTGCATCTGGAAATTTTTTGTATATATATATATACAAATCACGAGTATAGCAGTCCCTAGTGATACCTTTCTTATTGGACTATTTATTTATTTATAAAGTATTTTACCAGGAAGGATACATTGAGATTTCTCTCGTTTTCAAGCATGTCCTGGGTTCAAGAACATTGAAACGTTACAGTTGTTACAGAAATACAAAGTAATACAATGCAAGATATTAAAAACAAAACACAAATATACAGATCAACACAGAAAATAAATATGTAGGAAATATACTAACTATGATACATAAAATATATTGTTTATTGGTGTCAGAAGCACCCTCATAAAAGCTTGTAAAGGCTACGTGCTGCCTTCCTGGTTTTGTATGTTTTCATATGTAAATAAGTACAGTTCACCAACACCTGACACTCGACCTTCTTTCAGCCACTAAGCGATTCTGCTTTGGTGCGACCCTGATGCATATATATATATATATATGTTACGGGTAAAGCCTGAAGTGCGGTTAATCCTAGGATTACCCGGTTAATCCTGACATTACCCAGGCTTCATTAGCAAAAATCCGAAGTGAAATTAAATTTCGGACTTTACCCGGGTAATCTGCAAAGTATCCAGAGGCCTCTGAGTACCCCGCTTTTCTGCTGTATTTTAACCGGGTAATTCGCACATTACCCTAGTGTTGTTGGATAAAGTGTCATGTGCAACGAAACATCAGACTTTATCCGGGTAATCTGCAAAGTATCCAAACGCCTCTGGGTAATCCGCTTTTCTGCTCTAGTTTAGCCGGGTAATTCGCACATTACCCTAGTGTTGTTGGATAAAGTGTCATGTGCAACGAAACATCAGACTTTATCCGGGTAATCTGCAAAGTATCCAAACGCCTCTGGGTACTCGGCTTTTCTTGGGTTTTCAGCAGGTTACAGTTGACTGAATTCCGAGGATTACCCGGATAAAGCTGCAAACTGTTATCTGACTGATAACAAAATAGTGTTTTTTGGTTATTTTTAATGAAATTGTATCCAGTCACAAACCTCACTAAATAACCATAAGTTTCCTCTGTGCATTAATTGTCTGAAAATTAATTTATGAAGATAAAGATATTATATAAAGAGTAACCTGATGGTTATTATGTTTTAGAAATGATATATAAGCACATATGACACATAATAATAGTAAAATTCACTGTTACCCAAGCGGGGTTGGATGGTCTGCAGATTACCCAGGTGAAGCTGTGGATAGTCCTCAGAATACCCGGGTGAAGTTTCAGACTTGCACATTATCCGGGTAAAGTGAGGATTTTTCAGCTCTTCCAGACTGTTACCCAAGGGCAGTTGGTTAGTCCTAAAATTACCCGGGTAAATTCCGAAATTTTCATTTTTTTGCAGCTTTACCCAGCGGTTTTGGGTAATGTCAGTATTACCCGGGTAATCCTAGGATTAACCGCACTCCTGGCTTTACCCGTAACATATATATATATAACAGACCCAGGATGCATAAAAGTGGGACAGATGTCATTTGCATATCCTACCCAGAGTTCCTTGCTGCATATGGGGAATGTGGCACAGGAGCTCTGGGATACAATTCATTGAATTGCTGTGATGTGCGAGTGGCTTCTGCAATAATAAACACAGTTATTATAGAGGCTTTTTATCTCACTTTTTGTCCTCCACCACAACCCTTATAGATATATATATATCCAGCAAAGTGAGGGCACTCTAAGCATTCCTTAGGCAACTCTGATAACTTTATTTATTCGTATCGATGTTTCGACTCACCCCAGCCTTTATCAAAACCAAGGTGAGCTGAAACGTGAATTTGAATAAATACACAGGAATATTCAGAGAGAGGTGAAAAACAGGAGAACTGCCAGGAAAATGAACAATCAAGACCAAATATCTGATTTGGAAAGTCAGACAAATGGGCGAATTTTTCTAGTTTGGCTATTTTGACCTAGAATTTTCAGTTCTCCAGTCATTCTCAAGGTTTTCACCTCTCTCTGAATAACCCTGACAGTTACCGGAGTTCCTTAAGGAATCCCAAGGGGGCCCTCACTCTGCTGGTTCTATACACACATATATAATGTTTTTGTGTTTTAACATTCCTTGCACTACGTGTCATTTGCCAGGCAAGTTTAAATACAAACATAGCAGTGAAAACCATTACAACGTGTTATAAAACTCAGCATCCACAGGCTGGTCGGGAAGGCTGGAATTTGATCCCTCTCTGAATCACATTGAAATAACAAAACAAAAACCACTAAAGAATTATTTTGAAAAATATATTTATATATTTACTGTAAAAGACATATGGCTTTCATAGAAAACGTTACTTTTATTACGAAATCCTCTTTTCCAAACTACCAAAATAACAACATTTTTATATTTATTTGCATCACCCGGGTACAATATTTCTACTTTTTTAGTAATACACTCAACAAAACAACGAATAATGTACACAAACAAAACAAACATCACGGATATTCTCAGGAGCTGAGAGGGTCTGCACTCACTTTTTCGTGCTGGGCTCTTCGATTTTCACCGCAGTGTCGTTGACTCCATTGGCTTGCTCCATTTTTTTATCCATATATTTCTCGCTGTCCATGGTTACAAATCTATACGATATATAAATAGATTCAAGAATTAATAAAAAAAAGAAAAAAGAGTAATAAGTCCCCAATCCATCCACTTTCTTATTGAGCCAAGTTATCATCTCATGAGGAAATATAAATAATGATACTATAAGGAGTTTAGCACAGCAGATATGAGATGTTTGTGCCCAGAGAGGTCGGGGTGGGTGACTGGCATTAAGATTGGCATTACAGTCGGATGCCCAAATTAGTATTAGAAATCCCCAATACAACCTGTAGGGCATTGATATATATATATATCAGTATATAAGTGGTGCAGTGTATATATATAATTTTCATATATATATCAGTGTATTAGTAGGGCAGTATAATATATATATATATATATATATATATATATATAGAAACCCCAGTGTGAGCTGAATGGACGCACTCAGGGACTTAAGTAAAAATTGATGCTTTAAGCTTTATTAAATCATATTAAAAAGCTGCCCGTGAGCTTCTCCTGAGGTGCCTTTATCAAGGTGCCTTTATCAAGGTGCACATTGATGAGAGCTCCTGAGACGGCCAAAACTTCGGGAGGTGCACCTTGATAAAGGCTCCTGAGAGGACCAAAACTTCGGGAGGTGCACCTTGATAAAGGCTCCTGAGAGGACCAAAACTTCGGGAGGTGCACCTTGATAAAGGCTCCTGAGAGGACCGAAACTTCGGGAGGTGCACCTTGATAAAGGCTCCTGAGAGGACCGAAACTTCGGGAGGTGCACCTTGATAAAGGCTCCTGAGAGGACCGAAACTTCGGGAGGTGCACCTTGATAAAGGCTCCTGAGAGGGCCGAAACTTCAGGAGAAGCTCACGGGCAGCTTTTTAATATGATTTAATAAAGTATCATTTTTAACTTTTTACTTAAGTCCCTGAGTGCCTCCATCCAGCTCACACTGGGGTTTCCACATTGTTCATTAGGACTTTGCTACTGGGCCATTGTTTCCTTGGTACATGCAGGTTTATATTGGATTTTTATATATATATATACATTACTGCCCTACTGATACACTGATATATATATATATATATATATACACTGCCCTACTGATACACTGATACATATATATATATATATACTGCCCTACTGATACACTGATACATATATATATATATATACTGCCCTACTGATACACTGATACATATATAAATATATATACTGCCCTACTGATACACTGATACATATATAAATATATACACTGCCCTACTGATACACTGATACATATATAAATATATATACTGCCCTACTGATACACTGATACATATATAAATATATATACTGCCCTACTGATACACTGATACATATATAAATATATACACTGCCCTACTGATACACTGATACATATATATATATATATACTGCCCTACTGATACACTGATACATATATATATATATATACTGCCCTACTGATACACTGATACATATATAAATATATATACTGCCCTACTGATACACTGATACATATATAAATATATACACTGCCCTACTGATACACTGATACATATATAATATATATACACTGCCCTACTGATACACTGATACATATATAAATATATACACTGCCCTACTGATACACTGATACATATATAAATATATACACTGCCCTACTGATACACTGATACATATATAAATATATATACTGCCCTACTGATACACTGATACATATATAAATATATATACTGCCCTACTGATACACTGATACATATATAAATATATATACTGCCCTACTGATACACTGAGATATACACTATATTGCCAAAAGTATTTGCTCACCTGCCTTGACTCGCATATGGATGGGTGAGCGAATACTTTTGGCAATATATTGTATATCTGTATAAATAACTGACCTACTGACACACTGAGATAAATAAATATACATATACTGCCCTACTAATAACACTGATATATATATATATATATATATATACTGACCTACTGACACACTGAGATAGATATATATACATATACTGCCCTACTAATAACACTGATATATATATAATATATATATATACTGACCTACTGACACACTGAGATAGATATATATACATATACTGCCCTACTAATAACACTGATATATATATATATATATATATATACTGACCTACTGACACACTGAGATAGATATATATACATATACTGCCCTACTAATAACACTGATATATATATATATATATATACTGACCTACTGACACACTGAGATAGATATATATACATATACTGCCCTACTAATAACACTGATATATATATATATACACTGCCGTACTGACACTCTGATATATATATACACTGCCCTACTGATACACTATATATACACTGCTGCCCTACTAATATACAGATCAGGACATACTTGAAAACTAGAGAAATCTCAATGTATCCTTCCTGGTAAAATCCTTTCTCAAAAAAATAATTATATATATATATATATACACTGCCCTACTAATATACTGTATAATTAACTCAGTTTATCAGTAGGGCAGTAATGTATATATTATATATATATATCAGTAGGGCAGTATATATATATATCAGAGTATCAGTAGGGCAGTAATGTATATATATATCAGTGTATCAGTAGGGCAGTATATATATATCAGTGTATCAGTAGGGCAGTATATATATATCAGTGTATCAGTAGGGCAGTATATATATATATCAGTGTATCAGTAGGGCAGTGTATATATATCAGTGTATCAGTAGGGCAGTATATATATATCAGTGTATCAGTAGGGCAGTATATATATATCAGTGTATCAGTAGGGCAGTATATATATATCAGTGTATCAGTAGGGCAGTGTATATATATCAGTGTATCAGTAGGGCAGTGTATATATATATATCAGTGTATCAGTAGGGCAGTATATATATATCAGTGTATCAGTAGGGCAGTATATATATATATCAGTGTATCAGTAGGGCAGTATATATATATCAGTGTATCAGTAGGGCAGTGTATATATATATATCAGTGTATCAGTAGGGCAGTAATGTATATATATATATCAGTGTATCAGTAGGGCAGTGTATATATATATATCAGTGTATCAGTAGGGCAGTATATATATATCAGTGTATCAGTAGGGCAGTGTATATATATATATATCAGTGTATCAGTAGGGCAGTAATGTATATATACAGTATATATCAGAGTGTGTATATCTCTTACCTGTGGTGCTGCTGTCCTGTCAGAGCTCAGTGTCCTTTGGGTAATAGTGTGGCCCCTTGCTGTCACCCGGGGCAAGTGGAAGTGACAGGCTCGGGTGTCTGTGCCGCGGGTTACTGTTATTCCCCGGGTTCCGCCTCGTGCTGGGCAGATGACACAGCAGGCTGTCTGTCCGGCCCCTCCCAGGCTCCTCGTGGCTTGCGCGGGGCGGCGCGGACAGGGTTAATGTTTAATGGATACAAAGTTTCTCACGCAGAGTGAGCCGCGCGCTGTATCACTCGCCCTAATCCTCACACTGCGCTACGGCCACGGAGAGCGCCACCACTCACAACAACGTGACCTGCCCGGCTATCTGCAACATGGAGCTGTGTGTGTGCCCAGGAGTCAGACCCCCATTCACCTCAGAGCCGCCTCAATACACAGACTGACATCCAGTGTATGTGAATTAGACATGTGCCCACCTTATATATTAACCAGGTGCCCACCTTATATATTAACCAGGTGCCCACCTTATATATTAACCATGTGCCCACCTTATATATTAACCATGTGCCCACCTTATGTATTAACCATGTGCCCTCCTTATATATTAACCAGGTGCCCACCTTATATATTAACCAGGTGCCCTCCTTATATATTAACCATGTGCCCTCCTTATATATTAACCATGTGCCCTCCTTATATAGTAACCATGTGCCCACCTTATGTATTAACCATGTGCCCTCCTTATGTATTAACCATGTGCCCACCTTATGTATTAACCATGTGCCCACCTTATATATTAACCATGTGCCCTCCTTATATATTAACCAGGTGCCCACCTTATGTATTAACCATGTGCCCACCTTATGTATTAACCATGTGCCCACCTTATATATTAACCATGTGCCCTCCTTATATATTAACCAGGTGCCCACCTTATGTATTAACCATGTGCCCTCCTTATATATTAACCATGTGCCCGCCTTATATATTAACCAGGTGCCCACCTTATGTATTAACCATGTGCCCACCTTATATATTAACCAGGTGCCCACCTTATATATTAACCAGGTGCCCACCTTATGTATTAACCATGTGCCCACCTTATGTATTAACCATGTGCCCACCTTATATATTAACCATGTGCCCTCCTTATATATTAACCAGGTGCCCACCTTATGTATTAACCATGTGCCCTCCTTATATATTAACCATGTGCCCGCCTTATACATTAACCAGGTGCCCACCTTATGTATTAACCATGTGCCCTCCTTATATATTAACCAGGTGCCCACCTTATGTATTAACCATGTGCCCTCCTTATATATTAACCATGTGCCCGCCTTATATATTAACCAGGTGCCCACCTTATGTATTAACCATGTGCCCTCCTTATATATTAACCATGTGCCCGCCTTATATATTAACCATGTGCCCTCCTTATGTATTAACCATGTGCCCACCTTATATATTAACCAGGTGCCCACCTTATGTATTAACCATGTGCCCTCCTTATGTATTAACCATGTGCCCACCTTATATATTAACCATGTGCCCACCTTATATATTAACCAGGTGCCCACCTTATGTATTAACCATGTGCCCACCTTATATATTAACCATGTGCCCTCCTTATGTATTAACCATGTGCCCACCTTATGTATTAACCATGTGCCCGCCTTATATAGTAACCATGTGCCCACCTTATGCATTAACCATGTGCCCTCCTTATATATTACCCATGTGCCCTCCTTTTATATTAACCATGTGCCCACCTTATGTATTAACCATGTGCCCTCCTTATGTATTAACCATGTGCCCGCCTTATATAGTAACCATGTGCCCACCTTATGTATTAACCATGTGCCCACCTTATATATTAACCATGTGCCCACCTTATGTATTAACCATGTACCCACCTTATGTATTAACCATGTGCCCGCCTTATATAGTAACCATGTGCCCACCTTATGTATTAACCAGGTGCCCTCCTTATATATTAACCATGTGCCCACCTTATGTATTAACCATGTGCCCACCTTATATATTAACCATGTGCCCTCCTTATGTATTAACCATGTGCCCACCTTATGTATTAACCATGTGCCCACCTTATATATTAACCATTTGCCCACCTTATGTATTAACCATGTGCCCACCTTATATATTAACCATGTGCCCACCTTATGTATTAACCATATGCCCTCCTTATGTATTAACCATGTGCCCTCCTTATGTATTAACCATGTGCCCGCCTTATATAGTAACCATGTGCCCACCTTATGTATTAACCATGTGCCCACCTTATATATTAACCATGTGCCCACCTTATGTATTAACCATGTGCCCACCTTATGTATTAACCATGTGCCCGCCTTATATAGTAACCATGTGCCCACCTTATGTATTAACCATGTGCCCTCCTTATATATTAACCATGTGCCCTCCTTATATATTAACCATGTGCCCACCTTATGTATTAACCATGTGCCCTCCTTATGTATTAACCATGTGCCCGCCTTATATAGTAACCATGTGCCCACCTTATGTATTAACCATGTGCCCACCTTATATATTAACCATGTGCCCACCTTATGTATTAACCATGTGCCCACCTTATGTATTAACCATGTGCCCGCCTTATATAGTAACCATGTGCCCACCTTATGTATTAACCAGGTGCCCTCCTTATGTATTAACCATGTGCCCACCTTATGTATTAACCATGTGCCCACCTTATATATTAACCATGTGCCCTCCCTATATATTAACCATGTGCCCACCTTATATATTAACCATTTGCCCTCCTTATATATTAACCATGTGCCCACCTTATGTATTAACCATGTGCCCGCCTTATATAGTAACCATGTGCCCACCTTATGTATTAACCATGTGCCCTCCTTATATATTAACCATGTGCCCACCTTATGTATTAACCATGTGCCCACCTTATATATTAACCATGTGCCCTCCTTATATATTAACCATGTGCCCACCTTATATATTAACCATGTGCCCTCCTTATATATTAACCATGTGCCCACCTTATATATTAACCATGTGCCCTCCTTATATATTAACCATGTGCCCACCTTATATATTAACCATGTGCCCGCCTTATATATTAACCATGTGCCCACCTTATATATTAACCACGTGCCCTCCTTATATATTACCATGTGCCCACCTTATATATTAACCATGTGCCCTCCTTATATATTAACCAGGTGCCCACCTTATATATTAACCTTGTGCCCTCCTTATATATTAACCATGTGCCCACCTTATATATTAACCATGTGCCCTCCTTATATATTACCCATGTACCCACCTTACATATTAACCATGTGCCAGTATCAGTGCCCTCCTTACATATTAACCATGTGCCCTCCTTATATATTAACCATGTGCCCTCCTTACATATTAACCATGTGCCCTCCTTATATATTAACCATGTGCCCGCCTTATATATTAACCATGTGCCCTCCTTATATATTAACCATGTGCCAGTATCACAGTGCCCTCCTTACATATTAACCATGTGCCAGTATCAGTGCCCTCCTTATATATTAACCATGTGCCCTCCTTATATATTAACCATATGCCCGCCTTATATATTAACCATGTGCCCTCCTTATATATTAACCATGTGCCAGTATCACAGTGCCCTACTTACATATTAACCATGTGCCAGTATCACAGTGCCCGCCTTATATATTAACCATGCGCCCTCCTTATATATTAACCATGTTCCAGTATCAGTGCCCTCCTTACATAGTAACCATGTGCCTGTATCACAGTGCCCTCCTTACATATTAACCATGTGCCAGTATCACAGTGCCCACCTTACATATTAACCATGTGCCAGTATCACAGTGCCCTCCTTACATATTAACCATGTGCCAGTATCAGTGCCCTCCTTACATATTAACCAGTGCCAGTATCACATTGCCCTCCTTACATATTAACCATGTGCCAGTATCAGTGCCCTCCTTACATATTAACCATGTGCCAGTATCACAGTGCCCACCTTACATATTAACCATGTGCCAGTATCACAGTGCCCACCTTACATATTAACCATGTGCCAGTATCACAGTGCCCACCTTACATATTAACCATGTGCCAGTATCAGTGCCCTCCTTACATATTAACCATGTGCCAGTATCACAGTGCCCTCCTTACATATTAACCATGTGCCAGTATCAGTGCCCTCCTTATATATTAACTATGTGCCCTCCTTATATATTAACCATGTGCCCGCCTTATATATTAACCATGTGCCAGTATCACAGTGCCCTACTTACATATTAACCATGTGCCAGTATCACAGTGCCCTACTTACATATTAACCATGTGCCAGTATCACAGTGCCCTCCTTACATATTAACCATGTGCCAGTATCACAGTGTCCTCCATACATATTAACCATGTGCCAGTATCAGTGCCCTCCTTACATATTAACCATGTGCCAGTATCACAGTGCCCACCTTACATATTAACCATGTGCCAGTATCAGTGCCCTCCTTACATATTAACCATGTGCCAGTATCACAGTGCCCACCTTACATATTAACCATGTGTGGCAGTATCAGTGCCCTCCTTACATATTAACCATGTGCCAGTATCACAGTGCCCACCTTATATATATTAACCATGTGCCAGTATCACAGTGCCCTCCTTACATATTAACCATGTGCCAGTATCACAGTGCCCTCCTTACATATTAACCATGTGCCAGTATCAGTGCCCTCCTTATATATTAACTATGTGCCCTCCTTATATATTAACCATGTGCCCGCCTTATATATTAACCATGTGCCAGTATCACAGTGCCCTACTTACATATTAACCATGTGCCAGTATCACAGTGCCCTACTTACATATTAACCATGTGCCAGTATCACAGTGCCCTCCTTACATATTAACCATGTGCCAGTATCACAGTGTCCTCCTTACATATTAACCATGTGCCAGTATCAGTGCCCTCCTTACATATTAACCATGTGACAGTATCACAGTGCCCACCTTACATATTAACCATGTGCCAGTATCAGTGCCCTCCTTACATATTAACCATGTGCCAGTATCACAGTGCCCACCTTACATATTAACCATGTGTGGCAGTATCAGTGCCCTCCTTACATATTAACCATGTGCCAGTATCACAGTGCCCACCTTATATATATTAACCATGTGCCAGTATCACAGTGCCCTCCTTACATATTAACCATGTGCCAGTATCACAATGCCCTCCTTACATAAACCATGTGCCAGTATCACAGTGCCCTCCTTACATATTAACCATGTGCCAGTATCACAGTGCCCTCCTAACATATTAACCATGTGCCAGTATCAGTGCCCTCCTTATATATTAACTATGTGCCCTCCTTATATATTAACCATGTGCCCGCCTTATATATTAACCATGTGCCCGTATCACAGTGCCCTACTTACATATTAACCATGTGCCAGTATCACAGTGCCCTACTTACATATTAACCATGTGCCAGTATCACAGTGCCCTCCTTACATATTAACCATGTGCCAGTATCACAGTGTCCTCCTTACATATTAACCATGTGCCAGTATCACAGTGCCCACCTTACATATTAACCATGTGCCAGTATCAGTGCCCTCCTTACATATTAACAATGTGCCTGTATCACAGTGCCCTCCTTACATATTAACCATGTGTCAGTATCACAGTGCCCTCCTTACATATTAACCATGTGCCAGTATCACAGTGCCCTCCTTACATATTAACCATGTGCCAGTATCAGTGCCCTCCTTACATATTAACCATGTGCCAGTATCAGTGCCCTCCTTACATATTAACCATGTGCCAGTATCACAGTGCCCACCTTACATATTAACCATGTGCCAGTATCAGTGCCCTCCTTACATATTAACCATGTGCCAGTATCACAGTGCCCTCCTTACATATTAACCATGTGCCAGTATCACAGTGCCCACCTTATATATATTAACCATGTGCCAGTATCACAGTGCCCACCTTATATATATTAACCATGTGCCAGTATCACAGTGCCCTCCTTACATATTAACCATGTGCCAGTATCACAGTGCCCTCCTTACATATTAACCATGTGCCAGTATCACAGTGCCCTCTTTACATATTAACCATGTGCCAGTATCACAGTGCCCTCTTTACATAAACCATGTGCCAGTATCACAGTGCCCTCCTTACATATTAACCATGTGCCAGTATCACAGTGCCCTCCTTACATAAACCATGTGCCAGTATCACAGTGCCCTCCTTACATATTAACCATGTGCCAGTATCAGTGCCCTCCTTATATATTAACTATGTGCCCTCCTTATATATTAACCATGTGCCCGCCTTATATATTAACCATGTGCCAGTATCACAGTGCCCTACTTACATATTAACCATGTGCCAGTATCACAGTGCCCTACTTACATATTAACCATGTGCCAGTATCACAGTGCCCTCCTTACATATTAACCATGTGCCAGTATCACAGTGTCCTCCTTACATATTAACCATGTGCCAGTATCACAGTACCCACCTTACATATTAACCATGTGCCAGTATCAGTGCCCTCCTTACATATTAACCATGTGCCTGTATCACAGTGCCCGCCTTACATATTAACCATGTGCCAGTATCACAGTGCCCACCTTACATATTAACCATGTGCCAGTATCACAGTGCCCTCCTTACATATTAACCATGTGCCAGTATCACAGTGCCCTCCTTACATATTAACCATGTGCCAGTATCAGTGCCCTCCTTACATATTAACCATGTGCCAGTATCAGTGCCCTCCTTACATATTAACCATGTGCCAGTATCAGTGCCCTCCTTACATATTAACCATGTGCCAGTATCACAGTGCCCACCTTACATATTAACCATGTGCCAGTATCAGTGCCCTCCTTACATATTAACCATGTGCCAGTATCACAGTGCCCTCCTTACATATTAACCATGTGCCAGTATCACAGTGCCCACCTTATATATATTAACCATGTGCCAGTATCACAGTGCCCACCTTACATATTAACCATGTGCCAGTATCACAGTGCCCTCCTTACATATTAACCATGTGCCAGTATCACAGTGCCCTCCTTACATATTAACCATGTGCCAGTATCAGTGCCCTCCTTACATATTAACCATGTGCCAGTATCAGTGCCCTCCTTACATATTAACCATGTGCCAGTATCAGTGCCCTCCTTACATATTAACCATGTGCCAGTATCACAGTGCCCACCTTACATATTAACCATGTGCCAGTATCAGTGCCCTCCTTACATATTAACCATGTGCCAGTATCACAGTGCCCTCCTTACATATAACCATGTGCCAGTATCACAGTGCCCACCTTATATATATTAACCATGTGCCAGTATCACAGTGCCCACCTTACATATTAACCATGTGCCAGTATCAGTGCCCTCCTTACATATTAACCATGTGCCAGTATCACAGTGCCCTCCTTACATATTAACCATGTGCCAGTATCACAGTGCCCACCTTATATATATTAACCATGTGCCAGTATCACAGTGCCCTCCTTACATATTAACCATGTGCCAGTATCACAGTGCCCTCCTTACATATTAACCATGTGCCAGTATCACAGTGCCCACCTTATATATTAAGCATGTATCAGTATCATGGAGCCTGCGAAGACCACCCGCTCTCTACCCAGTCGTCACGTACAGAGGGAGAGTGTACAATGGGTTATCAGCTCCAAGTTTCTGGACTTACTAACTCTACCCCCTCTCAGGGCCCCAAGTTATGCCAACGCAGCCCCCCTAAACCATACACACCCTTCCGACTATATGCTGCCACTACAAAAATAATAGAGCACTTTGAAACCCCCTTAACTGTATAGCACCCAATCCATGAGCCTAACCCTGTACAGCCATAAAATCTCCCAAATGGTAATTTCTACGGTACCGCTTAGGCTAGGGTCAGACGAACGCATTTTTAGCGTCGTCCGTGAATAAGTGTGTTCGAACGAATGGACGTATTTTTTCACGGAATACGCAATAGCGGTCATACGATGCGCATTTTCGTGCGTGATTTTGTACGGATCATCAATAAAACCCTTTTTTGTGTCTGGACGTTATGTTGGCCGAACATTAGCAGCGTCTGACGTCTCCTAATCACGCACACATGACGCTAGTGGACGCAGCGCACTCTGTCATTGGCCGTCATTTGCTACTACTATGGCCGTGATAAAGTGCGGCTGCACGCGCGTTCGCACTGCGTTCGTCTGACCCTAGCCTAAAACCAAAGCTTACATGAGGATTGCAATTCATATAGAGCCATAGACAGTACTGGGTAGAGGTGTACATTCGTTTTGTAACGAATCACAATTGATTTGATCCTAATTGAAACAAAAATTAAACGAAACGGTATATAACAAATATGATTCGTTATGCTGTTTCACTAGAGAACCATTGATTAAATGATTCCTGAGCAGGATTTGATCAATAGGGATTTCATTTAGTGATCTGAAATTCGAATCAATATCAACTATTGAATCAATGTCAATTTACAATACATACAAGTACTAACTAAAGCAAACAAATCAGAATCATTAGACTGTTACACAAAGCACCCTGTCCCTTTAAATTGACCTGTGGTGCTGAGTCTGTTGTCAGCACCACAAGGCAATGGACAGCTCAACATTTAACCTTAGCTTGCCTTTTAACAGCAGAATTTGATTCACTGGGGTTTTATTTACAGGGTTATTCAGAGAGCGTGAAAAGCAGGAGAATGACTGGAGAATGAAAAATTCTAGGTCAAAATAGCCGATTTGGAAAGTGATATGAAAGGGAGAATTTTTCTGGTATGGCTATTTTGACCTAGAATTTTTCATTCTCCAGTCATTCTCCTGCTTTTCACGCTATCTGAATAACCCTGATAGTGATCCGAAATTCAAATGAATATCAACTTTCGAATACTTACAATCAGTGGTGTATTTAGGTTTTGTGCTGCCCTAGACCTGACTAAAATTGTGCCCCCATAATTTAAATTTGACACACCCCTTCCTGTCAAGGTTATGCCTCTTCATGTTTAAACCACACCCATTCCTAGTTAGGCTCCACCTTTCCCTCTTAGAGCTCCACCTCTTCCTCTCTATATTATTAAAAAGTGGATACCAACAGGGTTATTCAAAGAGATTCGAAAAATCACTGCACCTTCGGTGACTTTTCGTTCTCTTCAATTCGGTTTCCTTTTGCCGATCCCATTTCGGTGACCCTGCGGTGTATTCAGCAAGCACCACAGGGCCCCCTAATTGCAGGGAAAAGCTACCGCAAACCCGACGAAAACGAACCGCAAAACCCACCGAATGCACGCCGAAAGCCCTCAAAAACATCTGAATTAACCTGCCGAAAACCACATAAAAACCCGAACAGTGCCGATCGCAGCCTTCGACACCGCAGAAGAGGCAGTGAATAAATTAGCAAAACAGTTTGTATGAATGTGTGAAAGTGAAACGCTGTTTGCAAAGAAACTACTGAGCGAAAATGTCTGAAATTTACACAGGAGGTCCAGGGAATGATAATAAAGAGGGCTGTTACAGAAAAAAGAAGAAAACTTAAAAAAAAACAATCGGACTTTTAAAAAAAAACAGAAAAATGCTTAAAATATCCTAAAAAATCTATAAATAAAGAGACTCTTTACTGCAGAATTTTATAATGAACGGTTTATTAGATATTGAATTAAAACGGGAATATTTTTAACATTGAAGCCTATGGGATTCTCCTGAATAAATGTGCCGAATTAAACCACCGAATGGCAGGGCATTTCGGGAACCTTTCACTGCTGGTTTGTGTTCTCTGAATAGCCGAAGCAGTGCTTTTTCATGGGGATTTCACTGCCCTCGAACAGGCACCGAACAGGCACCGTATGTTCAGGCAATTTGTCAGGATTTGGCGAATTGCCTGCTCTCTAGATAGCCGAATGGCCAAGAAAGGTAGCCGAACACTGATTTTCAGCGTTCGGTTACCTTTCTCAAGCAATTCGGATCTCTTTGAATAACCCTGCAAGTGTCTAGTTGTATATTTTGTATACCATTTCAAATGTTGTATCTATTATTTTAAGAGATAATCAAATAAAATGAAATGTGTAAATTCAACCATTTTTTCAAAGATCAGTCATGCATGTCAAGTATACTGGATCACAGGCGCTCTAATTGGTTGAATTAGCACGTGGTCAGTCCATGTGAGCACTAACGCTGCGCCAAGGCTTAAACCGCTGTTATTCAGTCATACAAGACAGTGCCACTGTACATATCAATACATCCAGTCTTTTATACTACTTTTGCCTTCGCACACATAATCACACACCATTCACTCCATACTTACAATCATGAAACTGAGATGATGATGTTTTTAATAACTTTAATTAAAAAGAATATATAAATATTCTAAAAAGAAATAAGTGCAAAGTGTTGAATAAGAGGATGCCATCCAGTGTGGGTTCATAAACAAAGCCACTTGTATAAGTGTCAGAAACAGTTACAAGCATTTATAAAGTGCCAACAAGTACTGTAGCGCTGTACAATGGGAGAGACAGAATAACAAATATTCATACACATTACACACAGAACAGTAAGAGAGCAGACCCTGCTCGAGAGCTTACAATCCAAGAGGAGAGGGGTGACACATTAGGTGAGGGTAAATAGTGTAGAAGAAGTAGCGGGGTGCACACAGCATAAAACCCACAGAAACATGCGCTGTGTATGAGCATATCCGAGCAACACAGCAATAAAACCCACAGAAACATGCGCTGTGTATGAGCATATCCGAGCAACACAGCAATAAAACCCACAGAAACATGCGCTGCGTATGAGCATATCCGAGCAACACAGCAATAAAACCCACAGAAACAAGTGCTGTGTATGAGCATATCCGAGCAACACCGCAATAAAACCCACAGAAACACGCGCTGTGTATGAGCATATCCGAGCAACACAGCAATAAAACCTACAGAAACATGCGCTGCGTATGAGCATATCCAAGCAACAAAGCAATAAAACCCACAGAAACGCGCGCTGTGTATGAGCATATCCGAGCAACACCGCAATAAAACCCACAGAAACATGTGCTGCGTATGAGCATATCCGAGCAACAAAGCAATAAAAGCCACAGAAAGTGTGCTGCGTATAAGCATATCCGAGCAACACTGCAATAAAACCCACAGAAACGTCCGCTGTGTATGAGCATATCTGGGCAACACAGCAATAAAACCCACAGAAACGTGCGCTGTGTATGAGCATATCCGAGGAACACAGCAATAAAACCCACAGAAACGTGCGCTGTATATGTGCATATCCGAGCAACAAAGCAATAAAACCCATACAAACGTGCGCTGTGTATGAGCATATCCGAGCAACAAAGCAATAAAACCCACACAAACGTTCGCTGAGTATGAGCATATCCGAGCAACAAAGCAATAAAACCCACAGAAACGTGCGCTGTGTATGAGCATATCCGAGCTAGGGTTGTCAAACCCGATCACTCCCACACTGTGTGGCAAAATATTTTTGTTGCTCAGAGGTACAGTATATGCTGTCACAGACACACACACACGTGTATATATATATAGTGTACATGTCCTTCCCATTTCAGCCCCATTCACCCCCAAATCAGCATCATTCACCCCAAACCTCAAATCAACCCTATCCTCCCCCCAAATCAGCCCCATTCACCCCAAACCAACCCTATTCACCCCTCAAATCAGCCCCATTAATCCCAGAACCACAAATCAGCTCCTTTACCCAGAGAGAAAAGGGTAAGAGAGAAAAGGGGAAAAGGGGGGGGGAGAGAGGAAGAGAGAGAGAGAAAAGGGAGAAGAGGAGAGGGGGAAGGGTGGAGAAGGGAAATGAGGAGGAAGGGGAAGAAGATAGAGAGGCTGCAGAAGAGACCTGCCTGTTTATCAGGACAATGCTGCCGGTGTTCCGTCGAGGAGTGCCAGATTGTCGAAAAATGCCCGAGCTACTCTGCGCATGCGCAGTGCACCTACGTCACACAAACTGGCAATCAAGCGGTCGATCAGCTGGCTTCTGTGACGTAGGCTCAATTGGGCACGAGCGTCGGACAGGCAAGCGCCACTCTGCGCAACACAAGGGAACCAGCCGTCCCAGCATCTTCCCCCAGCAGACAGCCGCCCACCCCTGGCCACTCGCCCCCCAGGAAGGGAGGACAAGGGAACCAGCCGACCTAGCGTCTCCCCCAGCAGACCGCCGCCCGCCCCCGGCCGCTCACACAGAGAGGGAGTGAATCAGCCGCCCTGTCCCAGAACGTCTCCCCGCATTGAGAGTCACAGACTCCGGGAGGGGATTGCTGCTTTCTCCCCTGGGGGAAGCCTGGATTGCAGGAGACCCAGGGGTCCAGAAGCCAGCTGATAGGCCGCTTGATTGACAGCTTGTGTGACGTAGGTGCACTGCGCATGCGCTGAGCGGCTCTGGCATTTTTCGACAATCTGGCACTCCTCGACGGAACACCGGGATGGAGGGGATGGGGCCAGCACACAGTGGAGACACAGGGAGACTCTGTAGCTGCATTCTGCCCCCACTGTGCCTAGCCAGATAGAAGAGGAGTGGGGGTGGCAATATCAGATTGCAGTTGTCAGCTGCCAGCTCCTCTCATGGATATGCCCCAGCTTCTCTCATGAATATGCCCCAGCTCCTCTCATGGATATTGCCCCAGCTCCACTCATGGATATGCCCCAGCTCCTCTCATGGATATTGCCCCAGCTCCTCTCATGGATATTGCCCCTGCTCCTCTCATGAATATGCCCCAGCTCCTCTCATGGATATTGCCCCAGCTCCTCTCATGGATATGCCCCAGCTCCTCTCATGGATATGCCCAAGCTCCTCTCATGGATATTGCCCCAGCTCCTCTCATGAATATTGCCCCCAGGCCCCAGCTTGCAGCCGTCGTGTGTTCTGCTCTCTCTGAGCGTCCGGCGGCATGGAGCTTGGGCGCTCGCCTAGGGGGAGCCACGTGGCCAGCCGTGATCTCGCAAGAACTCGGCTGGTGACGTGGTTCCCCCAGGCAAGCGCGAAGCTCCATAGTTTCGGACACTCGCAGGGAGCCGAACACTGCGTCGCAGTCACCTGGTGCAGGCCGCACCCCCTGCCCCCACCTTGCGACGCCACTGTCCGGGGGATTAACACACCGGCTGCCGCGGATCACAGTGAGCGGCAGCCGGGCAGCTTTTTTAGTGCAGAAGTCTTTTTTTTTGCCGCCCCCTAAAAGTGCCACAAAAGTGCCGCCCTAGGCCTAGTCGGCCTAGACCAAGATACATCGCTGCTTACAATACATACAAGTACTAAAGCAAACGACATTATGAAAAAAATCAGATTCGTTTGAGTGTTACACAAAGCACTCTGTCCCTGTAAATTGACCTGTGGAGCTGAATCTGTTGTCAGCCCCACAGGCCAATGGACAGCTCAACATTTAACCCTGCTATGCTGATGGATTAAAGCCATAATTTAATGCCATGTGCTGGAATATTTTTTCTTGATATCGTGCTATGTCCTTGGAGTGAGGACTTTCCAGCAGCAGCTTGAAGGTGGGAAGTAGCAACCTGAACTGAACTTTATTCAACATTTAACCTTAACTTGCCTTTTAACAGCAAGATTTGATCAATTGGGGTTTTATTTAGTGATTCGAAATTCAAATTGATATCAACTATCGAATCGATCGTAAGTTACAATGGGGTTTATGGCGATCCGATATACCAAACTAAACGAAATGAAATGAAATAACGAAAACAAAATTAATTTGAAACTAAACAAAGCAAATTTTCCAGCCGTGCACATCTCTAGTACTGGGTTACAAAGTTTTAATGGCAAAAGACAAAAATAAAATTTTACACAGTGCCACTATCACATGTACAAGACATACAAAATATAATAAAACGTGCAAGTACAGTTCTTGAAATAAAATGGGACTTAGAGAGTACTAGGAAGCCGGCTCCCATGGGTATTCCAGCGTGTACGTCCCTTGTTCTTAGATGTTGCCTCAACAAAAAAAGCCTTAGAAAATACACTGAGATTTGGGTGAGCATTGTGTAAAAAGAACTTACCCACCTGCGTCTGCTGGCTTCCCTTTAGCGACCCCATTTTAACGTGATATTACGGGGCAGGTGCTAACTCGGCAACTTGCCCGGAACGCAGCGCTACCCTCTCTGATACTTGTGGCAGCGCTTTCGCGAGTATCACCTCTTGGAATGCATAGGACTCCATGGAGGCTTGTGCTGCCGGGTTGGGTGACCTGCACGATCTCGCAGTGATTTGCTGAGGGAGACTGGGGACTATTGTCTCACTCTGCTCCCGGCGGCCAGAAGCGGCAGATCATGCAGCCGTTCACGCCGCGGGATGAGAGGTGAGTATCTGATTTTTTTTGGGGGGTGTTATGCTGGACGCTAAATGACTCTGCAGAAGCGGTATCAGTTGGCACTAGCTTCGAGCTGTGGTTAACTTTTTCGTTACCACATTGGTATGGTAATTAGCATTAGGACTTTGTGCTTCACATGTTGGGCCCTATTACATTCCTAACGCAAAAACGCTCACGCAGCGCAGGATTTTTTGCGCACAGCATTAAGCGTTAAGGCGCGAAAATTAACGGTAGTAATACAATCCTCACGCATTTTTTCATCCGTCAAAAAATAACATTCGTAAAACCGACGTGCAAAAATGCACGCAAAGCACCGTTGCGCGCAGAAATCAGTGAGCGCAATGTAATATTTGACGTGAGTAGGTCATTTTTTGACGCGAGTCCGTCATATTTTGACGCGAGTCCGTCATTGTTTTGCGCGAGTCTGTCATTTTTTGCAGACTGCACACAACAGACATACGTTTTGACGGAAGACAAGGTAGTGGCCGTCATTTTTGACAGATCTAGTAAAAAAAACATGCGCATCGACGTTCTCCGTTGTGAATCCGCAGTTTTGTACGGTCAGATTGTTACAATTTGACGTTACCACCAGCTTTTCAAAGACGTTAAAATTATGCGCGCAAACGTTGTCCGTTAAAATTTGCGCTAAGATTGTAATACCATGCGCGCACCAGTGCACAAACGCATTTGCGCTCACAATGTTAAGTATAGGACGCGCACAGTTCATTATGCTCGCGCAGGTGCATCCGCGTTAAACGTCACCGCGCATTTTTTGTGTGGACGTTGTAATACGACGTTCAGCTCAAAGGGTTTTGCCCCTCGCGTTAACGCGTCTTTGCGCACGGGCAAAATTGTGCGCAAGGAATGTAATAGGGCCCATTAGGTATAGGGAACACAAAGTACAGTAAGCTCATGCAAACGAGTGCAATCACCGATACGCTAACATATTTTTTAACCCGTTAGCGTTTGGATGGGGGGGCATGCATTAACCCCTTAAGAACGCAGGGGTGGCGCCTTTAAGGTGTTTAAATTTGCCGGCGAGGCGTACAGGTACGCCTCACCGACAGGTGCTGTCGTACAGCACTAATTTTGGGCCCTCCCCGCAGCCGGCGTGCAGTGCGCGTCATTGGCTGCTTGGGACGGCTTGATTTCAGGCCGTCCCTGTGCAGCCAATGACGCGCACCGCGAGTCAGCGCTCGCAGGCTGCGGGGAGGGGCCGAGGCGGCCCCATTGAAGACAGCGGGGCGTACCTGTACGCCCCGCGTCTTCAAAGCCCACCCGCCGTCAGGATGTCATGGAACTTCCTGCGGCGTTAAAGTCACTTAACCAAGTGATAACCCTCACATATCTGAGTGCTACCGCAAGCGTTAAGATTGTAATAGGGATAGGAATTAGCTGATGCCGAGATGAAGAGACGTGCCACGAGTTAGCTCCCGCTCAAAAACCCTATATTGGACGTCTTTCCACGATCCTCTCCCTGACTGAGGACCGATATACCTGCAAGGACCCCTGCTGGAGCACGTCGGTGCCGCGGTGAGTGCTCCAAAGCTCTCGAAAAACGGAAGGGGCATCGCTGGGTCCTCACGGGCCTTCAGCACGCCGAGAGCCTGCGCCGCGTACGGCCGATCCCACGCTGTACCCTACTTCCGGGGACGCAGCAGATGGCACCTTGAGGCCGAATACCGTGAGCCCAACCTCTGGGAACACGGCGCTGAAGCCGGCTGAATGCCCCCCTATACCCCGTAACGGACCCCACTTACAGCTCGGGACCCTTATATCGGGCTCCCACGCGGCGGCGCATGACCGCGGCCCCTCCCGGTTTCACTGGGCACCGATTGGACACCTGCCCCTCGCCACTGCCGGATGCCCAGGGAGAAGGAAAGCGGGCAGAAACATCCCAACACATCTTCCCCACATGAACGGTCCCCCATCAACCTCCTAACATCTCCAATGGAGATATTCTGGATCCGGCCCACATCACGCCTCATCTAGTCCACCGCAGCAACTCCCTTTGTGTCTTGGCTAGCTGCCACCTAGCAATTTTTCTGGGTGATCCTCCCCGGCTCATCTGACGTGCCTCCTCAATTTTTTATTAAATCATTTCTTCGGTGGACCCCAACGGGCCCACTACCCTTGTATTTAATGATTGCTGGACTTTTTAAAAAAAAAAAAAAAAAAAGAAATAACAATTTTTTTGGTGACCCCTTAGTGGGCCACTACCAGACCTTCTCAAACCCCCCCCTTCCCCTTTTTTTTTTCTTTCTTTTTCTTTCCCTCTCTCTTTTCCCGCCTTTCTTCTCTTTGCTCGACGGCATTACATGGCCACCTAGACTAAGTGCTTCCACCCACCTCCGACTTCTCCCCTGTACGAAGTACTCTAAAGGGACTATGGGCCACGGAAAAAACCTACCAGGCGCCAGAGACCCCCGGACACGGTGGGGACCCTTCCACTCCTGGTATCCGACAGTTCTTCGCTCCGCCGCCAGGCCAGTCTGGGGCACCGGCCTCTCCCACTATGGAGCTGACCTCGCCAGGAAGTTCCTTGTTGCCCTCACACTCAACGACGGACGCATGGGAGGCTGACGTCCTCCAACTTCTGCGCTCTCTCCCAACTAAACAAGACCTGATGGTGGCCAACACCGCCCTCCGCCAATCGCTGGCGGCAGATATCCAGCTGCTTCGAGATGACATCACGGGCCTTCGAGATCGCCTGGAGTGAGTGGAAAGCGGTCACAGAGACCAGTCCACTTTAATCACAGACACCTCATCACGTGTTGATGTGCACCATCACCTATTACGCACGCTGACACGCCACGTGGAAGATCTCGAAAATCATGGCCGCAGACAAAATGTCAGAATCCGGGGCCTACCTGAAGGGGAGAGTTCACCTGCAGAATTGGGTAGGATTTTACCGCCTATTTAACACCATCCTCGGCCATGATCACACCTCACATATTGACATAGAACGTTATCACAGAGTATTTCGCCCAAAAGGGCCAGCGGATTCCCCACCGAGGGATGTTATTTGTTTTTTCCTCCGCTTCGGCGTTAAAGAAGAGATTATGCGCCGAGCGCGTGAAAGGCCACATATCAAATTTGAGGGAGTTACTATCGCTCTGTTCCACGATGTTTCACCTATCACACTGCACACCCGCAGAGCCTTGAGACCACTTACAATGGCGCTACAAAAGGAAAACTTACAATATCGCTGGCTGCACCCCTTCGGGATTCAGGTCCGCACTCCACATGGCCTGGTCACAGCCTGCACCGAAGCTGATCTAGGAGGTTTTTAACGAGCTTTACACCTCCCACCTACCACCCTATTGTCTTGGCCGGACCCAACTGCAGCCTATGCACCCAAAACGCCTCCTCCGCAACGTCACCTCAGACCAAAACACCCCCGACGGGAATCTCCTCATTCAGCCACTTTCACTCCCTCCAGTTCTCAGGAGGGGTGAGATCGTCAATCTGACTTTTAACCCTCTAAATTGGACTTGGCACCCGTTGGCAAGTGGTCACCCTATTTGAAAACCTTGTGCCTACCCACGACCCACTACCTTTTTCCTGTGACCACCGCACACGGAGGTGGCGGAACCTTTGACGTACCCTTCAACCCCCCCTTTTTTTTAACCCTTTTTGAGAAGGCGCTCATTACACGTCCCCCACTGAGCTGCAACCCACCCTTATTCTGGTGGTCCGTGTGTTCTCTCCCGACACCTCGATAGGTGCCACGGGTTTGTTTAACACACAAGTTGCGACAGCTTTGTTGATTTTTTTCTGCTGTTTTACCTGTTTGATAGTTTTAAGTAACGCAACTGTTTCTATTGATTAGTGCATTTTACTGTTTGTTATTTGTTAAACCTTCTCCTGCGTGATGGCATTCACCCCAGACACCCTTAGGGTGCTCACCCTGAATGCAGGGGGCTTAAATGTCCCCACGAAACGACATATTGCCCTTCGGGAATTTTTTAAGTTACGAGCTTCTGTGGTCCTGGTACAGGAGACTCACTTCGCTCTTGATAAAGCTCCGAGATTGCGTAACCACCACTTCCCCACAGGTTATTTCGGGAACTGTAGAGATGGCAAAGTCCGCGGCACCGCTATACTGTTTTCCAGACATGTCCCCTTTACGCTACTGGACGCTAAATACGACGAGGGAGGCAGATACACCTTGGTTAAGGGCACCATAGGCTCACAGACCTACACTTTCGCGTCTGTCTACCTACCCAACAAGGGCCAACATCGAGCTCTGCGTGACGTCCTCCGCACCATCATGTCATTCACAGAGGGATACTCTTGCTGGGGGCGACCTTAACCTAGCGCTTGACCCCCGAGTGGATACCTCTCGTTGCACGACTAGTGTGGCTCCCTCAGTGCACCAACAGGCTCGACTCCATCTTCACGACAACAGACTAATTGACTGCTGGCGAGCTATGCACCCAACAGTTAGAAACTACACATACTATAGCACCATACATGACCGATATTCACGACTCGACTACCTACTCATCCCATCCAACTTTGCGCACCTCCTACAGTCGGTCACCATAGGCGCCACGGGCTGGGCAGACCATTGTCCGGTCCTTATGACAATCGCATCCTCACTCTACCGACCCAAATCGCACACTGGCGGCTAAACGAGACTCTTCTGAACGACCCTGACATAATGACGGGACTGAGTGATACGCTCAGACACTACTTCTCTGAAAACACCTCACCTGATTCTCCACCCCCGACAATCTGGGAAGCGCACAAAGCAGTCGCAAGGGGTTATCTGATTTCACAAGGCGCGCGCCTCAAAAGAGAACGGACACAACACACCCTTATCCGAAATCTAGAACTGACACACAAGAACACATTATCAGACCAGATTTATGCAGAACTCCTGGGGCACAAAGCTGAACTACACTCCCTGCTTAATATCAGTGCCTTAACTGCTATAAAACGCACCAAACGACTCTTCTATGATCATGGGAATAAATGCGGAAAACTTCTAGCCCATGCCCTACGTAAATGCAATAGGGCCATGTACATCCCTAAACTACGCACACCGACTAAAGAGCTGCTCACACACCCACGGGATTTGATGGACCTCTTACTTACTCACTTCACAGATACGTACAACATCCCTGCCCCCTCCACCCCGCTGTTACAACCTGCTATCGATGATTATATAAGGGCCCACCTTGACAAATCCCTCACACCTGAGACTAGACGATTACTGGAACAACCGATCACGGGGGCAGAGCTAACTGAAGCCATTAAACGGACCCCGGCGGGCAAGGCCCCCGGCCCTGACGGACTACCCCTCCTATATTACAAACCCCTCCGGAAAATTCTCGACCCGCAATGGCTGCTGGCTTTTAATTCCATAACGGACGGGGACCCACTGACCGCCCAGACCCTGATGGCCACAGTAACTCTCATCCCCAAGCCAGGCAAGGACACGGAGCTCTGCGGCAATTATAGGCCTATCTCATTATTAAATCAGGATGTAAAATTGTTTGCCAAAATCCTTGCTACTCGTCTCAGCCCCTACATCCCACAGCTTATACATACTGATCAATCGGGCTTTATTCCGGGAAGGAAGGGCAGAGCAAACACTGTACGAGCGATTAACTGAATCCATTTAACGTCCAAAAATCAGAATGACCCTACGCTACTTCTCTCCACTGACGCGGAAAAGGCCTTTGACCGCGTCAGTTGGCACTTCCTTTTCAGCACATTGCGCCACATTGGTTTAGGTCAAAACATGATGGCGTGGGTTGAATCGCTGTACTGCAACCTCTCTGCCAGTCTTAATGTAAATGGGGCCCTTTCACCCCACTTCCGCATTAAAAACGGCACTAGGCAGGGTTGCCCCCTTTCCCCATTGCTGTTTGCCCTCACCCTTGAGCCTTTTCTACAGGTGATCCGCACGCACCCCCAACTGCACGGAGTATCGGTGACAGGGACGGAACACCGTGTTGCGGCATATGCAGACGATATGCTGTTCTTTGTTCGCAGACCGATGGAGGCCTTACCGCACCTAATTAAACTCTTTGCGGAATACGGGGCCATCAGCAACCTCCGTATTAATATGGAAAAATCAGAAATCCTACCCATAAATGTCCCCGCTGAACTACAGACGACTTTAAAACATATGTTCCCTTTCCGATGGTGAAATAGTAGCCTTAAATACTTGGGGATCAACCTCACCGCGACCTGTAAAGATCTATTCCATACGAATTATAAACCTTTGCTTACTGCTCTGACAACAGATCTACAACAATGGTCCTTCCCACACATCTCATGGTTCGGGCGAATTAATGTAGTGAAGATGAACATACTGCCCCGCGTCCTTTACCTTTTTCAAGCGCTCCCTATCCTCTTGCCCCCCTCCTTCTTTGTGCAGCTACGCACAATGATTTCCACCTGTCGGGTATATTACACAGAAAGGAAAAATTTAAAATGGATGTTTGTAGCCATTTTGTTTTTAAAGACAGTTTCTTTTCTTTAAAATTTTCTCTAGGTTTAGAAATGAACGAGATTTTTTTTACAGAGTTCATTCCTGGGTGAAGTCTTTTATATTTTTTTTAAGAAGTGCCAGACATGAAGGAACCTAGAATGTTTGTGTGTGATAAGGCTAGGGTTAGTGCTAAGACGTGTCATAATTAAATTTATTGGTCTGTCTTAAGTTTTTTAAAACAAAAAAAAATTTTGTCTTTTGGTATAGGAATAAGAGTTAATATCTCTAATATAGATTTATATTTACAAAATATATGTTTATAATCAAGGTATATTTTATTATATTTACAGTAGGAAATATATACTCCAATAAATATTGTAGAAAGTATATAATTGGTAAATAATAAAAATTACTAAAGAATAGATTCTGTTGAGTTAACCAGAAGAGAATTTAGCTGATAGTAAGTAATTTCAAAAGGGAGTAGGGATATAAATCAGATGGAGACATCGTGTCTAATGACTGAGAGAGAGGTTCTTTGTTAAGTCAGATTGAATTTTTGACCCGAGATAAGAATATTAAAAAGAAATGGTGGAATTAATTAAGAAGTGCAATACTGCCCTCTAGAGGATAGTAAATATTATAATTGATGTATCAATAATATTTCCAGTGACGTCAAATTGACTATAATAAGCGGCAATGTTATTTGCAAGTCAGTCGGAGATTTCAGCATTGAGAGACAAACACCGCAATGCATTCAGACGTCCAGTATACCTGACACTCTGAGAGTCGGAGATTCCAGCATTCAGACTCACACTGCCATGCATTACACATGACCCTCTGAGAGTCCAAGATTCCAACACTCAGACTCACACCACGATGCAGGCAGATCCCAAGACATGAGGCAATCAAGATTCTCACCAAATTTCTGACTCTCACCAAATCTCTAACTCACATGCATTGATTATCTGATCGATAATCTTCACACATTCCAAAATTATTACATCAGGAATTCCAAGGCAGACTTATCAACATCCAAATTGGACAGGTAATGTATGAAAAAAAAAAGAATTAATGTAAATATATATATTTGTAGATTCTTGCAATGTAGACTGAGATTTCTCAGATATTTGGGTTAGATCCAAATTCTAAGTATTTTCTATTCTGCAGATAGAAATATGAAGAAGTGGATATAAGGATTTATTCCTAAAAGAAATGTTGTAAGATTGATACCAATATATATTGAATTTGGAAATTACTGTGATTAAAATTAATAAGCAAGGAATTATATAACTACAAAATAAAAAGCAAAAGATTAGAAGTTTGATTCTCGAGATTAGGGGAGGATTCACTAAATAAGTTTTTATTACTTATCATTAAATTAGCTCATCTTTTGTTGATCCATGTAGTATAGAGATATATATATATATATAAGAGCTGGCTGGTTAAACATTGTTTGCTGGGAAATGCATGTTGTATTAAGCAGAAATGTTTATTAACCATTTGTGTTTTAGTTACTAACTGATAAGGTAAATGATATTAATCATATATGCAGTTACTAACCGGAGATACATATATTGTGAAGCTAGTTTTTATATGCTAATGGATTGTGGTTTGTAAATTTTTGTTTATGATATGAGATTTGAAACTTTTTTGTATACGTAGTAAATATATATATATATTTTTTATCCGATTATTGATTATTGTATTTTTCAAAGCAAAACACAGACAATTAAAAGAATTCAGGATAATTTCTAAGAAATATAAACGATTGATATTTGTGTCTCGTATGGATTTCTTATGAAATAATAATCCCTGATATATTGGAGGCAACTGCCGAGGTAGGTCCAGTAAGTCCAATATAGACATATTGGAGGCCTGGCTGATAAATCCAATATATAACGTGTTGTATTCACATGCAAAGATTATATCCGACACACCTATGTCTGGAACTCTAAAAAACCACTCATTAGTCTGGCCTTACTGATGGCCCCTAAACAGTTAGGCGTGGCACTCCCACAATTTTGGCACTACTACCTGGCCTCGCACCTACAACGCATAATGGAATGGTCCACCTGCTCGCTAATTAGGTCTTGGATCGCGATAGAGCAAGGATCCGCGTGATGCCCCCTGTCCTGCCTCCCTTGGCTACCAATCTCCACGCAAAAGACCATGACCGACCCTCACCCCCTAATACACGCCACCCTGAGAGCCTGGCGCTCACTGAAGTCTTCAGCAGGCATAGCTCCCTTCCCCTCGCCGCTCCTACCCCTGCAATGGTTGCCAGCTTTCTCTAGATCCCTGCTCCCGATGGACTCGGACGACCTGCCTCTCCCTCCAAGACCTAAGCATTTTCTGAATGAAACAGGCCCAATCCCTTGTGACCACTTACCCATCCCACACGCAAACTCATTCCTATTGAGGTTCCATCATCACAGACTCATTCAGTCATTACGAGCCCTTGCTCCACCATCAGACTTTATCAGACCGCTCACGCAATACGAGACGCTGATAGAGAGGGGCAGATACCCATCGCACTGCCTCTCTTTAATGTATAACATGCTCCAAGCCACGTCACCCCTGAATAGCCCCGCTCGCTCTAGCTGGGAACGCGAACTAAAATTATCCTTTGACGACCCCCAATGGAGCGCTATTTGCCAATTGGCACATTCCAGCTCCACAGCAGTAAGGGTTCAAGAGGCCAATTACAAAGTGCTCACGAGATGGCATAAAACTCCCCAGATACTGAGCCACTATGCAGACGGGGAGGCCGGCAGCTGCTGGAGATGTAATGCACCCAATGCCTCGGCTCTCCACATATGGTGGGATTGCCCTGTCCTCTCTGGATTTTGGCGCTCCGTACACGACTGCCTTTGTGAAGTCACGGAACTGCCACCCCCATTTACCCCGGAATATTGCCTACTTAATCACACTGAGGTCCCATCCGTGGTATTTTGGAAATCGATCACAGTCAGACTCCTACACGCTGCACGTCTGGTCATACCGATGTTCTGGCGTAAACCCATTGCCCCACCTCTAGCTGTATGGTTGCGCGAAGTGGAAAATATCCGATCGGCGGAGGAAAGGGTCACCCTGTCTCTAGGTAAAGTGGTTGAACATTATCACTCCTGGCATTATTGGCTAAACACCTGCCTGCCCCGGGTGGGCAGGAATGTCCCCCGAACTCAATAAACCCGCTCCATTATCCCGTATACTCCCCACTGAGTTTCCCCTCTCCACCCATCCCCTCCCGAAGCTACCGCCTACCACTATGAAGTTTATTCCACCCGACCATAGACAAGAGTCCCCTGTTCAAGCCCACAGACTTTGTATGCACAGCAAATGCCACGTTTTATGCCACACTTTAAGCTCTTCATTTATTTACTGTAATATTGTACACTGTTGACATTGCCTATGTATGACTTATCGATATCTTAATAAAGAACAATATGTTAAAAAAAAAAGATTGTGGGGGGCGGAGCTGGACGGCGAGGTTAATGGCCGCATAATCTGAGAGCTCCGTGTACACCGAGTGAGACCCGCAGCGTTTGGAGCCTATTGCTCCCACCACCGGATTCTCTCGCCCACCCAGACGGTTGTGGATCCGTGGAACTCGACCTGGGTCGTCTCCCTCTGCTCGGATGCCCTGCGGAGCGTTTATTCGACCCGATCCCGTTTTTAGGCCTTGAGGCGGTGGTCATTGCAGGAGCCTCGGGTAGGGATAGAATTCGCAGCCTGCCGGGATCCCAGAGAGGTCGATCTGTTCCCCTTCCTTGCCTCTCTACACAGGACAATGGAGAAGACAGGATCCGAGCTCTCCCTCCTTACCCTGCCGCCTGGCTGGGGACGCGGCTGGACTTCTACTCCCAGTCAGGTGAGGGAGATACCCCCCGGGGAGGCTAAATTCCAGTTTCCTGCCCGGGACCTACCCGACGGAGCCGAGAGGGAGCCGTCTGCGATGGGCAGGAGCCACCTTGAGGCTCCACTGTCAGCCTACCAACGTGGGGCAGACCGAGAATCGCCCGGACCCGGCATAGCCCTGCACCTCCCGCGACACCGAGCCACGCAACAGGGAGGGCCGGAGACACGTGGTGCGGCCTTCCCGGGGGTGCGCAGCCCTCACAGGGCAGACGGACACCGACGGCAGCTTCTGTCCCTGCTCCCCCTTTGATCGTCCGCCGGAAGATCGCCCATATAAGTGAGACCATCAGGCCAGACGAGCCCCCCCAGGAGAACGGTGGAGACACTGTCCAATGCTTGGAGACCTCTGCTCGGAGACTGGGTCTCTCACCGCAACCCACCTTTTCCTGACGGGGAAAGGCGGCATACCTCTCCTGGGTGGGGCAGGAGAGGAACGGGGGAAACAAGGAGAAGGACAATTTAAATTACGATCACAAGAGGTTCCCCCTTCCCCCCCTTTTTTTTTTTTTTGGCCGGTCCCTGCGGAGCCCACTACTCCATGGGCGCAACTTTATAACGCAACTCTTGATAAGGGACTGTGCCCTGCTGGGCAGTATGGATGGCTGCCTGAAGCTGTAGCGACAAGCCCAAGAGACTCCTTTGAAGCCTTCTAAGCGCCCTACTGAAGCACGACTTCTCTACGCGAGTCCCCCCGTCATGCCCGGGACTAAATCTGGACGTAACCCGGGTCAAAAGGACATCTCTCGGTGTTTCACCCCTGCTCGATCAGCGGCCTCTACATCTCCAAAGATGGCGACACCCGCCGAGGAATCGGCGACCCAAGACGCACCGTACACGCGCCGGGACATACAAGACCTGCGTCAACTCCTTCTGTCTGTTAAAGATGACCTACAAGCAGACCTTAGGGCTGGCATTGATGGTCTGAGGGCAGATCTGGGGACCCTTGGGACGCGTACGACGGCCCTAGAGCAGCGAGCGGATGAAGCCCAGGCAGCGGACACTGTGGTGCGAGCGGATCTGGCGGTCCTTCAAAACAAATACGAACTCCTACAGGAGGCGGTTGAGGATATGGATAATCGGTCCCGCCGCTCCAACCTTCGGCTCCGTAACATCCCTGAGACGGTGGGGAATTTACGGGACTTCCTTCATCGCTACTTCCAGACGCTTCTGCCCGAGACACCAGAGGAGGAACTGTTACTTGACCGGGCCCACAGAGCTTTACGCCCGAAACCCTCAGAGACGGATCCTCCTAGAGACGTGATACTAAGATGTCACTATTACACTACCAAAGAAGCTATACTCCAGGCGGTGCGCAACGCTGCCCCGACCCTCGACCGCGTCACTCCTCACTTTTATAATGATCTGGCTCCATCCACACTTCAGAAACGCCGGGCGCTCAAGCCCCTCATGGATCTTCTCCGCCAGAGGGACGTCAGATACCGCTGGGGGTTTCCATTCCGCCTTCTCATTCCTCACAACGGTACTTTCTTGTCCCTCCATTCGCCAGCAGATAGCTCGACTGTCCTGGAGACGCTGGGCATCCCGGAACCCCGGATCTTTTTGTGCGGGGAGAGGCCGGGGGCGGGCCGCGGAGGCAAGATCGGAGACGCTCACCAGTGCGCTAGCCTACAGGACACTGCTGACATCATCCCCCCCCCATCTCCCTACATAGCATGAGAAGGATTTATCTCTCGTCTTCTCCACGGGACTTTACCCACTGGACTTCACTTGGTCCCCCCGAGTACTAATCTGGGATTTCACGATGAGGACAAGAGAGCTGGGAGGAATGCCTGATACCCGGCGGGGGACCATACCTGACGGACCCTTTCGAGTTGGATCCCAGTTCTACGGTCGATGTCCTGTTGATGGATCGCTGCTCTCTGGTAGAAGCCTCCAGGATCCGGGTCCCCGGGGACCTTTACAGCTTCTGGTCCCGGCTGCTCTGGGACGGGGGGAGGGAAGTTTGATGGGCCAGTTGTGTCTGGACATTGACTCACCTGTTGACTTGGGGGATGCCTGGGTGGGCTCTCAGGGATTTCGATGCTGAATATTAGGTCACGGTCCCCCCTTATGGGACTCTATGGGATGGCGGCCTTCTCCTCGTTGTCACTCTCGCCCCCGAGTGCGTACCTAGTGGTCGGTACAATCCACCACGAGACACATTTTTTTTTGGTGTCTTCTATCCCCCCTTTTTCTCCCCTTCTCTCTTTTTCTCTTTTTTACTTCTTCCCTTTTTCTCTCCTCCTCTTTTCCTTTCTCTCTATTTCTCCCTTCTCCTTTCCCTCCACTCTTTTATCTCCGGTTTTATCTCTTTTCCCCCTTCCTCTTTCTCATCTCACCTTTTATCACTCCCATCTGTTTGTTCTCTCATGGCTGAGAGGGGGGGCGAGGCACGGGCCCGCCTCAAAGTAATTTCGCACAATGTAAAGGGTCTACTGTCCCCGAACAAGAGGCGAGGGGCCACCAGATATTACCGGAAACTTTGCGCAGATGTGGTCATCCTGCAGGAGACTCACTTTACGCGGGGCAGAGTCCCGGGTTATTGGGGGGAGGGTTTCACCGAGCATTATCACTCCGCTGGAAGCTCCCGCAAGACAGGGGTCTCGATACTGATGCGAGGAAGTCTTCATTTCCATCTTACCCATCAGGAGTCAGCTATGGATGGCAGATACCTGCGGGTGACTGGGACGATCGGAGGCAAGCCGGTCACCTTTGTTAGTGTTTATGCCCCTTCCCCCCCTGGGGGCCCTTTTTGGAGGGCATTGGAGGATAGATTTGCGCAGCTACCGAATAGGGGTGTCTTTGTGGGAGGAGATTTCAATGCGGTCATGGATCTTTATCTTGATCGTAGTAAGACAGCACTTAACCGTGCTCCTCTCCGTAGTTCCAAGACCTTCCGTGGCGTAGTCCAGGCGGCCAATCTGTATGATTCTTGGCGGTTGCTCCACCCTAGAGACCGAGACTATTCCTTTTATTCGAATCCCCATGACTCGTATTCCAGATTAGACCATATTTTTTGCAGTAGAGACAATATCGCGGCCCTCGTTTCCTCCACCATTCACGAAATCTCGTGGTCTGACCATGCTGCAGTTGAGATAGCACTATTGGGTTGGGGGATATCAGGCTCGGCCAGTGTGTGGCGTTTTAATGCTTCCCTCTTACTTGACCCGGGTTTGAAAGATACCATGAACCTTGACCTGACGGACTTCTTCGAACGCAACTTCAACCCAGGCATGGCTACTACCACAGTGTGGGAGGTGCACAAGGCGTTCATACACGGCAAACTTATCGCTATAGCGTCCCGCCGCAAGCAAGAACGGGCGGCTGAGATGGTGTCACTAACAACTAAGGTGGGCAACTTAGAGCGGGAGCATAAAAGGACTGGGGACGCCACTCTGTTGAGGGAGTTGCTGGAGGCCAGGGGGAGTCTCAACATGTGTTGTCCCGTCAGGTTCAGGCGGCGCTTCAGTGGACGGGTCGAAAGTTCTTTGAGAAGAGCAACAAACCTGACACCCTTCTGGCCCGCCGGCTGAAGCAGCAGACCCGGGAGCGTACAGTGCGAGCGGTACGCCTTAGCTCTGGCGAGATGACCTCTAACCCCCGGGACATTTCAGGGGCCTTCTGCTCTTATTATGCGTCTCTCTATAACGGCACTACTGCGACACCGGGTCCAGCAGGGGAGGAACTTATCCGGGAATTTCTCAGTCGCACCAATTTGCCTTCCTTCAGCCACCCGCAGCGCGTGGATATGGCAGCCCCCATCTCAACGGAGGAAGTTGCAGAGGTGATCAAACATTTGCATTCATCTAAATCCCCGGGCCGGATGGCTTCTCGGTCCCCTACTATAAAGGATTGAGTCCGGCCCTGCTCCAGCCCTTGACCAGACTGTTTAACACCTACGTGAAGGGAAAGGAGGTCCCGTCTTCTGACATGCTCCTGGCCCGCATTGTGGTCATCCCAAAGCCGGGCAAGGACCCGGTGGTATGCTCCAGCTATAGGCCCATCTCCCTGATAAACGTGGACATGAAGATCTACGCCAAAATTTTGGCTAACAGAATTGGTCGCTATATCGCCGAGGTTATCCATCCTGACCAGGTGGGCTTTATCCCCGGTAGAGAGGCCCCGGATAATATCAGAAGGGCCCTTAATCTGATCCAGGTCGCTAAAACCTCGGGTGGAAGTACTTTTCTCCTCTCTCTAGACGCCGAAAAGACCTTTGACCGGGTTGATTGGAATTATTTATGGGCGACATTGACCTCCTTTGGAATACGGGGAGACCTTTTGACGGCAATACAGGCTCTATATGCAGGCCCCAGGGCGCAGGTCGACACGGGAGGGTTCCTCTCGGCCCCCTTCTTTATTTTAAACGGGACCCGACAGGGTTGCCCCCTGTCGCCACTCCTATTCGCCCTATCTATAGAACCCCTGGCTGCGTATATTAGGGACCACCCCGATGTCCGGGGGGTGGAAGTAAGGGGAAAACCATACAAGCTGTCCCTTTTTGCTGATGATGTTCTCCTGTCTCTGACCTCGCCCATCACCACCCTCCCCAATCTGATGAGGGCCCTGAGGGATTACGGTAGGGTCTCGGGCTATAAACTTAATGCAGACAAGAGTGAGGTGCTTGACCTTAACCTAACGGAAGGGGAGAAGGCAGTGATCAGAGATCGGTTCCCTTTTCGATGGTGCCGCTCATCTATGGGCTCCCTGGGGACCCAGCTAACTCCCACTTGGGATCAGCTGTACACGGCTAATTACGGGGTATTGCTTCCCACCCTCCACACACTGTTGTCTACATGGGCCCATTTGAATCTTTCGCTCTTTGGTCGGATATACGCGGTCAAGATGACCCTGTTACCGAAGCTGCTGTACCTTTTCAGAACACTGACAATCCCTATTCGCAGGGCTGACCTGACTTTTCTTCAGTCGGCCATCCACTCTTTTATTTGGGGAGGTCGTCGAGGCCGGTTACCTAAAAACCTTATGTTTCAATCCAGACGACGGGGAGGCATGGGAGTCCCACACCTCTACACCTACTACAAAGCGGCCCAATTTGCGATGCTCTCTATGATTAACCTAAGAAGCGGGGCCCCGCTCTGGACCACCCTAGAACAAGATATGGGGGGACCACAACTATTGTGCACGCTTCAATGGGCCCCTAAAGCCACTCCACGGACACTCCACAATAGCCCCACGCTGCAGCATTCACTGCGCTTATGGAACCTCTATAGAGATGGAGATGGTCTGTCCCCCCTGGGCTCGGGCCTCCAATCTTTATTCTACAACCCAAGGTTCCCGGAAGGAAACCCTCCTAGGGCGTTCACTTGGTGGCTCAGATCTGACATCACAGAACTGCGCGATTTGACTTTGCAGGGCCGCCCGGTCACCCTCGGTTATCTAAGGGAGTCGAAAGCGCTACCCCCCTCGGAGACATTCAGAGCCCTCCAACTGTTACATTTTGTCAGGGGAACCCTTAGAGAGACACCGGACCGCAGACTGACCCTTTATGAGACCTGCTGTCGTCGGAAGCATAGAGGGCGCGGCTTGATCTCCTCGCTCTACTCTCTCATCCTTGATGCGACCTTTCCGCAGGAGGCGCCTTATGTTGCGAGGTGGGAAGAGGACCTGGGGAGCTCTCTGGAGGGCGACGAGTGGGCAGACATTATTGACAGGACCTCCCGGGTCACAATCTGTACCGCGGTTCGCGAGAACTGTTACAAGGTCATGGCAAGGTGTTATATCCACCCGCGGCGCCTCGATAAGATGTACCCGGGGACGACGTCGACTTGCTTCAGGGGATGCGGTGAAGAGGGGACGTATATGTATGCATGGTGGGAATGTGGCATGGTCAGGACTATCTGGACGGAGGTGTTTGGTGACTTGAGCAGGGCACTAGGGACACATTTATGTCCGGACCCCTGGACAGCACTCCTTAACCGCCCGTACCCCGAGGCACGCCTTGCACGCGGCGAACATTCTCTGGTCTCTAGGGTGTGCGCTGCGGTACGCATCTGCTTGGCTAAGACCTGGAAGGGCGCCCCTCCCCCGCGCCAGCTGATAGAAGCCAAAATTTGGCACATGGTTACGATGGAACGCCTGACGGCAGTGGTTCTAGACAGAATGGCCCACTTTGAGGCTGTCTGGTCGCCATGGCTGACGGCGTTTGCTTCTCCGGCCTCTGCTCGCATTGCTTTCTCAGGTTAGGCGAGGGTCTGGCGAGGTCGGGCCCGTGGCTTTACCCCCTCTCCCTTCCTTTCTCTCCCCCTTCCTCCCCCTCTTCTTTTCCTTTTAATACCCCTTGGGGGCATTTATGTGGGGCTTTCCCCTCTCTACCAACAGTACATAGAACAACGGATGTTTCTTTATTCTTTTCCCCCCCTTCTTTTTTTTTTCCTTCCTCTCTTTCTCCTTTTTTCTTGACGCTTCTCTCCTGTTCTTTAAATTTCAGCATTTGAGGTTGTAGTCTCATCTACGTATTGCTCTTTAAACTATAGAACAACTGAGAGAGTGGTTTGGAATGTTTGCAATTATACATGTTTTGATGATGGGTCTCACGTCCGCACCGTATCTGATACGAGACTTTATTGCATTTACGCTTATCTGTATTGTTTATTCTCCCTCAATAAAAACCTGTTGAATTAAAAAAAAAAAAGAAAAAGAGTGTAATAGGGCCCAATGGCTCTGGTTAAGTCAACACCAACTTTGGAATGGGGCTTCTTATATGTAAACCATGTGCCAGTAACACAGTGTCCTCCCTACATACAATGTGCCAGTATCACAGTGCCCACCTTATATGTTAACAATGTGCCAGTATCACAGTGTCAATTTTATATGTTACAAAATGTGCCAGTATCATGGCGCCCACCTTGTAGATTAACCATGTGCCAGTTTCACATTGCCCACGTTATGGATTAACAATGTGCCAGTATCACAGTGCCGTTATACGTTAACAGTGTGCCAGTATCACAATGTCCACCTTATAGATTAACCATGTTCCGGTATCATTTTTCCTACCTTATATTCTTTTGTATTAGATATATATAGAAAAATCGGTGTATAAGTCATGTGCCAATACCATTTAGACCTTCTGACCAGCCATTAGATATTAGTCATGTACACTCCCTAAAAATCAAGCCATGATATCATGCCCAGCTAATAGTCACGTGGCATTAGATATAATCACATGCCCATGTTTGGTTATTATCCATGTGACATCTCTATACATTAGCCATGTTCCCAAGACAGGTGTAAACGTAGTCAGATTTTACCAACTTCATAGACTTTAACCCTTTCGCTGCTGAGGCATTTCCCGCCTCTGTGCTGAGGTCATTTTTACCGATTTTGCTCATCATGTTTAAACGTGTTTTGAAGGCTCATTTTAGTATATGACCCAGACATATTATATATCGTTCTTTCCGTCAGACTCGGAAGATTCATAATATGTCATTATTATAAGTATACGTCATGACCTGTCTGTATATTATAACAAAAAATGCAATAAAATATGAATTTTCAATAATTTACAACGTGTAAAGTGTTTTTTTTCACATTTTAACATGCGAGCAATTGCGGTTATAGTTTGTATGGGGTGCGCTTGTTAAAAAAATTAGAGATGGGGTCTCGTTACATTTTTTTTTGGGGAAAATTACGCAATTTTTAACAAACGCACCGCATACAAAAATCGTTAGTGCAGCATTATTGTTCACATTATAATTGAAATGGGAACAATATTGCTGCATTAACGAACCAAAAAAAGAAAAAAAAACTTGTTTATTTTTTTTTTTATAATTTTTTTTTAAATTTTTTTTTTTTTTTTAAAAGCTTTTTTCATACTCATGTTTGGTATTGTTGGAACGGCCATGCTATGGCCGATCCAACAATACCAAACATTAAGCACTAACTGCCACGGATCAGGAGATAGGGGGTTCATTGGAACCCCCTATCTCCACCATTGGTGGCAGTTAGGGGTTAACTCCAGGACTGGAGTTATGCACGATGCACGATGACGCCAGGCCTCAGGGGGCATTCCCGGAAGCTTGGCCGACATCCAAGATGTCGGCCAGCTCCGGGAAAGGATCACGAACCGGCGCTTTTCGGCACCGATTCGTGATCCGGCCCCCATGTGGTTAATGCCAGGTACCATTTGGAAGGGCAGGCTGTGCCCTTCCAAACGGTGCCTGGGTTAACCCCCTGCACGCCGCCGATCGGGAGGGAGAGAGGACCTCCCCCCTCCCTTTCAGGCGCCTCCTCCGCACATGCGGGGGGGGGCGCCTGAATTAGGTGTCATCGCGCTCCCGCGATGACACCTAATTACTCCGGCAGCGGTTCCGGGTGCTGGGCTGACATCGAGGATGTCAGCCCGCACTGGGGGGGCCAGCGATCGGCCGGAACCCGGCCGAATGCTGGCCAAAAAGGGAGGACGCGCTCAACGCGTCCTCCGCAAGGAACGATACTGCGGGTGGACGCACTGAGCGCGTCCTCCGCAGTGAAGTGGTTAATGTCTCTGGTAAATTGACACCTGGCTTGGAATCCAGCCCTCAATTCCCAGATATTTGTTATGCTGATCTCAGGGCTTTGTGGTCCTGGAGCTAAGGATTCTGGGGACTCTTCCCAATCATCGTCCTTTAATACTTTCATCTAAACTTTACCCCAAACTAGGTGCCCTGTACAGAAACAAATCCTGCCTGAGCCCCGCGGTAAGAAAGCAGATTGTACAACAAATGCTTATGCCAATTATTGAATATGGAGATGTAGTGTATGCAGCCGCCCCGCAAACGCACCTTCATAAACTTACTACATTGTATAACTCATTCTGTCGCTTTGTGCTACAATGTAACTACATGACCCACCATTGTGACATGTTAAAAGAACAAAACTGGCCGTCGTTGGAATCTAGACGCACTCTTCACCTTTCCAACCTGGTGTTTAAGAGCTTTTCCCTATGTATCTGAATAGGCTGCTTCCCTCAGCAGTTCCCTCATCCTATAACCTCCGATCCAGGACCGGCACCTTACTTGCAATACCACAATACGAAAGGAAAGTGGCTCGATCCTCATTTTCCTACAGAGCACCGCAAATATGGAATAACCTCCCAGACGCCATCAAATCGTCCCCCAGTCTAAAGTCCCTTAAGAGCTCCCTATTAACATACCTCAATACAGAATGCACCTGTAAACCTGTAACATAGTGACTATATACAGAATGCACCTGTAAACATGTAACATAGTGATTCTATTTCCTACATATTTATTTTCTGTTAATCTGTATATTTGTTTTGTATTAATATCTTGCATTTTACTACTTTGTATTTCTGTAACAATGTTCTTGAACCCAGGACATACCGTATTTTTCGCTCCATAAGACGCACCTGACCATAAGACGCACCTAGTTTTTAGAGGAGGAAAACCGGAAAATAAATATTCTGAATGAAATAGTGAAATAATGGATATTGCCCCAGCTCGTGGATATGCCTTAGCTCACACATGGATTTGCCCCAGCCAGCTCTCACATGGATTTGCCCCATCAGCTCTCACATGGATTTGCCCCAGCCAGCTCACACATGGATTTGCCCCAGCCAGCTCACACATGGATTTGCCCCATCAGCTCACACATGGATTTGCCCATCAGCTCTCACATGGATTTGCCCCATCAGCTCACACATGGATTTGCCCCAGCCAGCTCTCACATGGATTTGCCCCAGCCAGCTCACACATGGATTTGCCCCAGCCAGCTCACACATGGATTTGCCCCATCAGCTCACACATGGATTTGCCCCATCAGCTCACACATGGATTTGCCCCATCAGCTCTTACATGGATTTGCCCCAGCCAGCTCACACATGGATTTGCCCCAGCCAGCTCACACATGGATTTGCCCCAGCCAGCTCACACATGGATTTGCCCCATCAGCTCTCACATGGATTTGCCCCATCAGCTCTCACATGGATTTGCCCCAGCCAGCTCACACATGGATTTGCCCCATCAGCTCACACATGGATTTGCCCCATCAGCTCACACATGGATTTGCCCCAGCCAGCTCACACATGGATTTGCCCCAGCCAGCTCACACATGGATTTGCCCCATCAGCTCACACATGGATTTGCCCCATCAGCTCACACATGGATTTGCCCCATCAGCTCACACATGGATTTGCCCCAGCCAGCTCACACATGGATTTGCCCCAGCCAGCTCACACATGGATTTGCCCCATCAGCTCTCACATGGATTTGCCCCAGCCAGCTCACACATGGATTTGCCCCAGCCAGCTCACACATGGATTTGCCCCAGCCAGCTCACACATGGATTTGCCCCAGCCAGCTCACACATGGATTTGCCCCATCAGCTCACACATGGATTTGCCCCATCAGCTCACACATGGATTTGCCCCATCAGCTCACACATGGATTTGCCCCAGCCAGCTCACACATGGATTTGCCCCAGCCAGCTCACACATGGATTTGCCCCATCAGCTCTCACATGGATTTGCCCCAGCCAGCTCACACATGGATTTGCCCCAGCCAGCTCACACATGGATTTGCCCCAGCCAGCTCACACATGGATTTGCCCCATCAGCTCTCACATGGATTTGCCCCATCAGCTCTCACATGGATTTGCCCCAGCCAGCTCACACATGGATTTGCCCCATCAGCTCACACATGGATTTGCCCCATCAGCTCACACATGGATTTGCCCCAGCCAGCTCACACATGGATTTGCCCCAGCCAGCTCACACATGGATTTGCCCCATCAGCTCACACATGGATTTGCCCCATCAGCTCACACATGGATTTGCCCCATCAGCTCACACATGGATTTGCCCCATCAGCTCACACATGGATTTGCCCCATCAGCTCACACATGGATTTGCCCCAGCCAGCTCACACATGGATTTGCCCCAGCCAGCTCACACATGGATTTGCCCCATCAGCTCTCACATGGATTTGCCCCAGCCAGCTCACACATGGATTTGCCCCAGCCAGCTCACACATGGATTTGCCCCAGCCAGCTCACACATGGATTTGCCCCAGCCAGCTCACACATGGATTTGCCCCAGCCAGCTCACACATGGATTTGCCCCATCAGCTCACACATGGATTTGCCCCATCAGCTCACACATGGATTTGCCCCATCAGCTCACACATGGATTTGCCCCAGCCAGCTCACACATGGATTTGCCCCAGCCAGCTCACACATGGATTTGCCCCATCAGCTCTCACATGGATTTGCCCCAGCCAGCTCACACATGGATTTGCCCCAGCCAGCTCACACATGGATTTGCCCCAGCCAGCTCACACATGGATTTGCCCCAGCCAGCTCACACATGGATTTGCCCCAGCCAGCTCACACATTGATAATGCCCCAGCTCACATATGGATATGGCCCAGCAGCTCGTGGATGTGCCTCCGCTCACCTGCCGCCGCCGCCGCCGCGTTCGTCTCCCTCTGAGCATGCGTCCGGCGGCAGGAAGCTTGGGCACTCGCCTGGGGGAGCCACGTGACCGCGATCTCCCGAGATCGCGGTCACGTGGCTCCCCCAGGCGAGTGCCCAAGCTTCCTGCCGCCGGACGCATGCTCAGAGGGAGACGAACGCGGCGGCGGCAGGTGAGCGGAGGCACATCCACGAGCTGCTGGGCCATATTCGCTCCATAAGACGCACCCACTTTTCCCCCCACTTTTTGGGGGGAAAAAAGTGCGTCTTATGGAGCGAAAAATACGGTACTTGAAAACGAGAGAATAATCTCAATGTATCCTTCCTGGTAAAATCCTTTATAAATAAATAAATACATCTGTGCCTGATCTACATGACCTCTCTAGGAAAACTGATCAGCTCCTTTGGATTCCAGTACCACCTATACGTAACGCTGATGACACTCAAATATACCTCTCCTCCCCTGATCTCTCTCCGGCTCCCTGGATCGAGTCACAGACTGCCTCTCCGCCGTCTTGAATTGGATTCCCATCTTCCTGCTTCCTTAAACTCAATCTTGACAAAACTGAAATTCTCGTTGTTCCTCCCTCCAAGAAAAACACCTTGTGTACCTCCCCCCTCTGCCCGTCTCTCTATTGGTGTTCCAGGATACAGGTTAAAATACTGACGCTCCGGTTCAAATTGCTGAATAACCCAACCCCTCCTTACATGTCTTCATTACTCCGCAAGCACATCCCGTCTAGACAACTCCGGTCAGCGGGCGATCTCCGCCTGTCATCTGTTTATACCCGCACAGCCAACTCTCGCCTCAAAGACTTCTCAATGGCAGCTCCGGTCCTGTGGAATGACTTGCCTCGTCCTATCAAACTCTCTCCTGACTTTCAGGCCTTCAAGAAATCCCTCAAAACCCATCTCTTCAGATCAGCGTACCATATCACTGATCAACTCATCCCTCTGCTCACGTACTCACACATGATGGAAGCTTGTTCTATGGCTCCACCATTCCCAAACCACTGGCACTAATGATCCTGCCGTCCAGTAAAATTCCCCTTGTCTTCCTCAACCCCAAATCCTCTAAACTGTAAGCTCCAATGAGCAGTGCCCTCCACACCTATTGTTTCCATTTTATGTTCGTTTATCTATATCTCGTTCTCTTTGGTTATTGTAAAGCGCTGCAGAAACTGTTGGCGCTATAATAATAATAATTATTACCAAGTGATTTTTTTTTAAAGCACTCCTATACTTCTGGTTTTATAGAAAATCATGTTCCATTACCCACACAGAAAAAAACATACAGAATCTTATCTACTGTATATGTTCACTGTAGGTAAGTCTTCTTTGACAGGCAGAGGGCTCCCTCTCCTGGCCAAAAATCACTAGTACATGTACATTACAGCTCAGGCTCTGTGTTTCCTTGAAGGAAATACTGGATCTCCAAGCTTTTAAAGCAATTTCAGCACATCTGCTGTCATGTTGATACTTTAGGGGTCCTGGAGCCCATTTGCATTAAACAAAATTCATTTTCATTGCTTCAAGAACAGAACAAATTGAGTATACTCGATCTCAGGGCACCTGCAGGCTCTTTTGGAGATTGTCAGGTTTATTCAAAGAGATCTGAATGGCTCCCGAAAGGGAACCGAATGCTGAAAATCAGCATTCAGTTACCTTTCTTGGCCATTCGGCTATCCAGAGAGCAGGCAATTCGCCAAATCCTGGTGAATTGCCTGCACATACGGTGCCTGTTCGAGGGCAGTGAATCCCCATAGAGAAGCAATGCTTCGGCTATTCAGAGAACAAAACCCAGCAGTGAAAGGTTCCCGAAATGCCCTGTCATTCGGTGGTTTAATTCGGCAAGTTTAGTCAGGCGAATCCCATAGGCTTCAATGTTTAAAAATATTCCCGTTTTAATTCAATATCTAATAAATCGTAGATTATAAAATTCTGCAATAAAGAGTCTCTTTATTTATAGATTTATTAGGATATTTTAAGCATTTTTCGGGATTTTTTTAAAAAAAAATTTAACTTTACTTATTTTTTCTGCAACAGCCCTTTTTATTATCATTCCCTGGACCTCATATGTAAATTTCAGACATTTTCACTCAGTAGTTTCTTTGCAAACAGAGTTTCACTTTTCAAACATTCAAGCAAACTGTTTTTTTTAATTTATTCACTGCATTCATCTGCGGTGTCGGATTTTTCCGGCAGCTGCGCTGCGTGTGATCGGCTCCTGCTCGGGTTTTTCTGGCGTTTTCGGTGGGTTAAGCCAGATGTTTGTGCGGGTTTCGGTGTGCGTTCGCCCACGTTTTGCGGTGAGTTTTCGGCGGGTTTGCGGCGACCTTTCCCTGCAATTCAGGGACCCTGTGGTGCTTGCTGAATACACCGCAGGGTCGCCGAAATGGGATCGCCAAATCGAACCGAACTGAAGAGAACGAAAAGTCACCGAAACGTGCGGTGGCTTTTCGATTCTCTTCGAATAACCCTGTGTGTGTACTCGATCGTGGTGAAGAAGGGGTTAAATACTAGCTATAATATAAATATATTAAATATGATATAAAGAAACAATATTAATAATATAAATTAATAATGTTAGGAAATTAAGGTATTTAAATGCATACATAAATAAAATTGATAAATCGTGTTTACCAGTCGTAACAGATTCAGATTCATTGTATCCATGGAAGCTTTTATGAATATTAGCCATGACCGTTAAATGTCCCGGAAAATTTCTGAATCTATTGCAGCTCTAAGAGCAGCGGTGAGAAATATCACTGACACACTGGGTGAGTTACTCTGGAAGTGAGCCGAGACATTGCAGGAAATGAAACGTGATGAGGTAATATAGATATTATCACAGGTAAATGCTTTATGTGTTGAATACGATTCCTCCTATTACAAAACAGAATTAATTGGATACTTCAGGGATCGATTAACAAAATCTGACACATCAAATGACTTTCAGAGGAGAATTAGTAAATAAAAGTTGGTTTAAAGGGACACTCTAGGCCAAGGGTCAGCAACCTTGGCTCCCTAGATATTTTGGAACTACATTTACCATGAGGCTCATCCATGCTGTTGAGTGACTGAGCATCATGGGAGATGTAGTTCCAAAATATTCAGGGAGCCAAGGTTGCTGACCCCTGCTCTAGGCACTCTGACCACTTCAGCTTACTAACGTGGTAGGCAGCTTTTTTTGCCCAGCAGCGCTGTGTTAGGCTAGGGTCAGACTAACGCATTTTTCACGTTGTCCGTGAAAATGTGCGTTCGAAGAATGGACGTATTTTTTCACGGAATACGCGATAGCGGTCATACGATGCGCAGTTTCATCCGTGATTTTGTACGGATCATCAATAAAACCCTTTTTGCGTCTGGACGTTATGTTGGCCGGACATTAGCAGCGTCTGACGTCTCCTAATCACGCACACACGCCTCTAGCCGACGCAGCGCACTCTGTACGTCAGTACTAGTGGTTTAACGTTCTCGAAAAAATGCGTTCATTTTCCACTTGCGTTGCGCAGCCGGACTTTTGTGCGACCGTACTTCGTATATTGGCCGTCATTGCCCGTCATCTGCTGCTAGTGCGGCCGTGATTAAGTGCGCCTGCACGCGCGTTCGCACTGCCTCAGTCTGACCCTAGCCTTAAGTGTAGGAGTTTCCTCCGGCCACAAAGCGATCACTCAGAAGATGGGATTTTGAATACCCTCCCTGAAAGGAAATAACTCAGGGGCTGATGATGTCAGCATTGTCTGCGTGCTGACATCATCCTGTCTCTTGAATGCTTGCAACAGAGAGGGTTTGGGGAGGCAGCGGTCGTGGGTTTGTGCTACGCAGTCCGTATGCAGCAAACTGCAATGCACTGTGTGTCCTGACGTCTGTCTATCATGGCCAAACAGAGTGGGATAAAATCTGTAAAAAAGGAAAAAAATATAGGGTAATATCCCACTTAAAATTGGCGAAGAGTGGATATAATTGGCCACTCACATGTACCAAACCAAATTGCGACACTCCTCATCCCCACAGGGATCCTCAGTCAAACCGGAGAAGTTCAATGCAGAGAATAAAATCAGGAGCATAATACATGTAAAAGAGATTAAAAAACAACAACAAAATAGTGCAGATTGTACACAATATGTAAATACAAAACTTCATTTATTGCACGCACATTAATAAAAAAGATTAAGAACACATCTTATGCATGAAGTGACCAACCGGAACCAGGGACCCAGATAGAAACAGTCCAATGTTCATGAATCCTTAGGTTCTGGAACAGTCTGATGGAAAAGCTCAACGTATTTCATCAAAGTTGACTTCCTCAGGAGGACCTTTCTGTCAGGGTCCGCATTATGGTTTTCAGCAATATGAGCTACCCCTTCTGTCTGATCAGGCCAGGTGGGCTAGCCTTTGCTCTCTATGTGCATGAATGAACCTCGGCTGGCCATGATGCCTGTTCACCAGTTATCCTTCCATTGCACCACTTCTGGTAGGCACTAACCTCTGCAGACAGGGAACCTGCTACAAGACTTGTCTGTTTTGGAGTTGCTCTGCCCCAGTCATCTAGCCATCACTATTTGGCCCTTGTCAAGCGTACTCAGATCTTTTCGATTGCCCATATTTCCTGCTTCCGACTCACGGAATTCAAGAAGTGTCTGTTCACTTGCTGCCTAATATATCCCACCATGACATGACAGGTGCCACGGTAACCATAAAATCAATGTTACTCACTTCACCTGTCAGTGGTTTTAATGTTGTGGCTGAACAGTTTGAACATAGGCATCTTGGGAAATGTAGTCCCACAACAAGAGCAATATTGTTACCTATTGCAGCGTTATGAGACAGCTCTGGGATATATTTCTCCTGCCTTGCATCATTATGTCATAACTGATGAATCGTCCAGGCTCATAGGCAGGTTTTAGTTACAGTGAACTTTGTACTGTGTACTTGGAGTAGGTCAACAGGTTCTGTGCTGTACAGATTATATGTGGCGCTAATTAATGAACAGTTCACATGTTTTTATTGAATCACTTTGGTACTAACATAATTCAGGAGCGCTAATGGTGAGGGGGCATAATATTTTTATATGCACAAATTAAGATACATTTCTGGAGAGACTGTCAGCTCAGCGCTCTAGATCTGTTACAAAAGCAGATCCTGGGTTCTGGCTGGGTTCCTTGCCAGAAGGAACGGCATTTATTCGAGTGTGGGAATGAGGATCTGTCACTCAGAGAAATATTCTTTAACAGCATTCCACTGGGGCAGTGTGCATTGACATTTCAAAGTTTTTTCTCTTCAAGGTGGTCATTTCGATTGACTTAGGTTAAGGTCAGACTAACGCAGTATTAACGTGCGTTTAGCAGCACTAAATCACGGCCGCGCTAGCAGCACATTACGTCCAATGCCGGGCAGCATACGAAGAACGGCCGCACAAAAGTGCGGCTGCGCAACGCAAGTGGCAAACGAACGCATTTTTTCGAGAACGTCAAACCGCTAGTACTGACGTACAGAGTGCGCTGCGTCCACCAGCGGCGTGTGTGTGTAATTAGGAGACGTCAGACGCTGCTAATGTCCGGCCAACATCACGTCCAGACACAAAAAGGGTTTTATAGATAACCGTACAAAATCACGGACGAAAATGCGCATCGTATGACCGCTATCGCGTATTCCGTGAAAAAATGCGTCCATTCGTTCGAACGCACTTTTTCACGGACAACGCGAAAAATGCGTTAGTCTGACTCTAGCCTTAAAGGGACACTCCATTCACCCTGATCACTTTAGCTTTTTACTCTCTGACTTGGCTGTTTGTCAATTATTTGGAAGTGGTTGGTTGCTTCACATTTAGGGAATAATCCCAGTTGTCGGATTGATTTTGGGACCCCAAATCCTAATTATATGGAGGTCCTATTTTCTGGAGGTGCAGTGTTTTTGGTGGTCTGTCCCAGGGGTCATGTTTTTTTTAAAAAAAAATGTTGGATCTCATCAAAAATATCTTCCCCCTATTAACGACTGTCACCTTGCACCGCCCACACATACTCACATTTTCTAGAACAACAACTACAGCCTGGATATATCCCTGTGTGCTTCATTGTCCTGGTGCCAAAAATCCCAATAAATCAATATATATGGCATTGAGGGATTGGGATACACTCAGAGGCTTCCAACAGTGTAGAATCCAAAAGCGTTTATTGAATCTTCATTTAAAAGATCCTGTACATATGGGCCAGGATGGACCAGGATCTTTTAAATCCCTCGACGCCATATACATTTTAAATTATGTATATATGTTAGGGAAAAATATATGAAAAATCACATTAATTGTGGTTTAACAAAGAAACATATGATTGAACACCTGTCTATTAAAGTAATAGCTCGTAAGACCAATTGGAACTCAGTTCTGCCTACAAAAATAGCAGAGGAACGGCGTTGCCATGCTTTCCTACTCAGCTTGACTCCTGGTTTATCCACATTAGGCAAAAACAACACTCGCAGGGTGTACCGAGATGATTGTAGGAATCAATCTATTGAACAGAGAAAAAAGGCTCTTGCTACTTTTGGTGACCGAAGGGGGGGGGGGGTAACCCCAATTTAACAATTGAAAAGAGCTAAGTTTTATTTTATTCTTTGACTATCTCCACTATCTTTTTCAATTATCCACATTAGGAAATGCAATCCTTATGGGACAAATTTCCTTAGAATTAAGGCCGACATCACAAGCGTCTACCCGGCCCGTGGACACATTCCAGATAATTTATATGAGTGTTGGAAAATAAAATCCTGTGTTATCAAAACCTAAGACTGCAATGAGTTCAGCTGCCTCTGAATGGTTTTAGAGGTGTTATATGTATAGCAGAAGTAATAGATGTAATTAGATGTAACAGCTGAAAAGTTCACCTTGCTGTAGACACATTGCAAACGGATCAAAACGCATGATATAAGAGACTGGAAGGTGCTGTACAGTATGGGATTGTTAAGGTATGGGTTAGAATTTGTGTACTTTGACATAGGAAGTTGTATAAAGGTGTGTAGCGCTCACGTGCTTTGGCAGTGGTTGTCAATCGAATCTCCTTCTCAGCCATGAAAGCTCATTGCCAATTAAGGACAAAATAACTATATCAGCAAACACAAACATAACTCCGTGTAAGGAAAGTACAATATAACTTTGGGTGACCAGTGCGGTACATTCACCCGATCGACATCTAAGAAACATTGCTTCCGATAATGGATATCAACTGGCACTGGCCATGTAGCCTAATCAACGATGATAAAGGATGACATAATATTCTTCGTTAGCTCACTCAGACTGGATTTCTAAATAAGGGAGTCCCTGGCCCAGGTTCAGTATTTATTGATCTAGACTTGTAGATTGACAAAAGCTCTTTTAAAGGGCTCCTACCTCCACAAAATGAAATATTCCTATTGTGTTTATTTTATATTGCTGATATCTTACATGTGCTTTGTTTTTCTCTTGTATGATGATTAGTTAGGAAAATATTTTACTGTATGTGTCACTGGGTGCATCTATCACGTGATATTTTGTGTAGTAAACTGCCCCCTCCCCCCCTCAGTATCTTTATATCACTTGCCCCTCACTGTGTATGTGGCTTTGGTCATAGAATGTGTAATAATAGTTTATTGTGCAGAAGAGAAACAAAATAGTACATAAAAACAAATCTATGACAATGTAGGATCATGACATGCGTCTCATATTGTCTCCATTACTAACATTGTGTCATTAACATGCTTAGTGAAGAACATTACATTTGAAAATGACTTAAGAGCGCAAGATATATACAATTACCTTGACCCAAATACCTATATCAAACCGTTTTTAACTACGAAATAAAATATAGAGCCATCATCTTCAGTATATTTAAGTCTTGACACACAATGCTCCCTGTTAGTAACGTCAGTGAACAAGCAAGGAATATATAATGTAGAGGGAGGAGCGCGGTGCAGTAAAATTAGAGTGTAGGGAAAGCAAATAGAGACAGAAACAGAGAGAAGAAAAGAAAAGAAAGTGAAGAAGTGAAGAAGACGAACATAAGGGTGAGGGATAGGGGGGGGGATGGGATTAAGGTGGGAAGGAAGTCTGACCCGACATGGCACCCCGGGCCGAAGACCAACTCAGAGCACCGACCAGGTCCACCCTCGCTCAATCCTCTAGGAGTCGATCCCCCCAGGATCAAGTCTGCAGGGATTCCTACTCAGTAGTAGGTGGGGCAATGACCCGCAGGCCATTGGACACGTAGTCGTCCCAGTAGAACCACAGGTTCGTGAAGTCTGCAATTTGACCTCTGTCCAGCGCTACCAAACGGTCCACGGCCCTCAAGGTCTCAATTTTGTCGATCCAGGTTTTCCTAGACGGAATTGTCTTTGATCCCCAGTATAGTGGGATCGCGAGTTTAGCTGCCATTACAAGTCTTATCGCCACCGATTTGCGCATAGCCGAGATCGGGGCTTGGAATTGCAATAGAAGGTATGTGGCTGGGGTAAATTGGACCGTCAGACCAGAGATCTGACCTACAGCATCATGTACCATCTGCCAAAAGGGAACGAGTAGACTACATTCCCACCAGATGTGTAGGTATGTACCCTTCATCAGTGAACACCGCCAGCAGACTGGGTCTGCCTGAGGTGCCATACGGTGTATCCGGTCCGGGGTCCAGTACCAAAAAGAAAGGATCTTGTATGCATTCTCTGCACATCTCAGTGCAGGCGAGCTTCTGTGCGTTAGAGTGTAGGTCATATTCCACGTGTCCTCCGTGTCCGGAAGGTCCAAAAGTGCCTGCCATCTACCCTGAAAACTAGGTGTGTCATTGGAAGAGTTCGTTAACAAATGGTAGATAGTCGAAATGCCCTTGGACAGAGGAAGTCCCAGTCTAAAAAACTTTTCGAAAGGTGTAAGTGGGCGCGTGAGACTGTATCCTGCTTTCAGAGATGTAAGAAAGGAATTGATTTGCAAGTAGTTAAAACGTTCGGCGAAAGAGATGGGCTGCGTCTCCTCCGTCCTCGCGAGCGGCGGGGGTTCCCGTCTCGCAAGTAATCAGAGACCGTAAGTCGAACAGGTAGTTCAAATCTGTGCATTAGGGCCTGGCATACTCCCGGGATGAAGCCCGGGTTATGTCGGAGTGGTAGTAGAGGTGAGATAGAAGAAGTCAATGAGTGAGAAAAGCGAACCCTTCTCCAGATCTTCAAGGATTCAAGGGGAAGACTCCATGGAAGGATACGTTCCGGTAGGTCCCTCGGACGAATCCATGGTGCTGCCCATAACGGGAGATTCAGCATCGCCTCTTCCAGGTCCAACCACAACTTGTGTGGGGACTCCGAGGACCAGTCCAACAGGCGGTTCAGATGTACAGCATAAGCGTATAGTTTAGCATTAGGTAGCGCCAACCCCCCATGTGTCTTAGGACGGCATAACGTCTCGAAATTAAGGCGAGGCCTACCTTTAGGCCAAATAAATTTCAGGACCGATGAGCGAAAAAGAGAAAAGAACGTTTGCGGTATCTGAATGGGTACGGTCTGCATGATATAGAGTAATCGAGGCATAATATTCATCTTGATCACGTTGACCCGGCCGATCCAAGATATGAATTTACTTGTCCAGCTCGCCATGTCCTTCTCAAAGGAACTCAGAATAGGTTTGTAATTGCACTCATATAGCCTCAAATGGGAAGATGGTATCCATATCCCTAGGTACTTCAACTTGTCAGTACACCATATGAAAGGGTAGTGAGTTTGCATGTATCGAAGCAACGGGGTAGGTAAATTAATGGGGAGTAGATCCGATTTTTCCCGATTGATCCTGAGTCCTGAGAACCGGCCATTCTCCTCCAGCAAGCGAAGAACCTCTGGCAGCGAAGAGCCAGCATCAGATAACATAAACATGAGGTCATCTGCGTACGCCGATACAACATGTGTAAGTCTATGACCCCGGATTCCCCGGATACGTTGGTTTCCGCGTACAGCCTCAAGCAGGGGCTCCAGGTAAAGTGCGAATAGTAGCGGGGAGAGCGGACAGCCTTGTCTCGTCCCATTACAAATTCGAATGGGACGAGACAGAGCGCCATTAATCCGAACCCGAGCCGATGGAGACGAATACAAAGCAGAAATCAGGCCCAAGAATCCCCCAGGGAGACCCATTTGTCTCAGGACCTCAAATAAATAGGACCATCGGACCCTATCAAATGCCTTTTCGGCATCAGCCGAAAAGAACAGTAACTCCGTCTTGGAGCTATGAGCCAACGTGAGTGCATTCAGGACTCTAGTTGTGGCATCCTTGGCTTCCCTACCAGGAACAAAACCGACCTGGTCCGGTCTTATCAGGGTAGGTAGGAAGATCTTCAGTCGTTCAGCTAGGAGCTTGGCCAGGATCTTTGTATCTACATTCAGTAATGATATTGGTCTGTAATTCTTGCAGTCCACTCGGTCTCTGTCTGGCTTAGGTATAACTGTTATCGTTGCCGCTAGGGTGGCCGGGTGAAATCTACCTGTGGGTCCTAACGTATGCAATGCTCGTAGCAGGTTCGGTAATAGTATAGTCGAAAAATGTTTATAGTATTCCGAAGGGAGCCCATCCGGTCCCGGGCTCTTCCCATTCTTCATCTTTTTCAGGGTTGCAGCCAATTCCTCTCCAGTAATGGGACTCTCTAACGCCTCTCTATCCCCTGCAGTTAAAGTGGTATGTATCTTATCTTTAAGATATTCTATTAATGCCTCTTCGGAGGGACCCTGACCCTCCGACAAGTCCAAGTCATACAAGTTTTGATAGTAGGATGCAAACGCGTTTGTGATCTCGTCCGGGTGTGGAGTGCAGTGACCAGATGGTAGCCTAATCTTGGGGATGTAGTCCACCTGTCGGCGCTTTTTCAGTAAGTAGCCAGTATCTTGCCCGGTCTATTTTCCCGTAATGCGAATGTACATTTAGCTCTCGCAGCGTCTAGGCGCAAGCTACTATCCAGAATGTCATTAAGTCGACGGCGTAACTGCATGGCTTCCGCCATTTGAAGATCAGTCGGGGAGCTGGTAGAGAAGGATTCCAATGTGCGAATTTGTGTTACCAGGTCAATTATTTCCTTTGATTTGGATTTTTTCACCGCTGTAGCTCTACTAATTAGAAGCCCACGTACCACCGCCTTGTGTGCTTCCCATACAGTCCCGACCGGGACTCCCTCTACGTCAAGGTTATCTTGAAAATAATTTGTCAGGTGTTCAGAGATCTTGGCCGTAAAGGCCGGATCATCAAGTAAAGTAACGTTCAATCGCCATGTCCGCTCTCGTGGGCGAACCAGAGGGGAAGTCATTGACATCCAGACCGGCGAGTGGTCGGACCAAGAACGTACCCCTACGTTAGTGTCCGAGACTAAGGGAAGTTGGTGTTGTTGTACGAACAGATAATCCAACCTTGAAAACGAATCATGTACCGGTGAATAGAAGGAAAAATCCCTGGCACTCGCGTTGAAGGTACGCCAGACATCCACTAATCTCATGGTGTCTAAGGATCGTCTAATATGTCTCAGGGTACTGGAGGGGATAGACGAGCAGCGCCTAGAAGTATCCCACTTGGGATCAAGTGGGACATTAAGGTCTCCCGCCAAGACCAGAATACCGGCGGTAAACTGGACAAGTTTCTTAAGAATCCGTGCTAGGCATTTGTGTTGATCTCTATTTGGTAGATAAATGGACGCAAACGTGTATTGCGTTTCCAAGATAGTGCCCTTTACAAAAATATAACGGCCCTCCACATCTGCCAGTTGGTCTGTCAATTGGAAAGGAACATCTTTAGAGATAAGGATGGCAGTACCTCTAGATTTCGTGTCTGTATAATCACTGAAGAATCCCGTGGGATAAGCCTTCGAAAGAAGTCGAGGCGGGTCTCTTGCTCGAAAATGTGTCTCCTGAAGGAAAGCTACCGCCGTCCGAAGAGAGAGAAGTTCCCTCATTAAGCGACCTCTCTTTTCTGGGACATTTAGGCCCTTAACATTATATGTCAGGAACCTCAGAGACTTCGCTCGAAAGGCCGAACTCCCAGCCCCCCGGTCCATCTCCGGCCCGGCAGCCATGTCAAAATGGGGCGGAGGGAGGAGGGAGGATGTGGAAGGGAAGGAGGAGGGGGGGGGGAGGAAACAACGGACAAAGAAGAGAAAAGAAGAAAGCACTAGGAGGACAGAGAAAGAAAAGAACACAGAACAGATACACAGTAATGAGGCAGAAAACGTCCGTCAGGCACACTAGTTCAGGAGCTAACTCACTGGACCGCGCCCCTGAGGAAAGATTGGACGTATAAACCTCCGGGGAGAGTCGTGTAGTCAAAAGTCACTTATACGTAACGTAGACAACAATAGAAACGAAATCAAGTAGAAGATAGCCATAAACGCCGATCAGCTAGGTCATCCGCTGATCCACAGGTATCAATAAACATCAACTATAAATTGCTGAAGGAAATAAACCGCTTTAAACCACCTTATACTAAAACATTAAACAGGAACTCATTAGTCGTATTTGCAGTATTGTCTATGACAATCGTTCTTTCGAATCCCCAGTGTTTGTGCGATGCACTGACATAGATCCGTCGCTGCCCCGGCCCCCACCCTCCTCGTCCACCCAGCCTCAATCCCAATATCCCCCTCGTCCCAACTTGGCACCTCATCCGTATATATATCTCTAAGCCGCATCATGAGGTAACGAAGGCACAACCACCCAATTCAACATACTAGAAGGACTTTTTTTTTTTTTTTTTTTTTTTCCCCCCCCTTTTCCCCCCTCCCTCCCCCCCTTCCCTCCCCCCCTTCCTCCTTTCCCCTCCTTCTTCCCCCCCCTCCCCGCTCCCTCATCCTTTCCCCCCCTCCCTCCACCTCACTCCAGCCCCTCCCATTCTTCCCGCTGGCGGTGAAAGAAAGCCCCCCAAAAAGAACAGTTTTAGAAGCCCAGTGAATAAACCGGTAACGACACAATCAATATAGGACTTCTGAGGAGGAATATCAACGTCAACTTTTTTTTTTTTTTTTTTCCTCCCCCCCTTCCCCCCCCCCCCCTCCCTCTTCCCTCTTTCTTTTCCCCCCCCCCCCCCTCCCTCCATGTCCCTCCCTCTCCAATCTCCCTCTCCTCCTCCTTCAACCTTCCTTTCCTCCCCACAACATTCCCCCCCATATCAAGTTGAAAACAGTCCTTCACGTTGCAGTCTCTGTTATTCTCCGCGTAGGACAGATAAGACCATGTATGTTCTCCATCTCTCAAAAAGTGTCCAGAATATATTTCCATTCATGTAAGGGTGCCAGTCAGGGAAATGGGGCCGCGTAACGTACCTTGAGGCTGGAGCAAGTATAGCAGGCCAGTGGAGGTCCATTCCAACCAATCAGCTCATCGTCGTCTCAAGCGATTTATAGGTGGACGTCACCTCGGGGTCCCGGAGGGTGCGTGTAACCGACATGAAAGGAAAAAAAGGGGGGGCGGTCGGCATCGACAGAAATGATCATCAGAGCATCAGGTTCAATCTCCAGCACGGGAGCCGAAATCTTCAGTGCGGCGTTGTTTCCTACGGTCTCCAGGCCCGAAGGATCTTTGTGGGCGGGGTTGGGTCATAGATGGCGCCTGTTCCTCCAGATGCATCCGTTCCCAGTCCGGAATTTCCAATTCCGGCAGCTGAAGGTTGCGGAGAAAGGCCGGGGCGTCACTCGGAGTGGAAATCGTGGACATGGTCCCATTCCGGAGTACCGTCAGGGAGAACGGGTATCCCCAGCGATATGGGATATCAGCCTTTCTTAGCTCCGTTGTTACCGGCCGGAGAGCCCTCCTAGCCGATAACGTGAATTTAGAAAGATCAGCATAGATTTCAACTGAATCTCCTTCGAATTCCCACGCTCGTCTTGTCTGAGCAGTTTTGAACAGGCGGTCTTTAAGATTAAAGTTCGGCAGGTGGCAGATAATGTCTCTTGGGGTCGACGGAGCGGAGGATTGCGTGAAGCGAAAGACGCGGTGGGCTCTATCGATGTCCGAAAGTTGAAATTTCCCGTCCGGGAAAATGGCGCGAAATAGCCGGGTTAAATATAATCTGGTGTCCGTTTCCTCTTCTTTGACCCCCCTAACCCGAATATTATGCCGGCGAGACCGATTCTCCAGGTCATCCATGCGGCGTAGTAAGACGGACATTGCTGGCGGGTTCCGGCCCATTCCAGCAGCCGCTGGCAGGGATTCCCCTGTGGATTCGAGGCGGATAACCCGTTCTTCTAGGGCCTTAAGATCCGATCGCATTTCGGAGACCTCACCTTTCAGCGAACTGCCAAGAGACGTAGCCAGGTCCTGCAAGTCCTTTTTTGTTGGTAGGGCCGCGATCAGGTCCTCCAGCCGTCGCATACGAGAGTGGTCTTCCATCATTGAGGCCTCCGATGGTTCCGGCGAAATCGAGGACGCCTGACTAGGCCCCGAGGAGCGCGTGGCTGGGGCGTTCAGGAAAGGTTCCATAGTTCCCTGGAAAGGGGTTCGGGGGTACCTGGTATCGAGGTGGTCATTTTCTTGCTCTTTCCCTTCATCATCACCTGTTTATCAGCAGGATTGAAAGCGTATTAAACAGCGATATGGCCGGAGCTCTAGGTTCACGCAGCCATCTTCTAGCTCGGTCAGGCCACTCCCCCTTTGGTCATAGAATGGAGTCTATGGGTCAGAAGTCCAGAAAACCAACCTATTGATTTGCATTGTGTGGAATGTACGTAAATAACAACGCCAGGGGCTACCACCAGGCCCAGACTGGGACAAAAATTAGGCTTGGTTATTTTAAATTTAGCAGCCCACTGCTGTCTCCCACTATACAGAAACACACACATTTATGTATATATCTACACATGTGCCTCCGCACTCTTATTATAAACCTACACGTGTTCCTATACACCCTATTATATACCTACACGTGTGCCTACGCACCATATACCTACATGCGCCTATGCAACCTATTATATGCCTACGCACTTCATTATATACCTACATGTGTGCCTACACACACACCTTTTATATACCGACACGTGTGCCTCCAAACCCCTATACCTACATGTGTACCTACACACCCCTACTATACTTCTATATGTACGCCTATACACCCACCCACAAACACCTAAACACACACAAACCTAGCCACTCCCATAAACCTAAAAACACACACACATCCACTCTCATACACCTAAACACACACATAAACATATATAAACATTTCTCCCTCTCCTTTCTTATCTGCAGGGACGGGGCTGAATCTCTGGGTAGGTGGTAGGGAGTGGGCCATTGGTCTGGGTGGCTTTGATCTGAGTGGCTGTGCTCCCACATCGGATGCTGGCTCTCGTTGATGACAAGTCAGCTGAGTGCTGAATCTGACTGATGACACGTCAGCTGAGTGCTGGCTCTCACTGATGCCACGTCAGTTGAGCGCTGGCTCTCACTGATGACACGTCAGCTGAGCGCTGGCACTCACTGATGACGCGTCAGCTGAGCGCTGGTGCCACTGCCTCAGTCAGTGAGTGCCATAGTCCAGCGTGGGATGCGCTTTGTTAAAAGCACAGACTGCATAGCACGTCCGCAGCCATTCAGACCACCAGGTTAAAACAGGATGAAGGAGCCCAGTGGCTTTATAAGAGATACAGCCAGCCATACGGCCCTAAAGGCAGTCGGCCTTAAAATTCACTGGTGCAATCCAGACCAATCCGGAGGTTAGTGCATAACCTCTTAAGTTTACTTTGCATGGCAATTCAGAATTTTAATAAAGCTGCCTGCTTTACAGTAGGGATGGGCTGCTGGTTCGATGCGAACATGAGTTCGCATCGAACGTCGGCAGTTCGAAAGTTCGCGAACTTCGAACTTTTCAGGCCGTTCGCAAAAAGTTCGAAAAATAATATTTTTTTTTTAAAAAATGCTTAAAAAAATCTAAAAATAAAGAGACTCTTTACTGCAGAATATTATAAGCAACGGTTTATTAGATATTGAATTAAAATGGAAATATTTTTAACATTGAAGCCTATGGGATAAAACAATCTTTTTGCTAAAACATCAGGCAGACGAGGCCCTCTAATCAGGCACTGTAGAGGGCAGCCCGCTGGGGCCTCCCAAGGATCCCTTGAGGAGCATGTGGCCGCCGGATGACAGAGCTGCGACTGTGCGGGCAGGCAGGGCGGGTGCATGTGGCAGAGAGGTGACGCAGGGAGGGAGTCACTGCACCTGAGGCCACGGCAGACCCCCCCAACCAGGATCCAGGGAGCCTCCACTGACTGACCACCAGGCAAAGGTAAATGGACACATTTCTAAAAAAAATAAAATCCGAGGACATTTTTAAATGTCCCAAGGAACATAAAATAAAACTTTTTTTTCTTCTTTCTATTACTCACCCTATTCCTGGATCCACCAACAAGCGCAACCTCCCGTCTCCCACGCCGTTAGACACTGCATACACCGGTGCGCGGTGTGCAGCTTCTGAGAAGATACGCTATTAGTGTAGAGGGAGCGATACAAAATGCGCAGCCGGCTTCCCCCCTACTCTAATAGCGTATCTTCTCAGAAGCTGCACACAGCGTGCCGGTTAATGCTAGCGTCAGACTGTAGAGGTGCTGCACGGCAGTGTGAGGATTCATATGCTGCATTAATTATTCTTTTTACAAATTTGGTTACTTAACCCGTTTGCATTTGGATTGTAATATTGTGACATCCAGGGCCCCGGGTGGCGATCGGGGGGCCCCCGGACGGATGGTGCCGCCAACTGGCCGAATGCCAGGAGCTCCGGTGGCACCCAGCGCAGCTGGGAGTGATCAGGGGGCAGGGCGCGGCGTGATGACGCGGAGCCGCCGGGACCTTTAAATCAGGAGCGCGCGCTTACACCTCACCTTGCCGTGGAGTTTCATTCCCGCATCGCTAGTTTACCGAATCAGTTTATATACTTGTTACTTACCCTGCTTGTTCTGTGGACCAGATTTGTTGCCGGCTTTGCCTGCCATTTGACTATTCTCTTTGTGTACTCCCTGCCTGTTCTGTTTGCCTCCTGTTGCTACTGGTGTGCGCCGATTCTTACCATATACAGTAGCGCAGTACAAGTGCCTAAACATTGCTGACCCGGTTTTGTTATAACGACTACTCTCGATCTGTGGTATATCTGCTGCTTGTTACTGCTGGTGCGCTTCCATCCTGCCATAGACTATAGCGCAGTACAAACATATATTGATCTCAGTCTATGGTGTATATTGTTGGTGCTGTCTCCCTGGCCTGTGTGGCTGCTAGAGGTTAGGTTTAGTGGTCCTGACCATCCTAAGGATCGGAGGGTTAGAGGTCTGTTACCAGGGATCCTACCAGCTCTGTCCTGGGGAATCGTTACAAATATGCGGTGAACGCCGCAGCAAATGTTAATGCTCATTTTTAAATGTTTCTATACATCCTTCAAATCCGCCACTTCACAGGCAGGTTATGGGGTCCTCCTAGGAAGGAATTGAAGGAATTTTTCATTTTATTCTTAACCTTTATTTCAAGGAAAAATCACTGTTCCTTTAAAAACGTATTTTTTAAAACTTTTTTTCCTTGTTTCCTGTCCCCCAGGGCACTACCTTGACCCCCATACACCTTTTATGGCAAATATCTTGCATATATGCCCTCTTGGTGGGCACTCTAAAATTCGAACGTTCGAGTCCCATTGACTTGCATTGAGTGTGAATCGTGTTCGCGGTCGAATTTGAACTTTTTCAAATGTTCGTGTTTGAATGCGAACCGAACTCGGGGTGTTCGACCCATCCCTACTTTACAGTTTGTGCCAGATTAAAAAAATGGGTATTGCCGTGTGATTTGAATTTAATGAATACTCTCTGTAGGAAACTTCCAGCCGACTTGTACACCACTACCTCCCCTTTACCATGTTCTTGGACCACTCATCGAGACAAGTAATAGTGACTATTCCTGAATTTCTGGCTCCCTCAATGCATTATTGAGGTACATAGCATCAAACATGATCTTCAGTGAGCTTAGGTCTGTGTGTCACCAAGAGAAAAAGTGTGTTAAATGCTGCTAGAGTTGGCTATCTGAGCAATCAGTCTTTATCAGTTAACCTCTTCGCACTGAAGGAGTGGTTCATGGGTTTATTATTCCTAGAATTCTTGTATTTATGACTACAGAACTCTCGCTCACATTCTCTTTCACCGCATAATCCACTTAAAGGGACACTATAGGGTTGAAACAGGAGTGGGTAGGAAACAAGGGTGTTAAACATTAACCCCTTCTGACCCCTATACACTCCTCCCCTCTGCTTTTATCCCTATAGTTTCCTTTAATAACTTCCCTGATTCCAGCTCTGGTCTCCCTCTGATCTCTGTGGGATATGACATGCTTCCAGCTCAGCTTGTCATGTGACGCAGGGTCGCTGGAAAGCTTTGATACTATTGGATAAAGCTAGTTAGACCCAAAGGTCTCCAAGCCCTGAAACCTGAGCTGAGGGCTTTTTGAACTGAGGATCTGGCATGACTAAGCCCCTGCATTTGGATGGCTAAATCAGCTTTGTGAGCCTCCCTGTGAGACGAGAGAGGGAGCAGGGAGCTCACAGCAGATAAGAACGAGCGGTTAAATTGTGTAGAGTGTACCTTTAATCCAACATACTGTATGTAAACTTTGGTCAGATATTTAGCTCCCTGCCCAGTTTGGATCCCCAGCCTCATTTGACAACTCTGGCGCTGGGCATGTTCCACTACACAGGGGGCCTTGCTATGTCTAGGAGTTACGTTGCCGACGCCGTGTCTGCTCTGTGGTGGCGGGCCGGCTACACACCTTGCCACCCTCATTGAGGTAGGCTAAAGAAGTGACTCCCCAACACTTTCCTTTTATTTTCCAGTCCTTCTTGCTTGCTTCATTTTACCAGATTACATATATTGGATATCTGGAAGATTAAGTGATATTGAGTCTTGTCATCTGATGAGATGGTCTGCTGCTCACTGCTGACCCCCAATGTTACTTTTCGGCACCATTTTCCTGTCTCCTTCGTAAGAAATGCTAAACACTAGCTTCTTTGAATATACAATGCTTTAGTCCACCAAGTCCAGGGGTGCCGTGCCTAAGAAGCAACGAAAGACCCACGGCTGCACTGGTACAGCTATACCCTGAGCCTGGCAGCACCTTTCTTGCACCTGACCTTGAAAGACGGTCCAGAAATCCAGTCCCTGTCATCCACCTATCCTGCCTGAAAGAAAGCGCAGGCGCTTCCTTGTCCAAACCTGTAATCAGGGCTGCTATTTTCGTGTGTGATGCACAGAGGAATAGATGCTTTACCTCTCAATGTTGCTCATGGCGATACCAGAACTCCTGGTGCTGTACTGTCTTCTTTAATGCTGTGTATTTCTTGTTATTCTCCAATCGTATCCTGCCGTATGTTATATATGATCCTTCTTTTCTTCTTGTATCCTGATCCTGTGTGTATGAAACCCCTGTGTAGAAGAATTTTAACAACTCCTACAATCTGGTGTTAAATGATTCTGCAAATTAAAACTCCTTTAACACGCTTCAACCCCCCTCTAAAAAAAAACATACTCACCTGTCACCTCTCATCTCACGGCCAAAAGGGTGGCCCAATCCGCTGCTTCTTCAACCCGGGAGTTGAGTGAGACTAGGAAAAAATAGTTTTTAGTCTCCCTTCGTGATCACTCCGCTGTGCTGCGCGACCTCACGGCCAGGAAGCACATGCCACCATGGATTCCTATGGACTTCACGAGCTGATACTCGCGGCAGCGCGGAGGCACTACTGCGAATATCAGCGAGGTTAGCACTTTGTTCCGTGGCGAGGTGTTGAGATAGCACCATCCCGGGAATTGGACATTAACATGGAGAAGGTAAAGGAAAATCTGCAGCGCACATTATCCTGCTTAGGGCCCTTAATTTTTGTTAGGACTTGACCGCTGTATATTTACAGGTCTATTCACTAAAAGGTGAAACTCGGGAGAATTGATGACAGGAGAAGAGAATATTCTAGATCAAATAGCCGATTTGAAAAGTGAAATAAATGGGAGAATTTTCTGGTTTGGCTATTTTGACCTGGATTTTTCACTTCTCCTGAGCTTCACCTTAAGGCTGGGTTCACACCTGAGCGTATCTCATATGCGCGTTTTACGCGTGTTTTTGTCGGGCGTTTTATGAGCGTATTACCTGGCTTTTTGACAATTAGAAATGCGCGTTGTACGTGCGTTTTTTGATTGACTACGGAGGCGTCCAATGAAAAATACTTTAGAGGTGTCCAATGAAAAAGACTTTAGTGCCTGTTGCCATGTGCGGAACGCACATTCATACGTGCGTTTTTGATGACGAAAACGCACAAACGCCCATTTCAGCGCATTCATGTTGAAGTCTATGGCCACAAACGTGCTGTAATACGCCCCAAAGAAGCTCCTGTACTTCCTATGCACTGTAAAACGCCCAGGTTTGAACCATGCCCGTAGAAAATAATGGAATTTCAGTGTTTGAGTGTTTTACAGCACGTAGGACCACGCTGTAAAACGCCCAGGTATGAACCAGGCCTTAGTGAATAGACCAGATAGATTTGCAACAGTTACACACACTGCAAATATCCATGCATGGACTTACAAATGGCGCTGACTCTGTCACTCTTTGGTATGCTCAGCATTAGCGCAGTTTTATAACCATTCCCTGGTGATTTAATATTTAACTCTAATCTCCGCCCAGCAACCTTAACTACCAGTTATGGTCCGGTAAAAGATAAGCAAATAATGTTAAATTAATAATGGAAATAAAACCTCTTTTTATATAAATATGAAGGAAGAAATGGTTTGCTTAACATGGGCATAGAATAGATAATTATAAATATAGTTAAGTGTTGTGAGATTTGCAAAGTAAAAAAACCAAATACATATTCTATGACGCAACCAAACATACAGGATCAATACTCCTCCATATATGTTCTTATCTCCTAGTAATAATAATCGAAGCATGGGTGGCTCTGTGAGATAAGAGACATCAGGAGATAACACTTTACCTGTGCATTCTTCAATGACAAATGGATTTTATTTTCTCTGCACAGACTGGTTTCTTCACAGCACTTCGCGTTATTGACCGGGCAGAACTTACCCAAACATGAATAATGCTGTGTTACCTGCATTAAAACTTTACGCCTGCTAGACAGGAACTAACATTTTTCTGGCAGTAATAATAAAGTGCATCCACAGAGAGAGTAATGATCATGGTAGCCTATTGTTCAGGTGTCCCTTTTTTGGACCCAAATACGCCTCCCTCTTTTCTAAATAAACCTTTTTGCTTTTGAGCAGGGGATCAGCAACCTTGGCCCAGCAGATGTTAGGGAACTACATTTCCCATGAGGCTTAGCTGACCCAATGAGCCTCTGAGCCACATGGGAGATTTGGTTAGCAGTTGCAGCGGATGATGCGCTTCCTTCCAATAAGGCAAAAGAATTCTTGGTCTCTCTATCTTTTATAAGTCCTTTTGTGGTCTTCTTGCCTCAAAAAGAACACAGGACAGAAAGAAAAAACATGGTGCAGCCAATTAACTGGATGAAGTCCAACCAATATTAAGGAAAAAAACTCACGTTTTTAGGTGTCACCCCCTGGACACCAGATGTATGTGCAACCGGTAGATATAAAGAGGTACCGGGTCCCCTCTCCTTTAGATAAATGCCAGCAATGTAATCTTGCTTCCAATCACCAACAGGACAAATGTAAAGAATATAAAGCGAGATAATACACCACTGATACGCGTTTTGCGAAATATTCGCTTCCTCGGTCAGTGTGTCTAGTCCCGATTGTTATAAAATGTCCTTATATAGTGTCCTGTTGTAATGATTGCTCCTCGATCGTAAAAACGAAACTGAAAATCCTCCGGCATACGGGCAGAGTTCTCGCGCATGCACGTGAGAGATGTAGTATTAAAACATGGGCGACCAAGGTCCAGCATCACCATCAGCCAGGATTTAGAATTTCCCAGATGCTGGTCAACAGATCGGTCAGCACACAGAGAGCATGCCGACATCACTCTCTCGGAGACTAACCACGATAGCAAGAGGTCTCAGAGATGCAGCCATTGTATCAGTTCTGCTCATCCATTGCTCTGAGCAGGCACATAGGGAACTTACAGTACATATGTAAAGTGTGCAAGTTCCAGTGATGTGCAAATTACAGATCTTAAGCTATACAATATACATAGAAAAGCTACAGGGACTTCTGGATTTGGAAGCCCCGAAGAGTAAAAAGGAGCTGCCCACACCAACGGAGAAAAGGTGAGTAAAACCACCTAGAATAAAAAAAAATCTGAATTATTTATGGGAAAAAGTTGGGGGAACATTTTTTATTTGTATCATATGCCAGAATAGTTTGAATTTTAACAGCACTGCAGACAATGTAACTGTGTGGTAGTTACAAGATTTTACAACTGACTTGTTACATTTTTATTTTTATACAGGTCTATTCAAAGAAAGGTGAAACTCAGGAGAATGACTGGAGAAGTGAAAATTATTGGTCAGAATAGCCAAACCATAAAAATTTGCCCATTTATCTCACTTTCCAAATCGGCTACTTGGTCTAGATTGTTCTCTTCTCCTGCCAATTCTCCTGGTTTTCACCTTTCTCTGAATAACCCTGATTGTGAATAACCACATCAAAAAGTATATGTTAGAAAATGGAAAAGGAATTCCAGGACCAAAAACTCGATTTTGCATAATGCATTGAAAAACACTCATTAGCATATCAAAAGTCCATTTTTACAACTTTTTTAAAAAAAGGTTAGTGTGTACCCTGTGGAGAAACAAAATCCTTTTTAAACTCATATCCTGGAGAGAGATAAAACCAGCTGCAAATAAAGTCCCAGTCCTCACTGTAACAAACAGATCAAATAGATTACTGCTGCATTATAGCTGCCAGAGAGGGGGCAGAATACAAGGAGAGCTCTGGGGTCACTCACTGCTGTACAGGGATTATGTCACATACAGATATTATTTTTCACTTCTACTGGTAGTTTTGGAAGCTGCATTGCTAATAATCTCATTATGATCACTGCAGATCCCCATAAACAGGAGACCTGGCCATTTTTATTATATATGTTTATTTATTACAGTTACTGTATCTAATACAAATGCCTTTTCTGTCTGTATGATAATAATGCAGACCCCGTTTGAAATTGTGTAAGATAATGGACACCATCTAGAGCTCAGAATCTTGCATTTCAACAATATTTCTGTAAAGGATAAACGAAAACATGAAAAATTAAAAACGAGAAATTTAACATTTAATTTAATTTTTTGAAAAATTAAAAACGAGAAATTTAACATTTAATTTAATTTAATTTTTTAACTATTTTCAAATAACAATTTCTGCGCAAAACTTGTATTTCTCTCTATATTTAATTGTTAGCTTCACATCTCATGTTTCAAATAAATGTTATGATTACATTTCTTGCAACAAAAATCGCTTGGTGGTGAAGGGGTTAAATTCGCTGTAAATAGTATGCCTAGTATGGTTAGTGATTGTTATGCTCAGGGCGGGAGAGAAGTCCCTAAGGGCAGAATAGGAAAGGCATATACCAGTCCTGTCCATGGTTGGGCAATAGAACCAAAGAAGCAAAAAGAAAAACAGAGACAAGTCAGGGATACAGAGAGCAGCACAATCGAGAAATCAAGCCGAGATCTGGATAGAGAAAACAACATGGTCAGGTTAGTGGGGAACATAGGGAGAGAAGGAATAAAGTATACAAGCGTGATATACAGATGGACAAAGTATGACTGACCCCAGCTTGTGGACCAAAAAACCCATAAAGCAGGTGCAGTACCCTTCCTTGATGTGGCTGCGGTTCGTTGCGGCGCTGGTGAAAAATCCCTACAAAATAAACAACACAAAAAACTGCAGTACCAGTAGCTGGGCTTCACAGGTACAGTGAGGGTATAGGGTGGTAATAGAAGGGAAGAACAAATGGTAGAGTCAGAGGAACCGTAGTCAGAACAGACCGTGTTGGGGCACAGATAAGCCAGAGAAAGCTTGGTCAGACAAGCTGGGTCGGTACGCAGAGTGTAACAGAGAAAATGTGGCCAAACAAGTGTAGCGCCGGGAGTGAGCGCTACACAAGTTACGCCTGTACACAGACCATGACAGAGAGAGTGAGGCCAAACAAGCCAGGTCAGTACACAGAATGTGAACGGCAGAATATCAAGCATGCTATTGATATACAAACAAACAAACAAGTGCCATGTTGAATCGGGAAAATTGCATAATGAACGATGCACTGTATCACGCAACAATGTCAATAACTGACAGAGCGGACGATGTCAAATAGAAAGCAGCAGCAAGTTGGTGTCCAAAAAGGTCGCAATGAAGTGCAAATCAACTACACGAATGCCAAACAGTGATGCAGTGATCCGGACAGTGATGCAGTGAAAATGCGTATTTTAATTGTTTATTTAATTGGGTGTGCAAGTAAATTCACTCTGTTTTAATTTTTCTATACATATATTCAGACTTAAACAATGATTTTGCACAGTACATTTTATTGTGTTTTTTGTTATGATTATTGTGTGACACAAATCGTTTCAGCACTTGTAGCTTTTTTTATGAAAAGTACATTGATACATGTTAAGAGCCCTGCTAGAGGTGATTATATAGTTTAATGATGGAGATAAGAGATTTGCAGATAAACTTCTTGTAACTTTCTGTACAAACAGCACTTTTACATTAATGACTGTGCAACACCAAGGTGGTGACCTTGAGGATGTGATCCTATCAGGGTTATCCAAAGAGATTCGAATTGCTTGAGAAAGGTAACCGAACGCTGAAAATCAGCATTCGGTTACCTTTCCTGGCCATTCGGCTATCCAGAGAGCAGGCAATTCGCCAAATCCTGTCGAATTGCCTGCACATACGGTGCCTGTTCGGTGCCTGTTCGAGGGCAGTGAAATCCCCATCAAAAAGCACTGCTTCGGCTATTCAGAGAACACAAACCAGCAGTGAAAGGTTCCCCTAATGCCCTGCCATTCGGTGGTTTAATTCGGCAAATTTATTCAGGAGAATCCCATAGGCTTCAATGTTAAAAATATTCCCGTTTTAATTCAATATCTAATAAACCGTTCATTATAAAATTCTGCAGCAAAAAGTCTCTTTATTTATAGATTTTTTAGGATACTTTAAGCATTTTTCTGAATTTTTTTAAAAAAAATTAAAAGTCCGATTTTTTTTTTTTTTTTTTCAGTTTGCTTATTTTTTTTGTAACAGCCCTCTTTATTATCATTCCCTGGATCTCCTGTGAAAATTTCAGACATTTTCGCTCAGTAGTTTCTTTGCAAACAGCGTTTCTTTTTCCCAGATTCATACAAATGGTTTTTCTAATTTATTCACTGCCTCCTCTACGTCACAGCTGCTTCGGCTCTGTGTGATTCGGCTCCTTTTCGGCTCCTGTTCGGCTCCTTTTCGGCTTCTTCGAAGGTTAATCCAGATGTTTTTGCTTGTTTTCATAGTGCATTCGGTTAGTTTTCGTCAGGTTTTCGGCAGCTTTTCCCTGCAATTCGGGGACCCTGTGGTGTTTGCTGAATACACCGCAGGGTCACCGAAATGCAATCGGCAAAAGGAACCGAATTGAAGAGAACGAAAAGTCACCGAACGTGCGGTGACTTTTCGAATCTCTTTGGATAACCCTGTATGTAATTAAAAAATTGTATAATAGAAAGAACAATGAAATCTCTCCAGAGCTCTGAAGAGAAGTAAATGATACGTGTTGAGGGCCTTCAGTCAGTTCTGGCCTACTAAACTACTATACAATACTCTGCAGAAAGTCTTCCAGAAGTGAGATAAACTGTGAGGAGGATGGATCCAACCTGATGTCGGAATTTTTCTATAATCTAAAAAGATGTGCTGTATCTTTAAGCATATTACCGTAGATACTCGAGTATAACGCGACCCGAGTATAACGCAAGGGGTAGAGATTCTTATGGAAATAAGAATAATTACTCAAGACTCGAATATAACGCTAGGAGCAAAATTATGAAAGTATAAATTTTCCAAAACACGACAAAAGTCTGTTAAGTTACTGTTGTTCTATGTTTTCATTTCATGTTCATTCCGCCCCACTCTCACCCTCGTTCCTCCAATGGTTGTTAGAGAGCAGGGGTGCAGAGTGAGAGGTAATGCATTATTTTAGAATGGTGATAGATGTAATTGAGAGTTTTGATTGCTTGGAATATAATTCTCTTATGATAAAGTTCTGCACATGAAACTAAATAAATAAAATCCGTATGCGCAGGTATGGTATAAGGGCACATTTTTTAGATTTAATTATTGCAATTGCATTTAATAAGATTAATATATATATAATGTTAGGAACCTATGCATATACTCATGCACTACAAAAAGACACATTTTGAAATTGATAAAAGCTTGCTTTACCTTGAAAAATATTGTTTATATGAAGCAGAGTATATGATACATTTGATAAATTGTGACATACAGAAAATATTTATTAAAAGGGATTAATGTTACTGTTTTTTATTGCAAAGGTTAATGTAGGTTTTTGGATTGAAGGGTTAATAGAGGACTGAATAGTATTGGAGATGCTTTGTACACGGGTACTTGAGGGCTGCAGTCATTAACCCTTTCGCTGCAGAGGACGCGATCAGCGCATCCACCCGCAGGTACTGTTCCATGCGGAGGACGCGCTGAGCGCGTCCTCCCTTTGCGGCCAGCGATCGGCCGGAATCACCTGGTGCGGGCTGACATCCTCGATGTCAGTCCAGCACCCAGGACCGCCGCCAGCAACATTAGATGTCATCACGGTGGCGCAATGGCATCTAATTCAGGCGCCCCCCGCGTGTGAGGAGGAGGCGCCTGAAAGGGAGGGGGGAGGTCCTTCGGACCTCTCTCCCTCCTGATCGCCGGGGTGCACAGGGTTAATCCAGGCACCGTTTGGAAGGACACAGCCTGCCCTTCCAAACGGTGGCTGTCATTAACCCCTGGGGAGCCGGATCACGATTCGGCGCTGAAAAGCGCCGGATCGTGATCCTCTCCCGGAGTTGGCCGACATCTTGGATGTCGGCCAAGCCTCCGGGTACTCCCCCTGAGGACTGGCGTCATCGTGCATAGCACGATGACACCCGTCCTGGAGCTAACCCTTAGCTGCCAGCAATGGTGGAGATAGGGGGTTCATTGGAACCCCCTATCTCCAGATCCGTGGCAGCTAGGGGTTAATAAACAAAGAAAATAGTGTAGCGCTGATAAATTGATCAATATCAGGAAAATCGCTTATACACCTAATGGTCCTTGTTACTCAACCATCACAGAAATAGACAAAAAATAAGAAATGGTGTAGCGATATCAATGTCCTTCACAGAAAACAATGTCCCGTTTGTAATCTTTTTCTCCAAGTTCTTTTCTTGTGATGTCCCTCAGAGAAAACACAGAGAATAGATCATAGTGCAACCTGTATAAAGTATCATATATATGTAATCAAGGTGGTAGCACTCACATGAATTAGAACCCTCCTGGTTCTAGGTATGTTCACTTTAGGGATATTGTTGGCCTCCCAAAAACCTTTTCAAGGACGAATCATAGGATCCCCATCAGATTTCCAAGGATGGAAGTTGAACTCACTTCAGCAATACACGATAAGAATCAAATGAAGTTCCGTGTGAGTAGCTGATGACAGGTGGTTGTAATCAGATAAAGCTCCGTGTAGGTAGCTAATAGTAGGAGATTCTCAAATAATAAGAGACTCCAAAAAACAGAATAAAAGATTTAATAAAATAAATTAAAAACAAATAAGCAAATAAACCAGAATGCGTTTCACCAATACATTAAAGTATCATAAGGCTTCCTCAGCTAGCTGATTTGAAATGACCATATTATGGCTTATATACTTATTTCCATTGACTGCTATCCAATCACAGCCATCTAATTTGGTAAGAGATTGGGGCTGCCAATGGGAAGTTACTCTCAGTATGCATGGCCAATCTTAGTCATGAATTTTGGCGGGAAATAAATACACCCAATTAAATTTTAACTTTCGTTTCGTATAACCAATCCGACCGATGGAAAAATGAAACCTCGCGCATGCACGCCGGCGTTCGGAGGTTTTACGAAATAATAATAAAACCCACATATATGCGCAAAAAACGAAGATCGCGTCCAACGAAAAAACGGATCGTTTGAAAAGATAGGACGAGAACCCGCACATATGCGCTGGCATCGAGAACTCTGTAATCCAAATTGAGTTACAGTCAATAAAAACGTAACTTTCTGTGTATAGGGCTAATCATACGTTTGGCGGGAAATAAATACGTCCAATAGGATTTTTACTTTCGTTATGAGTAACCAATCCGGTCGATGGAAAAACGAAACCTCGTACATGCGCACCATCGCTCGGAGGTTCCATACCAAAATAATAGAATAATAAAGCCCCATACATACGTACGAATTGCATACGAAATACAATCAACTAAACGGATCGTATTCCGGTTAAAAAACGAAACGAAAAACCCGCGCAAATGCGCTAGTGTCGGAATTCAAAAATCCGAATATATGGACAGAAGGTCCCATATAAAAGACCTAAAGCATATTATAATCCGCCCTTGTCCGTAAAGACATTGAATCTCCAAATTATTTACATGATAATCAGTAAAGACCTACTCCTATGTACATAGCTTGACAATATATTAAGGAGATATTTGGGATGGAATAAATTAAACTCTCAGATGATAAATTAATATACATAGACCCATAGATAAATGGCGGAACAAAAGTAATTAGCCAGAATCACCCAATCATATATATGGAACCGCATCGGAAATAAGTATGAATCTCATGCAGGAGAAAAAGGAGAACAAACTATAAAAAATGACATAACTCAAAATCTGAATTTAGTCCAGAAGGGATTAGTGTGTTAAGAGTATAGATCCATTTCATTTCTGCCTGGTGAATCTTTTTATTAAAATCACCACCTCTCCAATGACGTTCTACTTTTTGTATTGCAATGAATTCCATTCCTTCTGGAGATTGACCGTGGGCGTTCTTGAAATGTGCTGATACTGAATGGGTTTCTAAACCTTTTGATATATTGTATATGTGCTCTCTAATTCTGATGGACAACAATCTTGTAGTATGTCCTATGTAATGTAATCCACAGGGACATGTAATTCTATATATGACATTTTTGGTTTTACATGTAAGAACTCCCTTGATATTATATTGTCGAGAGTTATTGGTAAACTGAGATACAGTTAACTTTTTTAATTTCAAATTAACACATGCCAGGCAGAGCCCACATCGATAAAAACCCTCTTTAAGATTGAAAAAATTGTTAGTTTTAATCCCTGGATTTTTATGACTTTTAACCAGAATTTTTTTAATGTTGTTTGCTCCCCTATTGACTAGTTTGGGCTTGTCTCCAATAAGGTCTTTTAAGATTGGATCTCGTTTGAGTAAATACCAATTTTTTCTAATGATGTGATGTATGGTTTTAGTATGTATGTTGAAATCAGTAATAAACATGACATCATTATTATATAAGCTTTCATTTGATTTATATTTCAAGATGTCCTTTCTATCCAGAATACCAATTTCCTCAATAGTCGTATCGAGGGATTCTTCCTTATAACCCTTTTCAATAAAGTCCAATTTTAATTTATTGGCCTGCAGGGTGAATTGATCCATTTCCGTGCAATTCCGTCTCAATCGTTTAAACTGTCCTTTGGGGACACCCTTTAGCCAATGTTTGGCATGGCAGCTTGTTTGTTCGATATAACTATTAACGTCAATTTGTTTAAAATAAGTCCTAGTTTTTATGGAGTTATTTTCAATATAGATGTTAAGATCGAGGAAATTAATAGATGTAGTACTAATATTACAGTCAAGAATTATTCCCCAATCATTTTAATTGAGGTGTTGAAAGAAAAGGGTCAAAGATTCTTCATTTCCCCTCCATATGACAAGAATGTCATCAATGTACCTTTTATAGAGGACCAGGTTCTGCGCCCAGCCACGGTCCCCACAGACAAACTGGTTTTCCCAGTCTGCCATAAAAAGGTTCGCGTAGCTGGGCGCGAACCTGGTCCCCATAGCATTACCCTTTACCTGGAGGTAATATTGATCTCCAAATCTAAAAAAAATTTGATTGAGAATAAGTTCAATACCTCTTAAGACAAAATCTGCATGTTCCTTTGTCACAGTAGGGTCATTATCCAAAAATTTCCGGACTGCTCCACACCCTTTAATATGAGGTATCACACTATACAGAGATTGTACATCACATGTGGCCATAATAAAGCCTTCCTCCCATGTGATCTCCTGTAATACCTGAAGGACGTTGATACTGTCCTTAAGGTATGATGGTAGGACCTTTACCATGGGTTGTAGAATGGTATCTATATACCTAGACAAATGACTAGTGACTGACTCAATGCCTGCTATAATAGGATGACCAGGAGGGTTGTCTGGGTTTTTATGTAGTTTAGGTAACCAATAAAATACAGGGGTCATGGGAAAATTGACAAAAATATAGTGGTTTTCTTTCTCATTGATTACTTCAGATGCTAATCCATTTTCCAATAAAGATTTGATCTCATCTTGTACTTTCTGGGTGGGATCATAGTTAATGGATTTATATGTATCTGTATCTGATAGAATTCTCATAGCTTCTTGATGATAGTTGGCTGCAGATAGAATAACTACCCCCCCCCCCTGTCGGCCGGCTTAATAACAATTTTGTCATTTTCGCTTAATGTAATAAGCGCATCTCTTTCTTTTTTAGTAAGATTTTGCCTACCATGTTCTACTGATATTTGATCAATCTCTGATTGATCAATCTCTGATAGGACCACACTTTCAAAGGCCTTAATTGGGACAGCTAGGGGTTAATGTTTGATATCATTGGATATCGTTGGATACCAAACATGACCATGAAAAAGTTTTTTTTTTTTAAAAAAAAATAAACAAGTTTTTTTTGTTTTTGTTTTGTTAATGCAGCAATATTACAACCTATACAAAGGTTTTAACAGTGGATCTATTTTCTACTATTTCTCCTGCATCGACTGCTAAGGCTAGGGGCAGACGAAAGCATTATTCCCCGCAAACGTGAAAAAGTGCGTCCGAACGCATTGACGTATTTTTTCACGGAATGCAAAAAAATGGTCAGACGACGCGCATTTTCGGGCGTGATTTTGTACGGATCTTCAATAAAACTCTTTTTGCGTCTGGACGTTATGTAGGCTGGACATTAGCAGTGTCTGACATCTCCTAATCACGCACACACACCGCTATGCCGCAGCTGCGCACTCAGTACGTCAGTACTAGCGGTTCAGCGTTCTCAGAAAAATGCGTTCAAATTCCACTTGAGTTGCACGGCCGGACTTTTGTGCGGCCGTACATCGTATATTGACTGTCATTGCCTGTCATCTGCTGCTAGTGCGGCCATAATTATGTGCGCCAGAACGCACGTTAAAAGTGCGCTGGTCTGACCCCAGCCTAAAAGCCCAATATTTCAGAGTTTTCAGCTGCTGATTTTACAGTTTTAGCTCTTTGGGCATTATGCCCACAGGGCTAAAACTTTGGGGCACCTTCTGCAGCCCAAAAAAAACTAAATTAGTTTGCTTTTGGCCTGCAGATCAGAATATTATTATTATTATTCTTCTTTATTTATAAAGCGCCAGCATATTCCGCAGCGCTGTACAATAAGCACAGTATAGACAGGGTTACAATACATTGAACAACATTTGACAAACAGTACAGGAGGAGATGAGGGCCCTATTCCCGTAGGAATTCACAATCTAGGAGGGTTGGGGTTGGAAACAGGAGGAGAGGACTGTAAGGTGAGAGTGATTGATGGTTGTGTCAGTGAGTTGGGTGGTAGGCTTCCCTAAATAGGAATGTTTTCAGGGAGCGTTTGAAGGAAGAGAAGTTAGGGGAAAGTCTGACAGTACGAGGGAGAGCGTTCCAGAGAGTGGGGGCTGCGCGTGAGAAATCCTGCAGTCTGTCATGGGAAGAGGTGATGCGGGGAGAAGCTAGGCGCAGGTCACTGTTTGAATTTAGGGAGCGGGCTGGGGTGTATTTGGTGATTAGTGAGGACAGGTAGTGGGGCGCTGAGTTAGTGAGGGTTTTGTAGGTAAGGATAAAGATTTTGAACTTAATTCTGCAGTGGATGGGGAGCCAGTGAAGGGACTCGCAGAGGGGAGCGGCAGAGACAGAGCGGCGGGTGAGGTGAATTAGCCTGGCGGAGGCGATCAGGATGGATTGTAGGGGGGAGAGGCGGGACAGAGGGAGGCCAGATAAGAGATTATTGCAATAGTCGAGTCGGGAGATTACCAGGGCGTGTATGAGTTGTTTTGTGGTGACAGCGGTAAGAAATGGCCGAATTCTGGAAATATTACGCAGTTGGTATCGCAGGAGGAGGAAAGAGACTGGATGTGGGGGATGAAGGAAAGAGCAGAGTCAAGTGTAACTCCAAGACAGCGAACTTGGTTTGATGGGGAGATGGTGATACCCTCCACCGTGATAGAGAAGTCAGGAGGTGGGGAGGCATTGGAGGGAGGAATAAGTAGGAGCTCAGTCTTTGACATGTTGATCTTTTAGGTGGTGGGAGGCCATCTAGGAGGAGATGCCAGATAAACAGTCACTGACTTTTGAGAGGACAGGGGGAGAGAGATCAGGGGTAGAGAGGTAGATCTGAGTGTCATCAGCGTAGAGGTGGTAATTAAAGCCAAAGCTGTTGATGATTTTGCCCAGGGAGGAGGTGTAGATGGAAAAGAGCAGAGGACCAAGGACAGAGCCTTGAGGTACACCAACAGATAGAGGCAATGAAGAGGAGGAGTTACCAGCAAAGGACACACAGAAGGACCTGTTGCATAAATAGGAGTCAACCCAAGCAAGTGCAGTGTCACCGAGACCCAGAGAGTTGAGGGTCTGTAGAATGAGGGGGTGGTCAACAGTGTCAAAAGCAGCCGAGAGGTCAAGCAGGATGAGAATAGAATAGTGGCCGTGTTTTTTAGCAGTTAGGAGGTCGTTGGTGACTTTGGTGAGGGCAGTTTCAGTTGAGTGTAGGGGACGGAAGCCAGATTGCAGAGGGTCAAGTAGGGAATTGGAGGACAGGAAGAGGGAGAGGCGGTTGAAGACTAGTTTTTCTAAGAGCTTTGATGTGAAGGGAAGCAGGGATACAGGGCGGTAGTTGGATGGAGAGTTGGGGTCTAGGGATGGTTTCTTTAGTAAAGGGGTAACAAGCGCGTGTTTGAAGGCGGATGGAAAGGAGCCAGTGGAGAGAGATAGGTTGAAGATGTGTGTGAGAGCAGGGGTGAGGGAGGAGGAGAGGGAAGGAATTTGATGTGAGGGAATGGGGTCGAGCGGGCACGTGGTGAGATGTGAGGAGGACAATAAGGAATTGACTTCCTCCTCAGTGGCTGGGAGGAAGCGGCAGAGGGTGGCAGAGGGGACCTGTGGGAGTGGAGGTGGCAGATAACTATCTTGTGTTGGGATGTTCACATATCGGGGCACCAGATGGTGCCATTGAGGCCCGAGATATCTTGATATCGGTAGTGAAGTTGTTAAGTGCGAGAAAATTTCAATATAATGCCAGGATTATTCAGAGAAAGGTGAAAACCAGGAGAATTGGCAGGAGATGCTATTTTGACCTAGAATTTTCACTTCTCCAGTCATTCTCCTGGTTTTCACTTCACAGTACATTCTACAAATGGTTTAACCCACCAATAAATTTATGATTTACTATCATCACAATCTGTCCATTAATGAATGTGTAGCGCTGTGTTTAAACTCTTACTGTGGCAGTACCTATTTTTGGCCACCGGAGGGAGACAAGCGCGATCAGAGACACTGAACAGTGGGACTACATTTCCCGGCGTGCTTTGCAAACAGACAGGAAGTGGGTGGGACACAGACGCTGTACATCCTGAGCCTCGTGGAGAACGTGCGAGAGCACGCCAGGGAGTGCAAGGAAGAGGACGCAGTGCTGCAGAGCGGAACCGTGACCAGGCCGGAGCGCAAGTGTGGCCTATCAGGAATCGAGTGGGGTTATCCTGCCTTGCCAGAAGGAGCCTTACCCACCGGCCATCACCACCAAGTGTTTATCCAGACAAGCTGAGGACCCCAAGTGAGGAGTACCGCGAGTCCAACGGATGGGAGAGCAGGTGGTAGCTGGACAAGTCCGGGCCGGAGCACAGAGAGCCTGAATATCGATCCAATAGCCGGTATCCCAGTGCGGAGACAAGCGGAGAGACGTCCTGGGTCAGCGGAGCCTTGGTGATCAGCGGATGGGTGAGAGGCCTCCAAGGCCGTTTCTACAAAGCTCAAGCACGCTGTTGTTTATTTCTGAAACCCACAGGGCCCCAACTTGACTAGTCGAAGACATCACTTAAAAGATTCACTGGCCAGTTGAATAGTACCCGGGTACCCTAACACACACATACACTCACAAATCGGGACTTAACCTGTTCGGGACTCACTCCCTAAGATCCGAAAAAGGGGAAAAGATTCGCATCCACTTTTGTTTTCCGCTGCGCGTTTCTCGTAATTACGAAGTATTGTATTTTCTGCTCGGTCGTGTATTTTTCCAGAAATACGAAGCCTCGCATTTCTTTTTCCCGCTGCGCGTTTACCGCAATACGAAATACTGTAAATATATCTAAAAAAAACACTGTGTATTATTATATGCCTTTTACTTCAGTAAATTATATAAATTATAAAATCCACAACGGTGCTGGAGTATATTTATTCCCTAGTGCGGGGAGACTGACCCGTGGTTCATTTTCAGCGGCTCCTCCGGGAGTGAGCGCTACAAATGCATTATATTGTTGTTTCAGGCTATCATTTTGTGCCGATATGTCACTATTTATCGTCCAAATTTGTGTTTGGTTAGAATACAGTATAGATGGTCCTGAAGGTCTTCAATAACATATGTGTTTGTGCAGTCCTCAAGGTCCATCACACAATTGCTTTTCCTGCAGAAATTTTTTCTTGGCCAACTACAACAGAAGGGATACGTAAGTTTATTTTTCTACAACAATGTACCTATTTTAAGCTAAAGCAGATAACGCTACTTAGGGAGATAATAATCTCACCGTTTTCCTTTAGATATTTATATAGTCATAGCATGAAAAGGACATTCCTGCGGTTATAGCATCCAGTGGGTTATTTACTGCTATTTTTTGCTCAAAGAATTGCATTTTTGTTATAACCAAGCTGAAACAGCTGTCAAGCGCATCGGTCCACATTCACAGCCAAAACAGGGCACGCAAATTATAGGGAAAGTCACAGGACAGATACACAAAGACATACGGACAGAGGAACACTATTATTATAGGGAATAATTATTATAGGGAATTAACACTATCATTATAGGGAAAGTCACAAACACACACACAAACATACAGACAGATACACAGATAACCACGCATGCACACACAGACACATAGCCAGTGCCACAGAAAAACACACACAGACACGTAGGCCGGGGTCACACATACGCACTAAGTGTGTCCGTATTGACCCGTCTCCCAGCGTCTGTCGTAGACAGAAATCTTGGCGTTCCTACATTTATTTATTTAGGATGTGACGCCTGAATGCAACTCAACTTTTCTCCAATGCCAACCAGGGCCTTCCAGTCTCCAGTCTTCCGTTACGACAACGCTGCTTCTTTGTAGAAGCAGGCTACCAGTCGGCTGATTGATCAGTCAAGAATCAAGTCAATCCGAAGCCTCTCAATGCTATTGTATTGCGACGCATTGGCCGGCTTCCTTGCACAGATCTGTACAGATCTTGCTGCCCTAAGAAAAAGCAAGATTATTGATTCTTTCCCAGACAGGAAAACCATCTACTTTGGAAGGTTGTTACAGCTTGTCTGGGCACACAAACACAAGATAGGGGAGCACTTACCTCATCATGGGCATTTAAAAATCAATTAATGTTCATGGTGGCGCAACCATCTTCTTAACGGGCCGCCGTTTAATAATTGGGTCAAAAAATCTCTCTCTCTGTTTCACTAATTTATGTGTATGATGAAATCTGCAAGAAACGACATTATTAAACAGGATGCAAATTACACTTTAGAAACACTTACACGTGAGTCACAATCATAATGAGGACACAATGAGTCACTGCTTTATGGGGTTAAGTGTATCCGTCTTGTGATCTAATTCGCATTGTTTCTAAACCTCATCCTAACGCGTTGGGAAGTTTTAACTTCTCATCACAATGAAACAGAACCGAGAAGATATGTTTGCTGGTCCTTATTTTATTTGATCATATTCATTCTGACCACTTTATTGTTTTAAAGTGCTCAGCGCGTGAGGATAACCCCCCCCCCCCTGCTCCCAAATCTGGTAGAAAAGATGGGTGAAGTTCAGGGGTTTCCCAGCGTCATAAGCAACTGGAATTTTGAATTTCCTGACTGCCGGTCACCAGATCGGTCACTGGTGACTTCAATATGCTTAGAGCGTGTTGACGTCATGGTCTCCACGATCGTCCACAGTCCGCACAGTCCTCAGAGAGGCAGCGATGGATCGAATCTGTGCAGGCAAGCGTAACTCCAATCCATTGTTCTGCGCAGTTGCTACGGAACCTGCGTATGTAAACGGCGTAAGTCCGAAATGCTGTACAATTTGCAGTTCCTACAAGTTATGTAGCAGCACAAATTGAGTAACAAAGCCACAGTGACTTCTGGATTCGGAGGTCCCTGAATGAAAGAGGAGGAGCCACGCACAACGAGGGATAAACGGCAAGTAAAATCACTTTAAAGTAAAAAAAAATATTAACCCTTTCAATGCTGAGGACGTGTGGGGAATGTCCTGATTGACTCCTAAGGAAAGATAGAGGTAGAGATAGGGGGTTCCTTTGAACCCCGATATCTCCTGACTGTTGACAGCTAGCAGGGTCATGTTTGGTATCATTAGAAAGGCCAGAGCATGACCATGTTTGAAGTAAAGAAAAAATAAAATAAAGATAATAATAAAAAAAGAGTGTTTTTTTTAAGACGTGAAATGGCTCAGCAGTGGGAAGGGTTTAAAAACCGCATCTAACCAATTATTTAAGGGCAAAAAAGGAAACTCTAGTTTTGATAGCGTATTCCTTTAAATTCAAATGCTTGTAAAGAAATGATCGTCTAAGCAAACACCCTGCTGTATCATTTTATCTCCATTTTTCGTAGGTATTTTACATCTAATAGTTAAACTTATGAATCCTAAATATCTTTCTTTTTCTGATTTTATGTTGCATACAGACATTCATATATCCTTTTCAACAGCACCACATGTAGAAATAAAGCCAATCCCGCTAACTGCATGCGTCACATATTGACATACTTAGTAGCTCTTTATCAACAGCTGTGGTAGAAGTGTATTCAGTTATGAGGCCGGGGCATATAAATGAGATACTGTCTAGAAGGCAGCACTCCATGCCTCAGTTTTACCACATGCGTTACATCAAGAGTGCTCAACCTTGACGCCAGTGGTGTCACAAGGTCAGGCGGGGGGTTCGGCCCGCACCGGGTGACACCACCCCTAAGGTGACACCCTAAAAAAATGTTTATTTTTTTTATTGTACACATAAATATTTTAGCAGGAAGGACACACTGAGATTTCTCTCATTTTCAAGTATGTCCTGGGTAGGCAAGGCCTAGGCTGGCACTTTCCAGGGGATAACAAAAAAAACCCACCACTAATGGGGTTATTCACAGAGCACCCAAATGACGGCAACATTTCAGTGTCCTGTTGTTCCACGCACTTAGGGGAATCAAATTTCCCCACCCTGCAGTGAATTCACCACACACCGCAGGGTCCCCAAAGTGCAGGAAATCGGCCGCCAAATGCCGCCGCAAACCCGTCGCCCGCTCTTTTTAATTCATAATCATAATCAAGCCACATATCAAAACGTTAAGCATTTTTAAATCTATTTTTATTCTATTACAACAAAATTGTAATAAATACTTATAATATTTCAATGTAACCATAGCCTGTGTGGGTGACGATTGTCATCGCGGGATCCAAAGAACCATTTCCTGCTTCCTGCAGAGCAGAATGATGGGAAATAATCCAAATTCACAATATTGGATTGGCTCTTGTAGCCTTGCTCTTTTAATCTATAGGTTCTGTATCTTCTCTTTTATATATTCTCTACCTTATAATGTAACAGATGAGTATTACATTTTAAATCCAAAATCACATCTTTGATATTGTTGTTGATGGAGAAAAAAACATCAAATGACAGCCTTACTTTAACAACAAAGCTGCATCTGGAGGCAGAATAAAAATAAATCAATGTTATAATTGATCTGTTGATGGCGATAAGTGATTCCAGAGTCAGACTGGTAGCGTCCACTGAAATTTGTGCCAAGCTAAAATTCTACAGTTTGGACTAAGAAAAAGACCTGCCTACTTTTTATAGCTGTAATTTAGCACAAATACATTAATGGATGACTTATTCTTACGGGTTAATTGATCGTGATAATGGGCCAAATAACTGTGTCATCTAAGGCCATGGGATACAAAGAGCTTGAGAGTAGCCGGAAGCTGGCACACTTGTAGTCATAATAAAAAGTAAAAATAAATGCATTTCCAACTTAGCCTGGAACATTGCCCTCCCCTGGTAACTCTATATGTGTTTTGGCAGTCTGCTTTTCAATAGAAATTGATTAAAGTTCTGACTTTTCGTATTTGAGTGTAGCGTTAATATATGGCATGAAAATAATCTCTGTAGGAATATTTGACAGCCACGTGCAAGAATTAGTCATCCCATAGTGCAGTGTTTACCAAACCTGTTCTCAGGACCCTCAACCAGGCCAGATTTTGCAGATCACCTTGGGGAAATGCAGACTGAATCCTGCAATCAATGAGCAGCAAATCATATCACCTGACCTGTGCAAAGAGTGAGACTGGTGACAAATAGATTCCAGTCTCCGTCCGCAATCACTCCGCGGCACTGCATGATCTCATGAGATCGTGCAGGGCTAGCGGCTCCGAACACAACCTGCAGTGGCACAGAAGCGTTACTGGGAGTATCCCAGCAGTTAGCGCTGCATTCTGGGTGAGGTGTTGGAGAAGCACCTTACCTGGAATATCGCGGTAACGTGAAGACGCTGCCGGTAAACCTGCAGGTGCAGATTCACCCCATTAGCGTCTCCATGTTAGCGTGAGCAAGGCAATAGGGCCATCTGTGTGCTAATGTCACTAGTGACAGATCCGGTAACTGGCAGCCGGGATATTCAAAAGTCTGGCTGCCGAAGATGCTGGGTGTGGTGGAGGAAACTTCTTCTCCACTTCACGCAGCATTTTCTCCAGATTGTGGATGGGGGGGGGCACTCTTCACATCCTGACCACTTTACAAAGCTAAAGTGGTCAGGATGAGGAGAAGAGTGTCCATTTAAAAGTGAAAGATGCTGCAATGATTGTGGGAAATGTAGTGAAAACCATTGGAATATTGATGTTTATTTCATCATTATATAGAGTTTAAATATTCACAGATGAACTCCTTAGTCATTTGACTCGTACAATTAATGCTAACTTACACCTGATTTTATGCTTATACAGTATATTCGGGGAAAAGGTGAAAGAGATTTGTGTGAACACAACTGAACCCGCGCTGATTTCAACACAGCGATGTTTTGTATAATTGTATCAGCTGAACAGTAATTTTTATTGCCGTTTGAACTGCACGCAATTACTTTGCGAATTATTAGAGCTCCGTGACGGAGCCCTGGGAGAAAACATCGCTGCAATCATGCCAGTTCATGTAAATCATTGATAATTGCTCAAAGCTTTTTACCTCCTTCTTTTCAAAGGTGAAACATAGCAAGGTAAACGCCATATCACGGCTTCCGGTGTATTAGGTAATAGATAACAGCACTGTGTAAAATGCTCCCCCCTATTATTGAGCCGTTCTGAGCCTTGTGTACTGTATATACAGGGTTATTCAAAGAGAATCGAAAACTCACCGCACGTTCGGTGACTTTTCGTTCTCTTCAATTCGGTTCGTTTTGCCGATCCCATTTCGGCGACAAGCACCACAGGGTCCCCGAATTGCAGGGAAAGGCTGCCGCAAACCCAACGAAAACGAACCGCAAAAATTGGCGAATGCACGCCAAAAACCTGCAAAAACATTTGGATTAACCTGCCGAAAACCACGAAAAACCCGAGTAGGAGCCGATCACACACAGCGAAGCCGCCGGAAAAAGCCAACACCGCAGACGAGTGAAGTGAATAAATTAGAAAACCGTTTGCTTGAATGTTTGAAAAGTGAAACGCTGTTTGCAAAGAAACTACTGAGCGAAAATATCTGAAATTTACATATAAGTTCCAATGAATGATAATAAAAAGGGCTGTTACAGAAAAAATAAGTAAACTTAAAAAAATCAACAAAAAATCGGATTTTTTTACAAAAAAAAATCCAGAAAAATGCTTAAAATATCCTTAAAAAATCTATAAATAAAGAGACTCTTTACTGCAGAATTTTATAATGAACGGTTTATTAGATATTGAATTAAAACGGGAATATTTTTAACATTGAAGCCTATGGGATTCTCCTGAATAAACCTGCCGAATTAAACCACCGAATGGCAGGGCATTAGGGGAACCTTTCACTGCTGGTTTGTGTTCTCTGAATAGCCGAAGCAGTGCTTTTTCAGGGGGTTTTCACTGCCCTCGAACAGACACCGAACAGGCACCGTATGTTCAGGCAATTCGCTAGGATTTGGCAAACTGCCTGCTCTCTGGATAGCCGAATGGCCAGGAAAGGTAACCGAACGCTGATTTTCAGCGTTCGGTTACCTTTCTCCAGCCATTCGGATCTCTTTGAATTACCCTGATAGTGTTAGGAATGAATTGGTGTCGTGCACCTTCTGTGACTTTCCTCGATCACATTTCGGCTAGTAGAGGCAACCTTGGCGCATCAAGGTATTTTTGAACTACATTTCCCATGATGCTCTCTCCTAACAAGCCACTCTTTAGACTGGTTCAGCATCACAGTAAATCTGGAGGATGCAACCAAATGTAACTTAAATGGCGGACATAAAATTGTAAATAATGTAGTATTTTAGTCTGATGGTACTAAAAGGCACAACGTACCTTGGTCCAGCGGCAGGTGCTGACTTCTCATTGGCGTTGCTTTACGTAGGGTGATTTGGAAAGAGTTTCCCAGTTCGTCCTTTGTAATAATGGAGACCTGGTCATCAGCTGGTCGGAAGACAATAAGAGGGAGTTGTGGGGCAGGAGAATCACCCAAACAGATTTCAAAGTATTAGCAATTCTTGACAAATAACTAGGAATAATTTAATATCAACGTTACCCTTTAATTGAATCAGTGAAGATGCAGAACATGACAAAGGAGTTTTAATGTGCCTGGTGTGTTGCCGTACTCCCCCTTGTGTTTGTTATGGAGAAACACATATAAGTTTATTTCTACGACACATAATCCATTGTAAAATGAAGGTGACTTCTCACGCGTCAGACTATACACCCGATCTCATTCAAACCATTAATGGCATGAGTCGGTATTCCAGGAGAGCTGCAAATTTTGTATGAGAACTAGCATTAATTTGTGGCAGTCAGAGAATAATGAGTGATTCCATGGTCGCTAGTTATTCTTTTCTTGAGAGAGGGTATTGTATCCACTCACTGTATTGTGATTTCTGTAATCATATCTGGATATTTATTAAATATTCTAAATTGAGGATTTTTCTGTTTTTTTTCCCACAAAAGTTTGCATTTCTTTTCTGTCCACACTTGTATGAACTATGTTGTTCTTTTTAGTCTTACAGGGTTATTCAAAAAACACAAATTGGCTCCAAAATGGCAGCGAACAGTGAATTTCCCCGTACAGTGCAATTTTGTGGCCATTTGGCTATTCAAAATGCTGGCAGTTCGCCAAATATTGGCGCATTGCCAGCGAACTACAATGATCTTCGGCGGCTGTGAAATCCCCATAAAGAAGTAATGGTTAATCTATTGACACCAAACAGCAGAGAAAAGTCTGTGAAATGCCCTGCTGTTCGGTGGTTTCATTCGACAGTTTAATTAGGTGAATCCCATAGGCTTCAATGTAAATAATATTCCTGTTTTTATTAAGTATTTATTTAACTGTTTATTCTTTTCACTTGCAGCAAAAAAGCCTCTTATTTATTAATTTTTCTGGGGGGTTTTAAGCATTTTTTGTCATTTTTTTAAGTGAAACTTTTTTCCGATTCTTTTTTTTTTTAATGGCAGGTTTTTTTTTTTCTGTAACAGACCCTTTAATTATTATTCATCGGACTTTATATGTTATTTTCAGGCATTTTCGTGCAGTAGTATTTTTGCAAACGCCGTTTTTACCCATTCGGCAGCTTGTCGGCTTTTTCCGGCAGCTGGTCGGCGCTCTGTTTGGTGGGTCGCTGGCTTTTTTCGGATCGATTTGGTGGTTTCGCGGTGGATCCTCGGATGCATTCGGTCGGTTTACGGCGGGTTTTCGGATCGACTCAGTGGTTTTTCAGCATTTCTTTGGATCGATTCGGTGGTTTAGCGACAGTTTTTCGAATGCGTTCGGTAGCTTGCTCCCTGCACTTCGGGGATCCTGGGGTGAATGCTGAATTCACCGCAGGGTTGGCGAATCGGAGTAGCCGAAGTGCGGAGAACGGGAGAGCACCGGAATGTCGGTGCTAGTCTTTGCTACGCCTCTTTTTACTAGGAGGGTCAACAAAGATTTAGAGAAATGAGAGAATACAGACAATAAAGAGAAAGAAATGTAGAACATGTTAACCTACATGGAATTGTTGCTTTTAGCAATGCAACTGTACTCATATTATATGTAAATGCTCATTATATATATATTATTTTTTTTTTGCATTCTCCTGTTGGTTTTTGGAAATCGTCTTTCTCCAAAATGCCAGCACATTCCTAATGAATTTCTTCTTTATTATATAGTAGTGAATGAATTAAAGCTAATATGAGACCACTTGCCAGTGATATTTTAACTTTTTTTCATTTCTTATATTGTTTGGTTGTTTGAAATTATATTAAAATCTTCGCGCAAAAACCTTCGCGCATAGGATAAATTTTTGCGCCAAGCATTAAACTTTTGCGCGCACAAATCACCGCTGGAATTACAATCCTTGCGCCTTTTTTCTTCCGCCGATCAATTGCACCCGCAAACAGGACGCGGCCAAATGCTAACGTTAATGTTAAACGTTTGCGCGAAGATTGCAATTTAGCTCTTTATCTAGATTATCTAATGACTGATTATGCAGAAATCTAAAAGTTATCTAATAGATTTAGGGGGTTCCTTTTATAAGTGACATAATATTGACCTATAAGATTTTCAATAGTCTTAGCACCTATTAGATATGCCGTGTATGTGTTATGTTTGGGAAATGTATTTTTAAAAGAGATTTTAAGGCTGTGAAAGGCCAAAAACCTTACGTAACCTCATGTGGCTAAAACCGCAAACATGCAAATAACAGGATTGGTCAATTAGAGCTTTTCGTTACTACAACAGTCAAACTAGTTTTCAGAAGCAGATGATTTGTGTACAGTATCGCGTGCGTATTGTAACTATTTGCTGATAAAATATCTGATATCCCCTGAATGTTTAATAGCTGTGAAACTGGCTGCCAACTGAGCAAAATCTAATAAAATGAAGTTCGCAGCCTGTATGTTTACATTGTTACAGGTAGCTACTGTTGACATTTAATAACAGAAAATTTTAAATATTCTTTGCTTTACTGAAAGTGCAGATTTGTTTTGTTTTTATTTTTACTTTAAAGGGCCACTACCAGCAAAAAATGACATGTCCTTATTGTGTTTATTTTATGTTGCTGATATCTTACATGCGCTTTGTTTTTCTCTTGTATGTTTAGTTAAGAAAATAATATTTTACTCTATATGTGTCACTGGGTGCATCCATTGTGTGATCTTTTGTGCTGTTAACTGAACCCCCACACACACACACATCTTTACCTCACTTGGTCGTTGTGACAGACTCAGCTGTCTCTGGGGCAGTTGGAGGAGTCTGGGGGTTAGCCTCCTTCCTACTGACTATGGACCAAGGGCTACCTGGGGTTTGCCAACAGGATTACCCAGGGAATCCAGAATTTATGTTGACTGTGTCTGTGTATTATTCCCATATGTATTTATTGTAGAATCTCCTTGTTGTGTCTCTGTATAGTACACCCTCTATATTAACTACCCCCTCTCTGTATAGTGTACAACCGCTCTAAGAATATCCTCCTAGGATCTAGCAGTCATTTTAAGATAAGGTTGCATGTGTAAACAATCCATTGTTTTGAATGTACCTTCCCATTGTCCTGTTACTGGAGTCTGTTGATAGTATATGTAATTTATTCATGAAGGGGGGTGTCCCTCAACTGTTTTTAGCTGTATGTTTCAAATAAACAGTCAGTCTTGTTTTGCACTCTAAAACACTAGTCGTGCCTGGTGATTTTAGGGAAGGTTTGGGGCTGTGGATGCTGGATTTCAGGTTCCAGCAGGGAGAAAGCCAGAGACAGACAGGGGCATACAGTCGGTGTGCCAAGCGGTCTGTCACAGTTCTCAATCTGTGGCAGACCTCCTGTCTCAAATCTCACACGGTTTTCCCTCAGTCCTCCCAATCATCTGGCAGCCCTAAGTTGTTACCTGGTTTCCGGGAAGTCTGGGGGAAAAAGCACGAGGAGCACCTGTTTAATTGTGCTCTCGGGGCTTATATGGTTAAAATCGGCTTTTGAAGTCTATACACGAGTGCTGCATGCAGCTGACATTGTTTGTTCATCTTTTGAGGGTGACACAGACACCCTGACTCCCTACCCACTATTTCTGTAGTCCTGCACTTGTGTACGAGCAGCCCTGATTAGCTCGGTGCCCCACATGCGTTGGCATGACAGCCCCTTTTGGGGAAATTGCTGTGGTGACGATGGTACAAATTGCACCATGCACAAATTGCACCATCACCCGATCTTAGACCTGCCAACATTGGTAGGTCTGGTGAAGGCACATATGAACTAGAACCTTTAAATTCTGAATGGAAAAACCACTAGAGGACAAGTTACTGAGCCTCCCAAGGCTAATGTACTTGATAATTGTTCTCATTAATTTTATTTTTACCTTTGTATAAGCCTTTGAACTCCCTAAACCTAAAACATTATATAATGCATTGTTTGAAGGATCATTGCTACACATCATTAAAGAGGCCCAATGAGGTCCAAAGCAAATGTTCTTTTGTGATGAAGTCAGCCAAAACTGTTTGAGTTCCTCTGAGTCAAGGGCTGGCAACTTGTGCCCTCCGGATGGAACTACATTTCCCATGAGGCTCTGCCAACCAAATGAGTGGTGGAGTATCATGGGTCATGTAATTCCAACCCATCTGTGGCACTATTAAAATCTTAACGCTAGTGATAGCACTAAGATATGTGAGCGTTAAAGCCTGAGATATACTGCCTGTAGGCGGTGCTGCGAGACGCTCTCAGTGTGCACAGGTTTTTCCCCTCCCTCACTCAGGCCGCGTCACGATGCGGCGCTGAGCGAAGGGAGTTGGAAAAATCCAACTTTCCCCTTGGCGGAGCAGCGCGCTGAGGGGAGGGGCAGGACCTGCAGCACGCGGCGCTTGCTTAACACTAGGTTAAGCGACTTTAATGCATGTCCCCAATATTACATCCCTAATGCTAACGGGTTAAAAAATCCATTACCGCATCAACGATTGCACTAGCTTCCGCGAGCTTGCTGTACTTTACGCTCCCCATACCTAACATTGGGAGAGCAGAGTCCAAACACTAGTTACCGGCGCCGCACCGAAGGTGGTGAAAAAGTTAACCACAGCCAGAAGCTGGGGCTAACTGATAACGCTTCTGCAGAAACTAAAGGATATTTGCTACAAATTTCAAACCATGTTGGTTACATGCCGCAATAGATTGACATTTGAGTCTACCCATGTTTTTACCCTCGATGACACCATATATATTTTTTAATGTTAAAAAAAACCCTGCAGGTACAGGTTTTCCACGTTAGCGTCCCTGCTTTAGAGCCCACAATTTAATATGGCCCTTGGAGGACCAAAGTTGCCAACTCCTGCTCTAAGCTTCTGTCCACTATTAATGTCCTTGTACATTTTAGGATTAGTTGTATATGTCTAGGGTCTCACTAAGTCCAAAAAGTAATATTTTGTCAGGCTCCTCCTTAGTGAGTAAAACAATGCTGAATTTTACCTCTCAGTCCTCTGAGACCCCTCCCCAGAGGATCGCTGTGACCACTCGCAGTACAATGAGCCTAGAGCGTCCATTTAAACACACACTCCTGTAATGTGTACTATACATACTTACATGTAGAATTATTTTGTTGTGGTTTTGAAAAAAGTATTTAATTAGTTTTTCTATAAATTGTAAAATGTCTCATCATAAAAAGTTGTGTATTCTACTTATCTTTTACTTTATTACAGGTCAACAAGCAGCAACAAGACCAAAGCACATCACAGGAAACGCGAAGAACATGCTTTTCTCACTCCGCCAGTAATTCTACAAACAAGTCTATGATAAAAATACTTTGAACCTTGAACAGATAAGTTATCGTTTGTACAGTTTATTGTCAATCTTTGTCCATCTGCTCCAGTTCTGCTGCCATTTTTGTACATCTTCCGTTTTGTAAAGTCGCTTCAACTATAAACTCAAATAAACAGCGAATGATACAGTGACACATCATTTTTCTACTTTTCTACACCTCTTGAATACATTTTCTTGAAAGAACAAGGTGATGATGAACAACATCGATGAACAGTTGGCCCTTGACCTGTTGCATATGTCGCATGTTTAGGAGGGGCTGTGCTTATTTTGAGTTTACGTATCAGTTTGTCCCTCTGTTTTAATGTCCTTCTCTTTAGGGGTTCTAACAAATATTCTGCATTTATAGGCAAATAGCAGAAATAAAATAAATACATTAAATGGGTTATTCAGAGAACACCGAAATGTCAGTGTTCTCTCGTTCAGAACTCTAAGGTGCACGTCAGCGATTTCAATTCTCCAACCCTGCAGTGAATTGAAACGAGGGCCCTATTCCCTTGCGTACTCACAATGTAGAATGGTTGGGGTGGAAACAGGAGGAGAAGACTGCAAGGTGAGAGTGATGGACTGCAAGGTGAGAGCGATGGACTGCAAGGTGAGAATGATGGACTGCAAGGTGAGAATGATGGACTGCAAGGTGGGAGTGATGGGCTGCAAAGTGAGAGTGATGGACTGGTTGGGGCAGTGAGGTGTATTAGTGAGTCGGGTGGGAGGCTTGCCTGAATAGGAATGTCTTAAGGCAGCGTTTGAAGGAAGGGAAACTAGGGGAAAGTCTGACCGTACAAGGGTGAGCGTTCCAGAGGATGGGGGCTGCGCGTGAGAAATCCTGCAGTCTATCATGGAAGAGGCGATGCGGGGAGAAGTCGTGAGACGTGAATTTACAGTAAGTTCACGCAACAACCATGGCACAATCAAGCCTTGCAGCTCGGTTGTGATAGCTTGGGGTGATTTTAAACATCCTGGGGATGTTTTCTCTAACGCTTCCAGATGTTAGCTTAGCCTCTCGGTTTGATTGGTCCCTTTGGGTCAAAATATCTGAGTCTGAGATTTTTTTTCCCTATGCGGTCAGTTGATCTTCTTAACAAACTGCATGGTGCCTGAGAGTTATTTACATCCGCTGTCACCAATCTAGGCTTTATGGGAACCTCTGCCAGGCTCATCCACCTCACCCGCCGCTCAGTCTCTGCGAGTCCCTTCACTGGCTCCCCATCCACTGCAGAATTAAGTTCAAAATCCTAACCCTGACCTACAAAGCTCTCACTAACTCAGCTCCCCACTACCTGTCCTCACTAATCACCAAATACACCCCAGCCCGCTCCCTAAGGTCAAACAGTGACCTGCGCCTAGCTTCTCCCCGCATCACCTCTTCCTATGATAGACTGCAGGATTTCTCACGTGCAGCCCCCATCCTCTGGAACGCTCTCCCTCGTACTGTTAGACTTTCCCCTAATTTCTCTTCCTTCAAACGCTCCCTTAAGACATTCCTATTCAGGCAAGCCTACCATCCGACTCACATCGGACTCATCGACACCTACCATCGACACCTACCATCCGACACCATCCGACTCATCGACACCTCACTGCCCCAACCAGTCCATCACTCTCATCTTGCAGTCCATCACTCTCACCTTGCAGTCCATCACTCTCACCTTGCAGTCCTCTCCTCCTGTTTCCACCCCCAACCCTTCTAGATGGTAAGTTCCCAAGGGAATAGGGCCCACGTTTCCTCCTATACTGCTTTATCAAAATGTTGTTGTCTCAATGTATTTTAACCCTGTCTATATTGTGCCCATTGTGCAGCGCTGCGGAATATGCTGGTACTATATAAATAAAGAATAATAATAATAATTTTTACCACAAATAAATACAATAATGTAATGACCAGAAATGTCCAACCTGGGTTATCCATAAATCGCTTGCAGTGAACGACTCTATTCGTACCTAGTCGTACGGTTGTCCATAGTCTGAAGACCAAGTCGATCATACGATTTTGGACCCAGTAGACGACCAGCCTCACAGGTCTATTTACTAAAGGTGAAACTCAGGAGAATTGTCAGGACAAGTGAAAATTCAAGGTCAAAATGACCAAACCAGAAAAATCCTCCCATTTATCTCACTTTCCAAATCTGCTATTTGGTTTAGATTGTTCTGTTCTCCTGAGTTTCACCTTTTACTGAATAGACCTGTTTGTCTCCATTTCTGATACATTCTAAACTCAGACACACATAGATCGGGTGGAAAGCACTGGTAACGGAGAGACAGTAAGGGGAATCTCCTTGTGCCGACTTTCTCTCTTACCGTTTCCCTGTTTGCTGCTGATTTGGAATCTGGCCCAAAATGTTTAATTCACGTCGATATGTGGTATTCGTCTGTTTTACACTTCCAATACTTGCAGGATTTTATATTCCACTAGGTGGTGCTAGAACATATAATATAAATCTGTATAGGAAAATTTATAAAATTTGGGTCCTTAGTTCTCATTTGTACATTAGTTCCAGTCGATTCGGTTTGTTGAAATTTCTTGGACCGGTGACTTTGGTCTTGGTTTTTCTGAAATTTGGCCAAAATGCTTTGCTTCGTTAAAAGCAGTATGGAAATTGTTTCAATACAACTGAACTTTTGGTTCATTTGTTGCGGCACCTTTTCTTTGATTTGTATTTCAGATGAATCCACAGATCGGCCACAATAAGGCGAATCACAATCATAAAAGGGGATATTCAAAGAGCACCGAACTGGCCACCGAATTGCACCAAACGGTGAGTTTTCGCGTGTGGTGCAATTTTGCGGCCATTCGACTATTCAAAAAGCCGGCGATCCGCCAAATATTGGCGAATTGCCAGCATAATACAGTAATCTTCAGCAGCAGTGAACTCCCCATAGAGAAGTAATAGTTAATCTATTCAGAGAACACCGAACAGCACTGAAAAGTTGTCGGAATGGCCAGATTTTCGGTGGTTTCATTCAACAGGTTTAAACAGGCAAATCCCATAGGTTTCAATGTAAAAAAAATCCTGTTTTTTATAAAATTTTTATTCAACCATTTATTCTTTTAATTTGCAGCAAAAAGTCTCTTTATTTATTTTTTTAGAATTTCTTTAGGCATTTTTCAGGATTTTTTCGGCAAAATTATGGATTCAGATTTTTTTTACATGCAGGGTTATTCAAAGAGATCCGAATGGCTGGAGAAAGGTAACCGAACGCTGAAAATCAGCATTCGGTTACCTTTCTTGGCCATTCGGCTATCCAGAGAGCAGGCAATTCGCCAGGATTTACGGTGCCTGTTCGAGGGCAGTGAAATCCCCATAAAAAAGCACTACTTCGTCTATTCAGAGAACACAAACCAGCAGTGAAAGGTTCCCGAAATGCCCTGTCATTCGGTGGTTTAATTCGAAGGATTATTCAGGAGAATCCCATAGGCTTCAATGTTAAAAATATTCCGGTTTTAATTCAATATCTAATAAACCGTTCATTATAAAATTTTGCAGGAAAAGTCTCTTTATAGAATTTTTTAGGAAATTTTAAGCATTTTTATGGATTTTTTTTTAAAAAAAAGTCTGATTTTTTTTTTTTTTTAAGTTTACTTCTTTTTTCTGTAACAGCCCTTTTTATTATCATTCATTGGATTTATATGTCAATTTCAGGCATTTTCGCTCAGTAGTTTCTTTGCAAACAGCGTTTCACTTTTCAAACATTCAAGCAAACTGTTTTGCTAATTTATTCACTTCACTCGTCTGCGGTGTTGGCTTTTTCCGGCGGCTTCGCTGCGTGTGATCGGCTCCTGCTCGGGTTTTTCCGGCGTCTTCGGCGGGTTAATCCAGATGTTTTTGCAGGTTTCGGCGTGCATTCGCCGGGTTTTTGCGGTGACTTTTCATCAGGTTTGCGGGAGCTTTTCCCTGCGCTTCGTCGGCCCTGTGCTGCTTGCTGAATACACCGCAGGGTCGCCGAAATGGGATTGCCGAATCGGCCTGAATTGAAGAGAATGAAAAGTCATCGAACATGCGGTGACTTTTCGATTCTCTTTGAATAACGCTGATGGTGTTTTTTTTTATTCTGTAACAGACCTTTTTATTGTTATTCATAGGACCTTATATATTATTTTCATGCATTTTCATGCACTCGTTTTTTTTAAAACCCCTTTTAAAAATTGCAGGGTTCTTTTCAACCCTTTTCGGCGGCTGGTCGGCTTTTTGCAGAGGCGTTATTGGATTGATTCAGTGGTTTTTCTGTGGTTTGAGGGCGCATTCGGTTTGCTCGATTCGGCGGTTTATCGGATACATTCAGCGGGTCAATTTGGCGCCCTTCGGGACCCTGCGGTGAATGTGGAATTGAGCCGAAGGAGAGAGCACAGAAATTTTGCTGAAATTTCGGTGCTCTCTGAATAACCCTTTAAGAAAACAATTGTCCCTGCCTAATGAAGTAGATGGAAATACTGACAGCTCAGGTACTAATTCTTCTATGAACTTGCATTATTATTTACCGATAGCGGACCACATTACACTCTTAACGCAAACGTTAACGCTCACTTGCGTGAGCACTAACGTTAGCTGCGGTGTTTACCGCTTATTACAATCCAAAAGCAAACGGGTTAAGTAACCTGTTTGCGTTTGGTACCTTGTGCTTTTCAGCGCGAGGTTACTGTACTTTGTGCTCCCTATACTTAACATGGGAGCGCAAAGTGTTAACCAGCGTTAGGATAACAATCTACTAGCGCTGATAAACATCAGGCTGTGGTTAGCAAAACGTTAACCACAGCCAGGACTTGGTGTTAATGGATTCCGCTTCTGCAGAATCCGTTAACACCATCCAGAAAAAATAAAAAAATGAATCAGATACTCACCCTCTGTCCCGCGGTGAGGATTGCAGCTCCAACCGTCTCCTTCGTCCAGTGGGAGCAGGGAAAAACTGGGGAAAAAGTCCCCCCGTCTCTCCCTGCGTATCACTACGCCGACTGAGGAGTCTTGCAGGACGCAAGCGAAATGTGTCTCGGGTTATTGTTACAATCATTTTATATGTTTAATAAATGTTTTAATTTTAATTTTACTGGATACCAGCTTCCTTTGTGGGATATACCAACCACGACAACCATCATCATCACCATTGTTTCGATACGAGTGAGGAGGGACCCCCTCTGAAAGGATAAGAGGTCCAGACGTTATTATACAGAGCCACCTGTATAGGAGGCTCTGAATCACGTGAGTTAATTTTCCTCGGTACCTATAACATATGCTTCTATACGTTAAGACTGTGAAAAAGAAGTAAAGTTTATCGAACGTTGGGCGAGGTCCCCCCTATTAAGAGGCCTACAGGCATATACTACGAGCCAATTGGGGCTCCTATTTTGTGAGTGAGACCACTCTTTTCTTGTCATGCCTTAATAATAACAAACTGTATTACACAATCTGTTTTTTTCTTTTTGTATATAGGTTATCTTTATTCAAGAATCTACATTGAACTGACCATACATATAAGATAAGTTTATATTAGTATATATACTGTATTGTATATAAAATTTGCATATATATTTGTATATATTCTAAATCGCTCGCTATAGACACAGCACTGTGGGTGTCAATTTTTATCTGCTATAATATTATAGGTGATATGTACACCTAATATAGGTGAGCAGCTACCGAATTGATTACCTATATATATAAACAAATTAGCGCCGAAACACTGTTGGACCCTAGAAGTCCCGTGCTTTGTAAGCAGAGAGTAATTAGCGTTAGGATCACAAGGTCCTACCACTAATTATGAACCGCTGTCACTAACTAAAAAAGTTTGCTACAACTCAGAGCTGGTGCTATTTGATTTGGCTTCCGCGGAATCAGTTAGCAGCTCCTGGAAGCCCCCTCAAAATTAAATACTCACCTCTAATCCCATGGCGAGAATGGCAGCACAATCCGCTGCTTCTGGCCGCCGGGAGTGAGTAAAAAAAGTCACCCAGGTCCTATGGGCTCCATGGAGAAGATGTAGATGCTTGCGACGGCACCTTAGCGCTGCTGCGACAATCTTAGAGGCTAGCGGCCGCTACGGAGAAGGGTGCTGGACTCAGCTTCTGCCCCATAATCTACAGGTAAGACGGGGACGTTAAGGGGAAATCTGCAAGTACAAATCTTTCCCCGTAGTGTCCCCGGTTTAGCTTAAGACAGGTGATAGTGCCCTATGTATTTTATTGAAGGATAATAGCAATCTCACCTTGCGCAAGAATTGTTGCTTTTCATTTATTTTCTTTCCGATAATGCTTTAAAGAAAATATTCATATACATCACTTTAGTCATTAAGGAAATCAATGTTGCTATGGTTATGTTAATAAAGTGCACGTCAAACAGTGCAATTCGTTCCCCGACAAGTAATAATTCAGGACTAACGTCCACCATTTCCTTAAAATGCTATTATAATTGTATATGGATATCTCACATTTTCCATACGTGTTCATATAGGCTGGATGTGGTTTCTAACCCTCTAATTTGCAGTTAAACACTGTCCTGTGAATTGTGAGTTAACAGAATGTTAACGGAGACACAAGACTTGCGGTATCTCACTAAAATGTACAAGCCTCAGTCCCTTAAACCCCCCTGTGTAACAGGAACACACCAGGGTTCTGTCCAAAGCTCCTAGTTTAGCTTTGAAAAAAGACGAGACAGAGGAGATATGATAGAAACGTTTAAATACGTAAAGGGAATCCACAAGGTAGAGGAAGGGAGTATATTTAAAAGGAAACAAAGTAGCAAAACAAGAGGACATAGTCTTAGATTAGAGGGGCAAAGGTTTAAAAGTAACATCAGGAAGCATTATTTTACTGAGAGGGTGGTGGATACATGGAACAGTCTTCCAGTAGAAGTGGTAGAGGCCAAAACAGTAATTGAATTAAAGCAAGCATGGGATAGGCATAAGGCTATCCTAAACAAAAGATAAATCCAGGTAAAGTATCCATGTAATTGGGCAGACTAGATGGGCCGAAAGATTCTTATCTGCCGACATTTTTCTATGTTTCTATGTAGTTTAGACCCAACCTTCTTCAGTCTCCTCTCGGACTCAGAGCCACTCAACGGACCGGCAAACCGCTTCCAAACCACTAAAGTGGTGGCTCTGGTACTGTAGAGAGGTTACCCAGGGGAGCAGAGTGCTCCACATCTAACAGCCAGTTGTTGGAGTGGGAAAATAAATCTGTCTGTTGGAATGGACATCAGACGATACATGAACACACAAAACATAAGGGGTTTTTCAAAGACCGCCAAAACTCGCCATGGAATTTCACCGAACAAAAAAAAATTACATACTCACCTCTCATCCCACGGTGGGAACGGTGACCCGATCCGGTGCTTATGGCCCCCTGGAGCAGAGGGAGACTGGGGGAAGTAAGTCTCCTATCTCCCTCTGCGATCACTCCACCGACCAGAAGCATCTCGCAAGATGCAGGATCCTGCCGGTCATGTGACCCGGCAGCACTATCCTCCATGGAGTCCTATGGATGTAATGGAGGGGATGCTGGGGACGGCTCTGTAGCGATGCCCCCAGCATCCGCGAAACTTAGCGACTGCTAAAGGGCAGGCTGCCGGACTAGGCACCTGCCTGCAATCTGCTGGGGAAAACGGGACGCAAAGGGGAAATTAGCAAACGCTAATTTTTCCACTTTGCTTCTCGGTTTTAGGTCAGGGCAGCTGGTAGTGCCCATTGACTTTAAAGACCCTTGGTCCTTAAGGGGTTGAAAAAAACCTAGAATTCTTGGTCTTCCAGCCAGTGCCCTTTGGGAATATATCAGTGGATTGTTTGTAAATTAGTTGCTACATCTTCTTTTGTATTTTTTATTAATTAAATATAAGTCCGAAGTTCAGCAAATTTTGAGCACCAAGACCACCAGGTGTTTTCCAGGGATATAGAATGATTTATAATATTGCTAAACTCCATGGGACAAGATAAATGCACGCAATGATATTTTTTTTCCCCTGGCATTTAATATGATCTAAACATCCGCCGAGCCCTCTAGACCTTGCAATTGGCCTCTGCTATCTCGCCTGTGTGAAGGATTTACCCGGTTCTATTTCACATTTAATCATATTGCACGTTTTATCTGTGCAGGACACATTCAGCAAAGATGAAGCAGACTGCGAGAGAGTCTTCGGCGTGTGTGATGTTACATGCCGTAGCTCCTGCGTTCTGACACGCGTTTTTTAAGCTATCACTAGTAATGCGTTTTTACTTAAATATCATTATTCTGCTGGCATTTGTGGTGTGTTTCTAAGCCTCTCGCTGTCGTGATCTCTACAATACTTATAAAAGAGCTTTAAAAAAGGCGCGCACCTGTCAATCAAAATGATGAATGTCAACAAATGTGCATTTTTTTTAATACACACAGCCGATGATTAAAGGCAGGGGGCAAGTCCTAAAAAAATAAGCATTGGAGCTCGCCAAGATTCCTACCCCCCCAATTAGCAATTCTGATCTCGCATGTAACCCGAGCGCATGCGCAAACGTGATATATTAATATACAAATATGTGGATTTTAGTGAAAATATATGCAGGGTTATTCAAAGAGCTCCGAATTGCTGGCGAAAGCAAACCGAACGCTGAAATTCAACATTCGGTTACCTTTCCTGGCCATTCGGCTTTTCAGAGACCAGGCAGTTTGCCAAATGTTGGCAATTTGCCTGCACAGAAACATAGAAACATAGAAACATAGAAAAATGTCGGCAGATAAGAACCTTTCGGCCCATCTAGTCTGCCCAATTACATGGATACTTTACCTGGATTTATCTTTTGTTTAGGATAGCCTTATGCCTATCCCATGCTTGCTTAAATTCAATTACTGTTTTGGCCTCTACCTCTTCTACTGGAAGGCTGTTCCATGTATCCACCACCCATACGGTGCCTGTTCGGTGCCTGTTCGAGGGCAGTGAATCCCCATAGAGAAGCAATGCTTTGTCTATTCAGAGAACAAAAACCAGCAGTGAAAAGTTGCCGAAATGCCCTGTCATTCGGTTGCTTCATTCGACAGGTTTATTCAGGCGAATCCCATAGGCTTCAATGTTAAAAATATTCCCGTTTTAATTCAATATCTAATAAACCATTGATTATAATATTCTGCAGTAAAAAGTCTGTTTAGGATCTTTTAAGCATTTTTTGGGATTTATTTGGGAAAAAAATTTACAATATTTTTTAATTGTTTTTTCTTTTTTCTGTAACAGCCCTTTTTATTATCATTCATTGGATCTTATATGTAAATTTCAGACATTTTCGTTCAGTAGTTTCTTTGCAAACAGCGTTTCACTTTTCAAACATTCAAGCATACTGTTTTTTTTGTGGGGAACGTCCTCCGCATATAGCAGGAGTCAATGAGGACATTCCCCACACGTCATCCGCAGTGAAGGGGTTAAACACATATTAGAAGAATACCAGAGTTCGTTTTTTTTCCCTGCAGTCCGGTGGTCACTTCGGCTGTCTTCAGCGTTGTTCGGAGGTCAGTTCAACGGTCTTCGACCTCTCCATCTTCAACGCACTTCGGTGACACTGCAGTGAATAGTGAATTCACTCCAGGGTCGGCGAAATGGAATTGCCAAAGTGCGCCGTACTAGAAAGCGCTGAAATTCCGGTGCTTTCTGAATAACCCCTTTAATATGAAGTCACAATCGTTTTAAATCCATTCGTACATTTTCTTGCAATATGTTTCATTCACACACAATAGCGATGTCTTTATTAACATTTATATAACATTTATAAGAATGGCTCGCAAGACTTTATTGTCATGCTGGGTTACGTTCCAGGTTCCACTCTGTAAAATGTCACATAATGTCACACTAATGTCACACCTCCATCATTATGCAAGAATTTATTCCCGGAAAGGAGATAAGAAAAGAATCAGATTAAAGGTATTTTCAACTTGAAATGGAAAGGATATTACCATTTGACACGAAAAACAAACAAATGCAAGTCAGTCTAGCTCACGACCTGAAAATCTGCAGGTTCACATCTTGCTTTGATATTCATACAGCTATTTTATGACATTGCAGTATTTATTAGATAACCATACTATAGGGGTTATTCAGAAAGCACCGAAATGTCACCAACATCAAATTCCCCGACCCTGTGGTGAATTCCCCGAAGTGCAGGGAACGGATCCGAAAATCCGCCAAAAATCTGCCAAAAACCCTGCCGATAAGCCACCGACAAGATCCGAAAATTCGAATCGATCCGAAACGCCTCAGAAAATCCGCCAAAAGTACCTGACGATCCGCTGCAAACCCGGCAAACGTGTCCAAAAAAAGCCGATGATCCACCAAACCTAGCGCCAACCAGCCGCCGGAAAAAGCTGACAAGCCGACAAACAGGGTAAAAAAAGAGGAAACAATTGAAAGTTTTCAAATTTGAAACGCTGTTTGCAAAAAAAATACTGGACAAAAATGTCTGGAATTAATATACAAGGTCCTATAAAATAATAATAAAAAAGTCTAAAGAAAAAAAACAATATTTAACACCTTCCCTGCGAAAGACATGTGGGGAACTTCATGGGATTCTCCCGGTATATGCGGAGGACGTTCCCCACACGTCTTCCACTAAGCAGGCTCTCCCCGGTTATACTCACCTCTCTCTTCCAGGGTCCTGCAGCGATCTGACTTCATGGAAGTCAGACGCTGCTTTATATCCTCCTCCCGGCGCACTGACGTCATCGCAAAGCGTGCAATGACGTCAGTTTCAGGCGGCATCCCCCAGCAAAGCCGGAAGACCGCCTGAAAGGAGGGGTGGGGCCGATTTCCTGCCCACTGACGTCATTGCTCATGTCGCGATGACATCAGTGTGAGCATTAACCCCTAGCTGCCAAGTGGTTTCCCAAAGGATCACCTTATCTCCCGATTCATGGCAGCTAGACGTTAATGCTTGGTATCATTGGAAAGGAACACCAGACCTTGGCCTTTCCAATGATACCAAATGAGACCTGGTCGAAAGTAAACAAAAAATAAATAAAAATAACAATAAAAAAAATAAACTTTTTAAAATTAAGGCTAGGGTCAGACGAATGCATTTTTCACGTTGTCCATGAAAAAGTGCGTTCGAACGAATGGACGTATTTTTTCACGGAATACGCGATAGCGGTCATACGATGCGCATTTTCGTCCGTGATTTCGTACGGATCATCAATAAAACACTTTTTGTGTCTGGACGTTATGTTGGCCGGACGTGTGCAGCGTCTGACGTCTCCCAATCACGCAAACACGCCGCTATGCGGCCGCAGCGCACTCTGTACGTCAGTACTAGCGGTTTGACGTTCTCGAAAAAATGCGTTCGTTTGCCACTTGCGTTGCACGGACGATCTTTCGTGCGGCCGTTCGTCGTATGTTCCCCGGCATTGGACGTCATTTGCTGCTAGCACGGCCGTGATTTCGTGCGGCTAAACGCACGTTAAAACTGCGTTCGTCTGACCTTAGCCTAATGCAGCACTATTGTTCACCTTTCATCTACACTGTGAACAATGATGTTGCACTAATGATTTGGGGGGGGGGGTTTAAAGCTAAAATCACGTAATTTCTCAGAAAAAAAAATAACAGGTTCCCAGTTCTAATTTTTTAACGAGCGCACTCCATAGAATATATAACCGCAAAGGCTTGGATGATAATATGTATCCATTCAGATATCAATCAATTATTATTATTTTTCACATTTTATCATCCAAACCTTTCGTGGTTATATATTCTATAGGGAATTCTGTTTTAAAAAACGAAATGGGAACCTGTTACTGCATTTGTCTGAGAAAATATGCAATTTTAACCAAAAAAATAAAAAAAAATTTCCCCATGTGTTTTGGAAGATTGTGTTTTATGAATAATATGACTGTATAAAACACTGATGTTGTTCCCAGCGTGGGAAATGAGAAGGTGAGTAATGGCAGTGGTATTGCTCATTTTATATGTGACAAATGGACAATGCCACGGTTTTGGATCTAAAAATAAGTAAATAAATAAAAAAAAATCAGTTTTTGTTTCTGCTTTTAGATTTTACTTGATCACATTTGGTATTAATGCAAAGGCCAGACTCTGACCTGTCCATTAACGCCTCACTTGACCTTGTGAGGTGTAAAGATTAGTGACGCAGGGGTCCAAAGTCCCACCCAGTGCACTTCGCTGCAGTGCGGCGGTTTAGGTTTTTGATGTAACAATTCGTAATAATGGATTGTGCCATCACCTCCACACTTGAGTGAGTGCAGCATCATTGCTCCCTTTATAATTGAGAAGTGAAAATATTGCTGTGTTATAAAGAAAAAGAAATAAAGAAATATTTATTATTTTATTTTTACTGTTACATAAAACCTGGTCATACTTGGTATCAAAGGTCATGCTGTGGCCTTTCCAGTGATACCTCACCTGAGTCTGTAGCTGCCATGGAGGTAGAGATATAGAGGTCTCAATGCCCATCAATGCAGATATACAGGGTTTTTCAGAGAGGTGAAAAGCAGGAGAATGGAAATTCTAGGTCAAAATAGCCGATTTGGAAAGTGAGATCATTTTTATGGTTTGGCTATTTTGACCTAGAATTTTCTATTCTCCAGCCATTCTCTAGGATTCTTCTTTACCTCATTAAGCATTCTGCGCTGTGCTCTTGCAGTCATCTTTACAGGACGACCACGCCTAGGGAGAGTAGCAACAGTGCTGAACTTTCTCCATTTGTAGACAGTCTGTCTTACTGTGGACACATGAACATCAAGGCTTTTGGAAATACTTTTGTAACCCTTTCCAGCTTCATGCAAGTCAACAATTCTTGATCGTAGGTCTTCTGAGAGCTCTTTTCTGCGAGGCATGGTTCACATCAGGCAGTGCTTCTTGAAACCAGTAAACCCAAAACTGGTGTGTGCTTTTAAAGGGCAGGACAGCTTTCAGCAACACATCCAATAATATCACACTGATTGGACTCAAGGTTGGCTCACTCCTGGCTCCAATTAGCTCTTGGAGAAGTCGAATTTAAGACATTTTCGTTCAGTAGTTTCTTTGCAAACAGCGTTTCACTTTTCAAATATTCAAGAAAATTGTTTGTTTCTTTCACTCCATTCGTCTGCGGTGTCAGGTTTTTCCGACGTGTTCGGCGGGGTTATTCCAGATGTTGTTGCGTGTTTAGGTGTGCCTTCGCCGGGTTTTGCAGTGAGTTTTCGGTGGGTTTGTGGCAACTTTTTCCTGCATTACGATGGCCCTGTGGTGCTTGCTGAATACACCGCAGGGTCGCCGAAATGGGATTGCCAAATCGCACCGAATTGAAGAGAATGAAACGTCACCGAACGTGCAGTGACTTTTCGATTCTCTTTGAATAACCCTGTATATACCACATCTTCATTCTGCAATACTATTATTCTTACTCTGCATTCATCCTAAAAAGGAACTCCTGCCTCTGTACCACCAACCCCTCCACTATCTACATCTCTCCCTCTCGTGTAAGTCATTCCCATACAGGGAAGTCTGCCAACCAACTCACTAATAGGGATGAGCCGAACACCCGTCATGTTCGGTTCGCATTCGAACTCTAACAATTTCAAAAGTTCGAGTTCGAACACGAATCGAACTCAATGCAAGTCAATGGGACTCAAAAGTTCGATTTTTAGAGTGCCCTGCAAGAGGGCATATATCCAAGATATTTGCCATAAAAGGTGTATGGGGGTCTGGGTAGTGCCCTGGCGGACAGGAAACAAGGAAAAAAAGTAAAAAAAAACACGTTTTTAAAGGAACAGTGAGTTTTCCATGAAATAAAGGTTAAAAATAAAAACAAAAAATTCCTTCAAATATCGTGCCTAGGAGGTCCCCATAACGTGCCCGTGAAGTGGCGGATTTCTAGGATGTATAGAAACATTTAAAAAAAAAAAAAAATGACGTTTCAAATGACGTTCAAACGGTTTTCCTTTAGGCTAGGGTCAGACGAGCGCAGTGCGAACGCGCGTGCAGGCGCACTTAATCACGGCCGTAGTAGCAGCAAATGCCGGGCAATGACGGCCAATATACGAAGTACGGTCGCACAAAAGTCCGGCTGCGCAACGCAAGTGGAAAACGAACGCATTTTGTCGAACGTAAAACCGCTAGTACGGTTGTACAGAGTGCGCTGCGTCCGCTAGAGGCGTGTGTGCGTGAATTGGAGATGTCAGACGCTGCTAATGTCCGGCCAACATAAAGTCCAGATGCACAAAGTGTTTTATTGATGATCCGTACAAAATCACGGATGCAAATGCGCATCGTATGACCGCTATCGCGTACTCCGTGAAAAAATACGTCCATTCGTTCGAACGCACTTTTTCACAGACAACGCGAAAATGCGTTCGTCTGACCCTAGCCTTAATCTATTCATAAACAACTGCTTGGGGCGGCAGTCTGTATTAAAAAAGGAGACATTTTAGGACACGCATAACAAGTTTAGTGATTTTATGGCTAAATTATGGTGAAACTTATGCAGCCTTTGGATGAAAGTAACAATAGGTGCTTTAAAATTGGGCCTTTAGTGTCGGCAACAGTGCCGTCACACCGTAACCCCTCTGTGATATTGTGGAAGAGTGCAGGGTTGGACCCTGCGGTCCAATATTAAAATGATATGAATATGGTACAGGCGTCAGTGCAGCCAAATATTGTGCCTTTGGTGGTAGCAAGTGCCTTCACACCGTAACCCTTTTGTGGTATTGTGGAAGAGTGCAGGGTTGGACCCTGCGGTCCAAAAAATTAAAATGATATAAATCTGGTAATATAGGTGTCAGTGTCAGTGCAGCCAAATATTGTGACTTGGGTGGCAGCAAGTGCCTTCACACCGTAACCCTTTTGTGGTATTGTGGAAGATTAGGACAATTCCCAGATATTTTGTAGAAATGAGACCCCCAAAATAGTTGGTGGCAGTGAGAACACAAAGATTAGAACAATTCCCAGATATTTTGTAGAAATGAGACCCCCCCAAAAGTGCTGCTGGCAGACTGGCAGTGAGAACACACACTAACAATCTCCTCTCAAAAAACACGTGCTGGGGCTGCAAGGGATGCCTTATATAGTGTGCTGCGGGACTTAGCTCTGTGAGCCCATGATTGGGCAAACTTTGCCCAATCAGGACTCTGAGCCGTGATTGGCATAGTCTTGCACCTGTCTTGCACCTAAACTGTGGTCAGGTGCAGGCTGTAGCCAATTACAAGCTTCAGGTCAGTGGAAAAGTGCATTGTGGTCCATTGTGGTGCATTGTGGGCGAACATGCTGCGAACACGCGGAAATGTTCGAAGTTCGCGAACATACGAACTGGCGATGCTCGAATCGAACTCCGAACCGATCGAACCGAACAGCTCATCCCTACTCACTAATACACATCACTGCCCCAGCCAGTCCATCACTCTCACATTGCAGTCCTCTCTTGTTTCCACCCCAACCCTTCTAGATTGTGAGTTCCCACGGGAATAAGGCCCTCGTTTCCTCATGTATCAGTTTATCAAATGTTGTTCAGTCTCAATGTATTGTAACCCTGTCTATATCGTGCCCATTGTTCAGCGCTGCAGAATATGTTGGCGCTATATAAATAAAGAATAATAATAATCTTCCAGCAGTGTCAGAAATTTTGGATCACAGTCCTATATTGGGACATCTGTTACGGGTTTTTTATGTTGAAATGTGCTGAAAAGTGGTGAGTTGCCTTGGCTAAGATTTACTTTGTATAGTCCGTTATGAAGACTATACACTGTGCCCATTCACTCTTGTCTACCTTATTGTACAATCTGGCAACACATTCATGGTTATTCAAAGAGAACTGAAAAGTCACCGCACGTTCCGTTACCTTTTGTTCCCTGCACTTCAAGGGGATTCGGCGTTTGTAGTTCGCCGACCCTGGGGTGTATTCAGCAAGCACTGCATGGCCCCCCGTAGTGCTGGTAAAACTCGCAGCACACCCGCAGAAAACTCACTGCAAACCCACCGAACACTCTCCGAACACTCACCGTAAACCTGCAGAAACCGCCGCAAAAACTCCACCGAGCATGTCGGAAAAACCCGAGCCGACGATCACAGCGCAGAGCAGCCGCCGGAAAAAGCCAACAGGCACACGATGTGGTAAAAAAAAAAAAAAAACATGTCTGGAATTTACATATAAGATCCAATAAATGATAATAAAAAGGTCTGTTATAGAAAAAAGAAAAAAACATTTAAAAAAAAATGAAAATGTTTTTGCAAAAAATGCCTAAAAGATCCTAAAAAAACTATAAATAAAGAGACTTTTTACTGCAGAATAAAATATTAAACGGTTTATTAGATATTGAATTAAAACGGGAATATTTTTAGCATTGAAGCCTATGGGATTTGCCTGAATAAACCTGCCGAATGAAACCACCGAACAGCAGGGCATTTCGGTAACTTTTCTCAGCTGTTTGGTGTTCTCTGAATAGACGAAGCATTGCTTCTCTATGGGGGATTTCACTTCCCTTGAACAGGCACCGAACAGGCACCGTATGTGGCTGTGCAGGCAATTCGCCAACATTTGGTGAACTGCCTGCTCTCTGAATAGCTGAATGGCCAGGAAATGTAGCCATACCCTGAATTTCAGTGTCCGGTTACGTTTCGGGGTCAGATAGGCTGTCTTTGAATAACCCCGATTGTCTTACAGCAGTAGTTCCCCATTTATCTCACTTTCCAAATCAGCTATTTTGACCTAGAATTTTCACTTCTCCAAAAGTTTCCTTTTAGTGAATAGACCCAGGGCCGTCTTTAGCGCGGGGCAAAAGGGGCAGCTGCCTCGGGCCCAGTCATTGCTATGGGGCCCAAGGCAGCTGCTCCCAGCCTGCAAAAATCATGGCATCGCGTGCTGTGTAAGGACATGTCATGTGACCGCAGAGAGGAGGGGAGGAGGCCTCGCGAGAGATGCGGTTGGCTCCTCCCCTCCTCTTCAATATGCAGTTCCCCTTCTCTCACCGGGTCCCGGCTGGGTATGTGATGCACTGCTGGGCATGTGAAACTCTGCTGGGCATGAAGTGATGGGCATGTGAAACTCTGCTGGGCATGTGATGTCATGGGAAGTGAAACTCTGCTAGGCATGATGTGATGGGCATGTGAAACTCTGCTGGGCATGATGTGATGGGCATGTGAAACGCTGCTAGGCATGATGTAATGGGCATGTGAAACTGCTGGGCATGATGTGATGTGATGAGCATGTGAAACTGCTCGGCATGATGTGATGTGATGGGCATGTGAAACTCTGCTGGGCATGATGTAATGGGCATGTGAAACTCTGCTGGGCATGATGTGATGTGATGGGCATGTGAAACTCTGCTGGGTGTGATGTGATGGGCAGGCATGTGAAACTCTGCTGGGCATGCTGGGATATGATGGGAAGTGAAACTCTGGGCATGATGTGATGGGAAGTGAAACTCTGCTGGGCGTGATGTGATGGGATGTGAAACTCTGCTGGGCATGATGTGATGTGATGGGATGGGATGGGAAACTCTGCTGGGCATGATGTGATGTGATGGGAAGTGAAACTCTGCTGGGCATGCTGGGATATGATGGGAAGTGAAACTCTGGGCATGATGTGATGGGAAGTGAAACTCTGCTGGGCATGATGGGATGTGCTGGGCATGTGAAACTCTGCTGGGCATGTGATGTGCTGAGAATGTGAAACCCTGCTGGGTATGTGAAAAACTGCTGGGTATGTCAGATTCTGGGCTCTGCTGGGTATGTCAGATTCTGGGCTCTGCTGGGTATGTCAGATTCTGGCCTCTGCTGGGTATGTCAGATTCTGGCCTCTGCTGGGTATGTCAGATTTGTTAGATTTTAATTTCCTGTAAAATATAATAAATATTTTGTCTTGAAAAGCCTGTTCTTATAAAATGGGCTGTGAAATTCCCCCCCTCCATTTTGTTAGTGTCAATTCTGCATAGACCGTTGGTCCTTCTATAGGATATGAGCTGTGGCCGATTTCCTGTTATGTTCAGTGCAGGAAAATGTGCGCAGAAGCGGGAAGATGGGAAAAGGATTTCTTGTGAACCATATATGGTAATAAGTTAACTGAGTGGCTAAACCTTGATGTTGTAATGTATATGTACACTGACTGGCTATAAATTCTGTGAATTTTAATAAATAGATCTGGCTTAACAAGGAAGGTTAGACTTCTGAGAAAGACCAACACAGTCTTGTGATTGATTCTTTTTGGTTGTCTCAGTCATGGCGTAGCGCAGCTCTTACTTCAGTTTGATATATAAGAAGAAACTTGGAAAAGGTTTATGGTAATTATAATGGAAAAATAGAATTTTTCAGTGGTTGTCTGAAGTGGGATTTGCCATTCGAATGTATCCTTACATTTGAGTGTATCCTTACATTTAAATGTATCCTTACATTTGTTTGTTCAGATTTTGTGAACTTGCCTCCAGGCTTGGTTTTTGTTTATTTTCCTTGAAGTTAAAGCTATGGTTCAGAGCTTGATGATTTTTTTTTTTGATTTTTTTTTTTGGTGCAAGGTTGGACTCTTTGTTCATTTTATGTATTGTAGTAAAGAAAAAATCGTTTGAGGACCTCACGTGTGTTGTTTGAACTCGCCCGCTGTGTTGAGTATAGTGTATTGTATTTGCTGGAAATTGAACTCATAGAAAAAGAAAAGAGATGTTTCTAGTTGTATTGTCTCCGTTCTGTGTCTATCTTGTACTTCAATTCTGGTGTTTCTGGGTCGTCTATATCTTGTAATTGTGAGAATTTTATTTTAATTGATTAGGTTTGGTTTCTTCTTATATAGCAAAATGATTTTATCTCCCATTGAGAGACAGTTTTTTCTTTTTCCTCTTATTTTTTTTTTATTTTCTTGCGCGCTGCTGCCATTTTTATTTTTTATTTTTTTTGTTGCGTTGTTGTACGTCTGTTTATTTAAATGTTTGTCTTTACTAACTATTAATATATGTGTTTATCTTTGATGTTTTGTATTTCGTAGTTTTGATATTGTGTTTTTTATATGTAATTTATGTATAGGGACTGCTTCTCTTAAAACAGGTTGCTTTGTTTCTATGTGTTTTTACTGCCTTGCCTCGTGTAAAAAAAAAAAAAGGCACAGGAAATGGAGACAATAGGGCTTTACTTTTACAGTAAATTTCAAAAATGAATGCTTTTTTTATTCTTAGCTTATGTTTGAAAGATGAACATAGAAAGTCAATACTCTGACAAGGCAGGTTACACGTGAATGTTATGTTATAAGTTGATGTATGATATATAAAAAATTAGTGTATCAAGGTGATGGGCTCAATCTGCCTTAATATAAGTTATAAATTTTCCCAAAAGAGGCGTGGTCGGTTATTTTCCTTTGGTCTTTGTTTGAGTCCAGCACTAAGGGATTGACCACACCTTAATATAGGTTATATGTTTTGCAAAATGGCTGACTGAGATCATTTACAGTTTTTGTAACTTGTATAATGGAATATATATGTAGGTTCATGTTTAGTTGTTTGGAATCTAAGAGGATGAAGTGATATAAAGCTGAAGGATTTGAGTGAAAGTTTAACGGAAAGCGCCTACAGGTTTAGTAGCGCTGTACAAAGGAAATTAGGCAGATTTCAAATGAGAGAAGGTGGGGTTTTTTTGGTTTTATTTTAGTTGACTAAGGGAGATGGAAGGTTGTAGTTTGGTATCTTGAGTATTGTTTGTTTGTTTTCTTTTTTCTGCAGTGGTAGCCAGATGTCTAGTTTTATTTTTTGCTGTCTGAGGTTTTTGTATTTTGGTGTGAAGTGCAACAACGTATGACTGTGCCCCCATTGAATATTCTTGGAAGGAATAAAACAGGTTGTAAAATAGCTGCACAAACACCTCACGTTTGAATGTTTGTTTTTAACCAATATCCTTAATAATGATTGTAGTTTTAGATGTTTATTAAGAATCTTTTTCTCTGAGTTTCCTCTGAGAACTTTGTGCTAGTTAACGCGTCAAGTTTTTAACATGCCCTTCTATACTTTCTTTCCCAGTTCATGATATTTTTGTTATTTTTTTTATTTTTTTATTTGAATTGAAGAGCATTTTGAGAAAATTGGTGACCGTTGCAAAAGTAAAAAAAAACAAAAAACAGTTTTCAAATTTTTCTCCCAGCTCCTCCATTTTCTCTCTCTCATGACCACTCCTTTTTCTTTGTGTCCAAAAATGTGTTGCATTTTTTTCTCCATTTTAAAAGTATTTTAACCATATAAATTTTAACGTTTTTGACAGGTTAATAATACATTTTTTTCCCAAGTTTTTTACTTTAGGTGAAAATTACCCATGCATGCCAACTTTGCTCAAGCTAGATGGAAGATTATTGAATACCAATATTGATAAAGCTGTTGGAATTGAAGGAAATTTACTCAAACACATTATCATTTCACATTGCAATGTTACATCAACCGGATAATAAGGAATTATCAGACACCAGGCAATAAAACATTCTAATTTATCAATAACTTCTCAATAAATCATGCGATTAAAGAAGATCATTGATTTGGAAATAAAACTTAAGACATGTCAGTTTTACAAAACAGTTATTTTCAACCAATAAGACAGAAGACAAAGAAAGAAGATAATGTATTTTTATATGCTGATGGATTCTCTTTGTGTTGTCTAAGTGATAATTATTTTGTGTCTTTTATTATTTTATATTTTATTATTTTTGTTGTTCGGTTACAATCAATATTGTTCAAATTCCCTGACACATTTAGGATTGCTGGAGATCACATCCAATTAAAATTAGAGTCAATTAATGTATTTAGGAACATATAATTTAATGCATTTGCATAAATACGTTTCATGACATATATAGTGGTAAATGGAGAGTTTTAATTCGGTAAACTTATAAATTGGGTTTTTTTTGGTTTTTTTTATTATTTTATTTAAAATCGGTGTGTTTTATAAACACCAGTTTTGTTTCAAAACACCAAACAAGAATGGATAAGATATCAATTAATTATTTTTTGATATTTAAAATGGGTGGAGTATGCACTACGGCTATTTCCCTTTTGAGCCAAAGTTGCGTATATATATTTTTCTCTAACAATGAGTCAGAAGTAGTATAATTTTTTTTATCGTTGTGTAAGGCCGATAGGCTTTGCGGGGAAATTTTAAAATTTATTATCTGTGTCTCTTCTTGTGTAAATTAACATTTTTATTGTTTTCGTGCACTTGAGAGTGACAATGAATGAATGGATGTATATGATTAGTGGGGTATACCATATTTTCTTTTCTTTTTTATTTTCTTTATTGTTGCTAAAATCGTATCACATCATCAAGACACCTGACAGTCACAATGACTGCATATGGAACGAATCATGGACATTTTGTGTCAAGGTCACAGGTAATAAGCAACCAGCGCAAAGAGACAGCTTGTTCAGGAGTCCCTATGGTGGGAGCTCTGATGACATTCAATGATTATGCGTCTCAAGCTGGGATGTTGAAAAAGACCAAACCTTGATCTCGCACTTTGGACTACGGTATTAGATTATGTGAAATTATCTTTTTTATTTAATCCCCTAGATAAGTGTGAGAAAGGATTGGATTTGGGAAAATGAGAATGTATTTCTTGAGAGTGTGTGTGACTGCAGGTGTGTATGCGGTCTGTGGAGTGAAGCTGAACATAGGAAAACACACAGATATAGATCTGACTCATGTTGATTATTAGATAACTTGAATGTAAAAGTTCATTTATTATACTTTTCTTGTTCGGTGAATTATATTTTGGGAAATGGGAATAAATAGTTATTTAATGTCTAGATTAGGTATTTTTGCCTACACTCCAAGTGGTTCGCTGGAAGAGTGAATCTAGATAGATAAGTGTATTTTATGCTCATAAAGGGCCTCTTTGGGGAATCCCTTTTGTACATTATAAAGGTATTTTAGGAGTAAATACCAGAATTTTTTTCTTCCCCTCTGAGCATCTAGAATGATCTAGAGGTCTTAGGCAAGGACACTGTAGCCCAGGTATAATTAGTTTAATTGCCTAAGTTTGGTTTATCTTTTAGATGATCACAGGTGATATGTGATCAAAGGAAAGAATTGTTAGATTTTAATTTCCTGTAAAATATAATAAATATTTTGTCTTGAAAAGCCTGTTCTTATAAAATGGGCTGTGAAATTCCCCCCCATTTTGTTAGTGTCAATTCTGCATAGACCGTTGGTCCTTCTATAGGATATGAGCTGTGGCCGATTTCCTGTTATGTTCAGTGCAGGAAAATGTGCGCAGAAGCGGGAAGATGGGAAAAGGATTTCTTGTGAACCATATATGGTAATAAGTTAACTGAGTGGCTAAACTTTGATGTTGTAATGTATATGTACACTGATTGGCTATAAATTCTGTGAATTTTAATAAATAGATCTGGCTTAACAAGGAAGGTTAGACTTCTGAGAAAGACCAACACAGTCTTGTGATTGATTCTTTTTGGGGGTCTCTGCCATGGCGTAGCGCAGCTCTTACTTCAGTTTGATATATAAGAAGAAACTTGGAAAAGGTTTATGGTAATTATAATGGGAAAATAGAATTTTTCAAGATTCTGGGGTCTGTCTGGGTACATAAAATTCTCTGAGTTTAACTTCCTATTAGCAGTACAACTATGAGTATAAAAGTTAAAATCTAACACTATGCAGCGTTGTTGTTCACTGGCGCCCGGTCGTCTGATTTACTAGCTCAGTTATACACATTACCTCACATTACTGTGTCACAGAGCTCCACAGCAATACAATTCTAATGTATGGTGTGTATGAGTGTTTGAATTTTATTGCTGTGGCGCACTGTGATACGCTCATACACGCTGCATGTTTTTTTTTGAGGGGGGCAGCATTTCATCCTTAATAAATAAATACACACAGAGATATTGTGTTTTTACCGGATGCGTAGGATGTGTAATTGTAAAAAAAAATTGTAAAATATAATGATTTAGTTAATTTTAGTTTTAGGAGACAAGTCTATGTGTGTGGCTTTTTTTTTTGGATGTTGGAGTGGAGAGCAAAATTTCAAGGGGGGGGCCCAAGAAAATATTCGTCCAGGGCCCAGTCAATATTAAAATCGGCCCTGAATAGACCCTATAGTTACCCTTTCTCTGGGCCTATTATGGGGCATGGGCCTGGAGCTGCTGCTCCATCAGCCCCTATGTTAATCCGGCCCTGAGCAGAACCACAAATTATATAGAATATATGAAGTGTTTAACAAAGGTCGTGGTTGCACACTCAAAAATCTCATTAAACCATCATAATAATAATTTATTCTAAAAGATTGTCAGACTGGATGACAGCTGCACATTTCCATAATTCTAGACATTAACTGACATTGTTACATACATCATTACTCCCTTGAACTTGGGTACCAATCCTTCCTAGCTACCATCATATTTTCTCCAGGGAAATATCAAATGATCGCACTCAATTTTGAAGGAACCCGTACTGTGAAAGCACACATGAGAACACATAACCCAAATTACGTTTAAACATCACCTAGCACGGTGTTCGGTTGATTTCTTCGCCAACACTTAAGGCAATTTTCATGTAATTCTATATTATTTGCTTCGAGGGGAGGTCTTGGAATAGCATTTTCCATATGCTGCAGTTTACTCTGCTCAAATTCCATGGTTGTTAAATGCATCAATCTAAAGCCATGGCTTTAAAAAGTGCAAGACAGGCAGGTACAGATCTAACGTGCAAAATAAGCTACACACTAAAGGTTACCACCATTTTTAGTGATTTAGATACATGTTTAAGACACATAAGGGCCTATTTAATACCGCCGAATGGCGAATGAGTCGTGCAGGTTTGAGTTATTATTATTATTTATAAAGCGCCAGCATATTCCGCAGCGCTGTACAATAGGCACTGTATAGACAGGGTTACAATACAATACATTGAACAACATTTGACAAACAGTACAGGAGGAGATGAGGCCCTATTCCCGTAGGAACTCACAATCTGGGAGGGTTGGGGTTGGAAACAGGAGGAGAGGACTGCAAGGTGAGAGTGATTGATGGTTGCGTCAGTGAGTTGGATGGTAGGCTTCCCTAAATAGGAATGTTTTAAGGGAGCGGTTGAAGGAAGAGAAGTTAGGGGAAAGTCTGACAGTACGAGGGAGAGCGTTCCAGAGAGTGGGGGCTGCGCGTGAGAAATCCTGCAGTCTATCATGAGAAGAGGTGATGCGGGGAGAAGTTAGGCGCAGGTCACTGTTTGACCTTAGGGAGCGGGCTGGGGTGTATTTGGTGATTAGTGAGGACAGGTAGTGGGGAGCTGAGCAAGTGAGAGCTTTGTAGGTAAGGATAAGGATTTTGAACTTAATTCTGCAGTGGATGGGGAGCCAGTGAAGGGACTCGCAGAGGGGAGCGGCAGAGACAGAGCGGCGGGTGAGGTGAATTAGCCTGGCGGAGGCGTTCAGGATGGATTGTAAGGGGGAGAGGCGGGACAGAGGGAGGCCAGATAAGAGATTATTGCAATAGTCGAGTCGGGAGATTACCAGGGCGTGTATGAGTTGTTTTGTGGTGACAGCGGTAAGAAATGGCCGAATTCTGGAAATATTACGCAGTTGGTATCGGCAGGAGGAGGAAAGAGACTTGATGTGGGGGATGAAGGAAAGAGCAGAGTCAAGTGTAACTCCAAGACAGCGCACTTGGTTTGATGTGGAGATGGTGATACCCTCCACCGTGATAGAGAAGTCAGGAGGTGGGGAGGCATTGGAGGGAGGAACAAGTAGGAGTTTGAGTTGAACAAAACGTAGAGTTCCAGCGGTTGTAGACCTACAACACTGAGGGTAGCCGACCAATAAAACTGTCAATGTGTGGGAGTATTTTTGGAACAACTGGGGACTTGACCAGTGCTGTATTAGACACACAAAGGAAAATACTCGTGCAAACAAATGTATATCAAAAGGGTGGAGAATCAGGCAGTCAATTCCATTTCCATTTAGGAAATTTTCAAAAATGTGGACTCTTTGCTCGTGGTGCAAGAGGTGTATCGGCTGTACCTATATGATGAGCCCCAACTAAGCCCAACAAAATTGTAGGGAATACAGTAAACCTCTTGCAGATGAGATTTCCTTGCAGTTTGGGTTCTGTTTGCCCATTTGGGCTTGTGCAGAATGATGGATTGGGAGTGTGCGAGCAGCACCAGCCCAAGGCTGCTGACTCCCCAAATGCTTACTCATGTGAGTGTTTGGGTGGCAGGATGATGTCAGGATACAGAGTGTGCTGACATCATTGATCCCCGAGCTGGTCCCTGGCACCCGGGATATTCAAAATACCATCTGCCGAGTGACAGCTCTCTGGGTGGAGGAAGTTCTCCACTTAACATGGTTGTGCCATCCATACAGGACTGGAGAGGGAGGTGGGAAGAGAGGAGGGCGTATTCCCCTCAGCGTGACCGCTTTAAAAAGCATAGAGTGTCCCTTTCAGAAAGACTACAGGGGTTATTCAGAGAGAGCCGATCTGGTCCCGAAATGTCAAAGAACAGGGAATTTCCTCGTATGGTGGCATTTTGAGGCCATTCGGCTATTCAGAGAGCACGTACAGTTTTTGCTCAACGGCAGTGAAATCCCCCATAGAGAACCAATGGTTAATCTTTTTAGAGACACTGAACAGCAGAGAAATGTCAGTGAAATGCCCTGCTGTTCGGTGGATTCATTCGGCAGGTTTAATCAGGCGAATCACATAGGTTTCAATGTTGAAAATATTCCCGTTTTAATTCAATATCTAATAAACCGTTTATTATTTCAATCTGCAGTAAAAAGTCTCTTTATTTATAGATTTTTTTAGGATCTTTTAGGCATTTTTCGGGAAGTTTTTTTTCCATTTTTTTTAAATAGCGGTTTTTCTTTTTTCTGTAACATACCTTTTTATTACCATTCATAGGACCATATAAGTTTGTGGCGGGTTTTCCCCGCAATCTGGGGCCCCTGCGGTGAATGCTGAATTCACCGCAGGGTGGGGAACTTTGATTCCCAAAGTGCAGGGAACTGTGGGGAACGAGAGAACACCGAATTGTCAGCAACATTTCGGTGCTCTCTGAATTACCCCTTGAGTGATTCGCACATCAAATCAAATCAAATCAAAATAAGCTTTATTGGCAGGATCAAATACATTTTAGCATTGCCAAAGCATATGGGGAGGAGGGGGGGTAGTGGGACATATATATGGGGGGGGAATGGGCAAGTCCATGGACATTATCAGGGGTAAGGGATAATGTGAAGGGGGATGGGGGCGAGTCCGTGTTGGGAATTTATAAGTCCAGGATCTCTTATGTTCCTCTCAGTCTGTGACATTCTGTGACGTATTGCATGATAATGTTGTTGCTGTTTCTATGATTTGATTTGTGTACATGAGGTACTTATCCTTATTTAATAAATAATTCAAATAAACCTTTAAGTGTACTTCACATGTGCAGTTTCCATCACATACCCATATCACGGGAGGCTGTCAGGCAACAGAAGATTTAAAGAGATCTCTCGTTTCTATTTTATACACATTCTAACTTCATTATTTGTAAGTATCAGCACTGTCAAGTGTAGCATTTAAGCAAATCGCTGCTCTTTGATGTAAATTGTGTGTGGTTTCCACGTAAGTGTGACAAAACAAGCACAGCGTATGTTTATATTAAATTCTAACAGACTACAAAGCAACTTCACTTGTAAAAGTGATCACATTCGAGATTATCCGCTTTATACATTATTCATTCATTGATTCAGCAGTGTGTTTAAATACACACATATACAACACTATGCTCAGAGAAATGTGGGGGATAACACGATTTACTGAAGATGCTGGAAGGGGACTTTATGGGCTCTATTAACTTCTTCGCGCAAACGTTAACGCGTGCGCAAAAATGCATTAACGCGAGGGGAAAAAACATTTGCGCAGAACGTTGTATTACAATGTCAGCAAATATAGGAAAGCACACTTATCTTATTTTCGTTCTTTCTGGGCTGTTGGCCAAACTCAATGTGACCCAAAATATAACATACAAAGAAGGACATATGGTGCAATATTGTCTCTATAGCAATTAGAGTCTATAGTATATCTTAGTTTGAGATTTAAACTCACAAAGGAGGAGCCCCAATTGTCTCTGGTGATGGCGCCTTCTGACCTCTTAATAGGGGGGTCAAACCCAACCACATCAAATCCCAGATCAATATATTTCTATGCGATGATTTTTCAGGCTGTTATGCTTCAACAGAAAGAAACCTACATTGCGCAAATATCTGTACTTTTAACCAAATAATATTAGCCTACTGTAGGGAATATACTCACAATTTTCTGAGCCTCTTTCTCTAAGTGGCTCAGTATGATAGTGATAAGGACACCCCCGGATTAGATCCTGCACGATCACTCCCTCTAGCAGGAATTAATGGGTTCCAAGGTGTAGTAATAATCAGTTGACATTTATTTAAACAAATAAAATCTATAAAATGAATGCAGTCTCCAGAAACGCATTTCGCCTCAGTCTGTAGTGCATCTATTAAAATACCCACTATTTAAAAGCTTAAAATCATACCAATAACCTACACCTGAATCAATCGCGCAAAGTGCGGCTCATCATTCGTTCCGGCTTGCGTTCCAAAGTTGGTATATCCGGTGATGTTTTTCCTCATTCCTACTTCCGATCTGTCTTAGATTCAGTTGCGCATGCGTCGTTCGTATCTTATGCGGTTCACTACTTGTTCCAGCTTGCGTTCCACAACTGTGGTTTAAGATGCGATTCTTCCAGATCGTTGCTTTCAATTCTCAGTTTCATCGATGGTTCGATTTCGAGTTGTTGTTCATCATATCCTCATAACCCATTCAGCAACATCACGGATCATATATAAATTGGGCCACAATAGAAGGGAAATATCAATTAGACTCACCACATTTATAAAAAACTTTAAATCACCATATATTTCATCGTAGATAAATTAATACCATATTGATCGTATATTGTCCATATATTGTCCCCTACCTAAAGGGTTTATAATCCCATTACCATGGTCATTTGTTACATCCTGCGCCCCCTCTGGATGAGGTGGACATTGCCAGTGAAGTTCAGGACTTTTAGTGTATCTGGCGCCACCTCTGGCTTCTTTGAACTATGCACCTTAGTTCTGGGCATTCAGTCACTTCCTGACGTCTAGCCTGGACACACACACCTGGACTGCATTGCTTATGAACTCATGTGCTTAAAAGCAGGCAGCGCCCAAAGAAGGACGCTGCCTCATTTGTTCTGGAGCTCTTCGTATTAGGTACTCTTTCTGGTCCAAGCCTCCTAGTGATTCATGGTCTAGTTTAGTCTAGTCTAGTCTAGTTTGTTCTGCATTCTGTGTTATTATCAGTCCTATCTGTGCCCTCAGTTTAAGCTTTTTCCTTATTGTGTCCTAGCTTTATCCTGTCTGTCTCCTGGTCTCCTCCATGTCTTGTATTTCCCCTGTTGAGTTCAGTTTAACCCTTCCATCCTGCATTGCTTTTGTTTTCAGTATTTGGGTTTCTGCTTAGGTTTTGCTCAGTTCCCTGATTTCTGGGTTTATGTATATTTTGTTCTGTAAACCTGCTGTCTGTTTTTAATGGTTCCTCGTTGTTTATTCATTTATTTACTTTCTGTTCTTTGTTCATGTTTGTGCACTGCAATAGAGCTCACACCCTCCTGTTCCATGTCTAGCCAGGTCCCCCCCAGTCGTTACATCATTATTAATCTTCATATTTCATTAACCCCATATTCTCCCCAATTTAATAACCATTTTGTCTCTTTCAAATAATGATTACTTAAATACTGTATTGATAAATAATTCTGCAGTATAAATCAATTAGACCCTCATCTGAAAGCTCTCATTACTTGGGCAATCTAATGTTACTTTTTGGATTAATGCCTACTCTGTAATTCTTTTCTTATTTCCCATTCGGGAGTCAAGGTCCAATAAACCCTCATAAAAGGACTTATAAAAAAATGACACAATTCGAATTCAGAGTTGAGGCCCCTAGGTTCCAAAGTATTGAGTCGGTATATCCAACCCATTTCAGCTTTTGCCAATTTAAGATCCAGATCCTCTCCTCTCCAATTCCTCGTAATTTTTTTTTTCTTTCAATCGCAAAGAATTATAGCCCTTTGGGATCACTTCCATGTTTAGCGCAATAATGGTTAGAAACGTTGTGCTTCTCATATTTTTTAATTATATTGTTGATGTGTTCGTTGATCCGTACTTGCAATGCTCTTTTGGTTTTCCCAACTTAATATCTGTTACAGGGGCACTTCAATATATAGATTACATATTTAGAAAAACGCGTTAGTCTATCTCTGATCTTAAAGTTGATACCATTATGTTTGAATGTAGTCACATGTCTCGTATTACTATGTCCGCGCAAATAATGCGCTTTATCGTCTACCGCTGGTGAACCTGCCGGAACCCTTTGCGAGCGTAATGTACTTCGCACGTCCCATACTTAACATTGTGAGCGCAAATGCGTTTGTGCGCTGGTACGCGGCTGGTATTACAATCAAATGCGCAAATTTTAACGGACAACGATTGCACGCATAATTTTAACGTCTTTTAAAAGCTGGTGTTAATGGCAAATCTGAACGCCCTGGCCGAATCCAAATACACCAGCCCGAAAAAAAAAATGCTGCAAAGTATAGTTACACATTCTACACATACCCAAACAATAAAATTGAGAAGTTGTGCGAGTTTTTATTATTGCTGCAGCATATATACTCAGATTAATTTTGACAGGCGCAAAAACTGAACGGGAGACAAATGTGGTTCTTAATTCTGATTGTCTGAATCACGTTAAAAAACAGTCTGCACACCGATTTCTGCGCGCAACGTTAATGCGCGCGCGTTTTTGCGTGTCTTTTTACGCGCGTTATTTTTTGATGGATGAAAAAATGCGCACGGATTGTAATACCAGCGTTATTTTTTGCACGTTAATGTTTAACGCTGCGCCGAAAAAAAATAGCGCTGCGTGTGCGCTTTTGCGCTTAGAAGTTAATAGAGCCCTATGACTTTTCTCTGGAAGACGTATATTACATTTCCAGGGATTCCAAACACCAAAACAAACAATAATTAGCAATGTAGTTTTAGGCTGGGGTCAGACGAGCGTAGTGTTCACGTCCGTGATTGCGCCTAAGGCTGCTGTCAGACGAGCGTAGTGTTCACGTCCGTGATTGCGCCTAAAAGTACGTCCGTGATAGCATGAAAGAAAGTCCATTGGAGCCTGACACATGAAGTACGTCCGCACTGAACTGCGGACGCATGACGGATGCTGCAAACGGACGCAGGTTAGGCAAGAACGTAATACCGCTAGAACGGACGTGCGGAGTGCGCCACGTCTACAACGTCTGCATAGCTTTGTGTGTGAGTGATGGAGCATGGTCAGACGGACTGCATTTATACGTCCAGCATTTTTGACGGACAGAATGTTTTTTCATTGTAATTTATTTTTCCCTCCTACATCCGTCAAAAATAACTTCAGTGAAAAAACGGACTGTGTGACCACTACTGCGTCATCCGTACTGACGATGTCCGTACTGCACGGACGTACAGTCCGTAGAAATCACACTCGTCTGACCCTAGCCTTAAAGTACGTCCGTGATAGCATGACAGAAAGCCCATCGGAGCCCGACACACGAAGTACGACCGCACTGAACTGCGGACGCACAACGGCCGCGGCCCACGGACGCAAGGCAGGCAAGAACGTACAACCCCTAGAACGGCCGCACAAAGTGCGCTGCGTCCGCAACGTCTGCATAGCTTTGTGTGTGAGTGATGGAACGTGGTCAGACGGACTGCATTTATACGTCCAGCATTTTTCACAGACAAAATGGTTTTGCTTTTTAATTTATTTTTCCTCCTACATCCGTCAAAAAATAAACGTCAGTGAAAAAAACAGACTGTGTGACCACTACTGTGTCTTCCGTACTGACGTACGTCTGTGTGCAAGGACGTACAGTCCGTAGAAATCACGCTCGTCTGACCCTAGCCTAAAATGAAGAGCATCCTTCCTGCACTTTTATTATAGTACTAATAAAAAAAGCAATAGTTAAATTCCAATTCTGGATTCACAGTTTGTGATGTATATAGCATGTGCATAAAAAAAGAAAACACACATAATCCCAGTATAAATGTTAGGATAGAACTCTTCTTGTTTTGAGCAAAAATGCATTGCTTGAACATGCTGTGTGTGTATATATCTAAATGTATACTCGTCTTAGGCTAGGGTCAGACGAACGCATTGTTTGTGTTGTCCTTGAAAAAGTGCGCTCGTACAAATGGACATATTTTTTCACAGAATACGCGATAGCGGTCATACGATGCGCATTTTCGTTCGTGATTTTGCACGGATCATCAATAAAACACTTTTTGCATCTGGACGTTATGTTGGCCGGACATTAGCAGCGTCTGACGTCTCCTAATCATGCACACACGCCGCTAGCGGATGCAGCGAACTCTGTACGTCAGTACTAGCGGTTTGACGTTCTCGAAAAAAGAACTTTTTCTTGTGTTGCGTTGCGCGGCCGCACTTTCGTGCGGCCGTTCTTTGTACGCTGCGTATGTCGCCGTCATTTTGGTGCTCTCTCGTTCCTGGACTTCCCTACACTTCGGGGAATCAAAGTTCCCCACCCTGTGATGAATTCAGCATTCACCGCAGCGTCCCGGTGTGCAGGGAAAACCCGCCAAACACCCGCTGAAAACCCACCAAAAGCCCGAAGGTGCGGCCACAAAAAAACACATCTAACACATCAGATAAAGCCAACGAGCTGCTGATCACAGCCCAGACTAGCCGCAGGAAAAAGCCAACCAGCTGGCGAATGGGGTAAAAAAACGAACAGTAAACTTGATAGTGTCAAAACTGAAACGCAGTTTGCAAAAAAACTAGTTAATGAAAATGCCTGGAATTTACATCTAAGATCCTATGAATGATAATAAAAAAGGGCTGTTACAGAAAAAATTATTTTAAAAAGAAAAAAATGGAAAATAGTTTTGCCGAAAAAATTCCGAAAAATGCCTGAAATATCCTTAAAAAAAATCAACAAATAAAGACACTTTTTACTGCAGATTAAAATAATAAACCGTTTATTAGACATTGAATTAAAACGGGAATAATTTTAACATTGAAGCCTATGGGTTACACCTGAATAAACCTGCCGAATGAAACCACCGAACATCAGGGTGCCTCGAGTCTTATTTCTGCTACAATGACTCCTGGACCTTGATTTTACACATAAAGCGCTAAAGAATGTGCAATCCGCAGAAACAATAAAATGCTCTAGATCAGGGTTCAGTAAGATTAATGTATACAGTGTATCCGGCAGCTAAATCAAAGTAAGTATAATGCGGTATCGCAGAAGGTGCAAGCAGAGTTACAGGGTTGCACGGTTAGCCACATAATTAACATGTTGATGAGCAAAACCACTAGCTAATTATGTTCATGAGTTAATTAATCTCCCACTGCTAGTGAGAAATTCATTAAGCCGTCAGAAAAATCTACGTTTCAACAAGGTTTAACAAGGTTCAGCTCCTGCAATAGGCACACGTGGTGCATCCTATAAATGCATGAACCCAAGCCTGAATATATTGAAGGCAAGTAAGGGATTATATTAGATTCTCCAGAGTTACGTCCAGTCAAATCGAAGTAAAAATAAGAGCTAGCCAAAATAAAATTAAAATATAATAAAATAATTGGTGATCCGTGCCCATTCAGCTGCTTTAATAATAGGGCATGATGGTGCAGGATAAACCGCTGTGACGTTACTGTATGTTCATGTATGTCCCCATTTATTTAAGGAATAGAGGAGCTCAGCTACAGATGCTGTGTTGTTTTGAGTATGTGGGTTCTAAAACAGAGCACCTGTTCCATATTAATTTTTCATTGGGCTCCCCTGCTCCAGTGGCGTCACTAGGGTCGGTGTCACCCGGTGCGGTAATTTATGGTGTCACCCCCCCCCCAGTTTTTCAGATTTTTTTTTTAACTACTCTTACTCCTAAATCAGTACTCCCATATAACACTGAATGCTCATACACACAGCGCACATTACTGTGAGGTTTATTGCTGTGGAGCTCTCTCATATGCTCACACAACTTTTTGCCAACTGCCAGCAAGTACGTTGCCTGTTCGAAGGCAGTGAAAGCACACATGGATATATATTGCCCCCAGCAGCTCTGGATATATATTGCCCCCAGCAGCTCACCCATGGATATATATTGCCCCAGCTCACATATGGATATATTGCGCCTCAGCTCACACATGGATATATTGCCCCAGACCAGCTCACACATGGATATATTGCCCCAGACCAGCTCACACATGGATATATTGCCCCAGACCAGCTCACACATGGATATATTGCCCCAGACCAGCTCACACATGGATATATTGCCCCAGACCAGCTCACACATGGATATATTGCCCCAGACCAGCTCACACATGGATATTGCCCCAGCTCACACATGGATATTGCCCCCAGCACACATGGATATGCCCCAGCTCCTCTCATGGATATTGCCCCAGCTCCTCTCATGTATATACTGCCCCAGCTGCTCTCATTGATACTGCCCCAGCTGCTCTCATTGATAATGCTCCAGCTGCTCTCATGGATTTTGCCCCAGCTCATGGATATACTGCCCCAGCAGCTCATGGATATACTGCCCCAGCAGCTCATGGATATGCCCCAGCAGCTCATGGATATGCCCCCAGCTCCTCATGGATATGCCCCAGCACCTCATGGATATGCCCCAGCTCCTCATGGATATGCCCCAGGCCCCCATGGATTTGCCCCAGCTCCTCATGGATTTGCCCCAGCTCCTCATGGATTTGCCCCAGCAGCTCATGGATTTGCCCCAGCAGCTCATGGATTTGCCCCAGCTCCTCATGGATTTGCCCCAGCAGCTCATGGATTTGCCCCAGCAGTTTATGGATATGCCCCAGCTCCTCATGGATATGCCCCAGCAGCTTATGGATTTGCCCCAGCAGCTTATGGATTTGCCCCAGCAGCTTATGGATTTGCCCCAGGCCCCCATGGATTTGCCCCAGCTCCTCATGGATTTGCCCCAGCTCACCTCCTGGTCCTGGTCCCAGCACATGGATAGCGGCCCAGGCAGCACCTCTCTGCCGCGTTTTTCGCTCCTTCTGAGCGTCCGGCGGCGCGCAGCTTGGGCGCTCGTCTGGGGGAGCCACGTGACCAGCCGCGATTGGCTGGTGACGTATTTCCTCCAGGCGAGCGCCGAAGCTGCGTGCTTCGGACGCTCGCACGGAGCGAATACGCGGCGGTGGCGGGCGGTGGGTGAGACACCCGCCCTTAGGGTGACGGTGTCACCCTAAAGGCGGGTGTCACCTGGTGCGGGCCGCACCCACCGCCCCCCCGTTACGACGCCACTGCCCTGCTCCCTATGTATTTTTCATCAGCTACCCTGCTTCCTATGCATTTCTCATTGTGCAACACTGTGCTACATCAGGCTCCCCTGCTCCCTTGCATGTCTTTTCAGGCTCCTCTGCTTCCTATGCATTTCTCATTGTGCAACACTGTGCTACATCAGGCTCCCTTGCATGTCATTTCAGGCTACTCTGCTTCATATGCATTTCTCATTGTGCTACATCAGGCTCCCCTGCTCCCTTGCATGTCTTTTCAGGCTCCTCTGCTTCATATGCATTTCTCATTGTGCAACACTGTGCTACATCAGACACCCCTGCTCCCTTGCATGTCTTTTCAGGCTCCTCTGCTTCATATGCATTTCTCATTGTGCTACACTGTGCTACATCAGGCTCCCCTGCTCCCTTGCATGTCTTTTCAGGCTCCTCTGCTTCATATGCATTTATCATTGTGTTACACTGTGCTACATCAGGCTCCCCTGCTCCCTTGCATGTCTTTTCAGGCTCCTCTGCTTCATATGCATTTATCATTGGGCTCCCATGTAATGCAAAAATCCTATCCAGAAACCACACACTAAACCCTCCTTTTGCAACTTATCAGAGACCATAAAAAACTGTCAAGGGTAAAAAAAAAGGAATTCTAGCGTTTTAATACATGACTTACTAAATCTGTATGAAATAAATAATTTTGTTTTTACCAAAAAGACCAAAAACTAGACTTGTGCACCGATTATTTTTTTTTGGTTCGATTCGGTTCGGTTCGTTCGGATTTTGTAAATTTTCGTTTCGGCTCGTTTCGGCTGATTTCCATTTCGGTTCGTTTCGTTTTTCATATCGACTTTTTTTTCGTAATTTTGGAAATTTTCGTGTTTTTCGGAACGTCTGTTCTCTTCGTTTCAAAGTGTCTATTCGTTTTGACGTAAACTAATGGTTTTTCGGATCTGATATTTCTGTCGATACGATAATTCTGTCGATACGATAATTCTGCCATTGAGTTTTCTCATGTTTTACAAGAAGGATACATTGAGATTTCTCATGTTTTACAAGAAGGGTACATTGAGATTTCTCTGGTTTCCTGGGAAGGATAAATTGAGATTTCTCTGGTTTCCCAGGAAGGATACATTGAGATTTTTATTATTCTTTATTATTCTTTATTTATAAAGCGCCAGCATATTCCGCAGCGCTGTACAATATGCACAATATAGACAGGGTTACAATACAATACATTGAACAACATTTGACAAACATTACAGGAGGAGATGAGGGCCCTATTCCCGTAGGAACTCACAATCTAGGAGGGTTGGGGTTGGAAACAGGAGGAGAGGACTGTAAGGTGAGAGTGATTGATGGTTGCGTCAGTGAGTTGGGTGGTAGGCTTCCCTAAGGCTAGGGTCAGACTAGCGCAGTTTTAACGTGCGTTTAGCCGCACGAAATCACGGCCGTACTAGCAGCAAATGACGTCCAATGCCGGGGAACATACGACGAACGGCCGCACGAAAGTTCGTCCGCGCAACGCAAGTGGCCAACGAACGCATTTTTTCGAGAATGTCAAACCGCTACTACTGACGTACAGAGTGCGCTGCGGCCGCATAGCGGCGTGTGTGTGTGATTAGGAGAAGTCAGACGCTGCTAATGTCCGGCTAACATAACGTCCAGACGCAAAAAGTGTTTTATTGATGATCCGTACAAAATCACGGACGAGAAGGCGCATCGTATGACCGCTATCGCGTATTCCGGGAAAAAATACGTACGTTCGTTCGACCGCACTTTTTCACGGACAACGTGAAAAATGCGTTCGTCTGACCCTAGCCTAAATAGGAACGTTTTAAGGGAGCGTTTGATGGAAGAGAAGTTAGGGGAAAGTCTGACAGTACGAGGGAGAGCGTTCCAGAGAGTGGGGGCTGCGCGTGAGAAATCCTGCAGTCTATCATGGGAAGAGGGGATGGGGGGGAGAAGCTAGGCGCAGGTCACTGTTTGACCTTAGGGAGCGGGCTGGGGTGTATTTGGTGATTAGTGAGGACAGGTAGTGGGGAGCTGAGTTAGTGAGGGTTTTGTAGGTAAGGATAAGGATTTTGAACTTAATTCTGCAGTGGATGGGGAGCCAGTGAAGGGACTCGCAGAGGCAAGGGGCAGAGGCGAGGGGCAGAGACAGAGCGGCGAGTGAGGTGAATTAGCCTGGCGGAGGCGTTCAGGATGGATTGTAGGGGGGAGAGGCGGGACAGAGGGAGGCCAGATAAGAGATTATTGCAATAGTCGAGTTGGGAGATTACCAGGGCGTGTATGAGTTGTTTTGTGGTGACAGCGGGAAGAAATGGCCGAATTCTGGAAATATTACGCAGTTGGTATCGGCAGGAGGAGGAAAGAGACAGGATGTGGGGGATGAAGGAAAGAGCAGAGTCAAGTGTAACTCCAAGACAGCGAACTTGGTTTGATGGGGAGATGGTGATACCCTCCACCGTGATAGAGAAGTCAGGAGGTGGGGAGGCATTGGAGGGAGGAATAAGTAGGAGCTCCATCTTTGACATGTTTATCTTTAGGTGGTGGGAGGCCATCCAGGAGGAGATGCCAGATAAACAGTCACTGACTTTTGAAAGGACAGGGGGAGAGAGATCAGGGGTAGAGAGGTAGATCTGAGTGTCATCAGCGTAGAGGTGGTAATTAAAGCCAAAGCTGTTGATGATTTTGCCCAGGGAGGAGGTGTAGATGGAAAAGAGCAGAGGACCAAGGACAGAGCCTTGAGGTACACCAACAGATAGAGGCAATGAAGAGGAGGAGTTACCAGCAAAGGACACACAGAAGGACCTGTTGGATAAATAGGAGTCAACCCAAGCTAGGTTTCTTTAGTAAAGGGGTAACTAGCGCGTGTTTGAAGGCGGATGGAAAGTAGCCAGTGGAGAGAGATAGGTTGAAGATGTGTGTGAGAGCAGGGGTGAGGGAGGAGGAGAGGGGAGGAATTAGATTTGAGGGAATGGGGTCGAGCGGGCACGTGGTCAGATGAGGAGGACAATAAGGAATTTACTTCCCCCTCAGTGGCTGGGAGGAAGCGGCAGAGGGTGGCAGAGGGGACCTCTGGGAGTGGAGGTGGCAGATAACTATCTTGTGTTGGGATGTTGCTTCTGATAGTTAGAGTTTTACTGAGGAAGTTGTTTGCCAGGTCTTGAGCGCTGAAGGCAGCTGAGGGGGGAGGTGCAGGTGGGTAGAGGAGGGTGTTGAAGGTGGACCAGAGCCGTTTAGGGTTGGAGGACAGCGTAGATATAAGAGATGAGAAGAAGGATTGTTTGGCCAAGTGGAGGGCAGAGGTGTATGACCGAAGAATAAACTTGAAGTGAACAAAATCAGCTTCAGAGCGGGATTTCCTCCAGGCACGCTCTGCAGTGCGGGAGCATCTTTGCAGGTAGCGTGTCTGGAGGGTGTGCCAGGGCTGAAGCTGGCGGCATGGGGCCTTACAGAGTCGAAGAGGAGCAAGAGTGTCTAGAGCAGAGATAAGAGTAGTGTTGTAGTGATTAGTGGCAGCATCAGGGCAGGTGAAGGATGAGGTGTGAGGGAGGTGGTGAAGTAGATTGGAGAATTGGTGGGGATCCACAGCATGTAGATTTCTGCAAGTGTGTGTGCGGGGTGGGGGAGCAGGGTGTTTAGGAAGTCCAGATAGGTTGAAAGAGAGAAGGTGGTGGTCAGAGATGGGGAAGGGGCGACAGTTGAACTCAGAAATGGAGCAGAGGTTGGAAAAGACAAGGTCAATAGCGTGACCGTCGCGGTGGGTAGGGAGGAGGGAGGATTGTGTGAGTCCAAGGGAGGACGTGAGTGAAAGAAGTTTGGAGGCAGCAGGGGCGGAAGGATCATCAATGGGAATGTTGAAGTCCCCGAGAATTAGGCATGGAAGATTAGAAGACAGGAAGTGAGAAAGCCAGGTAGCAAAGTGGTCAAAGAACTGGGAGGTTGGTCCCGGTGGGCGGTCGATGACTGCCACCCTGAGAGCCAGAGGAGAGAACAGGCGGATGCAGTGTGTCTCGGAGGAGGAGAAGGAGAGGGATGGGGTGGAGGGAGATGCTGGTAGGTGCAGGTGGGAGAGAGCAGGATTCTGACCCCGCCACCATTTCTCTCACCCGGTCTGGGGGTATGGCTCAAGTGTAGACCGCCATGTGAGAGAGCAGCAACGGAGGCCGTGTCAGAGGAAGTTAGCCAGGTTTCAGTTAAAGCTAGGAGGTTGAAGGAGTTTGAAAGGAAGAGGTCATGGATTGCTGTGAGTTTGTTGCACACAGGGCGAGCGTTCCAGAGGGCGCAGGAGAAAGAGGACAGGCGCTGAGGGATTATGGGAATGAGGTTGCTGGGCTTGCAGGGAGGTGATTTATGTGCGATGGAGATAGGATGAGAGGGAAGTATTGGATGTGTTGTGGGGCCAGGGTTAGGGGATATGTCACCTGCATAGAGTAACAGCAGGAGGGTGAGAAAGAGAAGGTGGGAATGGGATTTGTGGGAGTGGAAGTGATAGGCAGCACGAGAGTTAGAGGGAGACCTTGTTCTGAGGAAACAGAGGAGCTCATGTGAGGCCATCATGTGGGACGAGAGGAGGGAGGGAGAGATGCAGATAGTGTAGGGGTCGGTGGTAGAGGGGCAGGAGTTCCATTTAAGGAGAAAGGTAGAAGTAAAGAGTAGAAGCGTGAGAGAAAGCATGATATAGACGTGCGTTTACCCAGAGTAAAAGTGGGCCTTGCAGTTCCTTCCTCCAGTCCCGCAACTCCAGGAAATCAACTCTAAAAGGTCCACTTAGGATGCCACTTGGGGAAGTCACAAGAGCCAAAGAAGGATACATTGAGATTTCTCTGGTTTCCCAGGAAGGATACATAGAGATTTCTCTGGTTTCACAAGAAGGATACATTGAGATTTCTCTGGTTTTACAAGAAGGGTACATTGAGATTTCTCTGGTTTCCCGGGAAGGATATATTGAGATTTCTCTGGTTTTCCAGGAAGGATACATTGAGATTTCTCATGTTTTACAAGAAGGATACATTGAGATTTCTCTGGTTTTCCAGGAAGGATACATTGAGATTTCTCTGGTTTCCCAGAAAGGATACATTGAGAGTTCTCTGGTTTTCCAGGAAGGATACATTGAGATGGGAATGATACAAAATTACAGAATCAGCGATATAACCAAAACATACGTTGTCCGAAATTACTGAAATGGAACCGAAATCAGGAATGGAGCCGAAATTACGAATGGAATGAAAATGAATTTCGATTTTACACATTTCTAGTCCATCCGAAAATTCCGAACAAACTTTCGTTTCGGAAATTTTTTCGGATCTGCCGATTTCGGAACTGAAAATTTTCGGAAAATCAGTCGAATCCGAATGCACGAATCGGGAAATTTCATGAAAATTTCGAAATTCCGAAACCCGAAACGCACATCCCTACCAAAAACGGGTGTATGAGAGCAATGAGAATGAGCAGCCTGCCCTTTGTTGAGATCTGAATGGGGGCACATCGACGGGCAGGTCACTTATGCCATTACCTGTTCTCACTGCTCTCATAAACTTGTTTTGTTCTCTATGAGACTATTGGATAGTCCAAACATGGACACCATAGTCAAGGTGCCTAGAGAGGTATCAGCTGTAGCATCCTGACTAGGTCGAACACACGGACAAAATGTTCACCGGGGTTGCTGTATTTCATGCAGAGATAATTTCATTGGCATTCCAGTTTTGGTCACCCTTTTTGGGTCATATCAGTCTGATTTGAGCATGTTTCATCCTCTCTGTAACCATAGAGCTGCAACCTTATGAGACTTGAGCGAAGTCTCACCATAGAGCAGACCACTAGTGCTGCTGTTTCTTCTCATTGATCCCATAAACGTGTTCTTTGTTTTCGTTTAGGCTAGGGTCAGACGAACGCATTTTTCACGTCTACCGTCAAAAAGTGCGTTGATGCGTCCAAACGCATTTTTTCACGGAAGACGCGATAGCGGTCATACGATGCGCAATGTCGGCTGTATTTTTTGACGGAGCTATAAAAAACAAATGGATGTGATGTAGGCCGGACATGTGCAGCGACTGACGTCTCCTAATCTGGCCCCTTTCAAGTGCACTGTTTGTTTTTTTACCCCATTCGCCAGCTTGTTGGTTGCACATTCTTTAGCGCTTTATGTGTAAAATCAGGGTCCAGGAGTCATTGTAGCAAAAATAAGACTCGAGGCACCCTGATGTTGTTCGGTGGTTTCATTCGGCAGGTTTATTCAGGTGTAACCCATAGGCTTCAATGTTAAAACTATTTAATTCAATGTCTAATAAACGGTTTATTATTTTAATCTGCAGTAAAAAGTCTCTATTTGTTGATTTTTTTTAAGGATATTTCAGGCATTTTTCGGAATTTTTTCGGCAAAACTTTTTTCCATTTTTTTTCTTTTTAAAAGAATTTTTTCTTTTTTCTGTAACAGACCTTTTTATTATCATTCATAGGATCTTAGATGTAAATTCCAGGCATTTTTTTCCAGACAAGTAGTTTTTTTGCAAACAGCGTTTCAGTTTTGACACTTTCAAGTGTACTGTTTATTTTTTTACCCCATTCGCCAGCTTGTTGGCTTTTTCCTGCGGCTAGTCTGGGCTGTGATTGGCGGCTCGTTGGCTTTATCCGATGTGTTAGGTGTGTTTATTTGCGGCCGTACCGGCGGGCTTTCGGTGGGTTTTCAGCGGGTGTTCGGCGGGTTTTCCCTGCACTCCGGGGACGCTGCGGTAAATGCTGAATTCACCGCAGGGTGGGGAACTTTGATTCCCCGAAGTGTAGGGAAGCCCAGGAACGAGAGAGCACCAAAATGTCGGCGACATTCATTGTAGCAGAAATAAGACTCGAGGCACGACTCGCCCAAAATACCTATCAGAACCCACTCTCTGACGCTGAGACACAAATTGAGCCTTTTTTGTATGCCGAATCACTCCCCTGCACAGCCGCAATTCTTACATTTGCCTTATGTTTCCAACAAAACGAAGACACGTGTCAGATTCAATGAAGTGATTCACTTTGTGACTTTTGCTTATTTCTGATTATGGATTACTTAAATGAAGCCCCTGTACGTGTTTGCCTCCAGCTCTCGGGTTTCCTGATTACTGTGAACGTTACAAACCGGCTAATGGGAAAATAGAAACACAAATAGCAACAGCTGGTCATGGATGGAAGGGATTTGGAGGCTTTTACATTCGTCGTTTTTTTTTTCTTTTTAATTTCCAGCGGCAAAACTGTTATCGGAAAAACATGAGGAGAAATAATGATATAATTTGCATCATTTCCCATCGTTTGTTTAAATGCGTGTCTGAAGAGGTACACGAGCCTTGCAGTTACAATTCATTCTTATTTTAATCTCATATTCCACAATTCTTTAATGTCGATTCCTTCTTTTTAACATCCTCCATCCCCTCCCCATCTGTTCTTTGAACATTGAAACATTCAGGTCTATTCAAAGAAAGGTGAAACTCAGGAGAATGACTGGAGAAGTGACAATTCTAGCAGGGTTATTCAGAGAAAGGTGAAAACCAGGAGAACTGGCAGGAGAAGAGAACACTCTAGACCAAACAGCCGATTTGGAAAGTGAGATAAATGGGAGAATTTTTCTGGTTTGGCTATTTTGACCTGGAATTTTCACTTCTCCAGTCATTCTCCTGCTTTTCACCTCTCTCTGAATAACCCTGTAGGTCAAAATAAATTCTCCCATTTATCTCACTTTCCAAATCTAGACCAAACAGCCGATTTGGAAAGTTAGATAAATGGGAGAATTTTTCTGGTTTGGCTATTTTGGTCTAGATTGCTCTCTTCTGCCAGTTCTCCTGATTTTCACCTTTCTCTGAATAGACCTGATTGTAAAGTACAGGACATATCCCTAAAAAAATTATTGACCTATATCTCAGTCTTCATTCTTTTTTCAGGTCCTCTTTTACCTTCTGTCCCCTCTGGGAAACCTTTAATAAAAGGTATAATTTTAATAAGTCCACTGATTTAACTTAAGGGGTTATTCAGAGAGGTCTGAAATGTCGCCGAAATGTAACCAGACCCTGAAATTCTGTGTACGGTGACATTTTGGGGCCATTCGGCTATTGAGAGAGCAGGCAGTTCATCAAATTTTGGCGAATTGCCTGCACGTATGGTGCCTGTTCGACGGCAGTGAAATCCCCCATAGTGTAGCAATGGTTAATCTATTCAGAGACACCGAACAGCAGTGAAAAGTTGCCTACATGCCCTGCTGTTCGGTGTTTTCATTCAGCAGGTTTATTCAGGCGAATCCCATAGGTTTCAAAGTTAAAAATATTCCTGTTTTAATTCAATATCTAATAAACCGTTTATCGTTTATTTTAATGTGCAGCAAAACGTCTCTTTATTTATAGATTTTTTTAGGATCTTTAAGGCTAGGGTCAGACGAAAGCAGTTTTAACGTGCGTTTAGACGCACAAAATCACGGCCGTGCTAGCAGCAAATGACGTCCAATGCCGGGGAACACACGAAGTACGGCCGCACGAAAGTTCGTCCGCGCAACGCAAGTGGCAAACGAACGCATTTTTTCTAGAACGTCAAACCTCGAGTACGGACGTACAGAGTGCGCTGCGTCCGCTAGAGGCGTGTGTGCGTGATTGGGAGACGTCAGACGCTGCTAATGTCCAGCCAACATAACGTCCAGACACAAAAAGTGTTTTATTGATGATCCGTACAAAATCACGGACGAAAAGGCGCATCGTATGACCGCTATCGCGTACTCCGTGAAAAAATGCATCCATTCGTTCGAACGCACTTTTTCACAGACAACGCGAAAATGCGTTCGTCTGACCCTAGCCTTAGGCATTTTTCGGGATTTGTTTGGCAAAATTTGGGATTTTTTCTTTTTTCTGTGACAGACCTTTTCATTATCATTCATTGGATCTTATGTGTAAATTCCAGACATTTTCGTTCAGTAGTTTTTATGCAAACAGCGTTTAAATTTTGAAACTTTCAAACATACTGGTTTTTTTTTATCCCGCTTGTCGGCTTTTTCCGGCAGCTGGTCTGTGCTGTGATAGGCGGCTCGGCGGCAAGTGTTCGGCAAGTGTTCGACGGGTTTTCCCCTCCACACCGGGGACCCTGCAGTTGTACTTGAATACACCGCAGAGTCGGTGAACTAGAATCTCTGAATCACCCCGAAGTGCAGGGAACAAGTGTGTCGGCGACATTGCGGTGCTCTCTGAATAACCCTAATATTGAGAACAGAATTGCAGAAATTCAAAGTAATTTTTCTTCTCTATCCCTGTTAAGTGGCTCGGTCCTCATTTTCCTACAGAGCACCACAATTATGGAGTAACCTCCCAGACATCATCAAATCTTCCCCCAGTCTTAAGTCACTCAAGAGCTCCTTACTAACATACCTCAATACGGAATGCACCTGTAAACATGTAATATAGTGACTATATTTCCTACATATTTATTTTCTGTTAATCTGTATATTTGTGTTGTTTTTTTAATATCTTGCATTGTATTACTTTGTATTTCTGTAACTGGAACACTTCAATGTTCTTGAACCCAGGACATACTTGAAAACGAGAGAAATCTCAATGTATCCTTCCTGGTAAAATCCTTTATAAATAAATAAATGTATTTTTTTGCAGTAGGGGAGCAAAGTAACTATTTTTTAAACACATTGGCTCACTATTATATGTGATGACCAGTGGTGTAACCAGAGTTATGGGTGCCCGGGGCAGAATCCCCCCCCCCTCATTATATAAACGTCCACTCTGGTTATAAGCAGGCCCGGACCAGGACAAAATATTGGACCCCCAGAATTATATACACAGGCACTGGACCCCCAGAATTATATATACAGGCACTGGACCCCCCTCCCAGCAAATACCCCTTGCAGCTATGCAGTGTAGGGTAACCAAGGTGTGGGCTGCCCAGTGCACCCTTTCGATGCTGCCAGAACACACGTGGCACCCCATCTGCACAGCCTTGCAAACCTTTTCCATACCGTGGGCCCAGGGTACCCCTCCAGCTCACACATGGAAATTTGCCCCCCCAGCCTCACACATGGAAATATTCCCCCCCCCCGCTCACACATGGACATATTGCCCCAGCTCACACATGGAAATATTGCCCCCAGCTCACATGGATGTATATTGCCCCCAGCTCACATGGAAATATTGCCCCCAGCTCACATGGATGTACATTGCCCCCAACTCACATGGAAATATTGCCCCAACTCTCACACATGGAAATATTTGCCCCCAACTCTCACACAAGGGTATATTTGCCCCAGCTCTCACACATGGATATATTTGCCCCCAGCTCTCACACATGGATATAATTGCCCCCAGCTCTCACACATGGAAATGTTGCCCCAACTCTCACACATGGATATATTTGCCCACAGCTCTCACACATGGATATATTTGCACCCAGTTCTCATCCATGGATATATTTGCCCCAGCCCTCACACATGGAAATATTTGCCCCCAGCTCACCTCTCCTCATCTCCGGGCTACTCTTCCTGCAGCCCGCCCCGTCGTCATTGCCCCGTCGTTATTCCCACAGGACTCGAGCCCTGCCCCCCAGGTCTCCGGGCGATACTCCTCAGTGGTGCAGATTTGCAACAGGGTTGACGTTCCTGGAGGGATCAGCCAAATGACAAATGATTTAGGTAAACTAAAAAAATGGTGGGAGCTGTGGCAATTGAGTTTTGATGTGGATAAGTGCAAGATAATGCACCTGGGACGTAAAAACCCAAGGGCTGAATATAGAATATTTGATACAGTCCTAACCTCAACATCTGAGGAAAGGGATTTAGGGGTTATTATTTCAGAGGATCTAAGGGTAAGTAGTCAATGTAATAGAGCAGCAGGAAATGCTGGCAGAATGCTTGGTTGTGTAGGGAGAGGTATTAGCAGTAGGAAAAGGGAAGTGCTCATGCCACTGTACAGAGCACTGGTGAGACCTCACTTGCAGTACTGTGTGCAGTACTGGAGACCGTATCTCCAGAAGGATATAGACATCTTAGAGAGAGTTCAGAGATGGGCTACTAAAATGGTGTACGGCTTGAAGGAGAAAAGTTACCAGGAAAGGCTTAATGATCTTAACATGTACAGCTTGGAAAAAAGACGAGACAGAGGAGATATGATAGAAACATTTAAATACGTAAAGGGAATCCACAAGGTAGAGGAAGGGAGTATATTTAAACGGAAACAAAGTAGCAAAACAAGAGGACATAGTCTTAGAGGGGCAAAGGTTTAAAAGTAACATCAGGAAGCATTATTTTACTGAGAGGGTGGTGGATACATGGAACAGTCTTCCAGTAGAAGTGGTAGAGGCCAAAACAGTAATTGAATTTAAGCAAGCATGGGATAGGCATAAGGCTATCCTAAACAAAAGATAAATCCAGGTAAAGTATCCATGTAATTGGGCAGACTAGATGGGCCGAAAGGTTCTTATCTGCCGACATTTTCTATGTTTCTATGTAGTTTAGACCCAACCTTCTTCAGTCTCCTCTCGGTCTCAGAGTCACTCAACGGACCGGCAAACCGCTTCCAAACCACTAAAGTGGTGGCTCTGGTACTGTAGAGAGGTTACCCAGGGGAGCAGAGTGCTCCACATCTAACAGCCAGTTGTTGGAGTGGGAAAATAAATCTGTCTGTTGGAATGGACATCAGACGATACATGAACACACAAAACATAAGGGGTTTTTCAAAGACCGCCAAAACTCGCCATGGAATTTCACCGAACAAAAAAAAGATTACATACTCACCTCTCATCCCACGGTGGGAACGGTGACCCGATCCGGTGCTTATGGCCCCCTGGAGCAGAGGGAGACTGGGGGAAGTAAGTCTCCTATCTCCCTCTGCGATCACTCCACCGACCAGAAGCATCTCGCATGTACAGCTTGGAAAAAAGACGAGACAGAGGAGATATGATAGAAACATTTAAATACGTAAAGGGAATCCACAAGGTAGAGGAAGGGAGTATATTTAAACGGAAACAAAGTAGCAAAACAAGAGGACATAGTCTTAGATTAGAGGGGCAAAGGTTTAAAAGTAACATCAGAAAGCATTATTTTACTGAGAGGGTGGTGGATACATGGAACAGCCTTCCAGTTGAAGTGGTAGAGGCCAAAACAGTAATTGAATTTAAGCAGGCATGGGATAGGCATAAGGCTATCCTAAACAAAAGATAAATCCAGGTAAAGTATCCATGTAATTGGGCAGACTAGATGGGCCGAAAGGTTCTTATCTGCCGACATTTTTCTATGTTTCTATTTTTCTATATGCGTCCCTATAAACATAGCCAATATGGTTACCCTAAGGATGAGCACCTCTCGTATACCTGCGAGTGCATTGAGAACTTTTTCGAAATTTGACCCCCAAAATTTCTTATGTATCAACAACCGTCAAAAAAATTTAATTCCTTAGTAGTTTCTAAATTTAGTTCTGAGTTTAGCAATACCCAATGTTTACATATTCCTCGCTTTTTTCCTTATTTTATGCAACAATAAGTGCAAGTAGCACTTTGCCATTTCCAAAGAGTTTATTTTCAAAACTAGTGATAGTGACATTGTAACACTGATATCTGTCACTAATTCCTGAATAACCCTCCACATATACATATTTTTTTAAAGCACACAAATCAAGGTATTAAACTTGGGGTATTTTGACTCTTTCCATGCAAACCATTTTACCACAAATCTATGCCAAAGTTTGAGAAAAAAAAACGTTTTGGTGATTTTTTTTTTGAACGCAATTTAAGAATACATGTACTGTGAACTTTAAGGTTTTCTGCCAAAAACCACCCCAAAATATGTTCAGCAACCTCTTCTGAGTAAATTGATACCACCCATGTATAGGTATGTAGGGTCATTTGGGGGCTAATAGGCCTTATTTGGGGGGTGTGCATTTCAGTTTTCCAACTTGGAATTTTCACATTTCGTCATCATGCACCCATGTCCTATTTGGGACATTTTTGAAGCCGGCCAAAGTAATTTACCCCCATCAAACCATATATTTTTAGAAAGGGCACACCCTAGGGTACTTCAAAGAGTTGTATTTTAACACTTTCCATGCACTAGCTCTATGTCAAACTTTCAGGTAGTCACTTTTTGTGTTATTTTTTCACACACATTGTACTTTAGGCATGAATTGTCAAATCCAGTTATGGGTTACTGCCAAAAAACACCCCAAAATATGTTCAGCAACATCTTCTGAGTAAATTGATACCACCCATGTATAGGTATGTCGGGTCATTTGGGGGCTAATAGGCCTTATTTGGGGGGTGTGCATTTCAGTTTTCCAACTTGGAATTTTCACATTTCGTCATCATGCACCCATGTCCTATTTGGGACATTTTTGAAGCCGGCCAAAGTAATTTACTCACATCAAACCATATATTTTTAGAAAGGGCACACCCTAGGGTACTTCAAAGAGTTGTATTTTAACACTTTCCATGCACTAGCTCTATGTCAAACTTTCAGGTAGTCACTTTTTGTGTTATTTTTTCACACACATTGTACTTTAGGCATGAATTGTCAAATTCAGTTATGGGTTACTGCCAAAAAACACCCCAAAATATGTTCAGCAACATCTTCTGAGTAAATTGATACCACCCATATATAGATTTGTTCTGTTGTTTTTGGGGTGCTACGCCAATCTTTTGACATGCGCTTGTCAATTTTCTAATTTGACATACAGTATCTTCTTTGCTTATCTTCTTTTAAGGGGCCTTTTTACATACCCCAATTTTATGAACGTGCATATATTTGGTAAGACAACACCCCAAAGTATTGTAAATGGAGTGTTTTTATGCCATGGATGCAACCGTTTGCTCCAAACAAATTGGATACTGTTTGGTGGTCATTTTTCATTTTCACACCCACATCAGTTTTGGACTGTGATTTAGGAGACACTGTTGTTGGTTACTGCATGAAAACTCTCCAGGTTGTTTTCTGCAAGGTCTCCTGAGTACACCCATGCCCCCCATGCATAGGTTTGCCAGGATTTTGGGAAAGTTCAAATACAATTTTTATGACTTTGCCATCGGAGTTGAAATTGAGATTATTTCTTCAGCTAGGCCTATCTTTGGTTTTGGGTCTACCGCATACCCCAGTTTGAATTATTGCCAGAAAATTGTTTATATTTGTTATGTTGACACCCCAAGGTATTGCATATGGAGTGCTTTGATGCCATGGATGCAACGGTTTTAGCCCAAAACATTTGAGAAGGTGTGTGGCGGTAATTTTTCAATTTTCAGATTTTTACGCCCACATTAGATTTGGACTGTGATTTAGGAGACACTGTTGTTTGTTACTGCATGAAAACTCTCCAGGTTGTTTTCTGCAAGGTCTCCTGAGTACACCCATGCCCCCCATGCATAGGTGTGCAAAGATTTTGGCAAAATACAGCACCAATTGTAGAACATAAAAATGTAGGAATAAAATGTAAAAGTCTGGTGCAGTAAAAGAGAAAAAAACTAAACTGAACTAACTAACTAGAGTGTAAGAAAAAAATAGAAAAAAAAATCATAGATCACGCACAGTGTGATATATCTTGAAACAGTCCCCAAGACACAGACCGGGTTGTCCAGGGCATTCTGGGCAGTAAAAGATTGTGTCTCTCCTCTGCCCCCTCTTGAAACACACCCTGCATCTTTTTTGGGGTTTCTGTTTGCCCTCAGTAGGGGGATTTTAAAAATAAAATGTGTAGCCCCAACTCTGTCCCCCATCACCGCCCGGGGAGCATGTGCATCCTGGTACAAAAACCCCAAAATGACCTAGAGCTGAAACTGGAAAAGGACAGCGTCACTCCGGGGTTTGCCTTTTTGCAGAGCAAAAAGGCATTGTGGGTTGCAATTTGCATCAGGTAAATTGCAACCTTTTTGTACCAGGCCCTTGACTTCCGCATAATCTGGTAGGGCTGGAGCAGCTGATCTGCCAGATCAACCCCACCCATATGCCGGTTATAGGCTTTGATGCACACTGGCTTCCTGATGCGCTCAGCTCTGCCACGTACAGAGACTTCCACAGACCTCAACAGTGTGGATGGTGGATAGAAGGTATACATCCTTCTTGTCTCTGTACTTGACCGCCAACAGCTCCTCTTGGCGCAGAGCTGAGGTCTCCCCCCTTTTTAGCCGGGTGCGGACAAGCTGTGCTGGGAAACCTACGCGGTTCTTGCGAACAGTACCGCATGCTGCTGTATCAAAACAATACAGCAGCTTGAACAAAGGGACACTCGTATAAAAATTATCAACATACAAGTGGTACCCTTTGTTCATCAGGGGAAAAAGTAGGTCCCACACAATCTTGCCACTGGTTCCCATGTGTTCTGGGCAACCTGGAGGGTCAAGGCTACTATCCTTTCCCTCGTACACCCGGAAGGCCTGAGTATACCCACTCTCGCTGTCACAGAGCTTATACACCTTCACTCCATACCTGGAGCGTTTGGAAGGAATATACTGCTTGAATCCCAGCCTTCCTTGTATTTCATTAGGGATTCATCCACACAGATATTCCTTCCAGGTGTATAAGCCTCTGCAAACCTGGTGGCGAAGTGGGTAATCAGGGGCGGATTTTATATAGCCTGTCAAACTGGGGATGCTCTCTAGGAGGGCACAGGCTGTTGTCACTGAAGTGCATGAAACGCAAAATGTTTTCATACCTTCTACGTGACATTGATTGGGGGTAAATGGGGGGTAGAGCAGATGGGGCTACTGCTCCAGTAGGAGCGAATTGAGGGCTTCTTTATGATGCCCATCAGCATAGTAAGTGCCAGAATTTCAGAAATTCTGGCACATCTAGCGGGGTCCATTGCTGCCTTGCCAAGTAGGAGTCTGGCTTCGCAGCACAATGGTGATGGGCATACAAATTTGATTGGGCAACAATGTGGCCCAACAAATCATCCCCCATAAACACCTGCAAAAACTGTGTGGCGGTAAATCCTGCAACATCAATATTGATGCCAGGATTTGCCGTGAAAGGAGGGATATCTGGCCTCTGGCGATGAGGCACTACCCACTCCTCAGCTGGAGCTGTGCGTCTCCTGCTGGCAGGTGGTGGCCCAGGATCTGCATCAGAAACATCACTAGATACATCAGCCAGCGTAGATAATGTATCTAGAGCGGTCTCTGAGCAGTTAGCAGGGTCAAAATCAGGATCTGAGTCCGACGCAAATGCCTCAGATTCTGACGCCAGGATGGCATATGCCTCCTCGGCGCTGTACACCCTCTCAGACATTATATATGTAGCGCTGTGTTTAAACTCTTACTGTGGCAGTACCTATTTTTGGCCACCGGAGGGAGACAAGCGCGATCAGAGACACTGAACATTGGTACTACGTTTCCCGGCATGCTTTGCAAACAGACAGGAAGTGGGTGGGACACAGACGCTGTACATCCTGAGCCTCGTGGAGAGCGCGCCAGAGCGCGCCAGGGAGTGCATGAGAGAGGACGCAGTGCTGCAGAGCGGAACCGGGACAAGGCCGGAGCGCAAGTGTGGCCTATCAGAATTCTAGTTGGGGTTATCCTGCCTTGCCAGAAGGAGCCTTACTCATTGACAGACATCACCCAAGTTGTTATCCAGACAAGCTGAGGACCTTGAATGAGGAGTACCGCGAGTCCATTGGATGGGAGAGCAGGCGGTAGCTGGACAAGTCCGGGCCGGAGCACAGAAAGCCTGACCACCTATCCAGTAGCCGGTATCCCAGCGAGGAAAACAAGCGGAGAGACGTCCTGGGTCAGCGGAGCCTTGGTGATCGAACGGATGGGTGAGAGGCCTCCAAGGCCGGTTTTACAAAAGCTCAAGCAAGCACGCTGTTGTTTATTTCTGAAACCCACAGGGCCCCAACTTGACTAGTCGAAGACATCGCTTAAAAGATTCACTGGCCAGTTGAATAGTACCCGGGTACCATAACACACATGTAGCGCTGTGTTAAAAATCTTGCTGTGGCAGTACCTATTTTTGGCCACAAGATGGAGACTATCGCGATCAGAGATACTGGACATTGGGACTACAATGCCCGGCATGCTTTGCCAGAAGACAGGAAGTGGGTGGGGACTGGAGACTTACATCCTCTGCCTCGTGGAGAAAGGCCAGAGCGCGCCAGGGAACAGGAGAAAGCAGACGCACTGAGGAGATCGCGGGAGAACCTAGGCCAAAGCCCGAGGGAGACCTGTTATTCCTGTTTGGGTCACTCAACCTGAGGAGAAGGAGACTTGCCAGAGCCCAGACATTGCTGCAGACCGGCGGAATCGAACGGAGAGCAGGCGGTGAGCTGGACAAGCTGCATGAAGTCAGACAACGGATCCGGCCGCTAGTATCCCCAGTCAAAATCGGGTGGAGAGACGTCCTGGGTCAGCGGAGCCTAAAGCAATCGTCGGATGGGTGAGAGGCCTCCAAGGCTGTTTTATGATTAAAGGACGCTATGCTGTTTTCTCTTTAAAGTCCACAGGGCCCCAACTGACTAGTCGAAGACCTTCCTTTAATAAACTCACTGGCCAGTTGAACAGTACCCGGGTACCACACACACATATACACCTTTCACATTCTGGGACTTAACTTGTGCAGGACTCATTTCCTTTTATGAATCGGAACAGGGGTTACAGATAAAGATACGTTCCGAATATATTTTTCCTCTTTTTCCGCTGCGCGTTTACCGTAATACGAAGGGATTGTATATTTGGGGTTTTTGCTACGTGTCCCCTTTTCTGAACTATCGGGAAATTGCATTGCTTTTATGTTCGGTTGCGAATATTTTATTTTCCGAAATACGAAGCCTCGTGTTTCGTTTCTTTTCCGCTACGCGTTTTACCGTGATACGAAAATACTGTAATATTACTTGTGAATACTGTGTCTCGACATCTGCTTAAATATTTTAGTAAACTATTTAAATGATAAAAACTCACAACTGTGTTGGAGTATATTTATTCCCTAGTGCGGGGAGACTGACCCGTGGTTCATTTTCAGCGGCTCCTCCGGGAGTGAGCGCTACACGTGGGGGCTCGTTTCCGGGATCCAGTCTCTGGAAAAACCGCATCTAAAGGGTTAAATATGGATCCAGACACTGTTGCCGAGTGGTGTGGGGAGCACAGAAGCCAGTCAGAATGTTGTATAGTTATGGATATTCCAGCAGACACTTGGGCTGAAGATCAGATTCGCCAGGCCGTGGCCACGCTAGCACCAGATCATCGGGGGTTAATACTGGACATTGAAAAAACCCCAGATACTTCTCACATGTATGTTCTTCTCGAATGGAGAAAGGGTGTTCCGCCATGTTTTCAGGGCACGAGCGTGAAACTGGCCGAAGAGGTGGAAGTCCAACTAATTAAGCCAAGTACGCCACGTGGCGAATCCGCAAGTGTTTCCGCGCCTAGTCCGTTGGCCATGATAGGGCCTGAATTTATCGTGGCTATTGGAGATCTACTGGCTAAATGTCAGAAAACAAGCCCTCCTCACACTAACTTCGGTTATCGACGGTTAAGAAATTTTACAGGAAACGTACCAACTCCGGCGGGAGAAGAAACGTTTGAAGAATGGGTGGAACAGGCGATGCAGGCTCTGGATGAGTGGGATGTCCCTGAGGCCCAGAAAAAGCAAAGGATCACCGAGAGCTTAAAGGGACCTGCGTCAGAAGCGGTGAGAAACCTAAAACTGAGTAGAAAAGATTGTACTGCTTTGGATTATTTAAACGTTCTTGAAGAAGTTTTTGGGCGAACTGAAAAGGCGGCCGAATTGGTATATCAGTACGACACACCTATCAGAGAAGAGGTGAAAGGATGACCGAGTACATGAGGCGCCTGGATAAGATTCTGCACCAGATACTCCTGAAGAAAGGGGCCGAATCGGCCGAAGTAGATAAGATCCGAATAAAACAGATCCTGAGGGGCTCTCAACCTCTAGATCCAGTGATGATGCAGCTGAGAAGCAGAGCAGGTAACCAAGAGTTAAAGTACCTGGAACTGATCCGAGTTGTACGAGAGGAAGAGGCTTTACTAGAAGAGAAATCTTTCAGGCGGGGGAAAGGGCTTATGCACAACCTGTGAGACATAATGACGGCCTGCAACCTGAAAGCGACTCTCTAGATACCTATGGATCTGACGAGGACGAACAAGAACATCTAGTTGTTTTTAAATCTACAGAGAAGGCTGCCAAAGAGTCGAACCTCCCTGAACGGGGTGAATTGTCCAAAACCGTCAAAGTTCAGGAAGCTCAAGTTGAATTGCAACAAGCGCATGCGGAACTGTGCCGGGTATTGATGAAGGTGACAGAGATGCAGGCAGAAATGCAGAAATTCCTCACAGGTATGCAGACGACGGGAGTTGCTGTGGCGTCTGGTCCAAATCCTTTAACCAAATCTCAACAAGCAACTACGTCTCCGCTCTCTAAGAAGAGATGTTTCAGGTGTGGAGAAATGGGCCATTTCCGTGCACAGTGCAAAGGCCGAAAGCCTGAGAAGGATAGAGTCAAGGGACTGTTGGAAGCCCTGGAAGGACTGTTATCTACCTCACCGGCGGGAAACGCCAGTGGGCACCAGTAAAGGAGCAACCTGAGTGCCCGAGGGTTGAACCCCGCTCCAGAAACCAAGCAAAGACTAAGAGGGCGAGAAGGCCCAAAGCCGAGCCAACTGTAGAGCCTGCCAGGACTGAAAGAGTCACTCCCTTAGCGTCCGGGTCTATGTCATGGGGAAGCAATGCACGCCAAAAACCTGCACGGGCCAAGAAAAAGGCCAGGGTACAGCAAACTGGGTCTAAGCGTCCGGATACCGCCACAAAATTTCCCGACCAACTGATAGGTCCTTCTCCTGTTGTGCCAATCCAAGTGGAAGGAGACTACACCAAAGCCCTGTTGGATTCAGGGGCTCAAGTGACATTGATCTACAGAGACTTCTATGAGAAACACTTAAAGCACATTCCTTTGCAAGAATTGAAGGATTTGGAAATATGGGGTATCGGCACTGAGAAACTCCCTTATGATGGGTACCTGCAGGTGAAGTTGGAGATCGGATCTGAAGTCATCGGGCAGTCTGGGGGTTGTGATGCATTGGCTATTGTGTGTCCTCGACCCTCGGGTGCGAACAGAAGCTCCCTGATAGTGGGGACGAATACTGACCTAGTGCGGCGTCTCCTGACGCCTATCGTGTTGGAAGAAGGAACAAACTCCTGCAGAAGGAAACCACAGAAGAAGGCTGCAAGGTCTCTGACAAAAACCCGTCAGCTCTGGGGCCAAGGAAAGCTCGAGAGTCTATACAAGGTGAATGGACCAGTCAATGTGAAGGAGCTTTCGTAAAGCTGAAAGAGAGCCTAACCCGAGCTCCTGTTTTGCCCTATGCGGACCCTCACAAGCCGTATGAACTACATGTGGATGCCAGCCGAGAAGGTCTGGGAGGAGTCCTATATCAGGAGTATGGTGGATTGCTGAGGCCTGTGGCGTACGTGAGCCAGAGCCTTACGCCTTCAGAGAAGAACTATCCTACTCACAAGCTGGAGTTCATAGCCTTGAAGTGGGCAGTGGTGGACAAGTTGAAAGACTATCTGTATGGAGCTGGGTTCGTGATCAAGACGGATAACAATCCTCTTACCTACATCCTTACTACCGCAAAACTGGACGCAACGGGACATCGGTGGTTGGCCGCTCTGTCAGGGTTTCGGTTCAGCCTGAAGTATCGCCCTGGGGTGAATAATCGAGATGCTGATGCGTTATCGAGAAGACCCTACACTACAGAATGGACTCAGTTGACTCCAGACGGGGTGCAAGCTTTGTGTCAAGGAACAGAGCGCCGGGTCAAAGGAGGGATTGAAGCAGAGGCCATAGGAGTTATGGCTGCGGCTGTTCCTGAGTTCTACTGTAACCCTACGCAGTTAAGGGATGAAAGTTTACCTACCTTTTCGAGACAGGACCTGAAAGCGGATCAGGCCAGAGACCCTTTAATTGCCTTGACCATAAAGGCCCTGTCTGCAAACCAGCGAGAGATTTTGTTAACCAACTCCCCGAGTGGAGCCAGATTGGTCTACAAAGAGTGGGAGCGGTTAAAGATGTTGGATGGGGTGGTCTACCAAAGGGGCCCCTCAACCAACTCTGAAGAGATTCAACAGTTATTCCTCCCTACTAAACATAGGGAGAGTGTGCTGCGATCACTACATGATGAGCATGGACATTTGGGTGCAGAGAGAACTTTTAAGCTGGTGCGAGATAGGTTCTATTGGCCTTGTATGAGGGCTGAAGTAGAAAGTTATTGTCATTCCTGTCTGAGGTGTATTCAGAGAAAGACTCTACCGACCCGAACTGCTCCAATGAGCCATCTGCAGAGCCAGGGACCCATGGATTTGGTGTGCATTGACTTCTTGTGCTTAGAGCCGGATGCTAGTGGGCAAGGGAACATTCTAATAGTGACTGATCATTTCACTCGTTACGCCCAAGCTTTTTCCACGAAAGATCAACGCGCTCCGACTGTAGCCAAGGTGTTGATGGAAAAGTTCTTTGTTCACTACGGACTACCAAGGAGGATACACTCTGATCAGGGTAGAGACTTTGAAAGCAGACTGGTGGGGCAGTTGTTAGAGCTGTTGGGAATCCAAAAGACCCGAACCACACCATATCACCCTCAAGGTGATGCTCAGCCTGAAAGGTTTAATCGCACACTGCTAAACATGCTGGGGACCTTGTCGAATGTGGAGAAGCAGAGTTGGAGTCGTCACATAGCTACTCTGGTGCATGCATATAACAGTACGGAGAGCGATGCAACTGGATATTCACCGTACCGTCTTATGTTCGGAAGGGAGGCTCGACTGCCGGTTGATTTGGCATTTGGGTTATCCCTAGACCAGACATCAGTAGCTTCCCATAGAAACTACGTGGATAGACTTCGAAAGAATCTGGCTTCTGCGTTTGAACAGGCCCGTTTGACCTCGGGAAACAGGGAGCAAAGAAACAAAAGGAACTATGACCTGAAAGTTCGAATACAAGATCTGCAACCCGGTGATAGGGTTCTATTGAAGAACTTGGGTGCTGCTGCGAGACACAAGTTGGCGGATAGGTGGAGTTCCCAGGTTTACATTGTCTGCAAACAACTGCCGGGTTTACCAGTGTATCAGATTCGCCCGGATGGAAAGGCTGGGCCTCTTAAGAACTGGCACCGAAATCATTTGTTACCTTTGAGAGAGGCTGTAAGGATGCCAGTTGGGACGAATCGCCTCGGCCAAATCCGCCTGTTCCATGTTTGCCTCCTGTTACTCGGTCTCAACAGACCCGGGTTGCCGAAGAGAGCGAAAGAGACAGTGAAGAAGAGAGTTATTGTCTAGATTGGATGCGCTCGCCGGAGCCTGAAGAGGTTGTCGTTGTCCCTGAACGGTGGGAGAGTAACTTGAGGCCTGAAGCTCCTGAATTCTTGTTGGAAGTCCCTGAGACTGTTGATATCCCTGAGCCTCTTGAATTTCAGTTGGAAGTCCCTGAGGCTGTGGGGATCCCGGTAGCTCCGGAGGCTTATTCAGGTGATTATAGTTCTATGCCTTCACTGGAGGGATCATACTCTGAAGAAATGTCTGCTCCAGTGATAGAGAGAAGAATTGAGCCAACGCCTATAGTACTTCCACCTGAAGAGGAACTGATTGAGCCAGAACCAAAACGCTCTGTTCGACTGCCCCAACGACTCACCTACGACTCACCAGGACATAGCACTGAAGAGGCCATCACCACAGTGCGGAGGTTGCCCGAAGTGTCTGCTATGCTAGCTGAGGTAGCCCAAAATATGAGTCAACTTGAGGAAGTGTTCCTAACCCACTGCCTGTATGCTGCTGAACCTGTACATGTTATGTAAACTGTATTCAAATATTGTGGAAATGTAATGTAACTGTTGTACCTCCTTGGAGAGACCCAAGAGTTCTAGGAGGGGGAGAGTGTAGCGCTGTGTTAAAAATCTTGCTGTGGCAGTACCTATTTTTGGCCACAAGATGGAGACTATCGCGATCAGAGATACTGGACATTGGGACTACAATGCCCGGCATGCTTTGCCAGAAGACAGGAAGTGGGTGGGGACTGGAGACTTACATCCTCTGCCTCGTGGAGAAAGGCCAGAGCGCGCCAGGGAACAGGAGAAAGCAGACGCACTGAGGAGATCGTGGGAGAACCTAGGCCAAAGCCCGAGGGAGACATGTTATTCCTGTTTGGGTCACTCAACCTGAGGAGAAGGAGACTTGCCAGAGCCCAGACATTGCTGCAGACCGGCGGAATCGAACGGAGAGCAGGCGGTGAGCTGGACAAGCTGCATGAAGTCAGACAACGGATCCGGCCGCTAGTATCCCCAGTCAAAATCGGGTGGAGAGACGTCCTGGGTCAGCGGAGCCTAAAGCAATCGTCGGATGGGTGAGAGGCCTCCAAGGCGGTTTTATGATTAAAGGACGCTATGCTGTTTTCTCTTTAACCCTTTCGCTGCTGAGGCTTTTCCCGCCCCTGTGCTGAGGTCATTTTTTACCTGTTTTGCGCATCATGTTTAAACGTGTTTTGAAGGCTTATTTTAGTATATGACACCGACATATTATATATCGTTCTTTCCGTCAGACTCGGTAGATTCATAATATGTCATTATTATATGTATACGTTATGTCATGTCTGTATATTATAACAAAAAATGCAATAAAATATGTATTTTCAATAATTTACAACGTGTAAAGTGTTTTTTTCCACATTTTAACATGCGAGCAATTGCGGTTATATTTTGTATGGGGTGCGCTTGTTAAAAAAATTAGAAATGGGGTCTCGTTACATTTTTTTTTGGGGAAAATGACACTATTTTTAACAAACGCACCGCATACAAAAATCGTTAGTGCAGCATCATTGTTCACATTATAATTGAAATGGGAACAATATTGCTGCATTAACAAACCCAAAAAAAGAAAAAAAAGTGTTTATTTTTTTTTTTTATTTTTTTTTTAATTTTTTTTTTTTTTTACAACATTTTTTACTTTCATGTTTGGTATCGTTGGGACGGCCATGCTCTGGCCGATCCAACGATATCAAAATTTAACCCCTAGCTGCCACGGATCGGGAGATAGGGAGTTCATTGGAACTCCCTATCTCCACAGTTGGTGGCAGTTAGGGGTTAACTGTAGGACTGGCGTCATCGTGCTACGCACGATGACGCCAGTCCTCTGGGGGAGTTCCCGGAGGCTTGGCCGACATCCAAGATGTCGGCCAGCTCCCGGGAAGGATCGCGAATCGGCGCTTTTCAGCGCCGATTTGCGATCCAGCTCCCCAGGGGTTAATGCCAGGCATCATTTGGAAGGGCAGGCTGTGCCCTTCCAAATGATGCCTGGGTTAAGCCCCTGTGCGCCGCCGATCGGGAGGGAGAGAGGTCCGAAGGACCTCCCCCCCCTCCCTTTCAGGCGCCTCCTCCGCACATGCGGGGGGGGCGCCTGAATTAGGTGTCATCGCGCCCCCGCGATGACACCTAATAATGGCGGCTGCTGGTCCGGATGCCGGGCTGACATCCAGGATGTCAGCCCGCACCGGAGGGGCCAGCGATCGGCCGGAACCCGGCCGAACGCTGACCCCAATGTGAGGACGCGCTCAGCGCGTCCTCAGCACACCAGCGGTAATGCTGAGGACGCGCTGAGCGCGTCCTTAGCATTGAAGTGGTTAAAGTCCACAGGGCCCCAATTGACTAGTCGAAGACCTTCCTTTAATAAACTCACTGGCCAGTTGAACAGTACCCGGGTACCACACACACATATACACCTTTCACATTCTGGGACTTAACTTGTGCAGGACTCATTTCCTTTTATGAATCGGAACAGGGGTTACAGATAAAGATACGTTCTGAATATATTTTTCCTCTTTTTCTGCTGCGCGTTTACCGTAATACGAAGGGATTGTATATTTGGGGTTTTTGCTACGTGTCCCCTTTTCTGAACTATCGGGAAATTGCATTGCTTTTATGTTCGGTTGCGAATATTTTATTTTCCGAAATACGAAGCCTCGTGTTTCGTTTCTTTTCCGCTACGCGTTTTACCGTGATACGAAAATACTGTAATAATACTTGTGAATACCGTGTCTCGACATCTGCTTAAATATTTTAGTAAACTATTTAAATGATAAAAACTCACAACTGTGTTGGAGTATATTTATTCCCTAGTGCGGGGAGACTGACCCGTGGTTCATTTTCAGCGGCTCCTCCGGGAGTGAGCGCTACACACACATATACTCACAATTCGGGACTTAACCTGTTCGGGACTCACTCCCTAGTATCGAAAAAGGGGCAAAGATTCGCATCTTATTTTGTTTTCCGCTGCGCGTTTCTCGTAATTACGAAGTATTGTATTTTTCTGTTCGGTCGCGTATTTTTCAGAAATACGAAGTCTCGCATTTCTTTTTCCCGCTGCGTGTTTACCGTGATACGAACTACTGTGAATATATCTACGAACACCGTGTCTTCTTATATGCCTTTTACTTCAGTAAATTATATAATTTATAAAATCCACAACGGTGCTGGAGTATATTTATTCCCTAGTGCGGGGAGACTGACCCGTGGTTCATTTTCAGCGGCTCCTCCGGGAGTGAGCGCTACATATATAATAGATTATAAAATTTTATAATTATTATATATATAAGCAGATTGTTGGTTCTTAGAAGAACCGTTGGGTTTCACAAGAAAATACAAATAAACACCTAAATCTTTCTAAATCCCTCTAAACCTGCCTCAATTGTTCTAAATCTCCCTAAAATCTCTCTAAATCTGCCTCAATTTTTCTAATCTCACTAAATCTACCTAAAATCTCTAACCTGTCAAATCTGATCTCTCTCTCTCGCTCACCAAAACACAAGTGAGGAGAGGGAGGGAGAATCACAGAGGTCAGAGCCAATATTTACAAAATATTGACCTGACCTGACAAATTAGAAATTTTATTTTGATTTTTTATAACTTTTGATTGGATGTTGCTAGCTTGCCTCTCTGATGAGGCAGGCTAGGAACATCCCACACAGCCCCAAGATGACCCTGCCCTTAGAAGGGCAGCGCCATCTTGGCTGTCACTTTTATTTTATTTTATTCATTTTGATTTATTTATTTTATTTTTTTTACACTTTTTTTAGTCTGCTGGGTGCCTTGATCCCTCGAGGCACCCAGCAGAGCACCTGATCACTTATGCGATCTTTTTTGTACTGAGTGCCACGATACCTCGTGGCACTCAGTACTTCCTGCCGCTACCGGAAGTGATCGCTCGGGGGGAGCGATCACAGACGGGCCGGCGGCAGGTAACCATATTGCAAGGATGCCTCGATGTCGAGGCATCCCTGCAATATACTCAGAGCAGCTGGAAGCGATACCGATCACTTCCAGCGCTCTGTAGAAGTGCGGGGCACCTTTCCGGCGAAACCGGATGTTGATCGCTCCCGGGGAGCGATCACAAGGGGCCTCGGCACTTCTGTCCGCCATTGCACGGATGCCTGGACTCCCAGGCAGCGTGCAATGGCCCTGGAGCTGCTGGAAGCGATCCGATCGCTTCCAGCACTCTCTAGAAGTGCCGGACACCTCTCCGGTGAAACCGGATGTTGATCGCTCCCAGGGAGCGATCACAAGGTGCCCCGGCACTTCTAACCGCCATTGCATGGATGCCTGGACTCCCAGGCAGCCTGCAATGGCGTTTGAGCTGCTGGAAGCGATCCGATCGCTTCCAGCGCTCAAAAGACCGCAGGACGTACCATGTACGTCAGCGGGTCTAAAAGAGACCCGCGGCCATGACGTACATGGTACGTCCGCGGTCACTAAGGGGTTAAAGGAGGTCATAGCGCTGCTCCCACATCACCTTCGAATCACTAACGGGTTAAAGACCCCATTAGTGCTCATTAATTTGCGATTCGTAGTGCAAGTTTACTGTACTTTGCGCTACCTAGACCTAACATGGGAAGTGCAAAGTGAAAGCACAGATTAACTAGCGCTAGAATCACTTGGTCCTAAGAGCTGGCGCTAACGAAAAAGTTACCACCAGCTCAAAGGTGCAGGTAATGGATTGCGTTGCTGCAGAATCTGTTACCTGGAGCTCAAAACCCCCAAAAAATCAAATACTCACCTCTCATCCCGCGGCTTGAACGGCGGCCCAATCCACCGCTTCTGGCCGCTGGAATCAGAAGGAGACTGGGGGAGTAAATTCCACAGTGACATAGTCATCTACTTATTTCTACATGCAAGGACCACTTATAATCCCACAGATAGGGCTTTTTAGGTGACAAGTCAGATTTAAAAATGCAACCCTTTCAGCTAGCACATTTTGGAAAAAAAAATTATCAGAAAAGTAGATACGCCTCCTGCAGCTTTTCACAGCAGCGCATTATCAAATAGGCAGGGGGGGAAAAAGCATTTTCCTCCATTTACGACCAGCTGTGGAATTTAAGTGCAGCGGATGAGCTGGAAGAAGACAGATGCAAATAATGACTCCACAGAATATGATTAAGGTGGAATATCAAACATTTAACACATTCACAAAAAGCATATGACACTTCTACTGATTTTCTTCACTAAACTAGGATTTTGTAATATGTCGACAAGGGAACAGTATATGTTTGGGGGGTTAGGGTTAGGGCTAGGTTTAGGTGGGTTAGGGTTAGGGCTAGGGGGTAGGGAGTAGGGTTAGTGATAGCCGCTGGGATTTTGGATGTCTGGAAGTTGGCCGTCACGGAGTTGTCTGTGTAGGGAAGTTGGCCGTTATGGAGTTGTCTGTGTAGGGAAGTTGGCCGTCGGGATTTTGGCGTTAGGGAACCTGGTTGTAGGGATTTCGACCCAAACCTGGGTAACAGTTGCAATATACAGTCAACAGAGCAAAACCCAGGGAATCAACGCTGTTTACGGGGGATAGGTCCTAAAACAGGGGAACACAAAGGGAATAAAGTCTGTCTGTGGCTTCGAACAGGGGCGCGCCATGTCAGGTCCATGACAATGTTAATGTAGTGGTATAAAATAGAATGACGAAGGCACTTGGAGTCTTTAAAAGTCCACATTTTATTGATCCATTAAAAGCATAACACCAACATTTTGACCCGTTGAGGTCTTTATCAATGTAGAGCAGTGGTTCCCAACTGCGGTCCTCATGTACCCCTAACAGGCCAGATTTTGCAGACTACCTTGGGGAAATGCAGACTGAATCCTGCAATCACTGAGCAGCAAATCATATCAACTGTGCTGTGCTGCAGCTATCTGCAAAACCTGACCAGTTGGGGATACTTGAGGACCACAGTTGGGAACCACTGATGTAGAAGTTCATATATGTGAGCTTGTGTACGCATGGGTATGTGTGAGAAAACCTCAAAAGACTGGAAAGTGCAGATTTTATATTGAATTTTGTTATATCCTATAAAACAATGTTTCAAAAGTCTGTCCCAGGACTTGCTAACAGGACAGGTTTTCAAGTTATCTGGCGTACAATCTAGGTGATGTCATTTACTACTTAATGATTGCAGAAATCTAGTCTGTATTTTCCCAAGGTGATCCTTAAAATCCGGCCTGTTAGGGGGTCCTAAAGGCAAGTTAAATAATAACATATACTATGATAATGATAATTATATAACAGTGACGCCCAATCAGACAGATTCTGTGGCTTTTGCTCGATTTCCAGAGATAAAAAACTTATCGCCCCCTCCATAAATTTTTTCAACACAAGTTGTGGAAAAGAATCATTACATAACTGTTTAAACGAACATGTTTTATAGAGACAATCGTGAACAGTCCATCCTGACACTGATAAAGGTGTAAATGTTAAAACACGTTCTGCCCATTTGAAAGAGAATGACTAAACAATGGCTAAACTCCAAGCACAGAGCCCCCCTACAGGACTGCCCCTCATTCACTAAGTGCGCTGCTTTGCCTGGCCCCCTGTGGCATGCCACGGTCACATGGGGGACCGGCAATATATGAAGAGGACTAGCTCCCTTTTTATAATGATATACAGTAGGTCAGCAGAAAAGATGCTGATCTATATAAAGGGAGTGTTACCGGAGTCAATCAGGTTCACTTTCAATACGGCGCCGGACCGGACACAAGCAAGGATTGTCTGAACACGAGTCTCTTCAGGAAAGGCAAACTTTATTGTGTCGTCACACAAGTGCTCACACAAGAATGAATCGCAAAGAGTGAGCCCCGTCTCCCCCCCTTACAAGGGGTCTTATACCCAAAAATACGTAATTAGGTACATCCCAATTAGCCCACCTCCCGATGATACTTTATTCCACCCCACGTGGGTTAATACCTCCCATCGTTAGTACAAAGAAATTCCACATATTAGCAATAAATTGATACACTTCATGTTAGTTTGGCAGTCCGTGATTTGCTGTGCTTTTTCTGGGCCGTGCCCTCCTCCCTACCGGCTGTGTTTATTTGAGATAGCTTGAGGCATGGTCTGATTTCTACGATCTCTTTGTTTCTCTGCAAGTCTCCATGACCTTGCCCCATTCATTCATCTTCCTGTCTTTCCGTGCCAAGAACTGGCCGGATTCTGCCTCGTTTTATTGCTAGTTCCCTAATCTACCACACATTCCTAAAATTCTATGTAAGCTTCGTTTTTCACATCTAATAAAATCTATTCTATTTACTAGTGAACCAATATTCTGAACAAGATGGCTGCCTGGCTCATAGTAGCGACCATCTTTCAGCCTGATTCCACTTCATTCCCCCCTTCGCTCAAGCCTCAGGTTCTTTTCCTGATGCTTGTAGCCATCACACTCCGCTATTCTGAAATCCTTCATACCTTAGGGGACCCTTCTTCATCGGAAACATACCCTGTGGAATTATCAGTGGTATCTTTTGAGTTCGTGTGGGTGTCAGTGCTGTCTTGCACAGTGGCCATAAGCATAGCCCTATGCGGTATATCAGTATCCCTACAATCAAGATCATCACTAGCATGAGTATCATGGATCCAATCTGTGAAATAAATCTCAAGATGGATCCAAACCATTCTCCGATTGCTCCAAACCCACGGAGTGGATTCCAGCCTTCGGCACCAATTCTCCTTGCTGCACCTTGCAACTGTGCTACTTTCTCTTGGTGATCTTGAATTACCTGGTAATAGTCCGGGACTTCATGTGAGGTGTTTTTAATGAAGGTACAACATTCATAATGCATAGTCATTTCACACAATCCATTCAGAGCCGCACTGATTTGCTCAATCGCCATTTCATGTATCATCTGTACCTTTCGTAGCTCACGCACTTCCAGATTCAGCAGCTGGATATCCATACTGGTTCTATTCAGAATTTCATCCATCAAGTTGACATAGCTATTCAATCTTTTCATCATCTCTCGTCCCCATCCAGTCCATGCTGGCAACCATGACCATATTCGATCTATCTTTGCAAACATCTCTCTTTTCGTTCTTTCAAACACAAGTGGGTACCTAGGGTGAAGTTCTGTGTTTGTGTTTGTGTCCTCTCCACTTAGTCTCTGGATTGGGACCAACTTGGCCAAGTAACACATTCCCGTTATTGTTGGTGGAACCCATGTGTAACACACTCTCCCACAACACACCTGGTATCCCTCCTCTAGCATGAATGGTGATAGATGTAATGTTCCCTTCTACCATCATTCGCCTCATTCGTCTCGTTGTTTCTAGTACACTCTGCTTCCCATCTGATTCTCTCGTAATCACTCCTTCTTGTTCACTTGTGAGTTTTCTGCACTGTATATATAGAAAATTTGACTGTTCCTTTGTGTCAATTGTGTATATATATGATGTCCAATTAAATTTACTTGAATAACACCCTTCCTTCTTATGTGTGTCCCTATCTGGTCCTATTTGGAAACACCACTCTGGGGGATATATGTACCCTATTATAGGATATCCGGACTCATATCCTTCTGGTCGTTGCATGGGTGGCCTAAAAGGGTGTATTGTGATATTCCCTGATGCAAACACACTCAGATTCATTGGAACAGAAGCAAATGGGATATGGATTGTCTCTGGGTGCATTCTGCTGCACACCCAACATGTCTTTTGTCCAGACTTTTTGGCATAGTCATATTTAAATTGCACAAGTAAATGTCCTCTTGGCAAAATCTCAGATGTCACTTCTCGTTTTTGTCTCCACATGGTACGGTTCTCCATCACTGGGTGTGTACCATTCCAGATATGGGAAATATCCACTTTCCCAGCGATGCTTGTACAATTGGGACATGCTCCACGCGAGAGTCCATAAATCAAATTAGCAAGATACAAAATCAGCACCACAAACGCCCCGAATGTCAAGATTCCCTGGGCAATTCTTTTCACAGTCATATAAACTCAATCCCTCCCCACCGGAATTTCAAAAGTAAAGAACATTTCTGGATGATCAAGGGTGGGGGCCGGGCCCCTAAAAAGCACCCTGTGGGTATCCCCCGTTGGCGGGTGGTCAGGACCTGTGCCCATCAAAACACCCACTTGTTGATTCTCTGAATTATCTGGGTTAGGATCATTTAGGTGCTCGTGGCTATTGTGGTCTTTGTCAGCTTCAGCCTCAGCAGGTTGGTCTCGTTGGTAACGACCTTCCATGCTGGTTCAGGACTGGCTGCAGCTGCTTTCACTCTGGAGTGATGTATCCACAGAACCACTTCGGCAACCTTTACTGCTGTAGGGGTTGATAACAGAACAATGTAAGGACCTCTCCATTTTGGACCCAGTGGATCATTTTTCCACTCTTTTACCCATACTGTGTCACCCGGACAATACTTATGCAGTGAAGGATATAGAAAGTGAGGTATATTATCCCCCACCCAAGTATTCAATTTCTGCATTGATTTACCCAGCATTACAACCTGTTCAGTTAATTTAGTTTCTCCCAATGCCCGAAGGTCCCCCCTTAGTCCATTAATCAAAGGGGTTGGCCGTCCAAACATAAGTTCGTACGGACTTAGCTTCAATTGGGGGGTTGGTCTGCACCTAATGTGCAAGAGGACTATCGGCAGCACGTCCAACCAGCCCAGTGACGTCTCTTGGCACAGTTTGGACATCAAAGTCTTTAGGGTGCGGTTCATTCTCTCGACTTTTCCCGAGCTTTGGGGCCTATAGGCAGTATGTAGCTTCCAGGTAATACCCAGTAGCCGGGCAAGTTGCTGTAGACAGTTCTGTATAAATGCAGGGCCATTGTCCGACCCTATTTCGAGAGGAAGTCCATAACGTGGTATTATTTCTTTCATCAGGCTCTTTACCACCTCTGTGGTCTTTTCAGTTCTTGTTGGAAAAGCTTCCACCCATCCTGTCAAAGTGCACACCATCACCAGTAAATATTTGTATCCTTTGCAGGGTGGCAACACTGTGAAGTCTATTTGTAATGATGCCATTGGGGATAGCCTGATTGGCTGTTTCCCTGGAGGTTGAGATGGGCCTGTTCTTGGGTTGTTTTTGGCACATGTTACGCACTGCTGGGCTATTGCTTTGCAAATTACTGACAATCCTGGTACATAGAAATGTGGTTCCAACTGCTGCTCCATCATTTCTCTTCCTCCATGGGTACTTGCGTGTAGTGCTCTTACGATTTCAGGAGCCAAAGTTGCTGGCAGGACTATTTGTCCATTCTTCAACTGGAACCATCCATCTTCTCCATATCCTCCTGGTTCTTCTGTCAGCCATTTCTTTTCTTTCTCTGAGTACACAGGTGTCCATTCACTCAGTGGCGCCAGTAGGAGTGCAGCCACCACTGGTTTTGCCTTGTATCGTGCCAATTCTTCATGACTTCCCCAGACGAATTCTTCTTTTGGGAAATAGTATCGCCATGCGAAGAACAGTAGATCTTGTCTGTCCTGTAAATCTCTTACTGCTGGTATGAAAAAGTTCATTGCACTTTTCTTCATTCTTGGCAGTCTGTTCTTGATAAGGATCTCCTTGAGGAAGAACCTCACCAACGGGGCTTGGTATTCTTCTGCTCCCAATTCTCCCAGACTGTGCAGTATTCGTGTGATTCGTAGATTATTGTGAGGATTAATTGTCAAATTTTCAAAACGTGAGGCAAAATTTTCTGCTCGTTCAACTTCAGTTATTTCTTTGTCTTCTTCACACTCCCCCATTATTTTTACGCCGAAGAATTTCAGCATCGTTTTGTAAGCTCTGCGTAGTCTTTGCTGAACTTCTGAGGTGTCAATCATCAGGGGTGTCTCTTGCGGATTCAGAGGAGTGGAATAGAAATTTCAGCCTTGTGTCTGAGTTGGGAAAAGCCATTGGATGTAATCATGATTGAGTTCTAACAGTTCGTAATCATTTTGCCATTTATGCAATATTATTTCAATGAACTCGCCTTTAGGTTCAAATTTTCTCCAATTCATATAGAACTCGTAGTTTGGCATGGGAGGTTGAGGTTCTTGCTTGCAGAGTAGGACCTTGACTTGCTCAATTGTTGGTGGTGGTTTTGCAGCTGCTTTTGCGGCCTGGTCTGCGCGTCTGTTGCCTTTTGGAATTTCATCATGACCTTTTTGGTGGCCACGACAGTGCATGATGCTGACAGCACTTGGTTTCCATACAGCTTCCAGGAGGGCCGCGATTTCAGCTGCATACTTGATTTGTTGTCCTGAGGACGTGAGTAGGCCTCTTTCTTTCATGTGCATGGACTGTCATGAAGGCATATTTGGAATCAGTATAGATATTTACTCTCTTGCCTTCTGAGATTTCTAGAGCTCTGGTTAGAGCTGTTATTTCAGCCAGTTGTGCAGATGTATGGCCTGGCAGTGGCTTTGCTTCAATAATTTCTTCTGTTGAGACTACTGCATAGCCGGAGACTTTCTTCCCCACATCCATGTAGCTGCTACCGTCGGTGAATAGCTGTAGATCGTATTTGTCTAGGGGTACGTCTTTCAAATCTGGCCTGCTACTGAACACTTCTTCCATGACTTGGAGGCATTCATGATCTGGATCCTCTTCACAGTCAGGCAGTAACGTAGCAGGGTTCAGAGTAGCGATGAGGTCCAAATGAACCCGTGGGTTTTCACACATCATGGCTTGGTACTTCGTCATCCGGCTGTTACTGAACCAGTAGCTTCCTTTCACATCCAGCAGGGCCTTGACAGCATGGGGCACCTTGACATGAAGAACTTGTCCAAGGGTCAGCTTGTCTGCTTCTGCTATCAGCATTGCGGTGGCTGCCACTGCTTTCAGCATGGGGTAGGCCGCAGGCCACAGGGTCGAGTTGCTTGGAGAGATAGGCCACGGGCCTCAGCCAAGAGCCGAAGCTCTGGACCAATACTCCTGTTGCTGTTTGATTATGTTCATGCACGAACAGCTGGAAGGGCTTGCTATGATCTGGCAGGCCTAGCGCAGGAGCCTCCATTAGCAGAGTTTTTAATTTCAGAAAAGCTGCTTCTTGCTCTTCTTCCCAGTGGAAGGGGTCTTGTTCTCCCCCCTTGGTGGCTTGATGAAGAGGCTTGGCAATGTCTGCGAAGTTGGGGATCCACAGGCGGCAGAAGCCTGCAGCTCCCAGGAACTCACGGACTTGTCTTCTGGTCTTTGGTTGGGGTATGCGGCACACTGCTTCTTTTCTTTCTGCCCCCAATGCACGTTTGGTACCTGTTAACTGGAATCCCAGGTATTTTACACTTTGTTTGCATATTTGTGCTTTCTTTCTAGAAACTCTGTAACCTGCTTGGCACAGCAGATACAGCAGGGCTTTTGTGGCAGATAAACAGTCTTTTTCTGTGGGGGAAGCCAGTAATAAATCATCAACATATTGGAGTAATACAACTTTGTCTGGCTGAGCGTTGAAGGCGAGGAGATCTTGGCTGAGCGCGCAACCGAAAATCGTGGCGAGTTTTTGAAACCTTGGGGGAAGGCGCGTCCACGTCATTTGATGGCGCGCCCCCGTGGTGGACTCTTCCCACTGGAATGCAAAAATGGGCTGGCTTGCTGGAGCCAGACGGATGCAAAAGAAAGCGTCTTTTAAATCAAGCACTGTGTAATATTTTGTATCTCCGGGAATTAATGCCAGCAAATTATATGGATTAGGAACCACAGGGTGTAGAGTTACTGTGGCCTCGTTGACAGCCCGTAAATCTTGGACGGGGCGGTACTCCTGTGTGCCCTCTTTCAGTACTGGCAGTAGGGGTGTGTTCCACGGTGACACGCAGAATTTCAATATGCCGTGATCTTTGAGTCTCTGTAAATGTATCTGTATATTCTGCTTGGCTTTCTGTGGGATATGATATTGTCTTAGGGCCACAGGTGTTGCACCGGGCTTTAGTTCCACGTATACCGAGGGTATGTTTATGGCAAGTCCGGGCGGGTTTTCCTCCGCCCATACCCCAGGAATTTCAAGGAGTAGTGCATACGGGTCTGGCGCGGCAGGCGGAGTAGGTGCTGTGCACCATTCTTCCTCCCTTGGCATAATAACTGCGATTTTCACAGACTGGGGGTGCTGGATGGCTGGATTATGCTGCCGAGCAGAGCTGCCACTCTCAGGCAGGTCTAATTGAGCGTGACCCCCGGGAAGGAACGTAATTTGGGCTTGCAATTTGCAAAGCATATCCCGCCCCAGGAGCTGGATGGGACATTTGGGCATATACAAAAATTCATGTTAAACATTATGCCCACCCACACTACATTTTCTAGAAGCAAGAAAAGGATATTTAGCAGACACTCCCTTTGCTCCCATAATATCAACCTCATTTCCCATTGGGGGTGCAATTTGCTTTGTTACAACAGAATATTCGGCACCGGTATCAACCATAAAAATTTTATCTTTATTTCCCACTCTCATAGTGACCGTGGGCTCGTGGTTACCGAGCGGGATGGGCCCAGGTCCTTGTCAATATGCATCCTGCCCTTCAAATGACGTTCCCGCCAGTCCCACAAACCCTGCTCCGGCATCCTCATTTCTCTCATACCTGCCGTTCGTTACCTGGCCATTAGAGGCTTGACCTCCCACTTCCCCAGACTCCCCTTGCCCCCCAAATTTAGCCAAAAAGGCAGGGCAATCATTTTTCCAGTGACCTTCACCCCGGCACCAGGCGCACTGGTTGGGTCCTAGGGGTTCCCTAGGGGCTCCCCTACCTCTTCCTCTAGCCCCCCTACCCCTTGCCCTCCCTCTATCTGGGCCACCTCGTCCTCCACCATTCCCCATGTATCCGACCACCCCGGTATGTCCCTTTTGCTTCTTTATCTCCTCTAGATCCCGGTTATGATACACCTTATTAGCGATCTCAACTAATTCGCTAATACCTTTCCCCAAAAACCCATCCAATCTCTGTATTTTGTTCCGTATATCCCTCTGTGATTGTCCCACAAACGAAGAATTTATTAACCTCTGGTTCTCCGCTGCCTCAGGATCAATAGGACTATACATCCTGTACGCATCCAGCAATCTCTCTAGAAACGCACTCGGGGATTCCTTAACTTCTTGTATCACATCTGCTATTTTTCCCATATTTGTGGGCTTCTTCCCTCCCGCTTTAACACCCATTATTACCGCTGTTCTATATGTCTGCAGATGGGCAATACCTTCAGGTGTGTTGTACGGCCACTTAGGATCTGTTTTGGGGTAGTGTTCCTCTGCCCACGCTTCTGGCTGGGGCTTTGCGTCTGCTACGGCTTGGGCAAGTAAAATCTTTTGCGCGCTACTATTTATTTGGGCTCTTTCTTCCGTGGTAAACATTATCAACATTAATTGCTGACAATCTGCCCATGTGGGGTTATGTGTGAGCATAACTGACTCTATCATACTGGCCACTGCTGCGGGATTTGTGGAATACAGTGGTGTGTGTGTTTTCCAATTAAAAAGATCTGTTGTCGTGAATGGGACATATGTGTATTGCATTGGCCCCGGTGCCCCATCGGCTAGTGGGGGGCCTGGCACCTCCCACAAGGGCATCTGCATAGCGCTCTTGTAGGGATTGTGTTGGTATAGATCCCGGGGTTTATGTATATTATTCGCTGCGCGTGTGGTAACTCCCTGTTTTTCATCTTCCTTTTCACTATCACCATCCCCATAGGATACTAATTTATATATGCTCCCATCGGGCATTTCAATCTTCTCTGGTGGAGCCTCTCTGTCCCCTCCACCCGCTGCACCCTGCTCCTCTTCCGCAATCCCACGAGACGGAGCTGAGGGAGCTGACCGAGGCACAGCAGCTGCCCGCTCCCCCCTCTCCGCCCGCGCAATCGCGGCACTCAAAGCTTCTCTAGCTGCCCCGTAACACGATAGATAAGGTGGGGGCAAAACATCACTCTCTTCCGGCTGTTCCACCAACACCGGTCTCTCTCTCTCCTCACAATTTGGGGGTACTTGCTTCTTATTTTTCCCCGCTACCATTATAAAATGGCTCTTATCTTTTATACCATATCTCCATATATCTATATACGGGTACTGTTCAGGATGTCCGTATTGCTCGGTGACTTGAGAATGCACTTTCTGCACTAACTCCGGGTCCATTGACCCCTGCTCTGGCCATTCTGGGACTAACATTGGCCATACAACTGTACACATTAATCTCAGCTTCTCCTTTGTCAATTCTACACCATAGTCATGTGTTGTATATAACACCCCAAAATTCCGCACCATATATTCCAGGGGCGTCTCACCCTCTTTCACCTTCTTGGGCTTGGATGACCCGTTACCCATTGTTACTCTTGAAAACAGTAACCTTTTTCAACACAGATATATTACTTTTAACAATAACAATTAGAATCTACAGTCTGATACTTCAGCCAACAATTCTTTCGTGTCTGGGACGCTTCCTCCGTCAGTAGCCGACTGCAGTCGCCTGAGCCGAAAACGTACGTCGGGAGTCAACTCTCGTATTTGCTTCCTCGCGGGGCGAGTAGGCGCGCGTTCACTCACAGCACTCGAATCAATTCATTCACAGCACATACTGTACCAGATACTTTCAGCACATAACAAAACATAAACACTTCAACTCTTTCTACTAGCCGAGGGTACTCAGTCCCTCCTCTGTGGCTCCTTATACCCCGTAATTTGAACTCTAACTCTTGCCTGCTTGTGTCTATGTGCACCCCGTTCTATAACTATACTCCCGTCTGCAATTCCAATTTGCCTATGGATAATCTACCCACCCGGCACCACTATCTCTGCAGCTACCGCTGGCTTCAATAAGCCCTCTTCACTACACGACGTACACATTAGCACTGACTCAGGGCTCTAAGCCCAGTCACAGAAATCCCTCCTCCTTTCCTGTTATCCACGTGGCGAAGCTTTGTTTACAAACACTGACTATGACTATGCAACTCCACGTGGCTACTCTCTCCCTCTCTTACAGAACTACCCTTTGGTTGGCATCCAATTCCCCCGAATCCAGACACGCGCTAGCCACTCTGGCTCCTTTGCATTGTCCGTGCTATCAGCGGGCGGCTGGATTTACCAACGAGACCGTGGCCATCGGGTCTCCTTATCCGTCTATCTCAGTCGGACGTTTCCTTAGATACCGGTATCTCCTTCAGACATACAAACATAGAAGACACTTTACCTATCGCCGGCGCTGTCCGCTGTTTCCTCAGACTCGATGGTGTCCCAGGTTCCCGGGGGCCGGGAGTCCGTTTGGGACGAGACGAGGTCCACTGAACAGGAAATCCTGCTTGGCGCCTGCAGATGTCAGCTCACCTTCAACGGACGCCCAACCAGCGGGATACTTGCACCTGCAGTCAACCGCTACAGTGTGTTCAGCAGCCGTTGCTTATGCCGGAAAGGGCGATCATCCTGGCTATTGAGCCCCCAAAACGTTACCGGAGTCAATCAGGTTCACTTTCAATACGGCGCCGGACCGGACGCAAGCAAGGATTGTCTGAACACGAGTCTCTTCAGGAAAGGCAAACTTTATTGTGTCGTCACACAAGTGCTCACACAGGAATGAATCGCAAAGAGTGAGCCCCGTCTCCCCCCCCTTACAAGGGGTCTTATACCCAAAAATACGTAATTAGGTACATCCCAATTAGCCCACCTCCCGATTATACTTTATTCCACCCCACGTGGGTTAATACCTCCCATCGTTAGTACAAAGAAATTCCACATATTAGCAATAAATTGATACACTTCATGTTAGTTTGGCAGTCCGTGATTTGCTGCTGTGCTTTTTCTGGGCCGTGCCCTCCTCCCTACCGGCTGTGTTTATTTGAGATAGCTTGAGGCATGGTCTGCTTTCTACGATCTCTTTGTTTCTCTGCAAGTCTCCATGACCTTGCCCCATTCATTCATCTTCCTGTCTTTCCGTGCCAAGAACTGGCCGGATTCTGCCTCGTTTTATTGCTAGTTCCCTAATCTACCACACATTCCTAAAATTCTATGTAAGCTTCGTTTTTCACATCTAATAAAATCTATTCTATTTACTAGTGAACCAATATTCTGAACAAGATGGCTGCCTGGCTCATAGTAGCGACCATCTTTCAGCCTGATTCCACTTCAGGAGAGATTCTCTTTCATATAAACAAAACCTATTTTGCCCATGATAGTGGCACATCTCATAATATCCCACTAATATTCACTGGACATACGGTTATTATACACATCACTTCCTCTGAAAATGAATTTGAATCATTCCTTTAAGGAATTTCATGGTGGCCTGTTTATATTTGGTGAACATTCCAAACCATGCCAACATTCTGTTACGTCATAGAATCCAGTTCTTGCTGAGCTTGTTTACCTGGCACTTATTCTTTTAAACTTCACTCTGTTGTTACTGACAGTTGTGCCACTATTTCTCGAGATTTATTGCTGAGCTATATCGATTTTAATAACTTATTCAGTTGTTAAAGTATTTTGATTCAGATTCCACAAGGCCATGGAGCCACAAAAAGTAAGTTCTCTTTTTCCATTGCAAGAAACGAGTTATTACAAAAACTGCTCTTTTCAATTCATTAAAAAAGGGCCAATTTCCATAACTTAATATATATTTTTTAATATTAGTATTATTGATAGATGTATATACTGTATATATATATATATATATATATATATATATATATATTTTCTAGCATTAAGACGTGGAGAAATGGTAATTTATTTAATATGTGTGTAGTGTGTTTTATGATAACTGATTAGCGAGTAAACATTTCACTATATGGATCTTATCAGGTCGGGCTCCGCTACATGTCTTATATATAAAGGTTTATTCTCATCCTTTTTTTAACTGCATCCTTTATTGCAGGAGGAAAACCTTGGCCCGGACGTGCCTCAGGTTATTGACCCTGATGAGGCTCAGACCAACGAGGATGCCCAATTGATTTCCGAGGGAAATGTCCAGCAGGAGACTCCTAAAAATCTGAGTTCGACACCTTGAAAAAACAATCACATAGATAGCACCCCCTGTGCGTCACAGCAATACATTAAAAAGACACACCCTATCACCATGTTACATAGCGCCCCCTGTGTGTCACAGCAATACATTGAAAAGACACACCCTATCACCATGTTACAGAGCGCCCCCTGTGTCACTGAAAAACATTACACACAGTCCATCAGAAATGTAGCAACTGCTACAAATAAATCACCTCTGGTTCTCCGTTTCAAAGAAAACACAACTCCTTAGTGATGGGAAACATTTCGGCTGAGGCCAAACAGCAAAGTGAGTTAACCATTCCTAAACTCAGAGCCCAATTTCACCCAAACCATTAAGGTAATGAGTGAGGCTGTTATACTTAACGACTCGCTCATTAATAAGAATTCCCTATTCTACTCAAACTGCAAACGTTGCTTGTTTCTCGGCTGTAATGCCCAGCTGCTTAATATTAACACTTCATGCACTTGGTATATTTTGTATAGGAAATTTTATTGTGTGGGCAGCCAGAGAATAATGAGCAATTCCAAGGTCATTCATTATTCTTGGCTCTCAATCCATGGTGTTAATTAAGGCCCATGTCAGATGAGTGCAGTGATCACGTCCATGTTGCCGCACATTTTAACGTCCGTCGTAGCATAAAATTATGATCAATAGAGACCCACACATGAAGTACGTGCGCACAGAAATGCTGATGCACAACACACGTGACACCGGACGCAATTTAGGAAAGAACGTCAAACCGCTAGGATGGACACACAGAGTGCGCCACGTCCACGTAGCTTTGTGTGTAAGTGATGGAACGTAGTCAGATGGGCTGCATTTTTGACGGACAAAATTTTTTTCATATCATGTATCAATTTTGTTTTCATTTTACATATTCATTTTATTTCCCATCTACATCAGTCAAAAAAAACATCATTCAAAAAAACCGGACCGTATGGTGTCTACAGTATCATCAGTCAGAAAGTATGTCAGTTGTGCAGGGATGCACAGTGTGCTCAGAATGCGTTCATCTGACATTAGCCTAATTTGTTAATTTTTTTCTTTTACAATTTTTGTTTTACAACTTTATATGGTTGGTTTGTGGTTGGAAATTCTTTTTTATTTTTTTCAACTTGTTTCACAGAGGTAAAGGGACCCACACGGGCTCTTTAGTATGCACATCATATAACACTTTATTATGATACATTTTATAACACTGGTAGGGTGTTAAAAAAATCTAAACACAAATCATAAAACTAAAAAAAGTTAGTGTTTATTTTTGTATTGACATATGTATAGTTACTTTGTTTCAGATCTAGTGGTTTGTTATACAGTTACTGTAGGAGTATATATGTGTGTGAGTATCCATGTGAAGCAATATGTCCAGGATGGAGACCAGCACTCCAAGGACTTCTTATTGTAATTATTACATTTATTGTATCAAGAGGCAGTTTTTCCATAACTGTCATTATTGTGTCCTGATAAAGTTATGGAAAATAACTGAACCGTTGGCTCTGGATACAAGAAACACAATAATTGTGGCACGAAGCCTCTGCAGCACTACTTTGTTTTATGTGTTTGATTAATTTAGGTGTTTAGTGGTTTGTTTTGCTGGTTTGCTGGAGAGTTTAATGTTAATGAAGGCACAAACATTTCAGTATATGGAGCTTATCAGGTTGGTTTCCTCTTCATATCTCAAAGTTTTATTCTCATCCTTTTTCTCCCACCACTCTATAACACAGGAGGAGAAACCTGACGTGGAAGCTCCGCTCCAGGATTCAGAGGCTGATGTGAATCAGCCCGAGGAGACTGAGACGGAGGAAGAGAAGAAGATCAAGCAGCGAGAGACCCTGAAGATCCTGGTGAGTTTGACAAATCTGGAAACAATCACATATAGTGCACCTCTTGTGTCACTGTAATAAATTATACAGACAGATCCTTAATCCTCCATAATAGAAATAAGGCAATCAGGCACCCCAAAAAGTCACAAGGAGAGTGTTTATTTAGGCAGCTTCTCGGTTGCAGAGGTTTACTTGCTCCTGCCCAGTTCTTATTCACCCATTAACCACTTCACTGCTGAGGACGCGCTCAGCGCGTCCTCAGCAGTCCCGCTGGTATGCGGAGGACGCGCTGAGCGCGTCCTCCCATCGGGGTCAGCGTTCGGCCGGGTTCCGGCCGATCGCTGGCCCCTCCGGTGCGGGCTGACATCCTGGATGTCAGCCCGGCATCCGGACCAGCAGCCGCCAGAATTAGGTGTCATCGCGGGGGCGCGATGACACCTAATTCAGGCACCCCCCCCGCATGTGCGGAGGAGGCGCCTGAAAGGGAGGGGGGGAGGTCCTTCGGACCTCTCTCCCTCCCGATCGGCGGTGCACAGGGGGTTAACCCAGGCATCATTTGGAAGGGCACAGCCTGCCCTTCCAAATGATGCCTGGCATTAACCCCTGGGAGCTGGATCGCGAATCGGCGCTGAAAAGCGCCGGTTCGCGATCCTTTCCCGGAGCTGGCCGACATCTTGGATGTCGGCCAAGCCTCCGGGAACTCCCCCAGAGGACTGGCGTCATCGTGCGTAGCACGATGACGCCAGTCCTAGACTTAACCCCTAACTGCCACCAACTGTGGAGATAGGGAGTTCCAATGAACTCCCTATCTCCCGATCCGTGGCAGGGGTTAAATTTTGGTATCGTTGGATCGGCCAGAGCATGGCCGTTCCAACGATACCAAACATGAAAGTGAAAAATTTTGTAAAAAAAAAAAAAAAAAATGAAAAATAAAAATTAAAAAAAATTAAAAAAAAAAATTAAAAAAAAAAAATAAACACTTTTTTTTTATTTTTTTTGGTTTGTTAATGCAGTAATATTGTTCCCATTTCAATTATAATGTGAACAATGATGCTGCACTAACGATTTTTGTATGCGGTGCGTTTGTTAAAAATAGTGTCATTTTCCCCCAAAAAAAATGTAACGAGACCCCATCTCTAATTTTTTTAAATAGTTTGAGGAGCTATGGATCCTAATTATATCTGGGTAGGATGGGCCCAGTTGGTAGGTATGCAGATGAACCGTCTTCAAAACTTGAGAGTAAATAAATAGGGAAGGTATATAAATGAATAAAAATTATATAAAATTTATTGAATAACAAAATTGCCCAACGCGTTTCGTCCTAAGACTTTCTCAAGGGCGATAAATCAACATAAAATTAAAAGCATAAAATAATACCTCCTCAAACTATTCATCTGACGCATGTCAAGTATACTGGATCACAGCCGCTCTAATTGGTTGAACAATAAAATCCACAGAAACCTGCACTTCATATGAGTGTATCACAGAGCTGCACAGCAATAAAACCCACAGAAATGGGCACTGTGTATGAGCATATCAGAACTGCACAGCAATAAAACTCACAGTAATGTGCAGTGTGTATGAGCGTATCCCAGAGCTCCAGGGCAATAAAACTCACAGTAATATGCAGTGTGTATCACAGAATCCACAGCAATAAAACCCCCAGCAATGCAATGTGCAGTGTGTATGAGTGTATCAGAATCCACAGCAATAAAACTCCCAGCAATGCAATGTGCGGTATGTGTGTCAGCGTATCAAAATCCACAGCAATAAAACTCCCAGCAATGCAATGTGCGGTGTGTATGAGTGCATCAGAATCCACTGCAATAAGACTCCCAGCAAACCGAGTGAATATGAGCACACAGCAATTATTTATTCTATATTTACTGGCCTCCGTCTGTGGTAGGGCTGTGTGCAGAGTCAGCAGGGACAGTGTACGGACTCAGGAGGAGGTCCCTCCAGGCAATGTTAGGATCGCGGCTGTGCCTGTGGAGCCATCTTGTCAGCAGTGGGGTGCCACTGCCAGAGTGTGCACCGTGGCTTTGATTCCCTTCCGGTGGGTGTTCAGTCCAGAATAGAGTGAGAGTCCGTGTTAATGAAAGGGCGGGCAGCTGCGTGCGTGTCACGTGGTTCAGCCAGTCAGGTGGTACTGAGACTCAGTACCACCTGACTGGCCGGACCGCGTGACCTGCACGCACGCAGCCTCACCAGGAGCCAGGCAGCTCTATGACAAATTTCTATCATTGCAGTGCTGGTTAAGGAAAGGTCCACTTTAAACAGCAGTAAGCAGACAGGGCTTCATAGTCTGCTGATAACCCCCCCCCTTTAGCTGCCATTTACTGTCATCTTCTTTCTCTGCACACAAATCACATCCCCCTCCCCTCTCCTAGAGCTGCTGCGGGGCAGGGGAGGAGCTATGGAGGGAGGAGAGGGAGATTTTTATTCTATTCGATTTTATTCCGTATGCAAACACCCTGCTCCGCTGCTCGTTGTTTGAGAACACAGCTCAAAGCTGACACACAGTGACAGTGGCACCTCCTAGTACCCCCTAATGACACCCAAATAATCACTGGTACCTGGGGCGGCCCACCCTCCGCCACTCCCCTAAGTACACCACTGCTCTGTGATATGCTCACACACAAGTTTGGCGAACTGCCAGCAAGTACGGTGCTGTTTGAAGGCATTGCAAATCCCCATAGAGAAGTAATGGTTAATATATTCAGAGAACACCAAACAGCAGAGAAATGGCAGTGAAATGCCCTGATGTTCGGTGGTTTCAATCAGCAAGTTTATTCAGGCGAACCCCATAGGTTTCAATGTTAAAAATATTACCGTTTTTATGCAATATCTCATAAACCATTTATTATTTTAATCTGCAGTAAAAAGTCTTTGATTTTTTTTTAGTACCTTTTAGTAATTTTTCAGCAAAATTCCCCCCCCCCTTTTTTTTAATAGCGTTTTTTCTTTTTTCAGTAACAGAACTTTTTATTATCAATCATAGGATCTTATATGTAAATTCCAGACATTTTCGTTCAGTAGTTCTTTTGAAAACAGCAGGCCACGGGTTTGCGGTGGCAGCATTCAGCGGCCGACTCCATGCACTTTGGGGACCCTGCAGTGAATGGTGAATTCACTGCAGGTTGGGGAAATTTTATTCCCCGAAGTGCAGGGAACTACAGAACACCAAAATGTTGGCGTCATTTCGGTGCTCTGTGAGTAACCCATTTAGTGGTGAGGTTTTTTGCTGCCCCCTGGAAAGTGAAAGCCTAGGCCTTGCCTACCCAGGACATACTTGAAAATTAGTGAAATCTCCATGTATCCTTCCTGGCAAAATACTTTGCAAAAGTAAAAAAAAAAAAAAAAAATCTTTTTTTTTTTGGGGTGGGGCCACCCAGTGCGGGCCGCCGCCCCCTGCAAAGTGCCGCCCTAGGCCTGGGCCTAGTCGGCCTAGGCCAAAATACACCACTGGCGGTGACCCAGTGGAGGAAGCACCCTCATAGAAGTGGATCCTATGGCAATTTTGTAGGCTTATATCACCAACTTATACAGTGCAGTGTTTTTATGTTGCTAATAAACAGTTTTACACTGCATTCCTCTGTTATATAATTATTGACCCTCGCATGGCGATGAACGCAGGGCGCTATTACACATACGTATAATACTTCCTATTGCAATCATCACATTTATTGTATCAAGACTCGACTTTTCAGTTATTTTCCATAACTTGTGACATTGTGTCCTAAAATTTATGTAAAATACGAAAAATTTTGGCCCTTGATACAATAAATGTAACGATTTAAATAATAAAGATCTCTGTAAAATCCTCGATTTGTAATTGTATTCAGAATGAAATCCTACAAGGACTTTTTAAAGAACTATATGCAACTAAAATGACATCAATTGGTTTTGTAATACAGTAGTAAATGTTTCTTTTGTGAATTCTTCATTGACACAATTATTCAACCCCTTAAAGACTACCACTCTGAAGAACAGAGGTTCATTCAAGTGTTTTCAATCAGGTATTGAAAACACCTGTGGATGTCACGGAGCAGCAATAAAGCATAATAAGCACCAATTAGGCAGCTTTAAAATGACTGTGATACTCAGCTCCTTCTAGACATTTACTGGTGTGGTTACAAACATGGTGAAGTCAAGAGAATGGTCCAGGAAGACAAGAGAAGAGGTGATTACTCTTCACATGAAGGGCAATGGCTATAAGAAGATTGCAAAGATGTTAAACATACCAAGAGAGACCATAGGAAGCATCATTCGCAAATTCAAGGCAAAGGGCACTGTTGAAACGCTACCTGGTCGTGGCAGAAAGAAGATGCTGACTTCGACTGCTGTGCGCTACCTGAAGCGTAGAGTGGAGAAAAGTCCCCGTGTGACTGCTGAGGAACTGAGAAAATATTTGTCAGATGAGGGTACTGAAGTTTCAGCTCAGACAATATGGCGCACACTGCGTAATGAAGGCCTCCATGCCAGAACTCCCAGGCGCACCCCCTTGCTGTCTCCAAAGAATAAGAAGAGTCGACTGCAGGATGCCAAAAGTCATGTGGACAAACCACAGAAGTTTTGGGATAGTGTTCTGTGGACTGATGAAACAAAATTAGAACTGTTTGGGCCCATGGATCAACGCTATGTTTGGAGGAGGAAGAACAAGGCCTATGAAGAAAAGAACACCTTGCCTACTGTGAAGCATGGCGGGGGGTCAATCATGCTTTGGGGCTGTTTTGCTTCTGCAGGTACAGGGAAGCTTCAGCATGTGCAAGGTACCATGAATTCTCTTCAGTACCAGGAGATATTGGATGACAATGTGATGCAGTCCGTCACAAACCTGAGGATTGGGAGACATTGGACCTTTCAACAGGACAATGATCCCAAGCATACCTCCAAGTCCACTAGAGCATGGTTGCAGATTAAAGGCTGGAACATTTTGGAGTGGCCATCGCAGTCATCTGACTTAAATCCGATTGAGAACCTCTGGTGGGACTTAAAGAAAGCAGTTGCAGTGCGCAAGCCTAAGAATGTGACTGAACTGGAGGCTTTTGCGCATGACGAATGGGCGAAGATACCCGTAGATCGCTGCAAGACACTTGTGTCAAGCTATGCTTCACGTTTAAAAGCTGTTATAACTGTAAAAGGATGTTGTACTAAGTACTAAGATTGAATGTCACTTGAGGGTTGAATAAAACTGATAATGATGTGAGCACAGAAAAGACATTTGTGGTTATTTCATTATAAATGTTATGTTATATTTGTCTGACCTACACGTGCCTCTTTGATTTAATTGTAAGCAAGATGACTGAATGATCAAAATCAATGTCCAACTGGCCAAAACACTCAATTTCAGTGGGGGTTGAATAATTTTGAACACAACTGTATCTCTATGGTTAGATACATATTGTGCACTAATACCTCTCTCCATTCTACATTGAAATAATAATTGTGTTTTTATATGATATCAAGTAGGAGTGTTCACCGATTTCCAGTTCCTAACAATTGCTAGTTTTACGGCCATTAGATAGTGAATTATAAATGTTATCATCCGGATGGGAACATTAGGAAGATTGATTTGCAGTAGAGCTGCAACAGGTGTACTAGTAATGGTAACATCCAAAAGAGTATTCAAATTGTGAAGACATTTACGCCAGACAGGCTGTATCACTGGACAAGACCACCATAACAGAAACTGATTTTATTTTTTAACATTGGAACCTATGGGATTCGGCGGATTAAACCCGTCGAATGAAACCACCGAAAATCAGGACATTTCACTGACATTTCTCTGCTGTTCGGTGTTCTCTGAATAGATTAACCTTTGCTTCTCTATGGGGATTTCACTGCCGCCGAAGATCAACGTATTTTGCAGGCAATTCGCCAATATTTGGCGAATCATTGGCTTTTTGATTAGTTGAATGTCCACGAAATTGCACCATACGGGGAAATTCACTGTTCGGTGCAATTTGGTGGCTAATTTGTTGTTCTCTGAATAACCCCTTTAGTGAGTCATTTTAAAAAAAAAAAGTAAAAATCACGTTTCTTCCACTTTTTCAATATTGAATAACAAGTTATGCGTACATTTAGGGTCCCACTAAAGACACATCACAAGAAAGAGTTGTTTCTTAATGATTTTCAACACCTGAGGATACGCCAAAAGAGAAAGGAGAAAAATACAGTGAAAAGAGCATAACCGAAGGAAAAAATAAATAGTTTGCATCATTTGTGAATCGCCAAAGGAAAAAAAGAAACATGTCATAAAGGGGTTAAGCCTGCCTATAGAGAGAAAGGAGAGGAGTCCAAACAGGAACATATTATCACTTGAAGATTATCTTAAATAATATGGGGTCCAAATGACTTCTGTAGCATTTATCAATTTATTTAACCCATTGATGACCTAAAAAAAGAACGTAAATGTCTGCTTGCTTGTCTGCAAAATACGAGCATTACAAAATCTCAAATGTATCAGACCAGAGAGCTTTATTGAATTCACTTATTCAGAATCTTATTTAAGTAAATTCTGTTTTTATTAAAGATTTTTCACAGTTATAAACCAGGTACAAAATCTGTAAGTGCGATATTGAATCAGGATCACAATATACAGGGTAAGCTGCATCTTAAGTCAGTGAGAAAGTAGAACGAGGTAATGAGAATTTTTTTAGCTCCTTTTTTCTCTGTAGCATCTGATCATCATCAGTATTTTTTGGATTATAACTGAAATTACACTGAATTAAATGAGCAAAATCAGAGTGTCCCCCCTCTAAGCACCCCCCCCCCAGCTGCCCTCTTTATTGAAGCTAGTAAACATTTGAATAGTATTTATGGTAAAATTCAAGGATTTCCCAATAAATTTGCAATGTGTGTTTCCTATTCAACAAATAATGGGCAGTACTACATTCTGCCCGCTAAAATGGGGACGCTAAGGAGGAAAACCTGCACCTCCAGGTTTCTCCTTAGCATCCCCGTTTCAGCTCTGTATTATGCAGCGCTAAGCCTGAGGATACTCAAGGCAGCGCTAAGCGCCGCCGCAAGCATCTCCTCTATGGAGTCCATAGGACTCCATTGAGGTTTCGACTTCCGGTCACATGACCTGCAGGATCTCGTGTCTCTCGAGATCCTGCAGGTTGGTGGAGTGATCGCGGAGGGAGACGGGGGCTCACAGCAGCCAGAAGAGTAGGGATGAGCCGAACACCCCCGTGTTCGGTTCGCATTCGAACAATTTCAAAAGTTTGAGTTCGAACGCAAACACGAACCAAACTCAATGCAAGTCAATGGGACTCAAAAGTTAAATTTTTAGAGTGCCCTCCTAGAGGGCATATATGCAAGATATTTGCAATAAAAGGTGTATGGGGGTCCGGGTAGTGCCCTGGGGGACAGGAAACAAGGACAAAAAGTTTTAAAAAATACGTTTTTAAAGGAACAGTGAGTTTTCCATAAAATAAGGGTTAAATATAAAAACAAAAAATTCCTTCAAATATCGTGCCTAGGAGGTCCCCATAACCTGCCCGTGAAGTGGCGGATTTGTAGGATGTATAGAAATATCGCAATCAGAGTCCCACACACGACACCTAGCCACCCTTAAGGGGTTAAAATGCACAGGGACTGGCTACTATCCTGTTAGATGAGGGAATCTATTGTATGTATAAAGCAAGGTATATATGACAATGGATAGTCAGAGACTCTAGGGACTCAGCGTGTACGCTTTATGATAGACATTTTCACGTGTGTTGTGTTACTAATGTAGAAGCAGCAAGCCCTTCCACCACGCTTGCACCAAAACTATAGATCTAACACAATAATAATTGTATGCTCACATAGGCCCTTCGGGAGAGGTACATGACATACAAAAACTGGAATATTACATTTAAATCTAAGGAGTGTGATAAAGATTTTATTAAGCCCTTGATGACAAATGACGTAACATCTACATCATTAATGATTGGCTTTACAGAGCCCTGGTCCTTAAGGGGTTAAACAGCATATCAGAGGAACATAGAAATGAACACTTCTTAGAATTCAGAAGCACAGTGTTCATACATGTGCAGGAGCCACACTCAGTCTGCAGGCAATGTATCAAATTCAAGAGACCAGACTAATTAGAAGCACATGTTATTTCCAAACACTAATTAACACCTGTTGCTTACGCCGTTTGAGAGCCCTGCTGTAAGCACATGTCATTTAGAGGTGAGAATCTTTGCACCTAGACATTAGGCAGACTGCAAAGCATGTTTTCCTTGTAAGCTAGAAAAACCACATCACTGATTGCAGCATTTTAAAGATGAAACACACAGGCGGCGCAAAAAATCCTATGCAAGCCTCATGCACAGTATGCCAGGGGTCTCAAACTCACGGCCCCCCAACATGATTTGGACTACAAGTCCCAGGATGATTTAAATGCAATACATGGCGAGGGACTCCTGGGAGTTATAGTTCAAAAACATCAGGAGCGCCAGAGTTTGAGAGCCCTGCTGCGAGCACATGTCATTTAGGGGTGAGAATCTTTGCACCTAGACATTAGGCAGACTGTAAAGCATGCTTTCCTTGTAAGCTAGAAAATCCACATCACCCATTGCAGCATTTTAAAGATGAAAAACACAGGCGGCGCAAAAAATCCTATGCAAGCCTCATGCACTCTAAGCACATGTAATTTTGAGGTGTGAAAGTTTCAGAAAAATGTACATGTGTGCAAATATTTTAAATAAAGCCAGAATAATTTTATGACAGTCACATTTGTCTGACAAACAGATAATACATTACGCTGCAGCATGTGTTGACATATGTTGGTAGATGTATGTAATGTGTGTTATGTGTATGTAACATGTTTATGCTATTATACATACCGCTTCTTGACGACGTACACAGTCCGTCCATTGCTAATCATCGCCCACATGCGTGCCTTCTTGCCCTGGGTAGTTTTTTAATTCAATATCTAATAAACCGTTGCTTATAATATTCTGTAGTAAAGAGTCTATTTCTGGATTTTTTTGCATTTTTAAAGCATTTTTTATGCTTTCTTCAAAAAAAAAATTTAGAACTCGGACTGAACACGCCAAAAAGTTCGAAGTTCGCAAACTTGCGAACTGCCAATGTTCGAGTCGAACTCTGAACTGATCGAACCGAACAGCTCATCCCTACAGAAGAGGCAGATCGAGCTACCGATCTCGCCGCGAGATGAGAGGTGAGTATCTGATTTTTGGGGTTTTTCTCATCATGGTGCTGACCGATTCTGCAGAAGCGGTACCAGTTAGCACCAGCTCCTAGCCGTGGGTAACTTTTCAGTTAGCCGCAGCGGGACGTCATTAGCGTTAATCCTGTAATCCTAACGCTAATTAACCCTTTCGCTCCCCATTTTAACCATTTCACTACTGAGGACGTGTGGGGAACGTCCTCATTGACTCCTAAGGAAAGATAGGGGTTCCTTTGAACCCCAATGTCTCCCGACTGTTTTCAGCTATGGTCATGTTTGGTATCATTACATTAGAAAGGCCAGAGCATGGCCTTTCCAATAATACCAAACATGACCATGTTTGAAGTAAAACAAACTAATAATAACAATAATAATAAACAAAAGAAAAATTTGGTTTTTTTAAGACGTGAAATGGCTCAGCAGTGAAGGGGTTAAGCATCAGGAGTACAAAGTACAGTAAACTAGTGCAATCTCAGAATTGCTAAGGTGATTTTTTAACCCGTAGCATTCAGAATGTAATATGGTTGGCCTGCGCTAGGGCCACTTAACCCAATGTTAACGCTCACACGGCTGAGCACTAATGTTAGCGTTAAGTATGTAATAGGGCCCAATGTCTGTTAGAATTTATAGTTATGTGAGTGAATCCAGGCCAGAAAAGAAACAAGGTGGCGCATGCTGATACATCATGGGACAATCGAGCCAATAATAATTTACACATTCTGACATATTATACAATATGGTAGTACTGGGTTATAATGCTAATGACCCAGTGAACCATGGGCCTAATGAATGGTTGTTCCAGGTGAATAAGGTTTTATGACAGTTGCATATGATACAAAATCCACTCTGCGACAGCGAGGTATAATTTCCCATGTCTTTGAACAGTTTGAACAGAAAGAGCTGTATAATAAGGGATGAATCATATTTTTTTTAAGTGGTATTAATGGTTACTAAGGACAGCAGCGTGTGTTTTGGAGAGCTGGGTATATATGTAATAGCAGAGATTTATTTTACATACAGAAAAAAGCGGCGTCGCGTCTATTCCCACCAGGGCGGCTGCAACAACCGGCAGTAACCAACCTAGTTCATGTATAAAACATAACAAGAAAAAAAAGATGTCACCTGCGCTCATTTCTATAGCTCCATGTGAAACAAAACACAGAGTTTTTGGTAATTAATTGAATGGCCATTAAAGTGTAAGCTCACCTGCCACGTCATGACACCTCTAGTAAGGTGAGTCCTACCGAACGAAACCTCTGAGCAACCGCATGCTCTCACGCTGCTTTTCAGCCAAGAGACAAAACGGGATGGGTTTTATTTATACCCTCACCAAATACTTCTAATTAAATTTTATAACCCTTAATATTGTTTTTTTTCATTATAACTAAACAGAACTATGAATAAATATATATAGTGTTGTCAACCTTGTGCATTATATATATATATATAATGCAGCACACTATATACATCATTCTGTCTCATGCACTGGGAGCTGCTGTGTGATGGGAGTGGTGGTCTCTGAAGCCAGGGAGGCAGTGTTTGAGCACTACTTCCGGTCTGGTCACAAGACAGACTGGGGGAGGGGCTACCCCCTCTGTCAGTACAGCTGCATGACTCATAGGTGCAGCTGCTCCTCTGATGCTCCTTGGTCTGTGTGAGAGTCACTCTATGGAGGGGGGGTGTTCATCACTAACAGCACCTGCTTAAATACTAGAGGATTCCCAGGCTCCTCCTGATACATTGTAACAATGTGTCTGCCTCTCTCCCACCCTGTGATACAATGTTACCATCAGCAGCAGCAGCAGCAGCAGCATCCCAGGATCACTATCACCTTCCATGCATTCTAGGAACAAATAGGGAATTTCCTATGCTATTCCTCTTTTAAATGCACCCTCATGCAGATTTATTTTTACGTACTTTAACTCCAAAGGTTCCTTTGGTGTTTTTGTTTTTTTTCATGCTTTTGCAGCTGGCTGCTGCTTTGTGATTGCACCTCCTCAGCATGATCACGCCTGATGTGGTGCTGCCTGTCTGTGCCTTGTGTGTGTGAGATCAGCCTAACCAGAGACTGGAACTGTGACTAGGGAAGGAGGGGGAGACCAAAGGGAAGAGGAGGAGGGCACAGCTCCATCAGTCAGTGCTGGACTCCTGGATGGCAAAGAGACTTCATCAGTCAGGACAATAAGTCAGCAAACAAAAGGCTCGCAGGCTCATCCATAGGAGATGGCTTCCTTGGGGCTTGGGCTGAATCTGTCCAGGAAGAAGAATCTCTCCAGGAATGCAGCAGTGGAAAGGAAAAACCTGATCACAGTCTGCAGGTAAATGGTCATTTACTCCTCTGCATGCAGCACGTAACATCCCATCCTTGCAGAAAAGTTACCTTCACGGCCTGAGGGCCACTGGATCGCAAGGGTTGTCCCCGCAAACCAATTTGGGTTTCGCAGGAACCTTTTATAGTAGTTAAACAAAAAAAACATGATTGGTGATTAGAAGCATCAATCCAGACAAAATAACCTGGGGATGAATTAACCGTTTCATCTACACGTAAACAATACATCTAACTCAAGTGTTGGATATAGTCTTATTCCAAGAGTTCTGTCCATTTAGGAACCTGCTTCCAACTGCGTATGCCGGCAGCGTATCGGTACGATGCGTCATATTCCGGCACCTTAGAAGTAGGTATAGATCAGATTACTGCTTTACAGTATAAATTGGCGCTGTGTGCTTAAATAATCGGGATTATCGGCAGATTTGGCTGCACCGATTTCAGTAATCTGGCTGCAGAGGTACTTCTTACTGATTGTGGTGCAGGTGCAGACTGTGTTTTCCAGGGGAACGGAAAAGACCACATATTGGATAGGCGGTAACGGGTTTCGTATAACGTTCTTAATCATATCAACTAACTTTTTTGGTTTTTCGAACTATGGCGTTCAGGGTTTTCCATGATGCACCGCCACCTTTTACACAGATCTTTGGCTTTGGACGCTCGCTGGTTAATCAAAAGAATCTCTACTCTCTTTTTAAGCTAAAACAGATGAGCTGAAGAAATCCTGGAGTTGAGAAATAAAAGTTATGTTCAGCTGTTTAGGCCAAAAATGTAAAATTCCTCACCGATTTGTTATTAATGTCATTATATCCCCCGCTGTATCTTCCCATTCAGTCCACACGCTTTCCACCACCTCACATACTCTATTCATGCTCACCTAGCGTGTCACCCCTCTCCACTTAGATTGTAAGCTCTCGAGTAGGGTCTTCTCTCCTACTGTTGTGTGTTTTAACTTGTATGTATATTTGTTAAGCTGTCTCTCCCATTGTACAGCGCTACGGAACTTGTTGTCGCTTTATACTTGTAACTGTATCATTGTTTATACATCCAACCGTTTCTGCGGCGCTTTACAGTAAAGAAAGGCGAATAATTAAAAAATAAACAAACTTCGGAGCCAGAGACCAGAGTGTCCCTGATCACAGTAGCTTAAAAAACACTATTTAGCGAATAACTGACTAAACGTTGTAGCGTAGAGGAGCTTTAGTTTCAAGGATTAGCTGCTCCACAGCAGCATGTCAGACGTGCTGATATTTGGCCAAAAATCAATTGTGGAACTAGTCTAAATTAGGAACGTGTTGCAGTTTTATACAACTTATATTCTTATTACTGATGCAGACAGCTGTTTTGGTTTTTTTTTGTCCTTGTCGTATTTTTAAGCATAACATAAGCGCATGATTCCAGACAGAGTGAAGTAACTTATTAGTTATGTCGCATTAAATTTTTTTTATTTTCAAAGCGATAATCAGATTTTTCCGTTCCATCACGTAGTATTTTACGTTATTGTTGTGTCCATTCACCCAAAACACACCACACACTCAGGGTTATTCATAAAGCGGTGAAGAAGAATGACTGGAGAAGTGAAAATTCTAGGTCAAATAGCCGATTTGGAAAGTGAGATAAATGGGAGAATTTTTCTGATTTGGCTATTTTGACTTACAGGGTTATTCAGAGAGAGGTGAAAAGCAGGAGAATGACTGGAGAATGGAAAATTCTAGGTCAAAATAGTCGATTTGGAAAGTGAGATGAAAGGGAGAATTTTTCTGATTTGACTATTTTGACCTAGAATTTTCACTTCTCCAGTCATTCTCCTGCTTTTCACCGCTCTCTGAATAACCCTGTTCGAATTTTCACTTCTCCAGCCATTCTCCTGGTTTTCACCAGAGATAGCCCTCACATGTCCTAGATCCCAACAGTGTACGTACATATAATCCACCAAAAATAAGAAAACAACGTAGTGACCTTTTCTCCTATTTAAATTCCGCTGCAGCTCGGCATTTTCCCTTGAGAATAGGCAAAACAGCAACTACTGATAAAAAATTAGGATTGTGTCACAACAACCATTTTTCCCCCTTATGTTGAAATGACAGCTGCTGTCCAGGGTCCTGAAATAAAGTTGCAAACCTCTAATTTCCAGCTATGGGAAACAATGCACGAGATGAAACTGTATTTGTAGTTTTGTGAAACCAGTGGCATATATATATATATATATATATATCTCATTGGTGTATGTGTATTTATATATTGTTATTATTTATTTGCAGGACATTGTAACCAGGGTTTTTCTGCAGTTGTCTTCTGAATACTGCACCGAGGTTGCATTTTAGGGCCTTATTACATGAAAAGTGCTAAAACAGGGATGCTAACGGGCAAAACATGCACCTGCAGGTTTCCCCATATCATCCCAGTTTTAGCACCATATTACAGGGCCCTCTAACGCAGCGCTATCCCTCCCTGATAGTTGCGGCATCGCTTCCATAGGACTCCATGGAGGGTTGTGCTGCCGGCCGTGAGCCCTGTGCGTCTTACTCTTGCGAGATCGTGCATGGTTGTGGATTGATTTGCAGAGGGAGATTGGGGGACTATTTGTCCCCAGTCTCTCTCTGCTCCTAGCGACTGGAAGTGTTGGATGGGGCCATGGGTTCCTGAATCAGAGGCTGATTGTAGGAGTCAAATTGTCAAATCAATTGGTGAAAAAAAATCAGGATTTATTTGGTAAAAACCTATAGTTTAAAATAAACTCTGATCAGATAAAAAAATTGGGTGGGGATACACGTTTCGCCGACTACAATGTCGGCTTCATCCGTGGCAATAAAAGTCTAAAAAATTTGGCAGTTTGACTCCTTCAATTAGCCTCCGATGGAGGAACCCGTAACCAGCTGCAGCATGGCCAAAAAGTGTATAGCTGAGCATGTAGGGACCGAATACACTCATACACTGAGGCTTATTATTCACCACGAGAGGAGATCCATCATAAATCATAATAATTCCCCATACAATATATGTTTAGGATGCTGATACACTATATTGCCAAATGTATTCGCTCACCCATCCAGATAATCAGAATCAGGTGTTCCAATCACTTCCATGGCCACAGGTGTATAAAATCAAGCACCTAGGCATGCAGACTGTTTTTACAAACATTTGTGAAAGAATGGGTCGCTCTCAGGAGCTCAGTGAATTCCAGCGTGGAACTGTGATAGGATGCCACCTGTGCAACAAATCCAGTCGTGAAATTTCCTCGCTCCTAAATATTCCACAGTCAACTGTCAGAGGTATTACAAGAACGTGGAAGTGTTTGGGAATGACAGCAACTCAGCCACGAAGTGCTAGGCCACGTAAACTGACGGAGCGGGGTCAGCGGATGCTGAGGCGCATAGTGCGAAGAGGTCGCCAACTTTCTGCACAGTCAATCGCTACAGACCTCCAAACTTCACGTGGCCTTCAGATTAGCTCAAGAACAGTGCGCAGAGAGCTTCATGGAATGGGTTTCCATGGCCGAGCAGCAGCATCCGAGCCATACATCACCAAGAGCAATGCAAAGCGTCGGATGCAGTGGTGTAAAGCACGCCACCACTGGACTCTAGAGCAGTGGAGACGCGTTCTCTGGAGTGACAAATCGTGCTTCTCCATCTGGCAATCTGATGGACGAGTCTGGGTTTGGCGGTTGCCAGGAGAACGATACTTGTCTGACTGCATTGTGCCAAGTGTAAAGTTTGGTGGAGGGGGATTATGGTGTGGGGTTGTTTTTCAGGAGCTGGGCTTGGCCCCTTAGTTCCAGTGAAAGGAACTCTGAATGCTTCAGCATACCAAGACATTTTGCACAATTCCATGCTCCAAACTTTGTGGGAACCGTTTGGAGCTGGCCCCTTTTCCAACATGACTGTGAATGAACGTGACTGGCCTGCACAGAGTCCTGACCTCAACCCGATAGAACACCTTTGGGATGAATTAGAGTGGAGACTGAGAGCCAGGCCTTCTCGTCCAACATCAGTATGTGACCTCACAAATGCGCTTCTGGAAGAATGGTCATAAATTCCCATAAACACACTCCTAAACCTTGTGGACAGCCTTCCCAGAAGAGTTGAAGCTGTTATAGCTGCAAAGGGTGGACCAACGTCATATTGAACCCTATGGATTAGGAATGGGATGTCACTTAAGTTCATATGCGAGTCAAGGCAGGCGAGCGAATACTTTTGGAAATATAGTGTATATTGATAACAGATATATGATGTGCAACCCTCTATGTTTATGTAATATATAGTATATATGCACAAAATGATTTTGCGCTTTCGGATCAATTGTGTATTTCTATGTTTTCTGGCAATCCCTTGCGAGGGTGTATTGAATTCTTCCGAATATAGCAGCATATTTAATATAGTATTTTGGAGTTTTTATAATTTACGACACTACTCAATCATACAGTACCCTTGGGTTCCCTATATAAAGTTCCTATACTTTGTATACTGGAGCGCTTAATTTACACATAGAGAAGAACAAGATATTCCAGCATTGCACATTCTCCTCCTAAGGCCGGGGTCAGAAGAGTGTTTTGCAGAGTGGAAGGATCGTCTGCGTGAGTGGACGTTTCTTTCACTCTGACGCCCGTCTGGTCATGTCGCTGAGCGCAGTTAGTGCGCCCAGCACTGCAAGGCTCGATCCTCCTATGGAACGCACGTCGTAGCGCTTCGATGGGGAGGCTTGCAGCAAGTCCGCTGTGGCGTGCAATTCATGCGTCGCAATGCATCGAATTGTCACAACGCTGCGACAGACGCCAGGAGGCACGTCAGTACGGGCGCACGTAGTGCGATCATCTGACCCCCCCGGCCTTAAAACGTTATTAAAAAAAGTAGAAAAGGCTTTCAAAAGCTGGTGTTAAGTAATTTTTCTTTCTCATGATATAACCTAAATAAATTCTGAATCCACTCATTATAGTTTGAATTTATCAAATCCTGTAACTGTTAGTAAGGTGGTTCATCTGGTGGTGGAAGGAAAAGATGATTTTCATGTCTAAAAATTTGATAATTACTGCAGGGAGTGATACTTCTAGGAATGTTTGGGAATGACCTTGATAACAGTTGCCGTGTTCTCCTTTTTTGAGCCTTTCTAACTTCGGCACCCTCTCAAACAGGATGAGTCAAACGGCTCTGTGACATTTAAACCCTTCAAATGAACTGTGGGGGAGTCTGCTATGATACTTTTTCGTCCATAGTGAGCCTGTACAAGTTTCTAGTCTAAAGATATGAGAGCGGCCGTGCAAGTTATTTTTTATTTTGAGAAATTATTTTACCAGGAAGGATACATTGAGATTTCTCTCATTTTCAAGTATGTGCCAGGTGTGGTAGGCAAGTATGTACCGTTAGGTGTCTTGCCCAAGGACACTTACTGGAGAGGTGCTCTGGCTGGGATTTGAACCTGTGTCTCCACGGTTATAGAGCAGTGATGTTACCTCTACTCCACCCAGCCGGTACTTTGCAGAGAGCAGTGAAGTCATCCATATAGTTTACTTGCAAATAACTATAAGGGTTATTCAGAGAGCACCGAAATTTCAGCGCTTTCTCGTTCGGTGCGATTGCAGTTCGCCGACCCTGCAGTGAATTCACTAGTCACTGCAGCATCCCCAAATTGTGCTGAACGTGGAGCCGCCGACCTCCGAAGAGCGCCGACCTGCAGAAATAAAAAAAATGGAACTCTGCTATTCTTTAACCTCCCTGGCGGTGTTCCAGAGTGTGTCTCGGGGTTAAATTTCACCGCTGAGAGCGGTAACCCTGAGACACACTCGGGCTATATACATCATCGCTCCCTCGCTGATCTCTGCAGTCTCCTCCGGCGATCGCAGCATTTTACTTCCTGGATTCCTTCTCGTGAGGAGGGAACCAGGAAGTATGAGGGTTGCGATCGCCGGAGGAGGCTGCGGGGACATCGAGGGAGCACAGGGAGAGTCCAGCAGCATCCCGAGTGTTGCTCGGGGTTACCGCTTACAGCATAGGAGTTTAACCCTGAGCAACACTCGGGATGCCGCTAGGGGGCCCAAAAAAAAATCGAGTGCTTTTTGGCTTGAAAATGTCAAAAAGACAGACTGCCAGGGAGGTTAAAAGGTGTTTTTAAAACAATAAAAATGCATGAAAATGTGTGGAAATAATAAAAAAAGGTCTGTTTTAGAAAAAAAATTCAACACATTTTTTTAAAAAAAGGATTAAAAAGTTCATAAAAAAACCAAATTCCAAAACCTAGACATTTTCTTGAAAATGAAAAGAATGAACGGTTGAATAAAAAATATGGAAAACAATATTTTTTAACATTGAATCCTATGGGATTCGCCTGTTTTAAACCTGTCGCACTGAACCAATGAAAATTAGGGCATTTCACTTACACTTCGGTGCATTTCAGCATTCTCTGAATAAATTAACCATATGCTTCTCTATGGAACAATTTCGCTGCCGCCGAATTGTGGCGAACTGCACTGTATTTCGTTGTCAATTAGCCAGTATTTGGTGATTTGACAGCTTATTGACTAGAAGAACGGCCATGAAATTGCATCATACGGTGACATTCACAGTTCGGCGCAATTCAGTGGCAAGTTTGTCGCTTTTTGAATAACCCTTTGTGTTGCTAGCACATAACCATATTACTCACAAGGCCATGTGAGCTCCAATGGGGTTACACACACAAAGCTAGGAGCTACAGCCATGTAATACAGGCTGGGTATCCCTTATTCGAAATGCTACAAAATCCAAAAACTTTTTGAGCAGCGACATGAAGGCACAAGTGGAAAATTTCAAACTTGACCTTGTGATGAGGGGCAACAATATTAAAATATTGTATCCGATTACCCTCAGGCTACAATTGGGTCCATATATATTTGGACATAGGCACCATTTTAGTTTAGTTTTTTCAGGTATTTACCAAAACCTATTCAAGCTATAGTTATATAATGGATATGGCTGAAAGTGCACATGCTCAGGTTTAATTTGAGGGTATGGACATCCAAATTGGAGGAAGGGTTTAGGAACTACAGCTCTTAAGATTAGCCCCCCCTTTTCAAGGGACCAAAAGTAATTGACATTTGGATGGAGTAGAGGTAACATCACTGCTCTATAACCGTGGAGACACAGGTTAGAATCCCAGCCAGAACACCTCCCCAGTAAGTGTCCTTGGACAAGACACCCAGCAGTACATATTTGCCACCCTGGACATACTTGAAAACGAGAGAAATCTCAATGTATCCTTCCTGTTAACAATACTTAATAAAAATTTTCTTTTAAAAAAAAGCTGTTTCATGCCAGATGTGGGCTAGTCCATTATTTCTTCATCAATTAAGCAGGTAAAAGGTCTGGAGTTGATTCTAAGTGTATTTGGAATCTATTGCTGTGAACCTACATCATGCGTTCCAAGGGGCTGTCCATGCAAGTGAAACAGACCAATGTAAGGCTTCAAAACCAAAACAAATCCATCAGAGAAATAACAGCAACATTAGGAGCGGCCAAATCAACAGTTTGCTACATTCTGAGGAAAGAAGAACACACTGGTGAGCTCAGCAACATAAAAAGACCTGGACGTTCACAGAAGACAAGAGTGGTGGATAATCACAGGATCCTCTCTATGGTAAAGAAAAACCCATTCACAACATCCAGACAAGTGCAGGACACTCTCCAGGAGGTGGACTTATCATTGTTAAAGTCTACAATCAAGAGAAGACTTCACAAGAGCAAATACAGAGGGTTCAACACACCATTCATAAACCTGAAGAATAGTAAACAGATTAAACTTTGCCAAAAAAGATCTAAAAAAGCCAGACCAGTTATAGAACTAAGATTAATCTGTACCAGAATAACGGGAAGCAAAAAGTGTGGTGAAGGCTTGGAACAGCTCATGATCCAAAGCACACAATGTCTTCTGTAAAACATGGTGGAGGCAGTGTGATGGCATGGGCATGCATGGCTTCCAGTGCCACTGGGTCATTGGTGTTTATTGATGATGTGACAGAAGCAGTCGGATGAATTCAGCAGTGTTTAGAGATATACTATCAGACCAGATTCAGCCAAATGCAGCAAAGTTGATTGGACGGCGCTTCACAGTACAGATGGACAATGATCCAAAACACACTGCAAAAGCAACCCTGGAGTTATTGAAGGAAATAAAGAGAATATTCTGCTATGGCCAAGCCAATCACCTGACCTCAACCCATTTGAGCTGCATTTCACTTGCTGAAGGCAAAACGAAAGGCAGGAAGACCCACAAACAAAGAACAACTGAAGACAGCTGCAATTAGAGCCTGGAAAAGCATCAGAAAGGAGGAAACCAAGTCTTTGGTAATGCCCATGGGTTCCAGACTTCAGGCAGTCATTGCCAGAAAGGATCCTCAACAAAATATTAAAAATGAACAATTTATTTATGATTATATACATTTGTCCAATTCCTTTTGAGCCCCTGAAAATGTGGAAACTGTGCATTAGGGATGTGCATGGCTGAAAAATTCATTTTGTTTAGTTTCGTTTTATGTTTTTAAATCATTTCGTTTTCGGAATTTCGTAACTAATTTCTCTTCGTATTTAGTTTCGGATCGATTTGAATTTTGGATCATTAGATAAAACCCCAATTAATCAAATTTTGCTGTTAAAAGAATTTTAAGCTGTGTCGCAGATTTAGTATTTGAGTCAAATTTAACAGTGAAACAAAATTAGTTTGTTTCATTAAGTCCTTTGCTGACTATTACTTGTATTGTAAGTTAAGATCAATTCGATAGTTTATCAATTTGATAGTTCATTTCAAATTCGATAGTTGATATCAGTTTTTTAAAATTTTCTTTTATGATGATGATGACACAGTGTAAAACAAAATAAATTCGCTATATACCATTTCGAATTCGTATCGCTTTGTTATTCGGAAGTACTTCCGAATACGAATTATCAAATTTCGTTCCGAATTTTTCCGAAACGAATGCACATCTCTACTGTGCATAAAAACGGTTGTAGTTCCTAAAAATTTGTACTTGATATTTATGTTCAACCCCTTGAATGGAAGCTGAAAGTCTGTGCTTCTTCAAATTCATTTAGATGGTTTCGTTTTCATTTTATTCTGGTGGCATACAGAGCCAAAAGTATGAAAATGTTGCCCGTGTCCAAATACATATGGACCTGTCTGTATATGTATTTGAAACTTAAATTTTTTTTGGTTTTGTTTAGACTTTGGTCCCATCCCCAAGATACCTCATAATTGTATCCAAAACTTTTCTGGTCCCAAGCACTTCCCATATGAGATACTGAATCTGTGCAGCTATGACGCCTGGATATGTGAAGGTCACACTATAGTTGAAATCAATATTCCATCTTAAAACAAGATTTTTAAGTTTAAAGGAGAAAAAACTATTTTTATATGATGCATTTGTGTTTTTGTTTTTTTTTCTTAATTGTGATGTAACCTTTGTGTAGAGATAGCGGGGGGGGGGCAGTTCCAGCATTATCATAGATAACGCCCTACTGAGAGCTCTTGTGAATGAAGTGGATCGAGAGGTTTAATGAACCTCATCGACTGCCTCTCTCTTTCCTGGATATAATGAATTTATCCAGTTCCTTATCTCTATAAAAATGATTCGTCTGTCCATTTAAATCCATGAACATGCTTTCTGGAATCTGTAGGAAGTTGTTTGACGCGTTCATCAACGCAGACAGGGAGTCTGAGGATTTGAAAGTGATTTTATTCATCCTTTTACTCAACCTTAGTCTAAATTCTTTATGATGTGCTTAGTCAGCTCGTTTCTCTTTCAGTCGCTTTAAAGGATCAGCCTAGTGTTTTACAGTTTTGTTTTTGTTTTGTGTAATAAGCAGTCTGTCCTGCTCCGTGCAGATGGTAGAGTATTGCTATACAGTTACAGAGTGAAGCGACGGGAAGACGGAAAGCACTTCTGTAAAACACAAAAAGTTAATTCACATCTGTCATTCTCGGCTAAAACCGCAAACCGTTGCAGTATTTGGCAAGCTGTTGGCAGTAGACCCTGGGGACAGGGGCGTAAGTACCAGAAGTGCAGAGGGTGTGACCGCACTCAGGCCCTTGTGTCCGGGGGGGCCCACACTCGCCTGCCTTGGCCTGGGTGCTTGCCTATATTTTATATAATTCTTCTTTTAATTTATTTTGTACTTATTTGTGAGTTATACTTTGGAGCTCTGTGATACAGTAATATGTGGTGTGTATGAGTGTGAGTTTTGTTGCTGTAAACCTCTGATTTACACTGATACACACTGCACATTACTGTGAGTTTTATTGCTGTGGAGCTCTGTGATACGCTCGCCCATACACACCGCACATACATTACTGTGAGTTTTATTGCTGTGGAGCTCTGTGATATGCTCGCTCATACACACCGCACATACATTACTGTGAGTTTTATTGCTGTGGAGCTCTGTGATATGCTCGCTTATACACACCGCACATTACTGTGAGGTTTATTGCTGTGGAGCTCTGTGATACGCTCGCCCATACACACCGCACATACATTACTGTGAGTTTTATTGCTGTGGAGCTCTGTGATATGCTCGCTCATACACACCGCACATACATTACTGTGAGTTTTATTGCTGTGGAGCTCTGTGATATGCTCGCTCATACACACCGCACATACATTACTGTGAGGTTTATTGCTCTGTGAGATACACATAGTGCAAATTACATTAAAAAAAATGGGATGGACTGAAGAGGTCATAGTCAACATTGTGGACCATGAGGGGACCAAAGCATGTTAACGGGAGGGGGGGGTATGTTTTTGCCTAGGGTGGGGGGGCCATCAGGGTTCCTGCACCTGGGCCCTGAGGTTTCTAGTTACGCCTCTGCCTTGGGATAAAATACTTCTCGCTCTAGACTGGCTTTATTAAGAGGACACTCTAGCCACCATGAAACGTGAGGTAGTAGCCTGGGTATTTGCCAACTTCTTTTGCACCCAACTGTTTGGGGACACTCTGACAGTGCTTGAAGGCTGTCCGGGCACTCCAAAAACCGTACAAGTGCAACTTTTTATTGGATAAGCATTAGTGGCAGTGACAACATATGCCAAGCTTGACAAAGGCCACCTATGATTGAAATATTGCCCCTGCCACCAATATCCACAAATTTTCCTATGAAGAAACCGTTTTTCCTTTTTCTTTTTTTTTTTCTGTTTTATGGTTGTAGATATTTTTCATTCACTTGCAGTCACGATTGTCTCGTTATTAGTATTATCAGTATTTATAATTTTACTGGTTACACTGAATTCTAAATGTTCCATGTACCACAGACATTGGGCAGTGCCTGCGCCTGCAGGTTTCTCCTTAGCGTCCTCGTTTTAACACCATATTACGGGGCAGGCGCTGATTCCGCAGCCTGTCCCGTAATGCAGCGCTAACACGCTGCCCCAGGTATCCCCTCCTGAAGTCCCTAGGACACCATGGAGGCTTGTACTGCCAAGTCACGTGACGTGAAGGATCTCGCTCTCGCAAGATCCTGCAGGTCGGCGGAGTGATTGCAGTGGGAGACCGGGAACTTTTTTTTTTTCTCCAGTCTCACTCTGCTCCCGGCGGCCAGAAGAGGTGGATCGGGCTGTCGTTCTCATTGTTGGATGAGAGGTGAGTATCTGATTTTTTTTGGGGGGATTTACAGCTGCTGCTGATTTGATTTTGCAGATGTCATTTGCAGAATCATTTAGCACCAGCTTCTAGCTGTGGTTTACTTTTCAGTTCGCCGCAGCGGTGCGGTAATTAGCATTAGCACTTTGTAATCCGAAGTATAGGGAGCGCAAAGTACATTAAGTTTGCTGAAGCGAGCGCAATCGCCGAGGCGCTGATTGTAATATGGGCGAACTGCACTAGGGCCACTTAACCTAGCGTTAAAGCTTACGTACCTGAGCGCTAGCATTAAGATTGTAACAGGGCCCGTTATATTTTATGTTGTAGTATATTACTCAATTGGTGCCCAAGGGGGTCATTTTCCACTGCCACCAATACGTACATCAAATAAAGGCTTCACTTATACCGCTGTTGGGGTGCCCAAATCCCCCCCTTTACCATATTCACCTGTTCTTAAACCTGTCAAATTGAAGCACCGAAAACAGGGCATTTTGGTGCAACTCAGTGTTCTGTGAATAAGACACGATAATCTTCTTTGGGACAATTTTGGTGACGCAGAATTGCGGCAAATTGCACCATATTTCTGTCAATTTGGCGAATTGACAGCTTTCCGAATAGACGAATTTCCTCGGAATTGCACCTACTGTAAAATTCACTGTTTGGCTCAATTTCGGGGCCAATTCTGAGGTTGGTGAATAACCCGTTTTATTGCCGTTCACCAACTGACCCAGAATGTCTGTGATTGACTGGTATTTAATGCTAGTTGTGCAAACAATGGTCTTTTTGAGGTCAGCAACTAAGATATTCACTGTGGGACTAAAGATATGTCTTTACTACTCTTGGCAAGAATGGGAGGTTGGGACAAGGTGGGAGGTCAGTAGAGGGTTAATGTCAGGATATATCAGGTGCTGGTTCCGGGGTGGCACCTGTTAAGGGGGTTTATGAACCCAAGGTGATAACTATATAGCGAAGGAATATGGGGGTGACTTACTGGAAATAAGTCCTTAGAGTGGTATCAAGTCCAAGCAGAGGGTCTGTAGGCAGGCAGCGGTCAGATGGGTAGTCCAGGTATAGGCAGAATTCGGCAACGGTGAGGCAATAAAGTTCCAGGTAGGTACAGAAGCGGCAATCAGAAGAGTAATCCATGGACAAGCAAGGTTCGGCAACGGTGATATGAAGCAGTAAGGTACTTGATAGGAGTATTGGGAAACAGGGTCTTGAGGAGCTGCAATATGTAGAACCTCTCACTAGGAGATTAGAAACTATAATGATTGAGCATTGGCTGTAGGGAGGCATAGACATTTTATTGGATGCAGCCAATGCTTAATTAGTCACGTGGATGGGAGCAGGTTTGCAGCAAGGGTAAGCCAGGCATGGGGAAAATAATAGCATAGGTACTGCCTGGATCGTGATGCAGCACTGGTTTTGGCCTTCTAAGGCTAAGGTCAGACGAAAGCAGTTTTAACGTGCGTTTAGCCGCACGAAATCACGGCCGTGCTAGCAGCAAATGACGTCCAATGCCGGGGAACATACGACGAACGGCCGCACGAAAGTTCGTCCGTGCAATGCAAGTGGCAAACGAACGCATTTTTTCGAGAACGTCAAACCGCTACTACTGACGTACAGAGTGCGCTACGGCCGCATAGCGGCGTGTTTGCGTGATTGGGAGACGTCAGACGCTGCACATGTCCGGCCAACATAACGTCCAGACGCAAAAAGTGTTTTATTGATGATCCGTACAAAATCATGCACGAAAATGCGCATCGTATGACCGCTATCGCGTATTCCGTGAAAAAATACGTCCATTCGTTCGAACGCACTTTTTCACGGACAACGTGAAAAATGCGTTCGTCTGACCCTAGCCTTATGGCGGCGCCGCCGCGTTTCCTCACAGTTAATAATCTTTCTATTTTCTTTTGGGTGTCCCTCTAATATAAAAAACACACAGCGATCCCTTGAGAAATCCTGTTATTCAAATGGCCCTGACAGGTTCCTGGTGTTGAATGGAACAAGGTGAAATGCCTTCTGACAATGCATTCAGTTGTTTTATCTTCTCGCTGTCATCTTCTCTATTCACTAAATGTAACCGTAGAATGAATGTACCTGTCCTTGCCTTTTTTAAAAGGTTGCTGGCGGAAGTGAGCGTGGAATTTTCTTCCTCTTTGTATGATGTTTAATTCCCTTTCATAGTACGCATCATGTTTTTCTTCTATTCAGCATTACGTGCATCGCAGCCTTGGACGCTATCGGCTAATTATGGATTTATCCCCTGTTGTGGTACCATATGGTGTGCGCAAAGCTAGCATAACAGACACCATGTAGGAGACATATTGATATATCTTCTATTTCGTGAGTCACTCACTCGCAGGAGCGTGACGCACAGTGATGCACCGCAATTTGTAGAAGTTCTGTATATTGCCCCCCCCCAACACCAAGCTTATCCTTATATACATGCGTCACACTATGTTTGAGTAGTAATTAATCCTGTGGAGGTTTGAATGCTCTTTATCTAAATATAAAAAGGTTTTAACATTCAAGGTTCAGTGTAGAGATGTGCACGGCTTTTTTTTTTTTTTTTTTTTCATCCCATTGGTTTTTTTTTGTTCGTTTCGGGTAATTTTGGGCCGTTTTTGTGTAGTTTTGTATCGATTTGGGATTTCAGAACTTTTTTGTTTTTAGGAGTTATTTCAGATTTTATTATTTCAGAATATGAAACCGATTACTACCAATAAAATCAAGTTCTATTTACTTATTTTTTTAGACATTTTTTTTAAATTTTTTTTGGGCGAAATTTCATGCTTCCTTAATTTTTTTTTAAAGCAACAATCCTTTTTTTTACCATATTTCCGTTTTTATAAAATATTTATTAAACCGTTTTTTTTCTTCTTCACTTGCAAGGAGTCTCTTCATTTATTTATTTTTGGGATTTTTTTAGTCATTTTTTTGGGTGAAATGTTAAGTTTCCTAATTTTAAAGAAATGAGGCATTTTTCCCCATGGGTTTCAGTGTAAAAAAATATTCCCCTTTTTATTAAATATTTCTTACACCATTTATTTTTTTCACTGGCTGCAAAAAGCTGTTTTCTTTATTTCTTAGGATTTTTTGGCAATTTTCGGGGTTTTTTGGGTGAAATTTTATGTCAGTGAAATGTCCTGATTTTCTGTGGTTCAGTTCACCATGGTGCTGCTCAGTGCAGTTCGACTGCAGTCAAATTCCCCTTAGAGAAGTAATGGTCTATCTATTCAGAGAACAACGTACACCACCACTATGTCAGAGAAATGACCTGATTTTCGGTGGTTCAGTTCGCCAGGTTTAAACAGGAGAATCCCATAGGTTTCAATGTAAAAAATATTCCCCTTTTATTAAATATTTCTTAAGCCATTTTTTTTTTTTTCCACTTTCAGGAAGAAGGATTTTTTTAGGCATTTTTCAGAATATTTTGGGCTAATTTTAAGCTTTCATAATTTATTTTAAAGTAATAACGAGGTGTGTTTTTTTTTTTTCTTTGCTGTATTATTTTCTTACAGTCCGTCTGTGTTCAGCAATGAACACATTGTTTCAAAACCATGGACGGCTCCAGGGGGCTTACGGAGCGATCTTTTGTCCTGAACTGAAACATCGTTTTCATTGATACAAGGTTTCAGGACCAAAGATGGATCCGAGCCCTAGCTATGGTCCTGAAACCTAGTATCAATGAAAACGATGTTTAAATTCAGGACCATAGATATCTCTGTAAGCCCCCGGAAAAATTACAAATATAAAACCTGATATCAGTAAATCAAAAATCTCTCCTGTGCCAAGTGCAGTAACAATAGTCACCTCAGTTTATATCATATGATCGCACTGCCTGGCGTTACTTGTCAGCTGCACATGAATAAATCTATAATATGTCTGCTTCAATAACTAAAACTGGGAATACAGTAATATAAAATGTATCCATTCAAGGGGCTAATGAATAACAGCAAGTGTTATGGCCTAAAATGTTCAATTCCAATGCAATCCACTATTTCCTTAACTCCATAGAGAGTTGTTTTTAACTTAAAATCTACCCAGCGTGTTAAAACAAGCATTGCTCGAATTTACATTCTCTATTGATTGCCTACCTTTTAGCAATGTGTTTCTACTAAAAATAAAAAAGGGCATGTGACTGACTTAAATGCATGCTCTTTAGTTGCTAGATAAGTCCCCGTGCCACGTCCTGAATCGGCAGTGCACTGGACTGCATCTCCCATAGCACCGCACTGCAGGGGGTGAGCTGGTATGGTGCAGCTCAGGCATATGTGCCAATTGCAGGGTAAATGGGTGATGCTTTCGTAAAAAAGAGCAGAGGAGTAAAGTAACTGTTCCTGAAGGCAGAATTCATCAAGCAACATGAACACTGCTATGTGATTGGTTGGAAACCACACGTGCGAATATTCCATGGGCTTGTTAATAAAACACAATTCATAAATAAGTTAAATATCCTTTTATTAGATGGTTTTAAAGGGCAACTATCACCCTATTTTGTTTATTTTATGTTGCTGATATCTTCCATGGGCTTTGTTTTTCTCTCGTATGTTTAGTAAAGAAAATATTTTACTATATTCACTAAAAGGTGAAACTCTGGAGAACTGGCAGGAGAAGAGAACAATCTAGACCAAATAGCAGATTTGGAAAGTGAGACAAATGGGAAAAAATTTCTGGTTTGGATATTTTGACCTGGAATTTTTACTTCTCCTGCCAATTCTGAGTTTCACCTTTTATTTAATAGACCTGTAGATGTGTCACTGGGTGCATCCATTGTGTGACCTTTTGTGTTGTAAACTGCCCCCTCACAGTATCTTTACATCACTTGTTCCTCACTGTGCGGCTTTGGACATTGAATGGCGTCTATGGGTCAGACTTGCATCATTATACCGTGTGGGATGTTTTCAAAGGACATCACCAGGGGGTAGATTAGAAGTCTTTTAAAGTCCTTGTTTTATCTCATTCAGCTGCCATCTCTGATCTCGAGTAGCCTAGAGTACACAATAGCCCCCTTCTGCCTTATCTGAACAGTCCCTCATCTACCTCATTAACTGTTAAAAACTATAGAAGATAAGCCATAGCTGTAAAGTAAAACGTTTGCACAGATTTTTGAAAACGTTGTATCATGGGAAAAATTCCACAAAATAGAAATGAGAGATAAAAACCTAACTTTATTTTTCCTTTTTACATGCAATTACTTCAGAAAAAGAAACCGCAGCATATGTTTTTATAATATTGGCTTCATTTGTAATGCACAAGTAATCTAGTAATAGCTTATATAAGTGGTAGTGTCCCTTTTACGTATTCTGTACCTAGGAACTACATGTAGGTTTGAAATAATTCACTTGCAGCGGATTTTGCAGGGTTCCAGTGAAATAGTCTATATGCAGAATACAAATTTTCGTTCAAGGCCTCTATCCATTCTACCTACTGCATTGCATTGAAAACCTTGACTTTAATATATGCTGTTTAGAAAAACTGTATTAGTCATTCTCTATTTCCTCCAAGTCTAGATCTCTCCTATTGAATAGTTCAAAATTTAATCAGAAACTCATTCCTCCTTCGTGCAGAATTACGGCTTCCCTTATTATTACCTTAACCACTCATTTGGAATTTGGGGCATTTGTACTGTGACGGAGCGACTGTAGCCTGAGTACCTCCGTCCGCAGACTCTCTTCCATGTAACAGTCCCCAGAGAAATATTTCCCAACAGCTCCCCCAAACTTTAGCCGCAGCTCAAAAAATGAGGCTCACCGTTGGAAGTCAAAAACAGAGTGCCAGTTTATTCTTACAGACACAGATACACAGTCAAGACCCAACCCTCCTTTGCATACGACCAAACCGATAACATCACAGATAACATAACTGAACAGGACCTTCAAACAATGGATAATGGGACCTCCTGAGAGAAGGGGGAGGGAGAAAGCAGGTAAAACAAAACATCTTCTATTAGAGAGAATTACACTATACAGGGAACAACACACAGACATCAGAAATCTTTTGTTTGCTGGCGGATGTTTAAAACTGAAAAGCGAAATATTTTTAGAAGGTCCACCAATTTCCCAATAGTCTCTTAAACAGCGGAGGGGCTTCCTTCACATGTACGTTAACCCTTTTTCACCGAGGGGAATACTATGCCATCCATACGACGGGTGGGCCTTAATGCTGTGGGTCGGCATAGCACGTCCTGCTGGTGTCTATGGGTCCATTGGTGCCACCAACCAGTTGGTGCGCAGTGCGCACCATTGTCTATCGTGGGATGGCCCCCTGCAGCCAATGACGTGCACCACCTGTCAGCTGCATAGGCGGACTGGAGGAGAGGCTTGCTGCAATAACAGGCATGCGGGCGTACTAGTACGCCTTGCCAACTTTAACTCCCTGCCACCGCTCACAATGTGGCAAAATGGCAAAAGAAAAATTTATTTCTTGAGAGAAATAAAGCATCCAACCCATCCAAAGCATCCACACCCCACTCTGTAAATGACAGGTTGCCCCTTTTGCTAGTTTGGGCAGGGACGTCAAACTCTGAATTCCCAGATGACAACAGCCTACAATTCCCAGAAATCTTTGAATGCAGTTAATGGCGAGAGAATCATGGGAGTTGTATCAAACACCCGATGCGCCTGATGGCCAGTCCAGGCCTAGGCTTGGGTTTCAGTCTAGGCCTGTGTTTAGGACCGGTAGTCTTTTTCCATAGGGAGCATAATGAGAGCGTGGGTAGAGGCTTTGGGCTGGAGGGATAATGTATTGTTTTAGGGCCATCCCTCTTTCAGATCTTCTCTCCTTTACGGCTGAAATAGGCTGTGGGAGTTATATTAGCCTTTTTGACTTGCTGGTGACATTGCATGCTCACTGTAACTCACCGTAACTCTTTATTTTTATCCTGTAACATTATAACATAAATCCGTATCTCTTGGTAGTATTGCATGAATTGAATAAAGTTGAGCAGAGAGATTCCAAAATATTGTGGAATTTTTCCAGTGGCCTAACTGGGTAGGGTGTGACCCTGGAGAGTACCAGTATATTAATATCTTAGGACACTGGAGAAGGATATAAGGGGTTAAAACACAACCTTTACTAGTTGCCGGATATAAAAACCGTAAAAGACATGGTAGCACTGCACATGACCACAAGACAAACAATAGTATAGATACCAAGCCTCTAGGTATCTGTGCGTTAAATAATTTGTCCCTAAAAAAGCTATTGTAGATGGTCTACAGATATAGGAAACGGGCCTTCGAGGGTCCGTAATGATAGGATAGCAATGAGGAATATTGCAATCTGGTGGGACCATCACAGGGTTTCAAATCAATTGCTGCTAGAAAGTGTATCACTGGGAAGGCCATAATCAGGTCTTTCCAATGATGCCTCATATGTCAGATGCCTACTCTGCCTAGTTATAAATCCGGCCCTGTGGCTCCTGGATCAGCAGTAGATAGGTCTTTGTGTGGGTCTCTTGAAAACACAGGGCAGCATTTTCTCATGCTTTTTATCTCTCTAGCAGCAGAAGCTAGACTATTATATAGAATAAAACTGAACACCGAAAACAATATCCCTTTAAGACATTTAATCGTTTGCGCTAAAGTCTATATAAATCAATGAATCATATCCGATTTTTATCTGCCAAATGGAATCGAGCAATGAAGTGCTGTGCTGGAAAAGGAAGCAGAAAGACCTGATTGGAATCACAAGTAACAAATTAATCTGTCATTTCTAGGCATTACAATTTATTCTGCGTATGGGAAGTCAACTTTGAAGGTATGTATAGGAAATGTAATAACACTAATATTGACTAATATTGACTTCCTATGAATTTGTCTGCATTCATACACTTATAGTTTATTTTATTATTATTATTATTATTATTATTCTTTATTTATAAAGCGCCGGCATATTCCACAGCGCTGAACAATGGGCACAATATAGACAGGGTTACAATACACAGAGACTGAACAGCATTTGATAAACCAGTACAGGAGGAAACGAGGGCCTTATTCCCGTGGGAACTCACAATCTAGACGGGTTGGGGATGGAAACAGGAGGAGCGGACTGCGAGGTGAGAGTGATGGACTGGTTGGGGCAGGGAGGTGTATCAGTGAGTAGGGTGGTAGGCTTCCCTAAATAGGAATGTCTTAAGGGAGCGTTTGAAGGCAAGGAAACTAGGGGAAAGTCTGACCGTACGAGGGAGAGCATTATATCGCTTATTAAAGGCTTATTTTGATTGTGTTCAATTCTACATCTACATCATACATATCTACTTTCAAACTGCATCAATCATGACTCCTTTTAGCTCTTTGCCCCATCACACTCGAGATCGAGATAACGCAGGACTTTGAAGGCACCATCAGGTGCCAGATAGCGAGTTATTTTGATCCACAGCCTAGTAGGACAAAAGCAAATGAAATTTATTTGTTGAAAACTCATTTTAATTGCTTTTGGGCTCCAGAACATGCCCCTAAAGCCTTAGCACTGTGGCCATGATGCCCAAGGTGCAAAAACTGTTTAACCCCTTCCTACCGCAGAGCGTACTATGCCATCCTTGCGGTGGGTGGGTCTTGAAGCCGTGGAGTGGCATAGCACACCCCGCTAGCTTCAATGGACCCCTGTGCTCCTGCCCACCAGTTGGTGCGTGACATGCATCATTGGCTGCCGCGAGATGGCCTGAACTCAGGCCGTCCCCCTGCAGCCAACGACGCGCATCAGTGGATTGGAGGCGTGGCCAGAACATCAGCTAGCAAACTGGTGTAACCCCTGGAGTACAGTAATTCTACTACCCTGCAGTTTCTACGTAGTAACCAGCAGATGGCGACCTTCTGTTTGCTCTCGAGATTCAAGACTGTGTGGCTCTATGGTTTTGTGTGTGGAGGCAGGGCTGCTAGAGATAAAGCAAGAGAGAGGAAGCTGGAAGATGATGGTGGCTGAGATTTGTGGTATTGTGTCCAGTGCTGAAGCATCCTGCATAAAGGCTCCCAGCAGACTCTGTATCCAGATCAAAGCACAGAACTGTTCCTGGCAGTGATTGTTCTGCAGAGTGAAGGAATCCCAGTGGAGCAGCTTCTCCCCTTCCTGGACAAAATCTGATTACAGACTGGAGTGGTAAGCGGAGACCTCTCCCCTTGGTTTTACAACAGGGCATTCTAACACTGGTTATTAAAGCAGCAGTCTATGACTTCCCTGATCCCTGGAGCATCCCAGCATATTGCAAACAAGGTGGATTACAATTATTCTGGGCCCCAACTATGTGCACCACCTACCTATGGTACCATTAGGGAAAAGACTAGGGTGGGCTGCAGTATTGTTTGTGGGTGGGTAAACTCCTACTGACTCTTGCGTTATTTACTTACACCAAAGCATTATGTTTATTTAGACCATTACATTTATTTTTGCATAGAGTTTTGCTGTGCAATACAAAGTTCTATAAAAGACAGCTCTGTGTTGATTTTATTGCTTGTTTAAATATGTTCCCAACTGGATCTCACACCCAAAGCCTGGATGTCCAGTTGGGTGGAGGCACTGCCTCAGCCATGTATCTCAACTCCCAGGTAGCGGAGGCTCAGGATCGGCTTGCAGAGCGCTTGAAGGTAACTGGGGTATTTGTGGGACTATTCAAAAACCTGTTACACTGGCATACTAAAACGCCCTGCCGGCATTAATCACTACAACCTGCCCAGCTGCAAGGGGTTAAAATCTTCTAGGAAGGTTTCTAATTGATCTTTCCCAGCTGACAAAACCTGGAGCCACGAGTTACCATTTCAAATGTAGTAATTCCATTTGGCCAGAAGATGGCGAGATCTCCCTGCCAAATATGTTATTATTGTTAGAAATAAATTGGGAATATTCCCAAATATTTCTTACTGAATAATTAAAATGATTTTTCCAAAAATAAAAACCCACTGGTTCCTGACAGTATTTTTAAAAAATCACTTGTTTGTGAGTAGGGATGAGCCGAACACCCCCGTATTCGGTTCGCATTCGAACTCTAACAATTTCAAAAGTTCGAGTTCGAACATGAACCGAACTCCATGCAAGTCAATGGGACTCAAAAGTTCGATTTTTAGAGTGCCCTCCAAGAGGGCATATATGCAAGATAGTTGCCATAAAAGGTGTATGGGGGTCCGAGTAGTGCCCTGGGGGGACAGGAAACAATGACAAAAAGTTTAAAAAAATACGTTTTTAAAGGAACAGTGAGTTTTCCATAAAATAAGAGTTTAAAATAAAAACGAAAAATTCCTTCAAATATTGTGCCTAGGAGGTCCTCATAACCTGCCCGTGAAGTGGCGGATTTGTAGGATGTATAGAAATATCACCATCAGGGACCCACACACGACACCTAGCCACCCTTAAGGGGTTAAAATGCACAGGGACTGGCTACTATCCTGTAGATGAGGGAATGTATTATATGTATAAAGCAAGGTATATATGACAATGGATAGTCCGAGACTCTAGGGACTCAGCTTGTACGGTTTATGTGTTGTGTTACTAATGCAGAAGCAGTAAGCCCTTCCACCACGCTTGCACCAAAACTATAGATCTAACACAATAATAATTGTATGCTCACATAGGCCCTTCGGGAGAGGTACATGACATACAAATACTGGAATATTACGTTTAAATCTAAGGAGTGTGATAAAGATTTTATTAAGCCCTTGATGACAAATGACGTAACATCTACATCATTAACCCCTTAAGGACGGGAGTAATTTTACAACTTCGGCGCTGTTTCGGAAGTAGAAGTTTGCTGAGCTCATTTTGACCATTTTTAAGTCACGTATTCTTATACCACCCAGCCAAATTATATATCGTTCTTTCTGTGAGACTCGGCATATTAATAATATATCATTATTATATGTATATGTCATGCCCTGCCAAAATGCTATAACAAAAAATGTAAAAAAATGTGAATTTTCAATAAAATTTCAATCTTCCACAGTGTGTAAAGTGTTTTTTTTTAAAAAAATTTATTATCCGAGGCTCTGCGGTCATATTCTATTGGGTAGATCTGTTAAAAAAATTAGAACGGGGAACCCATTTTTTTTTTTGGGGAGAAATTGCGTGATTTTAGCTAAACCCCCCCAAAAAAAAAAATCATTAGTGAAGCATCATTGTTCACATTATAATTGAAATGTGAACAATAGTGCTGCATTAAAAAAAACTAAATTTTTTTTATTATTATATTTATTAGTTTCTTATTATTTAATTTATTAGTTTTTTATTATTTTAATTTTTACTTTTTTTACACTTTTATTTTACTTTTACCATGGTCATGTGTGATATCATTGGAAAGGCCATGCTCTGGCCTTTCCAGCAATATCATACATGACCCCCTAGCTGCCACCGATCAGGAGATAAAGGGGTTCAAAGAACCCCCCCATCTCCTGCAAGGGATTTCCATAGGAAATCCCTTTGCAGCTAGGGGGTTCCCGGTTAACTGACATCATCGCGCATGGCGCGATGAGTCAGTTGACTGGGGGGTGACCCAGAGGTGGGGGCTGCCATCCAAGATGGCGGCCCCCACCGGAAATAGGCCGCGATCGGGCACAAATTAGTGCCCGGTCGCGACCTGGCAACTAAGGGGTTAACCCCCCATACATCGCTGGAAAGGTCAGGCTGTGACCCTTCCAGCGATGCTGGCCACAGCCGCCGGGGACCAGGTGATCGGGAGATAGAGGGATCCGAAGGATCCCTCCCCTCCCCTCCAGGCGCTTCCCCTGCTCCGGCGGGGGGGGGGACGCCTGAAACTGACGTCATCGCGCCACCGGCGCGATGACGTCACAGCGCCGGAGGAGGGATCACACTGATCTGACTCCGCGGGAGTCAGAGCAGCGTGGGAGCGACCGGAGGAGGTAAGTATTAAGGCAGGGGGGCTGTAAACGCCGAGGACGTACATTTACGTCCTGCGGCGTCAAAGCCCACCTAATGCAGGACGTAAATGTACGTCCTGCGGTGTTAAGGGGTTAATGATTGGCTTTACAGAGCCCTGGTCCTTAAGGGGTTAAACAGCAAATCAGAGGAACATGTAGTAGAAATGAACACTTCTTAGAATTCAGAAGCACGGTGTTCATACATGTGCAGGAGCCACATCCAGTCTGCAGGCAATGTATCAAATTCATGAGACCAGACTAATTAGAAGCACATGTTATTTCCAAACACTAATTAACACCTGTTGTTTACGCCATTTGAGAGCCCTGCTGTAAGCACATGTCATTTAGAGTTGAGAATCTTTGCACCTAGACATTAGGCAGACTGTAAAGCATGCTTTCCTTGTAAGCTAGAAAATCCACATCACCCATTGCAGCATTTTAAAGATGAAAAACACAGGCGGCGCAAAAAATCCTATGCAAGCCTCATGCACTCTAAGCACATGTAATTTTGAGGTGTGAAAGTTTCCGAAAAATGTACATGTGTGCAAATATTTTAAATAAAGGCAGAATAATTTTATGACCGTCACATTTGTCTGACAAACAGATAATACATTACGCTGCAGCATGTGTTGACATATGTTGGTAGATGTATGCAATGTGTGTTATGTGTATGTAACATGTTTATGCTATTATACATACCACTTCTTGACGACGTACACAGTCCGTCCATTGCTAATCATCGCCCACATGCGTGCCTTCTTGCCCTGGGTAGTTTTTTAATTCAATATCTAATAAACCGTTGCTTACAATATTCTGCAGTAAAGAGTCTCTTCATTTCTAGATTTTTTTAGTATTTTTTTAAACATTTTTTTATACTTTTTTCAAATATTTTTTTTTTTTCGAACTCGAACCGAACACGCCAAAAAGTTCGAAGTTCGCGAACTGCCAATGTTCGAGTCGAACTCCGAACTGATCGAACCGAACAGCTCATACCTATTTGTGACGGGGCTAAAGGGAGTTACCTTCAAAATAATGACCTTTTCAGTTGTTTCCTTTCTTCTGGCATATCTTTTCCTTTATCCACCTGTACTTGAGCTCAATTCCCTCAGCTTCCTCCTCAACACTGAACACAGTGAGCAGAAAACCCCTGCTGTGAACCAGAAAGAGGATTCAAGACCTCCATGTTTGACTTACTTATTTATGCGCCCAAACCTTAGTGCTTTAACATTTATATCACATTTATATCATGCAGCGCCTTCTAGGACCTGAGCCCACCTCCTCACACTTCTGCTGTCATGTGTACGTTGCATTTCAGCACCTTCTGATTTATAAATTAGGCGGGGGGGTGAGGGTAGTAGGTTCTAGCAGTATACTTTTTTTTTTCTTTCTCGACTGAAGGAGTGATGGTCAACCTTGGCACCACAGATATTTCCAAACCACATATCCGATGATGCTCAGCCAGTCTCCCATCCTCAGTGTGTCTAAGCAATGTTGGACATGTTGGTCTGAAACACTTGGGGTGCCAAAGGTTGCCATCACTGCTCTGCAGTTTATAAATTATTGTCCAATTCGCTGTTTAATATAAGTTATTATTATTGTTATTATTATTATTATTATACATTGTGGCTACGCCTTTGTGTTTGGTTAATGGTTGGAAGGAATCGAAGGGTACAACAGCCAAACATACCCCAGTTTCCTACACAAGGAGACGGGCCATGAGGAGAATGCCAGCTGGTTCTCCATGATTTTGAAGGCCTGGAGCAACTCAGCGGAGGGCCCTTAAATTGCACCTGGTGCCAGGATGCAAGGATGAATTTTTAGCTAGCTTGTGTGGAGTTTGAGTGGGAAGAGGTGGGCAGGGTTTTTTCAGGAAGAGATAAAAGGTGCGTGCTCAGTGGAATCTGCGCGCATTTTTCTCCTGAGGTAACTGAAGGAACAAGAGCCACATCCTCCCTCCCTTTTAGTTAGAGCTTATTATTAAGGTTGTGTTAGGATATTGGGTTTTTTATTTTCCCCTTTGTCACAGCGGGGGTTGGTAGGCAGTGCTGAGGTAGGGTTTCTTGATTTAAGGTGGAATTTGGCAGATTAGAAGTATGGGAAATGGGAGCAGCAGAGTTAAATTGGTTTGGTTTAGGAGAGATTTGGTGGATGTGTGGAGTTCCCTGTCAGCACTGTCTGTTATTTTACTGTTATATGTTTATTAGGGATGCGCTGTTCGGAGTTCGATTCGAACATCGCCTGTTCGCGAACTATGAACATTTCCACGTGTTCGCCGCATGTTCACCCACAATGCACCACAATAGAACACAATGCACTTTTCCACTGGCCTGAAGCTTGTAATTGGCTACAGCCTTGCACCTGACCACAGGTCAGGTGCAAGACTATGCCAATCGCAGCTCAGAGTCCTGATTGGGCAAATTTTGCCCAATCATGGGCTCACAGAGCTAAGTCCCGCAGCACCCTATATAAGGCTTCACACAGCGCTTCAGCACGTGTTTGAGAGGAGATTTTTGTTGTGTTAGTCTGCCACCAGCTACGGGGGGGGGGGTTTCTTTTCTACAAAATATCTGGGAATTGTTCTAATCTGTGTGTTCTCACTCCCAGCAACTATTTTGGGGGTCAATAATTTCTACAAAATATCTGGGAATTGTGGTAATCTCTGTGTTCTCACTACCACCAACTATTTTGGGGGTCAGTAATTTCTACAAAATATCTGGGAATTGTTCTAATCTTTGTGTTCTCACTGCCACCCATCCGGGGGGTCTCACTGATCTATAGGAGGTTTCTGGGAATTGTAATCTGTGTCTTCTCACTGCCAGCTATCAGGGGGTCCCACATACTTCTAGTAGATTTCTGTGAATTGTAATCTGTGTCTTGTCACTGTTGCCAGCTATCAGGGGGTCCTATCAGGGGGTTTTACTGACTTGTAGGTGGTTTCTGGGAATTGTAATCTGTGTCTTGTCACTGGCTGCCAGCTATCAGGGTGTCTCACTGAGTTATACCAGAGTTCTGGAAATCTTTAATCTTTTTACCAGAGTTGAATCAGAGTTCTATATATCTTTAATCTATATATCACTCACCATGTTAGACCAAAAAGGACAGGCAGACACTCCCAGGCACAGATAAGAGGGCAAGCAGCCTCTGTGTAGTGAGGCTGTGCCTCTGGTCGTCGTGGACGTGGTGCATCCTCTTCAGGGGCACGCTTGTCCTTGTTTCTAACTGGTGCTGGCAATCTTAAACAGCAGCAACCTACAGAGGATTTGGTGGATTGGCTAACCAGGCCATCCTAATCCTCCGAGTCCTCTGCCAGCCAGGCTTGTAGTGCTTTGCAGTCTACCTCAGCTGCCAAAGCATCTAATGCAGCCTCCATGTCCACAGCTACTCCTGCCGTAGCCTCACAACATACATGGAGGAGTCAGCTGAATTGTTTGACTACAATGAGAGTGACATGCTGCTTGAGGATGCGCAGCAAGTACAGTGCTCTGATTCAATCTCTGAGGTTAAGGAAGGGAATATAATCAACCTAGAGGAAGGGGGTGCCAGTGATGACACACAAATAACTGGCACTCATGTTTCCCCAGCAGCTGCAGCATACTGCCAAGTTGGCTCCAGTGACGAGGAGATAGTGGGTGATGACAATGATGATGAGGTCACTGACTCCACCTGGGTTCCTGATCGAACAGAGGAGTCAAGTGAGGAGGAGGAGGCACAACAAACACGAGGCACAGCGTCCTCTATGACCAACCGTAGCACTAGCCAGTCCAAGGCATCAGATGTCAGAGCTGCTCAGGTGCAGAGCGCTGTTGTCTCAAAGCGCACATCCAGGAACTCTGCTGTCTGGGAGTTCTTTAAGAAATGTGCAGGAGACCGCACTGTTGCTATTTGTAATCTGTGTCAGATGAGGCTCAAGCGTGGGAAAGACACCGGACGCTTGGGTACCACGTGCTTGAGGCGACATATGACCACTTGCCACGCATCCCGTTGGCACAAAACTTTGCATAGGTCCTCCTCCTCCTCCTCTGTCTCTACCCCACTATATGTCCTGCCATGTCATTGCCTGCTACAACCTCCACTGACAGGGATGATGCTACAGTAATGGATGTACCAGGTCCTTCCTCACAATAAGACAGCATCCCATCATCTGAAGATTTACACAGTCAGATTACGTTGCCCTAGCTGCTGCAGCGTAAGAAAAAATATAGTCCCAACCATCCCCAAACACAGCGTCTAAATGCCAGCTTAGCAAAATTACTCTCATTACAGCTGCTGCCTTTCCAGCTGGACTCTGCTTCCTTCTGTGAATTTGCTGAATGTGGTGTACCACAGTGGCAGGATCCAAAACGCCATTACTTTTCACGGATGGCCATTCCAGCACTATACCAGCACGTGGAAGACCATGTTATGGAGCAGGGATCTCAAACTCACGGCCCCCCAGATATTTTTGCCTACAAGTCCCAGAATGCTTTGAATGCAATAGATGGCCGTGGAATCATGGGAGTTGTAGCTCAGAAACATCAGGGGGGCCAGAGTTTGAGACCACTGTTATGGAGTCATTGGGAAAGGCAGTCAGCAGCAAGGTGCATGTGACTTTAGACACGTGGTCCAGCAAGCATGGACAGGGCTGTTACATTTCCTTCACGGCACACTGGGTAACTCTGATTGCAGCTGGGAGGGATCCAAGATGGGATTCTGTGCTGGAGCTTGTTTATCCACCATGCCTCCAGAAAGCTGCTTGTATGAGGTCTGTCTGCTCCACCACCACCTCTCCCTCTTCCTCCTCATCCTCCTTCTCTGTCTCTGGCGAAGTGGCAGTTAAACCGGGTTTAAGGCTGGGGTCAGACGAGCGTAGTGTTCACGTCCGTGATTGCGCCTAAAAGTACATCCGTGATAGCATGACAGAAAGCCCATTGGAGCCCGACACACGAAGTACTTCCGCACTGAACTGCGGACGCACAACGGCCGCGGCCCATGGACGCAAGGCAGGCAAGAACGTACAACCCCCTAGAACGGCCGCACAAAGTGCGCTGCGTCCGCAATGTCCGCATAGCTTTGTGTGTGAGTGATGGAACGTGGTCAGATGGACTGCATTTATACGTCCAGCATTTTTCACGGACAAAATGGTTTTGCTTTTTAATTTATTTTTCCTCCTACATCCGTCAAAATCTACATCAGTGAATAAACGGACTGTGTGGCCACTACTGTGTCTTCCGTACTGACGTACGTCCGTGTGCACGGACGTACAGTCCGTAGAAATCACGCTCGTCTGACCCTAGCCTTAGTGGCAGGGGCTATGCAATGGCTCAAGCTAAAAGATGCCATACTGTGCTTGAGCTGGTTTGTTTAGGGGACAGGAGCCACACCGGGCCATAAATTCTGTCAGCTCTGCAGGGGCAGGTGCAGAGATGGTTAACACCACACCAGCTTGAGCTGGGAATGGTCGTCTGTGATAATGGCAGCAACCTTCTCTCCGCCTACGCCTGGGTAAGTTGATGCATGTACCATGCCTAGCACACATCCTAAATCTGGTGGTACAGCGTTTCCTAACCAGGTACCCAGAGCTGGCAGAGCTTCTCAGCCAGGCCAGAAAAGTCTGCAGCCACTTCAGATGGTCATTCCCAGCAAGTGTTCGCCTGCCAGAAATTCAAAGAGAATTCCACCTTCCCACAAACCGTCTGATCTGTGACATGCCCACCAGGTGGAACTCGACATTAGCAATGCTGCAGTGTCTGCACAAGCTGCAGAGGGCCATCAACGAGTACCTGTGTGAGTATGGCACAAGGACAGGTTCAGGTCAACTTGGTTTTTTTTTTCACCCCCCCCCCCCCGCAGTGGCTGATGATCAAGGATGCATGCACTGTACTGTCACCATTTGAGGAGGCAACGAGGATGGTGAGCAGGGACAGTGCATGCATCAGTGACACAATTCCTTTAGTGTTCCTGCTGGAGCACACTCTGCGGGGAATTATAGATGTGGCTCTAGAGGCAGAGCAGCGTGAGGAAGAGGAGGCCTTCCCTAGCTCTGAAGGCCCCAGTCTTTCCGCAAACAGCATTCCTGCGGGTCTTCAGATCAGACAGGATGAGGAGGAATATATAAGTAGTGGGGGCATTGAAGGTGGGGATTCCTCAAGGGAGGGTTTTGTGTGCCCAGAAACACAAGGACTAGTACATGGCTGGGAGGAGGAAGTGCACGATGGGGTCATCCTCATTGACCATGAAGATTCGGAAGCTAATGCCACCTCCAACCTATGCTGCATGGGCTCCCTTATCCTGCAAAGCCTGGTAAAGGACCCCAGGATTTGTGCTATCAAGGAGAGGGATCATTACTGGTTGGCAACCCTTCTTGATCCCCGATACAAGGGTAAAGTTGCAGAGCTCATCCTGCCCGCACAGAGGGAGCACAGGATGAAAAAACTTGAGGATGCTCTAAAGCAACACTTGGTAACCTACCAGTGCCTGGAAAGGTGTTACACAAGTGATGACACAGGTGCTTCTGAGGCTGTGGATGATCAGAGGAATAGTGGTGAAGGCCGGGGCCATTTGACTGATGCCTTTTTAAAAATTTTTAGTCCACGACGCCCAGGGACGTCAAATGTAGGCACCCATTGCCAACGTCTTCACCGTATGGTGCAGGACTACCTAGGGGCAAGGGCAGACCTGGATACCTTTCCAGCAGATGATCCACTGGCTTACTGGGTGTTGAGATTGGATCACTGGCCAGAACTTAGCCAATATGCTATGCAGCTACTAGGTTTCCCTTCATCCAGCGTGCTTTCTGAAAGGACGTTCAGTGCCGCTGGAGGTTTTGTCACAGACAAAAGAGTGCGTCTGTCCACCGACTCTGTAGACTGACATTTATAAAAATGAATCAGTCCTGGATCAGCAGCTATCAATCCCCTGATGCTGACATAACTGAATAGATCAGGGATCTCTTCTACATTCCCAAAACCTCCACCACTGCACTCTTCCACAAAACCACAGAGGGGTTACTGTATAATGGCACTTGCTGGCCTGGCACCAAAGGCACAATATTTGGGTGCACTGACGCCTTTACCAGATTTATATAATTTTAACTTTTTTGGACCGCAGGGTCCAACCCTGCACTCTTCCACAAAAGGGTTACGGTGTGAAGGCACTTGCTGCCATGAAAGGCACAATATTTGGGTGCACTTACGCCTGTACCAGATTTATATAATTTTTATTTTTTGGAACGCAGGGTCCAACCCTGCACTCTTCCACAATACCCCAGAGGGTTCACGGTGTGGCGGCACTGTTGCCAACACTAAAGGCCCAATTTTAAAGCACCTTAAGTTTCACCATAATTTAGCCAAAAAATCACTAAACTTGTTCTGCGTGTCCGAGGTCTCCTCTTTTAATACAGACTACCGCCCCAAGCAGTTGTTTATGAATCGATTAAAGGAAAAGCGTTTACCGTCATTTGAAATGTCATTTTTTTGTTTTTAAATGTTTCTATACATCCTACAAATCGGCCACTTCACGGGCAGGTTATGGGGACCTCCTAGGCACGATATTTGAAGGAATTTTTTATTTTTAACCCTTATTTCATGGAAAACTAACTGTCCCTTTTAACCCTTTCGCTGCTGAGGCATTTCCCGCCTCTGTGCTGAGGTCATTTTTACCGATTTTTGCTCATCATGTTTAAACGTGTTTTGAAGGCTTATTTTAGTATATGACCCAGACATATTATATATCGTTCTTTCCGTCAGACTCGGCAGATTCATAATATGTCATTATTATAAGTATACGTCATGACCTGTCTGTATGTTATAACAAAAAATGCAATAAAATATGAATTTTCAATAATTTACAATGTGTAAAGTGTTTTTTTTTCACATTTTAACATTCAAGCAATTGCGGTTATAGTTTGTATGGGGTGCGCTTGTTAAAAAAATTAGAGATGGGGTCTCGTTACATTTTTTTTGGGGAAAATTATGTGATTTTTTTTTTTTTACAAACGCACCGCATACAAAAACGTTAGTGCAGCATTATTGTTCACATTATAATTGAAATGGGAACAATATTGCTGCATTAAGGAACCAAAAAAAGAAAAAAAACCTTTTTTTAATAATTTTTTTTAATTTTCTTTTTAAAAAAAAAATTTAATTTTTTTTTTTTTAAAACTTTTTTCATACTCATGTTTGGTATTGTTGGAACGGCCATCCTCTGGCCGATCCAACAATACCAAATATTAACCCCTAACTGCCACGGATCGGGAGATAGGGGGTTCCAATGAACCCCCTATCTCCACCGTTGGTGGCAGTTAGGGGTTAACTCCAGGACTGGCGTCATCGTGCTATGCACGATGATGCCAGTCCTCAGGGGCATTCCCAGAAGCTTGGCCGACATCCAAGATGTCAGCCAGCTCTGGGAAAGGATCACGAACCGGCGCCGATTCGTGATCCGGCCTCCAAGGGGTTAATGCCAGGTACCATTTGGAAGGGCAGGCTGTGCCCTTCCAAACGGTGCCTGGGTTAACCCCCTGCATGCCGCCAATCGGGAGGGAGAGACCTCCCCCCCCCTCCCTTTCAGGCGCCTCCTCCGCACATGCGGGGGGGCACCTGAATTAGGTGTCATCGCGCCCCCGCGATGACACCTAATTACTCCGGCGGCGGTTCTGGGTGCTGGGCTGACATCGAGGATGTCAGCCCGCACCGGGGGGGCCAGCGATCGGCCGAACGCTGGCCCCAAAGGGAGGACGCGCTGAGCGCGTCCTCCGCAAGGAACGATACTGCGGGTGGACGCGCTGAGCGCGTCCTCCGCAGTGAAGTGGTTAAAACCGTTTTTTAAAAAACTTTTTGTACTTTTTTCCTGTCCCCCAGGGCACTACCCGGACCCCCATACACCTTTTATGGCAAATATCTTGCATATATGCCCTCTTGCAGGGCACTCTAAAAACCGAACTTTTGAGTCCCATTGAGTTCGGTTCGAACTCGAACTTTTGAAATTGTTCGAATGCGAACCGAACACGGGGTGTTCGGCTCATCCCTAATGTTTATGTGTTATTTTATATTTGGTGGGGTTGTAGCTGTGGCGGATAATAAATATATATCATTCCACAGGACAAAGTAGTTGGAGTTATTATTGTGTGGAGTCTTTATTTTATCTCCTTGTGGACAGACGGTCGTCAGTGGGCGTCTTAATGGCATTTATAAAAATGATTGAATTGCATTGGTTTTTAGTCACGTATATCCCGCGCTGATTCTGCATGCTGCGCTAGATGTCACTACTTGCGCTAGATGTCACTACTAAATGCAATTTTATGTTTGTGTCATTAGTGTCAAACAATAATTATTACCCACTGATGTGGCCATTATAAGTGTTTTTAAAATGTAGAGAACCTACAAAGCTCATTTAGCGAGATATCTCTCATCATTTCAGAAGGTTCACTGTCGGCTATCTCAGCGTGACGATTTCTTCCGGCCTCACAGCTCCGATGTGCTTACACAATGCATATCTTAAACTAATTGTCATGTTTTTATATTTTCATTTGATTTGGATACATTTTTATTCAGTGCCTTATGTGCCGTTACTGTATCCAAGTTGATTACATATTCAGCAAATTACTGGGTTATTGCTTTTTCCAGAAATGTTTCTTTCCGTCTTGGTGAAATATCATTTTGTAAACATTTTATGCACGTAGCGTTTGGCACAGAACAAAAAAACTTTAGCACAGTGGTGTCAAAATCAAGACTGACCTGACAACAGGCTCGATCAGCTTGTGAGAGCTAAAACGCCAACACTACATGTAAAATCTAGTGCGAGCCGCTAAAATGTAGCACCAGACGATCCGCCAACAGATCACCTTGTCCACGATAGTCAGTGTACAAGATTCATTAGCGAATGTTAGGGAAACGCTAAGACCCGGGCTGAGACCCAGCGCTAATGCATTGTATGGTTAAAAATAAAAAGCGTTCCAGTGCATAAAAGCCTCTATTTATTTATTTATTTATTTATTTATTTTTTTAATTTATTTTTTGTTTTAAATAATCGATGTGACGGATCCGTTCTCTTCCGCCTGTCCTGACTCTCCAGACACCCCTTCGTTGTGGTCAGCCCGGCTTCTGTTCCTCTGCCCTGGAGCCGTTAGGAATTTATAGAAGGCCGCTCTCTGCCTTCTGAGGTTGAGTGTGGAGTGTAGCGTAGTTTGAAATAAAACACCAGACGCGGCTGTATGTTTTAAAAACGGATTCTCTCTCTCTCTGAGCTCTGAGAGTTCTGACCTTTTAATGAACAAAAACGCCACCATTTATGCTGAAATCCAACAGTCATAATTTGCATAAATGACGCACCTCGTCCTACCAATATGCTAATTACATTATGTCAATTAGATATTTACAATAAACATTCTTTATATTCTTTAGCCTTTAGCTCACACAACATTTGCATAATCCATTGTTCTAACACATCAGATTAAAGACCAACACTATCACAGATCCCTTGAATTAAACATGCAGCCAGATAAAGGGGAAAGCCCTGTTGCATAAATTACACAGCAGTAAAGCTTGTTTACTGGCTATACAAAAACACATTTACCTACAGGAATATAAGTATATTTAAAACTAAAGTTACGCCATTTTACACTAAACTAATTTAAACTAAAACCAAACAATGTAATATATATTAAAAAACACACGATATGGGGGGGCGTGGCCGGCTGCCGAGGAGAAAGGTCGCATGTTGTTGGAGCTCCGCAGCATTCTCTTCTCCCCAGGCATTTTTTGTGAACTTAAACCGCTGATTACCTTCCCTGGAGACCCTGGGCGGCTGGCCAACGGGATTGTGCCGACCGGAGCCCGTTTTCCCCCCCTCCGGTCCAGAGACTCGCCTGTTAGACGCCATCTCCGGCTGGAGGTCGCCGCTGGCAGCCATTTTGCGGCCTACTTTGCAGATTTTCCTGACTCCTGGTTCTGAGCTGGGGTCCATGTCGGCTTCCGGGGGACGGAGGGCCCACGTCTCCCGGATGTGCTGGACGCCGTGCTGCAGTTACTGGGGGATGCGGACGACGAGAGCCCTGTGACACGGGGCGATATGCACCGCATATTGGAGATGCTGCGCTCCGGCCGGAGACTCGAAGATTCAGCCAGCGGCATTCCCGGGAGCGAGACGCTCGCGGGGGTGCCACATGATGGTGTGCTGTATGAGAAAGCGGAGGCTGAGGAGCTGCGGGAGGGAGAGCCGGATCCCCCGATTCTGCTGTTCGTCCCTCCGGAGGGAGCTCTGACCACGAGGCGTGCCTCTGCAGTGCCCGCATGTCGAGATTCGTATGGCCGGCGGCAACTGGTGGGTGTGCTGGAGGCACCTGCCAGCATCGATCGGGACATGGGGATCGACTGTCTACCCACCTTTGAAAAAGAGATTCCGCCTGGTTTCATCCTGCGGTCCCCTGCCTTGGAGCTCCCTGCGGCTTTGCCTTGGATGGCCGGAAACCCTGGTGGCGGTGCGGGCGAGGGCCTACTTGATATGCCAGCTTTCTATTTTGCCGATAGGCCTCGCCTGCTCTGCCTCACCCTGCCTGCACCACGAATTCAGCTGTTTCGGGACACTGGCTGACATCAGGTCTGCATTTTCTCCCCCTTTACCTGTTTAAAGGCAAATTGCTGTGCTCCCAATGCTGCCCCCCCCCCCTTCGCTTAGAGACGCTTTGGACACCATTTTAGTTTCCTTTTCCCGCTGACTATCCCCGGCCGGGGATAAAAGAAAAAATAAATTTTGCTACTGATTGATACTGATTTATGCTGAGTTCATGCTGAACTTTTATTTTCTCTGAACTGTACCTGCTGACTTTTTTTTTTTTTGTGTCCCCCCCCACCAGCTTTACAACGTTTTTTCTGAGCATCTTTAGAGATTCCCCCTCCCTTTTCGTTTTACATGTTTATGAGTACACGCTGCCTGGTCCTGCGTGGCCAACCTTGGTGGTCGAATTGTGACCTTTTCGCAAAATAAAAACAAATTTTAAATAAAAAAAAAAAAAAAAAAAAAAAAAAAACACACGATATAAATTGAACATAAAGTCTCTTGGGGTTTGAAGCATGGAGCGTTACATCAGCTCCATGACAATCGGAACTTCAAATTTTGCCTGAAAAAAATCCAGAAAAATACCTAGTAAATTCTAAGAATTCCATAAATAAAAAGGCTTTTTGCTGCCGATTAAAAAAAATAAACGGTTGAATAAATAAAGTTTAAAAATGATAATAATTTTTCCATTGAATCCTATAGGCTTCGCACACGGCAGATTTTCCTATACAATACATCTTCTCACGTTTCCCCAAAGCACGCCTGTTTAACCACACAATGCATCTTTTACACGTAAAATACATCCAGCGAGCCCAGAGAACACCTGTGCTGCATTCCTTTCAATTTCCTGTTCATTTTGGGCAAGGACTTTTGAAGTTTTTTTTCCTTTTTCTTTTCTGTCAGTTACAACCAGGGTTAAGAAGTAGGTAAATTTTTGCAATTGGTGCCGGGACCAAACGATCTGTTAGAATAGTGAAAGTGCTCTGCAGCGCCAGCCATGTTAAGTATAGGACGCAGTAAGTACTGTAAGCTTGCGCTACAAATCGGTAATTATTGCGCACTATGTGTTTTTTGCCATTTGTAGCAAGAGGCAAACTATCTGTTGGTCTGGCGCTAGACTGAATTTACCTGGCGCTAACGCAAAAGCAGGCTGACGCTAGGGTTAGCTCACACCAGCTGATTGTGCCCAACATGTCCACCTCCCTCATATTTCTGATGACGTTTCCTGTCTTTTTCTGCTGGAAATGGTGGAGGTTCACTCCTTGTTAGATCTTTCTGATGTTAGAATCTCTTCTTGATTCCTGGCTGGAATAAAGTTGATGATCATGAGCTTGACATCTGGTAGTCCACTCCAACAAACATAGACGCTTATGAAGGGGTTTTAAGGCTATAATGAAAATAAATATAGAGCGCTCAGAAGGATCAGTTTAGTGGAATATTTATCTACATGCTCTAATCAGGGACGCTCAACCTTGGCCTAGGGGTGGATCCAGATAGAAGTTTAGGGAGGGGCACTCTATCATTTTTGGCTCAGAGATGATGTTCTGTTCATAATGGCAGCAGCATTATTTGCTTTATAAGTGAAGAACTGACAGTTTCACTGCCTTAGAACAATACAAAAAAAAAAGAACCTTCACCTCACCACTAGGGATGAGCCGAACACCCCCTGAGTTCAGTTCAAGCCCGAACTCGAACTTCCCATTTTGTTCGGGACCGAACTTCCCATTTGTTCGGAACCGAACCTGAACCCGAACTCCCATGCAAGTCAATGGGGCTGAAAATGTGGTTTTTTAGAGTGCCCTCCAAGAGGGCATATATGCTACATATTTGGCATAAAAGGTGTATGGGGGTCCGGGTAGTGCCCTGGGGGACAGGAAACAAGGATAAAAAGTTTTAAAAAAAACTTTTTAAAGGGACAGTGAGTTTTCCATGAAATAAGGGTTAAAAATAAAAACGAAAAATTCCATCAAATATCGTGCCTAGGAGGTCCCCATAACCTGCCCATTAAGTGGCGGATTTCTAGGATGTATAGAAACACTTAAAAACAAATAAATGACGTTTCATATGACGGTAAATGCTTTTCCTTTAATCTATCCATAAACAACTGCTTGGGGCGGCAGCCTGTATGAAAAGACATTTTAGGACGCGCAGAAAAAGTTTAGTGTTTTTTTGGGCTAAATTATTGTGAAACTTATGCAGGCTTTGGATGAAAGTAACAATAGGTGCTTTAAAATTGGGCTTTTAGCGTCGGCAACAGTGCCGTCACACCGTAACCCCTCTGAGGATATGAATCTGATACAGGCATCAATGGAGGTGCACCCAGATATTGTGCCTTTAATGCCAGGCCAGCAAGTATTATCATACAGTAACCCCTCTGTAGTATTGTGGAAGAGTTCAGGGGTAGACCATGTGGTTGGTCCTATATTGAATTTTTTTTTTTTTTTAATCTGGTAATGGGCGTCAGTGCACCCAGATATTGTGCCTTTGGTGCCAGGCCATCAAGTATCATCATACAGTAACCCCTCTGTGGTATTGTGGAAGAGTGCAGGGTTGGACCCTGGTTTTCAAAAAATTAAAATTATATAAATCTGGCACAGGCGTCAGTGCAGCCAAATATTGTGCCTTTCATGGCAGCAAGTGCATTCACACCGTAACTCTTTTGTGGTATTGTGGAAGAGTTCAGTGCTGGAGGTTTTGTGCATGCAGAAGACATACCCGATCTATTCCGTTACTTCGGCATCAGGGGATTGATAGCTGCTGATCCAGGACTGTTTCATTTTTATAAATGTCAGCCGGTATACAGAGTCGGTGGACAGACGCACTCTTTTGTCTGTGACAAAACCTCCAGTGGCACTGAACGTCCTTTCGGAAAGCATGCTAGATGAAGGGCAACCAAGTAGCTGCATAGCATATTGGCTAAATTCTGGCCAGTGATCCAATCTCAACACCCAGTAAGCCAGTGGATCATCTGCTGGAAAGGTATCCAGGTCTGCCCTTGCCCCTAGGTAGTCCTGCACCATATGGTGAAGACGCTGGCAATTGGTGCCTACATTTGACGTCCCTGGGCGTCGAGGACTAAAAAAATTTAAAAATGCATCAGTCAAGCGGCCCTGGCCTTCACCGCTATTCCTCTGATCACCTGCAGCCTCAGAAGCACGTGTGTCAGCAGTAGCACTTGGTAATCTAACAGTGCCTGGAAAGGTGTTACACAAGTTTCGCTTTAGAGCGTCCTCAAGTTTTGTCATCCTGTGCTCCCTCTGTGCGGGCAGGATGAGCTCTGCAACTTTCCCCTTGTATCGTGGATCAAGAAGGTGTGCCAACCAGTAATGATCCCTCTCCTTGATAGCACGAATCCTGGGGTCCTTTAGCAGGCTTTGCATCATTAGGGAGCCCATGCAGCATAGGTTGGAGGTGGCATTAGCTGCCGAGTCTTCCTGGTCAATGAGGATGACCGTATCGTGCACTTCCTCCTCCCAGCCACGCACAAGCCCTTCTGTTTCTGGGCACACAAAACCCTGCCTTGAGGAATCCCCACCTTCAATGCCCCCACTACTTAAATAGTCCTCCTCCTCCTCCTGTGTGATCTGAGTAGGACCCGCTGGAATGCTGTCTGCGGAAAGACTGGGGCCTGAGAGCTAGGGAAGGCCTCCTCTTCCTCCCGCTGCTCTGCCTCTAGAGCCACCTCTATAATTCCCTGCAGAGTGTGCTCCAGCAGGAACACTAAAGGAATTGTGTCACTGATGCATGCACTGTCCCTGCTCACCATCCTCGTTGCCTCCTCAAATGGTGACAGTACAGTGCATGCATCCTTGATCATCAGCCACTGTGGGGGGGGGGGAAAACCAAGTTGACCTGAACCTGTCCTTGTGCCATACTCACACAGGTACTCGTTGATGGCCCTCTGCTGCTTGTGCAGACGCTGCAGCATTGCTAATGTTGAATTCCACCTGGTGGGCATGTCACAGATCAGACGGTTTGTGGGAAGGTGGAATTCTCTTTGCATTTCTGCCAGGCGAACGCTTGCTGGGAATGACTGTTTGAAGTGGCTGCAGACTTTTCTGGCCTGGATGAGAAGCTCTGGTAGCCCTGGGTACTTGGTTAGGAAACGCTGTACCACCAGATTTAGGACGTGTGCTAGGCATGGTACATGCGTCAATTTTCCCATTGCGTAGGGCGGAGAGAAGGTTGCTGCCATTATCGCAGACGATCATTCCCAGCTCAAGCTGGCGTGGTGTTAACCATCTCTGCACCTGCCCCTGCACAGCTGACAAAATTTCTGACCCGGTGTGGCTCCTGTCCCCTAAACAAACCAGCTCAAGCACAGTATGGCATCTTTTTGCTTGAGCCATTGCGTACACCCTGTCAGGCGTCGGTTTAACTGCCACTGTGCCAGAGACAGAGAAGGAGGAGGAGGAGGAGGAGGAAGAGGTGGTGGTGGTGGAGCAGACAGACCTCATAAAAGCAGCTTTCTGGAGGCGTGGTGGATGAACAAGCTCCAGCACAGAGCACCGTCTTGGATCCCTCCCAGCTGCAATCAGAGTTACCCAGTGTGCCGTGAAGGAAATGTAACGACCCTGTCCATGCTTGCTGGACCACGTGTCTAAAGTGACATGCACCTTGCTGCTGACTGCCTTTCCCAATGACTGGATAACATTGTCATCCACGTGCTGGTATAGTGCTGGAATGGCCTTGCTTGAAAAGTAATGGCGTTTTGGAACCTGCCACAGTGGTACAGCGCATTAAGCAAATTCACGGAAGGGAGCAGAGTCCACCAGCTGGAAAGGCAGCAGCTGCAAAGCGAGTAATTTTGCTAAGCTGGCATTTAGACGCTGTGCTTGGGGATGGTTGGGACTATATTTTTTCTTTCGCTGCAGCAACGTAATCTGACTGCGTAAATCTTCAGATACTGGGATGATGTCACATTGTGAGGAAGGACCTGCTGGTACATCCATTACTGTAGCATCATCCCTGTCGGTGGAGGTTGTAGGCAATTGCGTGGCAGGACATACAGTGTGGGTAGAGACAGATGAGGAGGAGGAGGACCTACGCAAAGTTTTGCCCCAACGGGATGTGTGGCACTTGTTCATATGTCGCCTCAAGCACGTGGTACCCAAGTGTCCGGTGTTTATCCCACGCTTCAGCCTCCTCTGACATAGATTACAAATAGCAACGCTGGGGTCTGATGCACAGTTCTTTAAGAACTCCCAGACAGCAGATTTCCTGCATGTGTTCTTTGAGACAACAGCGCTCTGCACCGGAGCAGCTCTGACATGTGATGCCTTGGACTGGCTAGTGCTACAGTTGGTCACAGAGGATGTTGTGCCTCGTGTTTGCTGTGCCGCCTCCTCCTCCTCCCCCTCCTCCTCACTTGATTCATCAGTTCGATCTGGCACCCAGGTGGAGTCAGTGACCTCCTCATCATCAATGTCATCTTCACCCCCTATCTTCTCGTCACTGGAGCCAACTTGGCAGTATGCTGCAGCTGCTGGGGCAACATGAGTGCCAGTTATTTGTGTGTCATCACTGGCACCCCCTTCCTCTAGGTTGATTATACTCCCTTGCTCAACCTCAGAGATTGAATCAGAGCACTGTACTTGCTGCGAATCCTCAAGCAGCATGTCACTCTCATTGTAGTCAAACAATTCAGCTGACTCCTCCGTGTGTGATAGCGAGGCTACGGCAGGAGTAGCTGTGGACATGGAGGCTGCATTAGATGCTTTGGCAGCTGAGGTGGACTGTAAAGCACTAGAAGCCTGGCTGGCAGAGAATTCGGAGGATGAGGATGGCCTGGTTAGCCAATCCACCAAGTCCTCTGTATGTTGCTGCTGCTTAAGACGGCCAGCACCAGTTAGAAAGGACAAACGTGCCCCTGCAGAGGATCCACCACGACCAGAGACACAGCCTCCCGACACAGGGGCTGCTTGCCCTCTTATCTGTGGCTGGGAGCGTCTGCCTGTCCTTTTTGTTCTTTCAGACATGGTGAGTGATATATAGATTAATATATACAGAACTCTGATTCAACTCTGGTATAAAGATTTAAATAACTCTGGTATAACTCAGTGAGACACACTGATAGCTGGCAGCCAGTGACAAGAGACAGATCACCTTAATTCCCAAGTGTTTTAACTAAATTAGTGAGCCACAAAATACAGCGTGGTACTTTTTGTATGACGAGACACAGATCACCTTAATTCCCAAGTGTTTTAAAGATATTAGTGAGCCCCAAAAAAAATTGCTGGCTGTGTGACGAGACACAGAAGATCACCTTAAATCACAAGTGTTTTAAATAAATTAGTGAGCCCCAAAATACAGTGTGGTACTTTTTGTATGACGAGACACAGATCACCTTAATTCCCAATTGTTTTAAAGAAATTAGTGAGCCCCAAAAAGATTTGCTGGCACAGTGACAAGACCCAGAAAATCACCTCAATTCACAAATGTTTTAAATAAAGTTGTAAACCCCAAAAAAACTTGCTGGCACAGTAACAAGACACACATCACCTACATTCCCTGATATTTGGTCGAAATGAGACCCCCCAGACCCCCCCAGTAGCGTGGCAGACCGGCAGTAACAACACACACAACTATCTGCTTTGAAATCTCCTCTGAAATGCGTGCAGAATCAGCGTGTTGAAACCTTATATAGTGTGCTGCGGGACTTTGCCCAATCAGGACTCTGAGCAGTGATTGGCATAGTGCTCAACCAGTCTTGCACCAGACCTGTGCTCAGGTGCAAGGCTGTAGCCAATTACGAGCTTCAGGCAGTGGGAAAATGCATTGTGGTCCATTGTGGTCAAACATGCGAACACCCGGAAATGTTCGGGGTTCGCGATCTGCCCGAACAGGCTAAGTTCGGGTCGAACCCTGAACCGTCCGAACCCGAACAGCTCATCCCTACTCACCACCCAGCAATGCGGCTGCCTACATTTTAAATGACGCAGTGCTTATTACACAGAGTTTCATGTCCACATTTGCTCCTGGCACGAAAAACAAGAAAATGTGTTATTGTAATGGTATTGTTCACTTTATCATTGAAAAGTGGACAATACTGCTGCTTAAGAAGAAAAAAAGGGGACATTTTTATTTTATTTCATCTATGTTTTTTTAATATTATACATGGTCACTTTTGGTATCATTGGAAAGGGCAGACTCTGGCCTTTCCAGTGCAACCTCAATTCACCTTGTAGGTCCCTTTGACACAGTGGTCCAAATGACCGTATATCTCCTGTAGTGGGATTGCTAATCAGGGGGCACATGCGCCCTGTGCCCCTTACCTGGATCCACCAGTGTCTTGGCCCTCCAGATGTTTTGTAACTACATCTCCCATGGTGCTCAATCACTCATTAGGTTGACAGAACCTTGTGGGAAATGAAGTTCTAAGACATCAAGAGGGCCAAGGCGGAACATGTTGGTTTTAATGCAACACTACAAAGCGACCATCAACGGCAGCTATAAAAGAAACGTCTGTATAAAATCTAGAGGATAGTAATGAGAACATAATTGGTAAATTACATAGTTTGAGAATGTACAACGAAAATAATGAATATCCATACATTCCATTTGTCTCATTTTTTTGTCGGTACAAGATTTCACATTTTTCTGGGCATGAATAATGGTTGGGTTCTTTTTTATTTTTTTGCGGTTTTATGTTTTCATTTTGGAAGATTGGCTATTAAATAGTTTTATTGAGCTTATTCGGTATTTTGGAAAGTGAATAAATGTATATATACTGGGCCAAATTACATTCTTCACGCAAAAATGCACGTGCAACGTGTGAATTTGTGTGCCAAGCGTTAAACGTTTATGTGCGCAAATCAATGCTGGAATTACAATCCTCGTGCATTTTTTCATCCGTCGATTAATAACGCGCGTTAAACGGATGCGCACAAATGCGCGCACAGTAACGTTGCGTGCAGAATCATTGTGCAATCAGAATTAAGAACCACAATTAAGTTTTTGCCCCTGCCACAGTCAATCTGAGCAAATATGCTGCAGCAATAATAAATGCACGCACAACTTCTCAAATTTACTGCATTGGTTTGGTAGGAGTAGAATGTGTAACTATGCTTTGCTGCTTTTTCTCTTTTTTTCGGGCTGGTGTGTTTGGTTTCGGCCAGGTTGTTCAGATTTGCCATTTACACCAGCTTTTAGGAGTTGCTGAAATTATTCGCGCAAAGGCTGTGTGTTAAATCCTGCGCATAGATTGTAATACAATCCACATACCAGCGCACAAACGTATTTGCGTTCACAATGAATATGAGTATAGGACGCGCGCAGTACAGTATGCTTGCGCAGGGTTTGCGCAGGTTCACCCGCAGTAGACGATTCCGTGCGTTTGTTGCGCTGACAATGTAATACGACGTTCAGCGCAAAGGGTTTTACCCCTCGCGTTAATGTGTTTTTTTGCGCCGGCGCAAACGTTTGCGAGAAGATTGTAATTTGGCCCACTATATTTATTTGAACATATCTCTATTTGATATATAGTGCTATTTTGATAACCAGGAAAATGTTGATTGCAAAAGGAAAAATCTTAAAACCATGCGCTCACTTGAATAAAAAACAATGGATCGGAATCCATTCAGATCGTCCTTATGACGTAATGTCGATTCAGATAGTCTTGAACTTTTTTTAAAAAATTTTTTAAAGGTTGTGCCATCACATCATGTTGTTCCAATGAAACAAATGAAATCCGAATCGATTCGTTTTTTTTTTTTTCTCAGTTCGCTGAACCTTGTTCATATTGCAATTCAGGTATTCGGATGCTTCCCAATTTCCGGAAAAATTTAATTCGAAATACGACTCTTAACAAAACAAATCGCATATGTCTAATACACAGCCTTTTGTTCTTGCTCAGCTGAGAGAGCGTTGTATTTATACCAGCGTACAGCAGCTATTTTAAGGATAAAGGAAATCCAGATGGGAACAAAAGCAAGTACTGTATAAACTGGCCGCAAAATATAGAAAGTAGTTAAAAACACGTAAAATCAGTTCCGGGCTCTGTTCCCACTGCAGTTGGGCAGCGTACACAGTGTTCAGTCCCACTTCATACGCCTGGAATTATGAAGTGGAATAAACACCTGTTACTTTATATCATGCATGTTTTTTCTTCTAGATTATAACTTTAATTCTTTCTGCTTATTTTTTATATAGTATAAGCATTTTAACATTCAAGCAAATTAAAAAAAATATATATATGTAAGTGTCTATAAGGGTTGTGGTGGAGGACTAAAAGTGATCTATATATATATATCGTTTCGGGCTGATTTTGATCGATTCAGAATTTCAGGTCAATTCGGCATTCTGTTTCAATTGGTTATTTCGTTTTTTTTTTCATTTTTGTGAATAATTTTGGATTGATTTGTATTCAGTTTTATGAGTTATTTCATTTTTTATTGGTTATTTCAGAATAGGAAAGAGATTACTACCAATAAAATGAAAGTCTTCTTTATTTATATTTAAGATTTTGTGGCATTTTTCAGGAATTTTTGGCTTAATCTTTAGGTTTCCTAACTTATTTTAAAGAAACTAGGCTTTTTTCCACTATAGTTTTCAATGTTAAAAAATCCCTGTTTTTATTAAATATTTCTTAAACTGTTTATTTTCAAACAGCCATTTTTTTGTATTTTTTTGTATTTTTGGCATTTTTCAGGTATTTTTGGGTTAATATTTAGGTTTGGTAACTTTATTTTAAATGTCATAAATGTCATAATGAGGTCTGTTTTTTCTTTGCTGAACGCATGCAGCTGAATTATTTTCTTACAGTCTGTGTGCGTTCAGCAATTGGATACATTACATTGTGTCAGAACATGGACAGTTCCACTTCCAAGCCTGCCAGCGTTAACCATCGACCTGATTGTGAAATAGATTGATAACATGTTTCACTTTCACACTATAGACAGTTCCTGAAAGTGAAACATATTATCAATCTATTTCACAATCAGGACCATTAACATTTATTGTGTTTTACTTTTTTGAAAATTAAAGAAAAAAAAATAAACAATGCACCGCTTTTTCTGCACATGTGTTAGATCTTATAGAAATTCCGAGAACGACTTTGCTCTAAATTTCTTCTTTATCAATTAGAAGACCTTTTTTCTTCCGTTTCTATGCGACACACAGATGTTTTATATAATATATAAAAAAAAATGTAGAACTTACTGGCTTTAAATAAATTAAATGAAATCCACTTTAAATATTTTGCCGTGTTAATCATCCTGCCGAACGGCACCGAAACACAAATACATCACTAATTGCTCCACAGTTTCAGAAACAAATTTCCGTTTGATAACGTACTTCTCTAAATTTAAATTTAGATTTCTAACTTTAATTAGCGTTTTTTAACATGATTCCATGACGGTGTTTCAGTTCTCCTTCTATAGTTGTACTTTTTTATACCCTTCTCGGGCTTTCCGGCGCTGATTGCACAGCTATAGCTTTATCTTATTTGCATCTTAATAGATATGAACAAAAAGAGACACAAAGTTGGTTCACAGCTGACAAATACATTATTTCTTTCTCTCGCAGCCAAAGATTTTTTTTTCTTCCAGTGTGATTCATTGAACGGCTGAAGAACTCTAATCCTAATGCTACAAGGTGGCAAACAAAACACATCCTCCTGGCAATAAAACTGCAGATTTTTCTTTTTTTTTTTAAATTTTATCCCAAAACCTATGAAGAACCAATCACTAAAATTGTACGTGGCAAGTGTGCCCATTGTCCATCTATCCTTGTAATCAGCAATACCTTTGTCTGGCTTCAGCCAGTGGAGGTGTGTGTTTGTTCACAGAGCAAGGTGTGCTATTCTGGAGGGAGAATAAATTGGCGGATTACAATGGAGCAGTTATTAACTCCTCATTTTGGCTGTTATGTTTTTTTATCAATTTAAAAAAAATGCTTAATACAAAAAAATCATCCACTGACTGGATGCATATACAAGAACAAATATGAAACATCCACTGTGTAACCAAAGCTCCCTCCATCTTTGTGCCCTAACCCTCACTATACACGGCCTCAGTGCCTGTTGGAGAAGGGTGAATGTTGGCCTCCTGCCAAGGAACCATGGAACAATGGGGCAAAGTCAACTCTCAATTACAATCGGGGTTATTCAGAAAAAGGTGAAAACCAGGAGAACTGGCAGTAGAAGAGAGCAATTTGGAAAGTGAGATAAATGGGAGAATTTTTCTGATCTGGCTATTTTGACCTAGAATTTTCACTTCTCCTGCCAATTCTCCCGAGTGTCACCTTTATTTGAATAGACTTGAATGGGCATAAGTGGACACCTAAGGGTTAACCTGTGAAATGTCTTGGTAAGCTGATTGCTTACACAAACTAAACTCCTAAAATACTATCTAACATATACCTATTGCTCTTGCTGTCTGTGTAGTTGTTTGCCCTTAGATTGATTCAATGCTGTTTATTTGCTAATCCTGTCTAGTTTGTACTGATCAGGTTCCTGTGTTCCCTGAAAGAATTAAAATCCCCTAATGTAGATAATGTATTCTCTTGACTGGGTCACTTTACCACCACCCCCTGTTTCTCCTATAAACTGGTCTCCATTTCAAATTAAGGATCATTCTTCTTCCATGCACTAAGTCTTGTCTAGTGTTTGGGGAGAGGTACATAGAAACAGCAATACCTCAAGTTCTGGCTGAGGGCTGGGAAGGATGGAAAGCTGCTGTGGATCTGATTGACTGGAGAGCAAAGGAATGAACGCTATAACAGGTTCGGGTCTGGTCCTCAAGCCGGACACCAGTCAACCCCAGGTGCTGGTACACACAGCTGCTGACAATAGGTTGATAGGAGAAACTGTAGGACCGCTGCTTGGGAAAAGACCAAATAGAGTTGTCGGAGAATGTGAAACCATGAACATTTGTGAGGAATCCTTAAATGTATCAAAAAAGGCTTGTATACTGGAGTGATTCTTGATTTAAGGTCACAAGATTAAGCTGTGATTAGCTGATCCATGGCAGAACATATGCACTAGGCCAGTCAGTGATATTTCTATCTCCCCATTGGTCCACACAACTATATTGCTGTGCATCTTCTGTTATGAGAGATTTTAATCTGGAAATAAAATGGTAAAAATGGTTGTGTATTCATTCATGCAGCTAAGACTCTGCGTTATCGTCGATTTAAGCCTGATTTAATCGAGGTTGACTGTGATTTTAGTTTTGTGAAAATGGAGGACTCTATTTATTTTTAATTGACTGGTGCAGAGGAGAGTCGACGGGTTGCGCAGGTGTCTTCCAAATCTGGCAGCTACAGTCTGCCGGTGCTCAGATGTAGCGTCCTTCAACTAAGAAATCCAGAGTCCTAGATTTTTCACAGAGGTAAGATTGCGTTTGACCTTGATTAAACTGTGCTAAATCGAGAATGTCGCCCAGCCCCACTCGTAGCTATAGCTATTAATTTTAGACACCCCAGTGGTAGGATTTTTATTGTAGAAAGAATCAAAATATTGTTCTGAAAATTCTTCCTTAAGTTCCTACTTTTGTTTGCTGTTACCCATCTGTTCATTTCTTCCTATGTCTGCTCCAGAAGGTTTGAGACTGTGCTGGTCATTCCATCACGAAGAGATTTTTTTGTCTCCTTCTAAGGCTAGGGTCAGACTGAGGCAGTGCGAACGCGCGTGCAGCCGCACTTAATCACGGCCGCACTAGCAGCAGATGCCGGGCAATGACGGCCAATATACGAAGTACGGTCGCACAAAAGTCCGGCTGCGCAACGCAAGTGGAAAATGAACGCATTTTTTCGAGAACGTGAAACCGCAGGTACTGACGTACAGAGTGCGCTGCATCTGCTAGCGGCGTGTGTGCGTGATTAGGAGACGTCAGACGCTGCTAATGTCCGGCCAACATAACGTCCAGACACAAAAAGTGTTTTATTGATGATCCGTACAAAATCACGGACGAAAATGCGTATAGTATGACCACTATCACGTATTCTGTGAAAAAATGCGTCCATTCGTTCGAACGCACTTTTTCACAGACAACATAAAAATGCGTTCGTCTGACCCTAGCCTTAGATAACCCTGATACAGTCTGGAGGTATGTTTGGATCAGTACCCGACTCACTTTCTGCATGTCACTGAATAGAGGTCCAGCAAAAGAACCTCAGATCATCAAACTTCTTCCTTCACATGTTTGAAAGCTAATGCCACACAATGAAGATCCTTCCTTTTGCCTACTTAAAAATATAAGGGTTTACTCTACAAGACTTTCTTCCACTATACAGTAGACTGCCGATGCTTCATCATCACTCAGCCAAGCCACCTTTTCCTATTTTTGCTGTCATAGCAGTGGGGTTTTTTACGCCCCCTCAACCTGTCAAACCTGCAGCTCCTCAACCTGTCAAACCTGCAGCTCCTCAACCTGTCAAACCTGCAGCTCCTCAACCTGTCAAACCTGCAGCTCCTCAACCTGTCAAACCTGCAGCTCCTCAACCTGTCAAACCTGCAGCTCCTCAACCTGTCAAACCTGCAGCCCCTCAACCTGTCAAACCTGCAGCTCCTCAACCTGTCAAACCTGCAGCCCCTCAACCTGTCAAACCTGCAGCCCCTCAACCTGTCAAACCTGTAGCTCCTCATCCTGTCAAACCTGTAGCTCCTCAACCTGTCAAACCTGAAGCCCCTCAACCTGTCAAACCTGAAGCCCCTCAACCTGTCAAACCTGTAGCTCTATCTTCTCCGCTAATCTGAATGAGCCGGTCTTCACAAACATGGGGCCCTATTACAATCTTCTCGCATACGTTTGCGCCGGCGCAAAAACGCATTAACGCGAGGGGTAAAACCCTTTGCGCTGAACGTCATATTACAATGTCAGCGCAACAAACGCGCGTATTTGTCTACCGCGGGTGAACCTGCGCGAACACTGCGCGAGCTTACTGTACTGCGCGCGTCCTATACTTAACATTGTGAGTGCAAACTCGAATGAACGCTGGTACGCGGATGGTATTACAATCTATGCGCAGGATTTAACGCACAGCCTTTGCGCGCATAATTTTAGCAACTCCTGAAAGCTGGTCTTAATGGCAAATTCTATCAACCTGGCTGAACCCAAATACACCAGCCCAAAAAAAATACGCAGCAAAGTATAGTTACACATTCTACACATACCCAAACCAATAAAATGGAGAAGATGTGTGTGCATTTATTATTGCTGCAGCATATATACTCAGATTGACTTTGACAGGCGCAAAAACTTAACGTGAGATAATTGTGGTTCTTAAGTCTGATTGTCTGAATCGCGTGATAAAAACAGTCTGCACACTGATTTCAATGCGCAATGTTGCCACGCACGTATTTGTGCATGTCCGTTTTACGCACAAATTCACGCGTTTTGCGCGAGCGTTTTAACGCGAAGATTGTAATAGGGCCCATGATGTTTTATTAAAGCCGCATAAAACCACAGATCAATGTTTCAGTCCCTAAGAAAAATACCCCTTAAAGTACAGACACATTCATAACAATGTTTGTATGATTTATATCTATTTCAATTTTTTAAATATATTTTTTATTAAATAGGTTTGACCCTCAGATGTCACACACTCTCATTTAGAGAGACTCGGCCTGGGCATATTATATATTAACTCAAACGATTTTTCAACTGATTCCTTTAATAACAGGAGCCATTTATTTGCCACTATTATCAGTGATTGCATTTCTGTTATATATATATATTTCTCATTATCCAACAATATCTTGGCTCCCAGAGCACAATTTATATGACGGCATTCCGCCTGTATGATGTATGAATCCATTATCATGATATAAAAATTCCAAACATAAAGGGGAAATAAAACATTGCACCATATATGCTTTGTTTTGTCCCCTGTGACTTTTTCCATCTTTTCAATTCATATAATGCAATGCGACTGGGAAAAGGACATTTTTCTTCCTCGTTAACAAGAGACCATTGTAAAAAAAAAAAAAAAAAATCTGTAAATCCATCACTTTCTTTGGTAGAAAGGAGGGTCCAAAACCAGACTATGGGATTGAATTTAATTCCATCCAGTGACTGAAATCGGGATCTTTTTCGGCCATTTTTTTTTGTTTGGGAGATACAAATGCAGGATTACCGGCATTTCTGTCCCTGATTAACATTCGGATCGAATATCGGCTCTCGTGGCTAAATGTTTTAATGGTGATATCGGCTATATCGTTTCCATTCCAATTGATCAGTATGCTGACATTCCAAATGATTTCAGATGCTAAAAGGTGTTGAAGGAAACCGAAGGGAATTGGACTGAAATATTTTTTTTAAAATATGGGATATTTCTAATAGTCATGCTTAAAGGCACAATCTATATGTTACTGGCCAAAAATAAGCTTTTTATAGTGGTTTTACTGGCCAGCTTTTTAACGAGCCAGCGGCAGTTTTAAAATATCGGCATGAGCCAAAGTTTTTCAAATCAGCCGATATTTTGAGGGGGGTGAATAAAAAAAATGAATATATGTGGGGTACAATAAAATAGGACTTCACATTTAACATGATGAGCATAACATGCTCAAATCAGAATTGAAATGGCTCAGCAGTGAAGGGATTTAAAAAGCAAAAACATGTAAAAATTGGGTATTTCTAATCTCGACAAAATTTTGAAACTATTTAGCCGAGGTCTCTTTGTAGATTTTGGGGATTAAATTTCAAAAAAGTGTGGGGTTTTTTTTCCATTTTTTTTTTTCCATCATATTTCTTAATTTTTTTTATAGTAAACTTTACGATATGATGGAAATAATGGTATCTTTAAGTCCATTTTAATGGCGAGATAAACGGTATATAATATATGTGGGTTCCATAAACGAGTAAGAGGAAAATTAGACCTAAACACAAACAGAGCAGAAACGTAAAAACAGCAGAGGGCACTTTCAGGCTGACCATAGTAAAATCACTCGGTCACTATGGGGTTAAATTGAGTGAGTCCTATGTAAGTTATACATTAGAAACAAGTGTGGAAATGCAAATCCAAAATAAGGTTTTGCTCATATTTGAGTGAAATAATATCCTGAACGTTTTGCTACTAAACTTCTACTTTTATATTTACTTTTATACTTACTATACTTTCCTTTGACAGCTAATCTTGAAATTTTCCATATTGGGCATATACTGTATGTATGTACTTTGATACTGAAACCTTTCAGACTATGCTCCGTTCCGTTTTATTGTGTCGAATCCACAGGGTATTCCAGGTCTGTTCTGCCAGTCACCCTAGGAAATCAGTTTATCATTTTATGTTTTAATACCTTTTTGATATATTAAGAACCATAATTACTGCTGATTTCTTTTGTGTAGACTAAGTGCTGTGAGCTCCCTTCTCGGTTACATAACCCTTTAGCGTTTATAGCCAGTATAATATCCTTTATAATGTGAAATAGCTGGGCTGGCTTTATTCTTTATTAATACACTTTGATAATGCAAGTTATGTTACGTACTGTGCTGATGTCCCCAGGTGCCCGTCAGCATCGTCCTCGCTGCTAGCTGGCCGGGCGCCGAATGAAAAAGGGAATCCCAGCAGACACGTGAGATGCCAGGGGGCGGAGCCAGGCACGATGACGCGGCACCTCCAGGTTTAAAACCACAGGTAATGCATTCCAGCAATGCCCTAATGTGGTTTCTCAACCCCTTAGCGCTACCTTTTTGTATTTTGTGATTTCTCTTGTATACTGAACCCTGGCTAATGACTTCGGACATTCTCTGCCATTCTGACCCTTGGCAAACAGCTTCCGACATTCTCTGGCGTACTGACCCTTGACAAATGGCTTCCGACATTCTCTGGTGTACTGACCCTTGGCAAACAGCTTCCGACATTCTCTGGCGTACTGACCCTTGGCAAATGGCTTCCGACATTCTCTGGCGTACTGACAATTGGAAAACGGCTTCCGACATTCTCTGGCGTACTGACACATTGCTTTTGGCTTCCTAACATTTTTTGGTATTTGACCTCTGGTTTTGTTCTATTTACCCGCACTTGGCTGTAACATTTACCCGCACTTGGCTGAAACATTTACCAATTATAGGGATATATATTGACCGACCACTCCTAAAGATCGGAGGGAGAGGATAGTTGTGTTGCGTACAAGGATCATATACTGCATATTGTTGGGGATTGTGACACATTAGAAATACAACATATAATGGGTTCCAGAACATACCACGGCCAGCAAGCTCGTATAAGATGCTGACTCAATAAAGGAAACCCAATCGCACGATCACGATAAAAGAGGCGCTGGTTCACTGGAGTGATGCCATGGTTTGGTTCAAATCGTTCAAAGTCCATTCCATATGCAAACGGACTGCTATCACCCATAAAGGGCGTCCAGCACTGAAATGCCAAGGAAAACCTGCTTTGCGAGGGTCCTGAGAACAAGCAACCGCACTAGTGGTGTGCTCTACGATGGGGCCGTCCTTGGCATTTCAGGGTAATTTCAATCTGATTTGCATATAGAATATTCTTCTACGTAAAGGCCCCATCGAGCTAAAACCTTGAGACCTGAGCGGGGACCCATCATAGAGCAGGCCTCTAGAGCTGCTGCTTATTCTCGGGACCTTCACAAAACCTTGTTTTCGTTCACAATAATTATTTGTAATATTTATTCCATCATTAGACTCAGATGTTTCCACCGTTCAGATCATTCTCAAGCTTGATGAAGACCTGAATGGTCAAAATGTTAGAGGCCATTTTATGGTGGAATAAATATTGAAAATAATTTTTGGCCTGCCAATTCTTTTTCATACCTTTTTTTTACAAATATTGAAATTAATCACTGCAGGGCACATTTCTTTTTCATATGTTGGACATTCCCTTGTCCTGGTGGTGACGGCCAGTCTTCTGAACCCGTGGTAGCTCATTTTGGGATTTGAGTGCCTTTATTCGGCAATGTTGCATGCCAAGATAGGTTAGGCACCTTTGACACAATTTGAATTCTTGCGTTTTGCTCTTTGAAAGTTGACTTTTATCATATCGAAAGGACAAGTAAAGCTAGTCGTTTTTAGGTGTTATTTTTAGTTCTTTTATCAGTATAATTAATAATATTGTAACAAGTAAAAGCCGTGTCTCTGCTCAACCAGAACAAGATGAAAAGAGATGAAGAAAATGAGTCAATCAATTTGCCTTTTTCTGACTTCTGGAGTTTCTTACTCCTTTTCCAAACAATTAAACTTTGATCAATGAAGAGCTGGCAGAGCACTAAATTATCGAGAAAATAATCTCTCTGCGTGACGTATCGATCTTCTCGGTAGCCCATTTGGAAATCTGCATAAGGGAAGACCAAGACAACCTCATAGCTCACATGAACCGATCCATCGGAGATGAAACCATTGCATACTTAACAACTTGATACTCCAAAACCATCATTTCTTTGAGCTTCTTGACCCAAATGCATGCAATAATTTGTGTGTATATATGTATTAAATATCTCGCAAAGTGCCAAAATGTTTTCGAATGAGGTCAGGCTAAGCAGATCATTTGTACAAAATCAGGATGCGAATTGGATGAGTGACTGTATCCGTAATGTGATTTAATGAACCTGTGACTTTAACCCTTCATTACCATTAACGAGTATACTCTATCTTTAAAAGGACCTGCCGATAACCCGAGGTTTAGTATAGCGTGTATATGTGACCTGGCCTGATTCTGGAGCAGTGCAAATTTAAATTAGTTTGCAAATGGGCTCCAGAACATGTCTCTGATGTTTCGACACATTGGACATGACCGCCGATGTGTTGACATGATTTGAATGGCTTGCAGGTCCAGTTTTCCTTCACGGAAATGCAGAGCTCAAGCTGTAATGTAAATGTAGTAGCACTTTTTCTGCAGCAGAGGGAGTGCTCCAAGACTTGCCTACATTGACATATACAGCGGGACTGTGTGGGTAATGGAAGGTGGTTTTCCATAAAACCACTGGGTCCTGCTAGTGGGTTTATAGAAAATCACTCAGTTTTAGTGATGGGGCGAACGGTAAAGTCTGTAAAGTGAAGCACTGTATCTGATATTTACTGGAGCTTTCTGGAAAGCAGAATGGCAGACAACCACCCTGTGAATTTGGAGCAAGGCCAGGAACCAGAGGATTTCCCCTAGATCCAGGACAGATGGAAAATGTGTCAATGGAACGTTCCTGCAAAATTCTTTTGGTTTCCAACAATGTCCCAGAAATGCTCTTTGCAATAATCCCCAGTCTATGTATGCAAAGGCTTTCACATCTGGTCAAGTAGAACAGAAATCTTGAGGAACGCTGTTCTTCACTATTATAGCTGGGGGAACAGAGTCCCATTTGGCCCACACATTGGAAAGCTTTATTTATTTTTAAGGTTTCAGCCATATATCTGCTTTGATGTCAAAATAATTCTGATATTGGTGGCAAATCTCCTCAAACATGACAGCGGATACCTTGGGAAAATTAGCAAAACTCTGTATTTATATTAACGTTTTTTATTTGTTCTCTCTCTGCTTAAAATTTAGAATTTCGCCAATCGTTTCTCCATTAGAAAAAAAAGTGTAATTTAATCCTGTTAACATATACATTTTTACTTCAGATTTTTCGGCCTTAATTAGAGATCTGTTTTAGTTTCTCGAGACACCGTTTCAAGAAGCAAAGGCATAACCTAATTGGCATTAATTGCTGAACGTCGGGCCGGGAGACAGTTTTTTTTTTTTCCTTCAGAAATATCAGAGTTTCCACAGATGACTTTTTTCTCTACAAAACTCTCACTGCTGTCTTAGATCCAACTGCAACCGCAAACCTGAGGCTACGTCACATCTGCTCTCACATCCCCCCAGAGGTGGGTGGGAAATATTTAATCAGCGAAACTGAGAATATTCCTTCCATGAAGCAGATTTCACTTTTTGTGTGTTTGGATTTTCGGCTGCCGTATGTGTTCATGGGTCCGTTTGATCGTTGGCATCGACTGGCGGAATTATAAACTTTTAAAAGAATGGCATAAAAGGAAGATATTTTTGGGGGGCCCAATGCGTCTTCACTCTTATTCAGATCACCCTAATTGTATCTTCTTTTTTTATAGCTGATTTAATTAAAATGAATGTGTAACTTTATGGCCTGGTTCAGACGAGCGTTTTGAGAGAGGATGGTCCGACTGTGAGAGTGGACGTTCCTTCCACTCTGACGGCCGCCTCGCTGAGCGCAGTTAGTGCGCTCAGCACCTGCAAGGCTTGATCCTCCTATGGAGGATCGCGCTTTGCAACCCCATCGAACGTGCGTCTGCAAAGTGTGGCCGGCCCTGTCGAAGGGTCACAACGCTGCGACGGACGCCGTACGGGCGCACATGGTGCACTTGTCTGACCCCCGCCTATACATAAGCCAGAAAAGCTGTGTTAGGTACTCGCCCATTTGTGTTGTTTTTTTTTTTTTAGTATCTTGCATTTTATTACTTTGTATTTCTGTAACGACTGTAAAAACTCAATGCTCTTGAACCCAGGACATACTTGAAAACGAGAGAAATCTCAATGTATCCATCCCTGGTAAAATCCTTTATAAATAAATAAAAAAAAATCAAAATAGTTTTACAAAATTTATGCCAAATTACTAAAATCACTCATTCAAATTTTTAGGGTGCCCTGACCAAGGACTCTATTCCATAGTTGGTGCTCATGTAACGCCTCGATATGTAATGCGTGCCATCCATATTCCATTCCTTTATTCCATTCCTGACGCTACCCCCCCCCCTTAGTAATCCGTTTGCGCATCGTTTTTTGTTCGAGTGTCCGTGAGCTTACTGTACTAGAGATAAGAGGTGGAAGCTGAATGAGATCTGATAGTAGACACTTTAGTCTACCCCCTGGTGATGAGCTTTGCATACAACTCACGCAACGCAATCCTTATGAGTGGGTTTATTTATTTTATACATCCAACCTATAAACTCCATTCTATGCTGAATGCCACACAGTGAGGAGCAAGCGCTGTAAAGACACTGGTGGCGTGGTGACTGACAGTTTACAACACAAAATTCCTCGAAATGGATGCACGCAGTGACACGTATGGAGTAAAATATTTTCTTAACTAACCAATCGAGAACAACAAAGCACATGTAAGATATCAGCAACATAAAATAAACACAATAAGGACATTTCATTTTTAGGCGGTAGTGGCCCTTTAACCCCTTAAGGACCGCTGACGTACCATGTACGTCCTGCCCACGGGTCTCCCTTAGACCCGCGGACGTACATGGTACGTCAGCGGCGCCTAACCCCCCCTCCCGCCCGATACTTACCTCCCTCGCTGGATCCCTCGCAGATCTGGCAGGGAGGAAGCCTTCCCTCCAGATTTGCATGGGCCGGCGAGCTTGATGATGTCACCACGCTGCGTGGTGACGTCATCAGCAGGCCCCCCATTGAAATCAATGGAGGGGAGGGGGCTCCTTCGGAGCCCTTTATCTCCCCAACAGTGGCGACTCTAGGAACAATATTTAGGGGGGCAAAGAAGATACTGCATTCAAAACTGGGGGGGCACTAATAATTTTCACCACTAAATCATATCACCGAATAAAACTATCACCTGGTGTGAGCTAAAATACCATCACTAAAGGAAAAGTTTAGCACTAGTCGCTAAAACTTACAGGGTTATTCAGAGAGCGTGAAAAGCAGGAGAATGACTGAGGAATGAAAAATTCTAGGTCAAAATAGCCAAACCAGAAAAATTCTCCCTTTCATCTCACTTTCCAAATCGGCTATTTTGACCTGGAATTTTTCATTCTCCAGTCATTCTCCTGATTTTCACGCTCTCTGAATAACCCTGTTAGTGCCTGATGAACTACTAACAGATCACCTTTCCACGGTAGTCCATGAACAAGGTCGTTTGGCGCACGCTAGGAAAACTCTAAGACCCAGGCTGAGACCCAGCGCTAATGCAGTTGTGTACAGGATAGGACTGTTTTTTTTTTCCCAGTGCAGAGTGCCGGACCATACCTATCCCCCGCCCTCACAAGCTTGAATATGAACACATACAGTGAATAACCTCTCACCCCTGCATTATTAAAATCCTCCAAGGTGGCCGTATCATCCATGGTTTGATGCACACATATATTAAGGCTGATGGGCATTGCATGATAAATGCCACCCAACACATGTAGAATCATTACACTGCACTTAATAGATCCAAAAGGAAGGCCAGGTGAGCGACATTAACTTCCCTGCTGCAGCATATAAATAACACATGTTTCAGGGCAAGACTTATGTGTCCCTTTAAACTTGGTCCACACGGTCACCCTAATAATCACCTGCTTACATATTATGAATAACCCCCAGCATAAAATATTTAAAATTAGGCAATATATTAGAATTAGGATAGATGTGGATAAAGGATACATTTATAATGGAGCCGACTGCAACAGTAACGACAATGCAGACCACATCCATTGCTATGGTGTATGGGGCCAAGAGAACAACTGTGCTGCATTCCTTTCAATTGCCTGTTAATTTTGGGCAAGGATCTGTTTTTTCTGTTTTTTTGGAGCTAGCACCAGGGTTGAGCAGTAGGTAAAATATTGCAATTAGCGCCCCTCAAAAAATTTGCGTTGGCACCAAGTGATCTGTTAGCTGCAAAAGCGCTAGAGATCTCTTGCACTAGCCATGTTAAGTAAAGGATGCAGAAAGCTTGCGGTACAAATCACTAATAGCAACGCGCTAAGTGATTTTTCCCGTTTGTAGCGGGAGGCAAATAATCTGTTGGTCAGGCGCTAGACTCAATTAACCCAGCGCTAACGCAAAACCATGCTGACGCAAGGGTTAACCCACACCAGGTAATAGTGCCCTAAATAAGTGTATATATATATATATATAAATAAGATTCCAAAACCCCAGAGTAACGTGATGCAATGAGTAATGTGATGCAATGATACCTTTTTGTTGTACCTGATACTTAAATTCAATATTTTATTTGCCGCAATTCGGCAGTTTTCGCTGAATGTCTGATTGCTGCTTCAGCGACTCCACGTTTAGCAAATTACGGTGACCATTCGCTAAATAGGAAATTCACTACATTTTTGGCGAAATTAATTCCCCGAAAAGTGACGAAAGCAGAGGATCTAAAAATGACTAGACCCTTTAGATTCTAACTTCCATAGTAACCCCTAAAATGCCATAAACCCAGGGAAATACAATAAAAATAATAAACAATGTGGCACTTAGCCTACCCATTAACCCCTAAAATGCCATTAATCAAGGTAAAACATGAAACGAATACACTGTGAGGCATGTAGCCTACCCATTAACCCCTACAATGCCATTAATCAAGGAAAAAATAAAATGTATACTGTTAGGGATGAAGCCTACCCATTAACCCTTAATATACAACTAAACCAAGGCAAAAACTAACGTAATACACAATGTAATTTATAGTCTGAACATTAACCTCATCACTGCTGAGCCATTTCAACCCTGTGAAAATGTTTAAGTTTAAGTGCCTGTTATTATTTAATGTTTTATGACAATTTTTACTTCAAACTGAATATGGTCATGTTGGGTATCATTGGAAAGGCCAGAATCTGCCCTAACCAACGACACCTAGATCGTCCAGATACGATGCACAGGGACGGAGATACAGTGGTCCGAATAAGTGGAGGAAGCTGGATGCAGATTTTTGGTGGGGGGGCACATGGGGGGGCAAGGAATAACCTAGGGGGGGCAATTGCCCCCCTTGCCCCCCTGTAGAGTCGCCTATGCTCCCCAACCATTGAAGCTAGGGAGGGTTTCCCCTTTTCAGCGGTGTATAGAATTAACCATTTCGCTGCCGGATCGCGTTTCAGTGCTAATTGGCGCCAAAACGCGATTCGAACCTGGAGGGGGGCTGACATCTTGGATGTCAGCCAAGCCTCCAGGTCCCCCCACCCACTGACAACCTCACCATATGTATGAGGATGTAAGTGGGCCAGTTAATCCTCTAGCTGCCATGTAGAAATAGGGGGATCCTTAGGATCCCCTTATCTCCCGATCCGTGGCAGCTAGACGGTCATATTTGACATCATTGGAAAGGTCATGGCCTTTCCAATGATACCAAACATGACCAGGTTTGGTTTAAAAATTAAATTAAAAGAATAATAATAGTAAAAAATAAAAATGTTTTTTTAAAGTTTTTTTTGTTTTGGGGGGTTTAGTTAAATAGGACCTAGCCTGTCATCTCAAAATAATTAGCACAAAATGGTCAGAATGAGCGCAGCGCACATAGGTGAACTGGCTCAGCAGTGAAGGGGTTAAAAAGAAAAAACATGTAAAAATTGGGTATTTCTAGTCTCAGGACAAAATTTTGAAACTATGTAGCCGGAGTCTTTTTTGGTGGTTGTAGATTTTGGGGATTAAATTACAAAAAAGTGTGTTTTTACCATTTTTTTTTTCAGCATATTTCATTTTTTTTTATAGTAAATTATTCGATACGATGGCAATATTGGTATTTCTAGAAAGTCCATTTAATGGCGGGAAAAACGGTGTATAATATGTGTGGGTTGAATAAACGAGTAAGAGGAAAATGTGACCTAAACACTAACAGCGCAGAAACGTAAACACAGCAGCGGTCACTAAAGGACGGATTTGTGTAAAACCGCCCGGTCACTAAGGGGTTAAGCTTCACCCCTTTGGATAGGAGTCAGAGGACCAGACCTTTCCCAGATATACTGTCATATACAGGTCTATTCAGAGAAAGGTAAAACTCTGGAGAACCTTTGGAGAAGTGAAAATTCTAGGTCAAAATAGCCAAAGCAGAAAAATTCTCCCATTTATCTCACTTTCAAAATCCGTTACTTTGACCTAGACTTTTCACTTCTCCAAAAGTTCTCCAGAGTTTCACCTTTCTCTGAATAACCCTGTTATTGTTTCTAACTTTGTGACCCAATTTAACAAATACTGTCGTTCAAATTACAAAATCAGGGGTCCTTTACATTAAGGGCCCTATTACATTCTTCGCGCAATTTCGTTGGGCAGCGCATTTTTTTTGCGTGACACAAAATGCGTTAATGCGTGAAAATTAACGTTGGTATTACAATCCTCGCGCATTTTGTCATCCGTCAAAAAATAACGTTCGTAAAGCCGACGCGCAAAACCAGGAGAAATACACGCCAAACGAAGAGAAATATGCGCGCAGTAACGTTGCGCACGAACATCAGTGTGCACGTTATTTTCGCGGGATTCAGCCAATCAGACTTAAGAAACTCAATTTACTTTAGTTGACCTTAATTGACTACTTTATTTTTTGTGCCTGTCAAAGTAAATCTGAGTATACATGCTGCAGCAATAAAAAAAAAAACGCACGACACCAACACCAGCTTTTCAGAAACGTTAAAATTATGCGCGTAAACGTCGTTCGTACGAATTTGCACATCGATTGTAATACCATCCGCGTTTCTGCGCACGAACGTATTCGCGCTCACAATGTTAAGTATAGGACGCGCAAAGTATCGTTCGCGCTTGTTCACCCGCGGTAGACGAAAACGCACGTTCGTTGTGCTTAGATTGTAATACGACGTTGCGCGCAAATTGTTTTTCCAATTGCGCGAAGAATGTAATAGGGCCCGAAGTGAATTAAACGGCCTCTCATGTTAGAATTACAGATTTTCAGTATTGCCCTTATTTTGCGGAACAATGTCCATCACAGCATGTCATTTCTCTTCAGCCCCAAACATGTGATTACTTGTTCTTTTTGCAGTCTTGCCGATGAATAGATCAGTGTGTCTTTATGTGGGGTGTATTTTGACCTTTTGTTCTAATGAAATAAAAAAAACACATTTTCTTGTTTTTCTGACTATAATGTTCTTTTACTAATGTCGCCTACACTTTCTAAAATTCCAAAGCCTTTTTTTTTCTGCAGTTTTAGATTTATTTCAGTCTAATTTCTTTAATTTTAAGCTGCTATTTTATATTTAACTTGGTCGTATTCTTTTATTTATTTATTTTTAAATAGCAATTTTTTATTTAACTCCGTTTAATCTTTTTTGTTAAGCCACAATTTTATATTTAACTTGTTTTTTGGTGGGTTTTTTTTTTTCCTTGTCATGAATGGACTAGGGCAGCATCATCATCTTGTGCTGGAAATAGACCTGTTTAATTGACCGTCTGCAGAAATATTTATCATGATAAAATGAATACATCTGAAAACCGACACTTGATCCTTTTCCTGGGCAAATTGTATTGCACCATATTTAAATTTCCTATGTCCCTCTAAGGCTAGGGTCAAACGAACGCATTATTTGCAGCGACCGTCAAAAAGTGCGTCCGAACGCATTGACATATTTTTTCACGGAATGCGCGAAAACGGTCATACGATGCGCATTTTCGTGCGTGATTTTTTTACGGATCATCAATAAAACACTTTTTGCGTCTGGACGTTATGTAGGTCGGACATCTCCTAATCACGCACACACGCCGCTATGCCACGCAGCGCACTCTGTACGTCAGTACTAGCGGTTCTGCGTTCTCGAAAAAATGCGTTCATTTTCCACTTGCGTCGCGCGGCTGTACATCGTATATTGGCCGTCATTGCCCGTCATTTGCTGCTACTGCGGCCGAGATTAAGTGCACCTAAACGCACGTTAAAAATGCGTTAGTCTGACCCCAGCCTTAATTGACCGTCTGCAGAAATCTTTATCATGATAAAATGAATACATCTGAAAACCGAGACTTGATCCGTTTCCTGGGCAAATTGTATTGCACCTTATTTAAATTTCCTATGTCCCTCTAAGGTAAGAGCGAGTCTAGGAGCTGCACGTTGAGGATAAATATGGCTTTGCTGTTTGATGTTTTATTTATTGAGATGGGCATCATTCTTCGAGCTAAATATAAACCCTTTACTCATGGAAACCCGTGAATCTAGGTCTTATTTAGTTTCATCTAAATGTAAAATTTGCACTTTGGAGGAAACAAACCCATATATAAAGATCCGTTTCTTTATTAAACGTGGCATTTCTTTTATAGAACTGAAATGCACAGAAGAGATTTGGAACCAGCTTTCTATTCTGCAAATAAGGTGAAATAAAAAAAAGAATCAAACCAGGAAAGTCTCTTGAACAAATAGATTTGGAATTCAATGTATTTCTAGAGTTAGTCACTCACATATTTACAACCACTTTGCTACAAAGTGATTTTAAGACAACAAAACTGAAAAATCAATGGTTTATTGGAAAGTCACTGGGTGATTAACCCCTTCACTCCCAAGATCAAGATAACTCAGAACGTCAAAGGCACCATCAGGTCCCGATATCGAGTTATCTCGATCTGCAGCTCTGAAGGACAAAAGTAAAAAATAAATTTGTTTGCTGCAAATTAATTTCGTTTGCTTTTGGGCTGCAGAAGGGTCCTCCAATGTTTTAGCCCTGTGGGCATAATGCCCAAGGTGCTAAAACTGTTTAAAAACGGCTGAAGAATGTCCCAACGTATCGAGCTTTCAGCAGCCGATGCAGGGAACCCACGAGCTGCAGCTCAAACCGCTGTAACTCAATTTGGCCAGTAGATGGCGACATCTGCCTGCAAATAAGTTATTACAGCAAGAAATAAACTGAGAATATTCCCAAATATTTCTTACTGTAGAATTAACTAAAAACAATTGTTCAAAAAAAACACTGATTCCTTGGCGAAATGCCAAGATTTTCGGTGGTTCAGTTCGACATGTTAAAACGGTCAAATCCCTTAGGATTCAATGTTAAAAAATATTACCTTTTTTATAATTTCTTTTATTCAACCATTTATTCGTTTCAGTTTCAGCAAAAAAGCCTTTTTATTTATTTATTTATTTAGAATTTTCAGTATTTTTCACACGTTTTTTAGGCGATACTTTTGATTGCCATTTTTTTAATTATTCAATAACAGACCGTTTTATTATATTTCATAGGACCTCATTTATTATTTCCATGCATTTTCATGCATCTTTATTGTTTTAAACAACTTTAAAAAAATAGCAGATCCCCCCCCCCCCTCCAGTTCAGGGGCATTCGGCAGCTGATCGGCTTTTGGTGGTCAGTTCGGTGGGTTATCGGCTGCCATTAGTGGCGTTTGGCGGATCCGGTTCGGCACCCTTCAGGAACCCTGTGGTGAATACAGAATTCCGGCAAACTTGAATCGCCCTGATCAAAAGAGCACCAAAATTTCAGTGAAATTTTGGGTCTTTTTGAAAAACCCCTTAAATGTTTTGCACCAGCCCTTGTGTTACCACATAAGTGATAATAATAAGAAAAAGGAAACTGCAATTTAACCTTATTTGTATGATAAAATGTTTCGTTACCCAGGCATCATATCTCCTTTCTACAAAGGTACGAATTTATGTATTATTGTGATTTTACAGCAGAGCAGGAAATCTTTCGAGTCCGGCTCAATAAAGGTTATTAATATGGAACGCATACCAAACGTTCACACTGAAAGATCGCTCGGGATTCTGGAATCTGGTTTAGAGGACTCTGCCTTATGACTTTTTTTATTATTGATTTTTTTCATCCTCTTTGACAGTAATAAATGTAATTTTCCTTTTTTTTTTAAAATTCATTCGTGTTTCCATTGAGCACTTTAGATTGATGTGCATCATTCTTTTGCCACGTAACACAATATCCATTGAGAGAGTTTCTAATTCATTCTCTTGTACAGATGAGCCCAGAGTACCTTAAAGTGCCTTCGTTACAGGCTTGGCATTGAATCCAATGCTCTTTATTCAGATCTATTTGGCTTTTATATTCTTTTTTTTTTCCTATTGGTTTTTGTTGCTGACATCTGCTATAAACTTCAAAGGAGTTGGTGCCACTTTGTTCTTTTCCCTTAGGCCGGGGTCAGAAGAGCGTTTTGAACAGCGGAAGTAACGTCCATGTGAGTGGACGTTCCTTCCACTCTGACGCCGTCTGGCCGCCTCACCGAGCACAGTTAGTGCGCTCAGCGCTGCAAGGCTCGATCCTCCTATGAAGGATCGCACTTTGCAGCCCCGTCAATGCGCATCATAGCACTTTGACGGGGAGGCTTGCTGCACAGACACAGCACGGCCGCTGGCGATGGCTATTCATGCGCGCGCCACAGCGTGTGGCCGGCCCCGTCGCAGCGTCACAACGTCACATCAGTACGGGCGCACATAGTGCCCTCGTCTGACCCCAGCCTTAAATGGATCGTGACGTGCGTCACTATGAACTTGGGGTGCATGGGCCTAGAGATGTATTTGGGAGGTGCAGGCCTGAGGTTCTATATTGTTTCCCTGCCTGCTCCTATGTTGAAGTCACCATGTACCTGTAGGGTGCAGTTTGTTTGTGTAATCTGTGTTATGTATGAATACTGTTATTGTCTATGTGCATCCATTACTATCTGCTAGGGATGTGCGTTTCGGGTTTCGGAATTTCGGAATTTTCACGAAATTTCCCAATTCGTGTTTTCGGATGCGGCCGAATTTCCGAAAATTTTTAGATCCGAAAATGGCAGATCCGAAAAGTTTTCCGAGCCGAAACGAAATATTTTCGGAATTTTCGAATGGACTTGAAATGTGTCAAATCGAAATTTATTGCTTTGAAATGAGGAGAACAGACGTTCCGAAAAAACAAAAATTTCCGAAATTACGAAAAGTCGATACAAAAAATGAGCAAAGTGACATGAAAATACGAAAAATGGTCGATATTCCGAAAAAAAATGTACATGAAAAACGAATCGAGCCGAACCGAATCGAAACAGAAATCGGTCGAAACGAGCCGAATCGAAAAGTTTAAAAATCCGAAAAATCAAACCGAAAAAAAAATCGGTGCACAAGCCTACTATCTGCTGATAAGAGTACTGTGTGGGTCACCTTAGTCTTTTCCAACTCCCACTATCTGGAATGTGTCTGTATCTGTTAAAGGTTTGAATGGATATTGTTCTGTCGTGCTTGCCAAATGTTGAGCAAAACTAATCCCATTATCTGTCCCTGGTCTAATTATGTCCCAGACTCCGAAGAGAGTGGAGAGCAGAAACCTCAGAACAATATCCATGGGGAGGTATTATGATGAGGTGCAGTAGGAGGCCAGGGTATCGGTTTCCATTGGCTGCCAGGGTTCGTCTGGCACTATTATATTATTTTCATTAAAGACTGAGACCGTTTTTCTGACTGTTCTAAATAAACCTCAAGATCTGCGTGCTACCTCATTTCTGGGGGATACTATCGGCGATACTATCACCACTCTATGCATGTACCCGTCCTTCAACTTCGGCTAAGGGCTAGAGAAAGGTGCAAAATACTGCTGGTGGGAGAACGGGGGTCTGGCAAGGAAGCGGCATTAACAGATGTGACCCAGTCGAGGTACTGAGATATAATCTGTTCAACACACATCTGCTAATAATGCCAATATATTTCTCTTTCTCTACACTGATCGACCGCAACATTAAAACCACCTGCCTAACACCGTATAGGTCCCCCTCACTCTGCCTAACCAGCTGTGGACCCCACACGCCCTAAGCATTTCCTGTGATATCTGGCACCAAGACATTAGCAGCGGGTCCTTTAAGTCCTGCAAGTTGTGAGGTGAGGCCGCCATGTATCGGATTTGTTGTTCCAGCACATCCCACAGAAGCTCAATCAGATTGAGATCTGGGGACTTGTGATTGTTGTGGCTGATTAATGTAATTAATACTTCACAATTAAACAATTTTCTGAACTTCATTATACACTTACAATAGAGAAGAAGATCCCATTTGGCTGCCAGCAAGATAGTAAGATACAGGAGCAGAGGGACAGTGTTGCCAGCTGGAACTTAGATACTTACGTAAATGTCCATAGAATTCTGTAGAAAAGGTCTTAGCTGGTAGTAAAGTACAAGCGCAGCTTCAGATCCCAAACTCTATTTTTTAAATATTAATTTTTTTTGCTTTTTGCAAAGTAATAAGAGCACTTGCAGTATTTATTATTTTCTTTAACGCTGAATGGTAAAGTATTCATCTTTTTGACGTAAGACTTGTCACTTGTTCACATGATAAATACGTGTAGTATATTTTTTTGTAATTTGCCTTTTTTCTTCTTTTCTTATCTTTTGGTTTGTTTTTCTTTAGGTTTTCGGTGAAGACACTAATAGACCGTTCCTGCTTTGAGACAATTGATGACTCCGCGCCAGAATTTGTAAATTTTGCTTCTATTTTGGAGCAGATCCTAAGCCATCGCCTGAAAGGTAATTACTAGACTACAAAGATGTATTTCACTCTGTTCTGTGATGCCCATCTACAGGGAATTATATATATATATATATATATCGGCAGAGTATAGTAGTAGTAGTAGGGATACTTTTTTTTTATTGGGCTAACGTAACATTTAAAAGACAAAAGACAAACTTTCGAGAGTATTCGTCTCTTCTTCAATCTACACTGACAGGGTTATTCAAAGCGAATCGAAAAGTCACCTCACGTTCGGTGACTTTTCGTTCTCTTCAATTCAGTGTGATTTGGCGATCTCATTTCGGCGACCCTGCGGTGTATTCAGCAAGAACCACAGGGCCGTTGTAATGCAGGGAAAAGCCGCCGCAAACCCACCGAACACTCACTGCAAACCCGGCGAACGCACACTGAAACCCGCAAAAACATCTGGATTAACCCCAGCGAACACGCCGGAGAAACCCAAGCAGTCGCCAATCAGAGCGCAGAGCGGCCGCCTGAATAACCCGACATCGCAGACAAATGGAGTGGGAAAAAAAATAAAAACGGTACGCTTGAATGTTTGAAAAGTGAAATGCTGTTTGCAAAGAAACTACTGAACAAAAATGTCTGAAATTTACATATAAGATCCAATGAGTGATAATAAAAAGGGCTGTTACAGAAAAAAGAAAAAACGATTTTAAAAAATCTATAAATAATGAAACTTTTTACTGCAGAATATTATAATAAACGGTTTATTAGATATTGCATTAAAACGGGAATATTTTTAACATTGAAGCCTATGGGATTCGCCTGAATAAACCCGTTGAATGAAACCACCGAAAAGCAGGGCAATTCGGCAACTTTTCACTGCTGGTTTTTGTTCTCTGAATAGACGAAGCATTGCTTCTCTATGGGGAATTCACTGCCCTCGATCAGGCACCGTTTGTGCAGGCAATTCGCCAACGTTTGGCGAACTGCCTGCTGTCTGAATAGCCGAATGGCCAGGAAAGGTAACCGTACGCTGAATTTCACTGTTCGGTTACCCTTCGGCCACAATTCGGATCTCTTTGAATAACCCTGTGTATATCTATTTATGTGTGTTTGTGTTTAGACTCTTCCTGCTGTTCCCTGGACCGATGTGACTTATCGTAGTAATGTTTCTTGGCAACGTAATCCTCTCTGCTCAAATGCGATCGATTTGTACTTCAGAGATTTCCTTGCTTTTATGAAAAGATTTATTTTAGCACTTTTAATCAGAATTCTGTTAAATTCTCAGTTGGCATGAGGAACCAATGCTGCAATCTGGGGGGGGGGGGACCGACCCTGGTATCTTCAGGAACCCAGACTCTTTCTAAACCCTTTGCAGCTTGTCTAACAGGGTTATCCAAAGAGATCTGAATTGCTTGAGAAAGGTAACCGAACGCTGAAAATCAGCGTTCGGTTGCCTTTCCTGGACATTCGGCTATCCAGAGAGCAGGCAATTCGCCAAATCCTGGCGAATTGCCTGCACATACGGTGCCTGTTCGGTGCCTGTTCGAGGGCAGTGAAATCCCCATGAAAAAGCACTGCTTCGGCTATTCAGAGAACACAAACCAGCAGTGAAAGGTTCCCGAAATGCCCTGCCATTCGGTGGTTTAATTCGGCAAATTTATTCAGGCGAATCCCATAGGCTTCAATGTTAAAAATATTCCCGTTTTAATTCAATATCTAATAAACCGTTCATTATAAAATTCTGCAGCAAAAAGTCTCTTTATTTATAGATTTTTTAGGATACTTTAAGCATTTTTCTGATTCTTTTTTTTTTTTTTTAAAAGTCCGATTTCTTTTTTTCAGTTTACTTATTTTTTTTGTAACAGCCCTCTTTATTATCATTCCCTGGACCTCCTGTGAACATTTCAGACATTTTCGCTCAGTACTTTCTTTGCAAACAGTGTTTCATTTTCCCAGATTCATACAAATGGTTTTGCTAATTTATTCACCTCCCTCTGTCTGCGTCACAGCTGCTTCGGCTCTGTGTGATTCGGCTCCTGCTCGGGTTTTTCGAAGGTTAATCCAGATGTTTTTGCTTGTTTTCTGCATGCATTCGGTGGGTTTTGCGGTTAGTTTTCGTCAGGTTTGCGGCAGCTTTTCCCTGCAATTCGGGGGCCCTGTGCTGTTTGCTGAATACACCGCAGGGTCACCGAAATGCAATCGGCAAAAGGAACCGAATTGAAGAGAACGAAAAGTCACCGAACGTGCGGTGACTTTTTGAATCTCTTTGGATAACCCTGTAATGCCCTGCCATTCGGTGGTTTAATTCGGCAAATTTATTCAGGCGAATCCCATAGGCTTCAATGTTAAAAATATTCCCGTTTTAATTCAATATCTAATAAACCGTTCATTATAAAATTCTGCAGCAAAAAGTCTCTTTATTTATAGATTTTTTAGGATACTTTAAGCATTTTTCTGATTCTTTTTTTTTTTTTTAAAAGTCCGATTTCTTTTTTTCAGTTTACTTATTTTTTTTGTAACAGCCCTCTTTATTATCATTCCCTGGACCTCCTGTGAACATTTCAGACATTTTCGCTCAGTACTTTCTTTGCAAACAGTGTTTCATTTTCCCAGATTCATACAAATGGTTTTGCTAATTTATTCACCTCCCTCTGTCTGCGTCACAGCTGCTTCGGCTCTGTGTGATTCGGCTCCTGCTCGGGTTTTTCGAAGGTTAATCCAGATGTTTTTGCTTGTTTTCTGCATGCATTCGGTGGGTTTTGCGGTTAGTTTTCGTCAGGTTTGCGGCAGCTTTTCCCTGCAATTCGGGGGCCCTGTGCTGTTTGCTGAATACACCGCAGGGTCACCGAAATGCAATCGGCAAAAGGAACCGAATTGAAGAGAACGAAAAGTCACCGAACGTGCGGTGACTTTTTGAATCTCTTTGGATAACCCTGTAAGTGTCAGAGATGTAAGGGTCCCTCTGTGCCACCCAGGACTGGCCCACCTAGATGCCAAGAAATTTCCCAGTGGGCCGCAGCATCTGGAGCCAGTAAGGACACTCTGACTCTCCAGTAAGGCTAGGGTCAGACGAGCGTGATTTCTACGGACTGTACGTCCGTGCACACGGACGTACGTCAGTACGGAAGACGCAGTAGTGGCCACACAGTCCGTTTATCACTGACGTATATTTTGACGGATGTAGGAGGGAAAATAAATTAAAAAGCAAAACCCTTTTGTCCGTGAAAAATGCTGGACGTATAAATGCAGTCCGTCTGACCACGTTCCATCACTCACACACACAGCTATGCAGACGTTGCGGACGCAGCGCACTTTGTGCGGTCGTTCTAGGGGATGTACGTTCTTGCCTGCCTTGCGTCCGTGGGCCGCGGCCGTTGTGCGTCCGCAGTTCAGTGCGCACGTACTTCGTGTGTCAGGCTCCAATGGGCTTGCTGTCATGATATCACGGACGTACTTTTAGGCGCAATCACGGACGTGAACACTACGCTCGTCTGACACCAGCCTAAGGCGGCGTTTAATATAGTGCACACCAGGTAGATGTGCAAGGTGAGCGCTGTCCCACCAGGTAACACTTTTTATGCCCTTGATGGACCACCAGGGATTTATCCCACTCAGTGTAATATAAGTTAGGCAGAGGAGGGGACAAAATGTTTTATTGCTAATTATTTTACTGAAATGGACAGCTTGGGGGAAGGGGTGCCCTGACCAGTGGTTTGGTAAGGCTAGGGTCAGACGAACGCAGTTTTAACGTGCGTTTAGCCGCACAAAATCACGGCCGTGCTAGCAGCAAATGACGTCCAATGCCGGGGAACACACGAAGTACGGCCGCACGAAAGTTCGTCCGCGCAACGCAAGTGGCAAACGAACGCATTTTTTCGAGAACGTCAAACCGCTACTACTGACGTACAGAGTGCGCTGCGGCCGCATAGCGGCGTGTTTGCGTGATTGGGAGACTTCAGACGCTGCTAATGTCCGGCCAACATAACGTCCAGACGCAAAAAGTGTTTTATTGTTGATCCGTACAAAATCACGGACGAAAAGGCGCATCGTATGACCGCTATCGCGTATTCCGTGAAAAAATATGTCCGTTCGTTCGACCGCACTTTTCCACGGTCGACGCGAAAAATGCGTTCGTCTGACCCTAGCCTTAGAGGCTCCAAGAGTGCTGATGGCAAACGTGCCGAGGAACAACACTGACTCCAAACTGGATCCTTTTCATATAATAATGACAATTAACCTATTTTGCTGTGTGACAAAAAAAGTAAAATTTCACCCTCTTATTTAGAAGTATCTTTTAATTATATGATGCAGGTATTGGGAGGAAGTTCTAAATAGTTTTGTAGATCTGCTTCATCCTCGCAAGCTGTTTTTTTTTTTTTTTTAAAAAAGTGATATATTTTGAAAATTATGTACAGCGCTGTGGAACGTGGTAGCGTTTTATAAATGAAGTATAATAATATTAAAATTAAATTTTCCAATAAAATGGACATGCTCTACAAAATACCCCCTTGGAAACCCGTGGCACATAATGATCTTAAACAATCTGTTTTCATGTTGCTCCATTTTTCCTGCTGTTCCATCAACTGTAGCATTAATCAGACCCTTCCATTATTTAGCTTCGAGACTGTTACAATCCTTATTTCCGTGAATTACAGTACACATATCTCCTGTAGTGAACATAACACAGTGACTACTTCTGAGCGCTGTATTGTCGTGCTATATAACGTGTTATTATAGAGGCTGATTATTCTGTTAGGAAATCATTATACTGTATCATAGGATCACATGATGGTGTCACGGGTTTGTAAGTGGTGGTGTGAGCACATAGGAATTTTGTCCGTTGATTCCGTCCATTAATATTGTTGTTTCTTCATTTTTTTAATGTATGTTTATTTTTTATTATTATCGTGGCTAATTGGTTGTTTTGGGGTTTTCTTTTGCAGTCATGCGTAAAAAAAAAAAAAATTGGAATTGGTAGCAGATGGGTAGGGGAAATCAGTGGCATCATTAGGGTTGGTGTCACCCGGTGCGGTAACTCATGGTGCCACCCCCCACACCCGAGTTTTACTGTGTTTTTTTTTCTTTTTGACTATTGTTACTTATAAATCAGAACTCCCATATAACACTGAATGCTCATACACAGAACACCTTAGTGTGAGGTTTATTGCTGTGGAATCTGCGATATGCTCATACACACTGCACATTAATGTTAGTTTTATTGCTGTGGAGTTCTGTGATACGCTCATACACACTGCACATTAATGTGAGTTTTATTGCTGTGGAGCTCTGTGATACGCTCATACACACTGCACATTAATGTGAGTTTTATTGCTGTGGAGCTCTGCGATATGTTCATACGCTCTATGGGGGGGGATCCTGTATTTTTTTATTTTATTAACCCTCCCAAACTACTTTATGTGGCCACCCATAAATAATTAAAATAATTATCCCCCCCCCCCAGAAGGGGGAGAGAGCAAATAAAATAAATAAATGAGTGCGCTCAGCGAGATGGCCAGACGGGCGTCGATTGGAAGGAACGTCCACTCTCACGGACGTTCCTTCCGTTCTCCAAAGACGCTCTTCTGACACCAGCCTAAAAGCCGTTACAGATTGACTTGGAATAGCCGTTCGCAATTATTATATTCAGCCGTGGAGTCGTAAGATTTAACTGTTCACTCTCAAATCCTATTCCACAGTTGCAGTTAAGCTATTGGATGGAGTTGATCTACAGATTCCCTTCCTGCCAAAATCGTAAATGGCTGGTCAAGTTATTCCAACCTTACTGCAAGCTTACCTTGTGGCTCAGTTATGGTGCATACTTACTGCAAATTACCGTCTCCTATACCTTCTATAACATGCATTCATTTATGCCTAGGAGTAGAAGAACGAGGTACTCCATGGTAGAATTCCACGGTCTTATGGTTTGAAGCTGGTATCTCTTTATGAAATACCGATAAATGCTGGCATTTAGTGTTTTTAACACACTTATCTACCCCCCCCCCTGGAAAAAAATATCCATTATTAACCTTTCATCCCACAGGGGAGATGGTAGCGGGAGATTGGGAGCAAATAGTTCCCTGCCCCCCCCCCCACCCCTCCATGGCTCCTTTGTGATCCCACAAGTGTGAATTTCAGGCTGGGATCCAGAGTCCTATGGACTCCAGAAGCCGATACCAGTAGTGGCGCCGCTGCCAGTACCAATCTGCACCTCCACTTTGTTCTGCTTTTTTTTTTCTTAGAAAGGATTTTACCAGGAAGGATACATTGAGATTTCTCTCGTTTTCACGTATGTGTGTTTGTTCTGCATTAGAGGACCTCATGGAAGAACTGTGACAGTTGAGGTCAAAACTTACCTTGTGAGAGTCCAATCGCGTAACGCCGACACGTCATTTATTTTGAGAATGCATTTTCGCTTTTCTCCGCTCCAGAACATGAGCGGCAATTTGGCACCACTCGCAGTAGACAACAAGATGAGCAAATTCGATTTTCAGTCCTACGTTTTTTTTATATTGTGATCATATTCGTGCCCGTCGCTACAAAGCGCAAAGTGCCGACTCTTTTATTTCTTCTTTCTCCGAATATGAGTAACACCAGTGTTATTTAGCCTATGGTTTTGGAGAAAAGTACAGAAAATGACTGTGTGTGACGCACAAAACCAACGTCTTTGTATCTGCAAAGGATCATGATCAAAAACACGAGATAAATTGTGTAGCATTTATTTACCGTTCATTCTGTTTACTATGCAGCGGTTTTATGGAGTATGTCCTTCAGGTGTTTACAATTCTATTGTTTTGGATAGAATATCTGAATTTGCTGCTCAGAATCTGTCATGGTCTGAAACATGAGGACCTGGCCAGGTCATCGTAAACCGCAATGAAATTCGTGAAAGTGTATAGAGCTGATATTTCAACCAGCTCGGATTTTCTGAACTTGTCGTCGTCGTCTCTCATCCGCTGATCGCGTTAATAAAGCTAATGTTTCTTTCATTATAAGATCTTGTTATTTAAATGGCCCGCTGACCTTCTACTTAATAAAATTCCAATTCCTTTTTTTTTTCTCTCCTTGCAAAGATCTTATTAAATTGTCATTTTCCAGCAGATATAATTCATTTTTAATTATTTCCACTGAAGGATAAATTACCTGCGAGTACCGCGTCGGCAGGGGTGGCTGACCTGGGTTCGGCGATCATGTGCTGATGGATGCAGGAATCCGAAAGCAAAAAATAACAACGAAATGGAAAATAATCAGAGGCGAGGGGGCGGACAGGTCTTTTCTAAGAAGACGCATAAATCTGTACAAGGGACTATTGACTAAGCTGTGAATTGATGGAGATGCGCCAGGTAATGCGCAAGGAAATTTTTTAGGACGAAGACGCACAGGGTTATTCATAGAGAATCGAAAAGTCTCCGCACGTTCGGTGACTTTTTGTTCTCTTCAATTCGGTGCGATTTGGTGATCCCATTTCGGCGACCCTGCGGTGTATTCAGCAAGCACCACAGGGCCACCGTAATGCAGGGAAAAGCCGCCGCAAACCCGCCGAAAACTCACCGAAAAAAGAGGGCGAACGCACACCGAAACCCGCAAAAACATCTGGATTAACCCGCCATAAACCCGAGCAGGAGCCGATCACACGCAGAGCAGCCGCCGGAAAAACCCGACACCGCAGATGAAGGAGGTGAAGAAAAAAAAACAGTACGCTTGAATGTTTGAAAAGTGAAACGCTTTTTGCAACGAAACTCCTGAACGAAAATGTCTGAAATTTACAAATAAGATCCAATGAATGATAATAAAAAGGGCTGTTACAGAAAAAAGAAAAAACATTTAAAAAAAAATTGTTTGCAAAAAATTCCCAAAAAAGCCTAAAAGATCCTAAAAAATCTATAAATAGACTTTACTGCAGAATATTATAATCAACGGTTTATTAGATATTGAATTAAATATATTTTTAACATTGAAGCCTATGGGATTCTCCTGAATAAACCTGCCAAATTAAACCACCGAATGGCAGGGCAATTCGGCAACTTTTCACTGCTGGTTTGTGTTCTCTGAATAGCCGAAGCAGTGCTTTTTCATGGGGTTTTCACTGCCCTCGAACAGACACCGAACAGGCACCGTATGTGCAGGCAATTCGCCAACATTTGGCGAATTGCCTGCTCTCTGGATAGCCGAATGGCCAAGAAAGGTAAACGAACACTGAATTTCAGCGTTCGGTTACCTTTCGGCCCCAATTCGGAGCTCTTTGAATAACCCTGTCAGAGTTTGAGGAAACATCCAAAATTGTAACAAGGGAGGGCAAATGTAAAATGTGCATTTTCTTTGTAATTCTCTGCCACATCACTGCTTAGTAAATAACTACTACTATGTTATACAGTTTTATTTTTGTTATTAAATTGGTGGGATGTTTAACCCAAGACGTTTTGGTCAGGGGGTTCATAAACTATAGCACTAAGATAACTGTATCTGTATCTAATTACTATATTACAATCACATCCCCATCCCAAATGATGTTTGAGATGGTAAATATGCAAATTATTATGAAATTAATGGTAACCAGACACCATTACCAGGGCAGCCATCAGGGGGTGACAGCCCATGCATGTTCGGGGGCCCAGTTGATCGGGGGGGGGGCTTGCCAAACCCTGTGCCAAATGGGTATGTGCCACTCCATGTCACCCAGAACTGGTCAACCAAGATGGCAATTTTGCATCTAGGGGCCAGTCAGAGCACTGTGACGGATATCGGATGGATCGATTAGTATGATCAGCACCAGAGAACACTTTTTTTTTTATCCCCTTGCTGGACCAACATTGATTTAGCCCATTCCCAGTAATATAGGGTTTGCAGAAAGAGGCAAAATGTTATATTTTTAATTGACTTATTGAAATGGGCAGCTGACAGAAGGGGACCAGTGGTTTAGTAAGGGGCCCATGATTTCTGATTGCAGCCCTGACCATTACCATGATGGTATCTTCATCTTGTGGTTTTTTTTTTATATAGAAATGTAGAATATGTCGTCAGTTAAAGGAACACTCTAAGCAAAAATCCCCCCCCCGTTTTTTTACATTAAACTATACCTATTCCCTCAATAACTAGGTAGGGATTTTTTTACTTTTTTTTTTACTGTATTACTTACCCTAAAATCCACTTGTTTCCAACGGCGTCTTTTTTTTTTTTTATACTCCCCTCCCTCCTCTTCCGCTCCCGTCCTTCTAAATCTTTCACTTGGCTAATGGTTTACGTGAGATGCGTGCATGCGCGCCTCTCACGTAAACCAGCCAATCAGCAGGCTTCCTCCCGGCTCCATCTTCTTTGATTAGTGTTGCGCGCAAGAGGATATGTGCAACACTAACCCTCAGCCGCTGCCGCCAGCTACTGCGGCAAGTTGGAGACGTCATTGCGCTGAAAGCGCGATGACGTCTCCTACTCGGCAATAGTCGGCAGAAGCGGGAAATGTGAATCCCGCTCTGCTGACTGACAGCTGGGAGGGCAGAGTAAAGTCCTCCGCGTCTCTCAGCTGTTTTAGCCGATTGGCTGAGCGGAGGGAGGGGGGACAGGCAGGGGAATACTCAGGGCATCATGACCACCTAAAAAAGCTTAGGTGGTCATGTTGCCTAGAGTATCCCTTTAAGAACCTTTCAGCCCAATTACTGTATATGGATGCTTTCCCTGGATTTGTTTGATTTAGGATAGCCTTATGCCTATCCCATGCCTGCTCAGCCCGGTGTCAGACGGGCGCACTATGGGCCCTATTACAATCATCGCGTTAAAACGCACGCACAACGAGTGAATTTGTGCACCAAGCGTTAAACATTAACGTGCGTAAATCAACACTGGAATTACAAACCTCGCGCATTTTTTCATCTGTCGAGCAATAATGCGCGTTAAACGGACGTCTACAAATGCGCGCACAGTAATGTTGCGCGCAGAAATCAGTGTGCGCACTGTTTTCACGCGATACAGCCAATCAGAATTAAGAACCACAATTATGTCACGTTAAATTTTTGCGCCTGTCAAAGTCAATCTGCGCATATATGCTGCAGCAATAATAAATGCACGCACAACTTCTCAAATTTATTGGTTGGGTATGCGTAGAATGTGTAACTATACTTTGCTGCGTATTTTTTTTTGGGCTGGTGTATTTGGGTTCGGCCAGGTTGATAGAATTTGCCAATAACACCAGCTTTTAGGAGTTGCTAAAATTATGCGTGCGCAACGTCTATGCGTTAATTCCTGCGCATAGATTGTATTACAAACGCATTTGCGCTCACAATGTTAAGTATAGGACGTGCGACGTACAGTAAGCTCACACAGCGTTCGCGCAGGTTCACCCGCAGTAGACGTATACGTGTGTTTGTTGCGCTGACATTGTAATACGACGTTCAGCGCAAAGGGTTTTACCCCTCGCATTAATGCGTTTTTGCATCGGTGCAAATGTTTGCGCAAAGATTGCAATAGAGCCCTATGTGCGCCCGTACTAACGTGCCTCCCGGCGTCCATTGCAGCGTTGTGACGCTTTGATGGGGCCAGCCACATGCTGTAGCGCACTCACGAATATCAATAGATTTGCCTGATGGAACATGATGTGCTGCTGCTGCTTACCAAACACGTGTTAAAGGGACACTACCACTAACATAAACTGTAACTAGATTACTTGCGCATTACAAAACACTTTACAAACAAACAAAACCGATGCTGGTAAAACATTGTTGTATTCCTGCTGTTTTGGATGTAAGAAAGCTCAGACAAAACCAGAGAGATACTTCAATGGGTTCTTTCATGGTGTCTGTGTTTTGTTATCTTGCGTATGTTTTTCTAGAATCTAGATTCTCTTCTGGTTTCTCCGTTTTAATAACTTTAAACATGAAAGTGTGTGTGTGTGTCTGTCCCCGAAAAATACACGAATAAATTTCTCATCCAGCTTGAGAATTAAGCCCAAAATAGTTAGACCTCTTTTTTTAATCTCTGTTCTGTTTTTCTTAGCAGTTTAAAGCTGACACAGAAAATTAATTCAATAATCTGCCTTTTTACTTCAAATTGCTAATTAAAATGCTTTCTTCTTTTCGGGTAGTTTCCTCTATGCTGAAATGTAAATTTATCAGCCAGGTAACTGGACTGTACCTTTTAAAAGTTATTATTTATTTTTAAAGCTAGTAGAAAATTTGTTTATACAAGAAACTGCAACACAACAGTCACCACTATCTTGATCATCTGCGATCGACAATGATTCGGTTGTGCCGACATTTAGGGAACTGTCACATGCCTGTAGCTAAAACGGAGACGCTAAGGGGAAAAATGAGTGTTCGCTAATCTCCCTTTAGCGTCTCGTTTTCCCAGTGGATTACAGGGGTCCATAGGACTCAATGGAGGCTTCACTTGCCGGGTCACATGACGCTCACACGAGATAATGAAGGTCGGCAAAGTGATTGCGGAAGGAGATTGGAGGCTTCCCCCCCCCCAGTCTCACTCTGCTCCCGTCCCTGCAGCCAGAAGGGGCGGATCGGGCCGCCGTTTCTCACCGTGCGATGAAAGGTGAGTATTTCTATTTGTGATTTTTTTTTTTTTTGGGGAGGGGGGGTTACACCTGCAGTGTCCACATGGTGGCTACTTTTTGGGGCAGAGCTAACTGGGGGCTGTCAAACGCAGTGGCAATGTCAGCACGCCTACAGCCATTGGTGCAGTGGGCTGTCCTGTTGTAAGACATAGTGAAGCCAGTGTTTGCCAATGTTGCAAACCCCATCAAAAATCATTGTTGTTTCAACGTCAACAAACACCGGCACTTCACTGTAGAAAAGTCCAAACATACGCAGGAGAAGCTTCACTATGAAGCTTCTTCTGCAGCTGTTTGGATTTCCTTTTGTGAAGCGCCAGTATTTGTTGACGTCACAATGGCTATTTTTGACGTTGTTTGCAACATTGGTAAACACCGACACTTTCTGAACAACACCCCCCCCCCCCATCTAAATGATCATCATTATATCACAGTTTTGCACAGACTCATCTCTGCAAAATATTTATGCTCCTGAGCTTGATTTTTCTAAAGCAAAGTTAGGGACGCCCACTGAAAGCGAATATTGGAATATTTTCCATACGCTTGAGTTCCAGACCCTTTATTGCGCGCCGTAATACACTTCATTCTTTTTTCTGCTTGTCCTTCGCTTTTTGAGAGTGATTATAAAGGACTGTATCCAGTAAATGAATGCCCATTATTCTGCACTGAGCTGCCCCCATTCACTGTAAGACGAACAGTATATTATGTACAATGTTGCCAGGATGTGAATGTATGTTTCGCCTTTGTAGGCTGAGATAGGAATTGATGAATGCGAGTGATGACGCCAGTCTTCATTAAGATATTTCCAGTCTCTTTGATAACGTTCAATGTCATTATTGTGCTCCGCATCTGAACTGAAATATTGCCTTTTATTGAGTTTTGTTTAATTCTGATGGTTGTGGCTAGTATGGCCCGACATGAGATGAACCTATGACAAATCATTTATTATTGACATTTATGCCTGTGTTTGTTTTGGAATGAAAGTGGATTAAATTTAAAGGTTCATCATCCGGCTGCATCCCAGGCAGAGTATCCCTCCGCAGCCTCTTTATGTAGCGCTACCTCCCCTCTCTTTTCTCCGCTCCCCATTCGAGTCTGTCCAGCAATAAATGGTTATATTAATACAAAGCAGGCAAAAGTATGAAATATGAATCAGTACTTAATTTGCATATTCCTATCTGCGTCTTTATGTTCTTCAGTTATCAATATTTTTTTCTAAAGAATTGCTTGCCGTTACCTTTAAAAAGCCATCAATTATCAAGACATGGCATTGTGGTATTTATTTATTTATAAAGGATTTTACCAGGAAGGATACATTGAGATTTCTCTCTTTTTCAAGTATGTCCTGGGTCCAAGAACATTAAAATGTTACAGTTGTTAAATAAATGCAAGATAGTAGAAAAACAACACAAATATACAGATAAACACTGAAAATAAATATGTAGGAAATATATTCACTATTTTACATATTTACAGGTGCATTCTGTATATAGTCACTATGTTACATATTTACAGGTGCATTCTGTATATAGTCACTGTTACATGTTTACAGGTGCATTCTGTATATAGATTAGTCACTATGTTACATGTTTACAGGTGCGTTCTGTATATAGTCACTATGTTACATATTTACAGGTGCATTCTGTATATAGTCACTATGTTACATGTTTACAGGTATGTTCTGTATATAGTCACTATGTTACATGTTTACAGGTGCATTCTGTATATAGTCACTATGTTACATGTTTACAGGTGCGTTCTGTATATAGTCACTGTTACATGTTTACAGGTGCGTTCTGTATATAGTCACTATGTTACATGTTTACAGGTGCGTTCTGTATATAGTCACTATGTTACATGTTTACAGGTGTGTTCTGTATATAGTCACTATGTTACATGTTTACAGGTGCATTCTGTATATAGTCACTGTTACATGTTTACAGGTGCATTCTGTACATAGTCATTATGTTACATGTTTACAGGTGCATTCTGTATATAGTCATTATGTTACATGTTTACAGGTGCATTCTGTATTGAGGTACAGTATGTTAATAGGGATCTCTTAAGGGACTTTAGACTGGGGGAAGATTTGATGGTGTCTGGGAGGTTATTCCATATTTGCGGTGCTCCGTAGGAAAATGAGGATCGAAACGCTTTCTTTTTGTATTGTGGTATTTCAAGTAAGGTGCTGGTCCTGGATCGAAGGTTATAGGATGAGGGAGCTGCTAGGGGAAGCAGCCTATTCAGGTAGGGTGGTAGCTTCCCAGAAAAGCTCTTAATCACCAGCTTGGAAAGGTGAAGGGTGCGTCTTTAAACAATCCCACCCGCACCCATACATTGTAGAAAATACGGTGGTGTAAAATACATTGTATTTTCTTTGCATACGAGCACCAAGGCCTGTGCCACAAAAATATGCCAGACAAGAAAGGCCAGATTTACATTTTAGGAGCTTGTAGACAAGAAATATGGACCCCTGCCACCACCCCCCCTAAGAAAAAAAAAGGGGCTTAAAATTGGTGCATGTGCACATTTTGTTTTGTGAGGAAACGAACAGTAGTTAAAACCGAAGACCAGATTCTCACTGCGCTCACATTAAAAGAAACTGGTGCCTAAAGATTAAGCAAAAATGGAGCACGTGTTGTTAGAGCTAGAATTAACCCTAACCCTAAAACGAGCAAAAAATAGTAACCTAACATAAACCATAACTTCAAAGCCTTATTCCTAATCCTAATTTTGAAAGATTATGCTCATTTTTAACATTTTTACCACGTACTTTTTTGATGCCCCTTTTTGGGGTTTATTTCAAATTTTTCCATAGGATATGAAAACATTAAATTTTAAAAACTAACGGTTATTCAAAGAGAATCGAAAAGTCACCGCACATTCGGTGATTTATCGTTCCCTGCAATTCAGTGCGATTTGGCGATCCTAGTTCGCCGACACTGCGGTGTATTCAGCAAGCACCACAGGGCCGACGTACTGCAGGGAAAACCCACCGCAAACCCACTGGACAGTCACCGCAAAATCTGCCAAACACTCACCGAACACTCACCGAAACCCGCAGAAACAGCTGGATTAACCCCGCCGAACACGCCAGAGAAACCCAACTAGCCACCGATCACAGCGCAGAGCAGCCACCAGAAAAACCCGACTCGCAGACGGAGGTGGAAAAAAAACAAAAACTTGAAAGTTGGAAAAGTGAAACGCTGTTTGCAAAGAAACTACTGAACGAAAATGTCTGAAATTTACACATAAGGTCCAATGAATGATAATAAAAAGGGCTGTTACAGAAAAATAAAAAACTATTTAAAAAAGGTTTCACAATAAAAATCCCGAAAAATGCTTAAAAGATCCTAAAAAATCTATAAATAAAGAGACTTTTTACGGCAGAATATTATAATAAACGGTTTATTAGATATTGAATTAAAACGGGAATATTTTTAACATTGAAGCCTATGGGATTCTCCTCAATAAATCTGTCAAATGAAACCGCCGAACAGCAGGGCAATTCGGCAACTTTTCACTGCTGGTTTTTGTTCTCTGAATAGACGAAGCATCGCTTCTCTATGGGGATTTCACTGCCCTCGAACAGGCAGCAAACAGGCACTGTATGTGCAGGCAGTTCGCCAAGATTTGGCGAACTGCCTGCTCTCTGAATAGCCGAATGGTCAGGAAAGGTTTCCGTACGCTGAATTTCAGCGTTCGGTTACCTTTCGGCCAAAATTCGGATCTCTTTGAATAACCCTGTAAGTTTTTTTTTCCTCTTTTTTAGAGTTACCCACCACTGGAGGCACCTTTTGTTTGTAAGAAAAATAAATAAATTGGGCGGGTTTGTTTTTTTAAAAAAATTCATTGTTTTTATTTATTCTTTTTACAATTTTTTTTTTACCTTTTTTTACTTTTAGATTTTTATTTTATTACCTTTCTCTGTAAAAGAGAAAATAAATCCACCGCAGAGCAAGTGACCCCTGTGGTAGGTGCCTGTAGGCACATGTCTACTTTGCCTTGTTATAAATCCAGCCCTGCAGAGAAGCTTATTCCTGCAGAGTGAGTTTGTCACATATGAAAAAGTTGGATGCTTCAGAGAGGGAAAATCAATCAGCAGCAGGCATGGCTTCATCAATGAAACGTATCTTCATTGTTCGCATTTCCTTTCCTGAAACACTGAAGTTTATTATCATGTCTTCTGTCTACAACAATGTTGTTTTTTAATTTTTTGAAGTTGATTTGTTTTCTTTTACTTGAACATGTTTGACGTTAAATGCTTTTACTTGCCTTTTGTGAAGCTGTAGTGTTTTAAGTTATGTGTTGCCTTAGAGGCGATCCTGTAATCATCGCATCACAGTTTTGCTCACGGTCAATTCAGCGCTGTCATCAAACAACAGATAGATGCTCCTTTTGTCAATTCCTATTTAAAATACGTGTTTTGTGTATGAAGATTGACATCGGGGTGTAATCATGGGGAAAATAGGAAAGCGAGCTGAGCCATGGTGCATACAAAAAGAGCAAACATAAGCGGAGTCTTAAAAGCCTCTCTCAATAAACACATAACTGAACGTTAAGAGCAGGATGCTGGTACAAATGACTTTTAGTAGCTGGAAAAATCCAGGAGGGTTCTACAGTATGAGGGTCGTCTTTCTTTCCGAGACCTAAACGCAGGAGGGTCTAAGAGGCAGTACTTTTGTTTACTAGGACAGAAAATATAAATACAACAAAGATGGAATGCAGACAAATATAAATCGGCTTCAATAGGGTAAAGATGATGTCTCTGAATTAGCCAACATTTCCTTACGAGATTTCCCAAATAGGAGCAGTCTTGTGCAATTCATCTGTTAGCCCCTTCACTACCGAGATCGAGATCTCAGGTTTCAAGTATCCGATAATGCCGAAAGAGTTAAAACAGTGTAAAATCAGCTAACTGAATGTCCTTACATCGGACATTCAGCAAGCTGAAACAGTTGCAAATCGTGGCTCCCTGCAACGGTTGTAACTCAATTTGGCAGTAGATGGCACCATCTACTGGCCAAATATATTATTACAGTAAGAAATACATTGGGAATATGCCCAAATTTTACTTACTGTATAATCAATTAAAAATGATTTTTTAAAAACCACTGGTTCTTAACAATGTGTTTTTTGTTTTTGTTTTGGAAAATCCCTTGGTAGTGAAGGGGTTAGTCTCGAGTTGCTCTTGTTGACCTTATTATAGAATTTAGTGATTAGACCTCAATGAGAAAGCTATTGTGCTGGAGTATTTTTTAATGTTTATGTTTTATTTTTATTGGTGGATAGACAACTCTTGCACATATCAGAACAATGTAGAAAGATGTCTTTTAATTAAAGGGATATTCTTATGGTGTTTAATTGTTCGCTAAAAATCTACCACCAATTCTAGGATGACTTTAAATTATTGAAAACTCTTGCCGGAAAATTATATATATATATATATATATATAATGTAAATTTTTCTCTCTTCTAATGGAATAATAGTGCAGACCATGTTTGTTTTGTTTTTTTGAAAATAGTTTTACAGCAGTTTTTTTTGTCTTCCTTTATCCCTCTGTAAGCTGATCACAATCCTTCTCTCTGCACTTAACACAGAATTTCAATCGATCTTCCTGCTCCCTCATTGATCCATGGAGATAAAGGAGGTCTGTGGTCACTGAAAGCTAATGATGAAACAGGATAATCTCTGTCTCTAAAGTAACTTGTTTCGGTTGCTAAAATGCTTATTTTACCAGACTACGGGGCACTATTCCATAGTTGGTGCTAATGTAGCATCTCGATATGTAATCATTGGCACTAAAATAAGTGAGTTTAACCTCTGCCATCAATATTTCAATGCAGGCGCAGGTTTTCCCTGTTGGATTCCCCATTTTAGCGATAGCTAGAGATTAGGTGTCACAGCTGGGTCCCAGGATGGCCTTTGGCACCGTCTTCGCTGCTCGCTGGCCGGTCGCTGACTGATATTGCCAGCGCTTGCGCCCGTTGGTCAGTGATGCGGGCAGGGCGCCGGGTGATGGTGTGACACCCACCATATTGAAAAGCCCAGCAGTGAGTGAGTCTCATTGCCCTGTTGTAGTTCATTCCTGTTCAGTGTGGTGCTTCATTCGATTTTGGCCCTTTACTAGGTCCAGTGCAGGATGGAACTATGGATTGTTCAGGCAGTCGGGCTGGGGAGTTTGGATGGACATTTCCCTTACATGCTGTCTTTTTGGGTGGGATTGGAATGATAGACATATCGTATAGACTTCCTCTGTAATAACACTAGCGAACTAATACATTGAGATCTGAGCAGTGACTCATGGAAGGACATTTATGGAATTAATGTCCATTTTCAGTGCTTTTTATAAACTTTACTTTGAAGTATATAGTGTTGATGAATACTGTTCATATAGTGCGTATCCTTCTGCCATTTAAATTTACATATACTGTTACAGGGGCTAAAATATTAATCGCCATCATTTAAATCATGACTGCGCTCTATTAACCTTTCTTCAGCTGGTCACAATCCTGTCTCTTTTGTTGGTGTTCAGAAAAGAATTCATTATTACTTAGAATTTTTCCTGCTAATTAATTCTCCTATATATGACCCGATGAGGATCTGCCGCGCTGCAAAAAGAGAGAGAATTGAAATTTGCTGCATGGTGAGGTTCCAGCCTGTACCTCAGAGCCCCGTTCAATACCTCAGCAGCTGCTGAATTGCTGCAGCGCAGCAATTCAGTTTGCTGCAGCAGTGTCATTGAATGCTTTGGATGCGAATTTCGAAGTAATATGGCCGATTTCTTAATGAAAGATTCAGATTGTTTTTCATATGACTCTGAGGTATATATGATAAAGAAAAGCAGTCAGCACAATTCTGTTTTGTACGCACACACCACAAATGATAGTTTTTATTGAATAAATGTTATGTTCACTTCTGAAACAAAATATAATTGAACTGTAATATATGTCTATGTGCAGGGGTAAATAATAAATAAATATTTTGTGCTTTGGTGAAAAAAAACCTCAAAATTATTGCTGTACGGAATTGTTACTTGCTTCATGGCCTCTGAGGCGCGTTCAATACCTCAGCCGCTGCAAGTGCTAAGTTAGCAACTTGCCATTGAACGCCGTTCTGCCGCTCAGCGCTCAGCACTGCTAACTTAGCACTTGCAGCGACCCGAGGAGATGCTGCGAGTAGCTGAGTGTAACGTATTAAAGATGGCCGCCGCCATGAAGCAAGTAACAATTCCGTACAGCAAGATGGCCGCCGCCATGAAGCAAGTAACAATTCCGTACAGCAATGTTAATTTTGAGGTTTTTTTCACCAAAGCACAAAATATGTATTTATTATTTACCCCTGCACATAGACATATATTACAGTTCAATTTATATTTTGTTTCAGAAGTAAACATAACGTTTATTCAATAAAAACTATCATTTGTGGTGTGTGCATACAAAACAGAATTGTGCTGACTGCTTTTCTTTATCATATTTTGTCCGAGTGATACGAAAAACAATCTGAATGTTTCATTAAGAATTCGTCGGCCATTTTGGATTCAAAATTAGCATCCAAAGCGTTCAATGACACTGCTGAAGCAAACTGAATTGCTGCGCTGCAACAATTCAGCAGCTGCTGAGGTATTGAACGGGCCTCAGGTGTCATCTGCGAGTTCTAAATGAAAGAGCTCACACGCTTTAGTTTTGTTTTGATGAATTAAGTCTGAAAAACCTTTTCACTTTCTTGGCTTATGACATTTTCATGTATATTTTAAATGCTGAATTGCGGCTTCTGCGCGTTCACCTTTCGAAGAAATGAACGGCAGATGGAGAAACTGGAAATGTCCTCTAGGCTTGATGTTGACTCGATCCGAAATTGAAGTCGGGTAAAGGGGGAAATTCTACTTCTAGTATTCAGTGGAAGGTGGAAATAGTCCCTCATTTCCAATCTCATTGAAACCAACAAGCGGATATATTGGTGTTAATTACACTGACAATCATTGGGGAGGAAAACCCATAACGATCTGCCTTTTCACTAAAGGAATGTATGAAAAAACATAAAGTGACAGCACTTGTGAGCTCTATAGATGTGTCTGTCTATCGGATGCTTTACACAAAGCGATATTTCAACCTACTGGCTTTTATCTGGATTTATAAAAGCTAGTAGGCTGAAATATGGCTGGTACCTTAAGGGGTTATTCAGAGAGCACCAAAATTTCGGTGCTCTCCTTCGGCACCCTTAATTCGATGACCCTGCGGTGAATTAAGCATTCACAGCAGGGTCCTGGAAGTGCACCAAATCGATGCACCGAACGCTGCCAATAAACTCACTGAAGGCAGCCACAAACTGCCGAAAAATCACTGAATGAATCGAAAAACCGCCGAAAAATCATCTAATCGATCCGATAAACCGCCGAACGCATCCTAAAACCGCCGAAAAACTGCCGAATCGATCCGATAACCCGCCGAATGCATCAGATGATCCACCGAACAGACTGCCAAATGCATCCAAAAAAAAACCGACCAGCCACCGAACGGCATAAAGAAAACCCCACAACTTTTAAAAGGTATTTTAAAAATAAAAAAAGGAATGAAAATGCCTGAAAAAAATATATAAGGTCCTTTGAATAATAATAAAAAGGTCTGTTACAGAATAAAAAAAATTCAGTTAAAAACAAATCGGAATCAAAAAATTTGCTGTAAAATGCCTAAAATAAATAGAGGATTTTTGCTGCAAGTGAAAAGAATGGTTCGGTGTTCTCTGAATAGATTAACCGTTACTTCTCTATGGGGAATTTCAATGTCACCGTATTTCTCTGTCAATTATCCAATATTTGGCAAATCGCCAGCTTTTTGAAATGCCGAATTGCCTTGAATTTCACTGTTTGGTGCAATTCGGTGGCCAATTTTGTGCCCTCCCAATAACCCCTTAAGTATCAAGTGCACTGTGGAGCGGATTTGGAGTCAAGTCAGTGAGTACTGTCTAAACCCTATTCTTATCTGTGTATAATGTACAAGCATAGTATATATAAACTACTATGTATGAGCTCAATTTATTATATATTTGTAACCCTCTTGGCATATATTGGAGGAATTCAGTAACTTGGTGGTAAATTAAAGCATGAACTCCACCGATCAATCCCAAACACACTCTTCGCACATGTCTATGGGGAAAACTGTGGGGTGAACCCTCCCTCCCCGGCAGTGGTGACTCTAGGAAAAATGTGTAGGGGGGGCATAAGATACCACAGTCAAAACTGGGGGGTACGAATAAGTTTTGCCACTAAAAAAAAAAACCTATATATTTAATTCCAAAACCCCAGAGTAATGTGGTATACAATAATACCTTTTTGTTGTACTAACCTAATACTTTCAATATTTGATTTGCTGCAATCCAGGGGTTTTCGCTGATGTCAGATCATTCGCTAAATAAAGGAATTCACAATATTTTTAGCAAAATGGATTCCCCCGAAATGTGCTGAAAAGCAAAGGGTCTAAAAATGAATAGACCCTTTAGATTCTAACTTCCATAATAACCCCTAAAATTCAATAAACCCAAGGATATTCAATAAAAAAAATAAACAGTGTGGCATGTAACCTACCCATTAACCCCTAAAATGCCATTATTTAAGGGAAAACCTGAAATGAATACACTGTGAGGCATGTAGCCTACCCATTAACCCCTAAAATGCAATTTTTAAGGGAAAACATGAAATGTACACATTGTGAGGCATGTAGCCTACCCATAAACCCATAAAATGCAATTTTTTAAGAGAAAACATGAAATGTGCACATTGTGAGGCATGTAGCCTACCAATTAATTGAATTAGAAGAAAAAAAAAAAAACCTAGAGCAAGGATGTCAAACTCTGCCGCCCCTCCCCTACATGTTTCTCAACTACAACTTCTATGAATATCTGGATATCTATTACAATCAATGAATTTTGGGAAATATAGTCCATCTACATCTGAGGGGCAGAGTTTGGCAGTCGAGCAAGAACTAGAATATTTTATGTAAAGAAGTACTGTAGATACTAGAGTATACAGCTAGATTTTGGTGACCAAAACTTACCTTAAGATTGGAGGGGTCGCGTTATATTCGAGACATCTGCATCGCGTGTAAAAAAAAAAATAAAGTAAGAAAAAAAAAACAACAACTTGCCTTGCTCAGGATCCCAAGTCTCCTGGAAGTTCCGGTAGTCTCGTTGAAGTGAATGCGGGCTCCCTGATGCTTGCAAACATTTCAAGAACTCCCGGATTCGGGAGAGGTGGGATCAATCACGGCCAGAGGGCACACTCGGTTTAGGCCAATCATTAACGTCGCTTGCCTCCGCCGGCCATCTAATCGCTAGTAAAGAAGACGGGTGGCCGGTGGCTTCATACTTAGTAACAACTGCAATCGTTCTAGAGCAGAACACCCTGGCCTGAGGAGGAGCCCGACTGTGTTAAGAGAACCTGGAAGGATCTTAATTGTTTACCGGTACAGTAAAATTTAGTTCCTCGCGTTATATTCGAGTCTTGAGTATTCTCTCATTTCCATAATAAATCTCTATCCATCGCGTTATAGTCGGGTCGCGCTATACTCGAGTATCTTCGGTACTCCTTGGATTCTGCACTCTCTGATGTTTTTTATATGGCCTGATCCAGCCTAATGCTTAATTTGTGATTGGCTTGTATCTTTTTCACATCAATTTAAATACCCAGTAATGACAAAGCTGAAATCCGAGTTTTACCAACATGCAAATTTACTAAAAGAAAAACCGAATACTTTCTGAATGCACCATATCACCAACCAGTAGATAGAAGGAAGATCAACGTATGGCAAGGTGACCCCGGCATAAACACACGTATGAGCTGTTAAAAGATTGGACTTTATTCTATAAATTTTTACATCTGCTGTGAATTATGTCTAACTCTAAAGCAGATTTAGGTTTCTCTTAGAAGTATCTGGTATTTAGAGCTTTTATTAAATGCTTTTTTATAGTGTGCAAACTTCACATATTCATTCATTCACATTACTAGCAGTGTTTTCAAGCTTGGTTATTAATCGAATATATGCTTTCTTGGCCAAAACAAGATTTCGTACTTTCAAATCAAAGAAATTCAATTCGCAAAGCCTCTGATAAATTTCCAGTTTGTAAAAAAAAGACTTTACATTTTTATCTGCTTAAGGCTTTGCTACCCTTAATAGAAATTTGCCTGATTTTTTTTTTTTTTTTTTTTTCTTCTCTCTTCCTTCAAAAAGGCAAATGAACTGTATTCTAAAAGTGTATTACATTGGCCACTGGACAAGATACAATTCTCACGTGATATGAAGTGTGAAGATTAGAAATATACATTTGTAACAGAATTACAAAATAAAATGTTGGGGACAAAGAAAGTTGAAGAAAAAGCCATAAAACTCAGTGTGGAATATGTAAGGTCCAAGATTAAACTTTCTTTAACCCCTTAGTGTCCAGGCAGTTTTACCATTATCAGTCCGCAAGTGCCCACTGCTGTTTTTACATTTCTGCGCGATTTGTGCTTCAGGTCTAATTTTCCTCTTACTCATTTATGGAACCCACACATATTATATACTATTTTTCTTGCCACTAAATGGACTTTCTAAAGATACTATTATTTCCATCATGTTGTATAATTTAATCCCTAAAATCTACAACCGCCAAGAAAGACCCCGGGTGAATAGTTTTGAAATTTTGTCCTGAGATTAGAAATAACCAATTTTTACATGTTTTTGCTTTTTAACCACTTCACTGCTGAGCCATTTTGCCTCTGTGTGCTGAGCTCATTTTGAGCTTTTTATGCTCATCATGTTTAAATGATAATTGAAGTCCTATTTTATTATACCCCCAGATGCTTTTTTTTACTTTTACACCAAACCTAGTCATGTTTTGACTCATTGGAAAGGCCATGAGCGTGGGAAGAGGTGATGCGGGGAGAAGCTAGGCGCAGGTCACGATTTGATCTTAGGGAGCGGGCTGGGGTGTATTTGGTTATTAGTGAGGACAGGTAGTGGGGAGCTGAGTTAGTGAGAGCTTTGTAGGTCAGGGTAAGGAATTGGATTGAATTCTGCAGTGGATGGGGAGCCAGTGAAGGGACTCGCATAGAGGAGCAGCAGAGACAGAGCGGCGGGTAAGGTGGATGTGCTTGGCAGAGGCGTTCAGAATGGATTGTAGGGAGCGATGCAGGAGAGAGGGAGGCCAACTAGAAGATTATTACGATAGTTTAGTCAGAATTGCCAGGGCGTGGATGAGTTGCTTTGTGGTGTCAGCGGTAAGAAATGGCCGAATTCTGGAAAAATTACGTAATTGGAAGCAGCAGGAGGAGGAAAGAGACTGGATGTGGTCTTTTTCTAGGAGGGTGGAATTGCATGTTTTTCTGCACTTTTGACTTTTCGTGTTTGTTTGCAAGTGCGCTGGAGTCGCAATGTGTTGTCTTCCATGTTTAATTTGCTTTGGTTTCCAACACACTAGGCTGATTTTATTTGGTGGCGTTTCACCAAATGCGTGGGAGTATTGGCCAACACTCAGTCACACGTGAGTGCAGGTTCCTACAATTTAAGATTGAGAGAACAATGGGTCCCCTGGGTGGTTTTCATTTATGTTTTTTGTAACTTTTGCAGGTTTCCTTCAGCAATTTACACGCGGGAACGTTCAGCTCTTGCATTCTTTTAAAATCCAATGAATGAGGAATGTAAGTCTATGACTAGAGCCAGCCCTATCTATTCCTAAAAACTCCTATTCTTGTGCTTGTTTTCCATGCTTGGCAACAATGTTATTGTGGCTGCCGAATGATTTCCAACGGATACAATGAAGCTTAAAATTGTGTGTCGATTGGTTGCAGACTAACAAGAAGAAAATGGAACACAATGTTTACTTAGAATAATGTTACTGTGCGACATAATATACTTTCATTTTGCTCTTTTGTTCTGTGCTTGTAGATAAAGTACTTGTGTTCTCTTGCCAGCTGGAAGTTCATCTGCTTTAAAAAAAAAAATCACTTATTCCGCAATACTGTATACCTGTCTTGATCGCTAAGAAATCTGTTCAGCCCGGCACATATTAGCTTTTAACGTTTACGAAGGAAGTAGGATGTAAATTTCCAAGCGTTTCTTCTTCCCACAGTCTAAACAATTGCAAAAATATTTATATTCTGTCAAACCGTGCCGTAAAATGGGAAGAAAAGATTAATGTTCAGCTCGTACAAAAAAAAAGGTCTTATTTCATTTGGGTAATTAAACAAGACTGTAAACTGATGTGTTTTGGAATGCATTTGCAAGACGTGTACCATGCTGCTCCGATCATCTATACATGCTGAAAATTGTATTCGTTTGGACTCCTTTCTAATAGAAATCAGAAGCTTTATTTCTTTTTATAGTCTTTTCTTCCAGTATCTGGTAGCACTTTGACTTTTGCTCCTGAGGTCTTCAGATTTGCCAAGAATCTAAGATTTATTTTCTTGTGTTCCCTAAAAGCTTGCCATCAGAAACTTACAGGATGCCAAAGTCAGTGGAGGAAGATCTCCTGGTCATGACCAAGGCAGATACATAATTTTTTTTTGTTTAGGAATGTCCACCACACTTCACATGACCCTTTGGTTCCATTCATTCACTCTGTCCTCTCTGCAATGTGTATGACTGGTCTACGGTCATGCCAGTCATTTTGGGGAAGAATCCATATGATGTTGACCGATCTCATTCATCGCCTGACTGGCTGATTGTGTAAATTAATCGGCAAACAAAAATAAAATGTTTATCTAATCTATCGTTTGAAACACAACTCACTTCTTGAACGTCACAGCTATGATAATTATCAAGTCACAAAACAGTGTCCTAAACAAAGATGTAAATTTATCTAAGATAATTCTTAGAACTAATACTAATTTGGCCACGGCCAGATCGGACACCCACCCGATTTGACCATGGCTGAATTTTGATGCTCAGAATTTGGCCGCATCTCAATTGTATATTCTGGGCCAAAAACTCTTACCGTAGTTAGGTTAAGAAATTAGGGTTGCGAATAGGGTTAGGTTATGGTCTGTGCTTGTTTTAGGGTTAGTGTTAACCCTATGTTGGGTCTCACCTTTCCGGGGGGTCTTGGCACTGTGGCTTCATGGCAGCAGGCACCTGGTTCATTTGGTCCATCACTTCCTACGCACCGGCAGCCGCATGCTGCTTGCGGCACTCTGACGCATGTTGGGTGTCTGGCCTGGGCGCCTCTTCTGTTTCAGCTTGCCGGGAGAGCATGGCACCCAGGGAGGGTGCCAAACATGTCTCCTCCACGCTGAGAGCAGGAGGTAGCTGTGGGATGTACCCTTTCCCCTTGAGCGGGTGCCTCCTGGTAAGGTTGGTCAGACAGGGGTTCCATGGCAATCAGGCTCCCTTCTTGCTTATGGAGGCATGGCTGGAGGCTGCAGAACCCTCCCGACAGCGGGTGTGTTCCTTGCTGACTCCATATATAACCATATACTATATATACCTATTCCTTCTTTGGGTAGGTACTTGGTTGTTGTTCTGTAGCTGTCTCCCTAGTTCCCAGTAATTCCTCCTATGATGTGCATATATTCCTATGACCTATTGTCTTTTCTCATTGACTCCGCTTGTAGTCCGCCAGCCCTGACCTTTTGGCTTTTTTTGAGACCTCGCTATTGGATTTCCCCACAGATACCACGCTTTGGATACATCCCTCTCCGCTCCTGTGTTGCCAGATCATGCATACCTGTCCCTACCAGAAACGGGCATGACACCCTAACACTCATTTAAACTTCAGTTTTGCTTCATCTACAGGCTACAGATTCTGCTTCTTCTTGTGATCTTGAAATGGAGAATCTTTTCCCATAATTAGAAATTAAGGTTAGGGTAACTATGGGAAAAGATTCTCCATTTCTGCCAAGAGCATCAAACTCGGCCACTGCCGAATTGGACAGTCTTTGTTAAAGATGAAGCTTGTTCCCTGTGGCATTTTTTGGTGTTGTGTTTTTTTTCTTCAGAATGCCACTTCTATAGGATTCCGTATTTAAAGCAAACTGCACAATATTCTGTTTCATTACAAGAGTGATTAAGAAGAAACAGGAGGCGCAGTACCTTGAGAAAACATATTGCACGCCAGGAAGAACAACATGCGATATGCATCTACATTGCCTGAAGCAAAGGAAAGAATCATAATATGTGCCAGTTGTGTGTTACTACATGTTACATCTGGACCGGTCAGTCTTGGTTTTTTGCAGCCTCTAGCAGCCAGACACAAGGAGGTGGACACAAACTTACGGTACACATAATTAGTGTAGCAACATTAGATTAGCTGACAAGTAAATGTTGGAGCATTAATCAGATGGTCTGACGGAGCACGTCACATTTGTGTTTCATTACGGTGACCTTTCAGAATTCTACGTCTTCGAAACCCATGAATCGTTTCTCGATCCCCACTGTCCAAACATCATCGCGGTGCATAAAATTAGCTTTTCCTATTCAATTTCATACCATTGATATGACTTTTCCATAAACAAGATTAATGTCAAACCATAAATTATGAAATCAGGAGTCAGATTATATTAATTAAATGACCATGAATGAGATCCAGCTCTAGACTCATCGTGCTCGAAGAATAAGATATACAGTATATTTTAGGTGGATATCTGACTTTTGGTACCACTTATATGTGCACAGCTACAAATCATTATAATTTATTGTCTACAATGGGGGGTTCTTCCCCTTAATTTGAAAAGCATATTGTCAGGTTCCGTAAAATATAAAATAAATACCTTAGGAGAACATTGTGGTATTAACCCGTCACTTTGCAGGGGTCCCTTAGAGGCTCCTTTTGGATTGGTCAATCTACAGGGTTATTCAAAGAGAGCCGATCTGCCCCCAGATGGTAACCTAACAGTTAAATTCAGTGTACGGTTACCTTTCCTGGCCATTCGGCTATTCAGAGAGCAGGCAGTTCGCCAAACGTGCCTGTTCGGTGCCTGTTCAGTGCCTGTTCGTGGGCAGTGAAATCCCCATAGAGAAGCAATGCTTCGTCTATTCAGAGAACAAACACCAGCAATGAAAAGTTGCCGAAATGCCCTGCCATTCGGTGGTTTAATTCAACAGGTTTATTCAGGCGAATCCCATAGGATTCAATGTTAAAAATATTCCTGTTTTAATTCAACATCTAATAAACAGTTTATTATAATATTACTGGTCCCCTGAAACGTGTCACTGGCTCTCTGGGGAACTGGTGAAAGAGGGTTAATGAAAGAGCCGCCGGGTGAATCATTAATTTGTAAAAAGCCCACATTGTGCAATAAAAAAAACCTTTTGTTACATGAAGTATGTTTTATTTTAACATTAGTCCTCCGTCAAATACATTCTTGCTTCTGATTTGTATCTTTACATGTCTTCAGATTTCTTCTCTTCCTCAAAGAGTAGGAAAAAAATATAAATGAAAAAATAAATAAATCTAAATCTAATGGCCTGATGGAGGTTATATCTTGTTCTCCGTCCTGCACCCACACTCTCCCTGCCCCAGCATGCCGGATGTATTTCATTATCAGTCCAGTCAAACTTTCAGATACATGTGATGATGAGAAAACTAGAAAAAGATGCTCTTTGATAACATCATTTCAGTTGCGCTGTATTGGCTTTCCATAACCTGGAGTCAAAACCATCAATTAGTCATACATACAGGGTTATTCAAAGAGCTCCGAATTGTGGCCGAAAGGTAACCGAACAGTGAAATTCAGCGTACGGTTACCTTTCCTGCCCATTCGGCTATTCAGAGAGCAGGCAGTTTGCCAAATGTTGGCGAATTGCCTGCACATACGGTGCCTGTTCAAGGGCAGTGAATCCCCTTAGAGAAGCAATGCTTTGTCTATTCAGAGAACACAAAACAGCAGGGAAAAGTTGACGAATTTCCCTGCTGTTCGGTGGTTTATTCGACAGGTTTATTCAGGCGAATCCCATAGGCTTCAATGTTAAAAATATTCCCGTTTTAACCCAATATCTAATAAAGCGTTGATTATAATATTCTGCAGTAAAAAGTCTCTTTATGTATAGATTTTTTAGGATCTTTTAGGCATTTTTCGGGATTGTTTTGCAAAGAAAATTCTGTTGTTTTTTTTAAAAATCGTTTTTATTTTTTCTTTAACAGACCTTTTTATTATCATTCATTGGATCTTATATGTAAATTTCAGACATTTTCGTTCTGTAGTTTCTTTGCAAACAGCGTTTCACTTTTCAAACATTCAAGCGAACTGTTTCTTTTTTCTCACTCTATTCGTCTGCGTTGTCGGCTTTTTCCAGCAGCTGCTCTGCGCTCTGATCGCCGGCTGCTCGGGTTTCTCCGGCATGTTCTGCGGGGTTAATCCAGATATGTTTGCCGGTTTCGGTGTGCGTTCGCCGGGTTTTGCGGTGAGTGTTCGGCAGCTTTTCGGCAGCTTTTCCCTGCACTACGACGGCCCTGTGGTGCTTGCTGAATACACTGCAGGATCGCCGAAATGGGATCACCAAATCGCACCTAATTGAGGAGTACGAAAAGTCAGCGACCGGGCTGTGACTTTGATTCTCTTTGAGTAACCCTGATAGTCGTTACAATTTGTGACCAAAACTCCTTTTCTAAATGTATCCTTAGCTAGGTGGTTTTAAAATCTCTTGTAGCATATTCAAGTGAAGTGCACTGTATACATTGGTCACAGTAGCACAGATATATACTGTGTGTGTTATATATATATATACACCCCAACACAAACACTTGTGTTATTTGTGTCAAATCCAATGTACCAGCTGGATGGAGTAGAGGTAACATCACTATAACCGTGCAGTCCCAGGTTTGAATCCCGGCCAGAGCACCTCTCCACAATCATGGAAAGACGACCTTTTGTCGATTAGATATTGTATTAAAACGGGAATATTTTTAACATTGAAGCCTATGGGGTTCGCCTGAATAAAGCAGCCGAATGAAACCACTGAACGGCAGGGCACTTTGGCAACTTTTCTCTGCTGTTCGGTGTTCTCTGAATAGATTAACCATTGCTTCTATGGGGGAGTTCACTGCTGAACAAGCACCGTACTTGCTGGCAGTTCCTAAATGCCTGCTCTCTGAATTGCCGAATGTCCACGAAATGACACCGTATGCTGAATTTCGGCGTCCGGTTACATTTCGGGGCCATATCGGCTCTCTCTGAATAACCCCTTATGTCAAAATAAAAAGATCCCACTTAGAAGACGCCACCAGCGAGTGTCCTTGGGCAAGAGACACCTAATGATATGGATGCGCCAAAATACTTGTACATCTCATAGATCGTAAGTTCCCTTTAAACCAGGGTCCCCCTGAATCAGACCGTATCACCCATGTGTGGTGTTCTAAATTCAGGGTACGGTTACCTTTCCTGGCCATTCGGCTATTCAGAGAGCAGGCAGTTCGCCAAATTTTGGCAAATTGCCTGCACATATGGTGCCTGTTCGTTGCCTGTTCGAGGGCAGTGAAATCCCCATAGAGAAGCAATGCTTCGTCTATTCAGAGAACAAAAACCAGTAGGGAAAAGTTGCCGAATTGCCCTGCCATTCGGTGGTTTAATTCGACAGGTTTATTCAGGTGAATCCCATAGGCTTCAATGTTAAAAAAATATTCCCGTTTTAATTCAATATCTAACAAACCGTTGATTATAATATTCTGCAGTAAAAGTCTAGTAAAAGTTATTAAAAGTGAAAAATATTTAAAAGAGAAATTATATTATTTGGTTTTAAAATAAGGGGGAGGGTAATTAATATTTTTTTGGTTGCTTTCCTGTTCTTTTTTATTTTGACATAAGGGGTTATTCAGAGACAACCGATCTGGCCCCAAAATGTAACCGGACACTGAATTTCAGCGTAGAGGGACATTTCAGGGCCATTCGGCTATTCAGAGAGCAGGCAATTAGCCAAATTTTGGCAAATTGCCTGCACGTACGGTGCCTTTTTGACGGCAGTGAAATCCCCCATAGAAAAGCAATGGTTCATCTATTCAGAGAACCCCGAACAGCAGAGAAAAGTTGCCGAAATGTCCTACTGTTTGGTGGTTTCATTTGTCAGGTTTATTCAGGCAACCCCCATAGACTTCGATCTTAAAAATATTCCAGTTTTAATGCAATATCTAATAAACAGTTTATTCTTTTACAAGGAAGGAGAGTGTCATCTGCGCTCATTCCTATGTGTTCCATGTACAACAAAAATGTAGAGCGGCCTTTTGGTTACAATTGTTAGGTACCCACTCTAAAGAGGTGCCTTGAAGTGGCGAGTGGGCTTACGTTGCAATGGCCATTGAAACAAACAAAACCTCATTTTTGTTGTACATGGAACACATAGGAATGAGCGCAGATGACACTCTCCTTCCTTGTTATGTTTTATACATTTACTGGGCTGTTACTCCTGGCAGTTGCCGCCGCTCCAAAAATAAGTGAGTATGGGCGCGACGCCATTTTTTCTGTATTTATGTATATCATGCTTGTAACACCAGTCCGTCGTTTTGCAGCTGTTCCTCTTTCCATGTTTTTGTTTTTGATCCCAAATGGGAAGTGCTTGGTGCGTGTATAAATAAAACCCACCATCTTTGTCTCTCCTTGCTGAAAAGCAGCTGGAGGGGCTTGGAGCTGCTCAGTAGAGCGGCCTTTTGGTTACAATTGTTAGGTACCCACTCTAAAGAGGTGCCTTGAAGTGGCGAGTGGGCTTACGTTGCAATGGCCATTGAAACAAACAAAACCTCATTTTTGTTGTACATGGAACACATAGGAACGAGCGCAGATGACACTCTCCTTCCTTGTTATGTTTTATACATTTACTGGGCTGTTACTCCTGGCAGTTGCCGCCGCTCCAAAAATAAGTGAGTATGGGCGCGACGCCATTTTTTCTGTATTTATGTATATCATGCTTGTAACACCAGTCCGTCGTTTTGCAGCTGTTCCTCTTTCCATGTTTTTGTTTTTGATCCCAAATGGGAAGTGCTTGGTGCGTGTATAAATAAAACCCACCATCTTTGTCTCTCCTTGCTGAAAAGCAGCTGGAGGGGCTTGGAGCTGCTCAGTAGAGCGGCCTTTTGGTTACAATTGTTAGGTACCCACTCTAAAGAGGTGCCTTGAAGTGGCGAGTGGGCTTACGTTGCAATGGCCATTGAAACAAACAAAACCTCATTTTTGTTGTACATGGAACACATAGGAATGAGCGCAGATGACACTCTCCTTCCTTGTTATGTTTTATACATTTACTGGGCTGTTACTCCTGGCAGTTGCCGCCGCTCCAAAAATAAGTGAGTATGGGCGCGACGCCATTTTTTCTGTATTTAAGTTTATTCTTTTAGTCTGCAGCAAAAGGTATCTTTATTTATAGAATTTTTTTAGGATCTTTTAGGCATTTTTCAGGATTTTTTTTTTAAAAATAAAAAGCTGTTACAGAATTTATCATTCATTGGATCTTATATGTAAATCCCAGACATTTTCGTTCTGTAGTTTTTTTTGCAAACTGCGTTTCAACTTTGACTCTTTCAAGCGTACTGTTTCTTTGTTTTTTTTTTTACCCCGTTTGTCAGATTGTTGGCTTTTTCCGGCGGCTGGTCTGTGTCATGGAGCTGATGTAACGCTCCATGCTTCAAACCCCAAGAGACTTTATGTTAATTTATATCGTGTGATTTTAGATATATTTTACATCGTTTGGTTTTAGTTTAAATTAGTTTAGTGTAAAATGGCATTGCTTTGGTTTTAAATATACTTATATTCCTGTAGGTAAATGTGTTTCTGTATAGCCAGTAAACAAGCTTTACTGCTGTGTAATTTATGCAACAGGGCTTTTCCCTTTATCAGTGTTTGTCTTTAATCTGATGTGTTAGAACAATGGATTATACAAATGTTGTTTGAGCTGAAGGCTAAAGAATGTAAAGAATGTTTATTGTAAATAACTGACATAATGTAATTAGTATATTGGTAGGACGAGGTGTGTCATTTTATGCAAATTATGACTGTTGGACTTCAGCATAAATGGTGGCGTTTTGTTCATTAAAAAGTCAGAGAACTCTCAGAGCTCAGAGAGAGAGAATCCTGTTTTAAAGAATACAGCTGCGCCTGGTGTCTTTATTTCAAACTACGCTACACTCCACGCTCACCCTCAGAAGGCAGACAGCAGCCTTCTGGAGATTCCTAATGGCTCCAGGGCAGAGGAACAGAAGCAGGTGGGTCAAGCTGCTCGAGGCGCTGAGGACAGTGCTCCCAGTAGCCGGGCTGACCGCAACGAAGGGGTGTCTGGAGAGTCAGGACAGACGGAAGAGAATGGTTCTGTCACATTGGTGGCAAGCGGTGTGGATAGAGGCTCTCCAACACCAATACACCCAGAGATGGCCAACTATACAGCCTGCAAGCAGGACACCCTGAAGGACCTGCTGGAGAGCCATGGATGGAACGAATACTGAAGTAAGGGTCAAAGGCACAAGTGTGGTGCAACCCGGAGCGAGTGGAGATGTGTCCCCGCTGAGAGAGACCGCAGAGGTTTTTGCCTGCGGTACAAGAAAACAGTCTACAGAGGACTATGGATCAGGACAGCTCATTTATTCTTTATGAGCAGAGAATCGCAGAGGACATTCAGCTATGGAGACCCCAAGTGTTGAGGCCTCAGCCCACTGTGAGCCATGGAGACCAGTTGGTGCACTGGCTGCGTGCCGCACTCGATCTAGAGTGCAAATACGAGGACTTGCTGCAATGCAGTGAGGAGGATTGGGAAGCTGACGAGAAGCCTCCCCCAGGCTATGTGTTGCGCGGTCCTGGCCCAGCATGGATCTACTTTAAGGGAGGAGACAATTATGGCAGTCCACAAGCTGTCAGACATGCAGAATTGTGCGCCATCCAGGGGCGCTACCTGGATGTTTATGAGGACTCTGCCTTTTGGCCCGTGCTAAAGGGACTCGCTGCTGAGGAATGGGCACTCGAAATGGACTTAAAAAGTTTGCAGACTGCAGCCCAGCTACAAGTCGCTAAAGCCCCTGGAGGAAGCCTTCCCACACCAGCCAGCGGGAAGTGGAAGAAAAAGAGAGGTGGCCGAGCCAAAGCAAAACACCGTCACAGCCCGGGGATTACAACAGTAAGCCATCTTCCAGCGGCCAGTATCAGGTCACCAGAGAGACTGACACCCAGGCTGTTCCCCTCCATGAGAGATGGGGCCACACAGACCATGGACGATCTGGTCAGCTTGTTACAGGCCGAATTGCTTATTGCTCGAGCACAGATAATGGCCCTGACAGAGACATTACAGAACCAGCAAAATAAGCTGCAAGATGGCCAGAGAGAGCTGGATGAGGTGAGACTATCCAGAGATGATGCAGAGGTGAATGTACAGCGCCTGGAGATGGAGACGACTGGCTTGCGGGATTTACTTACAGCTACTGAGCGAGCCAAGGATAATGCTGCTCGAGAGCGAATTGTAATCTGTGTCTTGTCACTGGCTGCCAGCTATCAGGGTGTCTCACTGAGTTATACCAGAGTTCTGTAAATCTTTAATCTTTATACCAGAGTTGAATCAGAGTTCTGTATATATTTAATCTATATATCACTCACCATGTCTGAAAAGTCAAAAAGGACAGGCAGACGCTCCCAGACACAGATAAGAGGGCAAGCAGCCCCTGTGTCGGGAGGCTGTGCCTCTGGTCGTGGTGGATGTGGTGCATCCTCTGCAGGGGCACGCTTGTCCTTTCTATCTGGTGCTGGCTGTCTTCTTAAGCAGCAGCAACATACAGAGGATTTGGTGGATTGGCTAACCAGGCCATCCTCATCCTCCAAGTCCTCTGCCAGCCAGGCTTGTAGTACTTTACATAACAAGGAAGGAGAGTGTCATCTGCGCTCATTCCTATGTGTTCCATGTACAACAAAAAATGAGAGTTTTGTTTGTTTCAATGGCCATTGCAACGTAAGCCCACTCGCCACTTCAAGGCACCTCTTTAGAGTGTGGGTACCTAACAATTGTAACCAAAAGGCCGCTCTACTGAGCAGCTCCAAGCCCCTCCAGCTGCTTTTCAGCAAGAGAGAGACAAAGATGGTGGGTTTTATTTATACACGCACCAAGCACTTCCCATTTGGGATCAAAAACAAAAACATGGAAAGAGGAACAGCTGCAAAACGGACGGACTGGTGTTACAAGCATGATATACATAAAACAGAGAAAAATGGCGTCGCGCCCATACTCACTTATTTTTGGAGCGGCGGCAACTGCCAGGAGTAACAGCCAAGTAAATGTATAAAACATAACAAGGAAGGAGGAGTGTCATCTGCGCTCATTCCTATGTGTTCCATGTACAACAAAAATGAGGTTTTGTTTGTTTCAATGGCCATTGCAACGTAAGCCCACTCGCCACTTCAAGGCACCTCTTTAGAGTGGGTACCTAACAATTGTAACTAAAAGGCCGCTCTACTGAGCAGCTCCAAGCCCCTCCAGCTGCTTTTCAGCAAGGAGAGACAAAGATGGTGGGTTTTTATTATACACGCACCAAGCACTTCCCATTTGGGATCAAAAACAAAAACATGGAAAGAGGAACAGCTGCAAAACGACGGACTGGTGTTACAAGCATGATATACATAAATACAGAAAAAATGGCGTCGCGCCATACTCACTTATTTTTGGAGCGGCGGCAACTGCCAGGAGTAACAGCCCAGTAAATGTATAAAACATAACAAGGAAGGAGAGTGTCATCTGCGCTCATTCCTATGTGTTCCATGTACAACAAAAATGAGGTTTTGTTTGTTTCAATGGCCATTGCAACGTAAGCCCACTCGCCACTTCAAGGCACCTCTTTAGAGTGGGTACCTAACAATTGTAACCAAAAGGCCGCTCTACTGAGCAGCTCCAAGCCCCTCCAGCTGCTTTTCAGCAAGGAGAGACAAAGATGGTGGGTTTTATTTATACACGCACCAAGCACTTCCCATTTGGGATCAAAAACAAAAACATGGAAAGAGGACAGCTGCAAAACGACGGACTGGTGTTACAAGCATGATATACATAAATACAGAAAAAATGGCGTCGCGCCCATACTCACTTATTTTTGGAGCGGCGGCAACTGCCAGGAGTAACAGCCCAGTAAATGTATAAAACATAACAAGGAAGGAGAGTGTCATCTGCGCTCATTCCTATGTGTTCCATGTACAACAAAAATGAGGTTTTGTTTGTTTCAATGGCCATTGCAACGTAAGCCCACTCGCCACTTCAAGCACCTCTTTAGAGTGGGTACCTAACAATTGTAACCAAAAGGCCGCTCTACTGAGCAGCTCCAAGCCCCTCCAGCTGCTTTTCAGCAAGGAGAGACAAAGATGGTGGGTTTATTTTATACACGCACCAAGCACTTCCCATTTGGGATCAAAAACAAAAACATGGAAAGAGGAACAGCTGCAAAACGACGGACTGGTGTTACAAGCATGATATACATAAATACAGAAAAAATGGCGTCGCGCCCATACTCACTTATTTTTGGAGCGGCGGCAACTGCCAGGAGTAACAGCCCAGTAAATGTATAAAACATAACAAGGAAGGAGAGTGTCATCTGCGCTCATTCCTATGTGTTCCATGTACAACAAAAATGAGGTTTTGTTTGTTTCAATGGCCATTGCAACGTAAGCCCACTCGCACTTCAAGGCACCTCTTTAGAGTGGGTACCTAACAATTGTAACCAAAAGGCCGCTCTACTGAGCAGCTCCAAGCCCCTCCAGCTGCTTTTCAGCAAGGAGAGACAAAGATGGTGGGTTTTATTTATACACGCACCAAGCACTTCCATTTGGGATCAAAAACAAAAACATGGAAAGAGGAACAGCTGCAAAACGACGGACTGGTGTTACAAGCATGATATACATAAATACAGAAAAAATGGCGTCGCGCCCATACTCACTATTTTTGGAGCGGCGGCAACTGCCAGGAGTAACAGCCCAGTAAATGTATAAAACATAACAAGGAAGGAGAGTGTCATCTGCGCTCATTCCTATGTGTTCCATGTACAACAAAAATGAGGTTTTGTTTGTTTCAATGGCCATTGCAACGTAAGCCCACTCGCCACTTCAAGGCACCTCTTTAGAGTGGGTACCTAACAATTGTAACCAAAAGGCCGCTCTACTGAGCAGCTCCAAGCCCCTCCAGCTGCTTTTCAGCAAGGAGAGACAAAGATGGTGGGTTTTATTTATACACGCACCAAGCACTTCCCATTTGGGATCAAAAACAAAAACATGGAAAGAGGAACAGCTGCAAAACGACGGACTGGTGTTACAAGCATGATATACATAAATACAGAAAAAATGGCGTCGCGCCCATACTCACTTATTTTTGGAGCGGCGGCAACTGCCAGGAGTAACAGCCCAGTAAATGTTATAAACATAACAAGGAAGGAGAGTGTCATCTGCGCTCATTCCTATGTGTTCCATGTACAACAAAAATGAGGTTTTGTTTGTTTCAATGGCCATTGCAACGTAAGCCCACTCGCCACTTCAAGGCACCTCTTTAGAGTGGGTACCTAACAATTGTAACCAAAAGGCCGCTCTACTGAGCAGCTCCAAGCCCCTCCAGCTGCTTTTCAGCAAGGAGAGACAAAGATGGTGGGTTTTATTTATACACGCACCAAGCACTTCCCATTTGGGATCAAAAACAAAAACATGGAAAGAGGAACAGCTGCAAAACGACGGACTGGTGTTACAAGCATGATATACATAAATACAGAAAAAATGGCGTCGCGCCCATACTCACTTATTTTTGGAGCGGCGGCAACTGCCAGGAGTAACAGCCCAGTAAATGTATAAAACATAACAAGGAAGGAGAGTGTCATCTGCGCTCATTCCTATGTGTTCCATGTACAACAAAAATGAGGTTTTGTTTGTTTCAATGGCCATTGCAACGTAAGCCCACTCGCCACTTCAAGGCACCTCTTTAGAGTGGGTACCTAACAATTGTAACCAAAAGGCCGCTCTACTGAGCAGCTCCAAGCCCCTCCAGCTGCTTTTCAGCAAGGAGAGACAAAGAGTGGTGGGTTTTATTTATACACGCACCAAGCACTTCCCATTTGGGATCAAAAACAAAAAACATGGAAAGAGGAACAGCTGCAAAACGACGGACTGGTGTTACAAGCATGATATACATAATACAGAAAAAATGGCGTCGCGCCCATACTCACTTATTTTTGGAGCGGCGGCAACTGCCAGGAGTAACAGCCCAGTAAATGTATAAAACATAACAAGGAAGGAGAGTGTCATCTGCGCTCATTCCTATGTGTTCCATGTACAACAAAAAATGAGGTTTTGTTTGTTTCAATGGCCATTGCAACGTAAGCCCACTCGCCACTTCAAGGCACCTCTTTAGAGTGGGTACCTAACAATTGTAACCAAAAGGCCGCTCTACTGAGCAGCTCCAAGCCCCTCCAGCTGCTTTTCAGCAAGGAGAGACAAAGATGGTGGGTTTTATTTATACACGCACCAAGCACTTCCCATTTGGGATCAAAAACAAAAACATGGAAAGAGGAACAGCTGCAAAACGACGGACTGGTGTTACAAGCATGATATACATAAATACAGAAAAAATGGCGTCGCGCCCATACTCACTTATTTTTGGAGCGGCGGCAACTGCCAGGAGTAACATTTACTGGGCTGTTACTCCTGGCAGTTGCCGCCGCTCCAAAAATAAGTGAGTATGGGCGCGACGCCATTTTTTCTGTATTGTAGTACTTTACAGTCCACCTCAGCTGCCAAAACATCTAATGCAGCCTTTATGTCCACAGCTACTCCTGCCGTAGCCTCGCTATCACACACGGAGGAGTCAGCTGAATTGTTTGACTACAGTGAGAGTGACATGCTGCTTGAGGATGCGCAGCAAGTACAGTGCTCTGATTCAATCTCTGAGGTTGAGGAAGGGAGTATAATCAACCTAGAGGAAGGGGTGCCAGTGATGACACACAAATAACTGGCACTCATGTTGCCCCAGCAGCTGCAGCATACTGCCAAGTTGGCTCCAGTGACGAGGAGATAGGGGGTGAAGATGACATTGATGATGAGGTCACTGACTCCACCAGGGTGCCAGATCGAACAGAGGAATCAAGTGAGGAGGAGGGGGAGGAGGAGGCACAGCAAACACAAGGCACAACATCCTCTATGACCAACCGTAGCACTAGCCAATCCAAGGTATCAGATGTCAGAGCTGCTCTGGTACAGAGCGCTGTTGTCTCAAAGCACACATGCAGGAACTCTGGGAGTTCTTTAAGAAATGTGCAGCTGAGCGCACCGTTGCTATTTGTAATCTATGTCAGATGAGGTTGAAGCGTGGGAAAGACACCTGACACTTGGGTACCATGTGCTTGAGGCAACATATGAACACCTGCCACACATCCCGTTGGCGCAAAACTTTGCGTAGGTGCTCCTCCCCTCATCTGTCTCTACCCCCACTGTATGTCCTGCCATGTCATTGCCTGCTACAACCTCCACTGACAGGGATGATGCTACAGTAATGGATGTACCAGCTCCTTCCTCACAATGTGACATCATCCCATCAGTTGAAGATTTAAGCAGTCAGATTACGTTGCTGCAGCTGTTGCAGCGTAAGAAAAAATATAGTCCCAACCATCCCCAAGCACAGCGTCTAAATGCCATTTTAGCAAAATTACTCGCATTGCAGCTACTGCCTTTCCAGCTGGTGGACTCTGCTCCCTTCCGTGAATTTACTGAATGTGCTGTACCACAGTGGCAGGTTCCAAAACGCCATTACTTTTCACGCAAGGCCATTCCGGGCACTATACCAGCACGTGGAAGACAATGTTATCCAGTCATTGGGAAAGGCAGTCAGCAACAAGGTGCATGTGACTTTAGACACGTGGTCCAGCAAGCATGGACAGGGCCGTTACATTTCCTTCACGGCACACTGGGTAACTCTGATTGCAGCTGGGAGGGATCCAAGGCGGGGCTCTGTGCTGGAGCTTGTTCATCCACCACGCCTCCAGAAAGCTGCTTGTATAAGGTCTGTCTGCTCCACCACCTCTTCCTCCTCCTCCTCCTCCTCCTCCTGCGAAGTGGCAGTTAAACAGACGCGTGGCAGGGGCTACGCAATGACTCAAACAAAAAGATGCCGTACTGTGCTTGAGCTGGTTTGTTTAGGGGACAGGAGCCACACTGGGCCAGAAATTCTGTCAGCTCTGCAGGGGCAGGTGCAGAGATGGTTAACACCACGCCAGCTTCAGCTGGGAATGATCATCTGCGATAATGGCAGCAACCTTCTCTCCGCCCTACGCAAGGGTAAATTGATGCATGTACCATGCCTAGCACATGTCCTAAATCTAGTGGTACAGGGTTGCCAGAGCTTCTCAGCCAGGCCAGAAAAGTCTGCAGACACTTCAGACGGTCATTCCCCACAAGCGTTCGCCTGGCAGAAATTCAAAGAGAATTCCACCTTCCCACAAACCGTCTGATCTGTGACATGCCCACCAGGTGGAACTCGACATTAGCAATGCTGCAGCATCTGCACAAGCAGCAGAGGGCCATCAACGAGTACCTGTGTGAGTATGGCACAAGGACCGGTTCAGGTCAACTTGGTTCCCCCCCGCAGTGGCTGATGATCAAGGATGCATGCACTGTACTGTCACCATTTGAGGAGGCAACGAGGATGGTGAGCAGGGACAGTGCATGCATCAGTGGCACAATTCCTTTAGTGTTCCTGCTGGAGCATACTCTGCGGGGAAATATAGATGTGGCTCTAGAGGCAGAGCAGCGGGAGGAAGAGGAGGCCTTCCCTAGCTCTCAGGCCCCAGTCTTTCCGCAGACAGCATTCCAGCGGGTCCTACTCAGATCACACAGGAGGAGGATGAGGAGGAGTAGGAGGAATATTTAAGTAGTGGGGGCATTGAAGGTGGGGTTTCCTCAAGGGAGGGTTTTGTGTGCCTAGAAACACAAGGGCTAGTGCGTGGCTGGGAGGAGGAAGTGCACGATACGGTCATCCTCATTGACCAGGAAGACTCGGAAGCTAATGCCACCTCCAACCTATGCTGCATGGGCTCCCTTATAATGCAAAGCCTGCTAAAGGACCCCAGGATTCGTGCTATCAAGGAGAGGGATAAGTACTGGTTGGCAACCCTTCTTGATCCACGATACAAGGGTAAAGTTGCAGAGCTCATCCTGCCCGCACAGAGGGAGCACAGGATGAAAAAACTCGAGGACGCTCTAAAACGACACTTGTGTAACACCTTTCCAGGCACTGGTAGGTTACCAAGTGATGACGCACGTGCTTCTGAGGCTGTGGATGATCAGAGGAATAGTGGTGAAGGCCAGGGCCGCTTGACTGATGCATTTTTTAATTTTTTTTAGTCCACGACGCCCAGGGACGTCAAATGTAGGCACCCATTGCCAGTGTCTTCACCATATGGTGCAGGACTACCTAGGGGCAAGGGCAGACCTGGATACCTTTCCAGCAGATGATCCACTGGCTTACTGGGTGTTGAGATTGGATCACTGACCAGAACTTTGCCAATATGCTATGCAGCTACTAGGTTGCCCTTCATCCAGCGTGCTTTCCGAAAGGACGTTCAGTGCCGCTGGAGGTTTTGTCACAGACAAAAGAGTGCGTCTGTCCACCGACTCTGTAGACCGGCGACATTTATAAAAATGAATCAGTCCTGGATCAGCAGTTATCAATCCCCTGATGCTGACGTAACGGATAAGATCGGGGATGTCTTCTGCATGCACAAAACCTCCAGCACTGAACTCTTCCACAATACCACAAAAGGGTTACGGTGTGAATGCACTTGCTGCCATGAAAGGCACAATATTTGGCTGCAATGACGCCTGTGCCACATCTATATCATTTTAATTTTTTGAACCGCAGGGTCCAACTCTGCACTCTTCCACAACACCACAAAAAGGTTACGGTGTGAATGCACTTGCTGCCATGAAAGGCACAATATTTGGCTGCACTGACGCCTGTGCCAGATTTATATCATTTTAATTTTTTGAACAGCAGGGTCCAACCCTGCACTCTTCCACAATACTACAGAGGGGTTACTGTATGATAATAGTACTTGCTGGCAGTCTGGCACCAAAAGCACAATATCTGGGTGCACTGACGCCTTGACCAGAATCATATATTTTTAATATAGGACCACATGGTCCACCCCTGCATTCTTCCACAATACTACAGAAGGGTTACTGTATGATAGTACTTGCAGGCCTGGCACCAAAAGCACAATATTTGGGTGCACTGACACTGACGCCTGTATCAGATTCATATCCTCAGAGGGGTTACGGTGTGACGGCACTGTTGCCGCCGCTAAAGGCCCAATTCTAAAGCACCTATTGTTACTTTCATCCAAAGTCTGCATAAGTTTCACAATAATTTAGCCAAAAAATTCACTAAACTTTTTCTACGTGTCTGAAAATGTCTCCTCTTTTCATACAGACTGCCGCCCCAAGCAGTTGTTTATGGATAGATTAAAGGAAAAGCATTCACCGTCATTTGAAATGTAATTTTTTTGTTTTCAAGTGTTTCTATACATCCTAGAAATCCGCCACTTCACGGGCAGGTTATGGGGACCTCCTAGGCACGATATTTGAAGGAATTTTTCATTTTTATTTTTAACCCTTCTTTCATAGAAAACTCTCTGTCCCTTTAAACACGTTTTTTTTTTTACTTTTTGTCCTTGTTTGCTGTCCCCCAGGGCACTACCCGGACCCCCATACACCTTTTATGGCAAATATCTAGCATATATGCCCTCTTGGAGGGCACTCTAAAAACCGAATTTTCAGCCCCATTGACTTGTATTGAGTTCGGATTCGGATTCGATCATTTGGAATGTTCGGGTTTGGGTACGAACCCGAACTCGGACGTGTTCGGCTCATCCCTAGTCTGCACTGTGATCAGCGGCTCGTTGGCTTTTTTCGGTGTCTTTGGTGTGGTTTTTCCCTTGGGTTTTCGGCGAGTTTGCGGCAGGTTTTCCCTGCACTCCGGGGACCCTGCGGCGAATGCTGAATTCACCGCAGGGTGGGGAAATTTGATTTCCCGAAGTGCAGGGAATGAGAAAGCACCGAAATGTCAGCACCATTTCAGTGCTCTCTGAATAGCCCCCAAAATAGGTTGTTTATTCGACTCCAATAAATATAATTTTTTTAATCATGCTTTTTTTCTTCAGGTGATGAACTTTTTGATTTATTATTTTTAATCGTGGGCATTAAATCTTGTTATGTTTTAGTATTCCCTCCCCACTCTCAGCTTAATCATAGCTGCCTTGATTCAGATGGGAATATTCTCTAATTTTTCTTTCTTTTGTATTTTTTTTTGTGGCCTAGGTTGTTTCTGCTTTAGTGATCCCTTTTGTTTTTTAATAGACAGTATATATTTAGGGTACAGCTGAACAACCTGAACTCTACAAGAACATCCCTGTAAGTGATCTCTCTACACAGATCGATGCAGTGAGCTTTGCATCGTTGCGATGTCCAGGATTTGAGAAATTCATCTTTTGATGTGAGAGCTACAGGTTGAGCACCACTTATCTGGAATATTCAGGACCCTGAGCATTCCGGAGTTCTGATTCTTCCAGAATTCCGAATCTGGTAGAATTTGTCCGAGAGCAAGGAGATCGCTGCAGGAGTGGCACAATCCATTCCCTGTTGCATCCACTGAGCTGTGCAACCTTCTCAGCGGACATGCTCCTCAGAGCCAGCGTGACTCCACGCAGCATGTCACATGCTGGGGCTGGCCAGAATTCTGGACTAGGGGTGCCCAAACTGTACTGTCTTCTGGGTTCTTTGCAAATGCAAATTGAGTTGCCGCGTAAACCATAACCTTGATGGTTTCCATTCCTGCTAGTCCGATCTTTCATAAGAAAATAAAAAGAACGATCTGATGAAATGGGATGGTTTTAAAATTCTTTCAAAATCTGGGTTTCCTTCTTTATCATGATTCTGAATGTATGTTTTTTGCCGGCTTCACAGAGCACAATTGTAGACCCAGACCAGACTCTTCCGTAACGTCATAATTTACTACACCCTCCACGGTGGAAGAGAAGCTCCCTGCCGATTGGTTATATCCAATATATCAGCAGAATCCTTCAGGCTGACGACTCACTGATGTCTCTTTATTGGAAACGTTAGCTCTGTATGGGGAATTTCCATTCGGAAAGAACAAAACCTATCCTGATTAAAGCATCCCCATGTCCATGTCCTCTCTGGAGGCTGTGCCCTGGAGGTGCTGTGTCTCTATAGTATCTACTCACATAGAGTACATCTGCAATTAAGAAAATCAATATCAATCTCTTTGCCGGCTTAAATGCAGGAATAACACAACAGCCGCATGTTCCTGAGGTAAAACATTTATTCCCAAGCAAAAGTGCACATCACCGTGACCACTTGTGAATAAATAGCAACAAGCATCCCTCATCTTCCATTTTTACTGGAGTCAGTGACATGGTCACTAGTAACTTTATTAAAACAGATATATTATTATCCTTTATACAGCACCACATATTCCGCAGCGCTTTACAAGATCAGTGTAGAAAGGGATTGGTCCGTTAGAATACCACACATGGGTGATACGGTCTGATTCAGGGGGACCCTGGTTTAAAGGGAACTTACGATCTATGAGATGTACAAGTATTTTGGTGCATCCATACTGTTAGGTGTCTCTTGCCCAAGGACACTCGCTGGTGGCGTCTTCTGAGTGGGATCTTTTGATTTTGACATAAGGGGTTATTCAGAGAGAGCCGATCTGACCCCGAAATGTAACCGGACAACGAAATTCAGCCTACGGTGCCATTTCGTGGCTGATCGGCTATTCAGAGAGCAGGCAATTAGCCAAATTTTGGCAAACTCCCTGAAGGTTTGGTGCCTGTTCGAGGGCAGTGAATTCCCCCATAGAAGCAATGGTTAATCTATTCAGAGAACACCGAACAGCAGAGAAAAGTTGCTGAAATGCCCTGCTGTTCGGTGGTTTCATTCGGCAGGTTTATTCAGGCGAACCCCATAGGCTTCAATCTTAAAAATATTCCAGTTTTAATACGACCTTTTGTCGATTAGATATTGTCTTTCCATGATTGTGGAGAGGTGCTCTGGCCGGGATTCAAACCTGGAACTGCACGTTTATTGTGATGTTACCTCTACTCCATCCAGCTGGTACATTGGATTTGACAGAAATAACACAAGTGTTTGTGTTAGGGTGTTTGTGTGTGTGTGTATATATATATATATATATGTGCTACCGTGACCAATGTATACAGTGCACTTCACTTAAATATGCTACAAGAGATTTTAAAACCACCTAGCTAAGGATACATTTAGAAAAGGAGTTTGGTCACAAATTGTTAGGGATGCGCATGGCTGAATAATTTTTTTTGTTTAGTTTAGTTTCGTTACATTTTTAAATCATTTCGTTTTCGTAATTTCGTAATTAATTTTGTTTCGTATTGATTTGAAATTTCGAATCAATTTCAAATTCCATAGTTGTTGATATCCATTTGATAGTTCATTTCAAATTCCATAGTTGTTGATATCCATTTGATAGTTCATTTCAAATTCCATAGTTGATATCAATTATTCAAATTTTTCTTTTATGATGATGACACAGTGTAAAACTAAATAAATTAGTTATATACCGTATCGTATCGTATCGTATCGTATTGATTCGTTATTCGGAAGTACTTCCAAAATACAAATTAGCAAATTTCGTTCCAAATTTTTCCGAAATGAATGCACATCTCTACAAATTGTGACCACTATATGTCCAAGTCCGCCACAGCGTCAATGTACTCCATCACAGCAGGTCCTTATCCAAATCAACCTAATGCCTGCCCTTCTGAGAGTAATATATATTTATATATAATCACAATTTTATTTTCATAATTTTTCTTTTATCTACAAGGTGCGACCATTTTTACCAAAGCATAGAGATGACGGGACGGAGTGATTCTTTACCAAAATAAACAAAGAAACTGAAATATCAGACTCCTCTAATGTTAAAAGTAACGGGGGGGGGGATACAGTACATTTTTCCATTAATAGCAGAGTTTGCTGTATTATGGCTTTTCAATCAATCTTAACCATTGATCGAGTGCTGTGTCCAATAAAATGGGGTTTCACTATTAGAGATTTTCTCTGTGAAGTGTTATATTGCTCTCTGGTTTACATTTCAGGCCAGATCACATGGTTTGGATATGAAAGTCCTCGAAGTTTTTGGGATTATATTCGAGTTGCCTGCTCCAAAGTGCCACACAGTTGTATATGTAGTATTGAAAACATGGAGAACGTCAGCTCTTCCAGAGCCAAGGTGAGTAAATTGCATTTGTGTGTATTGGTATTGGTATGGGTATATGTATATACTGTATGTATGTGTATATATATATATATATATTATTTTCTGGTGTATAAGACTACTTTTTATACTTAAAAACATCCCCCAAAAATTGGGGGTCGTCTTATACGCAGGATATACAATACAATATGACGAGTATAGCCCAAAATCTATTTTTTAACTGGAAAATTAGGGGGTCGTTTTATACTCCAGAAAATACGGTGTATATATACATATAAAAATTATGGAAGATCATTTAAGTGTTTTTTGTAATTAATATTTTCTTGTGTACAATAATAATTATGATTGCAAATGTACAAATCCCGCATTTCTGGTCCAGCATCAGGTTTTCGTCATGTATAAGCGCAACAAATTCCCCCTCCATTTATTTTATTTCAGGTTTGTCATTGATTCGTGTCATACAATAATCAGCCCCTAGTTATATTAAAAAAACAATAGAAAGACCCACAGGGCGCACATACTGAACTCAAGGTATGAGTACAGAGATATTATATACATGCGTAGTTCCACTATGTATTATAATCAAAACCGTAAAATATTATAATGATTATGGGCAAAAATAGCTCCTTTTCAACTGGGATAAATTGAAGCTTAAAAACCTCCACGTCCATTCAAATGTTAAAAAAAGTACTAAAAACATCAGATAATAGAGAATAAAAAAAATGAATTTCAATTTTATAAAATCACCAATAAGTGCTATTGTATAAGTAAACATTAATCTCTTCATACTCATCCCACAAGTCACTGCTGGACTAATAGGTAGGTGGTCATGAAAACTATGAAGCCACCATTATAATATTTGAGTATCCCCATTCATGTGCCTATATTTATATAACTAGGAGTATAATTAATGCATATAAATTTATGTGTGTATATATGGATATATATATATGTGTGTGTGTGCATGTTTATATAATGTTATTAAAATGGCCACATTCTAAATGATGACTCATTCCTAAAAATTCCAAACTTATAATTCACGCAAATGGGGTTAGCTGTGTAAATTACATTATTAGATATTCACAAGCAGTTTTGTAAATAAATAAAAGAAGTATACCTGCTTGCATAAAACAACCCATGTTCAGAAAGGTCACAGATTTTAGGATGATACCCTTGTATTAAAAGCAGGATGATTATTTTTATAAATCATGTTTTCGTTTAATGGTAGTGTGCTTGTGTTTCTCCACCGCTATGACGTCCTGTTTTTGATTTAAGATCACAAAGTGAAAATCCCTCAGTTGTTTGCAAGTTAAATTTGTTTATTATTTTTTCTTTTTTCTACTCTTACAGGGTCGAGCCTGGATCAGGGTTGCATTGATGGAAAAACGTCTGTCTGAATATATCACGGCAGCACTGAGAGACTTTAAAACAACAAGGTTGTGCACATTTTGTTCACCACAAACCATGCTCATGCACTTTCACCATAGAATCCTCCTGTATGAATGTTGGTAAACTTGCAGTAATACAGAATTCTATCCCAGTTTGAGGAGTAACAGGTCTGATGTTTCACACAACGTATACATACTATAGGATGTGCAGAACAGCGTGAACATGGTAATGCAAAGTAAAGGCATGTCACTTCATATTGTCTGTGACAGAACAAAATTCTCAAAAAATAAGGGCCCGATTACATTCCTCACGCAAAAACGCATGAATTTGTGAGCCCAGCATTAAACATTAACGCGCATAAATCAACGCTGGAATTACAATCCTCGTGCATTTTTTCATCCGTCGAGCAATAACGCGCGTAAAACGGACGCGCAAAAACACGCGCGCGGAAATCCGTGTGTGCACTATCAGAATTAAGAACCAAAATTGTCTCACGTTAAGTTTTTGCGCCTGCCAAAGTCAATCTGCGCATATATGCTGCATCAATAAAAAAAGTATGGTATGTGTAGAATGTGTAACTATACTTTGCTGCGTATTTTTTTTTGGTTGGTGTATTTGGTTTCGGCCAGGTTGATAGAATTTGCCATTAACACCAGCTTTTAGGAGTTGCTAAAATTATGCGCGCAAAGGCTGTGCGTTACAAACTGCGCATAGATTGTAATACCATCCGCGTACCAGCGCACAAACACATCTGCGCTCACAATGTTAAGTATAGGACGCGCAACGTACAGTAAGCTCGCGCAGCGTTCGCGCAGGTTCACCCACGGTAGACGATTGCATGCGTTTGTTGTGCTGACATTGTAATACGACATTCAGCGCAAAGGGTTTTACCCCTCGCGTTAATGAGTTTTTGTGCGGGCGCAAACGTATGCGCGAAGATTGTAATAGGGCCCTAAGTATTTTATTGGTAACTTTGGTCATGGCGGCAAGAATTATGAAGGACTTGGCATCGGTGTTGGTACCAAACCTGGTGCTTGAATTAATTCTATCTGATGTTTGTTTATTTGTTTTTGATTTTTTTTTAAATATCGCCTGATTTAAATTGAAATAATTTGACTTGAGAAGAATTTTTAAAAAAAAGTCCCAGTTTAGTAAAAATATTGAGTCATTAAAAAGCCCAAAAACCAGAGCGTAAATATAAGTACAGTACTTGGTTACCTTTTCCGTGTCTCACGCTTACTGTTAATCCAGGACATGCATGTTGTACTTTGAAATCCCAAAGACCTGTGTCCTACAGTAAAGGTGTGTTTACTTAGATGCACATCTTACTGTACATTCAGGACATTCTCGTATTCTAATGTGTATCCTGTAAACACGTGTCATATTTTTATTACCACAAATGCGAGTTGTGCCTCGGACTTGCACGCATAGAGTACCGTTTGCGAACCTGCGCACATACGTTGACACCAAACGCGTAAATTATGATCTCTGAACTTGCACCTAATTATTAAAACTAATCAAAATGAATAAAATCAGGATATGTATTCGTAAATAATTTTATAAATTTGATTAGGCATTAAGAAATAAAATTATAAATAGTTTGCAAGGACAAAAAGGTGTGCTCATCACTTTGCATTTGTGTAGCTATTATATTCTGTTTTTTATTATCTTTTTATTTTAATATTTAAATTCCTGACACTGTTAGCCGGTGCACAGTGTAACAATTGTTTGTACGGAAGGAGAATTATTTAAACATTACATTTTTTAACTATTGCTTGCAAACTATTAATTATTTTCACGACACCTAATTAATTATTAAAAGTTTTATTAAAACTAATCAAAATTAATTAAAATCCAGATCCACATTTTTAAATAATTTTATGAGTTTGATTAGTTTTAATAATTAGGTATTATGAAATAAAATTATTAGTGGTTTGCAAGGACAAAAAAGTGTGAACATCCCTTTGCATTTGCGTAGCTATTATACTGTGTCTTTATTATTTTTTTTATTTTAATATTTCAATTCCTGACACTGTTAGCCATTGCACCGGCTAACAAATAATTGTATGTACAGAAGGGGAAAGCTGAGTATATTGTTATGGATCATGTACTAAAGAAATAGAGAAACTCTATCATGGATACACTGCTTTCAGATCGAGTCTTTATGGTATAGAAAGTGTTATGTCACAACAACCCTCCTGGATTTACAAACTAAACATAACAAACTAAAAGTCAAAACCACTCTGCTGAATAATTCACCGGGGTCATTAATCAAGCTGTTGGCATGGGTTTGAGCTTTTCCTACAGCGGATACTTGTGGAACTCGGTCCAGGTAATATTTGCAATTAGGGATGTGCATGGCTGAAAAATTAGTTTTGTTTAGTTTAGTTTCGTTACGTTTTTAAATAATTTTATTTTCGGAATTTCGTAACTAATTTGTTTCATATTTCGTTTCGGATTAATTTGAAATTTCGAATCGATTTGATAGTTCATTTCAAATTCGATAGTTGTTGATATCAATTTGATAGTTCATTTCAAATTCGATAGTTGATATCAATTATTCAAATTCATCTTTTATGATGATGACACAGTGTAAAACAAAATAAATTCGTTATGTACCGTTTCAAAATCGTATCGTATCGATTCATTATTAGGAAGTACTTCCGAAATACGAATTATCAAATTTCGTTCCAAATTCCGAATTTTTCCCAAACGAATGCACATCTCTATTTGCAATATATCTCAAAAATGTGAGCGCAATACTTGACAGATCTCATTGAGCACCACAAATTAATGATTAATTCCTGATTAATTTCTATCATTATGCAATGAGATTTACCTGTCCTTAACCCCTTCACTACCAAGTGGTTTTCCAAAAAACCATTGTCCGAAACCATTTTTTGTAAAATAATTTTTAATTAATTATACAGTAATAGTTATTACTGTAAATAACCTATTTGGCCAGTAGATGGCGCCATCCACTGCCAAATTGAGTTACAGAGGTTTGAGCTGCAGCTCAATTTTCTTTTTCTCCCTGCATCAGCTGCTGAAAGCCTGATATTTCAGAGCTTTCATCAGCGGATGTTACAGGTTTAGCTCTTTGGGCATTATGCCCACAGGGCTATAACTTTGCTGGCACCTTCTGTAGCCCAAAAGCAAACAAAATTAGTTTGCAGCAAACAAATTTAATTTGCTTTTGGGCTGTCAGCAGATCGAGATATCTCGATTTCGGGGCACCAGATGGTGCCTTTTGAAACCTGAGATAGCTCGATCTCGGTAGTGAAGGGGTTAAAGGGCATTTTTAAGCTCGCAACATGCAAGCTGTCCCAAATATTTCCCATTTTGCACACCCATTAAACTGCATTTAAAAATTCAATGCGTTCCACAGCTGGGGATTACACTTGTGGTTCTGTCATAAGGCATGACAGATCCCGTGTGTTACTGACATTTGTTTGTCTTGCTGAAAACTTCTTTTTTTTCCCCTGTAGGAGGTTTTACGATGATGGAGCTATTGTGTTGGGCGAGGAGGCGAACATGCTGGCCGGTATGCTGCTTGGACTCAATGCCATAGATTTCAGGTATTTAAGCCGCTTTTTCAATCATGCCACTTACATACATTACTAAAATATAAGAAAATCCAGCACACCGTAACTTCATGAAAATGTGGGTTTATTCCAACGGCAGCAGTGACAACGTTTCAACCCTATGAGGTCTTGATCAAATCTAAATTGTAACATTGTAGAAAAATGTAAATAGTGGGTCCAGTTAGTGAAATAAGCCTTAACCCCTTCATTACTGTGATCACGCATAGGCCATCAGGGTTGGCAAACACAGGAGCCCAAGATTGAGTTAACAGGATCTGGAGCTACACTATATTGCCAAAAGTATTCGCTCACCTGCCTTGACTCGCTTATGGATGGGTGAGCGAATACTTTTGGCAATATAGTGTATGTGTATCATTGCAAATTAAACTCGTTTGTTGTAAATGAAATTCATTTGCAGGCTCCAAAATGTGCCACTATCATTTTAGTCTTTGTGTATAATGCTCAAGGTGCTAAAACTGTTTAAAAGCGGCTAAGGGATGTCCGTATATATCGTGCTTTCCCTGACGGCTGCACGGAGCCTTGATCTGCGATTCTAATCGCAGTAACCTCTTTTGGCCAGCAGATGGCGACAACTGCCTGTCAAATAGGTTATTACAGTAAGGAATACATTACAATTCTTATTGTATAAATAATTACGGTTTTCAAAAAAAAAAACACTGGTTCCTGACAGTGGATTTTTGGAAAATCGCTTGGTAATGAAAGAGTTAAACGAAACCATTAAACTTCGTTAAGTACAGAGTTTAACTATTGAAAAAATCCATACATATTTCCCTATGAATTTCTCATTCCACTGTCCACTTTTGTAGATGGAGGAATAAAAGAAAGCCATTAAAATTGTGCAAAATGCTAAAATGATTCTGGGGCAAAGCTGCGGGAATGCATAATCTGCTGATACAATAACAAGCATTGGATTCATTTGCAAACCCCACCAAGCACCTTGCCCTGAAGGTCATAAATGTTGCTATACACCTGTAATTAGATAGTTGGTTTGACACAATTGTTTTCAGACAATTTCTCATCTCTGTGCTACCAAACAGAATACATATGTAGCTTCTCTTATCTGCCCTCGTTTGATTAAAATGACACTACAGCATCACAACCGATTGTGTTCTTGGCATCGATTCTTGTCCATTCTGAGCTCAATGGCCATACAGTAATCCCTGATACTTTGTCTCTCATCTTCTTCTTTAGCCCACAGCATAAAACCACGCACACCACAGCCCTAGTGGCAAAAATATTGTTTTGTTGGGTGAGAGCAGCAGGGCACAACATTTTCTTACCACCCACCTAACCAAATACGCATCATAATCATCAGCCATATAATGCTCTTATATGATTAAGCATGCTCTCTACTAATCTGCTTTCCACCAAATCTCCGCTCCTTTCATCTCATCGGCACCTGACATCTCTGAGCCTATTAGATAATCCGCATGAGCATTTGTTGTGATGTATAATTGAATTTAATGACTATACAGAAGCCAGCGAGGTGTGAAAGCTCAGGAGTAACCAAGCATGTACCCACTTCTACCTTGAATTAATCATTCTTGTCTTGTCTTCCAGTTTTTGCCTTAAGGGAGAAGGTTTAGATGGGAGCTTCCCAGCTGTTATAGATTACACACCTTATCTGAAATTCACACAGAGGTAAGAGGAGATTTATAACGAGTAAATCCCAATTCGTAAAATCCCCCCAAAAACCCAGCTTGTATTTACTATTTACAAATAAAGCACTTACGAATAAAAGACAACGACCTTGTAGCATGGAAGGTCAAAAAAAGGGGTATATTCAACAATAATCAACAAAGACAACTGACATAAAGGGCTGTTATAATGTAACACTCTCACATCCAGCACACAATCCCCATGTTTTGTACCCATGTTGGAACTGTTTTGTCATTTTGTCGTTACCATAATGACTTGGCAGGAAGAAGATTCCGTTACTCTATTTATCTCAGCTAGGTATAGGGGTAGAAGAGGGGTCAGCAACCTTGGCCCTCCAGATGTGTCCAAACTACATTTTCCATGATACTCAGGTTCTCATCAAATTGGCTGAGCCTCATGGGAAGTGTAGTTCCAAAACATGTGGAGGGCCAAGGTTGCCAAACTCAGGTGTGGAAGAACGAAAAGTCAAAGGAATCACTAAAGAATACATTTTGAATTGTTCTTTTAGCTCCGACAGCATTAGCAGTGACGAAGAAGAATTGCGGACTTTGGGTAGCAGCGGCAGTGAAAGCAGCACCCCCGAAAACATTGGCCCGCCTTTCATTATGGATGAAAACAGCTGGTACAACAAGTGCAAGAGGGTAGAGCAGAAGTATCGATTGGCCTTGGAGCAAAAGGTGTTTAATTTTTCCTTCAGTTTATTTATCTTTTTATTTACATCAACCTGGAAAGCACGAAGTGTCCCTCAATAACCTTAACCATGTACTGCGTCTGGTATTTAATTTTGGCTGTTATGGCTCATAAATTCTATAAAAGGAAAGAACTAGTGTATATATAGATAAACAATAAAGTGGTGGCACTCAAGGACTAGAAAAAATATTAAACTTTATTCTTCCATTAAAGGACCTTTAATGGAACAATAAAGGTTAATATTTTTTCTCGTCTTGGAGTGCTGCACATTATTGTTTATCTGCATACAAGGGAGCCAAGTGGAAAGCACCAGGCATTCCATTATGAGGCAAGAATGCATGACACGTTGACTAATATATATATATATATATATATGTGTGTGTTTTTTATTGCAGAAGCCACTTGCACATTACAGCAATACAATTGCATCCCAGAGCTCCTGTGCCACATTCCCCATATTCAGCAAGGAATTCTGGGTAGGATATGCAAATGACTTCTGTCTCACTTTTATGCATCCTGGGTCTGTTATTACACAGAACCCTAAAATCAATGCTATGTCACACTATGGCTTTCTAGCAGAGATCAGGTTTATGCAACTGGTTAAAGCCACTCCTAGGACAGCGCTGTTTCTGGTTTGTTGGACCCTCATCAGCAGGAGCTAGGCATGATGACCAGTTGCAGTGGATGCTTGGGACTCGTAGGGTAAATCAGTGCTTACAAGGGTTGTGGTGGAGGACAAAAAGTGAGATAAAAAGCCTCCACGCTATATATATATATAACAGCAACCAGAACGGCAGCACTCTTCATGTGCTAAGCATAACAAATGGGTCCTTCTCAAGACTGATGGATACAACAACCCATGAAGACGGCGCACCAATTCATACATTTTATAGATTTTAACAAATTTGTGTTAACCATTTTAAAGGTTTTTAGCAAATTTTTAACCCTAAGCTTTGTTATGTTAGCCCATTGCTACCAGGTGCTCCCAGCGGCAAGGTGGTACCTCAACGCCACGGGGTGGCGTAGCACGTCAAGACAGCAGTCCTGCGGCAGCCACTGATGCAATCGTCGCGCGCATGGTAGACAGTACAGATCGTGCTATGGGCAGATTGTGGAGCATGCTATAAATACAATACACATATATTTTCTTTGTCCATTTCTGTAATCTGTAAAATAAAATTCTTATAATTTATTAATTTATCTTATAGGTAGTCGATGGAATTGGTTTATATATTACATGATTTATAACTCCTTTTTTGCAGCAGATAATTTAATCGATACTGAATGTCACATGATTTACTAGTTATGAAATAGTACAGCGTATAAAATGAACATTAACAGAGGGAAATCATAAAAAAGCACTTTAAGAGTCGTATTATTTGCTAAGGTTAGTTACATAAATGTGTCTAGGACTGAATTGTAGCGAATTCATCTGTGTGTCTTGTTCAATAAACAAGATATAAGACTGAAAGCACGCCAATAGATGAATCTTTACCATATACAAAATATCACCATATAATATAGAGAGTGATATAGAATGGACATAGATCCAAAAATAAAATGTTATAAATCAATTCAGACTCAAAATCTTAGAGTATTTTAACCATACTTACCTTAAACAATCTATGAGTAAATAAGGGAGACTGGACTTAAAGTGCACCATGTCCAAACCAAGTTGGGCTCACTTGACAGGGAGTCACTCCCGTTATATTTGTTGCCATTCTTTTTTTTTGCGTGATATATTGTATAATTGGAAAAGGGAGTTATTCCGTCTCATAGTTTCCATGTCACTGACCTCCATGTGGCATGCCGCAGCAAAGAGGCACTGCTCTGATTGGAGAACCGTCCTACAGGACTGAATTTCTCTCAGTTTGTGCACTTATTTGGCTGTCGGCATGCCGACTGACAAGTCAGTGAATTGACATCAACGAGGGCCAAATAGTGCATCAAGGCGAAATAACCCTCTGTAAGCTCCACCCACAGAGTTTGAAAGCTGGTGGTGCCCACCGCTGTACATGGGTGGATATAAATCGCAATATCTCATTAAGGGTTGAGAAATTGCATTGGTCTTTAAAACTGATACAATAACCATTCCCTCATGTGATATCACATCAACTATGCACCTGGGCAGTACAGAGGCACTTTAAAAAAACAATGTTTCAGCTATTCCAGCCTTCGTAGAGGGGGTCCATGATGGGATGTATTATAGCCTATGTCAGTCACTCCATTTATATTATACAGTGATACTTCGTATAATAGATTCATATATTTGAAGTGCTTTCAGGATTATGTCTTGTATACCATTTACTGTCCTGTGCGCACTGTTGCATATGTACCTTAGTCTATATGCGGTTCACCATTCTATACAGTGCGTATGGGTTTCTTCAGTAAGTCTGCTTATATCAGAGTATTGGACCACATTTGGACCCTTTGTCTGTGTTGCTAATTGCATTATGTTATGTTATTTTGTGTCCGTATGTTTGGACATAGAATATTACATCTTTATAACATTATAATTTATGCTCAGACCTGAGACTTATTGGTGCCTAACCCTTTATTGCAGGGTTACCTTGAGGAGTTGGTACGTCTACGAGAAGCTCAGCTTTCAGATTCCGTGTCTCAAAATAAGCTGCTTATTCAACGGATTGAACGCACTGAGCTTAATCACAAACTGGAGAAAGAACAACTGGAATATATAATTGTTGAACTTCAGGATCAGTTGTGAGTAACACAAAGGTTTTATTCCTGATACTTAATGTCAGCTTCTCAGGTCTGAATTATAATGTGGAGTTAAAACACAAAAATCACAAAAAAAACCAAAAAAATACGCATTTTAATGCACCATAATTTGTAAGATTGAGTATTTGTGCAAAATACTTACCTCTACTCCATTGTGCTTGATTAGGACCAGAACGAGGCGCGTTCAGTGATATGATCAAGTAGGCCCAGAGTAAACTTAACTACATCATCATCAATTATCAGCAACATATTGAGATCAAGAGTGATGGGGCAGTGGCACAACAGAGATGTGCATTTGAGAAGAATGGGACAGAGGAACAATGGAAAATGACAAAAATGGGGAATAAAATGGAAGGTTAGAAGAATGGGGCAGAGGAATAATGAGGAGAATATGGAAGAGAAAAAATGGGGCTGAGTGGGATGTAGCAAAGGCCCACTGAAATCTCATCTCCAGGCACATGAAACCCTTAATCCAACACCACACAGGGCACTGTGTATCCATCTAGAAAGATATAATCCAGATATTGTTTAGATATTATTGCCACAAGTGTAATTTCGCCCCGGTCTGACCACAGTAGCTCCTGCTGCAAAAGTTTATTTTCACATTTTCATTATATAAAATCTAAAAAGATAGACATGGCAATATATTTGGATCCATTTATTTATATTCAGATGACTGAAAAGAAATTGCACTCACTGTACAATGCAAAATACCTAACCCTACTTTTAAAACAAGCAGAAATAGTAACCCTGAACCTAACACTAAAATTCACTGTAATACTAATCCTAAAACAAGCAGAAATAGCAACCATAATTCAAATACTTACCCTCTAACCCTAATAATAGCCCTAATAGTAATCCTAAAGCGAGCATAAATACTAACCCTAACCCTAAAACAAGTATAAATACTAACCCTGTTCCTAATACTAAACTAATAATAACCATAACCCTAATCTTAAAACGAACAGAAATGGTAAACCTTAATACTAATCCTAACAATAATCCTGATCCTATAATAAGTATTAATACTTACTAACCCTATTCCTAATACTAACCCTAACCCGTAACCCTAAAAGTATCCCTACTCCTAAAACAAACAGAAATAGTAAACTGCAAAACGAACCCTAATCCTAAAAGTAAATAAATACTAACCCTATTCCTAATACTAACCCTAACCCATAATCCTAAAAGTAACCATACTCCTAAAAAAAACAGAAATAGTAAACCTCAATACTAATCCTAAAACAAACAGAAATACTAACCCTAACCCCTAATCCTAAAAGTAACAATACTCCTAAAACAAACAGAAATAGGGTTAGTATTGAGGTTTACTAACCATAACCCTAATCCTAAAACAAACCTGAATTCTAACTCTCTTCCTAATAGCCCTAACCCCTAAACCTAAAAGTGACAATACTCTTTAAATAAACAGAAAAAGTAAACCTTAATACTAACCCTAACGCTAATCCTAAAACAAGCAGAAATACTAACCCTAACCCCTAATCCTAATACAAATTATTAGGGATATTATTATGGATTTGGATTAGGCTTCTGTTACATCCTCAGCCCCTGTTGTGCTCCCTGGGGGGGTCTGGGCATGGTGTGGTGCCACTGGCTGGTCGGTTGCCAGTACTTCCTGATGGCAGATTGGCATCTGAGGGGGCGGGGCCTGGTGTAGTCACAAGGAGCCGCCGGGTTTAAAACCGGGTGAGAGGAATTCCCTCGTAGCCCTGACGTGGAGTTTGATTCCAGCAGCGCTAAATTTATTCCTACATTGATATTCTATTACCGACCCATTTCTGTATGCGATTCCTGCTCCTGTTAATTGACCCGGCTTGTACTTTGACTACTCTATCTGCACGTTTGTATATCGCTGTCTGTGAGCGTTGGCAATTTAACCCTATGCTTGCCGCTGGGTTTATTGCTTGCTGTCTGGGTTCTGTCCCATCTCGTCTTGGGGTATCGCTTGTGACCTTTCGAGGTACCGTTACCCAACGTACAGCTCATGTTAATGTTCATGTGAAAACCGCGATTAAGAAAGAGCGTTTATTTCTTTTGACTGCCCTGCACCTTGAAAACTTCACGGACTGTCGTCCCACGTATCATGTTTCTGAGCGTGTCCTAGGTAATCTGTTGGTCTCAAAACCTTCAGAGCCTAGAGGTAATTCAGTTAGCCCTTGTCTCTCCTTGGCTATTAAGTTACAGTCTGTAGTTTATGACCCTTTTGTGTTATTCAAGCAGATACTTTTGCCCTCAAGGATCTCAACTCCGCTACTCATGTGGCAGCATTACAGCTACCATTACATTACGTCAGGGCCAATGGATCTGGCAAAATTATCTGAACTCATGTCCAAATTAGGCGACTTGATTTAATAAACAGGAGGAACAACTCCATAGACGGAGCAAGAACGTAGACTAGAGGAGCAGGATCATAGGATGGATCAATTTGCTCAGGCTTTGGGCCTACTCCTGAATCAATTTAAGGAGTTAGGTCAGGCGTCGCCACCCTCCACTCCTGCAGTTAATGAGGCTCCCCAAACTGTATCTGTTTCTTCTATGATCGCTACTGAAGTATCTCATGTGAGTTTAAAGACACCTACGTATTTCAGTGGGAATTATCTTTTATGCAGAGGGTTCATAACCCAAATTGATATCATGTTTGAGTTGAATCCAGGTATGTGTCCCACAGATAGAGCTAAGGTGGTTTATGTGATCAACCACCTGACTGAGAAAGCTCTACTGTGGGCAACCCCTTTATGGAATTAAAGAAACCAGTGATTTATAATTATGCTGCATTTATGAATGACTTGAGGCGTACATTTGACCCTGCTGGAAGGGCTACAGGGGCAGCTAGAGCCTTGTGGCGTATTTCCCAGGGCAACCGCCGAGTTGCTAACTATGCCATAGAATTCAAAACAATAGCAGCAGAATTACAGTGGCAAAATGAAGTGCTTGTTATGGCGTTTCTAGAGGGAATTTCAGAGACTGTCATGAATGAATTAGCACCTTTGTCTTTGCCTGAAGAACTAGAATATCGGATTGATTATTGTATTGCTCTTGATGATCAGATGCGAGACAGAAGGCCTGGTCGTAGCAAGTCACATACAGCCTCACGGTACATGTTCTATTCCCAGGTCTGTTCATGCTGTATCTCCTCCCAGACCCATGCCCGCTGAACCAGAGCCTATGCAACTAGGTCGTTCTGGCATATCAGGAGAGGAGAGACCATATCGCCTCAAAGAGGGTCTCTGTCTTTATTGTGCAGATAGAGGGCATTTTCGGTTACAATGCCCCGAAAGACCTGAGAGGTCTAATGTGTCACAAGCAAAACTGGTATCGCCTGAGATACAGGTTCTAGGTACCACTGTCGTGTCTCTAGTATCTGATAAGAAAAGAAAAGAAAGAAAAGATCTTGAGTGGTAATGCCTGTAACCATTGGTTGGGAAAAGGTCAAATTTGACGCTGAGGCATTACTGGATTTTGGGTCTGCAGAAAATTTTCTAGACTCTGGGTTTGCTGCCATTCACCAAGTGCCTCTGGTTGAGAGAGAGGTACCACTTCTCATTGAGCGTATTGACGGCAGGAGGTTGACAAGACCTCATGTCACGCATCAAACTGTTCCTGTATCTTTTAGCACTGGTGTTCTGCATAAAGAGAAAATACAGTTACAAACTATTTAGTCTCCTACCATGCCTATCATATTGTGCTATCCATGGTTGGCTAAACACAACCCAGTGGTGAACTGGGGAAAAGGGGAGTTGGAATTGTGGGGATCAATATGCTGGTCCAGGTGTCTGGGCATGACTGCTACAGTTGGTAGCTTGAATGTAGCCACTGCTCCTCCACTCTCTACTGTAGTACCCGAGTGGTACAAAGACTTAAAGGAGGTGTTCGATAAGGGTAAATCCGAGATCTTGCCACCTCACAGGCCGTATGATTGTGCCATAGACATATTGCCAGGCACCATGCCTCCAAAGGGTCATGTGTATCCACTTTCTCAGAATGAAAATGATATTATGGAAGAATATATATACGTGAAAACCTATCCAAAGGGTGCATACGTCGTTCTTCCTCTCCTGCGGGAGCAGGGTTCTTCTTTGTGTCTAAAAAGGAGGGGGATTTAAGACCTTGCATTGACTATAGAGGGTTAAACAGAATCCCTATATAAGTAATGCCTACCCCATCCCTTTAATATCCGAGCTGTTCGACTGCTTAAGAGATGCCAAAATTTACACAAAACTGGATCTTCGTGGTGCGTACAATTTGGTGAGAATCAAGGAGGACCACGAGTGGAAGACTGCCTTTAATACTCGCAGTGGTCATTATGAGTATTTAGCTATGCCTTTTGGTCTATGCAATGCGCCTGCAGTCTTCCAAGACTTTATAAATGATGTCCTGAGGGATTTTTTGCAAGTCTTTGTGATCGTCTATTTAGATGATATTCTGATATATTCTCCTGATGTTGAGACACACCATGTCCATGTAAGGACAGTGTTGCAAAGGTTGCTGGAGAATAAACTACACTGTAAGTTAGAAAAGTGTCTGTTTGACATAACTTCAGTACATTTCCTGGGTTACATCATCACACCAAATGGGTTTGAGATGGATCCAAAAAAGCTATCTGCCACCAGAGAATGGCCACTACCTCAAGGTCTGAAAGCCATACAAAGATTTCTTGGTTTCACAAACTATTATAGTAGGTTTATCAAAGGGTTCTCTTCTGTTGTGTCTCCCATCACGGCCATGACTAAGAAGGGTGCTCAGAATCAGGTTTGGAGTGACCAGGCCAAGCAGGCATTTCAGTCACTTAAAGAAGCGTTTGTCTCAGCACCTATCCTAAGGCATCCAGTACCAGGCCTTCCATTTCAGCTTGAGGTTGATGCATCTGAAATAGGGATTGGTGCAATTCTGTCTCCAAGAGAAAGTCCTGAGGGACCTGTACATCCTTGTGGGTTTTTCTCTAGAAGGATGACACCTGCTGAGAAAAACTATGGCATTGGGAACAGAGAATTACTAGCAGTTATAGCGGCCCTCAAAGAATGGCGCTATTTGTTAGAAGGCACTAAAGATAATTATCAGACCATAAGAATCTAGTGTACATGGGAGATGCCAAACGCCTGAATTCCAGGCAAGCCAGGTGGTCACTGTTCTTGTCAAGTTTCAACTTTTTGTTAACTTATCGTCCTGGTTCTAAAAACACAAAAGCTGATGCTTTATGTAGACCGTGCGAGTCATATAAACAGCACACGTTTGACCACAGTCCAATTATTCCTCATGAGAGGATCTTGGGTACCACGGTCTTGACAGTGTCTTCTCCTTTGTTGGAGAGAATCCAGGCTGGTCAGGGTGTTGCTGCTCTTGAAAAACCCCCTGGGAAAATGTTTGTACCCGAGGAGGAGAGAACACAGTTGATGATGACTTATCATGATTCCAAACCCTATGGGTATATGGGAATAAATAAAACAGTGGGCACGATTGAGAAACCGTTCTGGTGGGGTGGTATGCGAAGGGATATTAAGGATTACATAGCCACATGTGACGTGTGCTGTAGAAGTAAATCTTAAGTAAAGAGACCTGTTGGTCTCTTGCAGCCTTTACCAGTGCCAGAGAGACCTTGGTCCCACCTCTCAATGGACTTTATCACAGATTTACCACCTTCCAAAGGCCATACTGTAATCCTTACAGTGGTAGATAGGTTCTCTAAGATGGTACACTTTATACCACTGGTAAAGCTTCCTTCAGCCAGTGAGCTGGTACCAGTATTCATACAAAATATTGTTAGACTTCATGGGGTTCCTCTGGGAATAGTATCGGACAGAGGAACTCAGTTCGTGTCTCGATTTTGGCGATGATTTTGTGAAAACCTAAGTATTGAGTTGAGCTTCTCCTCTGCTTATCACCCACAAACTAATGGGGCCGCAGAGAGAGCCAACCAAAGTGTTGAGCAGTACTTGCGTTGCTTCGTGTCTGAAAGACAAAATGAGTGGGCAGACCTGTTACCCTGGGCTGAGGTTTCTTTAAACAACTCAGTAAGTGAAACCACAGGCCACTCACCTTTCCATGCAGTCTATGGTTATGACCCTCCCATGCTCCCTTCGGAATTCCAAGCGACTGTTTTGCCAGCCTTGGACAAACATCTGAATGACCTGAAAGGGACATGGGAGAAGTAAAAGAGATTATGAAGGCCAATATTGAGAAACAAAAAATAAAAGCAGACAGACGCAGAGGTCCTGCACCGGTATATACGGTTGGGGACAAGGTATGGCTGTCTACCAGAAAAATCTAATTGTTAGTGCCATCCATGAAGATGGCTCCCAGGTTTATTGGGCCTTATAAAGTGTTAAGAGACAGGATTAACACGTTTTATGCGCTGGCTTTACCCCCATATTTATGTATTCCACAATGTATTTCATGTGACCCTCCTGAAGCCTCTTACCTGTAATAGGTACACTCGAGTCACTGTTCCACCTCCGCCTATCAAATCCCAGGGTGAGGAGGAGTACGAGGTCCGTGCCATCTTAAGGTCCTGTCTGGTCAGGAGTGTCCTTCAATACCTGGTGGACTGGGAGGGTTATGGTCCTGAGGATCGTTCTTGGCTGCCTGCCAGCGAAGTCCATGCGCCTCGTCTGGTTCGCCAATTCCATGCAGCTCATCCTTCAGCGCCTGGAGGTCGTTCTGAGCCTGACCATAGACGGGGGGGCGCTGTTACATCCTCAGCCCCTGTTGTGCTCCCTGGGGGCTCTGGACATGGTGTTGTGCCGCTGGCTGGTCGGTTGCCAGTACTTCCTGATGGCAGGTTGGCATCTGAGGGGGCAGGGCCTGGTGTAGTCACAAGGAGCCGCCGGGTTTAAAACAGGGCGAGAGGAATTGCCTCGTCGCCCTGACGTGGAGTTTGATTCCAGCAGCGCTAAGTTTATTCCTACATTGATATCCTGTTACCGACCCATTTCTGTATGCGATTCCTGCTCCTGTTAATTTACCCGGCTTGTACTTTGACCACTCTATCTGCATGTTTGTATATCGCTGTCTGTGAGCATTGGCAATTTGACCCTATGCTTGCCTCTGGGTTTATTGCTCCCTGTCTGGATTCTGTCCCATCTCGTCTTGGGGTATCGCTTGTGACCTTTCGAGGTACCGTTACCCAACGTACAGCTCATGTTAATGTTCATGTGAAAACCGCTATTAAGAAAGATTATTTCTTTTGACTGCCCTGCACCTTGAAAACTTCACGGACTGTCGTCCCATGTATCATGTTTCTGAGCGTGTCCTAGGTAATCTGTTGGTCTTGAAACCTTCAGAGCCTAGAGGTAATTCAGTTAGCCCTTGTGTCTTCTTGGCTATTAAGTTACAGTCTGTAGTTTATGAACCTTTTGTGTTATTCAAGTAAATACTTTTGCCCTCAAGGATCTCAACTCCGCTACTCGTGTGGCAGCGTTACAGCTACCGTTACAGCTTCCTAACGCTGAAACAGACAGAAATAGTAACCTTAACCCTAATACAAGCAGAAATAGCAAGCTTATAAACCCAATACCAGGCCAGCACTAACCCTATTACTATCCCTAACACCTAAACCCTAAACGTACCTCTAATACTAAAATGAGCATAAACGGTAACCCTAACATAAATTTTTCTGCTTTACTTGGGTCAGAAAAATTACACTATCAAAAACATAAATGATTTCTGAATCCAAAATATTGGAATTGCTAATTTTTCTGAAACTAAACAAACCAATTTTACCAGCCGCACGTATGTTTACAAAAAGCTTTTTCTTTTTTATAATTGCCGGGATTCTTATTTCAAGATATGAAACATAATTGTAGTGTTCAGTGTACAGTTCATTTGTATGTTTTTCAGAGGTTGTGTTAGGAGCTAATTAAAATGTCCTGTGTCATCTGACAACGTTGAGAGTCCTCTTCTTCATTGCATTCAGATCATTGGGCAGGTTCTTCAGAATAATATAGGTGTCAGAAATGCATTGTGTTGTGCAGAGAAGCTACGCTCTGTTAAGAATGTTAATGGAAGCAGAAATAATCAAATTTTGACAGGTTGCATCCATTATTTCCAAGTGGAACGCTCACCTTGACTCACAGCATACATGTATGAAACGGCGCAGCTGATGTTTACCGGGTTTCATTATTCGTACTGGTGTTTGACAGTGTTTCATTTTAAACCTAAATCTATCATAGCTAAGGTAAAGTCCTTTTGAATGGATTATTTCTCACCTTAATGTCTGCCGTATATGAATAAATGGCATCGGAGAATTGCTCTCATGTAGAGAATAAAACGAAATCATGGATTATTTGCACTATGAAAGATTTTATGTTAAGTGAAGTTCAAGTAAAGAATGTTAGACCTATTTACGAGCTATATCGGAACACGTACCTGCAGGGCACTTGCTACCATTATTTTAAACACTTTATCGATTGAGTACATGTCTGTTTTGTCTTGTAGAGCAGTGGTTCCCATACCCTGGTCCTCAAATACTCCTGGCAGGCCAGATATTAAGGATTACATAATTGGGGAAATGCATACCGAATCCTGCAATCACTGAGCATCAAATCATATCACCAGTGCTTCAGATATCCTGCAAACCTGGCCTGACAGTAGGTCCCTGAGCACCAGGGTTTGGGAAACACTGTTGTAGAAGACTCAACTTCAGTAGTTGCATGTAAAGGTGTAATATGAATATGCAATTCTCCTGTAAAGTTGGCCCTTGATGTGCGAGGGAGTGGACACAATAGCAGTTCTGCGTAGAGATTTGCATTCGTTTCGGAAAAATTCGGAATTTGGAACGGAATTTGATAATTCGTATTCTGAAGTACTTCCGAATAACGAATCGATTTATGATACGAATTTGAAACGAAACAAAACGGTATAGATCGAATTTATTTCGTTTTACACTGTGTCGTCATCATAAAAGAAAAATTTCAACTGATATCAACTATTGAATTTGAGATGAACTATCAAATTGATATCAACTATCGAATTTGAAATGAACTATCAAATTGATCTTAACTTAAAATACAAGTAATAGTCAGCAAAGGACTTTATGAAACAAATGAATTTTGTTTCACTGTTTAATTTGACTCAAATACTAAATCTGTGACACAGCTTAAAACTTAACCCTAGCTTTTCTTTTAACAGCAAAATTTGATTAATTGGGGTTTTATTTAGTGATCCAAAGTTCGAATTGATTTCAACTATCGAGTTGATTCGAAATTTCAAAACGAAAGGAAATTAGTTACGAAATTCCAAAAACTAAATTATTTAAAAATGAAACTAAACAAAACGAATTTTTCAGCCATGCACATCCCTAGTTCTGCATAACAATATATTGTTATTAACGTTTATTGATTAAGTATTAGTATTGCTTAAATGTTAGGTTTTAAGTTTCTGTATTACCCTACCTACCTAGTTGTGACCTACATTTCCAGGCCACTTCAAACCTGCGTAACAATATATCAATAGAATGAAATTAATAAAGTATAAGACATTTGATTTGCATTCAAACAGTATTATTTCTGCATGAGATGCCAAACAAATCTTTGGATAATCTGAAAGAAAATCCCTCCAATTTTCTAGTATGTGGCTCTTTTTTTGAGAGGACCTAAAATATCTTTTGTTCCAAGCTGCAGATTATATATTTGGTACACATGTTTAACTCATAGGAACAGCTCTAAACACACCTATGGCATTGTCCAAATGTAAATCAATCCAGATGCCTAAAATTGTATAATGACTGGTGGGGGCGGATATGAATGGACATTTGTGGTATTTTACACCTGTTCTGGGATGTGTCTTCCATCCTCTTTCCTATTGTTCCCCTTGTGTCCTGTTTATCTGTTGATTTTATGTCTTTCTGTTACTCGCATTGTACAGCGCTGTGGAATCTGTCTCCGCTTTAGTAATAATATATTATATATACCCTATAAAAACCGCCTTCATTCTGTTTTCCTTTTTTTTAATCCTATAGGACTACTATAATATAGTTTAGTTTTATTTCTGTTTGTATACATACAGCACTTTCTTCCATTAAAGCACAAGCGCCACCATTTATCTTGAAGGTGATTTCGCATAGCGCCCTCGTTCTTGGGCACCAAATTGCCCAGGATGGAAAACAATGTCTTTTATTTGTTCGTTTTTTTTTCTTTCTCCAGGAGTTATTTAGCAGCAGCATTACCGCAGAGGTTGTTTTCTGTTCTCCTGCAAAGCATTGATCCTGTGTTTGAGAGAATAATTGCTTACTTGTTGTAGTTGCCATCGTACACAGCATAGCGATTATTTCTATGGATCACAGAAAGCCGTTAATAATGGTAGATGCCTGTAATCCATTTTTTTCTTTTTCTCAAGTGTTCTCAAAGGTACAGCTAAAACCCCTAGTAATCACTAGTAGAATTTACTTGCTTTTAGATAATCAGAACTTGCCACTGCAATCTATTTATTCTTTTTTTTAAGTTAATTACGTTAAGTGCAAGGGTTACCTTCAGCGTTGTTGTCTTGATGCTCTGAGCAGTTAATCTTGGCAGGTAAATGGTTGGGAGTTAATGACATGACTCTATAGTTGGCAGCTCCTGTAAGCTATTCAGTTGGTTTCAGCAGACCAAAAATACCGAAGTTTAATCCTTAATGTGTGTGACTAATGGCAAATCGGTTGCACATACTATTCCTTGATGGGCTCACACAAATACATAGGTAAAGATGGGGCGTATTGGAAAGATTACGGGTGTTCTGACTCACATATTTTTAGTCTTTGTTTTCATCATGAACCATAGTGAAAAGTGATGTTCTCCTCTATAGATGGTCCCTTAGGCCTTCAGTACCAAGTGATTTCCCAAAAAACACACTTCAGGAACCAGGTGTTGTTTTGTTATTTGGAAAATCTTTTTTAATTAATTATACTGCGAGAAAAATTTGGCAGTATTCCCAGTGTATTCCTGAGTGTAATAGCTGATTTGGCAGGCAAATTTCACCATCTCCTGGCCAATAGGAGTTACTGCAGTTCTGGGCTCCATGCAGGAACAGCTGGGGAGCTGTCAGAGACATTCCCCAGTTGGTTTAAAAAGTGTTGGCGCCTCAGGCGTCATGCCCACAGTGCAAAATCTTTGGGAGCACATTCTGGAGTCCAATTGAAATTACAAATGAATTTAATTTGCAAAGACACAGCATTGCCCCAGATCGTGTTAACCCAATCTTGGGTTGCCGTGTCTGCTACTGCTGATTGTGTAAACACGATAACCATAACACACTTACCGGTTGTCTGATTCATCTTCTGCGACTCCAGTGGGACTCAATGCCTGTGTTTGCTAAGCAATATCTGTGGTTCTAAGTGAGACTGTTGCACGCAAGTTGCGCATTTGTCTTTTTGTGACTACAAACAGGACACAGTAATACTATAATGTAAGAATACTTTTTGATTCTAATATGGTACTTATAACTACACCATAAATTGACAAACTAACCCATTGAGAACTTGTTGAGAATTTATTTATGTATTTATTTATAAAGGATTTTACCAGGAAGGATACATTGAGATTTCTCTCATTTTCAAGTACGTCCTGGGTTCAAGAACATTAAAATGTTACCGTCGTTACAGAAATACAAAGTAATACAATGCAAGATATTAAAAAAACCCACAAATATACAGATTAACAGAAAATAAATATGTAGGAAATAGTCACTATGTTACATGTTTACAGGTGCATTCTGTATTGAGGTATGTTAATAGGGATCTTGAGTGACTTTAGACTGGGGGAAGATTTGATGGCGTCTGGGAGGTTATTCCATAACTGTGGTGCTCTGTAGGAAAATGAGGATCGAGCCACTTTCTTTTTGTATTGTGGTATTGCAAGTAAGGTGCAGGTCCTGGATCGGAGGTTACAATGTTCAAGTTGGTTGCACATGAACAGATTGTCCTCAATGCATCTTGCTGAGAAGCATTTCATTGGGCAATAGGCATCCAGCTACTTCCTGCCTGGCAATATAACAACGCGTGACACATTGCAAACTGTCCTATTGCTTAATCATAGCTCATAACGAGAGGGGAATGGGAACTCTACTATAGACCTACAATATATAAACCAGCCCCATATACCAACATTTATACATAAGCCAACCTAAATAATGGACACTCAGATTCATTTTACTAATTACATTTCATTTTTTATTTATAAAGATTAGTTGTAATGATTAAAAATTAATGGAGTGGCTATTACTTACAATTTGGAATTTAAATTTCTTTTATTTTTTTTCTTCTTTGCTTTTTATGAGAAAAATGTCAAAACCTATACAGACAGAAACCCATTGTTCAGAATCTGTTTCTTTTTATATTCATGATAGATCTCCCGAATTCGTCTTCTTTTGCAAATCTCTGTCAATAAAATACAAAATACGTGTGTTCTTTAAGGATCGGGACCTGGGTCTTTGTGAATGAAACCAGCATTTCACAAATGCACTCACATGTAATAATCTTTTATAACGCGCCAAGTTTTTCTTTTTTCGTAAGTGTGTCATGTTTATGTCTATTTTTGTTTTGTACGGCGTTAGAAACAACAGCGAAAAATGCTTTCCTACTGTGGAGATAATACCCAGAAACCAATGAATCACCAGAATTGCAAACCGAAATACATTCCAGCAATCTGTTCTGAAAATGGAACTGAAGTAGCTGATTGTAAGGGCTGATATACTGCAGAATACATTTCCTTGTGGAGTTTTTTCTCCTACAATAAATGTGTGAGTCTTTCCTCTTTGGTTCCCTTTATCCCCTCTTGATAACTACAGGCAATTTACTTGACTCGCCATTTGTTGAGGCTCCATATCACTTCTTTCTGTATGAAAAGCCCTGCAGGATTTTACATTATATGCCGCAGGAAGGAAAACGTTAAAACTGACCCTGTCATCACAAGTTGCACAAGAAAAGGGGAAACGGGCACTGCTTATCCAAAAATGCCCTTTATTTAAGCTAAACGCACCTTTTCAGCTATGCAGGGGCGGATCCAGACACAGGTTTCGGGGTGGGGTGCACTCTACCAGTTTTGGTTAAGAGCTGGTGTTGGGTTCACAGTGACAGGTAGAGACGCGCCTAATCGCAAGCTGTGCTTGTTGCACTTACTCTCCCCAGAACATTGCACAGGGTCTGTCCTAATGTGGCTCATGAGCCCTGCAAACCCTTTCCTTATGAGGGGCCCAGGGTACCCCCCTGCTCACATGTAATATATTGCCCCCAGCTCGCACATGTAATATATTGCCCCCAGCTCACACATGTAATATATTTTCCCCCAGCTCACACATGTAATATACCTGTATTTGCCCCCAGCTCACATGGGTATATTTGCCCCCAGCTCACATGGGTATATTTGCCCCCAGCTCACATGGGTATATTCGCCCCCAGCTCACATGGATATATATTTGCCCCCAGCTCACATGAATATATATTTGCCCCCAGCTCACATGGATATATTTGCCTCCAACTCTCACCTCCTCTGCCAGGCTCCTAGTACCCACCGGCCGCTTTTCTCCCTATGAGCGGCCACTGGCATGCAGCTTAGCCACTCGCCTGGGAACCACCTGACCAGCGCAGCCGCGTTCTCGCAAGATCCCGGCATTCACGTGATCTTGCGGCTGCACTGGTCAGATGGTTCCCAGACGAGCGGCCAAGCTGCATGCCGGCAGCCGCTCTTAGGGAGAAAAACGGCCGGCGGCAGCAGGTCGGAATCTCGGGGATAATTGCACCATTGCCCCCCTGGATCCGCCCCTGCAGCTATGTGTGTGTTTTTTCTCAAGCTGGGCTCCGTTTACAGGGAATCGCTCCTTTTACATGTGTCAGCAAAGTTTTGCAGTCTCTCGTGTCCCTGCGGCATGCTGCAGGAGGGAGCGACAGCTCTGAGAGCAGACTTCCAGGGAAGTCCTTCATTCAGCCTGTGCTGAGCCTGTGCTTGACCATCGGCACGACAATGGCTCCCAGAAAGCTTTGCCCATGGCATGGCGGCACCCATTGCTGGATCATGGAAAGTACTGGCTGGGTAGAGTAGAGGTAACATCACTGCTCTATAACCGTGGAGAGAGACTGTGGAGGCACAGGTTCGATCCCGGCAAGAGCACCTCTCCAGTAAGTGTCCTTGGGCAAGACACAGAACGGTACATACTCGCCACCCAAGACATACTTGAAAACAAGAGAAATTCCAATGTATCCTTCCTGGCAAAATCCTAAAAAAAAAGAAAAAGTACAAGCTGCAATATCTCAAGGTATCAGATTAGGGTGTTCGATCGTTGTTTTGTGGCCACTGATCCGTATTGTGCGGTATTTGAGGTAGGCAGAAACAGAGTCCCGATCAGATACTGCACAATTGGTGGCTCAATCACTAAAGTGAATCACAGGTTTCACCGTGGTGTCTTCCCTGCCTGCTCTAAGGCTGCTATACTGTATGTGACAGGACATGCACGGAGTGGGGGTGTAATTCTGGGGGTAGTATTGTATTGTAGTTTAGTAAAAATACAGTTTAGGATGTAGGGAACAGACCATATACAAAAATGATACGTGAACCCCGTCGCTCGGAGCACTCAAAATGCAGTTCCCAAACTACACCAGATAAAATAAGAAACAAACAAGGGGCAGGTGCTCGGCGCTCACAAGATATAGAGAAAAAATCTTATATTTCTTGAAGGTGCATACATACATACATATATATGTTCTGATATTCAGTAAATGTGACAGTTCATAGTCGTGAAATAAAGTTCATCAAGATATTCCTAGGAAGGAGGAAAAAATGTACAATAGTGAAGTCCAGCTTTCACACTGTAGTAAAAGAAAAGGGGGGGATGGACCCACTCACACTTTCAGGAGCCTCGTTAGGCTCGATCACCTCGCCTGCGGGTGTTTCAATCGGCTCACCTAATAGCTCTCAGCAATTTGCCGGTCGTGTAGCCCTGGTGTCCTTAGGAGTCCCGGGTAGTCCACAGGTCCTGCAGCCTCGATCCTCCTTTCAGTGTTTATCTCTCTGCTACCGGAAGGTGATTTCAACCCTGAGTGGAGTAGAGGTAACATCACTGCTCTATAACCGTGGAGAGAGACTGTGGAGACACAGGTTCGATCCCAGCAAGAGCACCTCTCCAGTAAGTGTCCTTGGGCAAGACACGTAACGGTACATACTCGCCACCCAGGACATACTTGAAAACGAGAGAAATCTCAATGTATCCTTCCTGGTAAAATCCTTTCTCAAAAAAACCAATGTGCGTAGACTGGTTTGCGAACAACTGTATAAAGGTTTATCTCTGTGTAATGTACTTTATTTTCATTTTTTTTCCGTTATGTCTTTACTCGGTTTTTTACAACAAAAAGGCTGTTAAAGCCATTGACATCTTGTGAACCCACACCATTAGGAATCCGTAGGGAATAATTAAGATTTTCAACAGTGTCTCGAGTAATAAGAGGCAATTCATTTTACAAGCGGATATCTTTTGTTACCAAGACTACTATATGAACTTGCCTCACCCCTGGAAGTTCAAAGTGGAGACCGTCACTGGCAAACTGAGGAGCGCAGGTTATCCCTCTGAAAGTCAGAGCCATCGATTCGGAGAAAAAGTTGTTTGCGGAGCAAACTTCTGATGAACGGAAAATTGCTAATTACAGCTGTCTCGGAGCCCATTAGTATGATGTCAATGTAGATCAAAGAGACGACTGATGCACAAGTCTAGTTCAGCTATCGATTCAATTATATTTTCCTCTGTATAATATTGCTCCGTTACCCAACCATAAAACCATTTTAATGCAAAGTGAATGTTTCACACGCCGGAAAGCAATGCGCATCTTGTACTTTTACCATCTCAAGGTGTAAAGGGATGGCAACATATTAAAAAACATTTTTTATATAAAAATTATGTATTTGATTACTGCAATAGAAAATGAGTTACTGCTGCGTAAAACAAATTTATTCAAGGTCTACAGGAATATGGAGTTGTTTTAGATGTCAACCATAATTTGATTGGCTGTCTGATGGTTCCAGCAAATGAGCATAAGAATATAAGGATACATTAATAACAAACTCCAGTTTGCTCTTAAAGAGGTGTTCTTGTAGTGTTCAGTTTAACCTCTAAAAATGTTTTATGGTTGAAAAATACAAAAAGAAAAGGGGGACCTCTGGTGCATGCTTGGAATTAATCCGTGGTATACATAATAGTAGAAAAAAAAGGAAAGATATTGTCAGTGACAACAGTAAATAATAAAAACACTTTATAAAAAAAAGATTTCCCAGTCTTGTCAGGGAGAGCTAACCGCGAGATTCACCCATGTTATGGATATAAAATCTCTCTGAAGTGATACTCCACATGGACAAAGTAAGTGGACATCAAATACCCGTGGTATGGTTGTGGCCACCAACAGATTTCACTAAAGAGCAAAATATCCTCCCTTTGCTCCTCAAGAGAAAATCTGAGGATGCCCATGGCGTGCTTCTGGCAGGATGTGGCACAATAAACCAGCCTCCCCCCCCCCCCCACAGGAAGGCCACTTTATATTCAAGAGTTACTAGGACCCACCATGTTTGGTCAAAACAAGGAAAATGCATCCCTATCTTCTAAGATAGGGACCTCAAACTCTGGCCTCCCAGATGTGTTTTTTTTTTCTACGGTTCCCAGAGTACTTTCAGTGCAGAGTCATGGGAGGTGTAGTTCAGAATCATCTGGGGGGGGGCAGAGTTTCCGATCCCTGCTTTAAGGATTTAGCCATGAGCTCCAAGAAGTGTGGCGTCTCTTGTGCTTTGGCTGTTATCCTGAACACTATAGGCCGTGCTGCTCATGTGGTGTTTTCCTGGATGGCTAAAGATGGTCTGTAATGGAACCAGTTTCCTCATTTGTTTCTCCCTCCCCCCTATGTTTTTACTTAAAATGGAGTAGTCCACTCTCCCTGTCTAACTCACATATTTAGTTTGGCCCAACCCCATTTCCTACTTGGCAAAGCCTGCTTTTCCTGTCAGTCATCCACAGAAGCATGAGAGGGCAGATCCTGTTCTGTACTGGGTGTTTGCATCCTATTTTTACCCCCCCCCCCCATACCAAGGTACACCTGAGAAGCCCTCTCTGTCTATAAAGCCACCTTTTATTTTCTGTTACTTTCTCAATAAAGTGAACAAAAAATAAAGGACTTTGCGTGCTTTCAAAAGGGGGTGAGTTCAGCTATCTGACTTCAGTCATATCCTGCGTGTGACCCTGGGGTTCCAGAATAATGACTGTAGGACTCTTCTCCATCAACATTTCAATCAGCTAAGCTGGGTATCCGTTTTTTACAGCGTTAACTAGAATAAACGCATTGCAATAGTGATGATAGTCCCTGGTAATCAATAGCATCGAGCTCTCCTGTTAAAGGGTAACTGATAGTTACTGGTTTGTTTATCGTATTGATTCTCCACTTTAAGGGTGACTGACTTAATTATGTTACGGAAATGATAGCTCTTTCATAACGATGATTGTATGTTTCTTTTGCTTCCTTTCTTCATCTTTCTGACAGCCTTTATGGTCAAGAAAACGTGCTATACCCAACACTGGGTGCATGTCGTCACTCGCTATTTTAAATCCTACCCCATCTGATGATATATTAAATCTTAGTTTTTCGCAATCCAATATTCTATTCTCGGACATTAGGCAGCTAAGCCTGTGGTCACACGAGCACTCTGAGTCAATGGGGCTCGAACGTTCGAAAATTAAGGTCCCCTCTAAAAGGGCATATATGCAAGATATTAGCCATAAAAGGTGTATGGGGTCCGGGAACTGCCCTGGGGGACAGGAAACAATGAAATTTTTTTAATAAATTTTTTTTTAAACCATTTCACTGCTGAGTGCTGAGCCATTTCACCGCTGTGTGCTGAGCTCATTTTTACAGCTTTTGCTCATGTTTAAATGCGATTTGAAGCCATGGGAAATGTTTTATCACCAACAAGTGGGAAATGTTTGACCAACAAGGAGTGGGAAATGTTTGACCAACAAGGAGTGGGAAATGTTTGACCAACAAGGAGTGGGAAATGTTTGACCAACAAGGAGTGGGAAATGTTTATGAATCCCATAGGCTTCAATGTTAAAAATATTCCCGTTTTAATTCAATATATAGTAAACCGTTTATTATATTCTGCAGTAAAGAGTCTCTTTAATTTTAGATTTTTTTAGGATCTTTTAAGCATTTTTTGGAATTTTTTTGAAAACTCTTTTTTTTATCGAACTTTCTGCGAACGTCCCGAAAAGTTCGAAGTTCGCAAACTTTCGAACAGCCGATGTTCGAATCGAACTTCGAACCGGCAGCCCATCCCTAGAGAGGATAAGACAAAGGGTTAACTATGGGAACATACACAGCAGACATAATAACAGAAACAGAGTTTAAATGGGAAGTAATGGTATAAATGGGTATGGTTAAAGTCCAGGAGGTAATGGGAGATGTAATCCAGAGAAATAATAAGTCCAGAAGTATTGGGAGTTGCAATCCAAGGAAATAGGTGCAGTCCAGTAACAAAATGAATATGTGGGAGCAAAAGCAAAGTTCTTGTAACAAAGTAAAGTATCTAAGGGGTATTTCCAAATAGCGAGTCCAGGACCAGATCCAAAGATCAAGGGGCTTTAGAAGGACGGTAGTATCCGTATATACAAGGCCAAAGGGTTCAGAAACCAGGAGAGCAGGATCACACTGGAAGGTGCACAACGATGCAGAAGCACTGCATTATGGGTTCTTGGGTATTTTGTAGGGAATGCAAGGATGTTAATTGAGGACACCTGAGTTAACTGCTAAACAGTGCAATGAATCAAGCAGAGCAGGACAGAACAAGAAAGGGAATGACAACATTAATATTAATCTTTTGCAGTCTTCTTGCTATTCTTGCGGCCACGGCGCCGTGGGGTATGACACGGTGTAACTTGCGCACTAAATTTGCGCGCTACGCTGGGTCGTGCTTTCAGCCTCCCCATCAAAAAGCAACGACGGATGTAGGATGGGGATTACAAAACGCGATCCTCCATGGTAAGGATCGAGCTTTGCAACTCTGAGCGTACTAACTGTGCATAGTGTGGTGGCCACGTGGGCGTCAAAGTGGAAGGAACGTCCACTCTCACGGACATGCCTTCTTCTCTCAAAAACGCTTGTGTGACCACAGCCGAAGCAGTATTAAAGTACAGAAACAAAGGGGTTCATCTACAACTTCATACAAATGAGACAACTCATAGCGCATTAAAACCTTCAACAATGTCCCCTGCCACCCAAATAGCCGATTTGGAAAGGGAGATAAATGGGAGAATTTTTCTGGTTTGGCTATTTTTCACTTTTCACTTTGGAGAATTGACAGAAGTGAAAATTCTGAGTTTAACCTCCCCCTAAAAGAGAATTCAAAGGCACAATCAGGTCCTGATATCGAGTTATCTCGCTCTGCAGCTCTGAAGGACAAAAGCAAATTAAATTTATTTGCTACAAAATATTTTCGTTTGCTTTTGGGCTGCAGAAGGTGCCCCTAAAGTTTTAGCCCTGTGGGCATAATGCACAAGGTGCTAAAACTGTTTAAAATCGGCTGAAGAATGCTCTGACATATCGGGCTTTCAGCAGCCGATGCAGGGAATCACAAGCTGCAACTCAAACTGCTGTAACTCCATTTGCCCAGTAGATGCCGCCAGCTGCCTGCAAATAGGCTATTAGAGTAAGAAATAAACTGACGCAAGCTCTCCCCATAAATATTGCTGCTTCATCCCTCAGCTCTATGCGTAGTAAGTACCCTTTTGATTGGCGCTCTATCTAAATCGCGAGGAACCATCCTTAAGGAAAATTTTACGCCACTATTGACCTCCATAGAGACACAGCTCTCTAACTGGAGTTCAAACGATTCCTCTTGGTTGGGCCGTATGGCGGCCATAAAGATGTGCATCTTACCCCAAATTTTATATTATTTCAGAAATATCCCTGTTTTTATTCCGGCGCATTTATTGCTCCGGCTGCAAAAACTACTCCATGCACATATTTGGAAGGGGAAGCCCCCTCGTGTGTCGGCCTCCACGGTCACAATGCCGCGACGTAATGGAGGGTTGGGTTTTCTGGATCTACAATCTTATTACAAAGCAGCCTTACTAGCCCAATTGCTGTCGTCAATGCATCTAAGAGAACCACCACTATGGTTACAATTGGAGAATGCCATGATTTTCCCGTATAGACTCCATGACCTGATGTGGCTTCCATTTCTGCCGAGGAATAGCACCACAGGTCTGTTGCCCACTTCAATGCTTTCTCTCATGTCTTGGCGCCTGTGGGGTCGCCCTTTGGTACGGCCTTATGACTTACTATGCCTCGCTCCCCTAAGAGTTTTGTGTCGCTTTATCCCTGACTTAAATTTAGACTCTTGGTTCTGGCGCGGCTTGACTCATGTGTGGCAGCTCTTTACACCCCATTCCCTGAAACCCTTCCCCGATTTGGTACAGGAATTTGCCATCCCATCGAGTGATTGCTTTACATACCTTCGTGTGAAACATGCTTTGACCCAGAGGGGCCTCACCTCTTTCACTGATGCGAACCTTTCAGCCTTTCATAAACTGTGTATGGGACGGAAATGTCAAATGAAACCGTTGTCTCTTTGTTACAACAGCCTCTTAACCCGACCCCACCTAAAAAAATTACCCTATATGGTTAAATGGGAAAAAGACTTAGCTTTAACTATTTCCATAGAGGATTGGTCATATGCCATGGAAACAATATTCAAATACTCTAGAAGCACCAATTTACGTGAGGCCCATATCAATCTGCTGTGTAGATGGTACTTAACACCTACCCGGTTGGCCCATATCTCAGGGAACTCAGGCTTCTGTTGGAGGTGCCTAACTGGCCTTGGCTCTTTATTGCATACGTTTTGGCTCTGTCCCACACTGGGGGGATATTGGGAAAAGATAAGTAGACTGATTTCCCATTGTACTTTGCTTACGCTCCCACTTTGCCCGAAAGTATACCTCCTGCATCTTTTACCCGTTAATATTCAGACCCGTCACAGGAGGTTTATCTCCATGGTACTTGGGACAGCTAAAATAGTTATAGCAAGACATTGGCGTTCTTCCATCTGTCCCTCTATGAAAGAGGTTATGGTTGCCCTCAAAAGTGTTTTTAAATATGAGGAAATGTTCCACACAGCGAATAATTCTATATGCCAACTTGATGATACGTGGGAGGGATGGAGGGTGTTTGTCGAATTTGGAATTTTGATATAAGGTACTTCGACATGTAAGATTGTAGTGCTGCCATGTTGTATGTTTTATGTTTTATGTTAGTTTAGGAATTTTATATGTTATTGGAAAATTGAGTCCGCACAACCGACCCCCTTCCAGATTACAATGATGATTCACTTGAATTGTATTGTTTATTGCCAATGCTGCAAATCTATGTCTCTTCCTTTTGATGTTTTCTTTATTGGCATGTTTGTACCATTCACGTGTGAACTCCAATAAAAATCTTTTATATGGAAAAAAAAAGAAATAAACTGGGAATATTCCCAAATATTTCTAATATTGTGCCTTTATGGATTGCAAATTTAAGGTCAAATACTTTGAGTTAGAACATTTTCCCGACCATGATGTCCTTTCAAGCTTACATTTTCTGTCTACCATTCCCAATCCCTGGTGCCTTTTCTTTAAATTCACCTTTTCCAGAATAACCATTTTCATTGTGTTCATAACATTATTTTAAGAAGATGATTAAGGTAATGAACTGGAAAAAGGAAAGTGTCCCGGGGGATAAAATATATGTATTTTACTGCTGGCAAGTGCGTGTTGATGATTTATCAAATAATTGCAGCCGTTGGTAAGCAAATTGTAAGTAAGCTCGTGGCAGCAGATATCATTAAATTGGCAATAACATTCGAGCTGGATTAATTAGATGGCGCCTACGCCTGCCTGCACTGGACATTTTGATGATGCTGAAGTATTAGATCAGCCCCACGGAGCAGCGATTTGATTGAAGCATCGCTTCGTTAAGGAGAGCCCTCTGGAAATTGCAATATAAGGTTTAGAATGTACAACAAATAAAACTTCTGAATGAGATTGTTGTGAATCCTTCAGTTTTAAATCACGATCAAGAGAGCTTTATGACTCAAAGTCATCGTTCATTCACACGAGTTAAAAAGGTACTTTAGGGACCAATGTATTTTCTGCAACTTGTGACGAAGGCTATGATTGCCGAAGTCTCGTAAAATTAAGGTGGGAAAAATGCTGGAAAATAGGACCTATTGTATGAAAGTGATGTAACGGTGCGTTGGTACTCACATTTCTTGGTCTCTATTGTGACTAGGTGGCAGCATGGGGATACACAAGCCTCATTTCAGGGGAAAAGGAAAAGAGCAACATTTTTGCAATTCTGGAGAGCCGTCGCTACTCAGAAGCAGGCACCTTGCCATTTGTAGTGAATTAAAGGGGCACTGCCACTTGCATAAGTTGTAACTCGATTACTTGTGCATTATTATTATTATACTTTATATCGTGCCCATTGTTCAGCGCTGCAGAATATGCGGGCTCTATATAGACAGAGTTATAATACATTGAGACTGAACAACATTTTGTTAAACCAGCACAGGAAGAAATGAGGGCCCTATTCCCTTGGGAACTCACAATCTAGAAGTGCTGGGGGAGGAAACAGGAGGAGAGGACTGCGAGGTGAGAGTGATGGACTGCGAGGTGAGAGTGATGGACTGCGAGGTGAGAGTGATGGACTGCGAGGTGAGAGCAATGGACTGCGAGGTGAGAGCGATGGACTGCGAGGTGAGAGTGATGGACTGCAAGGTGAGAATGATGGACTAGTTGGGGCAGCGAGGTGTATCATTGAGTCGGGTGGTAGGCTTGCCTGAATACAAATGTCTTATGGGAGCGTTTTGAAGGAAGGGAAACTAGGGGAAAGTCTGACAGTACAAGGGAGCATTCCAGAGGATGGGGACTGCGTGAGAGAAATCCTGCAGTCTATCATAGGAAGAGGTGATGCTGGGAGAAGCTAGGCGCAGGTCACTGTTTGACCTTAGGGAGCGGGCTGGGGTGTATTTGGTGATTAGTGAGGACAGGTAGTGGGGAGCTGAGTTAGTGAGGGCTTTGTAGGTCAGGGAGAGGATTTTGAATTTTGAGTTCATCTAAAACCAATTTATTAAATACATGCTGCTGGGGGGGTTCTTTTTCAGTAATTACATGTAAAAAGGAAAAAATAAAATTAGTTTTTTTTAGCTCTTGATTCCATTTTTTGTATTATTCCCCTGATGCAACATTTCCAATTTCTCTCTGGGCTTTATTGAATACAGTATTTAACAGATAATGAGGTGGATAAGTTAATGTTTAGATAAGAAGAAAGTAGAGGGTAGTCCTACAACAAATTTAAAATCACTTAGAGGTGCATGTTAAATGATCAAAGTATTTGAATCAATTCATGCACATCAAAAAAATAGGATTGTTATCACCGTTCCATGGGTGCCTGGGACCTGGGGTATGATTTCCTCCACAGCCGGCGCACTTCAGGAACAATCAGCCAAGACCAAGGTTTCTCCAGTCAAAGGATTTTATTGATAAAGATAAGACTGCTCACGCTCGACGCGTTTCGTCAAAAGACTTCATCAGGAGCAATATGTGCAGTCATAAATACATGGTTAAAAAATAAAAGTATACAAAAATCAATTCTGAACATTGCCATTTTATAATCACATTCATTAACATAATTGGTCAACTAAACCCCAAATGGCCATGGGCACCAGGTTCGCCCCCAGCTATGCGAACATATACATGAGTTATTGGGAGAACCAGTATATTTGGGGATCCCGGTATCGGGGGACGTGCCTGGTGCTCTGGCGTCCGTACATTGATGACGTATTAGTTGTTTGTGAAGGTGGGGAGGAATTCTTTTTTTCTTCTTTTTTACTATACTTAAATGAATATGATTTTGGACTTAAGTTTACTCCGGTGTTTAACAACAAGACCATTGAATTTTTGGATCTCACTCTTGAGATTAATGAAGATCGGAAGGCCAAGAGCAAATGTGTTTTCAAGCCAACCGATGGGAATGGATTTGTTCATTGGAGCAGTTGTCATCATCGGCCTTGGCTCAGAGCAATTCCTAAAAACCAAGCAATAAGAGTAATACGTAACTGTACCAAAATAGAGGATTTCAGTGACCAAATGGGAATAATTAAGAATAAGTTATTGGCCAATAAATATGAAGAAGATAACATAGATAGTGTTATTGATCAAGTTATGGATATGGACAGACGGTCTTTATTAAGACCAAGAGAAAGAAATACAGTGGAAGATAGTAATGCACAATGTGCTTTTATTACTGAATATAATTGCAATTTTTTTTAGACGTAAAGAAAGTTCTGAATAGACATTGGAATGTTTTATTAGCAGACCCTATATTAAAGAAAGTTTTACCAGAGAGGCCGCAAATGATATATAAGAAAACAAGGTCCCTTAAAAATTCATTGGCCCCTTGTGCTACACATCCGATAGAACGCAGAAATCTGATAACTAGGGATGTGCGTTTCGGGTTTCGGAATTTCGGAATTTTCACGAAATTTCCCGATTCGTGTTTTCGGATGCGGCCGATTTTCCGAAAATTTTTAGATCCGAAAACAGCAGATCCGAAAAGTTTTCCGAGCCGAAACGAAATATTTTTGGAATTTTCGAATGGACTTGAAATGTGTCAAATCGAAATTTATTGCTTTGAAACGAGGAGAACAGACGTTCCGAAAAAACGAAAATTTCCGAAATCACAAAAAGTCGATACAAAAAACGAGCAAAGTGACACGAAAATACGAAAAATGGTCGATATTCCGGAAACATGTACAATTCCGAAAAACGAAAATTTCCGAAATCACGAAAAGTCGATACAAAAAACGAGCTAAGTGACACGAAAATACGAAAAATGGTCGATATTCCGGAAACATGTACAATTCCGAAAAACGAAAATTTCCGAAATCACGAAAAGTCGATACAAAAAACGAGCTAAGTGACACGAAAATACGAAAAATGGTCGATATTCCGAAAAAAAAGTACACGAAGAACGAGTCGAGCCGAACCGAATCGAAACAGAAATCAGTCGAAACGAGCCGAATCGAAAAGTTTAAACATCCGAAAAATCGAATCGAACCGAAAAAAAAATCGGTGCACAAGCCTACTGATAACTAAAGGTTTTAAAATTTGCTCAAAATGTAAGGCATGAAGGGAGATCAAAAAAATGAAGTTTAGAAGCACAGCAACAAACAAAGAATATGAGAAATTAATTTATAGATTGTGAGACTGAGTATGTAGTCTACATGCTGACTTGCCCGTGTGGCAAGCAATATGTGGGGCGAACCATAAGAAAATTTAAAACACGTGTGCTAGAACAATATAATAATATTAAGAATAAAAAAGAAGATCATTCAGTACCCGTACACTGCAATAGCTGTCCACATTTCAAATTCAGAGACCTAAAATTCTTGGGATTAGAGAAAATTGAACCACATTGGAGAGGAGGGGATAGAAATAAAAGGTTGGCTCAAAGAGAATCTTATTGGATCCATACACTTAAGTGTATGGCCCCTGAAGGGTTAAATGAGTATATGGATATTTGCTGTTTTATATGAATGATTAATTGACCCTGTTACATATATTTGCTGGTTGTTATAAAAAACTATTTCTAATACTTCTGTGCCTGATCAATGTTTAATTGACATAAAACCCGTATATCGGGGAAATATATGTTTTTGTTTTTATTAGGAGATTTTAGAAGTAAAATGGGATAAAAGATGACTATTCAGTCCTCCCAGTCTGGTATGAAAACATGGACACCTGTTCAAGCGCAAGAAAAACACAAAGAAAATATACACTATATTGCCAAAAGTATTCGCTCACCTGCCTTGACTCGCATATGGATAGGTGAGTGAATACTTTTGGCAATATAGTGTACGTCGGGTCTATCTAGAGAAGAATGCCGTGACATAGATGCGCTGTTAAATTGGAGTAAAAGGCGTCGCATGAGAAATACGTCATCGAGGAAATAGGTGGGCAGACACTGTGGAGGAAGTGGGATCCCGAGCGCCATGTTTTCGGTGGAAGGAGAAAAATACCACGGGAATGAGGCTGACGTTATTGTGACAAAGAGGGGAGGGCTGTTTGGGGTTTAGTTGACCAATTATGTTAATGAATGTGATTATAAAATGGTGATGTTCAGAATCGATTTTTATATACTTTTATTTTCTAACCATGTACTTATGACTGCACATATTGCCCCTGATGAAGTCTTTTGACGAAACGCGTCGAGCGTGAGCAGTCTTATCTTTATTTTTATTTTTATCAATAAAATCCTTTGACTAGAGAAACTTTGGTCTTGGCTGATTGTTCCTGAAGTGCGCCGGCTATGGAGGAAATCATACCCCAGGTCCCAGGCACCCATGGAACGGTGATAACGATCCTATTTTTTGATGTGTGTGGATTGATTCAAATATTTGTTCGTTTAACATGCACCTCTAAGTGATTTTAATTCATTGTAGGATCACCCTCTACCGTCTTCTTATTGTATACTGCTTACGGGTTACCGGGAGCCCGCAGAGGGGAGATCCTATCTTCACTATCTTCACTAATACGTTAAGTGATTCAGTGTGTGGTTTTTTCTTTGAATGTTTAGATAAGGCAGGAGGGGGGCTATTTTTCCATGCCTCTGCTACCCAAGATAAGAGATGGCAGCTGAATGAGGTCAGACAGGGATCTTAAAAAACTTTTAATCTACCCCCTGGCAATGTCCTTTGATATCATCCAAAATACAATGATTTGAGTCAGTGATTGACATATAGACTTCATTCTATGGCCAAAACCACACCGTGAGGAGCAAGTGATGTAAAGATACTGTGAGGGGGCAGTTTACAAGACAAAAGAATCACACAATGGATGCACCCAGTGACACATATAGACTAGAGTAAAATATTTTCTTACCTAAACATACAAGAGAAAAACAAAGCACATGTAAGATATCAGCAACATAAATAAACACAATAAGGACATTTTATTTTTTGATGATAGTGTCCCTTTAATGCATTCACCCAAGTTCATTTAGTAAACTGATACTAGTAGGCGTGTGCAGGCAGGGTGTTCCTACTCTGTTAATTGCTCCTTCATTCATCTTTTCAGGTCCCATTACACTTTTGAGGTTGTTCTTAAACCACTCTATGCAAAAATTCCCCCTGTTATTTTTCCCCTCTTAATTAATTGGGCTACACATGCTCGTACAGCACCAGCCCACATCTGATTTGTTCTGAACACTACAGCGAGTGTTTCAAGAGACAAGATGATGTCAGCCGGCAGAGCAAACTGACCTTGTCGGTTTCCGAATTGGTCCCCCTGTAGGCGGGATATTCAAAATCCAGTTTGCGGAGTGACAGCTGTGTGGGAAGAGAAAACTCTTGGAGTCGCACAGCTGTACCAGCCAATCAGGCTGGAGGGAGGGGGGGCACTCCACACAGCCTGACTATTATAATAAACTAAAGAGGACAGGGCGGAGCTTGTTCCTTTTAAACACTAAGGGCTCTATTCCCTAGTGAATGCTAACTGTAGCGTTCCGGTGAGTAAGCATTGGCGTCAGGATAAATTACTTTATTTAATGCATGTCCCCATTTTATCTTCCTGACGCTAAACCGTTAAAAAAAATCCATTAGCGCATCGGTGATTGCGCTCGCTTCCGCGAGCTTACTGTACTTTGTGCGCCCTATACTTAACATAAGGAGCGCAATCCGTAATTAGCATTAGGACTTTGCAATACCTTACTTATCCGAACGGTAATTACCGCACTGATGGGTTAGCCGATTTCTTTACCCAATAGCTAGTGCTAACTGATTGCGCTTTTGCAGAATCGATTAGCACCAGCTAAACCCCCCCAATAAATCAGATACTCACCTCTCATCCCGTGGTGAGAACTGCGACCCAATCCACTACTTCTGGCCATCCGGAGCAGAGTGAGACTGGGGACAAAAATTCCCCAGTCTCCCTCCGGGGCCCTGCACTATCTTGTGGCCTGGCAGTGCAACCCTCCATGGAGTCCTTTGGACTCAGGAGGTGATGCCGCAGCATGGACGCGCAACCACAAGTATCACCTAGGATAGCGCATGGTTCCGCGGTGACGTGATGAAGTAGCACGTGCCCCAGAATCTCACTCTAGAACGGAGACGCTACCAGGAGACCTGCAGTCACATCCCCGTTTTGTGTCAAGAAGGGAATAGTGCCCTAAAAGTCTCTAAAAATGAAAATTTGGGATTATTTACAGTTTGGAAGTAACAAATATATAATGTGTGCACACATTAAAATATCGGCTGGACTGGGTTAGGCTGCTCGTGGCTATTTTGGCACCTGGTAGGGATGTGCATGGCTGAAAATTTTGTTTTGTTTCGTTTCGTTATGTTTTTAAATAATTTTGTTTTCGGAATTTCGTAACTAATTTCGTTTCGTATTTCATTTAGTTTCGGATTGATTTGAAATTTCAAATCGATTCGATAGTCGTTGATATCCATTTGATAGTTCATTTTAAAATTTGATAGTTGTTGATATCCATTTGATAGTTCCTTTCAAATTCGATAGTTGTTGATAGCAATTATTCAAATTAATCTTTTATGATGATGACACAGTGTAAAACAAAATAAATTTGTTACATACCATTTTGTTTCCTTTCAAATTCGTATGGTATCGATTCGTTATTCGGAAGTACTTTTGAAATACAAATTATCAAATTTTGTTCCAAATTCCGAATTTTTCCGAAACGAATGCACATCTCTAGCACCTGGGCATCAGCCATAAAAGTATTATTGGATATACTTTAGCTGTTATAGTAATAGCAAAAACATACAGAAGGAGTTGGAATTTGTTGGTGTTTAGATTATGCTGTATTGTAGGAAATCCTGTTTGAAGTGGTCAGAGCAAGGTCTGCAGTTTCTGTGTCATCCCTGCATGAGTCATAGAAAGGCATCCTTATTCATCCGTATGACTTCATGTTAATCCGTTGCAAATTACTCGAGTATATGTGCTTACAGTGGTACCCAATTCTTCATATACATAATGGGAATACCTTAATATGTTTGCTGTCGTATACAGATTGTAGCTAAATGTTTTTCACTGTTGTGAAATGAACACAATCGGCAGTGTTTTGCCTCTTGAAGCCTATCGACACATAGTATCCATTCCAACTCATTCAGCATCAATGTAGCATTCCGCGTAGGTCAATAATCACTTGGAAGGATTGAGCTTTATAGTATTTGACATGTTCCGGGATGTGCTGCTTTGCTGGTGGGCTCTTATCGGGCTCCCTCAACGTAAAACATGGAGAAACGTGATGGTTTGGATTTGTGTGAATGTTCCCCTATGGCTCTGTTTCCAGAATTGTATAAGGAGGGCAGATCCATGGTTAGAAATCAGATGGAGGTGCAGTTACCATGGGAGAGCGTTGCATTTAGGGCTCTATTACACTCTTTGCGCAAAAAAGCTCACGCAGCACGTTAATTTGTGCGCAAAGTGTTAAACGTTAACGCGCGTAAATTAATGCTGGTATTACAATCTGAGCGCATTCTTTGATTCGTCCAAAAATAACGCGTGTAAAAAAGACGCGCAAAAACGCGTGCGCATTAACGTTGCACGCAGAAATCGGTGTGCGGACTGTTTTTTTTGACGCGATTCAGCCAACCAGAATTATGAACCACGAATGTCTCCCGGGTAGTTTTTGCACCTATCAAAGTCAATTTGAGTATATATGCTGCAGCAATAATAAACACGCACAACCACTCAATTTTATTGTTTGGGTATGCGTAGAACGTGTAACTATACTTTGCAGTATTTTTTTTTTCGGGCTGGTGTATTTGGTTTCAGCCAGGACGTTCAGATTTGCCATTACCACCAGCTTTTAAAAGGCGTTAAAATTATGCGCACAAACGCTGTGCGTTAAAAACTGCGCATAGATTGTAATACCATCCGCGTACCAGCGCACAAACGCATCTGCGCTCACAATGTTAAGTATAGGACGCGCGCAGTACAGTACGGTCACACAGGGTTTGCGCAGGTCCACCCGCGCTAGACGTTAACGTGCATTTTTGCGCGGATGTTGTAATACGACATTCAGCGCGAAGGGTTTTGCTCCTCGCTTTAATGCGTTTTTGCACACGTGTTAAAATTTGCGTTGAGAATGTGCTAGAGCCCTTAGAGTTTAGAATGTTGCTCAGGATTTTCTCTCTTAATGAAAATTCTCAATCTTCACCGACATTGGTTTTGACTTTTGAGACTTTGTGGTCAGAGCTTCAGACTCCTAGATCTGGGATTTGTCCCCGATAGGAAGTTCTAGTGTTGAAGTGAGCACAAACTGTACATAGTGGCGGACAGATGCATACATGAACCCTTGCATTCCCTTTGTTTGTGTATACGTGTAAAATGTGAATGTGACATTTTGTACTGAAGCCTCCAGCCATTGCTATATTCATGTCTCAGGCGTCCGTCATTTCATTTTCTCCAGTGCCACCGTGTCCACATTCTCTCACTAGCCGTTATCTTCCTGTAAAATCCAGGAGCTCACTCTCTGTATTTTTACAGGACGGTTCTAAAGAATAATGACTTAAGATCAAGACAGGAATTAACCACTCACCTGACCAATCAGTGGCCTTCCCCAGGAGCCCTGGATGTTAATGCTGTTGCACTGGAAACATTGCTGTACCAAAAGCACAATGAGCAGTGGGACGAGTAAGTTTAACATGTCATTTATAACCGTACAACGACTCCATCACGAGTCCTAACCTTTACCCTAGGAAATAATCCAGACAGAACTGATGGCAGAAAAAATTCCAAGTCAAACGATTGCAGAGTCTTGAAGTAGATTCCCATTCTCTGGACGCCGCTTCTCGAAGATTGTGTGGCGACTAAACCTTTGCAAATGTAGTTTTGGAAAATTGTAATGAGTATCGGAGGGGGGGGGGCTATAAAGCCCACCCAACTGCAGCTTGTATTTCTAGATCACCTGAAGATGCACAAACACTATTATTTTACTTTATTACTTTATTTATATAGTGGCAGCATATTCCGCAGCGCTGTACAATGGGCACAGTATCGATAGGGTTACAATACATTGAAAAACATTTTGACAAACCAGTACAGGAGGAAACGTGGGCCCTATTCCCGTGGGAAATTCCAATCTAGAAGGGTTGGGGTGGAAACTGGAGAGGACTTCAAGGGGAGAGCGATGGACTGCAAGGTGAGAGCGATGGACTGCAAGGTGAGAGCGATGGCCTGCAAGGTGAGATCGATGGGCTGCAAGGTGAGAGGGATGGGCTGCAAGGTGAGAGTGATGGACTGATTGGGGTTCTGGGCTGTATTAGTGAGCCGGGTCATAGCCTTGTCTGACTATAAATGTCTAAAGGGAGCATTTAAAGGAAAGGAAACTGGGGAAAAGTCTGACAGTACGAGGGAGACCGTTCCAGAGGATGGGAGCTGTGCGTGAGAAATCCTGCATGGGAAAGAAATCCTGCATGTCTATCATGGGAAGAGGTGATGGGGGAGAAGCTAGGCGCGGGTCACTGTTTGATCTTCGGAGCGGGCTGGGGTATATTTTTGGGATGTGCATGGCTGAAAAATTAGTTTTGTTTAGTTTCGTTTCGTTTCGTTACATTTTTAAATTTTGTTTTCGGAATTTCGTAACTGATTTTGTTTCGTATTTCGTTTCGGATCGATTTGAAATTTCGAATCGATTCGAATTTCAGATATCAATTTGAATTTTGGATCACTAGATAAAACCCCAATTAATCAAATTTTGCTGTTAAAAGAAAAGCTAGGGTTAAGTTTTAAGCTGTGTCACAGATTTAGTATTTGAGTCAAATTAAACGGTGAAACAAAATTCATTTTGTTTCATAAAGTCCTTCGCTGACTATTCCTTGTATTTTAAGTTAAGATTAATATGATAGTTCATTTCAAATTCGATAGTTGATATCAGATATTCAAATTTTTCTTTTATGATGATGACACAGTGCAAAACGAAATAAAGTCGTTACGAATTCGAAACGAAGTATATCGATTCGGAAGTAATTCCGAATACGAATTATCAAATTTCGTTCCAAATTCCGAATTTTTCTGTAACGAATGCACATCTCTTGTGTATTTGTTTATTAGTGAGGACAGGTAGTGGGGAGCTGAGTTAGTGAGCGCTTTGTCGATCAGGGTAAGGAATTTATTTCTACAGTGGATGGGGAGCGAGTGAAGGGATTCACAGAGACAGAGCGGCGGGTGAGGTGGAGCCTGGCAGAGGCATTCAGAATGGCTTGTAGGGGGCAAGGCGGGAGAGAGGGAGGCCAACTACACTAGAAGATTCTTACAATAGTCAAGTCGGGAGATTACAAGGGCGTGGATGGGTTGTTTTGTGTTGACGGCGGTAAGAAATGTCCGAATTCTGGAAATATTATGTAATTGGTAGCAGCAGGAAGAGGTAAGAGACTGGATGTGGGGGATGAAGGAAAGAGCAGAGTCAAGTGTAACTCCAAGACAGCGAACCTGGTTTGAGGGGAATATAGTGATACCATCAACCATGACAGAGAAGTCACTGGAGCCCACCAGCGGACAGACCCCTGGTGCTCAGCGGCCCCTCCCGTCGCAGGCTTCATGGGGGGATACGTGGCAACCAGCTCGGGCCGAATCCGTAATATCCTCAAAACAATGGATTAGCTGAGTGTGAAGTTAAAATCATTAAGAAACTCTTTACAAAGGCAAGTCACTCAGGGGAGGCCCCACAGGTTACTTTGCTTAATTATAGAGCCACACCTTTGGAGGGGGGAAAATCTTCCGCAGAATTGTTCTTCGGTCGTCAGATAAAGACTAAGTTACCACAATTGAATTTGACACAGTATCACAATGACAGAAAGTTGCATACTTCCTACATTGCAAAGAAGGATGGAATTGGGGAACGTCAGAAAAGGAACTATGACAAAAGAGCAAAGAATGTAAAAATGCTGCATGTTGCGGACACTGTAAAGATCTGGACTGGTCAGCGCTGGACGAATGAAGCTGTATTGCTGCGTCAAGTCTCAGACCGGTCCTTAGAAGTTCAAACAAAGCATGGAGTGGTGTTGAGACGCAATCAGAAACATTTATTGAAGATACCATGTCACTCTCTAGACCTACCACAGTCACGGGACATGGATTCTTTCAGTAATGGTGAGGATTCTGAGGAGGCGTGCTCTGATATGCAACATGACCACGATGTAATTCATCGGGAACCATTTCTGATAGATACTCCTGAGGAGCCCTCATTTGAGGATACTGACAATAGAGTGGACATTCCTGCCACAGTAGAGCATCCAGGAAGAGCTTTACAACAGTCATCACAAGGGGACCAACATACATCAAGTGGCAGAGCTGTCAGAAGGCCACAAAGACTCATTGAAGAATGTTAACTGCTGTTGACACTAAACTCATTGACTTTTCTGTTATACATAGTTATGTGTTGTAAGTTGATTGTCGCCAAACTGACATCTTATTTCTTAGGAAATTGTTCTATTGCTTATTATCAATGTTTGCGTTTTGTTGTTTGTTTTTGTAGAAAAGAAAGGATGTGCTGAGCTGAGTAAGTAATGAATATTCATAAGGGTCAGGGAACAGGAAGTGAGCTATGCCCCAGGAAGTGTTAGTGTGGAGGAGAGCCAGCTCAGAGCAGAAAGCCAGACTCATCATGTATCATATAATAAAGAAGTTGCTGTAAACAGAACCTCGTGGATCATTTCAGTACATTAAAAAGCTGAACAACACAGGCTTCTCCACTGCAACCTCCAATTTGTTGTCAGTCGCCAGCATACCCCCAATTATTCGGGTCCGAAACCACTCCCGCAGGCACAGTACCGGAGCAGCGTACGGACCTCCACCAACACAGCAGCTCCCGCCATCCTCCTATTCCAGGGCTTCTGTACAGTGGACAGGTTAAGATACGACCTCCCCAAATACCACCGCTCCTCCGCAGCTGTGCAGCATGGCCATCATCCGACGCCAGGTCCCCTTCGTGTGCAAATCCAAATCGGCCACGTCCAACAAAGCCAGGCAGGCATCTAGGATCTCTGCCATTTTACCGTCGGCGGGGGTGGAGGGCGTCCTGTTCCTGGGCCTCACCGGCCCCAGCCGCCTCCCCCGTTCTAACCTCAGCAGCAGCCGGGAGACGAGGATCCTTCATCTCTGCCTCAATACGGCCTCTGCCCTGGACAGGACCCTCGAGGCAGCACGGCAGGGACGCATCAGGAATCAGGACGTAGGCCGCAATATGACTGCTGGAAGCAACTCCAGAAACAGCCGGAAAACCTAAGTTTCTGGTCCGGAGGGGGACAGAACAGGCCCCGGACAGCTGCCACCTTATGGCCGGCCACTGACGGACCCCAGGGGCAAGAACTCTGCAAGGAAAATAGGCTATAGGACCCAAGGAGAGAAGGAGGAGTTGGATCTCCACCAGAACACGTCCTTCCCTCGACTGCAGCCAGCCACGCCACCTCTGTAACAAACATTTAATGTTGGGGAAGCGGTTCATTCTCATCTTTTCATTGAGTGATATTTAGTTACAAGGGGAAGGGTTCTATTTGGAGGGGAGGGTTATAGGGTAACAATATGCCAAAAGAGCAAGAAGAAGAGACTTGGATACTGCTGTTAACATCCACTTTCCTGTTTAATGACCTGCCTAGCTTCATGCTGTGTACCAGCTGCCTGTTCACCCTTTGTATATTTTTAGTTTATAAAAGGAAAAGCAGTTGTGTAATTTTTTTTCCAATGAGGCTTTGGATGCGAAAGTCATGAATCCTAATTGGAACATTAAAACGTGTGACTGTCCACCAAACCAGCCGCAATGATTTGAAGTCATTTGATGCCGAGATTAGCAATAAATGATACCTAAATCAAGACGGATAAAACTGTAAAAGAACACTCTAGTCCCGGTTTCATAAAGGATTGCTATTAAATTGCAGATATAATTATAATACTTGGAAATGCTTTTGATCATTTACATCAAACAGGACACTATGAACAGAACATTTTTGTTGCGTTTTAAAGAACAATTTGTTGTCTGTCACATCATCTCTAGGCTCACCAGAGTATCACCTTAACTAGGGAAATGTATAAAGATATATATATATATATTACTGTATAGTCTATATACAGGTGAAACTCGAAAAATTAGAATATCGTGCAAAAGTTCATTTATTTCAGTTAGGCAAATTAAAAGGTGAAACAAATATATGAGATAGTTCAAGCCGTGATTTGTCATAATTGTGATGATTATGGTTACAGCTCATGAAAACCTCAAATCCGCAATCTCAGAAAATTTGAATATTGTGAAAAGGTGCAATTTTCTAGGCTCAAAGTGTCCCACTCTAAACAGCTAATTCAGCCATAACACCTGCAAAGGGTTCCTGAGCCTTTAAATGGTCTCTCAGTCTGGTTCAGTAGGAAACACAATCATTGGAAAGACTGCTGACCTGACAGTTGTGCAGAAAGCCATCATTGACACCCTCCATAAGGAGGGAAAGCCTCAAAAGGAGTTGGATGTTCCCAAAGTGCTGAATCAAAGCACATTAATAGAAAGTTATGTGGAAGGGAAAAATGTGGAAGAAAAAGGTGCACAAGCAGCAGGGATGACCGCAGCCTGGAGAGGATTGTCAGGAAAAGGCCGTTCAAAAGTGTTGGACTTTCACAAGGAGTGGACTGAGGCTGGAGTCAGTGCATCAAGAGCCACCACACACAGACGGATCCTGGGCATGGGCTTCAAATGTCGTATTCCTCTTGTCAAGCCGCTCCTGAACAACAAACTACGTCAGAAGCGTCTTACCAGGTCTGCTTTTCTTTAGCCCAGGTGTGTTCTTTAGCCCAGGTGTGGTCCAAAGTCCTCTTCCTGATGAGAGCAACTTTTGCATCTCATTTGGAAACCAAGGACCCAGAGTATGGAGAAAGAATGGAGAGGCACCCACTGCAAGATGCTTGAAGTCCAGTGTGAAGTTTCCACAGTCTGTGTTGATTTGGGGAGCCATGTCATCTGCTGGTGTTGGTCCACTGTGCTTCATTAAGTCCAGGGTCAACGCAGCCGTCTACCAGGAGATTTTGAAGCACTTCATGCTTCCTTCTGCAGACGAGCTTTATGGGGATGCTGACTTCATTTTCCAGTAGGACTTGGCACCTGCCCCACTGCCAAAAGCACCAAAACCTGGTTCATTGACCGTGGGATTACTGTGCTTGATTGGCCAGCAAACCCGCCTGACCTGAACCCCATAGAGAATCTATGGGTCATTGCCAAGAGAAAGATGAGAGACATGAGACCGAACAATGCAGAAGAGCTGAAGGCCGCAATTGAAGCATCTTGTTCTTCCATAACACCTCAGCAGTGCCACAGGCTGATAGCTTCCATGCCACATTGCCGCATTGAGTCAGTAATTGCTGCAAAAGGGACCCAAACCAAGTACTGAGTACATATGCATGCTTATACTTTTCAGAGGTCCGATATTGTTCTATGTACAATCCTTGTTTTATTGATTGCATGTAATCAGGGCCAGCGCTGCCGCTAGGCGGGCGCCTAGAGCGCAGTTCCTGCCTAGGGCGCAGCTGGCCCGACCACTTAAAAAAGAAAAATTGGCCACGGGGCAGCCTGGGGCGGCCGCGTGCTGCAGCCAGCCCCAATACGTGCTGGCGTCGCCGCCGGCGTCAAGGAGATGGAGGTGTGGACTTGGTGCTTCTAGCTTTCAGCACCAAGTCCACGCCTCCGTCTCCTTGACGCCAGCACGTATTGGGACTGGCTATGATGAGGTGGAGGGAGACGGAGGCGGAGACGGAGCTGGAGCGGCAAATACCCATGTGTGAGCCTGGGGCAGATATCCATGTGCGTGCTGGGGCAGATATCCATGTGCGTGCTGGGGCAGATATCCATGTGTGAGCTGGGGCAGATATCCATGTGTGAGCTGGGGCAGATATCCATGTGTGAGCTGGGGCAGATATCCATGTGTGAGCTGGGGCAGATATCCATGTGTGAGCTGGGGCAGATATCCATGTGTGAGCTGGGGCAGATATCCATGTGTGAGCTGGGGCAGATATCCATGTGTGAGCTGGGGCAGATATCCATGTGTTAGCAGAGGCAGATATCCATGTGTGAGCTGGGGCAATATATCCATGCCATGTGTGAGCTGGGGCAATATATCCATGCCATGTGTTAGCTGGGGCAATATCTCCATGTGTGAGCTGGGGCAATATCTCCATGTGTGAGCTGGGGCAATATCTCCATGTGTGAGCTGGAGGCAAATATACCCATGTGAGAGCTGGGGCAATATATCCATGTGAGAGCTGGGGGCAAATCTACCCATGTGAGCTTTCTTTTTTTTTGGGGGGGTGCAAGTAGCTGGTCTTGCTTAGGGCGCAAAATAGTCTAGCACCGCCCTGCATGTAATATTCTAATTTTCTGAGATCGTGGATTTGGGGTTTTCATGAGCTGTAACCATAATCATCACAATTATGACAAATCACGGCTTGAACTATCTCGCTTTGCATGTAATGAGTCTCATATATTAGTTTCACCTTTTAAGTTGCATTACTGAAATAAATTAACTTTTGCACAATATTCAAATTTTTCGAGTTTCACCCGTGTATATATATATATATATATATATATATATATATATTGGGGGGCGGGGTTATGCTGAACATGAACATATTATGCCCCTCTGTGTCTAGTGTTTAGTTTTTCTGATTAATATTCAGTATTTTGACGAATTAAACTCCGTTTGGATGCTTTGCTATATGATATGGTGTATATGATGCAGTAAGAGTCCAAGTTAAGTAAATTAATGTTTGAAATAGTTAAAACTATCAGGGTAATTCAAAGAGATCCGAATTGCTTGAGAAAGGTAACCAAACGCTGAAAATCACCTTTCTTTGCCATTCGACTACAGAGAGCAGGCAATTCGCCAAATCCTGGCGAATTGCCTGCACATACGGTGCCTGTTCGGTGCCTGTTCGAGGGCAGTGAAATCCCCATAAAAAAGCACTGCTTCGGCTATTCAGAGAACACAAACCAGCAGTGAAAGGTTCCCGAAATGCCCTGCCATTCGGTGGTTTCATGCGGCAGATTTATTAAGGCGAATCCCATAGGCTTCAATGTTAAAAATATTCTCGTTTTAATTCAATATCTAATAAACCATTCATTATAAAATTCTGCAGTAAAGAGTCTCTTTATTTATAGATTTTTTAGGATATTTTAAGCATTTTTCTGGATTTTTTCTTTTTAAAAAAAAAAAGTCCGATTTCTTTTTTTTTTTTCTTTTAAGTTTACTTCTTTATCTGTAACAGCCCTCTTTATTATCATTCCCTGGACCTCATATGTAAATTTCAGACATTTTCGCTCAGTAGTTTCTTTGCAGACAGCGTTTTACTTTTCAAACATTCAAGCAAACTGTTTTTCTAATTTATTCACTTCACTCGTCTGCGGTGTCGGCTTTTTCCGGCGGCTTCGCTGCGTGTGATCGGCTCCTGCTCGGGTTTTTTTGTGGTTTTCGACGGGTTAATCCAGATGTTTTTGCGGGTTTTCGGTGTGCATTCGCTGGGTTTTGCAGTTCGTTTTCGTCGGGTTTGTGGCGACCTTTCCCTACAATTCGGGGACCCCGTGTGCTTGCTGAATACACCGCAGGGTCGCCGAAATGGGATCGGCAAAACGAACCGAATTGAGCGAAAAGTCACCAAACATGCGGTGACTTTTCGATTCTCACAAGCTCAATCGCTACTCCTAGTTTTAACTAGTAAAAACTAGAAGTTGCAAAGCTCGTCGCGACTCCTAATTTTACCTGCTAAATGTCAGTAAATTCTTTGCCTGCTTTTGCTTGATAACCTCTAGATCTGACATGGCTATTCAGAGAAAGGTGAAAAATTAAACCAGGAGAACTGGCAGGAAAAGAGAACAATCTAGACCAAATAGCCGATTTGGAAAGTGAGATAAATGGAAGAATTTTTCTCGTTTGGCTATTTTGACCTAGAATGTTCACTTCTCCAGTCATTCCCCTGAGTTTCACCTTTCTTTGAATAGACTGGAGTATGTTATGTGGTGAAAACAGGGTTTTAATGTAATGTAGTGAATACGGGTTCTGACGGCTACATGTCGAAGGAAAAAATAGTTTCAAGTGCAAGCAATCTGTGTGAGTGGTCACCGTGCCCGGTGTGTCCCTGTAAACTGTGACATTCCAGATGAGGCATGCCAAATTAAAAATAACCGGAAAGTATAACACACGTCTGAAGATCCGAACCTTAACCATCCATGACATTTGGAATAATGTATCACTTCCCTGCTGTCTGCAGTACTCAAACCGATATTTGACATCTCACCAGATAACATAAGCGGTCCATGTAATCCACCTGTTTGCTGTATTGCGTTAAAAGCATGCATTTGCTATCCAACCATAATAAGTTCAGCAACATGTAGAGCAAACAAGGGAAACCGAATGACGCATTCTAATTAAGAGCCGTTTCAAAGCGAGCATAATCACCATACATTATATCCGCTCACAATCGTCATTTCTCACATTATGTATGTAAATTCTGCACCTCTGAGATTAATCTCACTTTACTTAAATGGGAAGGTATTAATCATGGAAACAAAACCTTTCAAGGGATTTTCCTGGGGAATATGAGAGATGTGTTCCCCTGTAGAACAACAGACGATGTTGCGCAGTTAACTCCCATCACTCTGGGATGGCAATGTAACACTAGCAGACAGGCGCAACCCTTACAAAAGAACATATGTACTGTATATCATATGTGCTGAGATTCCTACACAGCCTACAGAATAAGAGGAGAATTTTGGTTTGCTTACAATGGCCATTAAACGTATAAGGCATGGGTCGGTAACCTTGGAACTCCATTTCTGTGGAGGCTCAGCAAATCTAGTGCGTTATTGAGCATCACGGGAGATTTAGTTCCAAGACATCTGGAGGGCCAAGGTTGCTGAACCCCTGATGGAAGGGGATTGTCAGCAATGTGGGGAACAGAACTCTAAATAATTGTGTTCTTGCACAGTCCATGGGCTCCTCCAATCCAATGTAGCTTGGCAAAGGCCCCTTGGGGTCAAAAAGTTACAGAGGTCCACACATGATGGCATAAAACATTCATCTTTCTTTAACAATCTCGATATTATGCGTCCATTATTGCTGGATCTACATTGGCAGCTTATTGACAGTCCTACAGGATTGAAAGAGGCTCTCTGCCTTGAAGGTCTGTCAGAGTGGACAGGGACAGCAGAGTAGGGATGTGCGTTTCGGGTTTCGGAATTTCGGAATTTTCACGAAATTTCCCGATTCGTGTTTTCGGATGCGGCCGAATTTCCGAAAAATTTTAGATCCGAAAAGTTCAGATCCGAAATGTTTTCCGAGCCGAAACGAAATATTTTCGGATTTTTCGAATGGGCTTGAAATGTGTCAAACGAGGAGAACAGATGTTCCGAAAAACGAAAATTTTCCGAAAAACGAAAATTTTGTAAAAACGAACATTTTCTGAAAAACGAAAATTTTTCGAAAAAACGAAGAGTCGATACAAAAAACGGGCAAAATGACAAGAAAAATACGAAAAATGGTCGATATGCCGAAAAATGTGCAATTCCGAAAAACGAAAATTTTCCGAAAAACGAAAATTTTCCGAAAAACGAAAATTTTGTAAAAACGAAAATTTGCTGAAAAACGAAAATTTTTCGAAAAACGAAAAGTCGATACAAAAACCGAGCACAGTGACACGAAAATACGAAAAATGGTCGAAATTCCGAAAAAAAAATGTACCCGAAAAACGGGTCGAACCGAATCGAATCGAAACCGAAATCGGTCGAAACGAGCCGAATCGAAAAGTTTAAAAATCCGAAAAATCGAACCGAATCGAACCGAAAAAAAAAAATCGGTGCACAAGCCTACAGCAGAGACACTCATGACACCTTGACCGTTTAAATTCATTAAAATGTTCATGATGACCAGAATGTCACTTTAAAAACTGAAAAAAAAGTATTTGTTTGCTCTTTGCCAGCACTTTTCTCCTGCGTTTTCTTTCTTGGACTTACAGCAACGACGTTCCCTTGTGCCAGCAAGATCCCGGCTCGGATCTTTTCATCTACAACGGTGCTTCCTAACCCTGCTCCTCAAGTACCCCTAACAGGCCAGGTTTATCTGAAGCATAGCACAGGTGATAGGGTTTCCTGCTCAGAGATTGCAGGATTCAGTCTGCATTCCCCCAAGACAATCCTTAAAAACTGGCCTAATATGGGGTACTTAAGAACCAGGGTTGGGAACCACTGATCTACAGTATTCTGTTTGCCTGAAATTATTAGGACTCTCATTCTACGAGTGTTCCTACTGAATTTCAGCTTGCAGTGGGTATGTTAATTTTGGAGACTCTACTGACCACATAGTAGGTTCTACCTCTTGTTGACCAAGCTCCAAGTTGACCCATGTGACCAATGTATTTTGTTGCACTTTGGCTCCAGTGAGGTGAGGTGCTTTAGGCATCTCTACAAAGAATTTCCATTGGCAGTTACTCTTAGGAGTTAAAGTTGTGAATCACTGACTGAACTGTTGGATAAAATTGAAACAGTAACATATACAAGTTTGCATGGTTTGGAAGCCTGGGAGCTTGTCCAGCAGAGGCTGCTTTCTTTTTACGGTCAGGGCCCTGTTTTGGTTTGGTTGCCCAACTTTCTTCTTGCTTGAGTCTTCTCTTTCAATGTTCATGTTGCCCCACTCGATCAGTAGTTCCTGGTGTCTGCTAAATCATAGATTTTTCCAACCACAGTGCAGTGGCATGCTGCCATGAATGGTCCTCAAGGGGTTGCACTGGAACCTGTCCAATGGTAGAATGAGTTGTGAGTGTGAGTAGTGATGGGCTGAACACCCCCGTGTTCGGTTCGCATTCGAACTCGAACACCCGAATTCGAACACAATTCGAACACCATGCAAGTGAATGGGGCTCGAACGTTCGAAAATTAAGGTCCCCTCCAAGAGAGCATATATGCAAAATATTGGCCATAAAAGGTGCATGGGGGTCCGTGTACTGCCCTGGGGGACAGGAAACAATGGAAAAAAAGAAAAAAAGTTTTTAACCATTTCACTGCTGAGTGACGAGCCATTTCACCGCTGTGCGCTGAGCTCATATTTACCATTTTTGCTCATGATTAAACGCGATTTGAAGCCGTGGGAAATGTTTGACCAACAATGAGTGGGAAATGTTTATGAATCCCATAGGCTTCAATGTTAAAAATATTCCCGTTTTAATTCAATATCTAATAAACCATTTATTATTCTATTCTGCAGTAAAGAGTCTATTTTTAGATTTTTTTAGGATCTTTTAAGCATTTTTGGAATCTTTTCTTTAAAAAAAAAATTCTCGAACTGTCCGTGAACGTCCCGAAAAGTTTGAAGTTCGAATTTTCGAACAGCCGATGTTCAAATCGAACTTCGAACCGGCAGCCCATCCCTAGTTGTGAGTAACAAATCGGTGAATTGTGGGTGCAATGGAGCGACAGCACACAGGAGTGATGTGTTATAGAGTAGAATTTTTAGATAGAAGCTTCACTTCTAAACAATCATTTTTTCAATGATTGAATATATCCTTAAAAAATACTGCTGGCGTGTCCTGACAATTTTTTTGTTCTTTTATCAGCGTGCAGCAAGATGAAAAGGTTGGAAATCGCTGATGTAAATGGTGGGACCAGTCCTGAACTTGCCCCCACTATAGGGCCTTCAAAAGCTAGAGGCATGTGAAGGATTTTTGGCATTCTGTGTGTTAATTCTTCTTTCAACATCCCTCAGCCTCGGCAGAACAAAATGAACATTTGTATTAACATATGAATAGAAATATACTGCTCTGCAGCGCTGATAAAAGGTACCGATGTGACGCCTCAGGTCAGGTAGCATTCTTTTGATAAAGCCTCCCCGCCGCACAGCAAATTGCTACCTTCTCCATTCTGCGGCGTTTAATCACAATGAAGTCAACATTTTTTTCCATTTCAGATTGCAATACAAAAAAAATAAATCCTAGATTTATAGACCTGCATCAGGAGAAATGGAGGATTAAATATTCAAGTAATTAAGCGCACCCGGGGCTGCCTGCCTGCTGCGCTGCGCCAAAAAAAAAATAAGTTCTAATTTATAGTTTATGGTGATAACAAACAAGTCAACAAAATTGTTACTCCCTTTCTTAATCACTGGGATTGTAAACAGTTATTTGGATGTCGGGTATTGTAGGTCATGGAAAATGAGAACAGGCTGCCGCTCTGCCTGCTGCTCGCCCATTTTTAATCTATTAGTCATTAAATTTCGCTTTCCAATTACGTCCTCTGGATGACGCTAGGCTTTTGGGGTCCTACAAAAATAATTGGGTCACTGGCAGACATCTGTCAGATTTGGCTCGAATGTCCCTTTGGAGGAATTGAGTGTCTGTTGGAAAAAACCTGAAATATATAGCACTATACTCATCCTCGTTAAAGTGTAAGAATCAGACAACGATCTCACAGAAATAACCGGCAGTTTTCGTTGGATAGAGCAATGCTGCAAATTCCTGGTTGATAATAAACACTGCCTGGCCAAGAAAAAATTCACACACTCTACTACTTGGTTGAACGGCCTTTTGCTTTGATTACGGCAGGCATTCGCCGCGGCATCATCTCAATAACATTAAACCATGTCACAGCATTTATTTCTGACCAGAGTGCCATTCATTTGAGGCCAAGGTGATGGGAGAGTCGTAGCACTGCGTAACTTCTTCTCCAGCACATTATCCCAAAGATTCTCAATGGGGTTAAGGTCTGGACTGTGCGGTGGCCAATCCATGTGTGAAAATTATGCCTCATGCTCCCTGAACCACTCTTGCACAATTTGAGCCCAATGAATCCTGACATTGGCACCAGGGAAGAAAAAAATCCTTTGACCGTTGGAGATAGCTGTTGCCGAACATGAAAGAGGGGGAGCTTCTGGCTGGAAAATATGTACCCGGTGCACCGACTTTGCCAGTAGCGTCGTTGGGGCGGACCGGGTGGACTGGAGGCTGATAGTGAGAGCAGGGCTCTTGGCTGTAGAGGGGCAAAGAACGTTACGAAACTATACTGAGCAAAATCATAGAATTGAATGATAACGAGCAGTGCAGAAAGGTGGGGGGGCGCACAGAATTGGTTGTAGTAAATACTGAATAGTGGAATTGTATGGTCCAGAAAGGTAAACCGAGGACAGATCACAGGATCATATGATCTCTCTGCTTACCCTTCTTGACCATACTACATCTAGATTGTAAGTTCCCACGGGAATAGGGCCCTCACGTCCTCTGGTATCTGCTGGCAGCAATACTGCCCTTCTCCTGTATGTATTGTAGAATTGTCCTGTCTTTACCCTTTGCACCTTGTACAGCGCTGCGGAATGTGTTGGCGCTTAATAAATAATATTAATACTATTCCACTATTCAGCATTTACGACACCCATCCTAACCCCGTCCCATCTGCTCTGCTCTTTAATGTTCAATTCTATGATTTTGCGCAGCTTCCAGACCTGAAGAAGAGCGGAGATGGTGAAAGATTGTCTTTTAAATGTAACGTTAGTCCAATAAAAAGAGTATCAGTACACGCTGCTATACTCTGGTGATTATGGCATCTGGACTAACACGGCTCATTATATATATATATATATATATGTGTCATTTTACTAGAATAAGATGAACAATGCATGGACAGGCAATAAATTGAGCTATAAATGCATCTACTTATATTCTATGCTATATATTATTCTTAAATGTCCATTTACCCGCAGCCCTAAAGAATTGGATTCCCCTTTCTTACTCTCCAGAACAGAAAGGGTTACAGTGTGGATGGCTCGTGTTACAGCTTGAAAACACTTTGAGTGTTTACACTTTTCCCTTTCATAGATCTCTAGGCTAGAAACCGATGGCCTATGAATAGAGCCTCTTCTTTCAAAACAGACATAAAAATCAATGGAAATCCGTTTATCCTGCAGCCTCTCCGCTTTGTGTGGGGCTGTGTAGAAATGCCCAAAGATAAATCCAGTCCTTGGTGCGTGTGGTATCACGTTTTTGCATTCAGTAGATTGCTTCTTGCCATTAGCCGTGTTGCAAGTCCATTGCAAGACATTTCAGCTGCCCCCTTGCCTTGCACACGTGTGCCTTGTCAACCAAATAATATGCCGTTTCTCCGTTTTTATACACCTAATGTCCTTTTCCACTTCCTACTAATCCTCTCACGTTTTCTCACATTAACCATTCCTAACAAAAATGCTGGTCTCCATTTTCCCCATCAAGTTGTTTATATCCTTACTTTCCTTCCTCTTAAATTCTTACTCAGTGGTTGTTGTATCCTCCATGTGTGTTTGTCACAGAGAGTAGGAGCAAGCACTGCTTGATAGCAGGCTCTTTATTCAGCTCAGGCCGGGGTCAGACGAGCGTTTTTAAGAACGGAAGGAACGTCCTTGAGAGTGGACGTACCTTCCACTCTGACGCCCGTCTGGCCATCTCGCTGAGCGCAATAGCGTGCTCAGTGCTGCAAAGCTCGATACTCCTATGGAAGACGGCACTTTGCAGCCCCGCCGAATGCACGTTGTAGCGCTTCGATGGGAAGGCTGTCAGCACAGCCGCAGCATGTCCGCTGTAGTGCCTGCAATTAGTGCGCACGCTACTGCATGTGGCCGGCCCCGTCGAACATCACAACGGACTTGTCAGTATGGGCAAACATAGTGCAGTCGTCTGACCCCGGCCTTTGGCAATATTACAACTGCACCAGACTTACAAAACTGACACAAGATCAGGGACGTGCAGTCAGTGGAGGCAGGGGAGGCAGAGCCGCACCTGCCATTAAGTGATAAATTAATAAACTAAAAACAAACTCACCTGCTCCCCCGCTGTCAGCTCAGTCCTCTGCCTCTGCAGGCATTAGTTTTCCCAGCCTACGCAATTTGCATAGCAGGACATTTCCCCGCTGCACTAATTGCGTAAACTGCTCAAGATGTGTGCAGCACACGTCAGAGAAAAGTGCTGCCTATTTCATGATCACTGCTCATTAGTGCCGCACAGACTGACAGGCACTGATAGAGCATTGGAAAAGCTTGGACCAATGGGAAAGCACCATTGGTCCAACCCATTCCCAGAAAACACCTGCATTAGAGGACTGCCTCTGATTGCCAGGAAGGGGCACATCTAGCAGTTAGACATGCCCCTTCCTGTCAATGATAGGCCAGGCAGCCCTCCAATACAGGCTGTGAAAAGATTTCATGATGGACAACCCCTGACTGGCTGCATGGGGAGCTGCAGTCCAGGAGCCTGGCACAGGGGTGCCCTGCTCTGCCACTCAGATCTGCATCAGCTGGGGATGCCCACTTGTACCCCAGGCTGGTTATTGTCTGCTAACTGGGGCTGGAAGAATGCACAGCACATCTGCCCCCCCAGGAGGGATCTGAGGGGGTGCAGCAGCCTTTGAAATTCAAGCAGCAGCAGCAGCAGCAGGAAGCCCTCTTTGCCATGCTGCAAAGTAAGTGACCTCACAGGGGGGGAGAGAGGGTTACTGATGGGGAGGGAGAGGCCATGGCTTTCCTCTGTGCTGATTTCCTGATGTTCAGATAGTGCTTAGCTGCCAATCTGTATGATGTATGTACCTCTAGCCAGGCTGCCTGGGGAGGGGCAGGACAGGTGGGGGACTCAGCAGATGCAAAGTTGCCAGCAAGACTCTGACAACTCCTCTTCTACCAGGGCTGTCAGATCACAGCGTGTGCTTCATGGGTCACTGGTTTTGGGCTGGGGTGTCAGATCTCCATTTTTCTCCCTGTCAGTGCCTGAAAGTGCTGCCCTGCAGTGTGCAGAAGTCAGGTTGTTTCAGTTTTCCAGTTGGGTCAGTGGCTTGCTTTCCCTTCAGTATATTATGAATGACGCAAAATGTATAGGTGCTTTAAGGAAACCTAATGGATGTGGCCAGGCTCCTCTTAATAATACTTTGTTATAGGGGCAGCATATAGAGTGTGTGTGTTTTCTTACTTTGCCAGTCTCTTTACAAACACACAGCATGTGAAAGAAAGGGTGTATGTATATTTATATCTCCAATCTGTGTGTGTGTGTTTTGCCAGGGGCAAGCGTTGGGCTAACCTTTTTATGAGCCTGAAATATCAGGGTTATTCAGAGAGAGGTGAAAACCTTGAGAATTGGCAGGAAAACGAACAGCCAATTTGGACCTAGAATTTTAACTTCTCCAGTCATTCAAGGTTTTCACCTCTTTCTGAATAGCCCTGATACAGGGTCATTCTTCTGCTTTTCACCGCTCTCTGAATAACCCTAATACAGGGCTATTCAGAAAGAGGTGAAAACCTTGAGAATGACTGGAGAAGTGTAAATTCTAGGTCAAAATAGTCAAACCAGAAAAATTCTCCCATTTATCTCACTTTCCAAATTGGCTATTTGGTCTAGATTTTTCAATGGGCTATTTGGTCTAGAATCAGTGTTTCTCAACTCGTTTCCTCACTAACGGGCCTGGTTTGCAGGATACCTGAAGCACAGCACAGGTGATATGATTTGCTGCTCAGTGATTGCAGTATTCAGTCTGTATTTTCCGAAGGTGATCTGAAAAATCTAGCCTGTAGTGGATCCTGAGGACTGGAGTTGAGAAACCCTGGTCTAGATTGTTCATTATCCTGCCAATTCTCAAGGTTTTCACCTCTCTCTCGGAATAACCCTGATAGTATTCTTGAATCAATGTGCTGGCTCACTATAGCTTACACTATCAGGGATATTCAGAGAGAGGTGAAAACCTTGAATTGGCAGGAGAATGAACAAATAGCCAATTTGGAAAGTGAGATAAATGGGAGAATTTTTCTGGTTTGACTATTTTGACCTAGAATTCAATTCTCCACTCATTCTCAAGGTTTTCACCTCTTTCTGAATAGCCTTGTATCAGGGTTATTCAGAGAGCGGTAAAAAGCAGGAGAATGGAAAATTCTAGTTCAAAATAGCAGATCATGAAAGGGAGAATTTTTCTGGTTTGGCTATTTTGACCTAGAATTTTCCATTCTCCAGTCATTCTCCTGCTTTTCACCTCTCTCTGAATGAATAACCCTGTATGAAAACAAGTCCAGGTACAAGGACCCAGGACTGTAGATTCTTCATTTAAGAAGTCTTTACCAATGCAATTTAGAAGGCATATTATAAGATAATTGTTCTGTATAAAGGAGTGAGAGGTCTGTGGGAACAGAATCGGCTTCCAGTCAGTCCTTACTCGCAGTGTCTGTCCTTCTGATGTACTAAATGCCTGAAGCCTCCTCTTTAGGAGCTAGAAGGTTTTCTGGCTGTTTTGCATTTGTATATCTGGCTCTGATACTAACCAGTGCCTCACCAGCCACTGACCATAGAGTTCCCAACCTGTTCCAGAGTGCCGTTTCTTAATGGAATTGCGTGGTGGCTGTATGTGTTATGGGAGCTGTGAGAGATATGGATGGAGTCGTGCAAGTGTTGTGAAAGCTGTATGTCCAACATGGGTATTTAAGGGGTTATTCAGAGACAACTGAATTGACCACAGAATTGCATCGAACTTCCTTGTATGGTGCAATTTCGTGGCCTTTCAAAAAGCTGGCAATTCGCCAAATATTGATGAATTGCCAGCAAAATACAGTGACCTTCAGTGGCAGTGAAATCACCATAGGGAAGTAATGGTTAATCTGTTCAGAGAACACCAAACAGCAGTGAAATGTCAGTGGTTTCATTCGACAGGTTTAATCAGGCGAATCCCATAGGTTTCAATGAAAAATAATTCCCCGTTTATCCTAAATATATTTTCAACCGTTTATTCTTTTTATTTGCAGCAAAAAGTCTCTTTAGACATTTTTCAGGGTTTATTCAGCGAAATCTTTTTTCCTTGCTTTTTCTTATGGCGTTTGTTTTTTTTTCTGTATCAGACCTTTTTATTATTATTCATAGGACCTTCTATATGATTTCCAGACATTTTCATGCAGTAATTTTTTTAAAACTGCCTTTCAAAAGTTGTAGTGTTTTTTTTTGGGGGGGGTTTTATTTACCCCTGTTCGTCGGCTGGCTGTTTTTTTGGGGGTTTTTCAGCGGTCTGTTTGGTGGATCGTCAGATGTAATTGCCGATTTTTCGGTGGGTTATGTGATCGATTTGGTGGTTTTCCAACTTGTTCGGTGGTTTTTCGATTTGGTGGTTTTGCAGCGGTTTGACTATGCGTTCAGTGGGTCGATTCGCCGCACTTCAGCTATTCATTACAGACGTCTCCTCCCTCACACGTGTGCTCGCAATCCTCACTCCTGTGTTCAGGACTCAGGAGCTGTTGTGCAAAAGCTTGTGATTTCCTGCAGGCAGGGGCACTGGAGCTGCTCCAGCCTTATTAGCCCGCTGGGACCCACTCCAGGCAGTCATCCTGGTTGACCTCATATTTCACCTAATAGATGTGCTGATCATTAGGGATGAGCTGTTCGGAGTTCGGCCCGAACTTTGGCAGTTCGAACGTTCGCGAACTTTGAACTTTTTGGGTGTGTTCAGTTCGAGTTCGAAAAAAGTATAGAAAATGCTTAAAAAAATACTAAAAAAATCTAGAAATAAAGAGACTCTTTACTGCAGAATATTATAAGCAACGGTTTATTAGATACTGAATTAAAAACTAATGTGTACGTGGAAAGATTCTCAACTCTAAATGACCTCTGTTCACAAACGGGCATAACACCAGGTGTTTTTAGTCTGGTAATCAATTTGATAGATTGTACACTATACTGAGGGGGTGGGATGGTGTCTGTTTCTGATTGAGATTTGAGAATTAATTTCCCTCCTAAAACTTCCTAATATGCTGCATTTAACTGGTGTTTGAAAAAAATCTAAAGCAATGTTCTTTTTCACCTCGGGATTAAACATTCACAGGGTTATTCAGAGAGCGGTGAAAATCAGGAGAATAACTGGAGAAGTGAAGTGGTCAAAATAGCCAAACCAGAAAAATTCTCCCATTTATCTCACTTTCCAAATTGGCTATTTGGTCTAGATTGTTCTCTTCTCCTGCCAGTTCTCCTGGCTTTCACCTCTCTCTCAGGGTTGTTCAGAGAAAGGTGAAAACCAGGAGAATGGCAGGAAAAGAGAACAATCTGGACCAAATAGCCGATTTGGAAAGTGAGATAAGGCTAGAGTCAGACTAACGCATTTTTCGCAGCGACCGTCAAAAAGTGCGTCCGAACGCATTGCCGTATTTTTTCACGGAATGCCCGAAAACGGTCATACAATGCACATTTTTGTGCGTAATTTTTTACGGATCCAAACCAGGAAACTTTGGGTTCGTGCGACCGTACTTCGTATATTGGCCGTCATTGCCCGTCATTTGCTGCTAGTGCGGCCGTGATTAAGTGCGCCTAAACGCACGTTAAAAATTTGCTAGTCTGACCCTAGCCTAAATGGGCGAATTTTTCTGGTTTGGCTATTTTGACCTAGAATTTTCCATTCTCCAGTCATTCTCCTGCTCTTCACTGCTCTCTGAATAACCCTGACAGGGTTATTCAGAGAAAGGTGAAACTCAGGAGAATGACTGAAGAGAAAATTCTAGGTCAAAATAGCCAAACCAGAAAAATTCTCCCATTTGGTCTAGAATTTTCCATTCTCCAGTCATTCTTCTGCTTTTCACCGCCAAAAAATCAGTAAACTTTTTCTGCGTGTCCGAAAATGTCTCCCCTTTTCATACAGACTGCCGCCCCAAGCAGTTGTTTATGGATAGATTAAAAGGAAAAGCATTTACCGTCATTTGAAATGTCATTTTTTGGTTTTTACATATTTCTATACATCGTAGAAATCCACCACTTCACGGGCAGGTTATGGGGACCTCCTAGGCACGATATTTTAAGGAATTTTTAACCCTTATTTCATGGAAAACTCACTGTCCCTTTTAAAAACTTCTTTTTTTTTTTTACTTTTTGTCCTTGTTTCCTGTCCCCCCGGGCACTACCCAGACCCCCATACACCTTTTATGGCAAATATCTAGCATATATGCCCTCTTGGAGGGCGCTCTAAAAACCGAATTTTCAGCCCCATTGACTTGCATTGAGTTCGGGTTCGGATCCGAACATTTGGAAAGTTCGGGTTCGGCTCTGAACCGAACTCGGGGTGTTCGGCTCATCCCTACTGATCATGCATACGTGAGGATCTAATTTTTCTCAGGGCTATGTGCTAACATGATGGAATAACAGAGAATTCAAAGCGCCAACAAGCAGCTATTGCATACATTAGGGGCTCTATTACATTCTCTGCGCAAATTCGTACGCACAGCGCAATTTTTTTTTGTGCGCAGCGTTAAACGTTAACATGTGTAAATTAACACTGGTATTACGAACCGAGCACATTTTTTCATCTGTCAAAAAATATTGCGCGCAAAAACGCGCGCATATTAACTTTGCGCGCAGAAATCGGTGGGCAGACTGTTTTTTCACACGATTCAGCCAATCTGAATTAAGAACCACAATTGTCTCCTGTTCAGTTTTTGCGCCTGTCAAAATCAATCTGAGCATACTGTATATGCTGCAGCAATAATAAAAACACGCACAACCTCTCAATTTTATTGTTTGGGTATGTGTAGAATGTGTAACTATACTTTGCTGTATTTTTTTTTTCGTGCTGGTGTATTTGGGTTCGGCCAGAACGTTCAGATTTGCCGTTAACACCAGCTTTTAAAAGATGTTAAAATTATGCACGCAAACGTCTTTCGTAAAAATTTGTGCATCGATTGTAATACCATCCGCGCACGAAAGCATTTGCACTCACAATGCTAATTATGGGATGCACGCATGAACTTGCGCTCGTGCAGGGTTCGCGCAGGGTCACTCGCGTTAGACGTTAATGTGCATCGTTTGCGCGAACTTCGTAATTCGACTTTCTGCGCGAAGGGGCGTTTTTGCGCACGCACACATTTTTGCACGTCGAGTGTAATAGAGCCCTAAATGTTTTGAAAAATACCAAGAATATTCTAAAAAAAATGGGTTTTTGCGGAAAAATAATAAATGGTTCAATAAAAAAATAAAAAAAATTACCCTTTTTATTACATCGAATCCAATGGGATTTGCCGGTTTGAAAATGCAAGGTCTTTTCCAAGTCTGAAACCAATCCTTATCCATACATATATTTAGCAGCAGTGACGTGCGTTGAGGTCAGTGGCTGGTGAGGCACTGGTTAGTATCAGAGCCAGATATACAAATGCAAAACAGCCAGAAAACCTTCTAGCTCCCAAAGAGGAGGCTTCAGGCATTTAGTGCATCAGAAGGACAGACACTGCGAGTAAGGACTGACTGGAAGCCGATTCTGTTCCCACAGACCTCTCACTCCTTTATACAGAACAATTATCTTACAACATGCCTTCTAAATTGCATTGGCAAAAGACTTCAATGAAGAATCTACAGTCCTGGGTCCTTGTACCTGGACCTGTTTTCATACAGGGTTATTCATTCAGAGAGAGGTGAAAAGCAGGAGAATGATTGGAGAATGGAAAATTCGAGGTCAAAATAGCCAAACCAGAAAAATTCTCCCTTTCATGATCTGCTATTTTGACCTAGAATTTTCCATTCTCCTGCTTTTTACCGCTCTCTGAATAACCCTGATACAGGACTATTCAGAAAGAGGTGAAAACCTTGAGAATGAGTGGAGAATTGAATTCTGGGTCAAAATAGTCAAACCAGAAAAATTCTCCCATTTATCTCACTTTCCAAATTGGCTATTTGTTCATTCTCCTGCCAATTCAAGGTTTTCACCTCTCTCTGATTATCCCTGATAGTGTAAGCTATAGTGAGCCAGCACAATGATTCAAGAATACTATCAGGGTTATTCCGAGAGAGAGGTGAAAACCTTGAGAATTGGCAGGATAATGAACAATCTAGACCAGGGTTTCTCAACTCCAGTCCTCGGGACCCACTACAGGCTAGATTTTTCAGATCACCTTGGGAAAATACAGACTGAATACTGCAATCACTGAGCAGCAAATCATATCACCTGTGCTGTGCTTCAGGTATCCTGCAAACCAGGCTGAGGAAACGAGTTGAGAAACACTGATTCTAGACCAAATAGCCCATTGAAAAATCTAGACCAAATAGCCAATTTGGAAAGCGAGATAAATGGGAGAATTTTTCTGGTTTGACTATTTTGACCTAGAATTTTAACTTCTCCTGTCACTCTCAAGGTTTTCACCTCTCTCTGAATAGCCCTGATACAGGGTTATTCAGAGAGCGGTGAAAAGCAGAAGAATGACCCTGTATCAGGGCTATTCAGAAAGAGGTGAAAACCTTGAATGACTGGAGAAGTTAAAATTCTATGTCAAAATAGTCAAACCAGAAAAATTCTACCATTTATCTCGCTTTCCAAATTGGCTGTTCATTTTCCTGCCAATTCTCAAGGTTTTCACCTCTCTGAATAACCCTGATATTTCAGGCTCATAAAAAAGGTTAAGCCAACGCTTGCCCCTGGCAAAACACACACACGAGATATAAATATACATAAACACAGCATGTGAAAGAAAGGGGGGTGTGTAAAGAGACTGGCACTGTAAGAACACACACACACACACACACACTATGCTGCCCCTATAACAAAGTATTATTAAGAGGAGCCTGGCCACATCCATTAGGTTTCCTTAAAGCACCTATACATTTTGCGTCATTCATATTATACTGAAGTGAAAGCAAGCCACTGACCCAACCTGACTTCTGCACACTGCAGGGCAGCACTGAAAGGGAGCAAAATGGAGATCTGACACCCCAGCCCAAAGCCAGTGACCCATGAAGCACACGCTGTGATCTGACAGCCCTAGTAGAAGAGGAGTTGTGAGAGTCTTGCTGGCAACTTTGCATCTGCTGAGTCCCCCACCTGTCCTGTCCTGTCCCTCCCCAGGCAGCCTGGCTAGAGGTACAATACATCATACAGATTGGCAGCTAAGCACTATCTGAACATCAGGAAATCAGCACAGAGGAAAGCCATGGCCTCTCCCTCCCCATCATTAACCCTCTCTCCCCTCCGTGAGGTCACTTACCTTGCAGCTGGGCAAAGAGGGCTTCCTGCTGCTGCACCCCCTCCGATCCCTCCTGGGGGGCAGAGGTGCTGTGCATTCTTCCACCCTCAGTTAGCAGACAATAACCAGCCTGGGGTATAAGTGGGCATCCCCAGCTGATGCAGATCTGAGTGGCAGAGCAGGGCACCCCTGTGCCAGGCTCCTGGACTGCAGCTCCCCATGCAGCCAGTCAGGGGTTGTCCATCATGCAATCTTTTCACAGTCTGCATTGGAGGGCTGCCTGGCCTATCATTGACAGGAAGGGGCATGTCTAACTGCTAGACTTCCTGTCAATCAGAGGCAGTCCTCTAATGCAGGCGTTTTCTGGGAATGGCTTGGACCAATGGTGCTTTCCCATTGGTCCAAGCTTTTCCAATGCTCTGTCAGTCTCTGCGGCACTAATGAGCAGTGATCATGAAATAGGCAGCACTTGTCTCTGACGTGTGCTGCACACATCTTGAGCAGTTTACGCAATTAGTGCAGCGGGGAAACGTCCTGCTATGCAAATTGCGTAGGCTGGGAAAACTAATGCCTACAGAGGCAGAGGATGGAGCTGACAGCGGGGGAGCAGGTGAATTTGTTTTTAGTTTATTAATTTATCACTTAATGGCAGGTGCGGCTCTGCCTCCACTGACTGCACGTCCCTGTTTAGCAGTAGATATACAGTATGTTACCAGTAAGTGGTTTTCATCATTAAAAAAATATCTAAGAGGAAGGGTTTGGCTCTGAATATGGATTGAGACCTCGGACTTGGAGTGATGATCTTCTCCACTCGGAGGCTAGCTTCTGGGCAAGTACAAGTATTCATCGTGCTTTCATTTCTTCTTGGATGTTTTAAAATAAATACTTTCCCGTCTTTCCACATTTTATCTTAACATCTTTGAAAAGAAAGAAAAATTATAAAAAATAGATATTTAATTGTTCTGTATGAATTGGATGGTGAACTATTTGCCTGGTGTCAGACGGGCGTTTTGCGGAGCAGAAGAAACGTCCGTGAGAGTGGACGTTCCTTCCACTCTGACGCCAGTCTGTCCACCTCACTGAGCGCATTTAGTGCCCACAGCGCTGCAAGGCTCCATCCTCCTATGGAGGATCGCGCTTTGCAGCCCCGTTGAACACACGTCGTACCACTTCAGAACGTCCGCAGTACACTTGCTGTAGCGCGCGCGTGCTACAGCGTATGGCCAGCCCCGTCAAAGTAACACAAGGCTGCGACAGACGCCGGGAGGCACGTCAGTACAGGCGCACATAGTGCACTCATCTGACCCCGGCCTTTGATGGATCAAAATATTTATAGAAGCTTGAAAAAAATAAAGAAAAAAAAAAGGCGGTGTGGATCCGAAACCGTGGCCTCTACATCGCTTTGGATGGTGGGACCAGCACCGGTTTGTAATTTATACTGGCTTGCTGTTTTGATATTCAGAAGAGTGTGTAGCATTTGTATTTTCTGTTACTGAGAGTGAACATTTTTTACACATGCGTTCTGGGGTTTTAACCCCTTCACTATCAAACTATTTTTGTTGAAATTGTTTATCATAACATTTATTTGAAGCATGGGATGTGAAGTTAACAATTAAATATAGGGTAAAATAGAGGTTTTGCACAGAAATGTAAATAATGTTAATTTTTCATGGTTTTATCCTTTACAGAAATATTGTTGAAATGTAAGATTCTGAGCTCTAGATGGTGTCCCTTATCTTACACAATTTCAAACGGGGTCTGCATTATCATACAGGCAGAAAAGACCTTTGTGCTAGATAAAAAAAAAAGTAACAAAAATAGTGATATCTCCTGCTTATGGGGGTTTGTAATGATCATAATGAGAATATTAGCAATATTCCAACGTAGACACACTAATCCTGCTTTAAAAAGGTGTGAAAATGATATTTTGATATGCTAATGGTTGTTTTTCAATGTATTACAATGCAAAAACGACATAACTCGATTTTGGGTGTGAAGGTTAAGCTAAGCCTTAACCTCCCTGGCGGTCTAATTTTTTCAAAATTTCGTGTCTAAAAGCTTCTAAATTTTTTTTTTAAAGGAAACGTGTTTTTGTACATAGTTAGCCTGTAATAACTAGGAATCACGCACTGAAATCCATGCAATCAAGAGTCCTTACTGGTAAAATCCTTTATAAATAAAGAAGTAAATAAATAAAAAAGAATAGTAAATACACTGAGTCCGATAAATTATTATGTCGTGTTTCAAACTTTATAATCCCAAAAATAATTATCCAAAATAATGCAAATAAATGATATTCAATAAAATACAACAAAAAACACTGAAAGGCAAGCCTTTCCAACGATACCAAACATGACCATGTTAAAAGTTGAGAAAAAAAATAAACAAATAAAAATGAAAATAAAAAATAATTAAAAAAATAAACTGTTTTGTTTTTGTTTTGTTTTTGTTAATGCATCAATATTGTTCCCATTTCAACTATAATGTGAACAATGATGCTGCACTAACGATTTTTGTATGGGGTGTATTTATTAAAAATCGTGTGATTTTTTTTTTTTTCCCCCAAAAAAAATGTAACAAGTCCCCATTTCTAATTTTTTTTAACAAGCGCAACCCATAGAAAATATAACCGCAAACGCTCGCGTGTTAAAATGTGAAAAAAACACTTTACATGTTGTAAATTATTGAAAGTTATCATTTTATTGCAATTTTTGTTATAATATACAGACAGAACATGACGTATACATATAATAATGATATATTCTGAATCTGCCGAGTCTGCTGGATAGAATGATATATAATATGTCTGGGTCATATAATAAAATATGGCTTCAAAATGCGTTTAAACATGATGAGCAAAAGCGGTAAAAATGACCTCAGCACAGAGGGGTGAAATGCAGCGAAAGGGTTAAAAAAAAGGATTTCATCCCTATCATCAGAAGATCATTATTCCCTTATTTTTCTGCCTGAAAATAAATTTTGTAGCATTCGTAATTTTTTCGAAAATTGACATACTAAGAATTTTTAATTGATCGATTAAAGCCGATGAGTCCATTGAAAAGTGTAGCCGCGAGAGACGATATTTTATCTGAATTTTTATGGGACTCGAAATGCTTGTAAACCTGCATTTGACTTTTCAAAACTGAAAACTGTCTGAAAAGGGTCCTGATTTCAGCCATCGGGCAGAACTAAATCGAGACGATGTTCTGGGTTGAGGCGTTGAGGGAAGGTGGATTGAGATGATCTTACAGGGACTGAAGGCATCATAAAACAAGCTGCAAATGTAGAGTATTCAACTAAAAAGGCGATGATGAATAATTTAAAGGTTTAAAGAGATTGTGATTCACTTGGTAGTAGATTATACTAGATTTAGGATATAATTAAACCGTTTTAAGAATATCTATTTATTTAAAAAGATGGAGCTAATGAGACGCACGTAAATATCAGATTACTAAATGTCAAATGGATATTTAATATTCCAACTGCACGGTCAACTGTCATTGTTCTGAATCAACCAACCGTGATGTATCCACAAACACTATCTATAAAAGCTGCTTATGTTCCTGTATATTGGATTAAAATATACAACTATAACGTAAAGAAAAAAATGAAAGGAAGCATTATTTTTATTCAATTATTTTCTAAATCCAACAGGGTTATTCAGAGAAAGGTGAAACTCAGGAGAACTGTCAGGAGAAGAGAACAATCTAGACCAAATAGCCGATTTGGAAAGTGAGATAAATGGGAGAATTTTTCTGGTTTGGCTATTTTAACCTAGAATTTTCACTTCTCCGGTCATTCTCCTGAGTTTCACCTTTCTTTGACTAGACCTGCACGTCTGCTGGTAACTACAGTCACCTTCTAAAACATGTCACGGCATTGTATCATCAATGTATCTTCAAGTTTCTCATTAATGTTTTACTGCAGTAATTAAAAAATAAACCTGTGGGCTAATGTGACTAATATGAAAATATTGAATTAAGACATGTGCATCCAGATCCATGGTACAATGAAAGGAAATGCGGCATCCTGCCATGTTCCCTAACTGTTGCTGTTACTCTCACATGGGCCGTCACATTCACCCGCAACTCATGGGGACAGGGCAGCTTCAGGCCGTGCAGGAAGATGCTGTAACTGCTGCATTTGCAATAGGGAGCCATGGGAATAAGTTCCCATGCCTCCTTTTGTTGAGAGCAAGCTGTGTTGGCATCCCTGTTATTAGGGCATCTTGTGTGGCTGCACGGCTTGCACACCCCGCTGCCGGTCCTGCACAACTTGACTCTCTCTCTACTAAGGATGTTTTCTATATGAATCGCTCAGTAGTAATTTTATAAACCTTTTGTTTTCTCCTTTCAGAAAGAGTTTCCACAATCTGGGCCAGCTCTCTGCAGATGCCAGTCTTTCTCAGATCTCATTTGACCCTGGACAGTCCCAGGATGGGAAGTTAGATAGTTCTTCTCGTTTAACTCCAGGTAAGCAAATTGGATTCTTGTGCAAAGTATTCCGCTAGAACCTGTTCTGGTTGTTTTTAGAGATGTTTATTCGTTTCGGAAAAATACGGAATTTGGAACGAAATTTGATAATTCGTATTCGGAAGTACTTCCGAATAACGAATCGATACGATACGAATTCTGAAACGAAACGGTATATAACAAATTTATTTTGTTTTACACTGTGTCATCATAATATAAAAATTTGAATAACTGATATCAACTATTGAATTTGAAATGAACTATCGAATTGATCTTAACTTACAATACAAGTAATAGTCAGCAAAGGACTTTATGAAACAAATTAATTTAGTTTCACTGTTTAATTTAACTCAAATACTAAATCTGTGACACAGCTTAAAATTTATCCCTAGCTTTTCTTTTAACCACTTCAATGCTAAGGACGCGCTCCACGCGTCCTCAGCATTACCGCTGGTGTGCTGAGGACGCGCTGAGCGCGTCCTCACATTGGGGTCAGCGTTCGGCCGGGTTCCGGCCGATCGCTGGCCCCTCCGGTGCGGGCTGACATCCTGGATGTCAGCCCGGCATCCGGACCAGCAGCCGCCATTATTAGGTGTCATCGCGGGGGCGCGATGACACCTAATTCAGGCGCCCCCCCCCGCATGTGCGGAGGAGGCGCCTGAAAGGGAGGGGGGGAGGTCCTTCGGACCTCTCTCCCTCCCGATCGGCGGCGCACAGGGGGTTAACCCAGGCATCATTTGGAAGGGCACAGCCTGCCCTTCCAAATGATGCCTGGCATTAACCCCTGGGGAGCTGGATCGCAAATCGGCGCTGAAAAGCGCCGATTCGCGATCCTTCCCGGGAGCTGGCCGACATCTTGGATGTCGGCCAAGCCTCCGGGAACTCCCCCAGAGGACTGGCGTCATCGTGCGTAGCACGATGACGCCAGTCCTACAGTTAACCCCTAACTGCCACCAACTGGTGGCAGCTAGGGGTTAAATTTTGATATCGTTGGATCGGCCAGAGCATGGCCGTTCCAACGATACCAAACATGAAAGTTAAAAATGTTGTAAAAAAAAAAAAAAAAACTTTTTTTTCTTTTTTTTGGGTTTGTTAATGCAGCAATATTGTTCCCATTTCAATTATAATGTGAACAATGATGCTGCACTAACGATTTTTGTATGCGGTGCGTTTGTTAAAAATAGTGTCATTTTCCCCAAAAAAAAATGTAACGAGACCCCATCTCTAATTTTTTTAACAAGCGCACCCCATACAAAATATAACCGCAATTGCTCGCATGTTAAAATGTGGAAAAAAACACTTTACACGTTGTAAATTATTGAAAATACATATTTTATTGCATTTTTTGTTATAATATACAGACATGACATAACGTATACATATAATAATGACATATTATGAATCTACTGAGTCTGACGGAAAGAACGATATATAATATGTCGGTGTCATATACTAAAATAAGCCTTCAAAACACGTTTAAACATGATGTGCAAAACAGGTAAAAAATGACCTCAGCACAGGGGCGGGAAAAGCCTCAGCAGCGAAAGGGTTAACAGCAAAAATGTGATTAATTGGTTTTATCTAGTGATCCAAAATTTGAATTGATATCAACTATCGAATTGATATATGAAATTCGAATCGATTCGAAATTTCAAATTGATCCGAAACGAAATTTAGTTACGAAAGTCCGAAAACGAAATGTTTTAAAAACGAAACAAAACAAATTTTTCAGCCATGCACATCCCTAGTTGTTGTATGACATAAGCCTTTTTTCCCTCCTCTTACGTTATTTTTTTTTTTTTTGCCAGGTGACCATATAAAGGTTGACTAGCTTTTAAAGGGACAGAACCACTTACATAAACTGTGAATAGATCACTTGTGCATTACAATAATACCCCCCCCCCTATAAAACTCATGCTGCTGTGTTTTTTCTTTGATTGAAGTAATTGCATGAAAAAAGGAAAAATAATGTTAGGTTTTTTACCTACTGTTCCCATGTTGAGGTTTTTTTTCCAATGACGCAATATTTATCGAAATTTGTGCAAAAGATTTACTTTATGGCTGTGCTTTATCTTATACAGCATTTAACAGTTATTGAGGTGGAGAGGGGGGTGATTGGATAAGGCAGCAGGGGGTGTATTGCGATTCAGGCTATTCCAGATAAGAAGAGATGGCAGCTGACTGAGCTATGACAGGGAGCGTAAAAGTCTTATATTCTACAACCTGGTGATGTCCTTTGAATACATCCCGCACAATACAATGATGTGAGTCAGTGATCGACCCATAGACTCCATTCTATGGGTAATGCTACCCATTGAGGAGCAAGTGATGTACAGATATACTATTAACTAAAGAAACCTGAGAAAAACAAAGCACATGTAAGAGATATCAGCAACATAAACACAATAAGGACATTTCTTTTTGTTGGGGTTATTGGCCCTTTAAGTTGCATAGATAGTACCAAGGGGGATGTGATCTGTTCAGACACATAAAGACTCAATATGTCCTTGGGCAAGACACCTAACGGTACATACTCGCCACCCAGGACCTACAGTGGCAAGAAAAAGTATGTGAACCCTTTGGAATTACGTGGAGTTTTGCATGGATTGGTCATAAAATGTGCTCTGATCTTCATCTAAGTCACAACAATTTGAAAAACACAGTCTGCTTCAAATAATACAACACAAACATTATATGTTTTCATGTGTTTATTGAACATAACATGTAAACATTCACAGTGCAGGGTGGAAAAAGTATGTGAACCCCTAGCATAATGACTTCTCCAAGAGCTAATTGGAGCCAGGAGTGAGCCAACCTTGAGTCCAATCAGTGTGACATTATTGGATGTGTTGCTGAAAGCTGTCCTGCCCTTTAAAAACACACACCAGTTTTGGGTTTACTGTTTTCAAGAAGCACTGCCTGATGAGAACCATGCCTCGCAGAAAAGAGCTCTCAGAAGACCTACGATCAAGAATTGTTGACTTGCATGAAGCTGGAAAGGGTCACAAAAGTATCTCCAAAAGCCTTGATGTTCATGTGTCCACGGTTAGACAGACCGTCTACAAATGGAGAAAGTTCAGCACTGTTGCTACTCTCCCTAGGCATGGTTGCCCTGTAAAGATGACTGCAAGAGCACAGCGCAGAATGCTTAATGAGGTAAAGAAGAATCCTAGAGTGTCAGCTAAAGACTTACAGAAATCTCTGGCACATGCTAACATTTTTGTTGACACCTCTACAATAAGGAAAAACATTAAACAAGAATGGAGTACATGGAAGGACACCACGGAGGAAGCCATTGCTGTCCAAAAAGAATATTGCAGCACGTTTGAAGTTTGCAAAAGAGCACCTGGATGTTCCACAGCACTACTGGCAAAATATTCTGTGGACAGATGAAACCAAAATTTAGTTGTTTGGAAAAAACACACAACAGTATGTGTGGAGAAAAAAAGGCACAGCGCACCAACATCAAAACCTCATCCCCACTGTAAAACATGGCGGAGGGAGCATCATGGTTTGGGACTGCTTTGCTGCCTCAAGGCCTGGACGGATTGTTGTCATTGATGGAAAAATGAAATCCAGAGTTTATCAAGACATTTTGCAGGAAAACGTAAGACCATCTGTCCGCCAACTGAAGCTCCGCAGAGGATGGGTGATGCAACAGGACAATGACCCAAAGCATACAAGTAATTCAACAAAAGAATGGCTTCAACAAAACAAAATACGCCTTCTGGAGTGGCCCAGTCAGAGTCCTGACCTCAACCCGATTGAAATGCTGTGGCATGACCTTAAGAGAGCGATTCACACTAGACATCCCAAGAATATTGCTACACTGAAACAGTTTTGTGAAGAGTAGTGGTCCAAAATTACTCCAGATCGTTGTGCAGGTCTGATCTGCAACTACAGGAAACGTTTGGTTGAGGTTATTGCTGCCAAAGGAGGGTCAACCAGTTATTAAATCCAAAGGTTCACATACTTTTCCACCCTGCACTGTGAATGTTTACATGTTCTGTTCAATAAAAACATGAAAACATATAATGTTTGTGTTGTATTATTTTAAGCAGACTGTGTTTTCAAATTGTTGTGACTTAGATGAAGATCAGAGCACATTTTATGACCAATTCATGCAAAACTCCACGTGCTCCCAAAGGGTTCACATACTTTTTCTTGCCACTGTACTTAAAAACGAGAGAAATCTCAATGTATCCTTCCTGGTAAAATCCTTTCTCAAAAAAAAAAATATATATATATAAAAAGTTCACTGACCTACTCATTAACAGGACTCTACAAACAGAAAGTCTCCCACTGACACTGGACAGTAAGAGATTTTATCAATAGTGATAAGTAGAAAAATCTTCTTTTTTTTTTTTTTAATTTTTTTTTAAATTATTATTGTTAAGAGTAAGCATCAATATTCCAGTGAATGAACTAAGCATTAAATTCGTATGGCTAATACTACGAGTGGGCAGGATTTTTTTCTTCACAGGACTGATTAAGGAATCGAATGTGTTTTACTGACGTTAACCCCTTCACTTCCAAGATTGGGTGTACTTGCTTTGGTCTGAATATATATCTGAATATATAGCAAGGCAAAATAATTTGTTTATGTGAGTTTGTTATCAATCATATCAAACCTATTTATTGATGTTAATTTGTTGACGTTAGGGACTTCTCCTCGACTGATGATTCTTCCCATGTATGAGTATGTTATGAGGGTATTAACCTTTCATTTTTGACACCTAGGGCCCAATAGCCGAGGTGTTAAAACAGTTTGAAGAGCAGGGACACTGTGTCTAAAACCCAGATCTCCAGTTGATTCAGCACAGAGCCCTAGCCGCAGTAGCAATTGTTGCCCAGCAGGTGGTGACAGCTGCCTGTCCAATAGGGCTACTACAGTAAAAAATGCATTTGGAAAATTCACAATGATATTTTTAATGTAGATTCAATGAAACATTGGGTTCCGCCAGAGGTTTTCTGGAAAATCTCTTGCTATTAAAGATGTTAAACGGAGGCAAAATGGGCACAGCGGCACATCAGTCAAGGAAAAATCAAGTAACCCTTGTTTCTAATTCACGTTACTTATTCTTCATGGTAAACTTTTTTTATCACAGGAAAAGAAGACACCCCATCCTTACTAGGACTATGTGGTTCTCTTACATCCATCGCCAGTTACAAGTCCCTCACAAGTCTCAAGTCCAGCGACTACCTTGCGAGCCCTACAACAGAAATGACGAGTCCTGGATTGACTCCCTCTTGAATCAAGAAACCCGAAAACAAAACCAGACTTCCTGTGTTGTATGCCAACTACATTCCATATTTGAACAATCAAGAAGACGCACTTCATATAGTAATTTTTTGTGGCTGATCCTGTATTACTGCACTATCTTTTCCATCTCCTCTTTTTGCGTCTTGAGATACATTACCAACCAGAAGAACCACAGTTCAGGAAGTACCAAGACGAGTGAGATTTTCTTTGTTTTTGGAACATTGTCCTAGCGCAACTTGTGCTTCTTCTTTTCACCGTTAAATGTGGTCAAAAATAGGACATCACTGCGTTTATGGATATTAAATTAAAGCTCTGATATTGAACTGAAGTGCTTTATTTAAAAAACAACAACAACAACATCCCACCTAAAGACATTGTCGGAAGAACACTGTATCACATTTGTTAATTTCTATGTATATTGAGCGCATTCTTAGGAGGACTTTTAGTGAAGGCAGATACGGCCTTCCATGGGACGATTTAAAAGGTTTTATCATTCTTAACATATTGCTCTGTCATCAGATGATTGTAATCAAATTGTGTTTTTCGTTTCCTGTGCCATTCGATTTTCTACGTAGCAGAATATGTTGTATTTTTTTCTTCTCATCTTGTATGAAAGTCCGTCAACCCAAACACAATGAAAATGAATAATAAAATATGTCCTTTCATTATGAAACCTTATACCCAACCCGATACAAAAACCAGTATATTGTGCCAGTCATTAGCTCATGGCGATATGATATTTCTCACAAAGGTTTTGATAACTTGGAATTTTGTTAACACGTAAAGCTAATTCACCATTATCTCAGGATAGGCAACCTTTTCACCAAACCTGTCCTCAGGCTTCTGTGTGATACCGGCATAGTAAAAGTCACGTTGGATCCATTACATGGCCTCTTTTTTATGTATCATTATTATACTTGGTCAGAAGAGGTGGCTGAGGACTGGATCACCCATTTAGGTAGGTTTTGGGTGTCCTGTCCTTTGTTGATTCTAGCATTATTAAAAACAATTCAGTAACCATTCCATCCCGTGTACCGCGCCAAACCGTCACTGAAACACCTTGATTTTGAATTAATCCTTTATAGCTCTTGCCTCTCTATAATGAAGTCAGACGGAAGCAGCCAATCAGTGATTGCAAAGTAGCTTTCTGCATATTTCAATGGAATTTCAAGGATTTCAATTCATTGGGAAGTGATTCTCATTTTCCAACAGGTGTAATTTTGCAAAAGTCAACTTAAAACATGCAGGGCTAAATTACATTCTCCACTCTAAAACGGGGGCGCTGGGAGGAAAAGCTGTACCCACAGTTTTCCCCCTAGCACCCCCGTTTTAGCGTGGAATTACAATGTAGGCGCTAAAAAAAGCTGCCTGCATTGTTACCGGGCGCCAAGCCCCGGGACGCTTGCGGCAATGCTGAGCGCCTCTGCGAGCATCCACTCGATGGAGTCCATAGGACTCCATTGAGCCAGATGCCAGCGGTCGGCGTAGTGATACGCAGGGGGAGACTGAGGAACTTTTTCCCCCAGTCTCTCCCTGCTCCCGCTGGATGGAGGAGGCGGTTGGAGCCGCGGTCCTTGCCGCGGGACAGGAGGTGAGTATACAATCCCTTTTTTAATTTTTTTGAATGGTGTTAACGGATTCTGCAGAAGCAGAATCCGTTAACACAAAGTCCTGGCTGTGGTTAACTTTTTGCTAACCACAGCCGGACGTTAATCAGCGTTAGTAGATTGTGCTCCCCATGTTAAGTATAGGTAGCGCAATGTACAGTAACCTCGCGCTGAAAAGAGCAAGATACCAAACGTTAACGGATTACTTAACCCGTTAGTGTTTGGATTGTAATATGCGGTAGCCACCGCAGCTAACATTCACACCAAGATTGTAATGTGGCCCCCAGTGTGGTTAAAGGTATGATACCGGCAGGTCGCCACCTTGTGGTTGCTGATAATTGTCGTGGTAAAAGGTTGCAGTCTTAAAAATGTAGTGGAAATTTGGCCATGTTTAAAGGTGGGTTTTCCCACTGAAATAGCTACATAATTGCCTAAATTTTTCTATGCAAATTTGTACCATACGTGCATAATTTTTCTGATGCGAGTGAGGTGCAAAAATAACACTAGTGTATGGCTTCAGTTAGTATTAGGGTTTAATTAGTGCTTGTTTAAGGGTTAGGATTACTTTTAGTATCAGGGTTGCTATTTCTGCTTGTTTTAGGGTTAGGATTACATTTTGTGTTAGGGTTGCTCTCTGTGCTTGTTTTAGGGTTAGGGTTCCTTTTAGTATTAGGGTTGCTATTTCTGCTTGTTTTAGGGTTAGGATTACATTTTGTGTTAGGGTTGCGCTCTGTGCTTGTTTTATGGTTAGGAAAAGTATTAGGGTTGCTTTTAGTGGTTGTTTTAGGGTACAGATTATTTTTAATGTCAGGGTTCCTATTCCTGCTTGTTTTAGGGTTAGGATTACATTTTGTGTTAGGGTTGCTCTCTGTGCATTGTTTTAGAGTTAAGGTTTTTACTTGTATTTGTTTTAGGGTTAGGGTTACTTATAGGCTTAACTCCCATCCTATTCTGGATCAACAGATACTGCTCCATTTTCCTACACAATCGTCGCCAATCTATCATGCTCACGTATTCTTTAAACAACATATTCTGCTCCTTTGTTTTTAAAACTGCAACCTTTTTTACCACGGCTATATTATTGGTGGCCACAAGGTGGCGAACGGACGATAGCAAACGCTGGTTAAATGATAGTAGGTTTCCGCAATGCATGAGAAATGTATCTCAGACAAGCTGTAGTTTAGCAATCACTGATAATTTGGCAAATTTGAAGTGGGTATTAGTTTAATATGAGGGTTTAAGAAAAGCAACAAAAACATACTCTTTTATTGGATGATCATATTGGAACACCATGTGTAATGGTGTGAAGCCGCCGGTAAAATCCATGCTGAGACTCTGAATACATTTTCCTAGAATTGGGGAATTTGCATGTGGCCTCAATGTAGGTTGTAGAAGTAGAGTATACAGTGTGACTGTAGGTTTTGTGGAAGGAGGACTGGTCACACAAGGCTTTGCATCAGGGGAGCTTTTATTAGAGAAGCAGCAACGTTTCAGGCTGGGGTCAGACTAGCGCATTTTTATCGTGCGTTTAGGCGCACTTAATCACGGCTGCAGTAGCAGCAAATGACGCGCAATGACGGCCAATATACAAAGTACGGCCGGACTTTCGCCGGCTGCGCAACGCAAGTGGAAAATGAACGCATTTTTTCGAGAACGCAGAACTGCTAGTACTGACGTACAGAGTGCGCTGCGTCCACTAGCGGCGTGTGTGCGTGATTAGGAGATGTCAGACGCTGTTAGGCTAGGGTCAGACGAGCGTGATTTCTACGGACTGTACGTCCGTGCACACGGACGTACGTCAGTACGGAAGACACAGTAGTGGCCACACAGTCCGTTTTTTTCACTGACGTATATTTTGACGGATGTAGGAGGGAAAATAAATTAAAAAGCAAAACCATTTTGTCCGTGAAAAATGCTGAACGTATAAATGCAGTCCGTCTGACCACGTTCCATCACTCACACACAAAGCTATGCGGACGTTGCGGACGCAGCGCACTTTGTCCGGCCGTTCTAGTGGTTGTACGTTCTTGCCTGCCTTGCGTCCGTTTGCCGCGGCCGTGGTGCGTCCACAGTTCAGTGCGGACGTACTTCATGTGTCAGGCTCCAATGGACTTTCTTTCATGCTATCACGGACGTACTTTTAGGCGCAATCACGGACGTGAACACTACGCTCGTCTGACCCCACCCTTAATGTCCGCCCAACATAACGTCCAGACACCCAAAGTTTCCTGTTTGGATCCGTAACAAATCAAGCACGAAAATGCGCATCGTATGACCGTTTTCGCGCATTCCGTGAAAAAAATCCATCAATGCGTTCTGACGCACTTTTTGACGGTCGCTGCGAATAATTCGTTCATTTGACCCTAGCCTTAGTCTTAAGACGATTCTGGTTTGAGAAAGTTCCAAGGACTAGAACCAAAATGTTGCTGTTCCCCTAATAAATGCTCCCATTGATACTAAGCCTTGTGTAACCGGTCGTCGTCCTCTTTCTTTTGTTTATGATAAGGTTGGTGACCATGGTCCGTTGTTACATAGTTACATAGGCTGAAAAAAGACATCCATCCATCGGGTTCAGCCTTTTACATCACCTACTGCTGTTGATCCGAAAGAAGGCAAAAAAAAACAATCTGACGCGTTCGCCAATATGCAACATACTGAGAAAAATTCCTTCTTGACCCCAGAATGGCGTCAGATTTCTCCTTCGATCAAGAAGCTTTTACTCACATAATACATATTATAACCCTTAATATTATGTTTTTGCAAGAAGTCATCCAGCCGTTTAAAAGTCTGTACAGTCTCTGACCCAACCACCTCAACAGGCAGAGAATTCCACATATTTATTGTTCTATTCTCACCATAAAATAACCCTTCCTAAGTTGTAACCTTGGCTGGTGCAGGAGATATATATATATATATATATATGTGGTTCACAAGTGCTCTTCTATATCTTTTTCTGAGCTTTGTGCAACCTCAACCTCTGCCAAAATGTATTGTTCAGATTAAATAACATATGAAAAATATGGAGAATACTTTCCCATTGTGACAACATCTTTAGAACTGGAAGGGCGGAAAGTATATTAAAATCACAGGAAAACAGTAAATGAATATCCTCATCCTGCGGAATGTTGGAAAAAAATATTGTTTAATAGGAGAGAAGCAAAGGGAGGTTTTTTTTTCCTATTTTTTTTTATCGTCTCCGTTCTGATACTTTATAATTCATCTCCTCCTGCTTTCACAAAGATATTGATAATAAAATATTATGGTTACCCTTATCCCTCTACGTATAATCTTCACTTGGTTTGACACGTGAAATCGCTGCTTCACCCACAAAGTATGTACATATCCGTATCGGCTAAACAAGAGCCTTGCTTTTGCCTTATTCAGCATCCATGAAAGTTATCTGTTCTCCTATAGATAAGCGCTCTCATGGATTACAGCAGGTATTTCATTCTACACGTCTAGTTGTCTAGATAAATATTTCTTTTTTCCCGTTTTATGAAGCTGTATGGTTTTTTTTTCTATTCCCGATACACTAAACTCTGCTTACCCTGCAGGTTGCATTAAAGATAATCTAAAAAGCAGCCAATTTAGCCATAGAAAAAGAGGCCTTTTGTAAAATGCAGCCGATACTGTATACGTTTTATGGATGTATTTATTCTTTTTATGCTGACTTTTTTCTGCTATGTTACTTTTTTTTTTTCCTTTTGAAGAATGTATACTTTGTAAATTTTCAACAACAAAATAAAATAAACACAAGTGACTTGCTACATTTTTTGCAACGTAAGAGACTAGTGCCTGCTCCAATATGTCTCGGTGACATTTGGCAGGTCACCGACTTTAACTGTACATTGTGCTAGACGTCTTTTTTTTTTTTTTTTTTTTAATGAACCCCTAATAAATTGATAACATCTATTTTGGAACCAGATTTTACCATATACCTCCATGACACTATATAAATATTTACTAAAATAAACTGTTCTGTTAATGCATTTGCTTATAAATGCTCCCGTCAAGCTAAGTGTGGCATCTGGGGCACCTCACCAATGTCACCAATGCTGCACTCTGTCAAAATTTGTCCCAATATCTATTTTAATAGTCGGTAACAGGGAGAAACAATCAGGGTTATTCAAAGAGCCCCGAATTGCTGGCGAAAGGTAACTGAATGCTGAAATTCAGCGTATGGCTACCTTTCCTTGCCATTCGGCTATCCAGAGAGCAGGCAGTTCGCCAAATCTTGGCGAATTGCCTGCACATACGGTGCCTGTTCGTTGCCTGTTCGAGGGCAGTGAAAACCCCATAAAAAAGCACTGCTTCGGCTATTAAGAGAACAAAAACCAGCAGTGAAAGGTTCCCGAAATGCCCTGCTATTCGGTGGTTTAATTCGGCAGGTTTGTTCAGGCGAATCCCATAGGCTTCAATTTTAAAAATATTCCCGTTTTAATTCAATATCTAATAAACTGTTGATTATAATATTCTGCCGTAAAAAGTATTTATTTTTAGATTTTTTAGGATCTTTTAGGCATTTTCGGGATTTTTTTGTGAAAAAAAAATTCATTTTTTTTTTAAATAGTTTTTCTTTTTTCTGTATCAGCCCTTTTTATTATCATTCATTGGATCTTATATGTCAATTTCAGACATTTTCGTTCAGTAGTTTCTTTGCAAACAGTGTTTCACTTTTCAAACATTCAAGCGTACTGTTTTGTTTTTTTTCACTCCATTCGCCTGCGGTGTCGGGTATTTCCGGCGGCTGCTCTGCGCTGTGATCGGCTCCTGCTCGGGTTTCTCCGGCATGTTCAGCGGGGTTAATCCAGATGTTTTTGCCGGTTTCGGTGTGCATCGCCTGGGTTTTGCGGTTAGTGTTCGGCAGGTTTGCGGCGACTTTTCCCTGCACTACGACGGCTCTGTGGTGCTTGTAGAAAACACCGCAGGGTCGCCGAAATGGGATCGCCAAATCGCACCAAAGTGAAGAGAACGAAAAAAGTCACTGAACGTGCGGTGACTTTTCAATTCTCTTTGAATAACCCTGAATGGGGAAATATGAATGTGAGCCAAACACACTTAAAGGTTTATTCTACAAGCGCCGAATTGCACAGAACGGTGAATCTCATGCAAGTTCAGCTATTCAGAGTGCTGTCAATTCGCCAAGTACTGGCATATTGACAGCGGCATGCAGTGCAGCACGCCAAAGATCACCGCAATTCGACGATCTTCAGCGGCAGTGAAATTATTCCATAGAGAAGTAATGGTTAATCTATTCAGAGAACCCCAAAGTGTCAGTGAAAGGCTCTGATTTTCGGTGGTTCAGTTCGACCGCTTTAAAAAGGTGAATCCCATAATATTTCAATGTTAAAAAATATTATCGTTTTTCCCCAACCGTTTGTTCTTATCAGTTTCAGCAAAAAGCCTTTTTATTTTTTTAAGCAAAATTTTTGATTCCCATGTTTTTTTAAGGACGTTTTTTCTTTATTTTGTACCAGACCTTTTTATTATATTATATAGGACCCTTTTTTATTATTTTCACGCATTTTCATGCATTTTTATTGTTTTGAACGCCTTTTAAAAAAAATAGCAGTGTTCCCTTTTTTGTTTTTTTTCTGCAGTCCTGCGGTCAGTTCGGTGTTGTTCGGTGGGCTGATTATCTGTCTTCAGCAGCATTCGGCAGCTCCACGTTTGGCAGACTTCAGGTTCCTGTGGTGAATAATGAATTCACCGCACTGTCAGCTAACTGGAATAGCCGAATCACACCGAAGTGCGCTGAATGAAAGAGCACCGAAATGTCGCTAAAAATGCTCTTTGAATAACCCCTTTAGAGTCTCCCTGTTACCGATTCTATGACCCAGTCGCTGTATCGGGAGCATGAGCCGTAATAACGAGAAGGAGCTGCGGAGAAACCATGAAAGGACACCGGGAATGCTTGTTCCCAGCCTTCTGTCAGCTCGCAGCCAGAGAAAGTGTTAGATTGCGCTACCCTTTGCATCGAGGGTCTAATGGTAAATTGGGGATTTTTCATAAGGTCAATTGAATGTGTTAAGTGATTTTTGAAATAGAAAAATCACTTAACTCCAGGCTACCATTTATTATTCTGTACATTTATTGCCCGTTGCTGGCACACACACCTAGTTTCAATTGGATGTGCGCTCGGGGAAGACTTATGTATTTACAGACTTAAAAACCTCAACATAAAATATAGGTTTTTACTTATAAATAATCTGGTGTATGGGGAGATAAATCTGATGAAAAACACCTAAATATTGTAGAGGACCTATTTGGGGGGGGGGGGGCAGGATCCTGCGCATGCAAACGCTATGTAGCTAGCTCAATATGCATATTACATTTTATACTGCTTTTAAAGAAGCCGTGGTGCCCACATATTGTAATGGACATGACGTCCCATATAAATGCTATAGTGGGATAACACACTGCTGTCACTGACTGTCTTCGTGATTTATTACTTCTTTTAAAGCACAAGTACATTTTATTTTTTTACACCGCACACTTATTAATCATTATATGAATGCAATGTCGGATTAACCCCCTCACTCCCAGCCACCCATGCTTCCTTCCAGTGTATTTTATAGACTGTACTCCTACAAATAATATGGCAACTCACTGTCACGGCCTTCATTTTTACACTTGGTTATGGTAAGTAATGCCCAATGATGTATTTGGAATGGAGATGTGTAAAGGGAAAAATAAAACAAAACTGTATAAAATTGAGTAAAAATGAATGTGGGATTTTTTGTTTTGACTTGTATCATTAGCTTGTTGTAATTTACTATGTTTGCTCAAAAAAATGTTCAGTCCATGCGGGGCAAATAAATGTAATTATTTCATAATAGAGCTTTCTCAGTGTGGTGTTTTATTTTTTTTTTTTTTTAGTCCAGCCTGTGGAGTGATGTTGTGTTATTCTTCCTGAAACAATGAAATCTAGATACAAAAATGCACAATTTTATGCTTTAATCCCTTCACTGCTGAGCCATTTCACATCTTAAAAAAACATGTTTTTCTTTTATTATTCTTTTACTTTAAACATGGTTATGTTTGGTAGCATTGGAAAGGCCATGTTCTGGCCTTTCTAATGATACCAAACATGACCCTGCTAGCTGCAAACAGTCGGGAGATATTGGGGTTCAAAGGAACCACCCTATCTTTACTTATGAGTCAATGAGGACGTTCCCCACACGTCCTCAGCAGTGAAAGGGTTAAGTCCTAACGTTTCCATGCAAATACAATGATATTGGTGTCTCCAGGTTTTTTTCTTCAGTGAGATGGAGTGTTTAAAAAGAATGAACTGCAAATTTGAGGCCGACGTAGCCAAACTAGACATTTGTGTAAAATTTGTTAATCTGTGCTTGTCTTAAGTGTTTAGAACTCTACTCATATACACTCCCTATAGGTCCCTATTCCCCTCATGACCTTATGGTAACTGCTGGATTCATTATACCTACAGGGTTATTCAAAGAGAATCGAAAAGTCATTGCACGTTCGGTGACTTTTCGTTCTCTTCAATTAGGTGCGATTTAGCGATCTCATTTCGGCGACCCTGCGGTGTATTCAGCAAGCACCACAGTGCCATCGTAGTGCAGGGAAAAGCCGCTGCAAACCCAATGAACACTCACCGCAAAACCCGGCGAACGCACACCGAAACTCGCAAAAACATTAACCCCGCCGAACACGCCGGAGAAACCCGAGGAGCCGCCGGAAAAACCCGACACCGCAGACGAATGGAGTGAACAAAAAAAAAAACAGTACGTTTGAATGTGTGAAAAGTGAAACGCTGTTTGCAAAGAAACTACTGAGTGAAAATGTCTGAAATTTACATATAAGATCCAATGAATGATAATAAAAAGGGCTGTTACAGAAAAAAGAAAAAACGATTTAAAAAAAAAGGAATAAAAATGTTCGCAAAAAAATACCGAAAAATGCCTAAAAGATCCTAAAAAATCTATAAATTAAGAGACTCTTTACAGCAGAATATAATAATAAACGGTTTATTAGATATTGAATTAAAACAGGAATATTTTTAACATTGAAGCTTCTGGGATTCGCCTGAATAAACCTGTCGAATGAAACCACTGAACAGCAATTCGTTTTAACTGCTATTGTGGTCTTTCACTATTGTATATTTCTCTCTCCTTTTTAATATGTCCATTTGGAGATGTATGGAAAAAATGAAATGAACTAACGGAGAAATAAGATCCACATTTGCTACTTACATGCCTGATTTAACCATCGTTTGTGAGTGTAAAAATGGCGTTTGCTGCAGCACTACACTTTGGTGTAGAGGGGTTTTACCCTATGTTTTTCTACTTTTATATTGCAGATATCCCCTTTTCTAAGTTTACAGTAGGGATGTGCGCAATAGTGAAGGACCACAAGTAAAATGGTTCAATTTAAAATCGATCCTCATTTATTGCGCGTACTTCTTAACAAGTTAAAATTTGCATATAAAAGTCACCCAGTGTGTTTGCAGATCATCAGTGGCGGACAAGCCTGGTCCTCTGGCGTCGATACATAGACGATGTGTTGGTGTTCTGGGATGGCACACAGGAGACTTTGGATCGATTTACTCAATATATTAATGAGAATCAGTATTCGCTTAAATTTAGTTCGGTATTTGATCCAACTCAGATTGCCTTTTTGGATGTTATATTGAGGACTGATGGAGGAAAAATTGTATCAAAATGTTTTTTTAAGAAAACAGATGGCAATGGATATGTTCATCGAGATAGTTGCCACCATCCATCTTGGCTCAAATCCATACCTAAGAGCCAGTTAATTAGAGTTAAAAGGAATTGTACGAACAATAAAGATTATGATACTCAGGCGAATTATATTAAGGAAAAGTTATTGGCTAAACAGTACAGTGAAATAGAAATTGACAATGAAATCAGGCAAGTAAGGAAAATCAATAGAAAACAGCTTTTGACAAAAAGATTAAAGGATCCAACACGGGACACGAGATATAGGTATGCTTTCGTGACGGATTTTAATACCCAATTTAGATCAATAGAGAATATAGTGAATAAGCATTGGTCGATACTATCTAGGGATCCCATATTGAGTACTGAACTTCCACCAAATCCTACTATGATTTATAGGAGAGCTAGGAATTTAAAGAGTGTCCTAGCCAATAGCATTCCCAATCCTCCACTGAAGGCTGGTATAGGCAATTCCGGGTTTAGAAAATGTGGGTCATGTAAGGCATGTCGTTTCCTGCCAAGGATTACTGATCAATTCACTAGCAAGGCGACTGGCGAAGTGTTTAAAATCAAAGGAAATATAACATGCTCAACAAATTTTGTAATCTATTTAATCCAGTGTGGTTGTGGACTGCAATATGTGGGACGCACCACAAGAAAACTCAAATGTAGAGTCCTGGAACATATGGGCAACATACGGAGAAATTTGGTGACCCATTCTATACCGGTACATTGCAATAACTGTCAACTATATGATATAAAAAAACTGGAATTTTCAGGAATTGAACATATTGAAGCAGATTGGAGAGGAGGAGATAGGGTTAAAAAATTGTCTAGAAGGGAATCTTATTGGATACACCGTTTAAAAACACTACAACCACGAGGGTTGAATAGTGATTTGGACTTGGTGTGTTTTTTAAATTAAAGAGCAATATTATTATCATAGTCTTTTAATTGTTATAATATTTTAAATATGGTGGTAATGGATTCACGTTCAGAGGAAATTATTGGGTCTTTTCAGAGACTGCCGGTGGAAGGATACATGCCCAGAGGAAATGGAAGGTTCTGCTCGCCCAACAAAGGAAATCGTTCACAGGTGGAAAAAATATATATGTTCCGGATCTTCTAATAGAAGAATTCGGTGGACAAAGGGGCCTCCATTCATATTGTTGAGAAAGGAGAAGTAGCGGTAACCATGGAGATCTATTTGGATGCGAATGGGATGTATTCCGTAAACACCGCCGGGCGGATATGATGTATCGGGAAAATAACGTCTTGGGAATGAAACCGGACGTTGGGGAAGTTATTGAGCGGACATGACGTATCGGATGGACGGTGCCATGGTAACCAAACCAGACGCCGGAAATTGGGAGACGCTTGTCGGGGCAGCTGTTCCGAATCCCCTTGTTATGGACACTATATAACTGTTGATTTATGAGATGAACGCCACTCCTGAGGAAGTCGAGAGGACGAAACGCGTAGAGTGGCAGACCCCCAGAAACCGTGGAACTCAGGGCTTGGACCCGAGATGTATCCCTGGAACTGGGTGACTTTTATATGCAAATTTTAACTTGTTAAGAAGTACGCGCAATAAATGAGGATCGATTTTAAATTGAACCATTTTACTTGTGGTCCTTCACTATTGCACACTATTCTCTCCCTTTCTTTAACATGACTACTCGGTTATGAAAACGAGAAAATCGTTAAAAGAAAGAAATTGGATCCTATGCAGAATACCTATATGCCTGATTGAAAACACCATTTTGTGAGTGTAAAATTGGCAGTGCTTAAACACTCAGGTGTAAAGGGGTTTTACCCTATGCGTGTTTTATCTACCTATATTGCAGATATCCCCTTTTTTCGCTTTTTTCTGAAGTAGGGATGTGCGTTTCGGGTTTCGGAATTTCGGAATTTTCACGAAATTTCCCGATTCGTGTTTTCGGATGCGGCCGATTTTCCGAAAATTTTTAGATCCGAAAATGGCAGATCCGAAAAGTTTTCCGAGCCGAAAGAAATATTTTCGGAATTTTCGAATGTACTTGAAATGTGTCAAATCGAAATTTATTGCTTTGAAACGAGGAGAACAGACGTTCCCGAAAAAAAGAAAATTTCCGAAAATACGAAAAGTCGATACAAAAACGAGCTAAGTGACACGAAAATACGAAAATTGGTCGATATTTGGAAAAAAAAAATGTACACGAAAAACGAGTCGAGCCGAACCGAATCGAAACAGAAATCGGTCGAAACGAGCCGAATCGAAAATTTTAAAAATCCGAAAATTCGAATCGAATCGAACCGAAAAAAAAATCGGTGCACAAGCCTAGTTTACAGAATTTAAACCGCCATTTAAAAAAAATGGGAATCAAACATTTTGCCTGCAAAACCCCAGAAAAATGCAAAAAAATTCTAAAAAAATAAAATACTTTATGCTGCATATAAAAAATAAATCAATGGCTGAATAATAATAATAAAAAAGTTATTTTATTTCCCCCACTGAAACCTATGGGATTTGTCTGTTTAAACCTGTCGATGCAATGAAATTCTGGGCATTTCAGTGCAGTTTGGCATTAAAAAGGGGGGGGGGCCATCCGCATAGAAGGGGTGTGGGAATAGGAGATTGGAAGGGGTAGAGAAAAGGAGCATGGAAGTGGAGAGAGAGAGGAGAGTAGAAGAAAGGGAAGAGAGAAGGGGGTGAAAAAGGGGGAGAAAGAAAGGAATAATGGAGAGAGAAGGGGGGAGAGTGAGTGTGTGTATATGAATCCATAAATGTGTGTTCTACTTCCAACGTATTTATTTCCTGTGTTAATCTGTAGATTTGATTTATTTTTTAATATCTTGCATTTTATTACTTTGTATTTCTGTAACGACTGTAAAAACTCAATGTTCTTGAACCCAGGACATACGTGAAAACGAGAGAAATCTCAATGTATCCTTCCTGGTAAAATACTTTATAAATAAATGTGTATCTGAGTGTATGTGTCTGTGTGAGTGTGTGAATCTGAGTGTATGTGTCTGTGTGAGTGTGTGAATCTGAGTGTATGTGTCTGCCAATGTGAGTGCGTGAATCTGAGTGTATGTGTCTGTGTGAGTGTGTGAATCTGAGTGTATGTGTCTGCCAATGTGAGTGCGTGAATCTGAGTGTATGTGTCTGTGTGAGTGTATGTGTCTGTGTGAATGTGTGTCTGTGAATTTGAGTGGCTTGTATAACTAATAAAGTTGGTCTCGGGTCCATTTGTGTGGGGTTTGATTTTAGGGAAGTAGGCAATGCTGGGATCTAAGGCTAGGGTCAGACGAACGCATTTTTTTCGCGTCGTCCATGAAAAACTGCATTCGAACGAATGGACGCATTTTTTCACAGAATACGTGATAGTGGTCATACGATGCGCATTTTCGTCCGTGATTTTGTACGGATCATCAATAAAACACTTTTTGCGTCTGGACGTTATGTTGGTGGACATTAGCAGCGTCTGACGTCTCCTAATCACGCAAACACGCCGCTAGCGGACGCAGCGCACTCTGTACGTCAGTACTAGCGGTATCACGTTCTCGAAAAAATGCATTTGTTTGCCGCTTGTGTTGCGCGTCCGCACTTCGTATATTGCCAGTCATTGGCCGTCATTTGCTGCTAGTGCGGCCGTAATTATGTGTGCCAGAACGCACGTTAAAAGTGCGCTGGTCTGACCCCAGCCTAAAAGGTGGCATTGCTATGAACTAGGGGGTAATAATGTGAGGAAAAGGGGACATTGTGCGGATATATGCAGTATTAGTTTGAGGTAGGTGGGACATTGCTCAGAGTTAGGTGAGATCAATGGATTTTTGTTCATTTATGTTCACTGAAAATATTTATTTGAAACAGCCTTAAAATGCCATTTATTATGTAATTTAACCATGTTTTTGTTTTTAATGGGGGGGGCGTGTTGCTGCACCATGGGCTTATGGGATGCACTTGCCCCTTGGGCCAAAGGTTGAAGTCAGCCCCTGGTCACAATCAAGTTCCTTCAGTGATCAGGTGACGTCTGTGGTGCCAGACTCTTGAATGGCTTGAATCCCGTGGATACATTTCCCTGTATTAAAAATTAATCTTTTAAAAGCGACTCGGACCATGTGGTGGAACCTAAAAGACAAACACAAAGTACTATTAGAGCCAGGCTATAATGACTCTGTATATGTTAATCCTCCTGCCAGATATCATGGAAGCCCCCCTCATGCTGCCACAACAGTTCCGAGGCGTCATGAAAGTTCCTTTACTCATTTTAGAAATTTCTACATCAAAGCGTTAGCGCATAATGAAAAATCTAGGGGTACTCATTTTATTCCAACATGCTCCACGACGAGGCTGGATACAGTGTCTGGTTATCGCTTACCTTTTGTATATGAGCTGGCATTTTCAGGGTATGATGGCAGAGTGTAACAATCAGGGTTATTCAGAGAGAGGTGAAAAGCAGGAGAATGACTGGAGAATGGAAAATTCTAGGTCAAAATAGCCGATTTGGAAAGTGAGATAAATGGGAGAATTTTTCTGGTTTGGCTATTTTGACCTAGAATTTTCCATTCTCCAGCCATTCTCCTGCTTTTCACCTCTCTCTGAATAACCCTGATAGTTTAACCCTCTCCAAAAACGCTACCTTTGCATAGATATTTCTTGTACAGCAGTCGGATTACAGGGAAGCTTTGATCATTGTCGTTCTTCATAATAGAGACATGAGAATTCCACCTTCTCTTGAAGCTTGTGTGTCTTTTAGGCTTCAGACAAAGGTGATCTGTTATGGACGTTCTCCATTAAACAATGTCATCAAACTGGTTACATCCTTCATGAGAAGTGAATGACCTGCACTAGGCTGGAAGCAAGTATCTGTAAGGCTGGGGTCAGACTAGCGCATTTTTAACGTGCGTTTAGGCGCACTTAATCACGGCCGCAGTAGCTGCAAATGCCGCGCGATGACGGGCAATATACAAAGTACGACCGCACAAAAGTCCGGCCGCGCAACGCAAGTGGAAAATGAACGCATTTTTCGAGAACGCAGAACCACTAGTACTGATGTACAGAGTGCGCTGCGTCCACTAGCGGCGTGTTTGCGTGATTAGGAGATGTCAGACCCTGCTCATGTCCAGCCTACATAGCGTCCAGACGCAAAAAGTGTTTTATTGACGATCCGTAATAAAATCACGCACGAAAATGTGCATCGTATGACCGTTTTCACGCATTCCGTGAAAAAATACATCAATGTGTTCGGACGCACTTTTTGACGGTCGCTGCAAATAATGCGTTCGTTTGACCCTAGCCTAAATATCTGCATACAGTAAAATAACAAGATGTTGCCATTTTATAAGCTCTATCAAAGTATTTACTAGGTGTGCGCAGTGCGTTTCACAATGGCCGGTGTCTATAAATCCATTAATTCAATTGGTACGCATTAACTTTTTTTTGTGCAATCATTAAAAAACTAGACACTTTTTGTTAACATTGTTTCTTACGCATTTATTAAGGGTATACAAATATACACACTAATTTCCTATTCTTTCTCCATAATATGCATATATAAAATCATGTGTGTGACTGTATAGTAACTATACACATTTATAGTTCTTTCACTTTTTCCCTTGATTCCTCGTCGAGTCGCACGGGAATCTGCCCGTTAATTGTTTTAATGACCAAATTAAATGTTACATTTAAACAATGCGTAATAATTGCAGGGCTGCTCGACGCTCAGCAGGATATGATATTTCAAAACAATAAACACCCAGGGGGAAATACAATAGCTATGAAAGCTCCTTTAACACTGTGTTTTGTCTAATGTTACAGAATCAGTGAGAAATTGCTTACAGCAGCAAATCCTACACCTTTAAACGGGTAAATATGACATTTCAAGGGCCGGTGTTGAGGCCGTTGGACAGATTGTTAAGTAGAGACAGGTCTCCAAGTTGCCTATCCACTGCCGACTGTTCACAACCGCATGTCTGGAAAGGAGGTTCAAGCAATGCAAGGTTAAAAAGGCAATGGTAGCTTTACCATCAACAAAGCACTAACAGGGTTATTCAGAGAAAGGTGAAAACCAGGAGAATTGGCAGGAGAAGAGAACAATCTAGATCAAATGGGAGAATTTTTCTGGTTTGGCTATTTTCACCTAGAATTAGAGATGTGCGTTCGTTTTCGGGAAAATTCGGAATTTGTAACGAAATTTGATAATTTGTAGTTTCGAAAGTACTTCTGAATAACTAATCGATACGATACGAATTCGAAACTGTATATAATGAATCTATTTCATTTTACACTGTATCATCATCATCATCATAATAAAAGAAAAATTTGAATAATTGATATCAACTATCGAATTTGAAATGAACTATCAAATTGACATCTGTAACACTTCAATGTTCTTGAACCCAGGACGTACTTGAAAACGAGAGAAATCTCAATGTATCCTTCCTGGTAAAATCCTTTATAAATAAATAAATAAATAAATATCACCAATCGAATTGATCTTAATTTACAATACAAGTAATAGTCAGCAAAGGACTTAAATGAAACAAATTAATTTTGTTTCACTGTTTAATTTGACTCAAATACTAAATCTGTGACATCTTAATATTTAACCCTAGCTTTTCTTTTGATTAATTTGGGTTTTATTTAGGGATCCAAAATTCGAATAATAACAACTATCGAATTGATATATGAAATACGAAACGAAAAACAAAACTAAATTAGTTCCGAAATTCCGAAAACTAAAATTATTTAAAAATGTAACGAATTAGACATACACCCGGTATATTATTTGCAATTAAAGCAATTTCTCCTTACCCAATTGAACACATTGTCTCCCAATGACCTAGCCAATTCACTTGACACGCTCCTGTTTGCCCGCCCTCTGTCCCCTCCCTCTACCTCTACTATATACGCCCTTCTACAATCTTCGCTACGCACCAAACTCCCCTGGGCAGCAATAACTAGATGGACCACAATCTTTCCCGAGCTCTCCACGCAGGATTTGATTGGGGCCACCTTACTATCCAGGCACTCCCTTCCCTCTGCTAACTACTGGGACATGTTTTATAGAATACTCCATCGAGCATATATGGCGCCCGACAGAATGGCTCACGCAGGATTGTCACCAACCGCAAACTGTTTATGTCAAGGTGCTAATGCGGATTTACGGCATTGCTTATGGTCGTGTCCCTTTATCCAACTATTTTGGGACACGATACGGCGATTTGGTTCACAGGTTCTTCGTTTAGAAATTCCTTTTACCCCGGAATGGGCCATCTTTAATCGTCCGACCCCCCGCACCCCCAGACCTTTTGACAAATGCCATCGATTTTGGCTCACCCTATTAGCTGCAACGGGCAAGAAAGCGATCTTGTCGCAATGGATCTCAGCTGCCCCTCCTTCCTTTCGCATGGTTTACGATAGAATCTACACCATATTTTTGGCAGACTGGATCGAGGCTGCGACGCAGCAAGAAAAGAAGACTCAGTCCTTCTTTACCAATTGGACCCCCCTTATTCGCACCCTGCCATGCGAAACTAAGGACTCCTTACGTCATACCTTTTTCTGCACCCCTTGGTACTCACTTCAGATGCTGCAAGGTACCCCACCCATCCCTCAAGACCCCCCTGACCACTCCTTATCCCGTTTTCTAGCTTCCTCCCCCTCAGACCCTGTAGATGCCCGCACTTAACCGACCCACTTCATTTTGGGAATAGTCTTCTTTGGTTCTAAGGGGAGGTGTACAAGAACTTTTTCAACCGCTGGATGCCATGTTTTTGTACGAGTTGAAGATTTGATAATGATGTCTCTCTGTATGATGATCCAAGATGAATAAAAAATAGGTTTAAATAAAAAAAAAAAATGTAACGAAATGAAACTAAACAAATGTTTCAGCCATGCACATTCCTACCTAGAATTTTCACTTCTCCAGTCATTCTGAATTTCACCTTTCTATGAATAGAGCTGTATATAAAAGGAAACAAAGTAGCAAAACAAGAGGACATAGTCTTAGATTAGAGGGGCAAAGGTTTAAAAGTAACATCAGGAAGCATTATTTTACTGAGAGGGTGGTGGATACATGGAACAGTCTTCCAGTAGAAGTGGTAGAGGCCAAAACAGTAATTGAATTTAAGCAAGCATGGGATAGGCATAAGGCTATCCTAAACAAAAGATAAATCCAGGTAAAGTATCCATGTAATTGGGCAGACTAGATGGGCCGAAAGGTTCTTATCTGCCGACATTTTTCTATGTTTCTATATGTGCAAAAAAGGTTTCCAGAAAGTTAGGATCTCAAATTTCATTGGACCACAGCACGCTAGTCTAGTTTTTGAGTCCTGGGAGGTTGTCCAGCAGCCACAGTTTGACAGCATTCTGGAAAGATGAGAGATGTCCCATTTGAAGTGCTGTCAAGGCAGGCAGGGACAGCAATGGAGTGTCATTCTCCTGCCACCAACACCACTTAAATTGGTTTAGTCAGAAATTGCCAGTGTTAGCCTATGTTGCAAACAGCAACAAACACTGGCGCTACTTCACGTTCTCTATTTACCCTCTCCCTGTGTGTGTCACCCCTCTCCTCTTAGATTGTAAGATCTCAAGCAGGGTCCTCTATCCTACTGTTCTGTGTGTTTGTTATTCTGTCTCATCCATTGTACAGCGCTACAGCACTTGTTCAAAGTTTTTATAAAGCGCTAACATCTGCAGAAGAAGCTTCTCCTGCAGCTGTTCCGATATTTATTTTGTGAAGCGCCAGCAGTTGTTTGCTATTGCAACAATGGAGGATTCTGGGCGGTGTTTGCAGCATCAGTAAACGCCGTCACTTTCTGAATAACTCCCTATGGGCCACACGCAACTACAAAACCAAAACAAAATCTAAATTGGATTACAAACATAATTGATGACAGTATTTTTACAACGGTGTAATCTTTGCACAAAACGTGGAAGTCTGATTTATTTTTTTGTATTGTAACGCTATATTGAGTGGTGTGGGCACACACTGCCATCTGCTGTATGCCAGCTTCTGCTGCAGTTTTGTACAGGTTGCAAAACAATTTAAAGCAGGGTTAGCCAGTGTATCGACGTTTAATATTATCCAGTCCCACGTGCACAGTAACATTGGGATTGGTTGTCGGCTAGACAGAGAGCCATGTGACGTATGGAGAGCAAGTGTTGGCAGAATCTGAATTTTACAATAGAATGATACAATAACAAACGCCGTCCATCAATGTGCTGTAATTCACGCATCTTTTCATGGGTTTCCACATTCTCTTCATCCCACAACAATCTCTTCTGTTTTATGCAGAGATTACACAAGAACAGTTATCAGTAAATATACATTTTTTTCACTACTAGCATAGCATTTTTTATTTCCTTTTTTTTAACCCCTTCTCTACCACGATTTTCCAAAAATCCACCTTTCAGGAAACACTGTTTTTAGTAAAATCATTCATACAGTAAAAATTATATTTGGGAATATTGTCAATGTATTTCTTAGATGTCGCCATCTACTGGCCAAACAGAGTTACTGCAGGTAAAACTGCACCCTGTGGCTCTGTGTCTGTTGGGGAATTTCTTGGCCAATTTTAATCAGTTTTAGCACCTTGGGCATTAGGGCCACAGGGCTAAAACGTTGCATTTGGGCTCCAGAAAGAGCCTGTAAACGAAATTCACTTGCAACAAATGAAGGTAAAGTTCTCACGCAAAGCAAAAACAAACCCGCACATAACATTCACATGTTCAGATTACATAATAAGCAACAATAGATGGTTAAGCACTTGGATTGTAGGAAACAACCTTTAATTCCCAATATTAAAGTACATAGTATGTATTCTTTTATATTCAAGACTTTTTTTTTTTGTTCTAAAGACACACATGGCTTTAAGAAAAAAGATGACACAGCTGAAGAAAAAAAAATGCTAGAAAAAAGGCACAATATGGCTTCAAAATTAAATTTAAAAAGAATTTTATAATTTAACTATTGCATTTTATTATTCTAACAAACCTTTAGTGTATCTATAAAGATTTTTTTTTTTAAAAAAAAGATAATTATTCCCCCCCCCCCCCCAATAGACTGCCTTTTTTACCGATTTAGAATTATAGAACCGGAGGAAGCTTTAAGCAATGGCCCATTACAAGGCATTTCTCCGATAATAGAAACGAACTGCAAAAGTGAATATTTTAGCAGCAATTTGTTTGGGCAGCATTAATCCTATAGGATTATATTTTGGCACAAATACACATAAATTATCCCAGAGTCTCAAAAATGATGCACAGGACAGTCAGTTTACCATATAGTTGAGGAGAACATTTACAGGGGCACTTTAGGCCAGGGGTCAGCAACCTTGGCCCTCCACATGTTTTGTAACTACAACTTCCATGATGCTTAGCCCCGCATTAGATCAGCTGAGCCTCATGGGAAATGTAGTTCCAAAACAGCCAGAGGGCCAAGGCCCTTTCATTCGAGAACTCTGACCACTCATTGTATTAGTTCCCACACCGGTATTGGTTCTCAGAGGGTTGATTCAGCCCTCTAAGTGCTGTGGATCAGTACTGCCCAGAACCTGAGAACAGCAAACGCTGAACTTTGCTTCCGAGATATTGGGACTCTCGGGACAATTTTCGAAGAGATTTCTCTTAACGCACACCATCTTTGAAAGCACTGGACTGGCTGGATGCCATCTTGAGCAGCCTGGCAGGAAGCTGGCAGCACGCCCCATCCGGCCAGCACCGAGGAAGCCTGGTGCTGGAATCAAGTTGCATTTTAAACAATCTAATAGGGTTAAAAATTGGACTGTAGGTGTAGAGGGGGCGAGAAGGGGTGAATGTTTAACCCCTCAGTTTCCCCCAATTCCATTTTCACCCAAGAGAATCCCTTGAATAGTTTCAGACAATACATGTTCAGGTCATGATGATCATGAAAATAAAATTATTTAAATCTAATTAAAAAATGAACATATGGGCATTTTAATAAGTATTTTTCTTAGATAGACAAGCATGAAAAAAAGTCAGTTTCTTGCAGCCGATGCCAAGCAGAGTAAGGGTACAGTATGCCACAAGTTACTCGTAATGAGCGCGGTACTTGCACGGTCACATAAGTGTGCAGCAAGAAATATCGGGTCACTTCGGTCTTGGCAAAGGACAGTTTGCTTATATGTGAAGGATAAGGGGGGGTCTCTTCAATGGACCACCAATACAGATTGGAAATTTATTTTCAGCGTCCATTAAAGGATTAGAAATAAATAGGAGGGAATATTTATATAGCAGATATTAGATCCGGTGTTCGTTCATTCTCATCCTCCTCTTGAATATTAGTTATGTTTATTATTGCAGAAGCCGCTTGCACATCACAGCAATTCAAAGAATTACATCCCAGAGTTCCTGCGCCACATTCCCCATGTGCAGCAAGGAATTCTGGGTAGGATATGCAAATGACATCTGTCTCACTTTTATGCATCCTGGGTCTGTTATTACACAGAACCCTAAAATCAATGCTATGCCACACTATGGCTTTCTAGCAGAGATAAGGTTTATGCAACTGGTCAAAACCACTCCTAGGACAGCTCCTGCTGATGAGGGTCCAACAAACCCGAAACAGCGCTGTCGTAGGAGTGGCTTTGACCAGTTGCATAAACCTTATCTCTGCTAGAAAGCCAGTGTGACATAACAGACCCAGGATGCATAAAAGTGAGACAGAGGTCATTTGCATATCCTACCCAGAATTCCTTGCTGCACATGGGGAATGTGGCACAGGAGCTCTGGGATGCAATTCTTTGAATTGCAAGTGGCTTCTGCAATAATATAATATATATATTTTCACCAATTCTGACCTGAGCTAAGCTTTCATAAGGGAATATATTAAATATTAGCAGTGATACGCTCATAAAAATAAATATATTAAATAGAGTGTTCTTGTGTTAATTGCAGCAGACATTCTATATATTCATCTATCGTTTCAGTTTAAAGAATCTTCGTTTTGGCAGAGATATTTGTTGTGGTTATTTTTTTTTTTCTATTATTATTACGCAAGTAATACTATGGTCAGATTTTCTGTTCTTCTGAAATACAACTGATGTTTTCTCAAAAGCTTCTCCTCCGGTCACTCTTTGGAGTGTAGTATTTTGAAACGCTGGCGTTTGTTGGTACTGCACTACGGTGATTTTCAAAAAAGTGTTTTCAGCACCAGCACTTAGTGAATAACCCCATTAGTATCTGTTCCTGTTAAATAAACACTTAGGGATATTGCAGCTGCAGCTCCAGGCCCATGGCCTAAAAGTACAGGAGTAGCACCAACTACCACCGGCCCAATGAAATTAAGAGGGACAGGATTGTGGCACAATTAAAGCGAGAACAAGTGGACAGAGGAGCAACAGGAAGCGTGAAACATGGGGGCAGAGCCAGAGCAACAGGAAGCGAGAAACATGGGGGCAGAGCCAGAGCAACAGGAAGCGAGAAACATGGGGGCAGAGCCAGAGCAACAGGAAGCGAGAAACATGGGGGCAGAGCCAGAGCAACAGGAAGCGAGAAACATGGGGGCAGAGCCAGAGCAACAGGAAGCGAGAAACATGGGGGCAGAGCCAGAGCAACAGGAAGCGAGAAACATGGGGCAGAGCCAGAGCAACAGGAAGTGAGAAACATGGGGGCAGAGCCAGAGCAACAGGAAGCGAGAAACATGGGGCAGAGCCAGAGCAACAGGAAGTGAGAAACAAGGGGGCAAAGAAACACCAGATGGTGAGAATAAGGGGGCAGAGGAACAACAGAAGGTAAGAATAAGGGGGCAGAGGAACAACGGGAGGTGAGGCTAAGGGGGCTGAGGAAAAATGGGGGGTGGGGGCCCTTAATACAGCACTGGCCATGCATTCTTCCCCCAGGAAAAATGATGTTGGCCAGAGCACAGCCAACCCTCCCAATGCATTGCAGAATAACATACACCTTCAAATGTCTGTATGTATGTATTCTATAAAAGTGAATTTTGACCTCAAACCTGGGTTTTATTTGTTTCACTTTGTTTGAAGAACATTTTCCTCAAGCCTTTGTTCTCCAATGTGGTCTTCTACGCAGGACAATTATGGATTAAGAATCATTACAGGACTGTCTCCCCATTAAGGAAGAGGAGCTAAAAGGGTTCACATCACCGAGTCAGGTTCACATTTCATTTTTGCAATCCCTAGAATGTATTCTTCGTATCCATACTGACCATACACTGATCAGGTTCGTGGTGTTACCCCAAAAGGACACTGTTCTCTTTATGTTCCACACACACACCGCTGTGTGCACCTTGATCTCCGTAAAATCAGAAGATTACGCAGGTACATCCCCCCCGTGGAGAGAATATCACAAGGGTTTCAGCTGCTTTTCTGCATTTAATTTCCGGAAAAAAGTCTTTCCAAATTCGTAGGTACTGATCATGATGGCACATGCGGGCGCCACTTTGATTAAACGTGGAAGTAAACCTTTTAGAAAAAGAGAAGAACATAAAACATTAAAAAAACGTCATTCATTTATTATTACAGAGAAAACTCTCAAATTAAAGACATCTGTCATAAGAAATACAACAAGACCAGTGTGACGTGCGTCACTTTAGACTTGGGGTGTGTGGGCATGAAGATGGGTTTGGGGTGCAGGCCTGAGGTTCTTATTTTCATTGCCCTCATGTGCAGAATGTTTGTGTGATCTGTGATTAGGCAAGAATGTTATTGTCTGGCCCTTGTGTACCGGTTATCTGTTGAAAGTATTAACATTGCAGTGTACTCTTTGTCTCAAGAATGTGCTTATCGGTTTCTATTTGAATAGTTTGTCAGTCCGAACTCGTTTAGAAATGTTATATGTTTGATTTCACTGTCTGTACGCAATGTAATTTAGATTTAGGTTTGTGCGGCCTCATTAGAAATGCTTTATAATGTTTAATTTAACGGTCTACTTAAATCTAATTAGGTCACACAAAAACCTCCCCTAGAAGATGTTGTGATTTTGTGTATGTAAATGACCCATTTGTGACTGTATAAATGTGTCTCTGATTAAAAGGGTTCCATTCTAACCCTGAAACACCTCAGATCTACCTCGTCGTTTTATATCTGTGGGTGCTAGCAGGCTCTGTGTGTCCCAGCCCTTAAGCTACGTCTAAGGACTGGAGGAAGGCACAGGAGTCTGCCTGGATAGAACACGGGAGGGGTCCTGCAAGGAAGCTGCATTTGCAGATGTGACCCTGTCGGGGTACAGAGATCTGTCACAACCAGCATTCATGAAACCAGGACATACTTGAAAATGAGAGAAATCTCAATGTATCCTTCCTGGTAAAATACTTTATAGATAAATTCTAACAAGACCTTAAAGGTTGATTCACCACTACACCTCTGCTGGAATGACAGGTATGCCACCCAAGGACATCTGTCCTCCTTAAAAGTACACTTTTCATGACATTTCATTTTATTTGTGAATTTTGACCTGTTTTTGCTAAGGTATAAATATAACGTTGCACATGCAGATGTCGATTGTAGGACAGATCTATCATAAGGATATTAAAGTCTGTCTACAGGTTTGCGCTAACAAATTTATAGATTTTAAAAAATAAATAAATTTGAGGTTGTGTTAACAGGAAACAGAATCATTCTTTAAGTTACTGAACCCTGCTAGCCTACAGGCTGGCCCTTCCATCACTCACTCCTCAGCACTGTATCCGGCACAAACATATGTGCTGCGGGAATTAGGCTGGCCGTCCACTGGGTCCATAGTCGGACAACCGACTTGGTCGTCCACCTACAGAAAACCCAATCGTCCAATCAGAATTGTCCACTGGAAGCATCTGGATGACCCAGGTCGGCCGATGGACAGAATGCTGAATGAGAAGAAAAACACAAACACACAATGTCCTCTGTGCTGGTGAAACGGTTTCAGCACCATCTAAAAAGATGTATTTGCTGAGGGGAAAAAAGACTCGTCTTTTTAAAATAAAAAATGGGAACCCAAAATTGTGCAAATAAAATATAATATAATATAATATAGATATATATAATATATTATAATAGATCTCCAGGAGACTACCAAAAAAAAAACAAAAACAACCTGTTGAATAAAGGAAGGAATTAAACAGATTTTTTTTTTTTAAAACTTTTTTTGCATTGAATCCTATGGGTTGTCGAACTGAATCACATCTCTAGGGGCAATTTCCCTGCCGCGGCATGGCGGTTTAACGATACAATTTATTTTTTTTAATGTAAATTGTCCGATTTCATCTGAACAAACCCCCTGGAAAATCGGAAGGATCGCTAATCTGTTGTAGTCGCAAAAAAAAAAAAAAAAATCGTCTGAAGTCATCTGATGGTGGTCGATGCAGTGGGAGAGGGCCGATTCACCTGCATGTTGTGGGATCGGTTGGACAACATTGGATGATCGCACCATCGCACAAACACGGTGCCAGTGGAAGGTCAGCCTTTACCACAGACATGCTGGCATTTGACTTTTCAGCCTTTAAAATAAAATCTAGATCAGGGATCTAAAATTCTGGACCCCCCCCCACACACACACACATTTTTTCTGAACTACACCTCCCATGATTCTCTGGCCATTTATTGCATTCAAAACCTTCTGGGAAATGCAGGCAATACACATCTAGGGAAAGCAGATTTAGAGGTTTGCTGACAAAATTCAATCACCTTGAATGTAAATTTTACATCTGTATTCTTCTAGCCTCCGTGATCTTGTCAAGAGCTGTACCTGTGCTCCTTGTAATGCATCACTAAATGCGATAAGAATACAGTGTGCGAAGCCCTGACCGTTCTTTCCTTCAGGAAACGTTGTGTCAACCCAAAACATTAAATTTAGAATTCACATTATTAGGAGCTGCTGAAAGGGAAAAGTCGGCACGAGCCACATCACTTAACGGCTCCCTCTTACCGATCTGATCCCGACAAAGCTGCTGCATCAGCAGCACGTGTCGGAATATCTGTGACTCAAAGGGCGAAATTATGTACAAATAAATATACAGCAATGGGCTTAACCCTTCAACGTATTACCATATCACAACGCTTTAATAAACACCTATAAAAAGCACCATTCATGTCAAAACAATGTTAAAAAAAAAAAACATTACATATGAAAATAAAGTGAATAAAGTTGAGGAATCAATTAGTAGCGATAAGGAGACCATATAATGCTCTGTTATAAAAGTATCCCAAATAAATCACCAATAATATACCAACCCCTCCTAATGATCGCTCTCTAAGGAAATGCATAAGAAGAGCCTCCCTATATAATGATAGAATGGAAATCCACAAACAAAGCTCAACCTTCTCTAAATATAGGCAAACATAGAATACATGTATCTTCATATTAAGGCTAGGGTCAAACGAAAGCATTTTTACACGCGAACGTAAAAAAGTGCGTCTGAACGCATTGACGGATTTTTTCACGGAATAGGCGAAAACGGTCATACGATGCGCATGTTCGTGCGTGATGTTTTACGGATCCAAACCAGGAAAATTTTTGCGTCTGGACGTTATGTTGGCCGGACACGAGCAGGGTCTGACGTCTCCAAATCACACACACACACCGCTAGCGGGCGCAGCGCACTCTGTACGTCCGTACTAGCGTTCATTTTCCACTTGCGTTGCGCGGCCGTACTTCGTATATTGGCTGTCATTGCCCGTCATTTGCTGCTAGTGCGGCCGTAATTATGTGCGCCAGAACGCACGTTAAAAGTGCGCTGGTCTGACCCCAGCCTAATTCGGGGCTGTAACATATCTCAGTACCCCCACCAGGTCACATCTGCCGATACCCTGCTTCCTTGCTGGACCCCCCTGTGTTATCCCCAGCAGACTCTCGTCCCTTCCTCCAGTCCTCAGATGAAGCTTAAGGCCCGGGACAGGTAGAGAGCCTGCTAGCTTCGTCCAGAAAGAAGACAAAGGCTGTAGAACTGGAGGTTTTCAGGGTCAAAAATGAAACAGACACACTGAACACCTTTATCGGGTTGAATATACACAGTCCCAGGAGGGGCTAGAGACAAATGGAGAACTACACCCTGGGGCACCCCCCCCCCCCTGCCTAGACTGAGCATCAGACCGTCTGAATACAATAGATAACAGTAGTTACATAAGTAGACAGTACCATTATTCATACAAAACACCAATTACACACTCTGCACACAAGAGAGGGCAAGGAAATATAGATCAGGCCTGGACCTCCCAAAAACATCTCCAGGTCCATAGGGATCAAGATACACACAATATCTAGAAGGCGAAGGTATATACAGTACTCAAAATAGCCTCCCTGTATATTAGAGAAATGATTAGACATCCATGAATAGGTCAGAGAATTATATATATATAAATTATTGCAGAAGCCACCCGCACATCACAGCAATTTGATGAATTGCATCCCAGAGCTCCTGTGCCACATTCCCCATATGCAGCAAGGAATTCTGGGTAGGATGTGCAAATGACATCTGTCTCACACAGAAGAGTCATGGGTTCGATCCCAGCGAGTAACCTCTCCAGTAAGTGTCCTTGGACAAGACACCTAACGGTACATACTCGCCACCCAGGACATACTTGAAAACGAGAGAAATCTCAATGTATCCTTCCTGGTAAAATACTTTATAAAAAAAATAAAAAAAAAAAAATCAATGCTATGCCACACTGTGGCTTTCTAGCAGAATTCCTTGCTGCATATGGGGAATGTGGCACAGGAGCTCTGGGATGCAATTCATCGAATTGCTGTGATGTGCAAGTGGCTTCTGCAATAATAAACACACTTAATATTAGTGTGGAGGCTTTTTATCTCACTTTTTGTCCTCCACCACAACTGTTGTAGATAGATCTCTATATACATACAGGAACTGTGTCAATGGCGCCACCTAGAGGTGGTTTCAATAACCAGAGTGATCAATAAAAAAAAAATTGTACGTATATTTATTTATTTTATTTATTTATAAAGGATTTTACCAGGAAGGATACATTGAGATTTCTCTCGTTTTCAAGTATGTCCTGGGTTCGAGAACATTGAGTGGTTACAGAAATACAAAATAGTAAAATGCAAGATATTAACACAAAACCAAATATACAGATTAACAGAAAAATAAATATGGAGGAAATGTAGTCACTATGTTACATGTTTACAGGTGCATTTTGTATTGAGGTATGCTAATAGGGAGCTCTTAAGGGACTTTAGACTGGGGGAAGATTTGACGGCGTCTGGGAGGTTATTCCATATTTGCGGTGCTCTGTAGGAAAATGAGGATCGAGCCATTTTCTTTTTGTATTGCGGTATTGCAAGTAAGGTGCTGGTCCTGGATCTGAGGTTATAGGATGAGGGAACTGCTGGGGGAAGCAGCATATTCAGGTAGGGTGGTAGCTTCCCAGAAAAGCTCTTAAACACCAGGTTGGAAAGGTGAAGGGTGCGTCTAGAGTCCAGCGATGGCCAGTTTAGTTCTTTTAACATGTCACAATGGTGGGTCATGTAGTTACATTGTAGCACAAAGCGACAGAATGAGTTATACAATGTAGTAAGTTTCTGGAGGTGTGTTTGCGGGGCGGCTGCATACACTACATCTCCGTATTCAATGGCTGGCATAAGCATTTGTTGTACAATCTGCTTTCTTAGGCAGGATTTGTTTCTGTACAGGGCACCTAGTTTGGGGTAAAGTTTAGATGAGAGTTTTTCGATGTGGGGGGCCAAAAGATAGATTTGGGTCTAACCACATACCTAGGTATTTGAGAGAGGTGACTGTGGTCAGTGTGCCGTTTGATTTTTCCCAACACATAGATGGGGTGTTTGCAATTTGTGTAGTTTAGGTGCGGTTCCAAAGAGCATTGTAACCGTTTTGTCAGTATTTAGAAAAAGTTTGTTATTTGCGATCCACTTTTCTACCCCTGTGAATTCTTCTTGCAGCACGGCCTCCAGCTGCGGGAGATTTGGTTTGCTGGTATAGATTACCGTGTCGTCTGCGTACATGTGTACAGTTGAAGCTTTGCAGACGTATATGGTATTAAGGTCATCCAAAAGTGCCGCGATCACCACCGCTGGGAGCCCACAAGCCAGGCGCCAAGCCTCCAGGAATGGGGGCGCCGAAACTCCCCTCACAAACAGCACCAAACAGAAAAGATCCTGGACTCAGGCAGCTGCAACTCGTGAGTTTATTCAAAAGGGTAGCATCTCACCACTCGGAACAGTGACGTTTCGGCCACAGACGGCCTTAATCATACAAATGATTAAGGCCGTCTGTGGCCGAAACGTCACTGTTCCGAGGTGGTGAGATGCTACCCTTTTGAATAAACTCACGAGTTGCAGCTGCCTGAGTCCAGGATCTTTTCTGTTTGGTATATGGTATTAAGCGACAAAAAAAAAAACAAAAAAAAACGTACTTCTACTTGTAGGCAATTTAGGAGTTCAAATTAGGTGAATCAGCAGCGGTTTCCCTCCATTGGATGGTATATCCAAGACCAGCCGACAGTATTGAGTAGAAAAGAAAAATATGGCGGAACCAGCGCTTCCTTCAACCGTGATCATCCTCCTGCTGTCCTCCTTAGGCTAGGGTCAGACGAAAGCAGTTTTAACGTGCGTTTAGACGCACAAAATCACGGCCGTGCTAGCAGCAAATGACGGGCAATGACGGCCAATATACGAAGTACGGTCGCACGAAAGTCCGGCTTCGCAACGCAAGTGGCAAACGAACCCATTTTGTCGAGAACGTCAAACCGCTAGTACGGTCGTACAGAGTGCGCTGCGGCCGCATAGTGGCGTGTGTGCGTGATTAGGAGACGTCAGACGCTGCTAATGTCCGGCCAACATAACGTCCAGATGCAAAAAGTGTTTTATTGATGATCCGTACAAAATCACGAACGCAAATGCGCATCGTATGACCGCTATCGCCTACTCCGTGAAAAAATGCGTCCATTCGTTCGAACGCACTTTTTCACAGACAACGCGAAAATGCGTTCGTCTGACCCTAGCCTTAGTGTGTACCTCAAACAAAGTAAAAAATCATCATGGTGCAGCGGGTACAATATTTGCGTAAATAAAATACCGCAAGAGGAATTTCACTCACATTTGTTGGTCTCGATCAGACACTAGATATAAATGCAGCCGGTGATATTAAAAGGGAACACTGGATCTCCCATACAACCAGCAAGCTCTTTTCGTCTGTTTCAGACAAACTTCAGGATACAATTTTCCAATTAAAATCTGATTTATTAAGATAAAAAGTAGGTAATAAACCCAAACGCTTTTCGCGACGATGCCGCTTCTTCAGTAGGACACCTACTAATAATAGGTGATACTAGATATAAATGCAGACGGTGATATTGTCTGATCGAGACACCGACAAATGTGAGTGAAATTCCTCTTGCGGTATTTTATTTACGCAAATATTGTACCCGCTGCACCATGAGGATTTTTTACTTTGGAGGTACACACTATCACTGCAGTAAGGAGGACAGCAGGAGGACGATCACAGTTGAAGGAAGCGCTGGTTCCGCCATATTTTTCTCTTCTACTCAATACATACATACATACATACATATCACCAGAACAATCCCAGCTCGCGTTAATTAGGAGCCAATATACATAGACCAAAGGAGGGTAAAATAGAAAGATGTATTGTCAAGAGGTATCACTCAATAGAACTTCAACTTTATTTTCATATGTATGTTTTTTAACATTGTTTTGACATAAAAAGTGTTGTTCTAGGTATTTAATTAAGATTTGTGAGCTGCAAACAGATACCAACAATAGCACCTCTACCAGTATCGGCACCTGGAGTAAATAGGACTCTGTGGATCCAAGCACGACTGACCACACATTTGTGGTATTATGCCAAGGCCGCTGAAGGACACGCAAAGTATTTGTTTCCAGTGTTCCTCTGCAAGTGTCGGACTGCGCTACACCCTGTGCTCGGCAGCGTCAGGGGTAAGGATTGATTAAATAAATAATAATAGATTTTGCACTGTTCAGTGATTTTGCAAAATCACTTAAAACGCCAGACTCAGAGCTGGTATTTCTTTTCAAGGTACCGGCTTAAGCCAAGAACAGCGCGCTACCATGGAATAGCTTGCGGATCTTGAGCCAAGCCATACGTCACGTCTCCTATGAACAGTATAGGAGCTATTAATGTACAGTAAACTGCTGCTAATTGTATCTATAACGGCTCTAATCATTAACTAAACTAGGGCCCTATGTAGGTTTACATGGGAAGAACGCTTTTACAGTACTATATATTTTTATTTCACAATGAAGGCATAAGCCGTTACATGATGAATAGTGTAAGAGCAGGACAGAACCTGCAGGTATTTAATGGGAGAGTAAAGGGGGGGGGGGGGGAGAGAAGGCAATCGACTAACCAGCAAAGAGCCCTTTGAAACCGCTCTCCGATACAATAGTATTCATAACCTTCCAGGTCGCTGTGGCTCTTCTCCGAGAATCTAGAAAAATAGCATTTATAAATTTACATAAACATTCCCTGAAACAGTGTTTCACCTTATTATTAAGGAACAAGAATGAGAAAAAAACACTTACCGTTAAACACCTCGAGTTCGCCGAGTTCAATCTGCCGTCGGGTTTTCACAACATCAAAGGGTATCGTGACAAATGCAGCAAACTGTTAGAACAAGAATATAGAATATTCATTCATTTATTATCCAGATTTCTGAGCTCGCAAGACTTTTCTGACATTAGTATGTGGGGCGGGGGATTTCCATCGCTTTTCTTTTTATGGGGGTGCAATAGCAAATAATCCTGAAATCCATTAATATTTCACCAGCGGGGATACTGTATAAAATAAAATTTAAAAAGTGTAAACAAAAATATGAACACATCCGGAGGTGTGGTTGCAACTATATGTAGTGTATAGAGTTACAGGCTTATCCACTAAAAAGGTGAAACTCAGGAGAATTGGCATTCTAGGTCAAAATAGCCAAACCAGAAAAATTCTCCCATTTATCTCACTCTCCAAATCAGCTATTTGGTCTAGATTGTTCTCTTCTCCAGAGTTTCCCCTTTAGTAAATAGACCTGTAAGTCTGTGGAAAAACTGGAATTTATATAAAATGTGCAATTTTCAGTTAAATACAAGTGAAAATAAGAACTGCATTGTAGCAAACGATTTTCCTACACTTATATCATGTCATTTTGCGTATTTTTTTCCCCACCTCCTTATGTCACAGAGATAAAATATTCAGACTTACTGAACCCGAAGCAGCGCCAGCTAGAAAACTGATTAGGACAGAGGGCTCGGGGGAATTGTATCTCTGGCACAGCCATTTCTTGCCAAGTTCATAGTTGAACCAATACATTGCTGTATAGTGAAAAAGAGAAGAGGAGATACAAAGCATAAAACATACCAAACGTACTATCAATCTAACCCTGATGAATCTTTGTATCTAGCATAAAAAATTTTTTACAACTTAATGTATAACACTTCCAGATACAGCAGATTGCAAAGTGCACCTGTCATGGGCAATATGACGTTCGGCTATTGGACAGGGTTCCCTTTACGTAGGTCATCAAAAAAAAATAAAAAAAAATAAAAAAAAATTATATATATATATTTCTGTTAAAATTTCTCCCTCTCCACCTCTGGCACCATGTTGTCAGGGAAGAGGAAGCACAGCACGCACATCCTACAGGACAGCTTCCTGCACAGTCAGTGTGCGGTCCTGGCTGTCACTCAGATCCTGGCAAACAGACAGCCCAGCACTCACAGCGAGCAAAGGGTGGTCCAGTAGGACGTCTCTCTCCTCACTGTGGCATGCCACAGTCACATGGGGGATGGGTGGAAACTTACAAACGGAATCTGTTTGTTTTTTTACATAATAGGTCAGCGAAAAAAAAAACCGCAAATCTATATAAAAGGGAGAGGTGCTCTGACAGAGTGGCACTTTAAAATCTATCTATAAATCATATTATGTCCTATGGACGTTATGGAAGGGATGCGGGGGACGGCGCTGTAGCGCTGCCCCAGCATCCGCAAGCTTAGCCATCGCTAAGGGCAGACTGCCGGACTCGGCACCTGCGCTGCGATCTGCTGGGGAAATCGGGACGCTAACAGGAAGCTCATTTTTCCCCTTTGCGTCCCGGTTTTAGCGAGCGGCAGCCGATAGTGCCCAATATATTTTAGACACTTGAAAAGTATAAAAGTATTAGCATGGCAAGATATTCTACCTCCGGAGTAATCTACATGGTTTATGTGGAAGACTGAAAGCAATGATGAAAGAAAAGGTAAAAACATATATAAAAGAATAACGAATGCAGCCATGGGCTGGGATAAAAGGTTTGTGCTTTTTTTCTTCATCCATCTTTTGACTTTTGTAAACTTGTCACCAACTTCCTGTGACCTCCTCCTTCCTGGTAGTTAGACATTGCCCGTGTCCGCCCCTTTCTGACGCAAGATACCACAAAAGTGCTGGTTCATGCTCTTGTCATTTCACAATTTGACTACTGCAACTCACTCTTAATTAGCCTCCCCAACTCCCGTAATGCCCCTTTGCAATCTGTATTGAATGCAGGGGCCGGGCTTATTTTTCTCACTAAACACACCTCGCGTACCTCCCCCCCTCTGCCGGTCCCTCCATTGGCTTCCTGTACATTTCAGGATGCAGTTTAAAATACTGACGCTCACGTTCCAATCACTCAATAACTCAACCCCTCCCTACAGGTCTTCTTTACTCCGCAAGCACGTCCCATCTAGACAACTCCATTCAGCACGTGATCTCCACCTGTCTTTGGTCTACACATGCACAGCCAACTCTCGCCTCCAAGACTTCTCAAGGGCAGCTCCGGTCCTGTGGAATGACTTGCCTCGTCCTATCAAACTCTCCTCTGACCTTAAGGCCTTCAAGAAATCCCTCAAAACCCATCTCTTCAGATTAGTGTACCACATCACTGATGCAACTCAACCCTCTGCTCACCTACTCACACTTGATTGAAGCCGCTTGTATGGCCCCACCATTCCCAAACCACTGGCACTAATGATCCTGCTATCTAGTGTAATTCCTCTAGTCTTCCTCAACCCCCAATCCCTCTAGATCAGTGTTTCCCAAACCTGTCCTCAGGACCCTCAGCCTGGCCAGTATTTGTAGATCACCTTGGGGAAAAGCAGACTGAATCCTGCAATCACTGAGCAGCAAATCATATCACCTGTGCTGTGCTTCACATATCCTGCAAACCTGGCGAGGCGGAGGGTCCCGAGGACAGGTTTGGGAAACACTGCACTAGACTGTAAGCTCCTATGAGCAGGGCCCTCTACACCTCTTGTTTCCATCCTATGTCTGTTTATATGTATTTCATTCCCTTTGGTTATTGTAAAGCGCTGCGGAAACTGTTGGCGCTATATAAAAGATGATATTATTATTATTATTATTATTATTATTATTCTGAACTTACCAGAGAAAGGGACGTCTCGCATTATGCTCGGGCCCCATCCTCTCCATAGGGACAGCCAGCCGTCCTTGGCCACTGAAGTCTGGATACACAGTGTCAGTTCTTTGTAGGAGAGCGGTCGCGCCTGCATCTTGGTGCGGATCAGTTCCAGCGGACTAACGATAGTTACTGAACCCACTGAGGAGTAGAAAGAGAAGAAGGTCACAATCTCTGTACGGCTTTCCATTCCCCCCAGAAATAAATAAATAATATTGTCATAAAATGTCTGCTTTATGATTAAAATAAGTGTGTTGAGTGAGTTCCCCCCACCCTAAAACACACACAAAAAACAACAACTAGTAAAGACTTGTGACCCCCATATAGACGTGGATTTGAAGCGTGACTCACGTCTAGCCGTGGCTCCAGCAATAAGGCAGGCAGTCTCTGTATTTCCATGCAGTATAGGAATCAAGTGGTCACGGAAATGGTCATAGAATGTGAAGTATAACGCCGTGGCTGGGACGGCCATAACTCTACAATAAAAAAAAAAAAAAAAAAAAGAACAGTATAACATCTTGGATCATTTTCAAGACGTCTGAAGACAAAAGTATAAAACGGGACAAAGCAAGAAGAAACAAACTCCGAGCCCTATTACCTCCTTAACTCTAGCGCTCCGATACGCGAACGTTAGCACCAAGTTAAATGACGCCATAGCATGCCCCCCCATATTACATACTGAACGCCAACAGGTTAAAAAAATCCATTAGTTCATCTCTGATTGCACTTTCTAGCGTGAGCTTATTGTACTTTGCGCTCCCTCTGCTTAACAATGAGTAATTAGGATACGTAAAGGTATACCTAATGCTAACACTAATTAGCACAACGCTGCGGTAACCAAAAGGTTAACCACAGCTCTAAGCTGGTGCTGACTGCGTTTCTGCAGAATCCGTTAACACCAGCTGAAACCCCCCCAATAAAAGCGATACTCAACTCTTATCCCACGAGGGGATCGGTGGCCCAATCCCCCACTTCTGGCTGCTGGGAGCAGAGTGAGACTGGGGACAAATAGTCCCCAGTCTCCCCCCCAGGAATCACTCTTCGGCCCTGCATGATCTAGCAGCCCGGCAGTGCAGCCCTCCATGGAGTTGTATAGACTCCAGGAGGTGATATATCGTGGAAGCGCATTAGCGCTGCATTCTGGGGCAGGCTGCTGAATCAGCACCTGCCCAGAAACCTAGTGTTAAAACGGGGACGCTAAGGGAAAACCTGCAGGCACAGGTTTTAGCTTCACCAGGGAATAGTGCCCACAGCGTCACAACTCTGACAAACATATTGCAGAGGATCTAAGGCTAAATAGTGTAATAGAGCAGAAGGAAATGCTGGCAGAATGCTTGGAAATGCTGGCAGAATGCGTGGTTGTGTCGGGAGAGGTATTCGCAGTAGAAAGAGGGCAGTCCTCATGCCGTGGCACAGAGCACTGGTGAGACCTCACTTTGAGTATTCTGTTCAGTACTGGAGACCGTGTCTCCAGAAGGACATAGATGCCTTAGAGGGCTACTAAAATGCTGTACGGCTTGAAGGAGAAAGGTTACCAGGAAAGGGTTAATGATCTTAACATGTACAGCTTGGAAAAAAGACGAGACAGAGGAGATATGATAGAAACATTTAAATACGTAAAGGGAATCCACAAGGTAGAGGAAGGGAGTATATTTAAAAGGAAACAAAGTAGCAAAACAAGAGGACATAGTCTTAGATTAGAGGGGCAAAGGTTTAAAAGTAACATCAGAAAGCATTATTTTACTGAGAGGGTGGTGGATACATGGAACAGTCTTCCAGTAGAAGTGGTAGAGGCCAAAACAGTAATTGAATTTAAGCAAGCATGGGATAGGCATAAGGCTATCCTAAACAAAAGATAAATCCAGGTAAAGTATCCATGTAATTGGGCAGACTAGATGGGCCGAAAGGTTCTTATCTGCCGACATTTTCTATGTATGTTGAGTATTAACATCATGGCAAGAACAGGGGACACATACGAGTCACTTACAATGTTGGGGGCAGGCCGCTCCATAATGACTTGAGTCCTTCATTTCTGATGATCTGGATGAACGCATCCTGTGAAAAAACAAATCCTCGAGCTTCAGAACAGCCAAAATAAAAAAGGGTCTGGAGTCTGGTTATTAAACATTGGCTTTTTTCAGTGGAATTCAAACTATACCACATGTATGCACTGTGCTAGTTTCCAAAATTCACAAAAATGTGTCTAAGCACTGTAAAATGGTGCATGGCACACGAAGACCCTCTTACTCTCCCCTCTTTAAAATATATAGCTCAGCCAAGCCTGCAATCATACAAAAACAACATAAACACCACATCTCCAAGATTCTAGAAAATGGCCATTATATTACACATGCTCAGCGTACATTTGAGTATATACGGGTTCTCTAATCCAATCTTGCTGTTGATAGCTGGGGTTCTTCTTCCGACCTTACAAGCTTTGCTGCGGCTTGGTCATTGCAGCAGGTTACTGTAAATTAACGGCCCCTACGCTTTACATAGGAGCCATCAATTTGTGGCCAGAATGAGAAGAAGGATCTATACCAACCTCTCCCGTCCTTCTCATCTGCAGCAGGTATTTCTTTCAGAACCTGGTGTTAACCTCTTGCAGGCTCCCAAGAGCTGCTGTTAAGCGATTTTGAAACTGCAAAAATCGCTTAACAGCCTTTTTTTTTTTTACTCACCCCAGTTGGATTTTTGAAAAATGGTAAAATACGTGTTTTTTTATTTTTCAAGGCGAATCTAAATACCAAATTTTCACAGCTGTAGCATCTTCTGTTTTTGAGCTATAGGTATCCTGTTTAAAAGTATTCACCCCCTCCTTTTTTTCACCCCCTTAGAGGCGGAGTTTCCAAAAATCCTTGTTTAGTGGGTGCCCACATCATAAAAACAGTGCACCTTCAAAATTTCACGTTCCTAGGTTAAACCGTTTCAGCTGGGCGTTGAGTCAGTCAGGACTTTTGCGTTATATATATATTACTTCATGAAGGTGGACAGTGCAATCTGTCGCCTCCAGCTGTGGTTGTGAGGGACAAAGAGAACAAATAGTTCTACGGCGTCCTTCTGTCGGACCAGCGGGAGCTGGCGTAAATCCTGAGTGAAACCTCTTCAGACGTGCGTGAGCCATAAATCCGACCACTAGCTTTACGGGAGATTCATAAACGAGCTGGTGTTTGGAAGACGTAAAGTATAAATCACTCTCGGGATGAAAACATAATTTTGCCTCTGTATAAATCAATGGTCAGGCCGCACCTTGAATATGCCGTGCAATTTTGGGCACCTGTCTTAAAAAAGGATATTATAGCGCTAGAAAAAGTGCAGAGACGGGCGACTAAATTAATAAGGGGGATGGAAGGGTTAAGTTATGAGGAAAGCCTAACAAGCTTAAACCTGTTTAGTTTAGAGAAACGGCACCTTGGGGGGGGGGGGGGGGGGGGGGTGTGTGTGTGTGTGTGTGTGTGTGTGTGTGTGTGTGTGTGTGTGGTGTGTGTGTGTGTGTGTGTGTGTGTGTGTGTGTGTGTGTGTGTGTGTGTGTGGTGTGTGTGTGTGTGTGATAGCCATTATCAACCATTGTCTGGAAACCTATTCATTAACAGGACTATACACAGGACACGAGGTCACCCATTTAGACTGGACGAAAGGAAATTCAGCCTAAAGCATAGGAAGGTGTTTTGTTGTTATTTTTACAGTGAGAACAGGGGTCAAGTTGAGGGGGGACATGTGGGAACACAGTTCCCATTGGTCCCGCACAAAGTTTGTATTCAGGTGTAAATGATATATTTTCCTGTTAAGTGGCAATGTAGGATTTATCTTCTATTTTTGCTAAAATCCATGTATATACCTGTAAATAAATATATCAGATTTGAGTGAATGTTTGTGTTAACTGCAGGATCAAAGTTGCTAACAGAGGGACAGAAATCTTAAGGTGTTGAAAAAAATAAATTTTTTAGCACTTGACCCGAGTGACAATAAAGCTGCAGAATTCTCTGACTGTTGAAGTGGTTGGGTCAGAGTTTGTACAGAATTGAAAAACAACGACTGGATGACTTCCTGCAAAAAACATAATTTGAAGGATTTAATATTTAATATGTGGGTAAAAGCTGCTTGATCCAATGAGAAACCTGATGCCATTCTGGGATCAAGGAGGATTATTTTTCCCAGGATGTTGCAAAATTGGGGAGCAAACTTCAGACTGGGTTTTTCGCCTTCTTTTGGATCAACAGCAGTAGGTGAGGTGTGAAAGGCTGAACTCGATGGACACACATTTCTTTTTTCCAGCCTATGTACCGTATTTTTCGCTCCATAAGACGCACTTTTCTCCCCCCAAAAAGTGAGATTGCGGTCACGTGGCTCCCCCAGGCGAGTGCCCAAGCTTCCTGCCGCCGGACACACGCTCAGAGGGAGCCGAACGCGGCGGCGGCAGGTGAGCTGAGGCATATCCATGAGCGAGCTGGGGCATTATCCATGAGCGAGCTGGGGCATTATCCATAAGTTGGGGGGGCATATCCATAAACTGGGGGGGCATATCCATAAACTGGGGGGGCATATCCATAAACTGGGGGGGCATTATCCATGAGCTGGGGGACAGTACCCATGAGCTGGGGGACAGTACCCATGAGCTGGGGGACAGTATCCATGAGCTGGGGGGCAGTATCCATGAGCTGGGGGACAGTATCCATGAGCTGGGGGGCAGTATCCATGAGCTGGGGGGCAGTATCCATGAGCTGGGGCAGTATATCCATGAGCTGGGGGACAGTATCCATGAGCTGGGGCAGTATATCCATGAGAGGAGCTGGGGCAATAACCATTATTACACTATTTGATTTCAGAATATTTATTTTCCCGTTTTCCTCCTCTAAAAACTAGGTGCGTCTTATGGAGCGAAAAATACGGTAACTATACAAATGACTCACGCAGCTTTTATGGTTTTGCATCTACTAAACAGCAGCTCTCTCAGGGGTTTCCCCCCCATCCATTTCCACCCGGGGTAGAGTGGATGTAACAGACCATGAAAGACAGCTCCGGACTAAGCAATAAATATCTTACCAACGTTCCTCTGAATTGACCAGGCGCCTTGTACCATGCTTTGCTGTTCCCATTTGAGCACACACATAGATGATCCATCAGGCCGTTGCAATACACAAAGCATTTCCCTATTAAAAAGCAAAAATATATATATATATTTAGATTACTGAATTTAGTATTTGTTTATGTAACACTGCACGCACCATAGCCTCTGCAACTTATGTTTGGTTGGCAAACTATGCTGCACATCCCTCCCCGGAGAGTGTAGTATCTTAGAAATACCACGAGTAAAGTATGACTTTGAGTGTATCCACTCCTTTAAGTCAGGGATCTCAAACTCAGCCCCCCCCGGTTGTCAATTGCCTACAATTCCCAGAATTCTCTGAATGCAATGGGTGGCCAGAGAATCATGGGAGTTGTAGTTCAGAAACATCTGGGAGGCCAAAGTTAGAGATCTCTGTTTTAAATGAAGCGGAATAAAAGCTCAAAAAGGTTAATTTTGAAGTGAACATAAATGGTCAAGGAGTCCTGAGCGCTCTCCGTCCCCATGCTGTCTCTGGCCCATAAGACAGACCTTCAAAAGAAGAGGTCTTCAAGGTGTTGGGTCCACAGGAACCAAAAATTACATCTGTAGCGAGAAACTTGTGCGCATGCACCTATCATTAACGGGCCGCCAAACTGTTCCTGGCACAGAGGACTTCAGACTGAAGAGCACCAGGAGAGTTAAAAAGTTCTAAAATAGGGGGGGGGGGGGGGGGGGAGTAAATGTGGGTGCGGGTCAGGAGAGGTCACAAATTTAACTTTTTTTTTCTCCCAACCCCCCCTTATTTTCCTGAAGTGTGATGATATACTGATATTTAGGGTTATTTTTGCTCTCCAAGAACATGACGCATTATTGAAAAAAAGAATAAAGCAAAGTGTGAAAGAATAAACATATAGCGCAGGAAGCAGAGAGCTTTAAACGTGGCGGCACGGAGCTGTATATTGTGTGTTACCATTAACCGTATGAGCGGGTACGGACCAATAACCAACGCAAATAAAGCGCTCAGGAATCTGTAAAGACAGGAGCTGCAAACAGACAGCGCGTCCGCACATACCTTTAATAAAAGGTTTACTTTGAGCCTGGAGTCGGATTTTCACAACATCCAACGGAGTCACTAAACAGAAACACAAAACACGTAATGATACCCGATCAGAGCTGTGTACACAATGTGGCAAAAACCTAAAGATTACACACTGCCTGTGACATTACCTGACGGCAACTATTTAGAAACTGGACCCTTCATAAAGCGACACCATCATTCATGGTCGGCGTAGGTCGAAGTGTAAGGGTCGCCCCCTCACAACGGAGTTTAACAAGGATTATATATTAAAACAGGATAGGGTAGCAAAAAGAGGGGTTAAACATTAACCCCTTAAGGACCAAGGGTCTTTAACATCAATGCATTTATGATGGAACAGTTACATCATTGGTCCTTAAGGGGTTAACCTGCCCTGACCCCCCTCCAGGCACCATGTTCTAACTCTTTAGGATTTCCTTTAAAAACCTCACCTGAATCCAGCACTGGTCTCCCTCTGATCTCTGCAGGATATGACGTGCTTCCAGGTCAGCATGTAAGGTGACCGTGAGGGCTGGGGGGCTGGCCACCCCAGGCAATTCAATGGCTCTTTGAGCAGGAAAGCCTTGTTGCTATTGGATAAAGGCAAATTCTCAAAAGGTCTCCAAGTCCTGAAACTTAAGCTGAGGACTCCCTGAGCTGGTGGTTTCTTGCATTTGGATAGCTGAATTAGCCCTGTGAGACCATCTCAGAGGGGGAAAAGAGTGGATATGGAGCTCACAGCAGTGTGACCACTGAGGTAAGAGTAAGGCTAGGGTCAGACGAACGCATTTTTATGTTGTCTGTGAAAAAGTGCGTTCGAACGAATGGACGCATTTTTTCACAGAATACGTGATAGCGGTCATACTATGCGCATTTTCGTCCGTGATTTTGTACGGATCATCAATAAAACACTTTTTGTGTCTGGACGTTATGTTGGCCGGACATTAGCAGCGTCTGACGTCTCCTAATCACGCACACACGCCGCTAGCGGACGCAGCGCACTCTGTACGTCAGTACCTGCGGTTTCACGTTCTCGAAAAAATGCGTTCATTTTCCACTTGCGTTGCGCAGCCGGACTTTTGTGCGACCGTACTTCGTATATTGGCCGTCATTGCCCGGCATCTGCTGCTAGTGCGGCCGTGATTAAGTGCGGCTGCACGCGCGTTCGCACTGCCTCAGTCTGACCCTAGCCTAAGGGGTGACGCTTTGCAGTGTGCTTTTAGTGGGATATGCACGTCCTCCATAGAAGAAGAACCCAGACTGGGTGCACAGCTTCCATGGTCTGGGCCAGGCTCCTGACAGAGAATACAACGTTGGGGATTCCTAGCAAACATGAAGAACATTCATCCTCCAAAAGGCCAGAATGAGAAGCTCCTGATTGGCTGAGCCACTTCCTGGTCTGGGCTGAGACATTGCAGGTACTGTAAAGGCTGGTAATGACTGGCTACTTAAATGACTGTTGATGTTCCCTGTACATTGGATGCATTTTAATGCCACATTCCACCAATATCGGTGAGACTGTACTCCTGCAGAAGAACTTATTAGAGGGGGGGGCGGGACCTCATAGCTAGGATCGCTGTGCCAATGCCATCTCTAGGTGAAATGGGAAAACTATCAGTCATTAAGGGGTTAATGCCATCCCCACATTGATCGTGAGAAACCCTCTAGTCTAGCAGTTATAAACATGGTTGTAATAGTAAGTTCCGTACCAATCAGTGATGTCAAGAGAGCGCCGGCTGAAGATGCCATGATCTGCTGTGGCATCGTGATGCCAGCGGTCGGATCATCCTTTCCTTTCATTTTCCTGAAAAGAAAAAAACTTCAGGTTTAGGCCAAATTGAGAGTTTGAGAATATTTTTAACTTTGGCCTAAATGTTGCACGTTCAGCGCTGAAATCCTGCAGCCCTGATAAAATAAAACACACAGAAGAAAAATGGAATTGTGGGAGTTGAAGAGCAGCTGCCGTCTGAGATGACAGCGCACCAAGACTCTAGCTCTAGCTCTAAAACGACACGTCAAGCAGGTTTGGGCAGGGTCCGTTTTGTTTCTGGCTTGTGCTGAACGAGTTTTATTCAAATATTCTGTTCATCTCGTTTTACCTATTGTACCGCACTGCAGAATAGGCAGGTGCTGCGCGCCGCATTGCAATCTTAAATGCCTCTTGAACACTCACCGACGTACGTGTATCACTTGGCTCGTGGAACTGAGAGGACATCATAGTATTGTTTATTGCAAATATGTTTGTTGTTGTTTTTTTTATTTAAAAAGTTGAACACGATTTTAAAACACGTTTTACTACTCTGTAATAAAAATTTATTTTTTATTTAGACAATTCCGAGGCAAAACATCATATACAGTGTGTAATACATTATATATAAAAACTTTTAAAAAAGCAGGTCGACGTTTCAGCTCAAAACACAGAGCTTTCATCGGCTGAAAGGTCAACCCACTATTTCGAGGTATATATATATTTCCAGCAGATGGCCGCACTCAATCAAAAAATAAAACAAAATTTATTAAAAGCAAGTCCCGACGTTCTGGCTCTCTTAGGAGCCATTATCAAGGTTACAGAAAACACAACACTAATGATTTTATAATTTCTGTAACCTTGATAATGGCTCCTAAGAGAGCCAAAACGTCAGGACTTGTTTTTTTAAATATTATTTAAAGGGATACTCTAGGCAACATGACCACCTAAGCTATTTTAGGTGGTCATGATGCCCGGAGTATGCCGCCCTCTGTCCCCCCTCCCTCCGCTCGGCAGTTCAGCTGAAAAAGCTGAAAACAGCTGAGAGAGGCGGAGGAGTTTACTCCGCCCTCCCAGCTGTCAGTCAGCAGAGCGGGAATCATATTTCAGCGCGATGACGTCTCCAACTCGCCGCAGTAGCTGGCGGCAGCGGCTGAGGGTTAGTGTTGCGCGCAACACTAATCCTCAGAGGGAGCTGGGAGGAAGCCTGCCGATTGGCTGGCTTATGTGAGAGGCGCGCATGCGCGCTTCTCACGTAAACCAGAAGCCAAGCAGCATCAAGAAGGACGGGAGCGGAAGAGGAGGGAGGGGAGTATAAAAAAATAAAAAAAAGACGCCGCTGGCAAGAAGTGGATTTTAGGGTAAGTATTACAGTTACAAAAAAATAAATAAAAACTAAAGATTTATTAAGGGAATAGGGATAGATTAGGATAAAAAACGGGGGGGGGGGTGATTTTTTTGAGTAGAGTGTTCCTTTAAGAAGTTTCGTATTTTATTTTTTGATTGAGTGCGGCCCATCTGTTGAATTTTCTATAATGCTTAACTATATTCTATATCGCATTCCAGCACCTCTCCCCATGACCTCGTTATTGGGTACATGTTGCTGAAACTAGACCTGACCAAGTGAAGCAACCACAGATCAGAACAGGCTTGTGCGGTAGGTGGCGACTTTTTTGGCCAGGCAATGCGCACGGGCATAATATATATGTTATATATAAAAATCACTAGTAGTGATGCCTTTTTATTGGACTAAAGTTACTGTAATGTTAGTCTAATAAAAAAAAAAAAGGTATCATTACTACTGCTAAACTCTGGTGATTTTGGCATCTGGACACACTACTTACCAAACCTACACATATATACACACAGACAGGTCTATTCAAAGAGAGGTGAAACTCCGGAGAATTGACAGGAGAGAACAATCTAGACCAAATAGCCAATTTGGAAAGGGAGATAAATGGGAGAATTTTTCTGGATTGGCTATTTTGACCTAGAACTTTCACTTCTCCAGTCATTATCCTGGAGTTTCACCTTTCTTTGAATAGACCGGTGTATATATAATGTTGGTAATGGTTACTGCGGAAACAAAATATATACACAATATGAGATTTTATTGCTTTAAGCTCTAGGAGTGCATCCTTTTTTCGGTTGCGATTTATATGCATGCTTGAACATGCTGCACCCTGGCAGTGGCACAACTTTTCATTCATTAATGGGTTACAGCTCTAAACAATAGCTATATATGGATATAGATATTGTATGAGTAGCTGACTTCTAAGGCTGGGGTCAGATTAACGCAGTTTTAGCGTGCGTTTAGGCGCACTTAATCACGGCCGCAGTTGCAGCAAATGACGGGCAATGACGGCCAATATACGAAGAACGGCCGCACGAAAGTCTGAACGCGCAACGCAAGTGGAAAATGAATGCATTTTTTCGAGCATGCAGAACCGCTAGTACTGACGTACGGAGTGCGCTGCGTCCGCATAGCGGCGTGTGTGCGTGATTAGGAGACGTCAGACGCTGCTCATGTCCGGCCAACATAACGTCCAGACATCCTGGTTTGGATCCATAACAAATCACACACGAAAACGCACGTCGTCTGACCGTTTTCTCGCATTCCGTGAAAAAAATACGGCAATGCGTTCAGACGCACTTTTTGACGGTCGCTACGAATAATGCGTTCGTTTGACCCTAGCCTAAGGGTTATTCTTATGGATCATGGTTACATAGTCGCAGGTTACTGTACCTTTGCCCTTCTACTGTGGCTGAGATCTGCAGCAACTTCCAAACTGTCCTCCCCAAATCCCTGTTCTTATACAGGGAAGTTATCTTTTATACAGAGGAAGGGGGACACCTCGAGTGTGCCAGGAGTGAGCAGATCACAGGTCATCTTCGCCCATATGATGTAACAGCATAGAAAGCTCACACAGCACCGCAAGCTGGATGTGTGCTCCTGCTCGTGACATGCTTCTCACAAGGACTTCCCCATTCATGCCCCCACGGGGGAGGGGCGTAGGCGCCACGGCAGCCATATTTGAAAAGGGCAGCTCTGTAGTTTTCCTTGAAATTGCTGAATGGTAATAGGTGCTTAGAGGTTTAAATGCAAGTCCTATACTGTACAACAGGCGTGATAAATCTATCCCTTCTCACCAAAAACAACTCTAACAGGTAATATTAAGCAGCAAAAGGAGAGGGACAGACACAAGGTCCACTACTAAACACAGGGACTGCATTACAATAAGCAGCAAACCTAGAAACTCAAATTAGGGCTGGACTCTATACTATTTCATGTAGAGGGTGGCACTGGGAAACGTGCTGCCCTGCAACATGTATAATTCATATGCTGCAGGATTGAAATCAAAGCAGGTCATCTGGGATTTTTTTATTATTATTTATTTATGACCTGTATGTATATATATATATATTCTGCATGTGGTGTGGTTGCACTTTTCATGCACTGTCCATCAGCATGAATAAATTATATGTGTCCAGGGAACCATGTCTGATCTGGTACCCCTAATCCGAAGGGGCTAACCTAACTGCAGATCTCCAATACCCCTATTAGTGTCGCACACCTGCAGGTTTGCGAGATGCTCCTGTAAATGCCATCCTGGTATTTTATCGCTACACGTAGAATACAGTACAACCCTTTCAAATACCTTTACCTGTTGTGCCTGAACAAACACTGCCCACACTAATCATGGCCGTATAGGTCACACATTGACATTCCCCACCTGTCAGATTAGATAATCCAGTAGGCCACCCATAGGACATATCTATGTATAACAAGAATATCCACAGCATGAAATGCAGCGAGGTAATGGTGTGCTCCCCATAACAAATTACCACATATCTTCTAGACATAGAGACCACTGACACAAAAAATGGGAAAAAGTTTTTTAAAAAAAATCCTTTATTTGTACAATAAATATAACAAATGCAAGAAGCGATTTACAGTGTAAAAAACACACGGATACATATACAGTACTTATATTTCATAGGCATTAATCCATACATGTATCCATGGGCGTAGGAACTAGGGGGATGTTGGGGACAGATCTCCCCTCCCCAATTATACTAATGCACGTGCATTGGGTGTGCCTGGGATTGAGGATTTGTTGTATGAACAAGTTTATCCTTTAGTTGTCTACCATAAATTTACAGATTTGTCCCCCAGTTTATACATCAGGAAGGGTAGTAACCCAAATCAAGCTTGCTGTTCCAGGCAGTATACTATTTCATGACATGCCCTATACATATGTCATGCTTCCAGCTCAGCATGTCTTGTGACCGCAGGGGGTGGCTGGGCTTTCCAGTGGCTCTTACTGCAGGAATGCTTTGCTACCATTGAATAAAGTTGGTTCTCAAAGGTCTTCGAGCCATGAAACCTGAGCTGAGGGTCTGGACAGGACTAAGCCCTGTATATGGATGGCTGAATTGGTCCTCTAAGCCCCCCTGGGAGAGGGAGCAGGAAGCCCACTGTAAGGTAACCATAACCACTCGTAAGATTATGTGCTCACACTATATAGAGCAGGGATGGTGAACCTTGGCACCCCAGCTGTTTCTAAACTACATGCCCACGAGTCTCTGCCAGCCTTATGTATGACTGAGCATCATTGGGGAATGTAGTTCTAAACCATCTGAGGTGCCAAAGTTCACCATAACTGGTGTAGTGTGCCGTGCCCTTGTAATCACTGTATCGGTAAAGAAACACAATAGGGGTTATTCAAAGAGAGCTGAATTTGACACCGAACGGTGAATTTCCCCGTACAGTGCAATTTCGTGGCAATTAGGCTACTCAAAAGGCTAGTGATTCGCCAAATATTGGTGAATTGTACCGGCTGGGTGGAGTAAAGGTAACATCACTGCTCTATAACCGTGGAGAGAGACTGTGGAGACACAGGTTCGATCCCGGCAAGAGCACCTCTCCAGTAAGTGTCCTTGGGCAAGACACCTAACGGTACATACTCGCCACCCAGGACATACTTGAAAACGAGAGAAATCTCAATGTATCCTTCCTGGTAACAATACTTTCTCAAAAAAAATGCAAAATAATTCCATGTTTTTATAAAAAAATATATTCCGCCTTTTATTCTTTTCATTTGCAGCAAAAAGTCTCTTCATTAATAATTTGTTTTAGAATGTTTAGGCATTTTTCTGCATTATTTCTACAAAAATTTTTGATTCCAATTTTTTTTTTAAATGGCATTTTTTTTACTTGTTCTGTAATAGACCTTTTTATTGTTATTCATAGGACCTTATACATTATTCCGATGCATTATTTTTTTGATAACGAATAAAAGTTGCTTTTTTCTTTTTTAACACCTGTTCGGCGGCTGGTCGACTTTTTCCGGTGGAGTTCAACGGGTGGTCAGCTTTTTTCGGCGGTCCGCCGACTGCGTTTTTCTGAGGTTTAAGGCTGGGGTCAGACTAACGCATTTTTAACGTGCGTTTAGGCGCACTTAATCACGGCCACGGTAGCAGCAAATGACGGGCAATGACGGCCAATATACGAAGTACGGCCGCACGAAAGTCCGGCCGCACAACGCAAGTGGAAAATTAACGCATTTTGTCGAGAACGCAGAACCGCGAGTACTGACGTACAGAGTGCGCTGCAGCGGCATAGCGGCGTGTGTGCGTGATTAAGAGACGTCAGATGCTGCTCATGTCCAGCCTACATAACGTCCAGACGCAAAAAGTGTTTTATTAAAAAATCACGCACGAAAATGCACATCGTCTGACCGTTTTCGCACATTCCGTGAAAAAATACGTCAATGCGTTCGGACACACTTTTCGACGGTCGCTGCGAATAATGTGTTCGTTTGACCCTAGCCTAACTGTGGTGTTCGGCAGCTTTATCTACGGCGTTCAGCGGTTTGCGTCTGCATTCGGCGGCTTTATCGGCGGTGTTGGAGGGATTGATTCGGCTCACTTCGGGGACCCTGCAGTGAATGCTTTTTGAAAGGTCTTTATCTCTTTAAAGAAAAATAGCATGAAAAATGGTTGCATTAATGTATGCGCTTCAATACTGCTGAGTAACAATATCAGGGTTATTCAAAGAGAATCGAAAAGCCACCACACGTTCGGTGACTTTTCGTTCTCTTCACTTCGGTGCCATTTGGCGAATGCACACCGAAACCGGCAAAAACATCTGGACTAACCCGCCGAAGATGTCGGAGAAACCCGAGCAGGAGCCGATCACAGCGCAGAGCAGCCGCCGGAAAAACCCGACACCGCAGACGAATGCAGTGAAAAAAAAATCCAACAGTTTGCTTGAATGTTTGAAAAGTGAAACGCTGTTTGCAAACAAACTACTGAGCGAAAATGTCTGAAATTTACATATGAGATCCAATGAATGATAATAAAAAGGGCTGTTACAGAAAAAAGAAAAACCGTAAAAAAAAAAGATGGAAATTTTTTTTGCAAAAAAGATCCTGAAAAAATCTAGAAATAAAGAGAATTTTTGATGCAGAATATTATAATAAACGGTTTATTAGATATTGGATTAAAACGGGAATATTTTTAACATTGAAGCCTATGGGATTCGCCTGAATAAAGCTGTCGAATGAAGCCATCGAATGACAGGGCATTTCGGCCACTTTTCACTGCTGGGTTTTGTTCTCTGAATAGACAAAGCTATGGGGATTTCACTGCCCTCGAACAGGCACTGTATGTGCAGGCAATTCGCCAACATTTGGCAAACTGCCTGCTCTCTGAATAGCCGAGTGGCCAGGAAAGGTAACCGAATGCTGATTTTCAGCGTTCAGTTACCGTTTGGCAGCCATTCGGATCTCTTTGATTAACCCTGTATGTATTTTGCCCAGCCTTTTCTTTGTACAGAGCGTCATTTAAAAATGATCCACTGGATATGTTCTAATGAAACAGGCTGCACACTGCAGATGGAGGCCTGAGGCAATACTCCAACATGAGGCCCATCTCTCGATGTAAAATAAGCATGCAGAAGAGATTGGGCCAATAAATTAGTGTAGCGCTCACTCCCGGAGGAGCCGCTGAAAATGAACCACGGGTCAGTCTCCCCGCACTAGGGAATAAATATACTCCAACACGCTGGACAGTTTTACAATTTAAAAGGTTTACTAAAAGGTTTGCAGCTCTTAAGACACGGTATATGCAGGAAGATTTACAGTACTTTCGTAACACGATAAACGCGTAGCGGTAAAAGAAACGAAAACACGAGGGCTTCGTATTTTCGGAAAAAAACCCCGACCGAGCAGAAAATTAAAAGATACGAAATTCGAGGAAAAACCGCGTAGCGGGACACAATAAAATACACAGTTCTCGTATCACGGTGAACGCGCAGCGGGAACAAAAAGAGGAAAAATGTTCGGAATGTAACTTTAACTTTGCCCCCTTGTCCCGGTTCAGAAAAGGAAAATGAGTCCTGCACAGGTTAAGTCCCAGAACATGAGGTGATATGTATTTGTGTGTGTAGGGTACCCGGGTACTTCTCAACTGGCCAGTGAGTTTACTTTAGCGATGTCTTCGACTAGTCAGTTGGGGCCCTGTGGGTTTTAGAAGGAAACAGCAGCGTACGCTCTTATTTAAACACGGCCTTGGGGCCTCTCACCCATCCAGCGCAAGCTTTAGATTCGGCTGGCCCAGGACGCCTCTCCGCTCGATGCTGCCGGGGGATGCCGACCACCGGATCTGTTGTCTGGCCCTCTGTCTGTCAGCCGCGACTCATCCAGCTTACCGCCTGCTCCCCGCTTCGATCGACCGCGGTACTCCTCACTCCTGGGGTCTTCTCTCCTTCAGCTGCACTTGAATAGCATAGAGGGTGAGGTCTGTGTCCCGCAAGCTGAGTGAGCCAATCCTGAAAGCCCGATCCACTCTGTCTGCGCTCCGGCCTATCTTTGGTTTCTCTCTTTACTTTGTGCATCCGCTCTCCTTGACTCCCTGGCGCGCTCTGCCTGTTCTCCACGAGGTGCAGGATGTACAGCTCTCCACAAACCCACCCACTTCCTGTTTCTTCGCAAAGCATGCATGGACATGTAGTTCAAGTGTCCAGGGTCTTTAATCGTGATAGTCTCCATCTTGTGGCCAAAAATGGGTACTGCCACAGTAAACTTTAACACATCGCTACATTAGAATCTTGGATTCTTTTACAGATAGGTGTTTGTGAATGTAGAAGTGTATTCATATGGAGGGTAAGTCTGTGAGAATGGTCTGTGCTTACTGACTTTATTACACACACACACACACATTCATCATGCAAGGACTTTGTCCGTGCACTTTCCATTGCCATTACTCACTACGACCCCCTTTTGAATCGATTTCTCAATGCTTTACGCAAAAAAAAACATACTAAAATTGACTAAAGAAAATTCTGTGCTATATATTTATATATATTCAGGGCTATTCAGAGAGAAGTGAAAACCTTGAGAATTGGCAGGAGAATGAACAATCTAGACCAAATAGCCGATTTGGAAAGTGTGATAAATAGGAGAATTTTTCTGGTTTGACTATTTTGACCTAGAATTCTCAATTCTCCAGCCATTCTCAAGGTTTTCACCTCTTTCTGAATAGCCCTGATAATCTCCAGCTCCTGGACGGGTTAAAGTGAATTATTCGCCACATTTTAACGTTTTTGGGGAATGTCCCCTTATTCCACTGAAGGATGTGTCGAATCTGCCAGTGCGTGCCGAATCTGCGACTCCCTGTCACTTTCTGCACGTCGGCCGCTGCCTTTACCTGGCTGGGCGGTGGGCGGTGCCTGCGCCTGAAGAGGCGGGAAACGTTGAACAAGTCAAATCCCTGCGCCGAGCGGAAGTCCAGGGAAGAGAGCCGGGGCAGCGCCGGCGGTGGGGGCACGAGTCTGGAAGCTCCGGGGCCTCTCCGACACGGCAAGGCACCCGGCGTCGGTGAGTGAGCTCTGGTTAGACGACAGAGGGTGGTTTTATTCTTTTCCCGGGGGCTCGGCCCTGTCACTCTGTGCTCTACATCCCTCCCGGCTTCCGTACAGGCTCTGTGGACCAGCCAGCAGCTTTATGTGTGTGTGTCAGTGTCAAAATTGGCTTTTTAGTTCTTTCTTTCAGAATTGATCTCTCGGCTGAGCATTGTGGGAAGTGTAGTCCGCGCAGCGCCTCCCTGTGTGTGTGAAGCTGTGTTAGGCCCCTGTGTTGTTACATGATGGGCCTAGCAACCATCTCTCTATTGTTTATCTCCTTCTGATGAGCTCTCACAGGTGTAGCTTTAACACGGCACTGGATTTAAAGGGACACTTTTGAAGTATTAAAGGACCACTATTAAAAGGTTTTATTCTTTACCTGTTTAAATAATGAGGCAGAGGCGGCTGACATGGAGTAAACTCAGTTAAAACATACATTGAGGATGCTGTAATTCTTTAATGGGGGTATCCCAGTATCCTAATACTGTTTCCAGATTCCTGGCTTTCCTGTCCTGCAGGCCTTCTTCATTTTTTTTCCTTATTTTGGTACATTCAGTCCAGTCCCTGGAACATTGTTGCTGCTGGATAACACTATAATACAATTGATGAAATTGACTGTTATTGCGGGTTGCTTTTCACACACACGCTGTTTTTGCAGCAATAAGCTCCAGTGACCCAGAGAGGCAATGTGTGGCTGCGACAATGGTATCTATGTATTCTCTTGCTCAGTGGTCCCCAACCCTGGTCCTCTGGGCCCTCTAACAGGCCAGGTTTGCAGGATATCCGAAGCACAGCACAGGTGATATGATATGCTGCGCAGTGATTGCAGGATTCAGTCTGCATTTCCCCAAGATAGTCCTTACAATCTGGCCTGTTGGGACCGGAGGACCAGGGTTAGGAACCACTGCTCCTATATGAATTCCTTTTTATCGCATTAAAAAGTCTCTCAGTGGACCATCTACCCAGTTCTGGTCCTGCCCAATTTTCCCTGTTTTACTTTAATAATTATCTTGGTTTTTAATGTGGAACAATGAGCTCATGGCCCCCCCAGATGTCAATGCCTACAATTCCCAGAATTCTTTGAATGCTACAGGGTCTGACCGTAATGCGAGTGGTGACACCACATCACTTGTGTCTTTTGCTGTAAAATGAACAGTCCAAAACTATTTCTTGTCATAGCACCCTTTTCTTTTCTTACTGTGTGTGTTTCCCCCCCCCCCCCCAACCTGCTAATGCTTCCATTTATATACAGGTAGAAAATCACTAGGGAGATGCATGAAAATGAAATATGCAAAAGGAGCACCAAAAAAAGCCTCGGAAAAGGTTCAAAATGCCAGCAATCCTTTTGCTGGAAAAATATTTTATCTGGACTTGACGTCGAAGGTAGTTTCTGAGAAGTTGGAGAAGGATATAAAAGAACTAGGAGGGGTGAGTTTCTATTGTTAACAGATGGGGTGAAATGTATATATGTTTTTTTTTTTTTTTTTTTACTATAAAGAATTTTTCGGTTTTCAGTTCTATTCATTAGTCAACGTTGATAATTTAACTGTTATTTCAAAATAAAGGCTATATAAAATTTGACAAATCTCCCCTTCACCAAAATTGCGGTGAATAGTTGCACGATACCTAGGAGGTTATTCAGCAAGCAAAACGAGCTGACCTAAAACCTCAGTGTTTTCTAGTGACTTAGAGAAGAAAACTTCCATTATTTTTTTATTTTTTTTTTCCTTTTCTCCCGTCAGACTGTGGAAGGCTTCCTTAGTAAAGAAATCACATTTTTAATAACGAATAAAAAAGTTGCTGCAAACCCCAAGATCTTGAAGTTGTTTTATTCCAAACAACCTGAACCAGAGAGAAACACAGGCGACAACTCGGCTTGTCAAAGCGGTGAAGGAGGCTCTAGAAAGAAAACGGAAAAGGTAACTTGGCAGTTTCTTTTACTCTGGTCTCCTATCGTTACAAACTGTATTGATGATTTAAAAAATGCAGAAAGACCTGAAATATTGGCTTTTCTATTAAGCTAATTACAGTTAGTAGTCCCTGTCTCTCTCCCCCCCCCCCTTCAAATTTGTACCTCGGACTATTTGGAAGCCGCTAAAATGTGCATGAGCATGATTTTTTTTTCTTCCCGTGACATCGAGGGCCAATTTAATAGAAAAATTTTTAGGATTGAAATCCGAAGAAATGGTGCTTTAATAATCCAAACTGTCTTCGGATTGTGTCCCAAAATCTGTTATGCTTGGTAAATTATCTACCATACATGCGTATAGTCACCTCTCCAGCAAGATGCGTCCATGGAAGAATTTTTGCTAATCTGCTGGGACCCATATACAATCTATGTACCGACATTTTTAATTTAATAGGTCATTCTCTAATTTGATCTAGATCTTCACCCCATTTTTGGTATCTTTTATTAAGGAGATATTTTGTTTGAAGATTGTAAAGATTTCAAATGTTCTCCAAAAAAAAATATTTTTTTCTTCTCTTCTTCCCCCCCCCCCCCCCCCCACGCTTACAGGGGCTTGCAAGCAGAGGGAAATCTCTAGTTGAAAAAGCAATTCAGGAACATGTAAGTGATGAAGTACCACTACAATAAAGCTATGGTAAAAATCAGCAAGCTTGTTGCATCGTCAGTGAACTTACAGGGCCACTACCACCAAAAATGATCTTATTGTGTTCATGGTGTATTGCTGATCTTACATTTTGTTTTGGTTTTTCTCTTGTATGTTTTGTTAAAATATTTTACTGTGTCACTGGGTGCATCCATTGTGTGTTTTTAAACTGCCCCCACAGTATCTTTACATCACTTGCTCCTCACTCTATGGCAATAGCTATATAATGGAGTCTATGGGCGATCACTGACTCAGATCTCCATTGTCCTTTTGAATACATCCCACAAAATAAATCACTGCGGGTAGCTTAAGTCTTAAGTTCCCCATGTTATCTCCTTCAGCTGCCATCTCTTGAGTAGCCAGGATCACTATTGCCCCCTGCAGCTTTATCTAAACATTCCCTCCATCATTAAACTTTCCAATACTGTAGCTAGGATAAACCTTTTGGTAAATGTTGCCTTTATGGATAAAAATCAATAAACTGGTAGGGAGACTTTAAACAAACTATTCCTAGCTTTTTTTTTTTTTTTTTCCCATGCGATTACTTCAAAGAAACAGCGTTTGGTTTTGTAATGCACACATAATCTAGTCCCTTCTAAATTATTTAATATTCAAAAAATTATTTTTTTTTCTCTTTAACCATTTGTCGCATTATCCTTCGCTGGTGTACAAAATTATTTAATTTCGGAGGATACAGCTGTCAAACATGAAGGCTAATGTCTGAGCACAATCTGCATGCATGCATAACGTACGTACTGACGGAGGATACTGTAGACGCCACTTTTTTTTTTGTTTTTTTTCCCTTTACGGATGTAGAAAAAAGGGAAATATGGTAAACAAAATAAAAATTATAAGTACAGTGGTCAGCCAGACGAAAACCTGAGCGCCAACATGATGGACGTCACAAATGCGCTGCTTCTGTCGCCTTTATTACGCACAGGCCACGGCGCACTCTGGGCGTCTGTCGTAGTGCGTTTACCTCGAGGCCTAAATGGCATCTGTTGCCACCTGCGTGTTGCGTGTGCACTTCGGTGCGCAAGTACTTTGTTGGGCTCTATTGATCACAAATCAATGCTACGACGGACGTTAAACTATGCGGCGACACGGACGTGATGACTGCGTTCGTCTGACGCTAGCCGAAACTGTTGCACTTAAATGAAAATGTATGCAGAGATTGAGGACTGAGTCTAGTGCGATAATGCGACGGGTTTATATTTCATGGCAGAACGGCAAAACTTTTAAATTATTTTTTTTGCGTTGCTTATTTAATTCCTATAGAGAATGCTGTCACCCTAGCCGGTCAATGAAAATGCACAGGCTCCTCCTACAAAAAAAATGCTTCAGATTACCCGAGACACATAGGACCTAGCTATATTTATTATTTTTTTGTCTTGGGGGGGGGGGGGGCTTCCATTGCTCGATTGGCATTTATTTTAACTGAACTGTCTTCTGCAATAACAGGCATTACTTCCCGAAAACAGCATATTGTCCAATGCCTTGAACTGGGGAGTCCGTATCATGCATGTTGATGGTAAGGCATAAAATATTGAAATAAACAATTTACACTAGATTTTTCGTTTTTAATTTTGCATGGAAGTATACCAAATCTTTAAACCCATTGTTCTTGTCACCCATTTACTTTTATGATGTGGAAAATGTATTGTATGTTTAAAACCATTTCATCTTTTGAAGAAATCACGCTTGCACACATCTTTCAAAAATGGTATGATTTAAAATGGCATAATCCTTATGTTGTGGCTATTTCCTTCCTTCACGGAGTTAATATTTGTGTTGCCAATAAAGCATGCAAAGGTTTAGAAGTAACCTGTAATATAATTCTTGGTTTTGTAATATTTGCGTGGACCCTTGAAAAAAATCATCACTGCACAAACTAGTAGTGATGGCTAACCTCTGCACAAAGCTAGGGGACTTTATTTTTCACTTTAGCCTTGGCCACCCTTTAGAGTTTACTCTACAGCAGTGTTTCCCAAACCTGTCCTCGGGACCCTCTAACAGGCCAGATTTTATAGATCACCTTGGGGAAATACAGCCTGAATCCTGCAATAACTGAGCAGCAAATCAGATCACCTGTGCTGTGCTTCAGATATCTGGCAAGGCAGAGGGTCCCAAGAACAGGTTTGGGAAACCCTGCTCTACAATTTGCTGCAGTCCATAAGGTTACTCATTATTGAACTGTTGTCATTCTTGTTTCATTTTTAAATGTTAAAACATAGAAATATCTTGTTTTAGAAGCAAAACTCCTTATAGAGGTGCAGAAACAATTTGGTCTAAAACCGAAAAAAGAGCAAACCCAACACTCGGCAGCGCCACCACGTCCATCACAACTGACTGCCAAAAAGGTATGTGAGCAGTGAGTAACAAATGACTGTGCTGCATTGGTGTGTTATTTGCTTTTGGTTTAGCGACTCTGGGGCCATAAGGGATTGAAAGCAAATCTATTACTTTATTGCCCTTTTTATGCAAGTCTGTAAGGTCTAGTGAGGAGCTGTGTTTTCTGAAGTATCAAATGAGTGGGGTAAATATTGCTACACAGAAAGTAAATGGGTAGAACTGTTAGATTTTCTTTTTCCTAAATACACTAAAATTTGTGATTTTATATATTTTTGTTTTTTTTTCCTTCCAAGCTCTCGCCTAACAGGCCAGGTTTGCCAGATATCTGAATCCCAGCACATGTGATAGGATCTCCTGCTCTGGGATTGCAGGAATCGGTCTGCATTTCCCCAATGTAATCCTTTAAAATCTTTGGTCAACTGGCTCAACACTGTTCTGCCAATTTCACACCTCTCAATGCGTGCCCCTAGGCAGTAAGTCAGCTGTCCAGTGTAAACAGTCTTCCAAGGATAGGAAAGGCCTTGGCTTTGGACAGCTGAATTGGTGCACAATGACATTGGGATGGGAGGGGGAATATTAAGCTCAAAGTGAATTTGTAAAATGCAAGTTGTCATGGTGGCTAGATTGTTTAACACAATTTACGGGTGTTTTTTTTTTTTTTTTTTTTTTTTGTGGGGGCCATCACTTGTTTCAGTGCTTCTAGTACAGGGCTCGACAAAACCTGGGCACCATGGCGACTGGAAGTGTTGTCCTGGGTTTGGATCCATACCCACCCTCCGATACCTATACCAGAAGCCAGCCCAGTGCTGGGTTGCTTGGACAGTATGCGGGGGGCTGTCGCGTTCCAGCAAGTGGCTGCAGGCAAAGGTTGTAAGGTGGCCACTCGGTCCCCCAAGCGAGCTCTTAGAGGTCGTGAGAGGAGAGCGCGTCTGGAGGACCCTGTGACTGTCTTCCAACCTTTTGCCAGTGGCTGCTTGCTGGATAGCAGTGCCGGGAGGGGGGTGTTGGTGGAATGCTGTTATTGCAGACAATGCATTCTGCCAGCTGTTCATATCTTCATTTCAGATTTTTGACTTTGTATACCTAATTGTATACAAAGTATTTTACCAGGAAGGATACATTGAGATTTCTCGTTTTCAAGTATGTTCTGGGTTATATAAATATAAACGGTGTGTCTGGCCATACATTTCAATATTATAATTTTAAATTGGACAGGCTTTCGGCAAAATCCTAAATTTATTGGAAACTGTCACATGACATTTGAGTGGGGAGTACCTTTTCAGTTGTGGAAAGTAAAGCATTGTTAGTCTGAAGAAAAAAACAGCTTCTAGATTTTAAGCAAACTTGTCAAGCCCTGTCAAATCTATGGATGTCTTTGACCCATGCATATAACTTTTTTCTTTAAATTGCAGCGCAGAGGACCCTATCTTAAGCAATTAGTAGGTAAATATATATTTTTGATGCTCTGCAATTTTATTTTGGCGCCTTCCTAAATTAAGGGAAAGACTAATGGAATTTCTGTGGGTTTCTTTACTCAGGACAAAAGCTGGCAAAACCGTATCTTAAAGTGGAAGACAATGAATGGTAAATGTTTACTCAATCTGGCTTTAGACACTATATATACTTTTTGATTGTGGGACATCTCCATTTTCAATCTCCAGTATGTTTTTGGCTTTTAATAATTTTGTGTAATATTCACAGTAAAAAGCGCTAGAATTGGTTTCCCCACAAAAAAGGAGTGCAAGAGGCTAGATATGGAGCCCCACGCTTGTCCCCCCTACTGGCGGGTACACACGTGTGTCTCTAAAGGTTTCCTGTGGCTGTCTCTGTATGATTGTTGATGCCGTTTTTTTTATAATGCGGTCTGCATTTATGTCATTCCCATGACCATTGGGATGGAATAAGTGTGTACATCCATTTTCTGAAATGTCTGAGGCACATTTTCCAAATTAAGGCTAATGTCAGACGAACGCAGTCGGAGCGCTCTCTGTGTGCGTGCATAACAGATGGATGTACCTATGGCAGATACTGTAGACACCACACAGGTTTTATTTATTTTTTTGACGGATGTACAAAAAAAGAAATATGGAAATTAAAAGACATACAGTCAGCCAGAGCAAAAGAAAACTTCTGAGCGTCAACCTGATGGACGATGCAAATGCGCTGCGTCTGACGTTGGGTCATCATGTACACAGGACGCTACAAGGATGCGGCGCTCTCTGGCGTCTGTCGTTAAGGCCTAAATGGTGTCCATTGCCACCTGCGTGGTGCGCGCGTACATCATGTGTTTATCTAATGATCACAAATCCATGCTACGATGGACGTTAAACTGTGCGGCGACACAGACGTGATGATTGCGTTCGTTTGACGCTAGCCTTAAGTGTGCATATACATGCAGATGTAGTAATATCTATACAGCATACTTCACCCTGAGCCAGAACACTTTTTCAGATCTTTTCTATATATGTGAGCTTTTATTAACGTCTGAATTTTTCTAATAAAATTGTGAAGAAAAAATATATTTTACGGATTACTAGAACATACTAGAATACATTAGAATTTGGTTTAATCAAACATGTTCTTCCTTCTACCTTTTTTGGGTAATTAACAGTGAAATGTAGTGAGCTCTAAGAAATGAAGTTGTTTTTTAATTGGTGTCTGTGGACCCAAATCTCACCTGAAGAGGGGGGGGGGGTGTCCCCTCATGGACAGGCATTGTATCAGACCTTAGCTGCATTTCTCCCCCCCCCCCCTTCCCCTTTGTACATTTCTTGCGCCATCAGGCCACATGCACCCGACTACTTCGTGTACTCTATTTCCCCTCACCTAGCGTCACCCCCTCTCCTCTTAGATCTTAAGCTCTCCAGGGTGCTCTCTCCTACTGTTCTGTGTTTTAACTTGTATGTATATCTTTAGTCCGACGCATCCATTGTACAGCACCATGGAACATGTTAGCGCTTAAATAATACGTGCAACTGTTACTAAATCTAATTCGGAGGTTTGGTCATGAAGGAGTTTCTGTGGCTGTCTTCATATGATTCATGCAGACATGGCTGTGCCCTTTAACAGTAAGACCGCCCTGGTTTACTTAATCTTGTGATCTTACGGTAACATATTGGGGGTTAAACCTTTTGGTGGCGGACTTGCAACCTGCATCTTGCTGGTTAACTGAGACCAACGACTTGTCCAGCATTGGTGTATGATTTGCATTGTGTATTATATAGTAAATCGGTACAATTTTAAGGCAATATTAATTTGACTAAGGGGGCAACCCATTTTTCGACCTAGAAGATAAGTGAAGTTTTTTTAAAATTTAACTTTTAATGTAAAATAAAACGTACAAAAATAAACTTTAAACTTTCATGCTTTCATTCATTACTCCTTTCTCAGGTCAACAGTGATTGTTGTATCAATTGTCAAATGGCCAATATACCTCTTAAACCTATCAAGGGTTACCACTACACAACACGATGGTATTGGTTGCGTGATGCAGTAAATAGCTCTAATGCTGTTGTGTTTTACGTATCACCTTCCTAAGTTATAACCTTCCAATTTTGGAAGAACCCTTCTAGGTGACCCGTATTATAAACACAATTCTAATTGCAAGAAGAATTAGTAGAATACTTGGAATAAATTAAATGAGGTTCAGACCTCAATATGACAAACTTGTGATTGTCGCTTAACATCCAGAGTATTACCCAGGAAAGCTAGAATGTGACGGTCTATATATAATCCTTTCTGATAGGGCTGTGCAATTAATCGCAATCGAATTGCGATTTCCGCCCCTGCGATTTCTAAATCGCATAAGGCTGCGATTTTCGTGATTTTCGGCTGTAACTTCCGGCGGACTTGAGGCGGCATGGTGCTTTGGGCGCTCGCAGGGGGAACCACGTGACGAGCCGCGTTCTCGCGGCTCATCACATGGTTCCCCCAGGCGAGCGCCCAAGCTCCATGTGCCGGTGGAAGTTAACAGGGAGCCGAACACGTGGCGCACAGAACACAGCGGCGCACAGAGGTGAGCTGCGGCTATCCACGAGCTGGATCAGTATCCATGTGCTGGGGGCAGTAATATATATTACTGATGAATCCTGATGCAAGTCCACGGATAGTGGACTGAAACGTCGATCCCTTTGTCTACAATAAATTCAAGAAACTCTGTGAAAAAGACCGTGAGTGCCGTCCATACTTCGTGTATACTTTATCAGAGCCGGATGGGCACCGGGCTAGGGGTTTTTCCAGTTCATGAGTGCAGGATATATTCTACGTATATAATATGAGTTTTATTGCTGTGGATTCTGTGATACGCTCATACACACCGCACATTGCTGTGAGTTTTATTACTGTGGTCACGGAGGAGCAATGTTATATCCTTTTTTTAAATTTTTCTTTTCTGTAGGTGCGTTTATAATTAATAGATTTAAAAAAAATTTGATTAAATCGAACAGAAAATTTGTAATCAGTACTACCCTACTATGTAGCATGTTTGAAAAAGCAACAATTACCGCAATCGCAATATTCATTCAAAAAATCGCAATATGATTTTGTCAATATTGCACAGCCCTACTTTCTGATATATGTATGTTCATATGTATATCTATACAATGCCCTGGGACTATGAACAGTACACTGAGATGAGTTTGGTATGAGCAGTAACCGTTCTACTTGGTCAATACAGTCATATACGATAATTTGTTCATCGTATATGACTGTATTGACAAAGTAGAACGGTTACTGCTCATACCAAACTCATCTCCGTGTACTGTTCATAGTCCCAGGGCATTGTATAGATATACATATGAACATACATATATCAGAAAGGATTATATATAGACCGTCACATTCTAGCTTTCCTGGGTAATACTCTGGATGTTAAGCGACAATCACAAGTTTGTCATATTGAGGTCTGAACCTCATTCACTTAATTCCAAGTATTCTACTAATCCTTCTTGCAATTAGAATTGTGTTTATAATACGGGTCACCTAGAAGGGTTCTTCCAAAATTGGAAGGTGATACGGAAAACAGCATTAGAGCTATTTACTGCATCACGCAACCAATACCATTGTGTTGTGTAGTGGTAACCCTTGTTGGGTTTGAGAGGTATATTGGCCATTTGATACAATAATCACTGACCTGAGAAAGGAGAGATTGCACTATGAAAGTTATTCTAAGATTTTTGTACGTTTTATTTTAAATTACATTAAAGGTTAAATTTAGAAGATAAGTGAAGTTTTGTCTGAAATGTAAATTTTTTTTTTTTCTTTCTTCCCTAGTCAATACCTTCCTACCTACTTGACGAAATGTACCCTAACATCGTTTCAAAGGCCTAAATGCAGCCGTCCTGCTAAAGTGGCAAAGAAAGCCAGTGTTCCTAAAGCAATCGCAACAAAGAACAGGTTTGAGAATTTAAGTTCAACTCCTCTCATTCCCCAGCACCTGTCTCATAGCTTTGAGTTTCCACTCAACTGCTGGAGGTGTGGTCTTTGTCGTCGTCCCCCCCCCCTTTTTTTTTTTTTTTCCTGTTTAACACATCCCATCCATGTCTTGTAAGCGGTAACACGCTCCCATTGAGTTTGTCAGGGTTTTGTATGCTCGGCTTGTGCCCTCCTGAAAAGGTTGTTTACTGAAGCTGGTCAAAGCCAGCCCGCATCTACTTCATTTTGGTTTTATAGGGGTGACTGCACAATATCTGTAGCTCCTGATTTTATGGGGTGGCTTTTTATTTATGTTTTTGACACCTATTGGTAGGTATAGTAAGGACAACTGAACTTCCTTTTGTCCTACGTGTCTTTTAAAATCCTTTGGGTTAAGGGAGCAAAATCTGTGTCCTTTCTATATTGGCTCTGCATGTCGGCACACTTTTGTAAAAACGTGTGTTGCTTCAGCTTTCTAGCTTCTGGGTGCACATGCAAACTACGGTACATTTCTTGTTCTTAAGATATATGCAGTTTCCATTTGATCCCCTTATTTCTTGCATCCTCGCCTGCTGCTCTGGCACAGGATTTTGATGCTCCAGAATTACCTAGAGATGGGAGGGGGGGGGGGTAGCTTAGATGAGCAACTTGTCAGTTCATACATGGATGGTGCCATCTTCACTGGGATCCGCTATCTTGGGAGTGGTTGGAAAACCAAAGCTCTTTATTCTGTGTACTTTGTTTGGTTTTTTTTTTTTTTGTGTCCCTCAAAGGCCAGGCATAATTGCCCCATTAGTTATTTATGTAGAAAGTCAATCCAAATGAGTCAATGGCTGTACTTCAAACTTGGGTTTAAATTGACATTAAGATACCTGATACTCCATTCATTTTGAACTTGTAGGATGGACAAACTGGTATGATCAAGAGGATTTGGGTCTCGAACCCTGTCCCTTTTAGGCTAGGGTCAGATGAGCGCATTTTGTACGGACGTACTTTCTGACTGACGACAAGGTAGTGGCCACACAGTCCGTTTTTTTCACTGACGGATTTTTTGACTGATGTAGCAGGGAAAATAAATTACAATGAAAAAACATTCTGTCCGTCAAAAATGCTGGACGTATAAATGCAGTCTGCAGACCACGTTCCATCACTCACACACAAAGCTATGCGGACGTTGTGGACGTGGCGCACTCCGCACGTCCGTTCTAGCAGTATTACGTTCTTGCCTAACCTGCGTCCGTTTGCAGCGTCCGTCATGCCTCCGCACTTCTGTGCGGACGTACTTCGTGTGTGGGGCTTCATTTAACACAATTGTATGCTATCACGGACGTACTTATGTGCGGCAACACGGACGTTAACACTGCGCTCGTCTGACCCTAGCCTTAAGGGTATGTGATGTCCCATCTGTAGCTGACATCAAAGTGTTTTTTTATTTTTGTAGTGACAAAATCCACGTGATTTTTTTTTTTTTTTTTTATGCACAAGTGATCTGTGGTCACCTGTTATGTGAAGTATCAATTGTAGGCCTGAGATATTGTCTCAATGACCAAACTTGAAACTAGTCTTTCCTATTCTGATCATCTTGCAGTGAATCTGGAGGTTTGCCTTTTGTACAAAGTGGAGGAGTCTCATCCTTTTCATTTTCCAAGCTACATCCACCCTGTGCTAAAACGTTTATATTTGAAAGCTAACATTTTTCTTTGTTGCATAGAAATGAAGACTGGAGACTAAAAGCCCTGAAAAAGAGTGGGTATTGTGAATGCTGTCTTGAAAAGTATGATAACTTGGAAGCTGTAAGTATCAAAGCTGGCCAGTGTTGTTTTTATTTTTTGTCAGTGCATAAGAGTTAGATATCAGCTTTCAACTAAATGGCGGTTTGCGCCTACTTCATCCTCCAAGCTTCCTTCAGTGATGTATTTGATTTGCTCAGTGGTTGGACTTTGTGGAACTTGGGAAAATCACACAGGTATTCTTTGCAATGTAACATTTGAAAATAATGGTTGTGCATGCAGTGTCCCCTTCTGAAGTTCTGGTGTTCAGTTTAGAGCAATGCTTCATAAGCCCATCTTGGAGACCCACTAACAGGCCCTATTCTAAAGGCCTCGTTTCCCAAACCTGTCCTCGGGACCCTCTAACAGGCCAGATTTTAAGGATCACCATGGGGAAATGCAGACTGAATCCTGCAATCACTGACCAGCAGTGATTGTTGTATCACTTGAGGACATGTTTGGGAAACGCTGTTCTAGGGGTTACCATTCACATGCAGACTGAATACTGCAACAAATGACTCCTATCTTAACCTGCCCACAGGTCTGACCCCAGCACAAAACCTGACAAGAGTTTTGCAGAGCAGAAGGAATGTCAGAGTGCACGTTCCTTCCACTCGATGCCTGTCTGGCCACCTCGCTGTGTGCAGTTAGTGCTATGGAGGATCATGTTTTGCAGCCCCGTCAACGCGCGTCCTAGTACTCTGACAGGGAGGCTTGCTGCACAGACGCTGTTGCGTGCATCACAGCATGTTGCCGGCCCCGTCACGTCAATACGGGCGCACATAGTGTGTTCGTCTGACCCCCCCAGCCTAAGATGCTGAGTTGTAGCCTGTACCCTCTTGTGTATAATATATAATTATTTTATTTTTTTAATATTGCAGAAGCAATCTGCACATCACAGCAATTCAAAGAACTGCATCCCAGAGCTCCTGTGCCGCATTTTCCCATATGCAGCAAGGAACTCTGGGTAAGATATGCAAATGAACGGTCTCCCTTTTATTGCATCCTCTGTCTGTTGGATTGAATGATTTGATATATCAAATTATTCCCTTGGAAGCAACATGCACGCGCCTTAAAGAAAATAATCTGTGTAAAATGAATTGACACTTTTAATTCATATAAACCTTAAAACTATGTTCATAGTTGGTCTTGTTCATGGTATACTTTATCAGGCACTTCAATCTCTAGCCCCACCAGATGTTTCTGAAATACAACCCACATGATTCCCTGGCCACCTATTGCCTTTAAAGAATTCTGGAAATTGTAGGCAATAAACATGGGGGGGGGGGGGGTAGATCCCTGCTCTGGATACATCCAGCCACATGGTGAGAAGTACCTATTTAATGTAGATGAGAATAATGCCAAATTGGATTTGTGTTGAGGCTTGGTCATTCACTGACTTGTCTAATGCAACTTTTTTTTTTTCCCCCCCCCCCCCCGCAGCATGTTTCCAATCAGAAGCATAGAAGATTTGCTGAAGGGCCATATTACCAAAATGTTGATTCGCTAATCGCTGCATTCGAATTTGATTTTGTGGAGTGGCCAAGATTCAGAAAACACTGCCAATGGTAATGGACGTAGTGCATTGTCTTCTCTTACCCTTGTTTAACAGGTTTGGGGCACTATTGCACTCTTCGCGCACAATTTTTTGCACGTGCGCAAAAACGCATTAACCTGAGGGTGAAAAACCCTTTGCGCTGAACATCGTATTACAATGTTCACGCACAAAATGCGCGTCAACGTCTTGACGCGAGTGACCCTGCACAAGTACGTGCGCGCATCCCATACTTAACATTGTGAACGCAAAAGCATTCGTGCGCTGGTACGCAGATGGTATTACAATCGATGCGCAAATTTTAACGTCTTAGGCTAGGGTCAGACAAAAGCATTTTTCCCCGTGAAAAAGTGCGTCCGAACGCATTGACGTATTTTTTTCACAGATGCGCAAAAACGGTCAGACGACACGCATTTTCGGGCGTGATTTTGTACGGATCGTCAATAAAACTCTTTTTGCGTTTGGACGTTATGTAGGCTGGACATTAGCAGCGTCTGACATGTCCTAATCACGCAAACACGCTGCTATGCCGCAGCTGCACACTCAGTACGTCAGTACTAGCGGTTCAGCGTTCTCAGAAAAATGCGTTCAAATTCCACTTGCATTGCACGGCCGGACTTTTGTGCGGCCGTACATCGTATATTGGCCGTCATTGCCCATCATCTGCTGCTAGTGCGGCCGTAATTATGTGCGCCAGAACGCACGTTAAAAGTGCGCTGGTCTGACCCCAGCCTTAAAAGCAGGTGGTAACGGCAAATCTGAACATCCTGGCCGAACCCAAATACACCAGCACAGAATAAAAAATACAGCACAGCACACTAGAATTACATTCTACACATACCCAAACAATAAAATAGAGAGGTTGAGCTTGTTTTTATTATTGCTGCAGCATATATACTCAGATTTTGACAGGCGCAAAAACTGAACGGGAGACAATAGTGGTTCTTAATTCTGATTGGCTGAATCGTGTGAAAAAAGTCTGCCCACCGATTTCTGCACGCAACGTTAATGCGCGTGATATTTTCGGATGGATGAAAAAAATGCCCTCGGATCGTAATTCCCACGTTAACGCGTGTAAATTAACGTGTAACGCTACACGCAAAAAAAATTGCGATGCGCAAGTAATGTAATCGAGCCCTTGGTGTTGTCTTTGGGTTATCCTTCACTTCTCAGTCACTAACCAAATCTTGGCATTTTCAAATAAGAAATATTGCACGCTCCCCTTTTTATAACCAAGGGCTTCACTAAAATACCCAGTCAAGCTCATTTCTCGAATCAACCACTGTAACCCTCTGAAAATTGACCTTAAAATGTATCCCTGACAGCTTATCCCTACATAATGAGCGCCTCTGCTGGACTCCTACCTCAAATCCTGCATCTCTCACGCCTTGTCTCATTTTTAGACTCGCCTTGTCTCTGCATTGTTAGACCCATGTATGGTCCCTTTTTTTTTTTTTCCTGCTTTCGTACCTTATTTAATCTGGACATTTTTATTAGGAATTTTTACAAATTTTCTTCTGCTTTCTCCCTATAGCATAGGAGTACAGGTACCAAGAGTTCCTCTACAGAATTGCGAAGCACAGTACATTTCACCAATTGAATACATGGAGGTAGACATTATCAGAGTGGCTAATCCAGGAGGACCTCATTCTGAGGTGCATTCGTTGGATAAAACCAGTAATCACTCAGTAACTGCAATTTGCCCTCCTCATCCTGGTGTTATGCTGAACACCAGTCGTATTACGGACTCTATTTCTTTACAACCAGAGAACAATGCTGCACCACTGGTTTGTTTCAGGCCTGGGTTACCATTATCTGTTGGTGATGAAGAAATGCTTTCTGTTGCCAACGTTGGAATCGCCTCTCCTGTGAATGAAAGACTTGCACAGGATGCTGTCGCTTTCAAAGTGTCGGAGCCAGAGCAAGCTGCAAATCTCCAGAAGCTTGGCACTGAGTCAATGGATGAAGTCCGTGCATCCCTTGTCTACCCTTCTGGGTGTGTTACAACACCAGACATGGATTCAGGATCTGCGGCTTTATCACACAGGACTGCACAGGGTTTGCCAAAAGAGACAAATGAATGCAAAGCAAATCCAGAGGACTCATTGCTTCCAAATCAACTGGTGAGCCCAGTCGCCCCACAGTCTGAGGGCTCAGATTCCAGAAAATTGATCAGGAAAGTGAAGACGTTGAAGAGAAGCCGAAACACGGAGAGTCAGCCTTGCACCCCTACATACTACAAGGTATCTGTTATACAGAAAGCGGGTCCATGCACTGCTCAGGACAGTCTATTGAAATTCTTTGAATCTAGCAACAAGGATTCAGAGTTCTTTGGCTTTACATGCGACTCTGTGGAATCCTCCTCCTCTAAAGACCTGGATAATATGACTCCGTCAGACTTGCCGATACAAGGTCTATTCTCCTACACAAGCTCATCGTTCTCAACATTTGAAGGGTTTTGAGTTTTTGGACTTTATTTTTAACACAAAACTTTTAATTTTGTGTCTTGCATTTTTATCAACTTAGCAATGCAAATTTCAGGTGAATTTATTCAGTATGCAAACACTGTGCAGATGTGTGTGTGTGTGTTGTGTGTGTGTATAGTATATATATATATATAATATATATATATATATATATATATATATATATATAATATATATATATATATAAATTTTTTTTTTTTACCTCTACCTAGTGTCTTAATGAATTAGATGAAATATCACAATATATGGGTAAGTCCATATTAATAAAACCTGGTAAAGGAAAAGTTGTGATTAGCATTCCTTGTTGCTCGCTGCAAAAAATGTACCGCGCAAGCTGACACTATGCAAAAAAATCTCCATTAAATGTGTTTAGAGGTAGATGCTAGACACCATATCAATTATTTTGTTTAGTTTCCCTAAAATCTTTATTCAGCTTATGCTGGTACAAGGAGAATTTTGGAAATTTCCGACTGAGGCGGCTTGCAGGATGCAAGCGAAACGCATCTCAGATTTTTATCTGTTATTTTATTACATTTTATTAAATTTTTCATTTATTTATCCGGTCTATCGGAGGTTGGACCCCTCCCTCTGAGAAGCTAGAGGTCCGCAGGCTATATTTACAGAGCCATCGTTACAGAAGGCTCTGAACCACGTGAGTTGATCACTATTGGGTTATATCAATGTGCTAGTGATAACGCACCATAGCGATGCACTTTTTTTTTTTTGAGGTATATGCACCATTACAAGACCATCTGAGGAGATCCATATGTGGGTGAGGTACCCCTTTTTATTAAGAGACCTACAGGCGAATTGACACGAGCCAAGTGTTACTTATCCAACTGTATTACGCGATCAGATTTTCGTTTCTCCTTTTTAGGATATATATTTTGGTACAGAATTTCTGAATGGGAAGCTCCAACCCCATGCTAACACATATATAAGATGTATAACTTGGCTTATATTCTATTGCGCTCCCTATGAGATACATCTTGTATGTTTTTGTTTGTAAATTTTTTTGAGGTGAAGGGTACGCCTGATTAGGTGAGCAGCAAGAACGATTCTAGTTCTCCTAATAAATCAAATAGCGCCGAGCACTTTGAACAATTTGTTCTATTTCTTTTAGGGCTGCAACTAACATTCTCATAATCGAGTAGTTGGCCGGTGTTTTTATTTTATAGATTTATTTTTTTTCATAAGCAATTTGCGTAGTGTACATAACTTTGTACGTACCTACGCAATTTGTGTATGAGTGCTTGGTCAGAGGGATGGGTTGATGCTGCATGCGCAGCTTAAGCCCATGTTTGCTTTTTCAAATGAAATGGCTACAAGCACTTGGTCATAGATGATGTCAGCATGAAATCTGGGTTAATAAGCTAAATTGGTCAGGGTGCGTAGTGTGTTTTTTTTTTTTTTTTTTTTAATAATTTAAACTGAGTGGGAGGAGGGACTGGAGGAGGAAGGGAGTGACTGCTCAAGTGACTTGACCCAAGACTGGATCTGAGGTGAGGTTTGGGGAAAGGGACCAGACCAAAGAGGGTGGGGTGGAGGCACAGGACTCCAGCTTCAAGTAACGGCAAAACAGACATACAGCTTCTTCACCCAGTGGCAGTATCCTATTTTGTGTTCTAAACAAACTGGTTGTATCTGACATAACCCTAGAACTAAATTGTACCTTGGAGAAGACGCGCCGCTGCTTTACTATCAGCTCCGACGCTGAGGTTATTTACGTTTTTAACTCAGTCTGACTCTAAACAGTGTGTGCAGTACAGGACAATTAATCGATTAATGAAAATGGTTGACAACTAAGCGATGATTAAAATTGTTGTCAATTGTTTCGGCTCTAGTCTGAAGTAAAAACTGGCTCCTAGATTCACAGCAAAATTGTTCATCACCTAATGACTGCGAATATGGGATTTACAGTAGAACCTTGTCAAAAGGTGAGATACATTGTGCTGGTGACAGGCTTAAGCAATTTATGGCCATATGTTAACTAAATTCCCATCATTTAACAGTTTAGGGTTAAAAACCTTGTTAGGTGTGCTCTCCTCCCTGGTTTTGTTGAGCTGGAAAAAAAAAAAATGTTGTCTAGCTCAACCAAAACAGTAAGTCCCAGTTCAGCACCTTCTCTATAATCTTACACAGCTATTCAAACGTAATCTTGTGACAGTAATGATGCCAGAATACAGTTTCTATTAAGCGTATGGAACCCTGCTGTGCTGTGTTTATAAATACAGGCAGCCTGCATTACATGAAAATAATAAACGGTGCTGAGAGGTGGTGACTTGCAACCTCTGAATGTAATGGTCAGGGGCAGATGTACTAATATTGACTAATTTTGTTATGTAGAGCATTAATCGAGCCAAAATCGGCTATGGGAAAGGCTTGCACGACATTTTCTTTTGTGCATCCCTGCTCACCTTTCTGGTTTTTAACCTGTCGGTGCCAGAGAGCTACAGCATGCCAGTGGTTTTGGGTTTCCATTCACTCACCAAATGACCGGTCACTTATACTGGTGCCCGTACTCCGTCTTGTTCCTTGTTAAACTGAACAGCCAGTAGGGGGCGATCTTGACATCCTTGATGCCTAGCACAGGAAAGTGTGTATTTTTGTTTGTTTTGAAGAGACTGGAGGAGCAGACTGTCACATAGCTGAACCTGTACTAGACACTAGTGATGCCTAGTAACTTATTCCTAACACTGTGGCCGCCTCTGCCCCCGTGTCCTCACTTCTCTAAATGTCACATGCCTGCATGCTAGCGGCTCCATTCCTGCCAAATAGACATGTGCAACTTGTCAGCGTGGTTGGTGGCATTGGGCAATGTTGAATTGTGCTCCTGATTGAGTCCTCATTTGATAAAGTACAACTTTCAGCCGTTCTTTTTGGCACCTACTCTTAGAGAATGGAGCCCTGATTCTGCTGCCAGTAATACCGTCTTGGCTGCAGCTTTGTAGGAAGGGAACTTACTGTTATTTCATTGAATACCTTTTACTTTGTCCACCTGCATAATGAATGCAATATAATGAACTGCCACAACTTTCTGCCGAAGTTGTTCAGTCTTCTCGGGCCAAACACCAGTGGAATCGCCAAAGTTACTTGGTATAGTTGTCACCATTACCTCATTCAATGTCATCTAGCATTGTTTTTACAGTTTTCAGTGTTTTCCTAGAGTTCAATGGAACAATATTAAATGTAGAATGGCCCCAGTTTACCTATTACGGAGGTTCCGTTGTGTTTTTTATTTTTATTTTTTTAGATTGTGTAGATGCTGCCTGTCTATACAGTTCACCCTTTTAGGCTGGGGTCAGACGAACGCAGTGTTAACGTCCGTGTAGCTGCACTTTAGTTCCATGGTAGCAGATAATCCTGACCAATGAAGGCCCACACACAAAGTCCACATGGAAGTGCAGACGCCCTACGGACACAGGTTAGCAAGAACGTCGAACTGCTAGGACGGACGTGTGGAGTGCACCACGTCCGCATTACTTTGAGTGATGGAACGTGGTCAGACGGACTGCATTTATACGTCCACCATTTTTGACGGACAAAATGGTTTTTCATATTAATCTTCCCTGCTACATCCGTCAAAAATAACGTCAGTGAAAAAGACGGACCGTGTCCCCTACATTGTCGTCAGTCAGAATACGTCTGTACTGCACAGTCCGTACAAAATGCACTCGTCTGACCCTAGCCTTAGTGTGATAAGTTAATCTAGGACAATGCTTCTCAGCCCGGGTCCTTCAGGTCCCCCCCCCTCCCTCAACAGGCCAGGATTGTGGTGATTGTCACAGACATTGACTATGTTCTGGTAAAAATATTAACTGCACACCGCTGCTCTTTATGGCCGGCATGGCTTAATACCCTCTTTTGGAATAAAATTAAGATCTGAACGGCCTTTGTGTCAGCCCAGAGGGGCTCATAGTTTGTTATCTCAGTCCATCTACAATTCCAGAGCAAGCTTCGTCCACCATCCAGGTAAGGGGGCTGGCAGCACACTGTTGCAATGCTGGTGGTGTGATGCTGTTCTCTCTGCAGAGATCTGGGCCATGCAAACGAGGGCAGGGACCAGCCTCACCATGCCCTAATGCCAGCACTTCAACTGGTGGAACAGTTTTTTTTTTTTTTTTTTTTCGGAGAATGGATTTTACCAGGAAGGATACATTATGTACCATTAGGTGTCTTGCCAAGGACACTTACTGGAGAGGTTGCTCGCTGGGATCGAACCCATGACTCCACAGGCTCTCTCCATGCAGAGCAGTGACATTACCTCCACCCAGCCGGTATTCTCTTCAGGAATCCCAAACTCCCTACAAGCTGTCCACCTTGCTCTCACTCTGTCCTCCTAACTTTGGGGCAGAGGTCAGTGAAATTCTGAGAGGCTGTTAATCTCCTGGGGCACTTCCACTAACATGTGGCTGTCCTCCTTTCTCCCAAGATCAGGTGCATTAGGTTGGACAAAGGTCAGCAGCACTCTATCCTGATATCAGCTCCTCTGCTGAGTTGTGGGATTTGTGCCGGAATCGTTCTCCTCCGGTCCCTGGCTCTCCAGATACCCCCTTGCAAGATCAGCCCAGCCTCCGAGTTGCTTGGAGCTCAGTGCCTCGAGCAGCCTGATCTGCTTGATCTGACCCTCTGCCTTGGAGCCTCTTTGCATTTCCAGAAGACTGCTCTGTGCCTTCTGAGGTTGAGTGTAGCGTAGTTGGAGACACCAGGCGAGCTGTATGTTCCAACAGGATTCTCTTTATGGAAGATTTCACCGGATATTTATACAAAATACAGCAATGCACATTCAAACTTCACACCCATCCCAACAGTTCTGATTGTTTGGGTCCGAGACCACTGCAGGTTTCCTTCAGGTCCTCTTCAGTTATAATTTGCATACCAAATGGTGAACATGTACCTAAAGTCTCTATTTACATTGTCAGTTATACAATAAACATTCTTTTAGCCTTTAGCTCACACGGCATTTACATTATCTATTCTAAAACATCAGATTAAAGACAAACACTATCCCAGACTTCTTGAATCAAACCTGCAGCCAGATAAGGGGGAAAGCCCTGTTGCAGAAATTACACAGTAGTAAAGCTTGTTTACTGGCTACACAAAAACACATTTACCTACAGGAATATAAGTATTTAAAGCTGCGCAATTTACACTAAACTAAAACTAAACAATGTAAAATATATTTAAAATCACACGATATAAATGAACATAAAGTCTCTTGGGGTTTGGAGCGCTACGTCCGTTCCATGACAGGATTCTCCTGAGGCTCCTCCATTAACTTCCCTAGCGTTCCAATTCTGACATTTTATGTCAGAATCTGAATTTATTGGGCCTCTAGCGGTATTCGAGTGTGGCTTGGGGTTAAATGTATTGCTGAAAGCAGTAACCTCAAGCCACACTCAGGCTGCCGCTGTATACGTGGGACAGAGAGGGAGTACAGGGACAGGTAATGTAGTCTCCTCCAGTGATCGCGACATCATACTTCCTGACTCCCTTCTCTAGAGAAGGGAAGCAGAACACCGTGATCGCAGAGGTCAGCGATGGAGCGCAGGGATAGGTATGTATACAGCCCAAGTGTGGCTTGGGAATACCACTTTTGGCAATGAAAGTTAACCCCGAGCCACACTCGGGAACACCATCAGGGAGGTTAACAAAATTTAGGTTGTTGACCTCCTAAGATAGCTGCCACCACAAGTTGGGGATCTGAGGCAGCTGTTCCACATCCTGAAAGTGCCGTGAAAAGGGTTTCAATCTTCCCCAGAACTCCAGAGTCTATTGCTGGCCAGACAAATCCAGGCCTTCAAGCTCCCTCAGCTATCCTTGGTTGTGAGCACACTGAGGCCCATCTGGGACATTTGCCCCGCTTCCCATAAAATTGCCAGTGGGGACCTTTGTCTCGCCCACTGTCGCAAGGCAATCCTCCCTTAACAGCACATAACCGTCCCTCTGGATCACCTCGGTGCAGACTGCAGTCCCATCCACCATTGTTGGGCAAAAACTCTCTACTGCATGAAGACAGAGGCATTCTGCCTCCTTGTCAGGTCTTCTGCTGACACTGCAACACGGTTCCAATTCAGAGGATCCAGAGCCTGCTGCTGCTTTGGAGAGTCTCTCTAAATCCGCCGGCAGATAAAATCCCTCTGTCCCAGCTCATCCTTTGCTCGGCCAGCGCCTCTTGCAATCGGCGGTTAAACTCTGCTGCCATAGCTCCTGTTCCATCCACAGCAAAAGGTCCCCAAAATCAGGACGCAAATCCTGCCAGCCGTGGTGTTGCCATGTTTCCGATTTTATATGGTTTGGCCAATGTCAAATGCACCACTCCTCCAAATTTAGGGTTCGGCTCCTATTTAACCAGAATTTCCAAACCTAAAACTGGAGCACGGAATTCAGCCATGGCCGTATTAGAAGTGCCTTTTATTCAGGTCCCGTTTCTGTTCGTCGTCACTCATCGTTCCTATACACTGTGTATCTGAACCTCCCCCCAATAGGTGTTCAAGGATAATTCTTGACTTTCAAAATTAACGACGAGATATCTGTGCAGTGGGGACTGTAAACATTTCCCCTCAAAGCAAGACTTCTTTTATTTTTAGGGGGGGAAAGGGGCTGCAATGGATGGACAGTGATTTAGACATACTGCCGTCGCAGTAGGTTTACATTCTTTGCAGCGATGGAGAAATTTTATTTTTACAAACCAAGACATATTTCACCTGCAATATAAGAAGAAACGTCTTGCTATTCTAGACACCATGTCTCTCCCCCCAAGAAAATGCCATTAGCTTCCTGGAAGTTACATTGATTAGACGCCGCATTAGGTGCTCAGTCGATGGCAATGTAAGCTTACCATTGCAACTTTAATACCGCAATCCCACTTACTCAGCAACTCCCAGATAAGCTTCGGAGTCTGGCAGCTACTATCAGGGGGTTATACTTGTCCTTTACATTGCTGATCTAGTTTCCACTCTCCATAGCGTTTGAGTAAATCATGTCTTTAGTTGATAAGGGGGGGACAGCAAATAGACCTTGCCCTCCAGTGGTCGACTATACATATCGATTTACTAGGGATACATTTTGGCTGTCAAGCACACAGGTTGCGGTGGTATCATTACGTTTCTTGCCTCATCTCCCCTTCAGTGCTTGTTCCTCAAATCACTCGTAAGTGCCCAAAAATAAACTAGACTCACTCTGGTCTGATTTCTGTTTTGTCACTGAGACCTTCCATTCTAATGTTTCCTGGTCCTCTTTGTTACCGCAGAGAGCAGTCCTACAGGACAGGCCTGCTCTCTGTGCTGCTCTGGTTGATCCGCTGGCAGCGTCCCTTCTTCCTTGAAATATGGTGGTGTTGTCACAGGGCAACGTTAAAACGGAACATCTCAGTATTTTTATTCCCAAAAAACATGAGGCCAGGCTAACATCACTACTGAGGACCAATCTCGTGACTCTGCATGTTGGCCCCTTGAAGCTCTGCTGACGGAGGATGAGCGTGGCAGCACAAGCTCAAAGGGATGAGATCACATTTATTTGACTGGCCAATGCAATGTCCTCCAATTGATGCGCCTTAAAAAAAAAAGTCACATCTACAGAGTCAAATAGAACAGTTTTTCTAGGCGACCGCTTATGATGCTTAAATAACTTTCCTCTGCTTTATGTGAAATCTCCTTTTAATCTCTGACCGCTTTTGTCAATGAATAGGTCATGGTAGATCAACTTGTACTGGCTCTTTATTTATTGGTGCAGTTGTCACTCCTGAGATGCCTTTACCAAAAACAAACCCGTCACAGGTTCTTTTTGGAGAATAAGCAATTTGAGTTAAGCTATGCGAGCCCTTCCTTGTGCATCAAACTCTGGCGATGCTATACCCCAGACACAGGTTCCAAGACTAGAGGTACTCCACGTGTAGTATGCACAATCTTTATTTAGGACGAAGGTGACATTTCACCCGAAGAGGCTGAAAAGGACTCCAGGAGGATTCATATCCCAAGTAAATGATTTAATCCCATAAGAGCAGGCATCAGGTTAGAAAGGATAGGGCCTGCTGCAATGGAGTACATGACAACGGGGCAGGCTTTTGTAATGTACGATCACATTTTGTAACCGAATCCCAATCTTATATCCCTACATCAGGAGTTTTTAAAATCGTTAAAGTGGACTGTTCTGAATTCTGTATGTTGTGTGCCTAATATATATGTTCTGATACGGCAACCACTTGGGATTCTTGGTTCCAGCCAAACAACACTGTCCTCTAGCGTATAAACAGCCATAGACTTGCAGTTGCTGAAATAAGAGGTCTTTTTATTTCATCATGAACAAACCTCACACTTGGATTTGAATCACTATTGCAGAAGCTTAAACAGAAACTGCAAACCAAATCCTAGCTCCGTTAGAGCACATACTAAACATACAGTGATCCTGGCTATCCAGTTAACCTCAAAGAGAATCCATTTGTCTTTAGAAGTGTTACACACACCACCACCCCCCCCCCCCGCCCGTTGGGTATCAGGAGACAAAGGAGGAAAAATATATTCTTAAAATGCTCCTCCAGGTAAGATTAAGTCATAGCGAAAACTATTTACACATCAAAACAAATTACAGAATTGCTTCAGCGCCTTGCCACACTCCCCATATGCAGCAGAGAAATATGGGAAGGCCACAACTTTTTTAGGTTTTTTTACATCAAAAGTCACCGCACCTGTCATGCTAGGCAACCTGAACTCTAGGTGAGGGAGTATATACAGTATAATTGTTTGTGTATGATAAGTCTAATATCTTCTACTGCAGGGTCAGCAACCTTACCCCTCCAGATGTTTCTACATTTCCCTTGAGGCTCAACCAATCAAATGAGTACCTGAGCATCATGGGAGGTTTAGTGTCCAAAATCCTGGAGTGCAAAGGCTGCAGACCCCTGATCTTCTGTTCATAACAACATCAAGTGAACACTTTAGAGGAGTTCTAAACTCTAGAGCAGAATAATGTTTATTTGATGATATTTATTGATAGGGAGGGCGCCCATTCATTCATTAGCTATCAAATTATACCCAGACTAAAAACAAGCTCCTCTCATTCTGTCATGACCATATTCCGTTACATGGCCCTGCTGAGTTACCCAAGTAAAGCCACTTGGAAGGATTAGACGTTCCTTTTCTCGTTTGTTCCTGCACACAAGATTGCGACAGGGATATGGACAAGGAATCGCACTTGGCAATGATCAGCAACATTAATGAAATTAATTCCGCTTTGGCCAGAAAAGGATTAGTTCGTTGTTCTCCGTCTGAGCCTCACTTGATTGGAATCCAATAACCATGAATAAATAATACCCACAAACACAAAAGTACATTCAATTAATTCTTAAATTCTGATTTGGAGAAGAACATTTTATTTCATTCATAGAATATAGAAGCCTATCAGATTAATTAAAATTAAGGTTTTTTTTTGGTTTTTTTTGTTCTTTTCCAACATTTGTCCACTATAAATTTAAGTGGACATGTTGGTCTTTTTAACCACATTAGGAGTTGTATTATGTGTGAGGACCCTGAAATGCGATCAAAAGCAATTTATTAGGTCTCACATTGTCAGGGACCGGCACATCGTTTTGATCCAGCAGCGTCTAAGTGTATTATTATAAGCTTTTTTTTTCCTGTATTGAAGTTCCCCAATTTCTCAGCGCAGTGGTGCCCCTGCCCCCCAGAACACCAGCAAATGTATATGCAAACCGTTTTAGGCTACTCCTTTTAAATCGCTGTTGTTGATGTGTTATATAGCTGTATGGGGTGTGTATAAAGTAAGAATGCATTGTTTCTGCCACTGTTGTCCCCTCATGCTTACCCTACTGTGTGATACTGGGGCAATTCGAAAGCCCTTTGTGGTGTGTCGTGAATATTGACACCGTAGACCAAGGCTGTGAAACGAACAACCTTCCAGATCATGATGCCTACAATTCCCTGAATTCTTTCAGTGCAATAGATGGCCATGGAATCATGGGAGTTGTAGTTCAGAAATATCTGGAGTTTGGCAGCCCTGCCTAAGGCTAGCGTCAGACGAACGCAGTCATCACGTCCGTGTCGCCGCACAGTTTAATGTCTGTCGTAGCATTGATTTGTGATCCAGAGACCAACACACGAAGTACGTGTGCACCGAAGTGCAAACGCACGACGCAGGTGCCAACGGACGCCATTTAGGCCTCGACATAAACACGCTATGAAGGACGCCCAGAGTGCGCCGCGTACCCGTGGCGGCCTGTGTGCGTGATGAGGCGACGTCAGACGCAGTGCATTTGTGACGTCCATTATGTTGAGGCTCAGAAGTTTTTTTGGTCTGGCTGACTGTACTGTACGTTTAATTTTAATTAATTTTGTTTCCCATATTTCCCTTTTTTTTATTTTTTTATTTTTTCCTACATCCGTCAAATAAAACAGACTGTGTGGTGTCTACAGTATCTTCCGTCAGTACGTCTGTCCGTTATGCATGCACGCAGAGTGCGCTCAGACTGCGTTCATCTGACAGCCTAATGCCAGTGATGGTGACCCTTGGCACCCCAGATGCTTCGGAAACTACATGTCCCATGATGCTCAGTCACACATAAGGCCAGCAGAGCATCATGGGACATTTAGCTCAGAAACATCTGGCGTGCCAAGGTTCACCATTATTACAATAAACAAACAGGAAAACACTCACATTCCCTGTGGATGCTCAGGTGTAGCTCCAAAGAAAAAAAAACCTTCATTGATTAAAAAAAGGCCATTTAAAGGAATTGTAGCGCTCACCCTTGGACGAGCCACTGAATAAACCCAGGGATAGTCTCACCGCACTAGGAATTACTATGCACCAGCACTGTTGTGGATTTTTCTATATTATATACTTTACTGATCCCAATAAAGCCACATACAATACACATATACGGTATTTGAATGACAGGAATTCGTAACATGGGAAAAACACACGGCGGAAAAGAAATGGTTAACCCCCTCAGTTCTGGAGTGTAAGTCCCGTGAAATGGCTCAAAAAAAATAATATATATATATATATATGTTGTCTAGGGTACCCGGGTACTGTGTTGAACTGGCCAGTGAACGAAAAGAGCAATCTTCAACTAGTCACCGTTGGGACCCTGTGAACTGAAGCAATATGACCAGTGTGCGTTTTCGTTTCGGAACCGTGGGCCTGGAGGCCTCACCCATCCATCGAACGAACTGTCCAGCACTCGATGCCTCGACCAAAGGATCTTTCTCTGCGTTGAACTGGGACTCTGTGCCAACGAATCTGCTCCCCGCTTGCCGAATCTCCGCAACTGGAACAAACGATCCGCCGCCTGCACTCCCGATCGTTCGTCGAGGCCTCCTAACTCGAGGTCCTACCGGAACCAGCTTGTCCTCCAAATCTCTCAGAGCTGAGTAGGTAGGTCACGGCACGATCTCTGTCCCGATCTCCAGCACGAATAAGACAGCGCCCGCACTCCGGCCTGGTTGTGATCCTTGACAGCTCCAACGTGCGTCCTACACCTCTCGTCGCTCCACTCACACTCCCCGCGCCAAACACGAGGCTGCTGATGTATATCCTCCGCTTATTGACCCCACTTCCTGTCCTCATGCAAAGGGTGCTGGGAGACGAAGTCCGCTTTGTCCAGCATAGTCCACAATGTCTCCAGCACTATCTCCCTCTAGTGGCAGCCATTGTCCAGTACACCAAAGCACATTTGTAAGGCAGCGCTACAGAATTTTGACAGTTAATTTAATTTAAAAATGTGGTTTTCTATTTTTAGAAAGGTGTTCGCATGATTTTCTGTCTAGTATGAAAGGGACACTCTACGCAGTGTGACCACTTAGGGAGGCGGCACACAAGCATACTGTACTGCGTCCGTTACGGATGCACTTTTTCACGGGAGATATTGTGAGTACTGCGTAAAGTGCGTCTAACGTCTGATGTCTCCACGCCGTAGGAAAATACATGGCAGCGTTGTTTCTGCGTCCGTTTAGCTTTTTCAAGTTGATGTTATTTTTGCGTCCATGGCTTTATGCTTTGCCCGTCCGTTAACAATTGCGCAGGTGCTTCGTGTGGTGTGTTTAATTGACTCCTTTATAAAGCTACAACGAACGTCAAACAGTACGGTCAAATGGACGCAAAATGTTTGCTAGTGTGCCGCCGGCCTTAGGCTGGGGTCAGACAAGCACACGTTTTGTGTCTGTCTGACCGCACTGTTTGCTGTCCGTTGTAGCTTTTCAAAGATCTAGAGAAACTGGATGTATCTGGGTTAAAAAATGTCGACGTTTAAAAAAAAAAAAAATCTGCTTGTTGCCTTGTCATTATGGGGTATTGAGTGTATGCTATAGTGAAAACATGAAACAGATTGATACACTTCCAGGCTTTATATTGGCCCCTGAGGTAGAACAGCATATCCTGTAGCGCTTCTGAATCGCATCTGTTGGAAGAGAGTGCTCCTGCAGCTCCGTTCTCCCTGGTGACACATGACAAACTATTCCTATAGGGTTATCCAGAAGAGCGCCCAATTTGCCGCCGAATTGCACAGAACTGTGAATTTCCCTGTATGGTGCAATTCGGCAATTCAGAAAGCTGGCAATTTGCCAAATATTGTGGAATTGCCAGAGTAATACAGTGCAATTCGCCTCAGATTGCCACAATTTGGTGACCTTCAGCGGCAGGGACGTTCCCTATAAGTACTGGTTAATTTATTTATTTATAAAGGATTTTACCAGGAAGGATACATTGAGATTTCTCTCGTTTTCAAGTATGTCCTGGGTTCAAGAACATTGAAGTGTTACAGTTACAGAAATACAAAGTAATACAATGCAAGATATTAAAAAAAAAAAAAAAACACAAATCTATTCAGAGAACGCCGAACGGCACCGGAATGTTGGTGACATGCGCAGATTTTCGGTCCTTCAGTTCGACAGGTTTAAATAGGCGAATCTTTTAGGATTCAATGAAAAAAAAAATCCCGTTTTTATTAATTTTTTATTCTTTTCATTTGCAGCAAAAAATCTTTCTTATTAATTTATTTTTTGAAATTTTTAGTCCTTTTTCTGGATTTTTTCAGTGAAATTTTTGATTCCGATTATTTATTTTTAATGCCATTTGTTTAAAATTCAGTAATAGACCTTTTTTATTATTATTCATAGAACCTTATTTATAACTTCCATGCAAGTGTTTTTTTTGTTGTTGTTGTCTGAAATGCCTTTTAAAATTGTGTGGGGGGGGTTTACTCCTGTTCGGCAGCTGATCGGCGTTTGGCGGATCGCCAGCAGCATTTGGCAGTCTGTTCAGCGGATAGACGGTATGTTCAGCGGATAGTCGGCTGCGTTTAGCAGATCGTTGGTTGCATTCGGCGGTTTGCAGCTGTGTTCATTGGGGCGTTCCACGGGTCTCTTCGGCGCACTTTGGAGACCCTGTAGTGAATGCTGAATTCACCGCAGAGCTGCAGAATTGAACTCGCCGATGTGCACAGAATGAGAGAGCACCGGAATTTGCGGTGAAATTTTTGGTGCTCTCTGTATATCCCCCTATGTGTTTGGTTTATAAGAGAGGTCCTACACAGCCATGCACTGGATCTCCACATCCATAGGCGTCTCTATAGGGGGGCAATTGCCAACCCTAGGTTATTCCTTGCCCCCCCAAAAATCAGCATCCAGCTTACCACACTTTTCGGACCGAGTTATCTCCGTTCTTGTGCCTCGTATATGGACATTCTAGGTGTCATTGGAAAGGGCAGAATTTGGCCTTTCAATGATACCCAACATGACCATATTCAGTGTAAAGTAAAAGTCATAAAACATTAAATTATAACGTGCACTTAAACTTAAAAATTTTCACGGGGACGTGTCCTGACCGCCGAGCGAAATGGCCGTGTGATCGGAGAGCTCCGCAGCCAAAGCCGACTCCGACCTCACAGCACACCATCCACTCAGGATGGTCAAACCCCGCAAGCCTCCACATACCCCTGGACCGCCGGAGACCGTGACCGACGCTCGCCCGGGCTCCATCCGACAATTTTTGGCCCCTAACAAGGAGGCCGCAGACCCGGTGGTGGAATCCAAGATGGCGGCCGCATGCGATGCCTCGACCCCCAGCTCTCCAAACAGATCGGAATCGGGGCATGCAGGTGAGCGCTGGGATCCCCCGCCAGACCTACATATGCTCCTCCGCTCCCTCCCCACCAGGGAAGACCTGGCGACCTCGACGGCCGGTTTACAGACCTCGCTGCTCGCAGAAATCAGGGGACTGCGCGACGACTTAAACGGCTTACAGGATAGGATCACGCAGGTGGAGGTGTCCCAGGCCCGCCAGCAAAAAATCTCGGCTACACATGACTCGGCACTAGCAACACAGCACGATGCTGTACAGGCCCTGGCCAGACACGTGGAAGACCTTGAGAATAGAGGCCGAAGAAATAACATTATAGTTAGGGGCCTCCCTGAAAGTGAAAATTCTCCTGCAGATTTGCGCCACACGCTCACTCGACTGTTTAACGAACTGCTGGACAGAGATCCCTCGATGGACATTGAGTTCGAAAGATGCCACCGTGCCTTGCGCCCCCGTGGCCCGCCCGATGCACCACCCAGAGACGTAATATGCTGCTTACTCCGGCACATGGTTAAAGAAGACATCATGGCGGCCGCACGCGAGACGCGCTCTATTGTATTCGCAGACGCCAGCGTCTCCCTGTTTCAGGACCTGTCGCCCGCCACGTTGCAGTCACGGCGCCTCCTGAAGCCACTTACCTCTGTCCTCCAGACACAAAACCTCCAATATAAATGGCTCTTCCCGTTTGGGATACAGGTCCGCTCTCAGCACGGACCCATCGCACTTCGAACTGGCTCGGAGCTACCTGCCTTCCTGGAAGCCCTCTCTCTCCCGCCGGACACTCTACTGATTTGGCCGGATCTAACGGAGATGTACTCCCTCCCGCTGGGACCACCTGCGCGGCAGCAAAGACTGCGTCGCCGTCAACGCTCAACGTCCCAATCCTCATCGCAGACTTCGCACAGACCGCGAAACAACTGACGATGCTCTGTGCCTCTCACTACGGCCTGTCCTGCCTCACATATCATTACCTGCCAGCCGGTACGGAAGATAGCCCGAGACACTGACTCGACGGCTTGGCACCTCACTGGAGTACCTACTTTATACCCGGGACCTGACCCTCGCCTCCCGCCTGAATCCGACGCACTACTGGTCTTCACTACAAGGACATGTATCCTTTATCTTTTACCACGTAGCTCTGGTCTCGAACCGCACTGGCTGCAGCAGTGGTGGGAGCTATCATGCCTGGACTTGGCCTAGCCCAGAGGTGTCGCAAGAAAAGACTGTAGCCACTGGCGGGAAAGCTGCGGAACCTGCGGTCCCTGACTCCCGGCCCTCCGCAGACTCACACACTCGGTCGGAGCCGGCAGGCAAGCGGCGAATCCGACACGCTGTTTAAATTGTTTATTGTTCAGTTACACTGTTTATAGATTACTATTATCTTGTTTACGGAACCTAGAGACGCCATCGCTCGGCGCTCGTTACTACCTCTCCCGAGATAGTGCCTTTGGGCCATAGGCCCCCCTTGTAGTGTAACTACCCTCCGTCGCCTGTGCGGAAGGACTAGATTACACTTGGCACAACTTCATTGACCTGACCCTCCCCTCCGCCCCCCCTTCCACCCACCCATCTCCCTCTTCTCGAGTCATCCATTCTCTCAGACGCTAACAACCCCCCCACCGATAACTCTCATGGCCTCACTCCCCCGCCCCCTCAAAGTCCTTACCATCAATACCAAAGGGTTAAATATCACAGAGAAAAGGCACTCAGCCCTCAGGGAATTCCACTCATACCACGCTGATGTGGTCCTCATTCAAGAGACCCACTTCCCTCACGACGGAGCCCCACGTCTTAGCAGCCAGAAATTTCCTCTGGGGTTTAGCAACTCCACGGCCGGTAAGGTCTGTGGCACGGCGGTTCTACTATCTAGAGACGTCCCACTTAATGTCACCGATACGAAACTTGACACGGACGGGCGTTACACCTTTGTCAAGGGTACAATAGGCGACCAACCATACACATTTGCCTCCATATACCTCCCGAACCTGAAACAACATCACACGCTCCGTTCCATTCTGACGATTTTAGCAGACTTTCAGGAGGGGGTACTGGTACTGGGAGGAGACCTCAATCTCCCTTTGGACATCCGCCTCGACACCTCCAGGGGGGTTTCAAGTATCCCGCATGCAGTGCTTCGGCATGCGCGAGCCTCTTTACACGCTCACCGACTGGTTGACTGCTGGCGCACACTGCACCCTACCACCAGGGATTACACACACTTTAGCTCACCTCACCACTCCTATTCTAGGATAGATAGTGTCTTCCTCCCCTTCGGGCACCTCCGCCTCCTAGAATCAGCGACTATAGGCCCCTTGACATGGTCTGATCATAACCCAGTGATAATCACTCTCCACTCGCCCCTATTACGGCCCAGAGAACGGCTTTGGCGCCTCAACGAGACTCTTATTGCCGACCCACTGATCAAAGAGGAACTCACTCAGTTGCTGCGCAATTATTTTACAGAAAACGCCCCCCCACACTCCACACCTCAGATCATTTGGGAGGCTCACAAAGCGGTGGTGAGGGGATACCTCATACAACAAGGCTCGCAGAAAAAGAAAGCGTACACAGCCACACTTGAATCCCTCCTTCAACGCATCCATGTCCTAGAACAGGCACATAAATATCACATAGACGACGCGAGTTACACCTCGCTTCTGGAGCTTCGGACTGAACTTCATTCCCTACTAAATGTTAAAGCCCAGAAAGCTTTTTTAGCGACTCGCAGACTCTTCCACGAACATGGTAACAAGTGCGGGAGGTTACTGGCCCGCACCCTCAGATCCCACAGACATAAACTGTATATCTCCAAACTCCGCACACCCCAGGGATCTCACGTTACGCTACCCTGGGACATGATAGCGCTGCTTCAGGACCATTTCCATCACTTATACAACCTCCCTCAGGAGGAGGGTAGTACCCCCCTCTCCCTCTTTAATGCTCCAATTCATACGCAAAAATGTCCACACTAAATTGTCCCTACTTCAGCAAACAGCCCTGGAATCGCCTTTCACTATAAAAGAACTGTCGCAAACAGTCAAAAAAACACCAACAGGCAAAATCACGGGACGGGACGGGTTTTCCCTACGGTACTATAAAGTATTTTTTCCCTCCCTTGCCCCTGCGTGGCTCGCTGCTTTCAATACACTGACTCAGAGGCCACACTCCCTGCCACCGCAAACGCTAGCGGCCACTATCACCCTTATCCCGAAGCCGGGAAAAAACCCAGAGGTCTGCGCAAATTACCGCCCCATATCGCTGCTTAACCAAGATATCAAACTGTTTGCAAAAGCCATTGCCTTGAGATTGGCCCGCTATGTCCCTGGGCTGGTACACCCCGACCAGGCGGGGTTTGTGCCGGGCAGGGAAGCAAGGGATAACACTGTGCGAGCGCTCAACCTGATACACTCGGCCTCCCATCCCAAATCCGAACCCACGCTCCTGCTCTCCACAGACGCCGAGAAGGCGTTCGACCGAGTACGGTGGACCTTCCTCTTCCAAACACTGCGATGCATGGGCTTTGGCCCAATCTTATGGCATGGATCGGTGCCCTCTACTCCTGCCCTTCGGCTAGAATTAATCTGAATGGCATCCTCTCCCCCTCGTTCCCTATCCGGAACGGAACACGGCAGGGATGCCCCCTTTCCCCGATGCTGTTTGCCCTCTCCCTAGAACCTCTTTACAAGCATCTAGGACTGATACCTCAATACACGGTGTGAAGGTGGGTCTGCAACACCACAAGGTTGCCGCGTACGCGGACGATCTGCTGTTTTTCATTAGCCAACCCCTGATGACCCTACCATCCCTTACAGCGCTCCTACGCGAATACAGCTCGTATAGTCACTACAAAATCAATATGACAAAATCTGAGATCCTTGGGGTGAACATCCCGCTTTCAACACGCGCGCAGCTGCAGGCGGCATTCCCGTTTAGATGGCGCAACTCTGAGATTAAGTACTTAGGCGTCCAACTGACTTCGGACTTGTCTACACTGTACTCAACGAACTTCCTCCCATTGTTGCAATCCATTTCCTCAGACCTGGCATCCTGGGCCTTCCCCCATGTCACCTGGTTTGGCCGCATTAATGTCCTAAAAATGAATATCCTCCCCCGCATACTGTACCTCTTCCAGACTTTACTGATCACCATACCTAGACTGTTCTTCAGCTCCCTGCAGTCGATCTTTATCACGTATGTGTGGAACAATCGCCAACCCCGACTTAAATTTGGCCTTTTGACTGCCTCAAAACTCAAGGGTGGCCTGGCCCTACCCAACCTTAAGCAATATTATCAAGCTACACATTTACTCCGCATCTCCGAATGGTCGAACAACCCCTCCCAAAAGCTCTGGATACCCCTAGAAGGGGACCTCATTGGAAATGACCTAGCCTCACTCCCGTGGAAGTGACCTAGCCTCACTCTTCTGGGCACTAACGCGAAATGCTGGACCTCCTCACACCCCACCGTCTCTGCTACCCTTAAAATCTGAAAATCCCTCCAACGTTCCACGACAATTGCTCCATGGCCCTCCCCCCTCCTCCCTGTCGACCACTTACCTGTATACTCCAGATATGTCCACCCCGCCCAGGAAGGGACCCAGCAGATCTGTGCCTCACTGTACATTGACGGAGACACATTCAAACTTCCAGCAGATATCCCACTGCCTCACCCACACTCATTCCTCACACGATTTCATCTGCACCGCCTGACCACGTACTTGCGTACCTTGGCACAGCCGTCCGCATTTACACGACCCCTTACCCCTTTTGAAATGCTGATACAACGCCCCTGCGCCCTGCCCCATGGTATATCCCTTCTTTATGGCCTGCTCAGGGATCTGACCTGCACTGAGCCCCCATACAGGGCCAGATGGGAGGCTGACCTTCAGCGGCCCTTCACTGATGACGAGTGGGATAAAATTACCACCCTTGCCACAAAATGCTCCATAGCCAGCAGAACGCAGGAAACAGCCTATAAACTACTATCGAGATGGTATAAACCTCCCGCGCTGATCGCCCACTACGACACACGAACGGATGGCTCCTGCTGGAAATGTCATGCTCCACATGCCAACATGCTACACATGTGGTGGTCCTGCCCGCAACTCCAACCTTTCTGGCGCACAGTACATAACACCATCTGTAAGGTTTCCACTATGCCCCCTGACTTTTCGCCTGCCCCGATGCTTCTGCACCATACGGTCCTGTCAGTGGGGGATTATGCAAACTCACTGGACATCAGACTTATGAACGCTGCCAAAGCTGTTATTCCCCAACTTTGGAAATCGTCTACTGCCCCCTCCATTAAGGAATGGGTACAGGAACTACACGAACTCCGCAACATCGAAGATCTTCTCCACCGAGCGGCAGGCACCACAGACAAACATCTGCACCGATGGTTTTACTGGACAGCCACCTGCCCTCCCATGGGTGGCCCTCTCACTACCTGAGACTGCGGGACTTGAGTAGTAGTGGTGGTATGCAAGAGATACAAAGTTGTACACTAGTATTTGAGGATTGCAGCTTAATGGAATGAACCTCGTGACTCCAAGGGACGTGGATCCCTCGCCCACCATGACTCCTGGGAAATCCCCCTCCCCCCTTTTTTTTTTATCCCCCCAACCTCCCTTACACCCCCCCTTTTCACCTCCGCTTCCTACTCCATCAGATAGTTGTTCTGTATTTACCTGAAGGTTCTCAAACATGCCAACTGACCGCACCTATATGTTGTGAAAAATGCTGAAAGAATACAGATGCATGCATCTTATATTGTATCATTGATGTTTAATCCTTGTCTATGGCACCCTTTCATTTTCAATAAAAATTTTGTTACAATAAAAAAAAATAAAAAAATTCACAGGGTTGAAATGGCTCAGCAGTGAAGTGGTTAATGTTCAGACTAAACATTACATTGTGTATTACGTTAGTTTTTGCCTTGGTTTTAGTTGTATATTAAGGGTTAATGGGTAGGCTTCATCCCTCACAGTATACATTTATTTTTTTCCTTGATTAATGGCATTTTAGGGGTTAATGGGTAGGCTACATGCCACATTGTTTATTATTTTTATTGTATTTCCCTGGGTTTATCGCATTTCAGGGGTTATTATGGACGTTAGAATCTAAAGGGTCTAATGATCTTTAGATCCTCTGCTTTTCGTCACATTTCGGGGAATTTATTTTATAAATTTTATTTATTTTAATATGGTGAATTCCCTATTTATCGAATGGTCACTGTAATTTGCTAAAAGTGGAGTTGCTGAAGCAGTAATCAGACATTCAGCGAAAACTGACGAATTGCAGCAAATAAAATATTGAATTTAAATATGAGGTTAGTACAATAAAAAGATATCATTGCATCACATTACTCTGGGGTTTTGGAATCTTATTTATATATACTTATTTAGGGCACTATTACCTGTGTGAGCTAACCCTTGCGTCGGCATCGGTTTTGCCTTAGCGCCAGGTTAATTGAGTCTAGCGCCTGACCAACAGATTGTTTGCCTCCGGCTACAAACAGGAAAAATCACTTAGCTCGTCACTATTAGCGATTTGTACCGCAAGCTTTCTGTACTTTCTGCGTCCTTTACTTAACATGGGGAGCGTTAGAGATCTCTAGCGCTTTTGCAGCTAACAGATCACTTGGTGCCACCTGAGGGGCGCTAATTGCAACATTTTACCTACTGCTCAACCCTGGTGCTAACTCAAAAAAAACAGGTCCTTGCCCAAAATTAACAGGCAATTGAAAGGAATGCAGCACATGTGTTCTCTTGGCTCCATACACCATAGTAATGGATCTGGTCAGCAATGTCACTGCTGTTGCAGTAGGCTCTATTATAAATGTATTCTTTATCCACATATATCCTAATTCTTATATATTGCCTAATTTTAAACATTTTATGCTGAGGGTTATTCATAGTATGTAAGTGGTTGACTGTGCGGAGCATGCTTAAAGGGACACATGAATAAGTCTTGCCCTGAAACATGTATTCTTTATATGCTGCAGCAGGGAAATTTGTGTCGCTCACCTGGCCTTCCTTTTGGATCTATGCATTGTAATTGTTCTGTTTCTCCACCAAAGCACTGAGAATGTGATCTCTTAACTTACTGTTGTGATGAGATGGCGATAACTCCCAGTCTAGATGAATTACAGACAGTGACTCAATCCAGATGACACCTTGAAGATCTGTTGAAGTTTTATTCCAAAACTGTAGAAAATCCACAACAATATACATCGGATAGGTCAAAAAATCATAATGAATCTGAGTCCATAAGGCTTGCAAGGGATTACTGGGAAGAGAACAAGGGTGGAGCTATCTGGACAGGAAATCCCTGCACCATGAGGAGGGGAGGAGAGAAAGTCAGGGGTAGATAAGACATGTGCAATTCTTAAAGGCATATCACAAGTCATGTGAAACATGACACTCCCCGTCGAAATCTATGATTTCTATAATTAAATAACTTTAGTCGGAGTTCAAAAACAAGTAAACGAAGATGCTTTTCCAGGAACATCTGAAAAACAAGAGGGAAGGGAAGAACAAGAGAAAATAATGCAACATTAACAATTCTAGCAGATCTTGATGGTCCAGGCTGTGAGAAGAACAGTCAGTGAGTCCATCTTCAGAGGGGAAGGCAGCAACATGCATCAATCCTTCTTACCTCCCTTTATTTCAAATTGATGACTTGTGAGGTCTGTCTTCCTCTTTGGGCAGAAGGAGTACAAGTTCCTTTATAGGCCTGAAGTAAAAGTGTGGAGAATTTTCTTTCATTACTTTAACTTCTACTTTCCTTACTTTTCCATCATTACTTGGCATAGTTTTTGTAATAAGACCCATAGGCCAATGGTTGCGATGAGAATCTGTCTCTTTCAAGAGTACTAGGTCTCCCACTTGTAGGTTGGGTTTGCTAGTTTGCCATTTGCTGCGACCTTGAAGGTTGGAAAGGTACTCCATCTTCCAACGGCCCCAAAATGTGTTAGCCAGATTTTGAACTCCTTTCCATTGATGCTTGTAAACATTAGGGCAATCACGTTCTTCTGTGGGTATGGTGGCTATCCCAATTTTTGGGGTAAGAAGAGTGGCTGGAGTGAGCAATACTGGAGACTCTGGATCTGAAGACACAGGGACCAGTGGCCTTGCATTAATTATAGCAGACACCTCTGCAAGAAGGGTGACTAAGATTTCATGGGTAAGTTGGAAATTTCTCTGGTCTAGTAGCATAGAGTCCAGGATTTTCCTTGCAACTCCAATCATGCGTTCCCAAGAGCCTCCCATGTGAGAGGAGTGAGGTGGGTTGAATTCCCATTTACACTTGTTGTCATTCAAGAAGTTCAGTATTTTTTCTGGTCGAGAGACCTCCTGAATTGTGGGGGGGCCTTTACAGATGTGCCGCTTGTAACATTGTTTGTTCGTGTCAGAGCTGTTTGTAAATTAAAGAGCAATGTGAATAAGGCGTGCAATGGCTCTTACAACAGAAGACCACATAGAAAGGCATTCAAAACGGTGAGGACTCCGCCTTACCCTTTCCTTCACAGAGGTGTTGAGTGTAACCGTAACAGCTCTAAGTTCTTTGTCAGATTCCGGTTTAAACAGTTCAAAGGTAAAATTTGTAGAACTTGAGATGAGTTCTTCATTCAAGAGTATTGGTGGGGATAGCCATAATGTGTCCAGAAATGCAGTAGCAGGTACTGCACGAGTACCTCGATCAGCAGGGTTGAAGTTAGTGGACACATAGTGCCATTGTTCAGGTGTAGATAACTTTCTTATACGTTCCACTCTGTTGCCGACATACACGTGGAACTGTCTTGTCTGATTATGTATGTATCCTAGCCAGTGGTGTATTTAGGTTTTGTGCTGCCCTAGGCCTGACTAAACTCATGCACCCCCTAATTTAAATTTGACACACCCCTTCCTGTCAAGGGCACACCTCTTCCTGGTTAATCCCCACCCTTCCTCTTTAAGCTCCACCTTTTCCTCTTAGAGCTCCGCCTTTTCCTCTCTTTATATTAAAAGTGGATACCAAGTGCAAAGAAAATTATGAAATGTTTAAATTCAAGCATTTTTACAAAGAACAGCCACGCATGTCAAGTAAACGGGATCACAGCCGCTCTAATTGGTTGAACAATAAAATCCACAGAAACGTGCACTGCATATGAGCGTATCACAGAGCTGCACAGCAATAAAACCCACAGAAATGGGCACTGTGTATGAGCATATCAGAGCTGCACAGCAATAAAACCCACAGAAATGTGCAGTGTGTATGAGCGTATCCCAGAGCTCCAGGGCAATAAAACTCACAGTAAAACTCACAGCCCTGATGTTCGGTGGTTTCAATCAGCAGGTTTATTCAGGCGAACCCCATAGGTTTCAATGTTAAAAATATTCCCGTTTTTATGCAATATCTAATAAATCATTTATTATTTTAATCTGCAGTAAAAAGTCTTTACTTATTGATTTTTTTTAGTACCTTTTAGTCATTTTTCAGATTTTTTTGGGCAAAATCCCCCCCCCTTTTTTTAATAGCAGTTTTTCTTTTTTCTGTAACAGAACTTTTTATTATCAATCACAGGATCTTATATGTAAATTCCAGACATTTTCGTTCAGTGTGTATCACAGAATCCACAGCAATAAAACTCCCAGCAATGCAATGTTTGGTGTGTGTCAGCGTATCAGAATCCACAGCAATAAAACTCCCAGCAATGCAATGTGCGGTGTGTATGAGTGCATCAGAATCCACTGCAGTAAAACTCCCAGCAAACCGAGTGTATATGAGCACACAGCAATTATGCTGTGGAGCCATCTTGTCAGCAGTGGGGTGCCACTGCCAGAGGGTGCACTGTAGCTTTGATTCCCTTCCCGGTGGGTGTTCAGTCCAGAATAGAGTCTGTGTTAACGAAAGGCCGGGCAGCTGCGCGCGTGCGTTTCACGTGGTTCAGCCAGTCATGTGGTACTGAGACTCAGAGAAATGGCAGTGAAATGCCCTGATGTTCGGTGGTTTCAATCAGCAGGTTTATTCAGGCGAACCCCATAGGTTTCAATGTTAAAAATATTCCCGTTTTTATGCAATATCTAATAAATCATTTATTATTTTAATCTGCAGTAAAAAGTCTTTACTTATTGATTTTTTTTAGTACCTTTTAGTCATTTTTCAGATTTTTTTGGGCAAAATCCCCCCCCTTTTTTTAATAGCAGTTTTTCTTTTTTCTGTAACAGAACTTTTTATTATCAATCACAGGATCTTATATGTAAATTCCAGACATTTTCGTTCAGTAGTTCTTTTGAAAACAGCAGGCCACGGGTTTGCGGTGGCAGCTTTCAGTGGCCGACTCCATGCACTTTGGGGACCCTGCGGTGAATGGTGAATTCACTGCAGGGTGGGGAAATTTTATTCTCCTAAGTGCAGGGAACTACAGAACACCAAAAAGTTGGCGTCATTTCGGTGCTCTGTGAGTAACCCATTTAGTGGTGAGGTTTTTTGCTGCCCCCCTGGAAAGTGAAATTGAAAGTGTAAATTAGTGAAATCCTTTTTTTTTTAGGGGTGGGGCCACCCAGTGCAGGCCGCCGCCCCCTGGAAAGTGCCGCCCTAGGCCTGGGCCTAGTCGGCCTAGGCCAAAATACACCAGTGATCCTAGCACTATTTTACTATCTGTGTAAAAGTCAAAGGAGTCTATTTCAGTGTCTGTTTCAAGTTCTATAAGCTCAGCAATTTCCACACCTAACACAGCTGCGCAAAGTTCAAGCCTTGGAATCGTATGTGCAGGTTTTGGTGTGAGCTTGGACTTGCCCATGATAAATCCTAGACTTGCTCCACCGCTGGGATCTGTGACCCGAAGATAAGCCACTGCAGCTATGGCTTCGTTGGATGCATCAGAGAAGACATGGATCTCTCTTCTGGTGGCATTCTTTAAAGATGCAGGGGTGTAAGCACGTGGTATCTGGAGTTGTTCTAACGCTTGTAGAGATTGCTTCCAGGATTCCCACCTTTGTTGTTTCTCCTTGGGTAAGGGGGTATCCCAGTCTGAGCTTTCAGAAGTAAGCTGTCTCAGCAGTATTTTACCCTGAATGGTGAGAGCAGGGCCGGCGCTAGTGTAAGGCAGCACAGGCGGCTGCCTTACTATTCTGGCTTTCTGCCAGTTGAGGGGCGGAAAAATCTGGACCACCCAGCGAGCGGAGGCCTTGCCAGAATCGGGCACAAGGTTTCCCATTTACTCGGCAGCGTGTGGGATCCCACTCCCACACGCTGCACCGGAAGTAAAGGCCCTGCGGGGGGGGGGGTGCAGAGGAGGAGGAAGACGAGGCTGCCAGACCACAGCTCACATGGGAAGATGCTGGCCCCGCCCATCCACCCCCTTCCTCCTCACAGCAGCTAGCAGAGCCTCCCTCCCCTGCTCCTGTGCAGGAAGTGTCCAGCACGTGCAGGGTGGGGGGAGTGGAGAGAGACCAGCTGAGCTGTAACCATGGAGGCAGCCAGGGATTTGAATCCTAGGGTAAGTAGCAAGCAGGGGGTGTGAGTATGGGGGTGAGCATGGGGGAGGTGGGTGTGTAAGCATGGAGTGTGTGTCTGTGTGTGTGAGCATGGGTGAATGAGAGCATTGGGTGTGTGTGAGCATGGGGAGGTGTGTGTGAGCATGGGGAGGTGGGTGTGAGTATGGGGGGGGTGGGTGTGTGTGTGCAGGGGTGATGTATGTGTGTGTGAGCAGGGGTGATGTATGTGTGTGTGAGCAGGGGTGATGTGTGAGCAGGGGTGATGTTTGTTTGTGTGAGCAGGGGTGATGTGTGTGTGTGTGAGCAGGGGTGATGTGTGAGCAGGGGTGATGTGTGTGAGCAGGGGTGATGTGTGAGCAGGGGTGATGTGTGTGTGTGTGTGAGCAGGGGTGATGTGTGAGCAGGGGTGATGTGTGTGAGCAGGGGTGATGTGTGTGTGTGTGTGTGTGAGCAGGGTGATGTGTGAGCAGGGGTGATGTGTGAGCAGGGGTGATGTGTGTGAGCAGGGGTGATGTGTGTGTGTGTGTGTGAGCAGGGGTGATGTGTGTGAGCAGGGGTGATGTGTGTGAGCAGGGGTGATGTGCGCGTGTGAGCAGGGGTGATGTGTGCGTGTGAGCAGGGGTGATGTGTGAGCAGGGGTGATGTGTGAGCAGGGGTGATGTGTGTGTGTGAAAAGGGGTGATGTGTGTGTGTGTGTGTGAGCAGGGGTGATGTGTGAGCAGGGGTGATGTGTGTGAGCAGGGGTGATGTGCGCGTGTGAGCAGGGGTGATGTGTGCGTGTGAGCAGGGGTGATGTGTGAGCAGGGGTGATGTGTGAGCAGGGGTGATGTGTGTGAGCAGGGGTGATGTGTGTGTGTGAACAGGGGTGATGTGTGAGCAGGGGTGATGTGTGTGTGTGAGCAGGGGTGATGTGTGTGTGTGTGTGAGCAGGGGTGATGTGTGAGCAGGGGTGATGTGTGAGCAGGGGTGATGTGTGTGTGTGAGCAGGGGTGATGTGTGTGAGCAGGGGTGATGTGTGTGAGCAGGGGTGATGTGCGCGTGTGAGCAGGGGTGATGTGTGCGTGTGAGCAGGGGTGATGTGTGAGCAGGGGTGATGTGTGTGTGTGAGCAGGGGTGATGTGTGTGAGCAGGGGTGATGTGTGTGAGCAGGGGTGATGTGTGTGTGTGTGAGCAGGGGTGATGTGTGTGAGCAGGGGTGATGTGTGTGAGCAGGGGTGATGTCTGATCAGGGGTGATGTGCGTGTGTGAGCAGGGGTGATGTGTGTGTGTGTGTGTGTGTGAGCTGGGGTGATGTGTGATCAGGGGTGATGTGCGCGTGTGAGCAGGGGTATGAAATGAATTAAAGGGGAGAATGAATTGAAGGGGTGGAGGAATTGAGGGGGAGAATGAATTGAGGGGGTGAAATTAATTGAGGGGAAGAATGATGTGAGCTGGGGGCAAATTTACCCATGTGTGAGCTCTGGGGGCAAATATATCCATGTGTGAGCTCTGGGGGCAAATATATCCATGTGTGAGCTCTGGGGGCAAATTTACCCATGTGTGAGCTCTGGGGGCAAATATACCCATATGTGAGCAGGGGGCAAATATACCCATGTGTGAGCTGGGACAAATATACCCATATGTGAGTTGGGGCAAATATACCCATATGTGAGTTGGGGCAAATATACCGATATGTGAGTTGGGGCAAATATATCCATATGTGAGCTGGGGCAAATATACCCATGTGTGAGCTCTGGGGACAAATATACCCATGTGTGAGCTGTGGTAAATATATACCCATATGTGAGATGGGGCAAATATACCCATATGTGAGCTGGGGCAAATATACCCTTGTGAGCTGGGGCTATATATATATATATATCCATGTGAGCTGGGGGCAATATATATACCCTTGTGAGCTGGGGCAAATATATCCATGTGAGCTGGGGGCAATATATATACAGTTGTGTTCAAAATTATTCAACCCCCACTGAAATTTAGTGTTTTTTTGCCAGTTTGACATTGATTTTGATCATTCAGTCATCTTGCTTACAATTAAATCAAAGAGGCACGTGTAGGTCAGACAAATATAATATAACATTTATAATGAAATAACCACAAATGTCTTTTCTGTGCTCACATCATTATCAGTTTTATTCAACCCCCAAGTGACATTCAATCTTAGTACTTAGTACAACATCCTTTTACAGTTATAACAGCTTTTAAACGTGAAGCATAGCTTGACACAAGTGTCTTGCAGCGATCTACGGGTATCTTCGCCCATTCGTCATGGGCAAAAGCCTCCAGTTCAGTCACATTCTTAGGCTTGCGCACTGCAACTGCTTTCTTTAAGTCCCACCAGAGGTTCTCAATCGGATTTAAGTCAGGTGACTGCGATGGCCACTCCAAAATGTTCCAGCCTTTAATCTGCAACCATGCTCTAGTGGACTTGGAGGTATGCTTGGGATCATTGTCCTGTTGAAAGGTCCAACGTCTCCCAAGCCTCAGGTTTGTGACGGACTGCATCACATTGTCATCCAATATCTCCTGGTACTGAAGAGAATTCATGGTACCTTGCACACGCTGAAGCTTCCCTGTACCTGCAGAAGCAAAACAGCCCCGAAGCATGATTGACCCCCCGCCATGCCCACAGTAGGCAAGGTGTTCTTTTCTTCATAGGCCTTGTTCTTCCTCCTCCAAACATAGCGTTGATCCATGGGCCCAAACAGTTCTAATTTTGTTTCATCAGTCCACAGAACACTATCCCAAACTTCTGTGGTTTGTCCACATGACTTTTGGCATACTGCAGTCGACTCTTCTTATTCTTTGGAGACACCAAGGGGGTGCGCCTGGGAGTTCTGGCATGGAGGCCTTCATTACGCAGTGTGCGCCATATTGTCTGAGCTGAAACTTCAGTACCCACATCTGACAAATCTTTTCTCAGTTCCTCAGCAGTCACACGGGGACTTTTCTCCACTCTACGCTTCAGGTAGCGGACAGCAGTCGAAGTCAGCATCTTCTTTCTGCCACGACCAGGTAGCGTTTCAACAGTGCCCTTTGCCTTGAATTTGCGAATGATGCTTCCTGTGGTCTCTCTTGGTATGTTTAACATCTTTGCAATCTTCTTATAGCCATTGCCCTTCCTGTGAAGAGTAATCACCTCTTCTCTTGTCTTCCTGGACCATTCTCTTGACTTCACCATGTTTGTAACCACACCAGTAAATGTCTAGAAGGAGCTGAGTATCACAGTCATTTTAAAGCTGCCTAATTGGTGCTTATTATGCTTTATTGCTGCTCCGTGACATCCACAGGTGTTTTCAATACCTGATTGAAAACACTTGAATGAACCTCTGTTCTTCAGAGTGGTAGTCTTTAAGGGGTTGAATAATTGTGTCAATGAAGAATTCACAAAATAAACATTTACTACTGTATTACAAAACCAATTGATGTCATTTTAGTTGCATATGGTTCTTTAAAAAGTCCTTGTAGGATTTCATTCTGAATACAATTACAAATGTCCACTAAATTTCCTAAAACCCTTTACAGCATTGGGGGTTGAATAATTTTGAACACAACTGTATATATCTGGACATGTTCTGGTCTGAGGTCTCTGTGTGTATATATATATTTATCTGGACATGTTCTTGTCTGTATATATGTATCTGAGTAGGCATGATATTGGTGAATACCTGAAAAAACGTATTGGTACTTGTACTCGGTCTTAAAGTGGTATCGGTGCGACACTAGAGTGTGTATATATGTATGTGTGCATATATAGAGATTATTATGGCACCTCTATCCTGATTGGCTTGACATGACACGGATGGGGGGGCACCAAAACGCACCTTCGCCTGACTAGACAAAAATGCTTGCACCGGCCCTGGGTGAGAGGTGCTATGAAAACCAATGGATCATAAATACTGTTCACTGTTGACAGAACTCCTCGCTTTGTGAAGGGGTTATCACAGGTTGATGCTTGAAATGTGAACGTGTCTTGCTTAACGTTCCAAAGCAATCCAAGACTGCGCTGTGTAATGGAAAGGTCCGTTCCTAGTTGGAATTTCTTCACACTTAAGGTTTTAAATTATTTCTGGTGTGTAAATTAGGTTAGGCTGGTGACTCATTCCTCTTACTGATTAGCATACAATTGGAATCAATTGCGTGCTATTTGCTAAGGTGGTTAAACTTGTCCATGCCTTGATGGGGGAGGTGTTCTTAGGTGACTATATAAAGCTTGTGGAATATTAGCTTGGTCTAATTGAGCTTGGGAAGCCTTCTAAGTGAGCACTTACAGATCTTCTGGAGATACTCTGGAGGTAGTCTGAGGTTAGACAGGAGGTAGAAAACCTACAAAAAGGTAAGATTTGTTGGTTTAAATCCATTCTCTTATAATGGCAGGCTTGGTCCAGTGTAAGAGCTGTCATGCATTTGTTTTTAGATCCAATTTTTGGAGGTTTGGAGTGTGCCTGATATGTAGGCAGCTCTCTTTATTGCAGCAGGAAATTGCCTGTTTGAAGTCTGAGATTTGTAAATTATCTGTTACACAAACTCAGGCTATGGCTATGACTGTTACAAAGCCACTGCCACAGAGGCCTCCTAGGAGTGGCAGATGGACTACTGTAGGATCTGGTAGACTTAGAGTTGTGGATAGAAGGCATGTCCCACAGTCTGTGGCTCTTCTTAATTCTTTTGAGGCACTTTCAGAGTGTAGAGGTGAGACGGAAGTAGGCTCAGACACCATAGTTGAGGAACCACCATCCCCTATGCCTATGGTATGCAGGACTGCAACCAAGAACAATAAGGAAAAGGTGGGACATGATAGAAGGCAATTGTTGCTGGGTGATTATATCATAAGAGGTGTTGAGCTGGAGAGTAGTGGTTTGGTGAGATGTCTTCCTGGGGCTACTGCTCATAGAGACAAGAGACGTATTCTCAATATTTTCAAACAAGCAAAGCAGCAAGGGGAAGTGGATGTTCTAGTCCATCTAGGGACAAATGACTTGGCTAGCAATGAGGTTTCTGAGATTAAGGAAGATTTATGTGTTCTTGGAGGTGAAATACAGCAGATTGCGTCCACTGTGTCATTCTCTGAAGTTTTGCCTGTGCATAACATTCAGGATAGGCAGATGCGCAATAGGGAATTTAATTTGTGGCTTTGGGAATGGTGTCGAGAGCAAGGATTTGGCTTTGTGTCCCATGATAGCTCTAATTGGAGCAGAAAGGAACTGTATAAAAAAGATGGTTTGCATCTTACTCATAGGGGAACATATGTTCTCAGTGAGAAGTTCAAAGGTTTCGCAAAGAAATATTTAAACTAGGAGGGGGGGACAAAAGGGTAAAAAACAATCTGCCCGATTGTCTCCCAAAACTAAATCGGAGGGTGCAAGCAACATGCGGGGAAAAAAATGACAAGCTCAGAGTCGTGTCTATAAATGCTCGCAGTTTAGTCAATAAAATCAATGAACTGGAGGCAATGATGGCAGCTGAAAAAGTAGATTTAGTTGCGGTTACTGAGACATGGTTCAGTGAGAAAAATAACTGGGACATAACAATACCGGGGTACTCTTTATATAGAAAAGACAGAGAAGGTGGGAAAGGAGGAGGAGTGGCCCTGTATGTGAAAAACAACATAAAAACGAACCAAATAAAAGTGAGCGAGGTGAACATAGAGTCAGTTTGGGTTACGCTAACATTTGGCAATCATACAGTAGCTCGTGTAGGTGTGATCTATAGAACCCCTGGACAAGTAGAAGAGCTAGATAATCTGCTGCTTGAGGAAATAGCCAAAATGGCAATGAAGGGGGAAGTTATTATCATGGGGGACTTTAATCTTCCTGATGTGAACTGGAAAACCAAAACAGCTGGGTGCACCAGGAGTACAAATATTCTAAACTCCCTACTGGGATTATCTCTAACACAAGTAGTTGAGGAGCCGACCCGTAAAGAGGCCATATTGGATTTAATACTCACAAATGGAGGTTTGGTATCGGACGTTGTTGTAGGTGAAAATTTGGGATCTAGTGATCACCAGTCAGTATGGTTTAATATAAGAACAGGGATGGAGCCGCACCACACAAAAACAAAAGTTTTAGACTTTAAAAAAACAGATTTTTCTAAAATGAGACTTTGTGTGAAGGAGTCATTATCAGACTGGAGGAGTTTAACCCTTTCGCTGCTGAGGCTTTTCCCGCCCCTGTGCTGAGGTCATTTTTACCTGTTTTGCGCATCATGTTTAAACGTGTTTTGAAGGCTTATTTTAGTATATGACTCAGACATATTATATATCGTTCTTTCCGTCAGACTCGGTAGATTCATAATATGTCATTATTATATGTATACGTTATGTCATGTCTGTATATTATAACAAAAAATGCAATAAAATATGTATTTTCAATAATTTACAATGTGTAAAGTGTTTTTTTTCACATTTTAACATGCGAGCAATTGCGGTTATATTTTGTATGGGGTGCGCTTGTTAAAAAAATTAGAGATGGGGTCTCGTTACATTTTTTTTTGGGGAAAATTACACTATTTTAACAAACGCACCGCATACAAAAATCGTTAGTGCAGCATCATTGTTCACATTATAATTGAAATGGGAACAATATTGCTGCATTAACAAACCAAAAAAAAAAAAAAAAGTTTTTTTTTTTTTTTTTTACAACTTTTTTCACTGTAGTGTTTGGTATCGTTGGAACGGCCATGCTCTGGCCGATCCAACCATACCAAAATTTAACCCCTAACTGCCACGGATCGGGAGATAGGGAGTTCATTGGAACTCCCTATCTCCACCGTTGGTGGCAGTTAAGGGTTAACTCTAGGACTGGCGTCATCGTGCTACGCACGATGACGCCAGTCCTCAGGGGGAGTTCCCGAGGCTTGGCCGACATCCAAGATGTCGGCCAGCTCCGGGAAAGGATCGCGAACTGGCGCTTTTCAGCGCCGATTCGCGATCCAGCTCCCCAGGGGTTAATGCCAGGCATCATTTGGAAGGGCAGGCTGTGCCCTTCCAAATGATGCCTGGGTTAACCCCCGCAGAGTCGCCGATCGGGGGGAGAGAGGTCCGAAGGACCTCCCCCCTCCCTTTCAGGCGCCTCCTCCGCACATGCGGGGGGGGGCGCCTGAATTTGGTGTCATCGCGCTGCCGCGATGACACCAATTCCGGCGGCTGCTGTTCCGGATGCCGGGCTGACATCCAGGATGTCAGCCCGCACCGGAGGGGCCAGTGATCGGCCGGAACCCGGCCGAACACTGACCCCAATCGGAGGACGCGCTCAGCGCGTCCTCCGCACAGCAGCGGGAATGCTGAGGACGCGCTGAGCGCGTCCTCAGCATCCAAGTGGTTAAAGGGAGTCCAGGAGAAATGGGATTATTTAAAGGAAGCATTATTGAAGGCCACAGGCAATTGCATTCGACTTGTTAGCAAAAACAAAAAAGGGAAGAAACCACTGTGGTACTCTGCAGAAGTGGCCAAATAGTGAAGAACAAAAAGACAGCATTCAATAATTATAAAACAACTCAGAGTGAAGAAGATAGGCAAACCTATAAGATTACGCAGAAAGAGGCAAAGCAATTTATAAGGGCTTCCAAAGCACACGCAGAAGAGAAAATAGCTCAGTCAGTAAAAAAGGGGGACAAAACATTTTTTAGATACATAAACGAGAAAAGAAAAGTAAAACAAGGATTAGTTAGATTAAAAACAAAGGAAGGAAGGTATGTAGAAGAGGATAAAAGTCTCACTGACTGCCTCAATGAATATTTTTGTTCAGTCTTTGCAGAAGAAAAGGAAGGAAAGGGACCTCAGTTAGGAGGAAACACTAACGAGACAATTACATATCAGTTTACAGAGGAGGAGGTTCTACAGCAGCTGTCTAAAGTAAAGACAAATAAGTCAATGGGGCCTGATGGGATCCACCCTAAATTATTAAAAGAGCTCAGTGATGTAATAGCAAAACCGTTAACAGATTTATTTAACCAATCCTTGCTAACGGGAGTCGTCCCAGAAGACTGGAAATTAGTAAATGTTGTGCCCATTCATAAGAAGGGTAGTAGGGAGGAATCGGGGAACTATAGGCCAGTTAGTCTTACGTCAGTAGTGGGGAAATTAATGGAAACCATGTTAAAGGAAAGGATTGTTGAACATCTAAAAACACATAGATTACAGGATCAGAAACAACATGGGTTTACCTCAGGGAGATCATGCCAAACTAATCTTATTGATTTTTTTGATTGGGTAACAAAAATAATAGACACAGGTGGTGCAGTAGACATCGCTTATTTAGATTTCAGTAAGGCTTTTGATACTGTTCCGCATAGAAGGCTTATCAATAAATTGCAATCTTTGAGCTTGGATTTCAATATTGTTGAATGGATTAGGCAGTGGCTGAGTGACAGGCAACAGAGGGTTGTGGTAAATGGAGTTTATTCGGCGCAAGGTCTTGTTACCAGTGGGGTACCTCAGGGGTCAGTACTTGGACCCATTCTATTTAATATTTTTATTAGTGATATTGCAGAAGGTATTAATGGAAAAGTATGTCTTTTTGCTGATGACACAAAGATTTGCAACAGGGTTGACGTTCCTGGAGGGATCAGCCAAATGACAAATGATTTAGGCAAACTAAAAAAATGGTCGGAGCTGTGGCAATTGAGTTTTAACGTGGATAAGTGCAAGATAATGCACCTGGGATGTAAAAACCCAAGGGCTGAATATAGAATATTTGATACAGTCGTAACCTCAACATCTGAGGAAAGGGATTTAGGGGTTATTATTTCAGAGGATCTAAAGGTAAGTAGTCAATGTAATAGAGCAGCAGGAAATGCTAGCAGAATGCTTGGTTGTGTAGGGAGAGGTATTAGCAGTAGGAAAAGGGAAGTGCTCATGCCACTGTACAGAGCACTGGTGAGACCTCACTTGGAGTACTGTGTGCAGTACTGGAGACCGTATCTCCAGAAGGATATAGACATCTTAGAGAGAGTTCAGAGAAGGGCTACTAAAATGGTGTACGGCTCGAAGGAGAAAAGTTACCAGGAAAGGCTTAATGATCTTAACATGTACAGCTTGGAAAAAAGACGAGACAGAGGAGATATGATAGAAACATTTAAATACGTAAAGGGAATCCACAAGGTAGAGGAAGGGAGTATATTTAAAAGGAAACAAAGTAGCAAAACAAGAGGACATAGTCTTAGATTAGAGGGGCAAAGGTTTAAAAGTAACATCAGAAAGCATTATTTTACTGAGAGGGTGGTGGATACATGGAACAGTCTTCCAGTTGAAGTGGTAGAGGCCAAAACAGTAATTGAATTTAAGCAGGCATGGGATAGGCATAAGGCTATCCTAAACAAAAGATAAATCCAGGTAAAGTATCCATGTAATTGGGCAGACTAGATGGGCCGAAAGGTTCTTATCTGCCGACATTTTTCTATGTTTCTATGTTTCTGACAGCGTAGTCATCAGAGGGAAAGGCTCTCGTGGCCTTGTCGCTGTTCGAAATGATTTTGTGAAGTCTGAGGTTTGCAGTGGCAAGCATGTTCTGGGTTCTAGTGAGAAGGTCAATAGCTTCTTCTTCTGTAGGCAGAGATTTGAGTCCGTCGTCTACATAGAAGTTGTTTTCAACGAACTGTCGTGCATCAAACCCAAATTCTTTCTCACCTTCTTGAGCCGTTTTCCTCAGTCCATAAATTGATACTGCGGGAGAAGGACTATTACCGAAAACATGTACCTTCATCCGGTAGTCTATGATTTCATCATTGACATCATTATTGCGATACCAACGGAACCTGAGGAAGTTTCTATTGTCTTCACGGACGATGAAACAGTGGAACATTTGCTGAATGTCAGCCATAATAGCAATTGGTTCTTGTCTGAAGCGAAGTAAAACTCCTATGAGGTTGTTGTTCAGATTAGGCCCAGTGAGAAGACTGTGATTGAGGGAGACACCTTCATGTTGAGCACTTGAGTCGAAGACCACCCTAATCTGATCAGGCTTGCGAGGATGATAGACACCAAAGCATGGAAGATACCAGCATTTTTCTCCTTCCTTAAGCAGAGGTGCAGGCTCAGCATGATCTCTCTCAAACACTTTTTGCATAAAGTCTACAAAGTGTCTTTTCATCTCAGGTTTCCGATTCAAACTGCATTGTAAAGAAGTAAACCGTGCTTCTGCATGTTCTCTGTTGTTTGGTAGTCTCTTTCTTGGAGTACGGAATGGTAGAGGTGCTACCCAGCTGTTGGAATCATCTTGGTGGAACTCTTTACTCATGGTTTTCAGGAATTCTTTGTCTTCCATGGTAGCTGCCAACTCGTTGTCTTTAGATGTTACCTCAAACACTGTTGTAGCGCTCACTCCCGGAGGAGCCGCTGAAAATGAACCACGGGTCAGTCTCCCCGCACTAGGGAATAAATATACTCCAACACCGTTGTGAGTTTTTATCATTTATATAGTTTACTAAAATCTTGAGCAGATGTTGAAACACGGTATTCACAAATATTATTACAATATTTTCGTATTTCGGTAAAACGCGCAGCGGAAAAGAAACGAAACACGAGGCTTCGTATTTCGGAAAATAAAATATTCGCGACCGAACATAAAAGAATGCAATTTCCCGATAGTTCAGAAAAAGGGACAGTAGCGAAAACCCCAAACATACAATCCCTTCGTATTACGGCAAACGCGCAGCGGAAAAGAGAAAAATGTATTCGGAACGTATCTTTGTTTTTAACCCCGTTCTGATAAAAGGAAATGAGTCCTGTACAAGTTAAGTTCCAGAATGTAAGAAGCGTATCTGTGTGTGTGTGGTACCCGGGTACTGTTCAACTGGCCAATGAATTTAATAAAGGAAAATCTTCGACTAGTCAGTTGGGGCCCTGTAAACTTTAAAGAGAAACAGCAGAGCGTCCTTTAATCATACACCAGCCTTGGAGGCCTCTCACCCATCCGATGACTGCTTTAGGCTCCGCTGACCCAGGACGTCTCTCCACCCGATTTTGACTGGGGATACTAGCGGCCGGATCCGTTGTCTACCTTGATGCAGCTTGTCCAGCTCCCCGCCTGCTCTCAGTTCGATTCCGCCGATCTGCAGCTGTTGTCTGGGTACTGGCAAGTCTCCTTCTCCTCAGGCTGAGTGACCCAAATAGGAATTACAGGTCTCCCTCGGGCTTTGGCCTAGCTCCTCCAGCAGTCTCCTCAGTGCGTCTGCTCTCCTCATCCCCTGGCGCGCTCTGGAACTTTCTCCACGAGGCAGAGGATGTAAGTGTCCAGTCCCCACCCACTTCCTGGCTTCTTGCAAAGCATGTCTGTTATTGTAGTCCCAATGTCCAGTATCTGATCGCGACAGTCTCCATCTTGTGGCCAAAATAGGTACTGCACAACAAGACGATTTTTACCACAGCGCTACACTCTCCCCCTCCTAGAACTCTTGGGTCTCTCCAAGGAGGTACAACAATTACATTACGTTTCCAACAATTCGAATGCAGTTTATACAACATGTACAGGTTCAGCAGCATACATATAGTGAGTTAATAACACTTCCTCAAGTTGACTCATATTTTGGGCTACCTCAACTAGCATAGCAGACACTTCGGGCAACCTCCGCACCGTGGTGATGGCCTCTTCAGTGCTATGTCCTGGTGAGTCGTAGGTGAGTCGTTGGGGCGGTCGAACAGAGCGTTTTGGTTCTGGCTCAATCAGTTCCTCTTCAGGTGGAAGTACTATAGGCGTCGGCTCAATTCTTCCCTCTATCACTGGAGCAGATGTTTCTTCAGAGTATGATCCCTCCAGTGAAGGCATAAAACTGTAATCACCTGAATAAGCTTCCGGAGCTACCGGGATCCCCACAGCCTCAGGGACTTCCAACTGAAATTCAGGAGCTTCAGGCCTCAAGTTACTCTCCCACCGCTCAGGGACAACGACAACCTCTTCAGGCTCCGGCGAGCATATCCAGTCCAGACAGAAACTTTCTTCTTCACTGTCCCTTTCGCTCTCTTCAACAGCCCGGGTCTGTTGAGACCGAGTAACAGGGGGCAAACGTGGAACAGGCGGGTTTGGCCGAGGCAATTCGTCCCCAACCGGCATCCTTACAGCCTCTCTCAAAGGTAACAAGTGGTTTCGGTGCCAATTCTTAAGAGGCCCAGCCTTTCCATCCGGGCGAATCTGATATACTGGTAAACCCGGCAGTTGTTTGCAAACAATGTAAACCTGGGAACTCCACCTATCCGCCAACTTGTGTCTCGCAGCCGCACCCAAGTTCTTCAATAAGACCCTATCACCGGGTTGTAGATCTTGTATTCGAACTTTCAGGTCATAGTTCCTTTTGTTTCTTTGCTCCGGTTTCCCGAGGTCAAACGGGCCTGTTCAAACGCAGAAGCCAGATTCTTTCGAAGTCTATCCACGTAGTTTCTATGGGAAGCTACTGAGGTCTGGTCTAGGGATAACCCAAATGCCAAATCAACCGGCAGTCGAGCCTCCCTTCCAAACATAAGACGGTACGGGGAATATCCAGTTGCATCGCTCTCCGTACTGTTATATGCATGCACCAGAGTAGCTATGTGCCGACTCCAACTCTGCTTCTCCACATTCGACAAGGTCCCCAGCATGTTTAGCAGTGTGCGATTAAACCTTTCAGGCTGAGCATCACCTTGAGGGTGATATGGTGTGGTTCGAGTCTTTTGGATCCCCAACAACTCCAACAATTGCCCTACCAGTCTGCTTTCAAAGTCTCTTCCCTGATCAGAGTGTATCCTCCTTGGCAGCCCATAATGAACAAAGAACTTTTCCATCAACACCTTGGCCACTGTCGGAGCGCGTTGATCTCTTGTGGAAAATGCTTGGGCATAACGAGTGAAATGATCAGTCACTATTAGAATGTTCCCTTGCCCACTAGCATCCGGCTCTAAGCACAAGAAGTCAATGCACACCAAATCCATGGGTCCCTGGCTCTGCAGATGGCTCATTGGAGCAGTTCGGGTCGGTAGAGTCTTTCTCTGAATACACCTCAGACAGGAATGACAATAACTTTCAACTTCAGCCCTCATGCAAGGCCAGTAGAACCTATCTCGCACCAGTTTAAAAGTTCTTTCTGCACCCAAATGTCCATGTTCATCATGCAGTGATCGCAGCACACTCTCCCTATGTCTAGTGGGGAGGAACAACTGTTGGATCTCTTCAGCATTAGCTGAGGGGCCCCTTCTGTAGACCACCCCATCCAGCATCTTTAACCGCTCCCATTCTTTGTAGACCAACCTGGCACCACTCGGGGAGTTGGTTAACAAAATCTCTCGCTGGTTTGTAGTCAGGGCCTTTAGGGTCAAGGCAATTAAAGGGTCTCTGGCCTGATCCGCTTTCAGGTCTTGTCTCGAAAAGGTAGGTAAACTTTCATCCCTTAACTGCGTAGGGTTACAGTAGAACTCAGGAACAGCCGCAGCCATAACTCCTATGGCCTCTGCTTCAATCCCTCCTTTGACCCGGCGCTCTGTTCCCTGACACAAAGCTTGCACCCCGTCTGGAGTCAACTGAGTCCATTCTGTAGTATAGGGTCTTCTCGATAACGCATCAGCATCTCGATTATTCACCCCAGGGCGATACTTCAGGCTGAACCGAAACCCTGACAGAGCGGCCAACCACCGATGTCCCGTTGCGTCCAGTTTTGCAGTAGTAAGGATATAGGTGAGAGGATTATTATCCGTCTTAATCACGAACTCAGCTCCATACAGATAGTCTTTCAACTTGTCCACCACTGCCCACTTCAAGGCTAGGAACTCCAACTTGTGAGTAGGATAGTTCTTCTCTGAAGGAGCAAGGCTCCGGCTCACGTATGCCACAGGCCTCAGCAATCCATCATACTCCTGATATAGGACTCCTCCCAGACCTTCTCGGCTGGCATCCACATGTAGTTCATACGGCTTGTGAGGGTCCGCATAGGCCAAAACAGGAGCTCGGGTTAGACTCTCTTTCAACTTTACGAAAGCTCCTTCACATTGACTGGTCCATTCACCTTGTATAGACTCTCGAGCTTTCCTTGGCCCCGGAGCTGACGGGTTTTTGTCAGAGACCTTGCAGCCTTCTTCTGTGGTTTCTTTCTGCAGGAGTTTGTTCAGTGGTTGAGCTATTTTCGCGAATCCTCCCACAAATCTTCTATAGTAGGAACAGAATCCCAAGAAAGATCTAAGCTCAGTGACGTTTCGGGGTCTAGGCCAAGAAGCTACGGCCTCCAACTTTCGAGGGTCTGTCGAAACACCTTCTGCGAAACCACATGTCCTAGATACGTAACAGACGGCAGACAGAATTGGCACTTCTCCAGAGACAGTTTCAGCCCCTCTTCATGGAGCCTCTTCAAGACCTTCTCCAGACGTTGCTCATGTTCTTCCAGAGTCTTCCCAACACAATTATGTCATCCAGGTACACTAATACTTCGATTAGATTCATATCCCCGACTGTCTTCTCCATCAACCGTTGGAACGTGGCTGGAGCCCCCGTAAGGCCTTGAGGCATTCTGTTGAATTCAAAGAACCCCAGTGGGCAGATGAACGCAGTTTTCTCCTTGTCTTCAGGATGCATTGGTATCTGGTGATACCCACTTCGCAGGTCTAGTACACTAAACCACTTTGCTCCAGACAAACACTGTAGGGCATCTTCAATCCGAGGAGTGGCATATTGATCGGGGATGGTTCTCCGGTTCAATGTACGGTAGTCTATGCATAAGCGGACAGAACCATTTTTCTTCCGGACCAACACTATGGGAGATGCATATGGACTCCTGGACTCTTGAATCACCTTGGTTCTTTGTAATTCGTTCAGCTGCTCTCGCAGATCATCTAAGTCTCCTAGCGGAACTCGCCTTGATCTTTCACGAAACGGCTTGTCTTCTTGTAATCGAATACGGTGTTCAGTACTCTTAGCTAGGCCCACATCGAACTCATCTTTCGAGAACAATTCCTTCCACTTTAAGACTTGAGACTGAAGACGTTTCTTCCACTCAGGTGAAATGGGAGCGTCCTTGGGGTAGAATCTTTCATCTGGAATTTCTTTATCTTCTCCCCCTCCTGAATCGGTAGAGAGGGGTGTAGCAGACTCTACTTGCCCGATAGGCATTCGTGCTTTAAGAACCACTGGAGAATCCGTCACATTGCACACACTGACCGAGACTCTTCCTCGTGTTCTCTTCAGAGCCTTGGTGGAGATTATTTCAGGAATTACTTCGACTCCGGTTTCACTCCATGATCAAAATCGGTTCCCAGCACCACATAGGGACCGGGTTGCGATCCGTTCAACTTGACTGAAGCCCGGAAGCTCGCTACTTCTCCTGCTTGCAGAACCTTCTCCGTTCCACCAGTCTCCACAGTCTTCCCACTTCGGCAGGTGCCTTTCGTTCTTCGACCATCCTCTGATAGACCGGACGTAACATTGGGTGTACTCCTTGAGTTGAACCTTCTTCCAACACGATAGGCGTCAGGAGACGCCGCACTAGGTCAGTATTCGTCCCCACTATCAGTGAGCTTCTGTTCGCACCCAGGGTCGAGGACACACAATGGCCAATGCATCACAACCCCCAGACTGCCCGATGACTTCAGATCCGATCTCCAACTTTACTTGCAGGTACCCGTCATAAGGGAGTTTCTCAGTGCCGATACCCCATATTTCCAAATCCTTCAATTCTTGCAAAGGAATGTGCTTTAAGTGTTTCTCGTAGAAGTCTCTGTAGATCAATGTTACTTGAGCCCCTGAATCTAACAGGGCTTTGGTGTAGACTCCTTCCACTTGGATTGGCACAATAGGAGAAGGACCTATCAGTTGGTCAGGAAATTTGGTGGCGGTATCCGGACGCTTAGACCCAGTTTGCTGTACCCTGGCCTTTTTCTTGGCCCGTGCAGGTTTTGGGTGTGCATTGCTTCCCCATGACGTAGACCCGGATGCTAAGGGAGTGACTCTCTCAGTCCTGGCAGGCTCTACAATTGGCTCGGCTTTGGGCCTCCTCGCCCTCTTAGTCTTTGCTTGGTTTCTGGAGCAGGTTTCAACCCTCGGGCACTCAGGTTGCTCCTTTACTGGTGCCCTCTGGCGTTTCCCGCCGGTGAGGTAGATAACAGTCCTTCCAGGGCTTCCAACAGTCCCTTGACTCTATCCTTCTCAGGCTTCCGGCCTTTGCACTGTGCGCGGAAATGGCCCATCTCTCCACACCCGAAACATCTCTTCTTAGAGAGTGGAGACGTAGTTGCTTGTTGAGATTTGGTTAAAAGATTTGGACCAGACGCCACAGCAACTTCCGTCGTCTGCATACCTGTGAGGAATTTCTGCATTTCTGCCTGCATTTCTGTCACCTTCATCAATACCCGGCACAGTTCCGCGAGCGCTTGTTGCAATTCAACTTGAGCTTCCTGAACTTTCTTGACGGTTTTGGACAATTCATCCTTTCAGGGAGGTTCGATTCTTAGCAGCCCTCTCTGTAGATTTAAAACCCACTAGGTGTTCTTGTTCGTCCTCATCAGACCCATAGGTATCTAGAGAGTCGCTTTCAGGTTGCAGGCCGCCGCTATGTCTCACAGGTTGTGCATACGCCCTTTCCCCCCGCCTGAAAGATTTCTCTTCTAGTAAAGCCTCTTCCTCTCGCACAACTCGAATCAGTTCCAGGTACTTTAACTCTTGATTACCTGCTCTGCTTCTCAGCTGCATCATCACTGGATCTAAAGGTTGAGAGCCCCTCAGGATCTGTTTTATTCAGATCTTATCTACTTCGGCCGGTTCGGCCCCTTTCTTCAGGAGTATCTGGTGTAGAATCTTATCCAGGCGCCTCATGTACTCGGTCATTCTCTCACCTCTTCTCTGATAGGTGTGTTCGTACTGATATACCAGTTCGGCCGCCTTTTCGGTTCGTCCAAAAACTTCTTCAAGAACGTTTAAGTAATCTAAAGCAGTACAATCTTTTCTGCTCAGTTTCAGGTTTCTCACCGCTTCTGACGCAGGTCCCTTTAAGCTCTCGGTAATCCTTTGCTTTTTCTGGGCCTCAGGGACATCCCACTCATCCAGAGCCTGCATCGCCTGTTCCACCCATTCTTCAAAGGTTTCTTCTCCCGCCGGAGTTGGTACGTTTCCTGTAAAATTTCTTAACCGTCGATAACCGAAGTTAGTGTGAGGAGGGCTTGTTTTCTGACATTTAGCCAGTAGATCTCCAATAGCCACGATAAATTCAGGCCCTATCATGGCCAACGGACTAGGCGCGGGAACACTTGCGGATTCACCACGTGGCGTACTTGGCTTAATTAGTTGGACTTCCACCTCTTCAGCCAGTTTCACGCTCGTGCCCTGAAAACATGGCGGAACACCCTTTCTCCATTCGAGAAGAACATACATGTGAGAGGTATCTGGTTTTTTTTCAATGTCCAGAATTAACCCCCGATGATCTGGTGCTAGCGTGGCCACGGCCTGGCGAATCTGATCTTCAGCCCAAGTGTCTGCTGGAATATCCATGACTATACAACATTCCGACTGGCTACTGTGCTCCCCACACCACTCGGCAACAGTGTCTGGATCCATATTTAACCCCTTAGATGCGTTTTTTTCAGAGACTGGAGCCCGGACGAGCCCCCACGTGTAGCGCTCACTCCCGGAGGAGCCGCTGAAAATGAACCACGGGTCAGTCTCCCCGCACTAGGGAATAAATATACTCCAACACCGTTGTGAGTTTTTATCATTTATATAGTTTACTAAAATCTTGAGCAGATGTTGAAACACGGTATTCACAAATATTATTACAATATTTTCGTATTTCGGTAAAACGCGCAGCGGAAAAGAAACGAAACACGAGGCTTCGTATTTCGGAAAATAAAATATTCGCGACCGAACATAAAAGAATGCAATTTCCCGATAGTTCAGAAAAAGGGACAGGTAGCGAAAACCCCAAACATACAATCCCTTCGTATTACGGCAAACGCGCAGCGGTAAAGAGAAAAATGTATTCGGAACGTATCTTTGTTTTTAACCCCGTTCTGATAAAAGGAAAATGAGTCCTGTACAAGTTAAGTTCCAGAATGTAAGAAGCGTATCTGTGTGTGTGTGGTACCCGGGTACTGTTCAACTGGCCAATGAATTTAATAAAGGAAAATCTTCGACTAGTCAGTTGGGGCCCTGTAAACTTTAAAGAGAAACAGCAGAGCGTCCTTTAATCATACACCAGCCTTGGAGGCCTCTCACCCATCCGATGACTGCTTTAGGCTCCGCTGACCCAGGACGTCTCTCCACCCGATTTTGACTGGGGATACTAGCGGCCCGATCCGTTGTCTACCTTGATGCAGCTTGTCCAGCTCCCCGCCTGCTCTCAGTTCGATTCCGCCGATCTGCAGCTGTTGTCTGGGTGTCACGGATGGCTCTGTTCTGGGGCGCCTGGCAGCAGATTCCTCGCTGCTCGCTGGCCAGGCGCCGAATAATAACGCCACCGGGTGCGCTCACGTGGGACGCCGGGGGGCGGAGCCTGGCGTTATGACGCGGACCCGCCGGGTTTAAAACCCGGCTTCACTAGTTCGCCGGTGCCCTGACGTGGTATTCACTTCCCGCAGAGCTCTTGTGTTTTTGGCATAATATCTGTGTCTGACCTTGCTTCTGACTTGTACCATTCTGTGTATGACCCCTGGCATTGGCGAACGAACCATTCTGTGTATGACCCCTGGCATTGGCGAACGAACCATTCTGTGTATGACTCCTGGCATTGGCAAACGAACCATTCTGTGTATGACTCCTGGCATTGGCAAACGAACCATTCTGTGTATGACCCCTGGCATTGGCGAACGAACCACCCTGTGTATAACCCCTGGTATTGGCAGTTACTCTTCTCACGGTTCTGCTCTTAACTTTGTACCGAGGTCAGTCTGTGTGGCACCCTAAGCACACATCAGACTACCTCTTATATTACTAAGGTCCTAGGAGAACTAATACTCTATTCTGTACATCTGTCTGGTGTTTACCCTTGTTTGTCTATTGTCTGGTTAATTATCTGTCTAGTTGTGCCGACCATTCAAGGATCGGAAGGGTAGAGAGCGGTCTACGTATAGGGACCACTATTCTGGTATTCAGGGGGATTCGTGACATTACGTCAGGGCACATGGATCCCGCAGACCTCTCTAATCAGTTGGCACGTATCGCAGCCAGACAAGAGGAGCAGGACCATAGGATGGACCAGATTTCTCTCGCTCTGCAAACCCTGTTAAATCGGTCCAATACAGGTACTACAAACCCTCCAGACCCAGTATTACCTAGGGTCAGTTCGGTCTCTCCTGAAAGACATAGGCTTAGTATGAAGGCACCCTTACGCTATGATGGTACACCAAGCTTATGCCGGGGTTTTTTGACCCAACTTGAGATCTTGTTTGAGAATAACCCAGGGTCTTGTATGTCTGATAAAGCCAAAGTAGGCTATCTGATTAATCATTTAACAGAAAAAGCTTTATTACGGGCTACGCCATTGTGGGAAAATAAGAAACCCATCATCTATGACTATGAGGGTTTTACCTCTGAGTTAAAACGTACCTTTGATCCCTCTAGAAGGGCTACCAATGCGGGTAGGTCCTTGTTTCACATTAAACAGGTAATAGGAGGGTCTCCGACTATGCATAGAGTTTAAGACTTTGACGTCAGAGGTGCTTTGGCCGAACGACGTTTTAACCTTAGCCTTTACCGAAGGCCTGAACGAGGCTTTTTGTTTGAGCTGGCTCCCTTAAAATTACCAGAAAATCTGGACCATCTGATTGATTTTTGCATAGCCATGGATGATCAAATTAGGGAAAGGAGACACCCCAGAGACAGACCCAGAAGGGTCTTGCCTCCTTTACCCTTATTACCCAGACACACCAGTACGTCAGGTAACCCGGAGAACGCAAAAACAGATATGCCAGTCGTTGAACCTATGCAAATAGGAAAAACGGGTATTTCGGAAGCAGAAAGAGCTCACAGAAGAGAAAGGGGGCTCTGCTTCTATTGTGCAGGGGCTGATCATTTCCGCCTTCAATGTCCTCAGAGACCCAGGGTTAGCAGGGGGGAGAGTGGCAAATCGGGTCAAAGAACAGCCAATACCCAGGTTATCGGTTCTCTGCATGCCTCCTTTGTGGATAGTGAAAAAAAAAAATCCAGGATTCTGGTACCGATCTCCCTAACCTGGGAGGGGGTTCACCTCAAGACTGAGGCGTTCTTAGACTCTGGGGCCTCAGGTAATTTCATGGACAAATATTTTGCTGCCAAAACCTCTTACCTCTGGTTCTCAAGGAGAAGCCTCTAATGGTGGAGGCCATAGATGGTAAACCCCTGTCATGTCCACATATCACTCACGACACTGTCGATGTATGTATGAAAACAGGAGTTTTGCACCATGAAACGATAAGATTTCAAATTATTGAATCTCCCTCATGTCCTGTCGTTCTTGGGTTTCCATGGTTAACAGAGCACAACCCGGTTATTGATTGGGTCCAGAGAGACATAAAATGTTGGGGTCCTAGTTGTCAGTCTAATTGCCTAGGCAGGGTCAATGTGATTGGTAGCCTCAATATTGCCACAGCCCCTCCTTTATCTACAGAGGTCCCTGACTGTTATCTGGCATTAAAGGAGGTGTTCTCTAAAGCCAGGACTGAGGTCCTACCACCACATCGTCCATATGACTGTGCTATTGATTTACTCCCCGGTACTATGCCTCCTAGGGGACACGTATACCCTTTGTCACAAAAAAAAATGACATTATGGAGGAATACATAAGGGAGAATCTAGAGCGAGGATTCATCAGACGGTCCTCCTCTCCAGCAGGAGCAGGTTTCTTTTTTGTCTCCAAAAAAGAGGGAGATCTGCGACCTTGCATCGATTATAGAGGTTTGAATAGGATAACTATAAGAAATGCATATCCCATACCTCTCATAACAGAATTGTTTGACCGATTAAAAGGGGCCCGTATATATACGAAGCTCGATTTACGCGGAGCTTACAACCTGGTTAGGGTTAAAAAGGGGCATGAATGGAAAACAGCTTTTAATACACGTAGCGGGCATTATGAATACCTGGTGATGCCCTTTGGATTATGTAATGCGCCAGCCGTTTTTCAGGACCTCATAAACGATACCCTAAGGGATTTTCTGCAAGAGTTCGTCATAGTATATCTGGATGACATCTTGATATACTCTCCTGATGTGGAAACTCATCACGCCCACGTGAAACAAGTGTTGAAAAAACTATTGAAGGCTGGATTGTATTGTAAACTAGAAAAATGTTTATTCGACATAGAAACAGTGCATTTCCTTGGTTATATAATAACTCCTGAGGGTTTGAAATGGATCCTAAAAAACTCTCAGCAATTCTTGACTGGCCTCTACCCCAAGGGCTTAAAGCCATCCAGAGGTTTCTGGGGTTTACTAACTACTATCGGAGATTCATTAAAGACTTTTCAGCCTTGGTAGCTCCCCTCACGGCTATGACAAAGAAGGGGTGGGAAATCAGAAATGGACACCTCAAGCCACTCAAGCCTTTGAGGTACTTAAACAAGCATTTACTACTGCCCCTGTTCTCCGACATCCAGATCCGGCTCTGCCTTTCCAAGTAGAAGTGGACGCCTCCGAACTAGGTCTTGGTGCAGTCTTGTCCCAAAGGGAGGCACCCGACAAACCCTTGCATCCATGCGGCTTCTATTCCGGAAATTGTCCCCGGCAGAGAGGAACTATGACATCGGAAATAGAGAGTTGTTAGCAGTCATCTCGGCCTTGGCAGAATGGAGATACTTATTGGAGGGGTCTAGGGACCCGATCGTTATCATAACCGATCATAAGAATCTCACGTACATTGGAGATGCTAAACGTCTAAATTCCAGACAAGCGAGATGGTCATTGTTTCTTTCAAGTTTTAATTTCGTGCTTACCTATAGACCTGGGTCCAGAAACATTAAAGCAGACGCATTATCGAGACAGTATGAATCTTATGAACATAATATCCAAGATCAGCATCCCATTGTACCCCAGGAAAGGATTATAGCCTCTACCACGATTAGTGTCTCGTCTCCTCTAGTGAAAAGGTTGCAGACCGTCCAGGGTGCAGCTCCTGGGGGGAAACCTCCCGCGAAACTCTTTGTACCTGAGAACGAAAGAGAGGAAGTATTTAATGTTTATCATGACAATAAAACCTCTGGGCATATGGGTATCACCAAAACAGTGTCTAGTATCCGTAAACTCCTCTGGTGGCCCACATTGCGCCGAGATGTTAAAGATTACATAGCTGTGTGCGAGGTGTGCACAAGACATAAAAGTCCCAAAACAGCACCCATTGGTTTACTCCAGCCTTTGCCGATCCCCGAACGACCATGGTCGCATGTAGCCATGGATTTCATAGTAGACTTACCTGAGTCAAGAGGGAATACAGTTATACTTACGGTCATAGATCGATTCTCCAAGATGGGTCATTATGTTCCTCTTCGGAAACTACCTTCGGCAGCCGAACTGGTGCCCATTTTCATTTCTAACGTGGTCCGCATACACGGTATTCCTCTGGAGATTGTCTCTGATAGGGGGACCCAATTCGTCTCCAGATTCTGGAAAGGGTTTTGTAAGAATGTGGGGATAGACTTATCCTTCTCTTCGGCCTATCACCCCCAGACTAACGGAGCAGCAGAACGAGCCAACCAAAATATAGAGAAATATCTCAGGTGCTTTATATCAGAACAACAAAATAACTGGTCAGACCTGTTACCATGGGCAGAGTATGCTTTGAACAGTGCAGTGAGTGAATCCACAGGACATTCCCCTTTCTTCACTGTTTATGGTTTTGATCCTCCCGTGCTCCCACTACGTTTCCTGATACCACGATTCCTGCTTTGGATGAGCATTTGGCATCATTGAAAGAGACTTGGGAGAGAGTCAAACAGGCACTGGAAGAGAGTAGTGCCATCCAGAAAACCAAGGCCGACAGACACAGGAGGCAGGCACCCGTGTATCAAGTTGGGGACAGGGTTTGGCTTTCTTCACGGAATATCAAGCTCTTAGTGCCTTCCATGAAGTTGGCACCTAGATATATCGGCCCCTATAAGATTCTGCGGCGACTCAACCCAGTCTCCTATGCTTTGGCATTGCCCCCCCATATTAGGATACACAATGTGTTCCACGTAAGCCTTTTGAAACCGTTGTTATGTAACCGGTACACCAAGGTCCGTGCTCCACCTCCTCCTGTCTCTGTGGAGGGCGAGGAGGAGTTCGAGGTTAAGGCCATTCTGGATGCCAGGATGTCTAGGGGGTCCTTACAGTACTTGGTCGATTGGGTGGGTTACGGTCCAGAGGATCGTTCTTGGATTCCGGCTGCTGAAGTCCATGCCCCTCGGTTGGTGAAGGCCTTCTATGTGACACACCCCCGTGCCCCTGGGGGTCGTCCAGTGGCCGCCCGTGGAGGGGGGGTTCTGTCACGGATGGCTCTGTTCTGGGGCGCCTGGCAGCAGATTCCTCGCTGCTCGCTGGCCAGGCGCCGAATAATAACGCCACCGGGTGCGCTCACGTGGGACGCCGGGGGGCGGAGCCTGGCGTTATGACGCGGACCCGCTGGGTTTAAAACCCGGCTTCACTAGTTCGCCGGTGCCCTGACGTGGTATTCACTTCCCGCAGAGCTCTTGTGTTTTTGGCATAATATCTGTGTCTGACCTTGCTTCTGACTTGTACCATTCTGTGTATGACCCCTGGCATTGGCGAACGAACCATTCTGTGTATGACCCCTGGCATTGGCGAACGAACCATTCTGTGTATGACTCCTGGCATTGGCAAACGAACCATTCTGTGTATGACCCCTGGCATTGGTGAACGAACCATTCTGTGTATGACTCCTGGCATTGGCAAACGAACCATTCTGTGTATGACCCCTGGCATTGGCAAACGAACCATTCTGTGTATGACCCCTGGCATTGGCGAACGAACCACCCTGTGTATAACCCCTGGTATTGGCAGTTACTCTTCTCACGGTTCTGCTCTTAACTTTGGTACCGAGGTCAGTCTGTGTGGCACCCTAAGCACACATCAGACTACCTCTTATATTACTAAGGTCCTAGGGAGAACTAATACTCTATTCTGTACATCTGTCTGGTGTTTACCCTTGTTTGTCTATTGTCTGGTTAATTATCTGTCTAGTTGTGCCGACCATTCAAGGATCGGAAGGGTAGAGAGCGGTCTACGTATAGGGACCACTATTCTGGTATTCAGGGGGATTCGTGACACTGGGTACTGGCAAGTCTCCTTCTCCTCAGGCTGAGTGACCCAAATAGGAATTACAGGTCTCCCTCGGGCTTTGGCCTAGCTCCTCCAGCAGTCTCCTCAGTGCGTCTGCTCTCCCTCATCCCCTGGCGCGCTCTGGAACTTTCTACACGAGGCAGAGGATGTAAGTGTCCAGTCCCCACCCACTTCCTGGCTTCTTGCAAAGCATGTCTGTTATTGTAGTCCCAATGTCCAGTATCTGATCGCGACAGTCTCCATCTTGTGGCCAAAAATAGGTACTGCACAACAAGACGATTTTTACCACAGCGCTACACTGTGTTGCCGATGTTGTCATCCCAGAAATTAAGAGCTTTCTCTTCGTCCTGTATGATGTGTCGTTGTGCACTCTTATGAAGCAGTCTTTCCTTCACGTGATATTGGTGTGGTCGTCGTGCAGAACAAGAAGTCCGTCCGTTTGGCAGGACGTGTGTTTTAAAGGAGGACACTGAGTAAGGTTTTCTGCCTTTGTCTCGACAAACATTGCCTATGATGACCCAGCCTAGATCCAGACACTGAGCATATGGAGCATCATGTGGACCGTTGATTTGTTGACGAACTTTGTGCACCTTTAAGATGTCTCGGTCGAGCAACAGCAGGATATCAGCACTTCCGTCGAGGGCTGGTATTTGGCAGGCTATGTCCTTCAAGTGAGAATGGTGTAAGGCAGCTTCAGGAGTAGGGATCTCCTCTTTGTTGCTTGGAATCTGGTTGCACTCAGTGATAGTGGGCAAAGGTATTTCCACAATGTCGTTCATAGGCTCTCCTACCTAAGACTTCTGTAGTGCCGGTGCAAGTAGTTAGGGTATACGGTAGAGCATTTTCTTTTATGTTGAAAAGTTCAAAAAATTGTGTTGTTGCAAGAGATCTGTTACTCTGATCATCCAGAATAGTATACAGTCTTATGGCCTTTTCAGGTTGACCTCTTGGGTATACACGACCCAAACATATCTTTGAGCAGGATTTATCACAGAGTCCTTCTCCACAGACTTCCGTACATGAAGAGAACACTGAGGTAGAAGGTGCTGCTTGATCTGTGCGCTCCCCGCCTTGCTTTGCCTCAGGAGGATTGTTTGTGGGCTTAGTAAAGTTGTGTGGATATGGATGAAGAGCTTGTACATGATCATCGCTGTCACACTCTATGCATTTAATGATAGCTTTACAGTCCTTTGCAAAGTGTTCTGTGGAGGCACAGCATTTGTAGCAGACCCCAAATTTCTTTAAAAGTTCTTTACGTTCTTGTAGGGTTTTCTTTCTGAAGCCAATACATTTCTTAAGTGGATGCGGTTTGTTATGTATGGGACATTGGCGATTTGGGTTCTCGACGTTCTTGTTTTGTTCAGTCTTTTCAAGAACTGTAGCAGGTGCAGGTAGCACAGTGGTCCTTTTCACTGACGCTGGTCCTCGATAGGGAGGTGCGTTTCGGAATTTCGGAATTTTCACGAAATTTCCCGATTCGTGTTTTCGGACGCGGCCGATTTTCCGAAAATTTTTAGATCCGAAAATGGCAGATCCGAAAAGTTTTCCAAGCCGAAACGAAAAATTTTCGGCATTTTCGAATGGACTTGAAATGTGTCAAATCGAAATTTATTTTCGCTCTATTCATGATTTCGGTTCCATTCGTGATTTCGGTTCCATTACGGTAATTCTGGACATCGTATATTTAACTATTATCGGTTATATCGCTGATTCTGTAAATTTTGTATTTGTAAATGCGTATCACTTGTTTCTTGTGGCATTCGGATCAGTTTAGCGTTTTTTAAATCGTTTTGTTCATTTCTTTTGTTCCTTGGCTTTCATACCATTTTAATATGATTAAATAAAGTTGTGAAATGTATATTCAATTATTCATAAGAAAAAAAGGATCTTTATTTAATAAAAAAAAACACGATAGAATCGCCAGAATTATCGTAGACACTTTGAAACGAGGAGAACAGACGTTCCGAAAAAACGAAAATTTCCGAAATTTCTGAAAAGTCGATACAAAAAACGAGCAAAGTGACACGAAAATACGAAAAATGGTCGATATTCCGAAAAAAAAAATGTACACGAAAAACGATCCGAACCGAACCGAATCGAAACAGAAATCGGTCGAAACGAGCCGAATCGAAAAGTTTAAACATCCGAACAAATCGAACCGAATCGAACCGAAGAAAAAATCGGTGCACAAGCCTAGTCCTCGATGGTCTCTGTGTGTCATACGTGTGTTTGTAGGTCTTGGAGGGGGTGAACTGAGAGGGTTACCGTCACCATAGGAGAAACTTGGGTCATTCTTTGTGTCTGCAATTCTTTTGATGAACTCACAGAAGTAGGAAAAAGGAGGAAAGGCAACTTGATGTCTTTCCTTGTACTTTGATCCAAGCGATGCCCATTTTTCTTGAAGGCCATACGGTAGCTTGAGAACAATAGGGTTGATGCCACGAGGGGTGTCAAGGTAACTGAGACCAGGTAAGCGGATGTCAGCTTTAGCGAGTTGAAACTCTAATAAAACATCGCTGAGTTCTTGAAACTTTAAATTCTCTCTAGCGGAAATCCTTGGGAAGCTGTGCAATCTTTTGAATAAGGCATCTTCAATGGCTTCTGGACTGCCAAAGGTACGTTCAAGTCTGTCCCAAGCAGCCGTAAGGCCTGCAGCAGGGTTGTCAATATGAACCGCTTTGAGCCTTTTGATGCATTCAGTAGACTGGGGACCTAGCCATCTGATGAGCAGATCTAATTCTTCTGTAGCAGTGATGTCTAGGTCATTCATTGTGGCTTTAAAGGTGGATTTCCATCCTCTGTAATTTTCAGGCTTGTCATCAAACTTGGTAAGGCCTGTCTTTGTGAGCTCTCTGCGAAGCATGTATTTAGCAAACTGCGACATGTCTGTGTTTTCAGACTTTGGGTGCATGACTGCAGGTGACTTGGGAACGTATGTTGGTGCTGAGGCATTTAACACTGGAACTGATTTAAAGTTCATTGGCATGTTGGTTTGTAGCTGTGGAGCAGTGTGCTTGCTAGTAGGTACTTGGCTGATGTCAAGGTAAGGTGAATAGTTTATTATGTGCATGCTATTGTCCACTGCTTGCTGAGATGCTACAGTCTGGTGTACTGGAAGGTATGAAGGCAAATTGTCTTGGAGTACAGTAGGTGCGGAGAAGACACCTTGGTTGAGTGCTTTGGTTGCTGTGACAGGGAGCTGACGTTCTGGAGAGGAATGTGAAGAATCTGAGGCATAAGACACTAGCAGCCTGTTCTAAAACCTTTAATCTTGCCATGGCCGTGGCGTGTTCACATTGTTTTTCCAAAAGTTCCATTTCCCCTTTGTGGCGTGTGGCTTCAGCTTCCTTGCATGCGGCTTCAGCCTCCATGCGTGCGGCTTCAGCTCCCATGCGTGCGGCTTCAGCTCCCATTTCTGCTTTCTTTTTGGAGAAGGCTGCCTGAATTTTAGAAGCTTCAGCATCAGCACGGGCCTTTATGAGTTGTTGACTGAGTGTGGAAGACCTTGATTGTAGGGATTTGGAAGACCTTGAAGAGTGTCTGGTGGATGCAGAGCGGTGAGATCTGGATTCATGGAGCTGTGCGATTCTTACTTCTGCTTTTGTCTTTGTTTGCAGCAATAAATTGTCTCTTTCTAGATTGAGCTCATTGAATCTCTTTAGTTCTTCCAGTGACACTTTAGTGTTGTATCACTTTAAGAGATGAATATATTTAAAACACAGTCTTTGATAATTCTGATAAGCGACATCTAATTGCTTAATAGTGCTCTCTAGTTGTAATGCATCATGACATGGTTGAGAGAGAGCTGACATGCATGTGACAGCAGTACACCAGAGATCATTCGTATGAGACACCAACTCTTTTGCGTGAGCTTCAAGATTATCTTGTACTTTCCAGGTTGGTTTTGTTAATCTTTTTTCTCTTTTGTTTGGTTCAGGGTTTAATTCCTGATCTGAAAGGATTTCTGAGTCTTGTAGTGTTTCAGATTGCATGTTGATTTGCTGGACCATTTTTCTGACAAGGAGAGGGTTAATGGTATAGTTCTATAGCAGCAGAGAAATGTATCAATTTTGCTCAGCTCAGCTAGGATTTCTAGGCAACAGTTGAAGAAAGATTTGTTTTCACTTTCTGACAAGATTTCACAGTCAAATCACGTGCAATGCATGCAGAGGAATAAACTGGTTGTAGTGTACAGATGCACTGGATAAACTGTAAGGCACAGATGTGTTGAAGATTCACAGCACTAATTTCCTGACACTGTTGAATGCTATGCTGGGACTTGCTTGCAGGCACATACAGGCTTGTGGTAATTAGGGATGAGCCGAACACTCCTCGAGTTCGGTTCGAGCCCGAACCCGAACTTCCCATTTGTTCGGGACCGAACCTGAACCCGAACCCGAACCCCCATGCAAGTCAATGGGGCTGAAAATTCGGTTTTTTGGAGTGCCCTCCAAGAGGACATATATGCTACATATTTGCCATAAAAGGTGTATGGGGGTCCGGGTAGTGCCCTGGGGGACAGGAAACAAGGACAAAAAGTTTTAAAAAAAACGTTTTTAAAGGGACAGTGAGTTTTCCATGAAATAAGGGTTAAAAATAAAAACGAAAAATTCCTTCAAATATCGTGCCTAGGAGGTCCCCATAACCTGCCCGTGAAGTGGCGGATTTATAGGATGTATAGAAATATGTAAAAACCAAGAAATGACATTTCAAATGACGGTAAATGCTTTTCCTTTAATCTATCCATAAACAACTGCTTGGGGCGGCAGTCTGTTTGAAAAGAGGAGACATTTTCGGACACGCAGAAAAAGTTTACTGATTTTTTGGCGGTGAAAAGCAGGAGAATGGAAACTTCTAGACCAAAAAGCCGATTTGGAAAGTGAGAATGGGAGAATTTTTCTGGTTCGGCTACTTTGACCTAGAATTTTCCATTCTCCAGTCATTCTCCTGAGTTTCACCTTTCTCTGAATAACCCTGTCAGGGTTATTCAGAGAGTGGTGAAGAGCAGGAGAATGACTGGAGAATGGAAAATTCTAGGTCAAAATAGCCAAACCAGAAAAATTCTCCCATTTAGGCTAGGGTCAGACTAGCGAATTTTAAAACGGGCGTTTAGGCGCACTTAATCACGGCTGCACTAGCAGCAAATGACGGGCAATGACGGCCAATATACGAAGTACGGTCGCACGAAAGTCCGGCTGCGCAACGCAAGTGGAAAATGAACGCATTTTTTCGAGAACGCAGAATCGCTAGTACGGACGTACAGAGTGCGCTGCGTCCACTAACGGCGTGTGTGCGTGATTTGGAGACGTCAGACCCTGCTCATGTCCGGCCAACATAACGTCCAGACACCCAAAGTTTCCTGGTTTGGATCCGTAAAAAATCACGCACAAAAATGCGCATCGTATGACCGTTTTCGCGCAATCCGTGAAAAAATACGGCAATGCGTTCGGACACACTTTTTGACGGTCGCTGCGAAAAATGCGTTAGTCTGACCCTAGCCTTATCTCACTTTCCAAATCGGCTATTTGGTCCAGATTGTTCTCTTTTCCTGCCATTCTCCTGGTTTTCACCTTTCTCTGAACAACCCTGAGAGAGAGGTGAAAGCCAGGAGAACTGGCAAGAGAAGAGAACAATCTAGACCAAATAGCCGATTTGTAAAGTAAGATAAATGGGAGAATTTTTCTGGTTTGGCTATTTTGACCTAGAATTTTCACTTCTCCAGTTATTCTTCTGCTTTTCACCGCTCTCTGAATAACCCTGTGAATGTTTAATCCTGAGGTGAAAAATAACATTGCTTTAGATTTTTTTCAAACACCAGTTAAATGCAGCATATTAGGATGTTTTAGGGAAATTAATTCTCAAATCTCAATCAGAAGCAGACACCACCCCACCCTCAGTATATTGTACAATGTATCAAATTGATTACCAGACTAAAAACACCTGGTGTTATGCCCGTTTGTGAACAGAGGTCATTTAGAGTTGATAATCTTTTCACGTACACATTAGTTTTTAATTCAATATCTAATAAACCGTTGCTTATAATATTCTGCAGTAAAGAGTCTCTTTATTTCTAGATTTTTTAGTATTTTTTTAAGCATTTTCTATTCTTTTTTCAAAATTTCTTTTTGTTTTCGAACCCGAACCGAACACGCCCAAAAAGTTCGAAATTTGCGAACTTTCGAACTGCCAAAGTTTGGGTCGAACTCCGAACCGTCCGAACCCAAACAGCTCATCCCTAGTGGTAATGGCTGCACTGTGTGAAGCTGCTATTTCCTGTGTCCCTACAACGTCTCCCTGTGTATCCAGAGCTAGCAAGGATCCTATGGAGGATGTCTGACTGATCTTTCTTGATCTTCTGACTGATTATTTGATTTTTTGACTGTTCTGTTTCTCCACCAAAGCACTGAGAATGTGATCTCTTAACTTACTGTTGTGATGACATGGCGATAACTCCCAGTCTAGATGAATTACAGACAGTGACTCAATCCAGATGACACCTTGAAGATCTGTTGAAGTTTTATTCCAAAACTGTAGAAAATCCACAACAATATACATTGGATAGGTCAAAAAATCATAATGAATCTGAGTCCATAAGGCTTGCAAAGGATTACTGGGAAGAGAACAAGGGTGGAGCTATCTGGACATGAAATCCCTGCACCATGAGGAGGGCAGGAGAGAAACTCAGGGGTAGATAAGACATGTGCAATTCTTAAAGGCATATCACAAGTCATGTGAAACATGACAGTAATGATTCTACATGCTGTCGGGAGGCATTTATCATGCAATGCCCATCAGCCTTAATATATGTGTGCATCAAAACATCGATGATATGGCCACCGTGGAGGATTTTAATAATGCAGGGGTGTGAGGTTATTCACTATGTGTTCATATTCAAGCTTGTGAGGGCGGGGGATAGGTATGGTCCGGCACTCTGCACTGGGAAAAAAAACAGTTCTATCCTGCACACAACCGCATTAGTTTCCCTAGCGGGCGCTAAACGACCTTGTTCATGGACTACTGAGGACAAGGTGATCTGTTAGTAGGTCGCCAGGCACTACGTTTTAGCGACTCGCACTAAATTTTTCCTTTAGTGATGGTGTTTTAGCTCACACCAGGTGATAGGGCCCTTAGTTTTATTCAGTGATATGATTTAGTGGTGAAAATTATTAGTGCCCCCCCAGTTTTGACTGCGGTATCCTATGTGCCCCCCTAAATATTGTTCCTAGAGTCGCCACTGTCCACTTCGCATCTGAAGTCAAATCACTGCCACTTGCGGTTCTGCTGTATTAGTCGCAGGAGGTATCCCCACTTTTTATTTTTGGAGAAAGGATTTTACCAGGAAGGATACATTGAGATTTCTCTTGTTTTCAAGTATGTCCTGGATGGCGAGTATGTACCGTTAGGTGTCTTGCCCAAGGACACTTACTGGAGAGGTGCTCTTGCCGGGATTCAAACCTGTGTCTCCACGTTCTCCACGGTTATAGAGCAGTGATGTTACCTCTACTCCACCCAGCCGGTGGGCTTTGCGTGCAGCACTGTTGTAATTACTGCAGGAGAAACCGGGTCAGCTCGATTGGCCCCCCTCATGTCCAGGCGCAGTCGCACGTATGACTTCTGCGATCCCAGATGGTATGCCACCGCTTTGTATATATGTGAATATATGTGCTGGGTAAATCGTTCTGGAACGTACCGTTTTAGGACGCTACCTAAAGTATCGGGTCTTCCCTATCCTGTGTAGTTAGGCTTTGTGCTGCCCTACGCATTCCTCCGTGTTAAATAGACATTTCGCAACACAAAATTTACAATGTACCTATGTACAGCACTGCGGAATATGTTTATAAATAAAGAACAAAAATAATAAATATTTGAGGCCTATCTTGGTCAATTTTGTAAAAATAAAAGTATTTTATTTACACCAAATGATTTCAAAGGAAGATTTATTGGGCTTTATGGCTTTACAGCTCTGTGACACAACAGCACACCTCACACATAATAATGAACCTCTAAAAAGGCGAAACATTGCAGAAAAAATGAGGGAATGAGATCTTTTTTAAGTCTCTCCCTATACCTAACTACAGGTGAAACTCTAACAATTAGGATATGGTGCAAAAGTTCATTTATTTCAGTAATGCAACTTAAAAGGTGAAACTAATATATGAGACTCATTACATGCAAAGCGAGATAGTTCAAGTCGTGATTTGTCATAATTGTGATGATTATGGTTACAGCTCATGAAAACCCCAAATCCACAATCTCAGAAAATTAGAATATTCCATGCAATCAATAAAACAAGGATTGTACATAGAACAATATCGGACCTCTGAAAAGTATAAGCTGCATATGTACTCAGTACTTGGTTTGGGCCCCTTTTGCAGCAATTACTGCCTCAATGTGGCAATGTGTCACGGAAGCTATCAGCCTGTGGCACTGCTGAGGTGTTATGGAAGACCAGGATGCTTCAATAGCGGCCTTCAGCTCTTCTGCATTGTTCGGTCTCATGTCTATCATCTTTCTCTTGGCAATGACCCATAGATTCTCTATGGGGTTCAGGTCAGGCGGGTTTGCTGGCCAATCAAGCACAGTAATCCCATGGTCATTGAACCAGGTTTTGGCAGTGTGGGCAGGCGTGCCAAGTCCTGCTGGAAAATGAAGTCAGCATCCCCATAAAGCTCGTCTGAAGAAGAATGCATGAAGTGCTCCAAAATCTCCTGGTAGACGGCTGCGTTGACCCTGGACTTAATGAAGCACAGTGGACCAACACCAGCAGATGACATGGCTCCCCAAATCAACACAGACTGTGGAAACTTCACACTGGACTTCAAGCATCTTGCCGTGTGTGCCTCTCCATTCTTCCTCCATACTCTGGGTCCTTGGTTTCCAAATGAAATGCAAAAGTTGCTCTCATCAGAAAAGAGGACTTTGGACCACTGAGCAACAGACCAGGTCTGTTTTTCTTTAGCCCAGGTAAGACGCTTCTGATGTTGTTTGTTGTTCAGCAGCGGCTTGACAAGAGGAATACGACATTTGAAGCCCATGTCCAGGATCTGTCTGTGTGTGGTGGCTCCTGATGCACTTACTCCAGCCTCAGTCCACTCCTTGTGAAAGTCCCCAACACTTTTGAACGGCCTTTTCCTGACAATCCTCTCCAGGCTGCGGTCATCCCTGCTGCTTGCGCACCTTTTTCTTCCACACTTTTCCCTTCCACATAACTTTATATTAATGTGCTTTGATTCAGCACTTTGGGAACATCCAATTTCTTTTGAGGCTTTCCCTCCTTATGGAGGGTGTCAGTGATGGCTTTCTGCACAACTGTCAGGTCAGCAGTCTTTCCCATGATTGTGATTCCTACTGAACCAGACTGAGAGACCATTTAAAGGCTCAGGAGCCCTTTGCATGTGTTATGGCTGAATTAGCTGATTAGAGTGGGACACTTTGAGCCTAGAATATTGCACCTTTTCACAATATTCTAATTTTCTGGAATTGTGGATTTGGGGTTTTCATGAGCTGTAACCATAATCATCACAATTATGACAAATCACTGCTTAAACTATTAGTTTCACCTTTTAAGTTGCATTACTGAAATAAATGAACTTTTGCACGATATTCAAATTTTTCGAGTTTCACCTGTATCTGCATCTAAGTAAAAATATGACTACTGCTGGTCAAAAATGTGCATTTTGTGCTAAATGTGTAAATTATTAAAAAATGGTGCATGGATGCACAGTGCACACTAATAAAATGAGTTGCAGCACGCAACCTGTGCTGAATGTTTTTTCCCCACAACTTGTATATATATTTACATATTTCACAATGCAGTAGCAGAGAGGAGGGTGAGACAGGGTTTGTGCCCATAGATTGGCATAGAGCTGTGAAACATAAAGGACAATAAACATTATACACATTAGGACCATAAATTATTACTTTGGCCTGAAAACAGTTTACATGGAATGACATAAAGTCACACACAGTGATTTTAAATATATTCCAGAGCTGTAATCAATGTATTTTAAGCCCTTCGTAAATTAAGCAATATTCACTGTTTATAAACAATATCTCTTAAGAAATTATAATGATTTCACCCTACAGTGGCAAGAAAAAGTATGTGAACCCTTTAGGATTACGTGGAATTTTGCATGAATTGGTCATAAAATGTGCTCTGATCTTCATCTAAGTCACAACAATTTGAAAAACACAGTCTGCTTAAAATAATACAACACAAACATTATATGTTTTCATGTGTTTATTGAACATAACATGTAAACATTCACAGTGGAAAAAGTATGTGAACCTTTGGATTTAATAACTGGTTGACCCTCCTTTGGCAGCAATAACCTCAACCAAACGTTTCCTGTAGTTGCAGATCAGACCTGCACAACGATCTGGAGTAATTTTGGACCACTCCTCTTCACACAACTGTTTCAGTGTAGCAATATTCTTGGGATGAAAGAATTCATATGAAAGTGTATTATGCAAATAATTGACCATATTAACTCTTTCAGTGCGTTGGGTAAAATTCATGGTAAAACAGTCCTATGTAAAACACATCTTGAGAGAAGAAATGAAAATGCAATCCTATCATTGTCTGCCACTCATTGAATAATCCCTGCAGGCAAATAATATATTGTATTAGATTCAGCCATTCATTAATCCCTGTATTATACAAACAATCTATTGTTTTATATTGAGCCATTTATTAGTACGTGAATACAAACAGTATATTGGATTATATCCATACATTGATTAATCCCTGCATACAGTGATATATATTGGATTATTTATACATTTACTAATCCCTACATACAAACAATATATTGGATTCTAATCAACCATTGATTAATCCATGTAGATTAACAATATATTGGATAATGCATACATTTACTAATCCCGTCATACAAACTGTAAATTAGATTATATTCAGTCATTAATAAATCCCTGTATGCAAACAATCTATTGTTTTATTGAGCCATTTATTAGTACGTGAATACAAACAATATATTGGATTATATCCATACATTGATTAATCCCAGCATACAGCAATATATTGGATTATTCATACATTTACTAATCCCTGCATATTAACAGTACATTGGATACTATTCAGCTATTGATTAATCCCTGCATATTAACAGTATATTGGATTCTATCAGGGATTAATCAATAACTGAATAGTATCAAATATATTGTTAATCTGCAGGGATTAATCAATGGCTGAATATAATCTGATATTTTGTTAATATGCAGGGGATAATCAATGGCTGAAAAATCCAATATATACTGTTAATATGTAGGAATTAATCAATGCCTGCAGGATTCAATATATTGTTAACATGCAGGGATTGATCAGGCATTGATTATCCCCTGCATATTAACAATATATTGGATTATTCAGGCATTGATTATCCCCTGCATATTAACAATATATTGGATTATTCAGACATTGATTATCCCCTGCATATTAACAATATATTGGATTATTCAGGCATTGATTATCCCCTGCATATTAACAATATATTGGATTATTCAGACATTGATTATCCCCTGCATATTAACAATATATTGGATTATTCAGGCATTGATTATCCCCTGCATATTAACAATATATTGGATTATTCAGACATTGATTATCCCCTGCATATTAACAATATATTGGATTATTCAGACATTGATTATCCCCTGCATATTAACAATATATTGGATTATTCACACATTGATTATCCCTTACATATTAACAATATATTGGATTATTCACACATTGATTATCCCTTACATATTAACAATATATTGGATTATTCAGACATTGATTATCCCCTGCATATTAACAATATATTGGATTATTCAGACATTGATTATCCTTACATATTAACAATATATTGGATTATTCAAGCATTGATTATCCCTTACATATTAACAATATATTGGATTATTCACACATTGATTATCCCTTACATATTAACAATATATTGGATTATTCAGACATTGATTATCCCCTGCATATTAACAATATATTGGATTATTCAGACATTGATTATCCCTTACATATTAACAATATATTGGATTATTCAAGCATTGATTATCCCCTGCATATTAACAATATATTGGATTATTCAGGCATTGATTATCCCCTGCATATTAACAATATATTGGATTATTCAGGCATTGATTATCCCTTACATATTAACAATATATTGGATTATTCAGGCATTGATTATCCCCTGCATATTAACAATATATTGCATTATTCAGGCATTGATTATCCCCTGCATATTAACAATATATTGGATTATTCAGGCATTGATTATCCCCTGCATATTAACAATATATTGGATTATTCAGGCATTGATTATCCCTTACATATTAACAATATATTGGATTATTCAGGCATTGATTATCCCCTGCATATTAACAATATATTGGATTATTCACACATTGATTATCCCTTACATATTAACAATATATTGGATTATTCAGACATTGATTATCCCTTACATATTAACAATATATTGGATTATTCAGGCATTGATTATCCCCTGCATATTAACAATATATTGGATTATTCAGGCATTGATTATCCCCTGCATATTAACAATATATTGGATTATTCACACATTGATTATCCCCTGCATATTAACAATATATTGGATTATTCACACATTGATTATCCCCTGCATATTAACAATATATTGGATTATTCAGGCATTGATTTACCCCTTATTAGAAACAGTATATTGGACTCTATTCAGCTCAGGGCTGAGGACCAACGCTTCCATTTCAGCCGCAGAAAAGGCCTTCACTGATTAAAACTACATTTCCCATGATGCCATGGCAGGCTGGAAGGAGGCTGCCTCTGCAGACAGGTCTATTGATGTGCCTTAGGATGTGCCTGTGCATGTGGATGAGGAAACCTGGGAGGTGCTTGAATCTCTCACATCCACATCAAACCACCCAATGCAGTAAAAGCACAAGGAGCCCTAATGGGGAAGCAGTGTAAGACAATGCTGCAGTGAGCAGAGCACAGTGTGTGAGTGGGAGACTCTCCCAGAGCCAGTGACAGCAGCCATCAGCCATCAGCCATCAGCATGCCAGCAGCAGCATCATCCCCCCTCTGAGTCTGCCTCTGGTGCTCGGATTGACCAGCCATGCACACAGCACAGGGTTTGGCTGCTCGGATTTACTGCATGATCGGATCTATCTATCTGCTCTTCTCAGCAGGTGAGTAGCTGCTCACACACACCCCAATGGCAGTGCTGTACAGGCAGGCAGAGTGCAGGTGGGCTCTGCAGAGTGCTGGCAGGGTGTGAGGAGTGTAAACAGGCTGTGATGATGAGTGCAGGTTGGGTGTGATGGCAGGATACAGGCTCTGATTAGGGCTATTTAGGGTAGCCAGGCTGTGATGAGGGTAGCCAGGCTGTGATGAGGGTAGCCAGGCTGTGATGAGGGTAGCCAGGCTGTGATGAGGGTAGCCAGGCTGTGATGTGCGTAGCCAGGCTGTTATTTGCGTAGCCAGGCTGTGATGTGGGTAGCCAGGCTGTGATGTGCGTAGCCAGGCTGTTATTTGCGTAGCCAGGCTGTGATGTGGGTAGCCAGGCTGTGATGGGAGCATCCAGTCTGTGGTAAGGGTATTCAGGCTCTCATGAAGTTGACTATCCTGTGATGAGGGAGCCAGGCTGTGATGTGGGTAGCCAGGCTGTGATATGGGTAGCCAGGCTGTGATGGGAGCATCCAGTCTCTGGTAAGGGTATTCAGGCTCTCATGAAGTTGGCTATCCTGTGATGAGGGTAGCCAGGCTATGACAGGGGTAGCCAGGCTGTGATGGGAGCAACCAAGCCTTAGCTCTCATAAGCTTATCTAGGTTTTGATGAGGGTAGCCAGGATGTGGTGAGGGTAACGGTGGCCATGCTGTGTTTTGGGTTGCCAGGCTCTTCTTGGGCTTTCAGGTTGAATGTGTTCAGTGTATATCCTGGCAGTGATGCTGTATTGCTGGGGAAGCTCCTGCAGGTCCTTCACCACCCCCCTGCTTTGATACAACCAGAAACCATGTATCACTGTATCTCTTCCCTGATTCCCTGCTGAGCCGGAGCAGATCCATCTGAGGTGGAGAACCTCCTGCATCCCACAGCATCATGGACCAGCACTGACTGGTGGATCCTGCCCATTACACAGGGACCCAGCTAGTACTGCATGCACAGGGCCTAATTGAAAGCCTATTCTCCAGGGTCTCCCGCACAGCAGCCTCTCTTATCATTTATTTTATGACCTTTTCTGTATCAGGTGGATAAAAATATCCAGAAATCTGTAATATGTGTATTAATGTATATGCACACAAACACAGATACATTTTATGTATAAATATGCACTATATATTGGTATTTCTACGTATGCCGGCTTGTGTTCATACAGTTTATAGGCTGACGTGTGTGTATATATATATAATATACACATAAGAATATAACATAGGCTTTAACAAACGTCCTATATATAAAAAAAAACATATATCAATGTACAATAAATTCCATCTCCAGGGTAGGGTAACATCCCATGCAATGCCAATGAGTGGGGAGGAGGAACATTCTGGTTTTGCTATTATTTATTTTAATTTTTTATGATATTGATAATAAATTGTCTTTTTTTTTTTTTTTTTTGGCTGATCTCTAGCTGCGCCCTCTGACTCAGACACTTATTACATAATTTTTATGTTTTAAACTCTTTTGCGTACTATTATTCATTCCCAAATCTGCATTTTTTTTTTATTTTTATTTTTTTAAATTTTCACACAGAAATGCTCAGGAAAATCACTGTAGATGGAATATGTAAGCCTGGGAAATCTCACCGTGTTCTTCTGTGCCCAAAGCACTTAAAAAATGGCTAATTTAATCCACTAGGCCGCAGTAGGTATTCTGCAGAGTGGCTCTGTAAAATGACGCCAGTGCTGCCAGGCCTCGTGGTGACAGATGTCAGGACAGACTGTTGGAAAGTCATGCTCGAAGTCCTTATTTAGGAAATTAATCTCTACCCCCCCCCTAGTAACGGCCGGGGCTGGTGCAACAATTTTGGGATACACTGATCAGGATCCAATATGTCACCCCTGCAAAGCATAGAAGTCCATGGTGAGCGCTTTGTTTCCGGCTGTCTGATTGGATCGCGGGTGCGCGTGCAGGTTGTCTGTGTGGTTAATATTTTTATTAGTGATATTGCAGAAGGTATTAACGGTAAAGTTTGTCTTTTTGCTGATGACACAAAGATTTGCAACAGGGTTGACGTTCCTGGAGGGATCAGCCAAATGACAAATGATTTAGGTAAACTAAAAAAATGGTCGGAGCTGTGGCAATTGAGTTTTAATGTGGATAAGTGCAAGATAATGCACCTGGGACGTAAAAACCCAAGGGCTGAATATAGAATATTTGATACAGTCCTAACCTCAACATCTGAGGAAAGGGATTTAGGGGTTATTATTTCAGAGGATCTAAAGGTAAGTAGTCAATGTAATAGAGCAGCAGGAAATGCTGGCAGAATGCTTGGTTGTGTAGGGAGAGGTATTAGCAGTAGGAAAAGGGAAGTGCTCATGCCACTGTACAGAGCGCTGGTGAGACCTCACTTGGAGTACTGTGTGCAGTACTGGAGACCGTATCTCCAGAAGGATATAGACATCTTAGAGAGAGTTCAGAGAAGGGCTACTAAACTGGTGTACGGCTTGAAGGAGAAAAGTTACCAGGAAAGGCTTAATGATCTTAACATGTACAGCTTGGAAAAAAGACGAGACAGAGGAGATATGATAGAAACATTTAAATACGTAAAGGGAATCCACAAGGTAGAGGAAGGGAGTATATTTAAAAGGAAACAAAATAGCAAAACAAGAGGACATAGTCTTAGATTAGAGGGGCAAAGGTTTAAAAGTAACATCAGGAAGCATTATTTTACTGAGAGGGTGGTGGATACATGGAACAGCCTTCCAGTAGAAGTGGTAGAGGCCAAAACAGTGATTGAATTTAAGCAGGCATGGGATAGGCATAAGGCTATCCTAAACAAAAGATAAATCCAGGTAAAGTATCCATGTAATTGGGCAGACTAGATGGGCCGAAAGGTTCTTATCTGCCGACATTTTTCTATGTTTCTATGTTTCTATGAATGGGATATGAGTGAGGCAGAGCGTGATGGGAGTGTGAGATAGTTGCCTTATGGAAGTGCCGGCCCATGAGAATGCCCCGAACCACGTGACCTGAAAACGTGCCAGTTTCATAAAAATAGATTTTGGGCTAAACTTCAGGCCTCGTGGTGCTGCTAAGCAGTTCCTTCAGAAAAATGGAAAGTTGGAAAGAATTGAAAAGTTTATTGTACATTTTAAGGCCAAAGTAGCTGAATTATGACTCAAAAGTTTTTTTAAAAATAAATTGGTAATTTTCATTAAAGTGACACTACCAGTAACATAAGCTGTAACTCCATTACTTGTGCATTAGAAAAAAAAAACACATTATAAAACACGCTGCTGTTATATTTTCTTTGTTTGAGGTAATTGCATGTAAAAAGGAAAAGTAACATTAGTTTTTTCCTTATCTCCCTACCATTTTTAAAAAAAAAAAAAAATTCCCCGCACCCCATGATGCAATATTTAACAAAGGTTTTTCCTTACTTCTGTGGCTTGTCTAATCTACTACAGTATTTACCAGTTTAATGAGATGGAGGAGGGACTGTTTAGATAAGGCTGCGAGGTGCTATTGTTCTTCAGGCTACTTAAGTTAAGGGATGGTAGCTGGTTGACATAAAACAGGGAGTTTAAAAGACTTCTAATCTACCTCCTAGTGGTGTACTTTGAATACATCCCACATGCTAAAATGGGATTTGAGACCGCGATCGACCCATAGTGAGTGAGAGTTATTCAAAGAGAATCAAAAAGCCACTGCACCACAAAAAAAAATAGGCAAAAAAACTTTTGCCGAAAAATGCTTAAAAGATCCTAAAAAATCTAACAATAAAGAATCTTTTTACTGCAGAATATTATAATAAATGGTTTATTAGATATTCAATTAAAAACGGGAATATTTTTAACATTGAAGCCTATGGCATTCGGCTGAATAAATGTGCCGCATGAAGCCGCCCAAATGGCAGGGCAATTCGGCAACTTTTCACTGCTGGGTTTTGCTCTCTGAATAGATGGAGCATTGCTTCTCTATGGGGGTTTCACTGCCCTCGAACAGGCACCGAATGTGCAGGCAATTCGCCAACACTTGTCGAACTGCCTGCTCTCTGGATAGCCGAATGGCCAAGAAAGGTAACTGAATGCTGATTTTCAGCGTTCGGTTCCCTTTCGGCAGCCATTCGGATCTCTTTGAATAACCCTGTCAGACTCCATTCAATGACCATTGCCACAGAGTGAGGAGCAAGTGATGGAAAGATACTGGGGGCGCAGTTTACAACACAAAAGATTACACCATGGATGCGACCAGTGACACATAGCATGAAATACTTTCTTAAATGAACATACAAGAGTAAAACAAAGCACATGTAAGATAGCAGCAACATATAATAAACACAATAAGGACATTTCATTTTTTGGTGGCAGTGGCCCTTTAACCCATTGCTGCCGCACGGGTTGTCTAAGAGGAAGGGGCAGCTACTGCGCATTTATAACTGATGCTCAGCCTCTCATTAGGGTGGCAGAGACTCATGGGAAATGTAGTTCCAATACATCTGGAGGACCAAGGTTGCCGACCCCTGAAAATAGTGGATTCTGATGGCTAAATTGTAAAACTGAAGCCAACACCACCAATGTGGGAAGAAAGGGCAAGCTACTGTTTAATAATTTGTTCTCATTTTTTTTTTTTAATTGTTTTTTTTTTTTCTAAGGCTCCATTAAATTCGTCAGCGCTGAGCGTCTGTTAAGCCCCTCAGGCTCCTCTTCACTAAGTAATGGAAGGAGATTTTTCAATCATTTCCAGTCTGGCTGTTGTTATATCTTGCTTTTCCCTCTCCCGTTCTTCTCAGGGGATGCCTGGATGACAGAGATGCACAGAAAGAAGGAAGACCGGTTCCTTGGGAGGGAGGAAACGGTCCCGTTGCGTCTTATTTTCAGGAGTGATCAGGAAAATCAGACAACGCAGGGCCAGCTCAGCACGCGTGTGAAGGAAGGAAGCCCCCAGCACCGTGACCAGGTAATGCCGAGTGCAACATTTATATGACCCATAAGTGCTATTTGGGGTTGGAGCACCTTCTGTGCCCTCTGTCTCCCCAACCTGCAAAGGGAAGGTGTGTTTCTAAACTGGGGGGGATCCAGACACCCATTATTTATTATGCTCCCCCTTTTATTATAGTCCACATTTTATTTTTTATGCCCTCGTTTCATTACGGCGCCGGCATCCTCATAGTCGCATACACTTGAGATATGATCTCCTTTACATGCGGCTTTTTGGTGCTCGTCTGGCAGCTCCCATGATGCAGTAGAATCGCATGGATGTGCATGCGCTTTCCCTGCATAGCTGACATTTTTGCAGGGACTGCAAAGCATTATAGACTGGGGCTTAAAGATGGACAGCCGACTGCCAAATTATTATTATTTTTTTTTGTGTGAGTGTGCCACCCCACTCCATAGTCCAAAACACAACGCAGGGATCTGGCACTCTGATGCTAGGTATTTGGAGGATGGCAATGTTTCGACCTCCTTCACAGCCTTCCTCAAGTTACATTTTTTTGGAGTGCACATGGGGTGGGCAACCCTAGAACCGTGAGCACCCTAACTTTGCATATTTTGCCTTTCTTGCAATATTATGGACTGAGAGCACCACTAGTCCTTTTTTTTGTTTCTTGATTTCACTGTATAGTTTCGCCCAGTGCAATCCGTACCCCCTGTGATGGCCAGTGCATGTGGAATGGCATAGGCAGAGCAGCACAAGTCAAGCGCATGCAACTGGGAGCAAAGACGGCTGCCATCTTTTCTTAAAAGCCGCATGAGGGCTTAAGGCTAGGGTCAGACGAACGCATTTTTCACGTTGTCCGTGAAAAAGTGCGTTCGAACGAATGGACGCATTTTTTCACGGAATACGCGATAGCGGTCATACGATGCGCATTTTCGTCCGTGATTTTGTACGGATCATCAATAAAACACTTTTTGTGTCTGGACGTTATGTTGGCCGCGTCAGACGTACAGCAGCGTCTGACGTCTCCCAATCACGCACACACGCCTCTAGCGGATGCAGCGCACTCTGTACGTCAGTACTAGCGGTTTGACGTTCTAGAAAAAATGCGTTCGTTTGCCACTTGCGTTGCGCGGACGAACTTTCGTGCGGCCGTACTTCGTGTGTTCCCCGGCATTGGACGTCATTTGCTGCTAGCACGGCTGTGATTTTGTGCGGCTAAACGCACGTTAAAACTGCTTTCGTCTGACCTTAGCCTTAACAGAAGCTGCTGTATATTTGTTGTATGCTGCCTTTCCTTAGGCTTCCTTTGGCTAGCGGCAAGTGAGACGTGCGACCTCCTGGAACACTTGCCCTGATTCTTCAGTTCATACGCCAATTAATGGCGTTACGGTCTTTGGGGATGATCTCATTTCCCATGTTGGCTAAGGCCTCGTGTAACTAGAAGGGGCGGCCAGATTGAGAACGATGGCTTGAAAAGGTACGGAGCGTTTCTGGCGCTGGGAATGAGTGTCACAGGCTGTTCCAATAAATGATATTACAAAATGTCCTTGTTAGTGATGATATCACATCAGCGCATGAAAAGTGCATCATTTCTCAAACGCTGTGAAGGCCTTCGATGCAGCTCAATGTTTAATTTGGCATTTGGGTGGTTTGAAAACCTTTCGTAATGAGCAGTGCTGTGGCCAACTGATTGGAATTTGTCATTTATAAACCAACAGCAAGGCTGCAATACCTGTCACTGAGGCCATTTATCAGGTCGATGATCAATTAATCAGAAGTGAGGTGGTTGGACAACGGGCAATCTACTACCATGGAGTTCCTCTCAGCTTGCACTTCTGTAAGATTCCCAATCATCGAGAGGTGTCAGTAGGTTTGCTGTCACTATAGAGTAGAGTATCATTGTGGTCTTATGACCATAGGTGTGTGCATTGGGTGTGCCTGGTGTGCACTAATGTTAGGTGAAGAGGTCCTTTATCGCTTCATACAATGATGTTTTAGATGTTCATGATGAAGAACATAAAAACTGACTGTATCTCTGATTACAGGTTTGTTATTTCTAATGAAAAATGTGTATTTTGTGCAAAAACTACTAAACCTAAGTTTTCAATTAATAAATGTTCAATGTGTGCACACCCTAAGGGTAACGGGCTGCGCATGCCAGTGCTTATGGCATATGAAGACATGTAAGCAAGAAAAGGTCTGTGCATTGATGTAATGATAAGCTGTTATTCTGGTATCTTCAAAAACAACATTTCGACACCGTCAAGATACCTTTATCTCTGTCAAGGCTTCTTGACGAAGCCCGAATGTTGTTCCACGCATGTACAGAACCGATCCATCGGCTGCCTCTCTCAGGACGCCAGCTGTCACCGGCGGTCTGAGAGAGTGACGCCAGCATGCAGAGCATGCTGTCATCACTGGTGACCTGCAGCCGGGAAATTCCATTTCTTAGCTGCCTGGTAACACTTGCGTGAGCGGAGGTAACTCCTCCAGACCTGTACCGGGGGGGGGGGCACTCCACACAGCCTGACCAGGTTAAAATGCTAAAGCGGTCAAGGTGTGTAGTGTCCCCATCCATCACTTTCATAATATAGATAAAACATTTACTCAATTCTGTGAAAACAGTAAGAATCTTTTACCTGATACTATAAGAGTAGATAACCAACCTATGCATTGGCACGTGGATAAAAACAGCCCCTTTCCTGTGATGATATGTTTATATACAGCACAGCTCACTTTATCCTGCATTTAATAAACTGGGAGGATGTGGCTCACATATCCTGTATGATTAGTGCCCACTTGCCACTCTGATTACCCGTCCCTGCAAGGCCATCTTTAAAACTAATTGGGCACAGTCAGCCCCATTCCCTCCTTTGCCAGAAGTAAGGCGACTCAGGCCTGTTCAACCTCCTCCTTTTCCCCGTAGCCATCGACATTCCCTGCTCAGTTTCTCTGTGGACAGCCTCCACTCTGCTGGAGGAGCGCTCGGCCTCTTCTCTCTCGCTTGGCATGCCATTGCCTTCACACAGGAAGCCGCACTCTAGGGGCAGAGCGAAGCCGCTCTTCCTCCAGCGGGGCCTTCGAAGCTCTGGATTCATTTAACAGAGTGGATATACGGACCCGCCGGCTCTGCATAATACACCTGCCGCACGATTCATCACCCAGCTGACTGACGTCGACCTGTGAACGAATCAAGGGCTGATGGTGGCCTATAAGCAAGGGACGGCTGATGTGGACCCCTGTAAATCGTGGGGCCCATGGCTGTTGCCACTTTTGCCGTGAGGTAAAGATGGCTTTGCTCATCGGGCTCGTAGCGTTTTCCACACACGTACAGTATATCGAGACTCCGTATCGCTTTGCTCCTGTTTATCGTCTGAAGTTTGGATTTGATAAAATCGCTTGTGATGAAATATCGATTCATACTTCAGGAAGACAAAAAAGAAGAAAGCGATGGTCATGGTTTCTAGATGCTGGGGGGGGGGGTTTAGTATGAGACGCTACTGCATTATTCATGTGAAGCAGAAGGTGGCTCAAGGACAGCGCTGCGTATAAGGCCGGTTCATGACTGGAGATGTGACTGAGAGTTTCATTGATGATGAATACAGCAAGTGTAGACGTGTGAAATGCAACAAAATAACAAATGGAGAGATCCAGAGGGCTGCAAGAGACCAGTATGACAATCCATGTGCTTATTTCAGGAAAACCCTATTCCAGTTTGAGTGGGAGATCTGCAAACGCGAGATCACAGAATTACCGCCCTCACTAACCCGCTAGATGTGTCCAAGGCCAAAAAAAAAAAAAAATGTTTATTTCAGCTTGCCAATATTACGGATTCAGAAGCCGCTAATATGGATGGTTCAGCGGGAAGTGGGAAATTTTGGAAACGGCACAAGGGTTTCATAAATTTGGATGCGTTTTGATGCTTTAAAAAAATAATAATAATAATAATAAATGAAGTTGGCTGTAGGGCATCCCTTTACATGTCACACACATGGGACAGAACCTTTTAATAAAATGCACACTCCTACAATATAGCAGCACTTTTCATGCATTGCACATTACACTTCTTACACTCAATATATGAATTCTAGAATAGGGCAGCCCTTTACATACATTGCAAACTTATTGTTATTATTGTCATCATTTATATAGCACCAACAGTTTCCGCAGCGCTTTACAATAACCAAAGGGAACAAAATACAGATAAACGGACATAGGATGGAAACAAGAGGTGTAGAGGGCCCTGCTCATAGGTGCTTACAGTCTAGAGGGATTGGGGGTTGAGAAAGACAAGGAATTTACCGGACAGCAGGACCATTAGTGCCAGTGGTTTGGGAATGGTGGGGTCATAGAAGCGGCTTCAATCGTGTGAGTAGGTGAGCAGAGGGATGAGTTGCGTCAGTGATGTGGTACGCTAATCTGAAGAGATGGGTTTTGAGGGATTTCTTGAAGGCCTTAAGATCAGGGGAGAGTTTGATAGGGCGAGGCAAGTCATTTCACAAGACCAGAGCTGCCATTGAGAAGTCTTGGAGGCGAGAGTTGGCTGTGCGGGTATAGACAGATGACAGGTGGAGATCGCTTGCTGACCAGAGTTGCCTAGACGGGACGTGTGTGCGTAGTAAGTAACAAAGACATGTAGGGAGGGTTGAGTTATTGTAGGACAGCCCTTTACATGCATTGCACCGTGCAAACTTAGACTCAGCACACGAATCAATCCGATTTATATTTGGATCATCCGAAATAATTTGGATGACAAGGAGTGTAAGTTTGCAATGTATGAAAAGGGCTGCCCTATTGCATGTGAAGTTTTTTTAAAAACTTTTTGTTCAATGTGCATTCCCTGAAAAGAGCTGCCCTACAGTGTATTGCAATGATCTTTTTTTTTTTTAAACATCAAAACCATTAGAATTTATCAAATGCGCCTGAATTTATCACAAATTTGGATGAATCCAAATAAGTGTATTCAGTAATATTTTTTCGGGTGCATTTTGTTACAGGGAATAAATGAATATCAATTTGGTCCAGAGACTGAATTGCACAACTCCACCTGCTTATGCGCACTATTGAATTTAGCATTCATTAAAGCAATGGTATTCATAAAAGCATGGTTCTCCTGTTATTAATTGCTCCTAATGAGAGAGAAAAATGTTACCTTTTTGCTGGTGGCAAATATTACATGAATCCTAATGGAAAAGCAAGATTCTAGAATAGTTTGTATTGTCAGAACAGCCCACATTAAATTTTATTTTTTTTCCCCCAACTTTCTTTTTCAAGTCTTTATCCTGTGGAAAAATTGCCTGGGTGGTGGTGAGAAGAGAGCACCATCAAAAAATAAAGTGGTGAAGCCACCACGGCCGAATTTTGATGTCGAATGCTGGATGTTCAGGGACGAAATGCAGCATCATTTTCCATACCTAGGTGTTAGGTTAGGGTGCCGGACAAAATCCCTACAGCCAGGTTCCCTAATGCCAACATCCCGACAGCCAACTTCCAGACAGCAAAAGTGCCTGACATACCAAGTTCCCTACACGGCCAACTTCCAGACATCCATAATTCCAGCGGCTAACCCTAATACTAACACCCTAACCCTTAGGGGGTTAGGGTTAAGGCTAGGTTTAGGGGGGTTAGGGCTAGGTATAGGGGGGGTTAGGGTTAGGGCTAGGTTTAGGGGGGTTAGGGCTAGGTATAGGGAGGGTTAGGGTTAGGGCTAGGTTTAGGGGGTTAGGGCTAGGTTTAGGGGGTTAGGGCTAGGTTGGGGTTAGGGCTAGGTTTAGGGGGGTTAGGGCTAGGTTTAGGGGGTTAGGGCTAGCTTTAGGGGGGTTAGGGCTAGGTTGGGGTTAGGGCTAGGGTTGGGGCTAGGTTGGGGTTAGAGCTAGTTTTAGGGGGTTAGGGCTAGGTTTAGGAGGTGAGGGTTAGGGCTAGGTTTAGGGGGTTAGGGCTAGGTTGGGGTTAGGGCTAGGTTTAGGGGGGGTTAGGGCTAGGTTTAGGGGGGTTAGGGATAGGTTTAGGGGGTTAGGGCTAGGTTTAGGGGGGTTAGGGATAGGTTTAGGGGGTTAGGGCTAGGTTTAGGGGGGTTATGGTTAGGGCTAGTGTTAGCTGCTGGGATTTTGGATGTCTGGTAGATGGCCGTCAGGGAGTTGTCTGTGTAGGGAAGTTGGCCTTAGGGAGTTGGCTGTCAGGGAGTTGGCCGTCAGGGAGTTGGCCGTCAGGGAGTTGGCCGTCAGGGAGTTGGCCGTCAGGGAGTTGGCTGTCAGGGAGTTGGCTGTCAGGGAGTTTTCTGTGTCGGGATTTTGGCATTAGGGAACCTGGTTGTAGGGTTTTGACCCAAACTCGTTAGGTTACTGTTTGTGCTTGCTTTTAGGGATAGTCTTAACATTCTGCTCCATATTTGCTTTAATTGTTGTTTGGGGTTAAACAGAAAATACATTTTTTCATACATTCACAGAGAGGAGCGGCAGAGACAGAGCGACGGGTGAGATGGATAAGCCGGGCTGATGTGTTTAGGATGGACTGCAGGGGGGAGAGGCGGGAGATAGGAAGGCCAGTCAGGAGGTTGTTGCAGTAGTCCAGGCGGGAGATAACAAGCGAGTGGATAATAAACTTGGTCAAAAGTCAGAAATGGAAGAATTTTGGAGACATTGCAGAGGTGATTGCGGCAAGATGAGAGCGATCGAATGTAGGGGCTGAAGGAAAGACTGGAGTCAAGGGTCACTCTGAGGCAGCGGACTTGGGGTGAAGACTGGATAGTGATACCCTCAACACATAAATAAAAAAAATTTGGAGGCTTTGTTGCCTAAAAATGAACTTGTCACAAGCAACAGATTCTGTTGTGTGTTTTTTTCTTTTTTTTTTCTTTCTTTCCAGTTTTTTCAAACTGCGACTTTTTGCTGTGAGGTTTGCTGCTGCGTCCACAAGGTGGCGGTGTAATGACAGTACACCGTAACTATAACCTTGCCGGCAGCTTCTAAACCACTATAAACATAGCATGTTTTTCAATATTTCCTCTTTAAATAATGTTATACACTGTATGCAAGATCAGCTCGGCTTGGCATTATATGTATACATCCTATTACCAGGATACAAGTACCCACACATAAATTTGTGCAGAGTGTCTTGGAAAGGTGCTGACACGTGTAAATGGGAAGACTGTGTATTTTACCCATGCCGCATGCTTTAAAATGACTTTATTGTTGAGTGAGCGCAGACCTGGAACAAGCTCCGGGGTCTAATACTCCACGCAGCATTATTTGACAGTTAATGTTACACTGGGTCGATTCTTTTTACCCTCACGTCAGTCTGAAAATTCTTTCTTCGACCTCCATCAAAAAGAAACCTCCTATGGTCTCCTAAGATTTGCAGGAATGTAGCACTGACATCTCTTTTTGAATATTAATTACCGGCTTAAAGCAGCTAATTTGTATGCATCACAAGCACCATCTGAAATGAAATCAATGGGGCATTTTCCTAAATCCATCTGAGCATAACAAATACACTGCTACTACACGCAGCCTCTATTTATAGTCCTGTGGGTTAAAAATATCACTAGGCTAAGCGTGTTTTGGTGGTTTAAAGCTTATTATAGCATGTTGCACTGTAAATACATGCTTAAATGTGTTATTTGTTTATGAAGTGACAGCTCTGAGGCTTTTCTATATAAGTGGAATAAAAAAACGCACTTATATACTTAGTTTTGCATTACATACTTAATTAAAACACAAACGTTACCATTTGAAGTGTCCAAAATTTGCAGCTTCAGATATTGGCTCTGCCCATGGATCCGTCAAGCAGGATTCTCCCATACATTTCTATTGCAGTGCTGCCATTCGTAGATGTATTGCATTGGGTGTATGGGTGGACACACATTACTGGTGGTAAAGGGGTTAATATAGTAAACAATGACTTGGCTTTACTCACCACTAACTCAACTGAAAATGTAGCAATAAAAAAAATATGTCAGTAAGTGTCATGATTTAACATGGACCTTTCAGCTTCGGTGTCTCTTCACAGCAGATACTTATGGGAATATATAATGAATATTGATTTATTGGTTGATTATAGTCTTTCCCAAAGCAGTGGTGTCTGTCGTGACAATTTTATAGAGGGGTAAAACAGGTTTCCATGGTCAAAGAGGGTAAGTGATCGTTAGAAACTGCAGATGGTAAAAATAGAAACACTGTATATTAATTAAAAGAATGTACAGATACAAATAATTACATAAAACACATATATGCAGAGGCCAAGGTTAAATTCTACACACCATACAACAGTTGTCATGTCTCCTTTAACCCACTACTGTATAATAACATTTAATATTGATGGTGTGTGTGTGTGTTTATTCAATTTTATTGTGGGGTGCTGGTATATATGATCTGGGTTTAATGAAATCATTGTAGTTTATTATAATACAGGATGATTCACATAGACCTGAACACAGTTTTCATTGCATATTGTAAACAAATGAATGGAAACTAACGAGAGTTTAAAGAAATGTACCTCCTCTTATGTTGAGAACATCCCATCAGAGAACATGCTGGAAATGACCTCTAGGTGGCAGCACAGTCACTCGAATAGAACACAATAGCTTACTCTTTGGCAGTGTTTTTATTTTTTCTAGGAAAAAAAGGTGGGATACTCCCCATGAAGCGTCAAGCAGCCAATGAAAAGATCACGTACGCTCGTGTGAACTAATACACAGGGGGCAAACACCAGCGTGCATTCAGTGTGTAGAGCCAGGGCCAGGCCATGACATTGTGTTGCCTGGATCCAAAGATGAAATGCTGCCACCCACGATACACGCCCATGTTTATCACAAAACTCACAGCAATGTGCGATGTGTGTGAGTTTTATAACTGTGGAGCTCTGTGAGACACTCATACATGCTGCACAGCAATAAAACTCACAGTAATGTGCAGTGTTTCAGTGTGCAGATGGCACCCTCTATTGGTCACTATTGTAAGTGCATACTCTTAATACAGTAAAAAAAACTATTTGTAATTTCTGAAATTACACAGAGATGCACGATGCTAATCGGGATAACAGTATAAGGCTAATGTCAGACGAACGCAGTCTGAGCGCACTCTGCGTGCGTGCACAATGGACGGACGTACTGATGGAAGATACTGTAGACACCACACGGTCTGTTTTTGTTGGGACGTAGGAAAAAAAGGGAAATATGGGAAATAAAATTAATATCAAAAGGATATGAAAAGCCATTGTGTGCGTCAAGGTGCTGGACGTCGCAAATGCGTTGCGTCCGACATTTCCTCATCACTCACACAGAACGCTACGCGGACGTGGCGCACTCTGCGCGTCCATGGTAGCGGTTTTACGTTCTTGCGTCCGTTTGACATGTGCGTTGTGCGTGCTCAGTTCGGTGTGGACGTGCTTCTGTGTGGGTCTCTATTGCTCATGATTCTATACTACGACGGACATTAAACTGTGCGGCAACACGGACGTGATCACTGCGTTCGTCTGACACGGGCCTAAGGAATAAGACAGTGTAGCTTTTCAGTTGGGACAGATAATGAATAGATGTAAAATGATGTCCCATTTGAAATTGCACAGAAATTGCAAATCGTTTTTTACTGTATTAGGAGCACTATGCATGCACTTACAATCGTGACCAATAGAGGGAGCCAAATGGCGCCCTTTAATGGTCACTATTGTAAGAGCATGCATAGTACTCTTAATACAGACACATGTCCTGTGTCAATCAATCCATGGGAGGCCCTGCCTTAAAAAAATAAATAGGCTTTAGACCAATTGTCCTTTCCCATTGGCTCAAGGAATTCAGTTGCTCTCAGTGCCTCTCCAAGTAACTGAAGACTGTTGATTCAGGAAGTCTGAATCATTTGGCCATCTTGAGCTACGCAATTAGCGTAGCGTTCCGCTATGCAAATTGCATAGACTAGGCTGGCTCAGTGCTGCCACTGCTGTCTGTGTGGTGATTCACTCACACAGCAGCTGGCGAGCTGAAAGGGGGGAAAAAAAAAGTGCAGGACTGAGAAGGACGGTGAGGGAGCGTATGGGAGGGAGGTGAGTATGAGAACTTTTTTCACTAAAATTTTGACAGATTAATACAAACACAACAGCACATTAATATACTGGAATGGCAGGTGAGGCCCTGCCTCACCTGCCACCCCTGACTGCACGTCCATGCTGTGAATGTGCTTTTTTGAGTTTGTTTCAAAAGACGCCTTATTGTGGTCACTCACGGAACTATGCTTCCAAGTGTTCTTACTTGACTTAACCACTGTATATATATCTACATAACCAAGTAGCCTTCTGTAATGTCAAAACTTTACTCTTATGACAGTGTCACATTTTGTTTAAATATATATTCTTAAAGTGACCCACTGTAGTAAGCCACATAATTACGTTGTGCAGTGGTTTTCTTACATTTTGCCTACAAACTATGTCCAAAATGGTGTAACTTGTCTTCAAAATGTGTGCAGACCCCTCAAAGCCTTCCCCGTTCTTGAATTTTTTTTATTTTCAGTCCTGCCCGGAAAAAAACCCCCTGATATTAAACGTCTGAAAATATGTTTAATCTGTTTTTAGGCAGTGAGTCGATGTGCATTTCTTTTCCAGACATTGTATGCTTGAGGAATGATAAAAGTATGTCTGAGTTTTGATTTTTGTGCTAGAAAGAAGCTACGAAATCAGGAGGCTGAATGAGAAGTGAAATCCTTTTATCTCAGTCCTCTTAGCAATTTCTTCTCTTCTTTCTCCTTGGCGATGTATGACCTGATGGTAGACACAATGCTTTTATATTGTGTCTTAAGGTTTCCTTTTCTGCTTCTGTTATTCCAAAGAGGATCAGTGCAAATGTTATGTGCACATTTAAAGCCTGATTCTTCTATACCAGTGGTTCCCAACCCTGGTCCTCAGGTCCCCCTAACAGACCAGGTTTGCAGGATATCTGGCACAGGTGATATGATTTGTTCCTCAGTGATTGCAGGATTCAGTCTGCATTTCCCCAAGGTAAACCTTAAAATCTGGCCTGTTTGGGGGACTCTGACACCTGGGAAACACTGATCAATACCCCCACTTTTTTTTTAATCAAAATATATAATCTTTTTATAAATATACAGTGGGGCAAAAAAGTATTTAGTCAGCCACCAATTGTGCAGGTTCTCCCGTTTAAAAAGATGAGAGAGGCCTGTAATTGTCATCATAGGTACACTTCAACTATGAGAGACAAAATGAGAAAACAAAATCCAGAAAATCACATTGTCTGATTTTTAAAGATTTTTTTTGCAAATTATGGTGGAAAATAAGTATTTGGTGACGTACATTACAGTACAAACAAGCAAGATTTCTGGCTCTCACAGACCTGTAAGGTCTTCTTTAAGAGGCTCCTCTGTCCTCCACTTGTTACCTGTATGAATGGCACCTGTTTGAACTTGTTATCAGTATAAAAGACACCTGTCCACAACCTCAAACAGACACACTCCAAACTCCACTATGGTCAAGACCAAAGAGCTGTCGAAGGACACCAGAAACAAAATTGTAGACCTGCACCAGGCTGGGAAGACTGAATCTGCAATAGGCAAGCAGCTTGGTGTGAAGAAATCAACTGTGGGAGCAATCATTAGAAAACGGAAGACATACAAGACCACTGATAATCTCCATCGATCTGGGGCTCCACGCAAGATCTCACCCCATGGGGTCAAAATGATCACAAGAGCGGTGAGCAAAATTCCCAGAACCACACGGGGGGACCTAGTGAATGACCTGCAGAGAGCTGGGACCAAAGTAACAAAGGCTACCATCAGTAACACACTACGCCGCCAGGGACTCAAATCCTGCAGTGCCAGACGTGTCCCCCTGCTTAAGCCAGTACATGTCCGGGCCCGTCTGAAGTTTGCTAGAGAGCATTTGGATGATCCAGAAGAGGATTGGGAGAATGTCATATGGTCAGATGAAACCAAAGTAGAACTTTTTGGTAAAAACTCAACTTGTCGTGTTTGGAGGAGAGCGAATGCTGAGTTGCATCCAAAGAACACCATACCTACTGTGAAGCATGGTGGTGGAAACATCATGCTTTGGGGCTGTTTTTCTGCAAAGGGACCAGGACGACTGATCCGTGTAAAGGGAAGAATGAATGGGGCCATGTATCGTGAGATTTTAAGTGAAAACCTCGTTCCATCAGCAAGGGCATTGAAGATGAAACGTGGCTGGGTCTTTTAGCAGGACAATGATTCCAAACACACCGCCCGGGCAATGAAGGAGTGGCTTCGTAAGAAGCATATCAAGGTCCTGGAGTGGCCTAGCCAGTCTCCAGATCTCAACCCCATAGAAAACCTTTGGAGGGAGTTGAAGGTCCGTGTTGCCCAGCGACAGCCCCAAAACATCACTGCTCTAGAGGAAATCTGCATGGAGGAATGGGCAAAAATACCAGCAACAGTGTGTTAAGACTTACAGAAAACGTTTGACCTCTGTCATTGCCAACAAAGGATATATAACAAAGTAATGAGATGGACTTTTGATATTGACCAAATACTTATTTTCCACCATAATTTGCAAATAAATTCTTTAGAAATCAGACAATGTGATTTTCTGGATTTTGTTTTCTCATTTTGTCTCTCATAGTTGAAGTGTAAATATGAAGACAATTACAGGCCTCTCTCATCTTTTTAAGTGGGAGAACCTGCACAATTGGTGGCAGACTAAATACTTTTTTGCCCCACTGTATATTATACAAAACTACCTTGGAAATGTGCCACAAATAAGCAAGACTCAAAACCACTTGTATACATATTAATGAGCTATATGTTAGGTGTTAAAGGTTTATTGGCCTATTCAGAACCAAAAAAAAAGGAAACAAATATATATTTTTGTGAAATGCGCCATTTTATAAAGTCAGGCTTTAATGATGGTTAAGAGAATAATTATTCAAGTAGTAAGATAATTATATTCCATTTGATACTTATTATTAACTTACAATTAATGACTTCTGAAGCCAATGGGCACTATTAGAAGAAATTGTCTACAAAACACAATGTAAAATTTCTACCCATTCAGTGCTAACATGCTCCCTCTTTCCAGAGCCACTGAAACCCATTATGGGCACAAATACTCTGTGGCAGTATTGTACTGAAGGGAGGGGGGGGGCGGACGGCCCCAGGTGCATATGGCCCGTGTCATGCCCCATGATTTAGGTTTTATTTCTATATTTTAATGGTATGTATTGAATCTGCCTTTTACTGCTTACAGTTATGATTTCATAGCTATTTTGTTCCTGCTGGGTCACCATAGCTTTGCTGCTTCTAGTTAGCTCCGCCCCTTTTTCCTCAGGCTAGTTTCTGAGGTAATAATTACTGGTCACCTAGCAGCCATCTTGGCTCTATGCTGACAGAGCGAATGCCTTTTCATCTGCATTTCTGTGCACTATTACAAAGATGGTCAGTCTGATCATTAAAGGTTTCAACTGGATTCATCTTTCTACGTGTCAGTTTTGCTGAGTTGACGCTGTCAGCCTGTTTGTGGACACACAGTCTGTTTCCCTGAACCAAAGTATGTCAATCCCCATGATGAAAAGGGCAGGCATAATGGCCATGGACAACTTACACTAAATGGCTTAAAGATCAGCACTTAATAGTTTCCAGTTCTTTTTATAAAAGGGACAATTGTATTGAACTTGCTTTGGATCTCATCGCTGATTCTGCTTATTTCTGTTTATCTTTGCAGTCCACGCATGTTGCACAGGCCAGCTTTCAGATCGACGCATTCGGGTCTTCGTATGTTCTGGATGTGGAGCTGAATCAGTAAGTATGAAATTTTCACAAACGCTCTAAAAATCGATCATTTGTCTTGAACCAAACTTTTCTTTAAATTGGGCAGATATAGATTGACCTAAGTAGGTGAGAAAGAAGCCACGCTACCCTTAACCTTATCTGTAATCGGTTAGCAATAGACATTTGGATCACAGTCATTGACTATTGCAGACAGAGAGACATGTGTGATGGGAATCTTCTTCTTTGTTTTATTCAAGTTGCTTCCCAAATGATCCAGAAAGATGGTTCATCTTCTAGAGGACCATATGGGACCTGGTACGTAAGGCGTTGTACGGAGGAGGACAACAGTGTTAAACTTGCTTGGTTGCTTGAAAGGGCTAAACCTTTTGCCGGCAGAGAACGAACATTCCTTCAATCCAAAATTATGCCTTTTCCCTTTTTAAGTCTTCAATTCGTTCAAAGTAAAGTTCGCTCAGTGATCTATATTCTATACAGTGTTATGGGGGGCACTTTTGTATAGTATGTAGGAACTGGGGGGTGGGATGATGATAGATATTGCCTTCCAGGAAATTTTCTGAGGGCAAAAATGGGGAAAAAGAAAAAAACGCCTTTTTGTTTTTTTATAAAAAAAAAAAAGGCATTTTTCGGCAAAAAAAATTATCCTAAAAGAGCCTAAAAAAAATATCAATAAATAGACTTTTTACTGCAGATTAAAATAATAAACTGTTTTAGATATTGAATTAAAACAAGAATATTTTTAACATTGAAGCCTATGGGATTTGTCTGAATAAACCTGCCGAATGAAAACACTGAACACCAGGGCACTTCGGCAACTTTTCGCTGCTGTTCGGTGTTCTCTAAATGAACCATTGCTTCTCTATGGGGATTTCATTGCCTTCGAACAGGCACCGTATGTGCTGGCAGTTTGCCAAAATCTGGCGAACTGCCTGCACTCTGAATAGCCCCGAAATGTCACCATACGGGGAAATTCCCTGTTCGGTAACATTTCGGGGCCAGATCGTTTCTCTCTGAATAACCCCTATTGTGATATTATACCACATGCCAGTAAACTAAGGAGGTTATGCTTCCACTGGGAAAACCACTTATTGCTATTTTAGAACAATTTCTGTTCAAAATTTCTATTTTTATTCTATATTTGTTAACTTTAGATCCCATGTTTCAAATAAATGTTATGACCTTTTTTTCACCAAAAAGTGTTTGGTAGGGAAGGAGTTATGCTTGAATTGCCTTTTCCCAAACTATACTATAAAGAGAATTTTATATAATCTAGCTCTGTTACGCTTTGTCACTACTTTTGTAAGCTAAAAAGTTACATTTTATATTACTGTTATAAATAGCTTTGCCTGCTGACCTGATTAAGAATTAGGCTGAACTAGCTCACCGGAGGAAGTGAAATTGACTCAGTGTAATCGTTCACGTTCCTCGATTTCTTATTGTGTGAAAAACACTCTCTGTAAAAAATAAACTCTTGATGGTTATATAGGGCTAAAAGTTTTTTTGTCCAAAGTTCTCCCACTGATGGAGCGCTGCTTGGTCTTTTCAATGTTCTTTTTAGATTGGATGGCCTCAAAGCACAAAAATATGTAGTGCAAAACTGTTAGACACATATGATTTCACAGGATTAAAGGAAAATCCCACCTCACGTGTTTAAGAGTAGACATGTGCATTCGTTTTAGTACTAAAATGATTTAGTCCGAATTTTGGGATAATTTAGTTTTCGTATGACTCAAGAGATACGAAACTGCTCAGTACAAAAAACGAAAGAAACTAAAATAAAATGCACTACATTTTAGTTCCAGTCCTTTTTGTGATATTACATTGAGTGAAGGAGACCAGCAATGAAGAGCGCAACATCGCAAAGCTGCAGAAAAAGTTTTGCTTGTTAAAAAGGGTTATTTACGTCTGATACGTTTAGTATCCATCTCTCACAGTTACTCTGTCATTATGAGCCTTCAGTGTGATTTATTTGAATGTTTTCCCTGGATTTAAAGTGCTTTATTTTATTATAAAAATAAATTTGCACCAGTCATCCCTTCTCTGAGCTTTCAGACCGATTTACGTTAATATTTTCCCTCTCCCCTGCTTTTGTATTCCTGTGTCTCCCCCACAGAGATACAAAGTTTAAGTAAAAGTTCTCACTCCTGTGCTGGATAAGCATTGCATTCCGAAGTTCTGCAACCTCTACATGCCAATGCAGTAGGATGTTCTATACAGAGAGGGGCATTAATTAATGCAGGAGGATGTTCTATACATTATACAGAGAGGGATATTAATGCAGGAGGATGTTATATACATTATACAGAGAGGGGTATTAATTAATGCAGGAGGATGTTATATACATTATACAGACAGGGGTATTAATTAATGCAGGAGGATGTTATCTACATTATACAGAGGGGTATTAATTAATGCAGGAGGATGTTCTATACATTATACAGAGAGGAGCCTTTTTTTTTTTTAGCCCTTTAAATCCAGTGGCTGTGAGAGCGGAGATCGGCTGCTTGTTATATTATCTCTCAGTACAATGTATCAGGCTCAGCTGTTACAGTAACTGACTGTAACTGTGCTCAGAGTTTCAGTAAAACAAGGAAATAATATTGTCTTGTATATAAAAATATTATTTACTAGTTTTACTAAAACTCTGAGCGCTGTCATGAGCAGCAGTCAGTTACTGTAACAGCTTTGCCTGACACATTGTGCTGAGAGTGAGTGATACTGTAACAAGCAGCGATTTCAGCCCTCTGAGGAGCCACTACAGTAGTAATTGTATCCACTGGTTTTCGGATGAATGAAATTAGTTTTCATACTAAAGAACTGAAAACAAATTTTTTTTCAACTAAATAAATTGCATTTTAGGACTAATCCATTAGTTCAAAACGAAATTATGTGCTGTGCACATGTCTATGAGCCTAAATCTGACAGGCTTAAATCTTAGCACTTTTGGATCCGTACAGGCGATTTTCCCCCCCCCCCCCTTCTTGTTCTTGTTCCTTAAATTTGAGCCTGTCAGATTTAGGGCCCTATTACAATCTTCGCGCAAACGTTTGAGCCGGCGCAAAAACGCATTAACGCAAGGGGTGAAACCCTCTGCGCAGAACATCGTATTACAATGTCAGCGCAACAAATGTGTGTATACGTCTACCGCGGGTGAACCTGCGAGGGCGTACTGTACGTTGCGCGTCCTATACTTAACATTGTGAGCGCAAATGCGTTTGTGCGCTGATACGTGGATGGTATTACAATCTATGCGGAGGATTTAACGCACAGCCGTTGCGCGCATAATTTTAGCAACTCCTAAAAGCTGGTGTTAATGACAAATCTAATAACGACCTGGCCGAACCCAAATACACCAGCCCAAAAAAAAATACGCAGCAAAGTATAGTTACACATTCTACACATACCAAACCTATAAAATGGAGAAGTTCTGTGTGCATTTATTATTGCTGCAGCATATATGCTCAGATTGACTTTGACAGGCGCAAAAACTTATCGTGAGATAATCGTGGTTCTTAATTCTGATTGGCTGAATCGCGTGAAAAAAACAGTCCGCACACTGATTTCTGTGTGCAACGTTACTGCATGCACATTGGTGCGCGTCCGTTTAACGTGGGTTATTGCTCGACGGATGAAAAAATGACAAAAATTTACCTTAAAATTGGAGGGGTCGCGTTATATTCGAGACAACTGCATTGCGTGTTAAAAAAAAAAACTTGCCATGCTCTGGATCTCAAGGCTCCCGGAAGTTCCGGTAGTCTCGGTGAAGTGAATGTGAGCTCCCTGATGCTTGCAAACACTTCAGGAACTCCCAGATTCGGGAGAGGTGGGATCCGTCACGGCCAGAGGGCACGCTTGGGTTAAGCCAATCATTCACCTTGCTCGCCTCTGCCGGCCATCTAACGGCTAGTAAAGAAGATGGGTGGCCTGCGGCTTCATACTTAGTAACAACTGCAATCATTCTAGAGCAGAACACCCTGGCCTGAGGGGTATCCTGACTGTATTAAGAGAACCTGCAAGGATTTTAATGGTTTACCGGTACAGTATAATTTTGCTCCTCGTGTTATATTCAAGTCTTTAGTATTCCCTCATTTCCATAATAAATCTCTATCCCTCGCGTTATATTCGGATCACGCTATACTAGAGTATCTACGGTAATTGTCCTCCTAAAACAGCACTTGAAACAAGTGCTTAGCCAGACATCCCGTGAGCTTACAATCTAAGAGACAGAGGTATGTGAAACAAGAGGGAGCAGGGGGAGTGTGTGGACCTGGGGGCCAGAAATACGATTTAATGGGAAGGGCCAGAACCTTGGGCTAGTTAGGGTGCTTGGCAAAGTGGTAGCGGCTGGAAAGGAAGCTACTACCTTCTGGGCTATCAACCTTCAATATGGGCTCCACCTCAGCTCACGCCGAGTGCCCCCATGACAAGCATTCATACTTAATAATTACTCAGCGTTTTGGGTTTGTATCCTTTGCTTATTTTTTTTAATAAAACATTTATGTGAATATTCTTACCGCCCTCTTCTGAAAATATTGTAATGTAGTTGCTTATTCTTGTTTTTATAACAGAATGGGACAATGTCTTATACAACATTTGGAGTTTAATGCACAAGTCTGTTGGTAATAGTTTCTTAGATTTTGCGGGGTGGGGGGGGCAGCAGGAAAGGTGAAACCGTTACAACATGAACCGCCAGTTTGAGATCTGCAGCATATCCTACAACAGCAATATACTTGGAGCCGGGCCGGCTTACAGTAAGAAAGCGAAATTACTGAGTGCTGGCTCATCTATTATTTACACACTGCTACCAGAAATACAGCAATAAACAGACTGCCTCATGTACGTAATGTCATAATTACACAGAAAGACTTATTTTTATTTATTTATTTCAGGAAGATCATGCAGAATGTGGGGGGAGGGTCAACGAACATATGTAAATATTGCAGTATTTATCATAGTAAACATTTTTTTCCCATGATGCTACTTCTGACAGAACAGAGAAAAATAAACAATTGATCAAAATAACCAAAAGTTAAAGGCAGATTTTGTCTAGGGCGAAAAAGAAATCACTTCGTCCATATCGTTTCATATAAAAATTTTCAAGAGGATTTATACAAATCAAATTTAATTTGTTATATAATTCGGTTCGTCCATAAAATTTTATTCGCACCAACCAAATCGCAGAATGAACCATTTGCACGCAGGAAGTTCCACTTCTTTTATTGCCTAACTTTGTTCATGCGGTGCTTTATTTCTTCATTAATCGTTGGAAATTCAGATCAATCGCAATTCAGCCAAAAACGAATGCGCATAGTTTTACTTTTTCCATAGTGTTCCCATAATACTGTCGTTTGTATATGTTACTGGTAGGTTCCGAAATTGGGTAAAGCCCGCGTGACCCAACAGCGCTGGGTAAAGCTGTCAATTTTTTTTTAATTTTCAAACTATACCGGGGTAATCTGTGGACTATCCAGCTCCCCTTGGGTAAAAGTGATAAAAAAGGGTTAGGGTTGGCCATGGATATGGGTAAAGCTAGGTTTTGGGGCAACTGTGTAAGCTACTCAAAACTCTTAGAAAACACATTATGCAGCAGCGTTCGTGTAGACCAGATTACCCAGGTAAATCTCAATGTGTGATTCCATTTCAGGCTTTAACCAAAGCTGCCTGGGTAATGTCAGTCTTACCCAGGTTATACTAGGTTTAGCACCATTTTGGACTCTACCCGTAACATGCCCATACGATGTAACGTGAGGAATCCATTTGTATATTGATTCTAATGACTTTATTACTGATAATGTGCCATATTACATACTTAATGCTAACATTAGCGCTCAGCTGTGTGACCGATAACGTTGCGCTAAGTGGCCCTAGCGTGCGCCTACCAATATTACATTCTGAAAGCTAATGGGGTAAAAAAAAACATTAGCGATTCTGAGCTTAGCTTTTCAGCACGAGTTTACTGTACTTTGCGCTCCCTATGTTAAGCATAGTGAGCGCAAATAGGTAATTAGCGTTAGGATTTTGTAATCCTAAAGATAATTGCTTTCCGCTGCAGCTAACTGAAAAGTTATCACCAGCTCCAAGCTGTGGTTATCACCAGCTACAAATTACCCCATGTGACAGACCGCCTTGCACACTGACCATGTGCCTCTGTCAAACCTCCTAGCCTTCTCCAAGCTGGAACCCGAAATTCAACTTCAGCAGCCCCAAACCTCTAAAAACGCCAGGCACGACCAGAGTTTTAGAGCAGCAAACAAAGACTGACTTTTTATTTGAAAAACCACACAGGTAAAACACAGTTGAGACACAACCCCCTCCCTTCCAGAATACACTACAATTTAGATCAGATAACGTCAGTAAAGAACAATGGAAGAGACCTGGCAGGGGGGGGGGGTTGAGGGGAAGCAGGGAAAACAAAGGGAATCTTTCTACATTATACAGAAAGCAAAGTGTTCTTATACAGATGGAATAATTCATAGACATCAGGAGATAGGGCATTAATGAACCAAACATAGTTTCTTCTACGGTAACTGGTCATTAGGCCTAGACCCCTGGAGGACTTTCTCAACACCCCCAAACAAATTTTTCCCAGAAAAATATTTAAGCCCTGCAGCCTTGGTCTGTCACACCCCAAAACCCAGATACTCTCCTCTCATCCCGCAGCGAGAACGGCGGCCTGATCCGCTGCTTCTGGCCGCCGGGAGCGGAGAGAGACTGGGGGGGAGGGAAGTCCCAAGTCTCCCTCCGCTTATCACTCCGCTGACCTGCAGGATCTCATGAGAGGTGAGAATCCTGCAGGTCATGTGATCAGCAGTGGAAGCATCAATGGAGTGCTATGGACTCCATGGAGGGGATGCTGCGGTGGTGCTTAGCGCTGCCTTGAGCATATCCTGAGACTTAGCGCTGCATTACAGGGCAGGCTGTTGAATCAGCGCCTGCCCGTAATATGGAGCTAAAACGTGGACGCTAAGGAGAAACCTGCAGGCTGTTTTTCCTCCTTGGCGTCCCCGTTTTAGCGGGCAGTATTACATACTGCCCAATGTATTTTCCAATAAAATAATTATATGGGAGTGTGGATAATCCCCCCCAAATCCCAATCTTCTTTTAGACCTTGTTTTTCATGCCGTGGTTCCGTAACTGTTATGTTTTCGTTTGGTGCACTAGCCGTACGAGGTATTTCAGGTCTCTCGTCTCAGAGCCAGCTGATATTTTGGCAACTAATCTCTGGAAATTTAGAAGTTGGGAAAGCCTTGCTCATATACTGACATGTTAACCTTCTGTGGACACGGCTTTTTCAGGAGACCTCTTTCCAGTAAATCGTGAGAATTCTAATGGTTGATGGAGCCATAAATGTTGCATAGATTTACATGCATCTCATTAAATAGTAATGCTCGAGCTTGGTGCTTTATTCTTTACGAGCTGGTGCTGTATGGATAAAGGGAAATAAAATAAAAGTAGCACTTACTGTTAATATCTTTAGCATGAAAGAAGTATGTTGTCATCCCACATCCATCTTGCATGATTAAAGAATAGATAAATAGTTTGAGAAGCTATGGATCCTTGTTATATCTGGGTAGGATGGGCCCAGTTGGGAGGTGTGGAGATGAAATGTCTCCAACATTTTTGAGAGTAAATAAATAGGGAAGGTATATAAATGAATAAAAATTGTATAAAATTTATTAAATAACAAAATAGCTCTGATTAAAGAATAGGCCTGCTTTATATTTTTTGCTCTTTAAGTGTCATATTTAATGCCGAAAGATGTTGTTCCGTTCTCATCCTCAATACAATTATTTTTTTTAATTTTATTTATTTTGCATTATGTTTATGAAAAATTATTCTAGCTCCTGAAACTGAATCCATGTCTGCATGGCCAAAAGTTCTTTGTTCTATCAAAGTAAAGTTATTCTTTAACTAATGCGTTCTTTTTCCTGGTCACGGCCTAGAGAACTTGAGCCTATTGATTTCTTTCTTTTCTTTTTTTTAATTCACCTGCATTGGTATTCAAGCAATCGTGCCAACAGAAAGAGCAGAATCTGTCTAAAATTGAAGCAAAAAGGGAACATAAACTGTTGGTTGGTTGTAACCCTAACCCTTAAACCAGTGATCTCAAGCTCTGCCCCCCACAGATGTTTCTGAACTACAACTCCCTTGTTCTCTTGCCATCTATTGCATTCAACGAATTCTGGGAATTGTAGGTGTAGCGCTCACCCTGGAGGAGCCGCTGAATAAGCCTTGGGATAGTCTCACCGCACTAGGAATTATTATACACCAGCACTGTTGTGGATTTTCTATTCTTTATATATTTTACTGATCTCAATAAAGCAGCATATATACACATATACGGTAATTTGAATGACAGGAATTCGTAACGCGGGAAAAACACGCGGCGGAAAGGAAACTGTTAACCCCCTCAGTTCTGGAGTGTGAGTCCCGTGAAATAAACTCAAAAATATATGTGTGGTGTCTAGGGTACCTGGGTACTGTGTTCGACTGGCCAGTGAACGAAAAGAGCAATCTTCGACTAGTCACCATTGGGGCACTGTGAAGTGAAACAATATAACAAGCGTACGTTTCTGTTTCGGAACTGTGGGCCTGGAGGCCTCTCACCCATCCGTCAAACAAACTGTCCAGCACTCGATGCCTCGACCAAAAGGATCTTCCTCCGCTGTATACTGGGACTCTGTGCCAACGAATCTGCTCCCCGCGTACCGAATCTCTGCAACCGGAACAATCGATCCGCCACCTGCACTCCCAATAGATCGTCGCGGCCTCCTAAATCGGGGTCCTGCCGGAACCAGCTTGTCCTCCAATTCTCTCGGCACTGGGTATGTAGGTCACAGCACGATTTCTGTCCCAATCTCTAGCACCAATAAGACAGCATCTGCACTCCGGCCTGGTTGCGATCCCTGACAGCTCCAACGTGCGTCCTCCACCTTTCATTGCTCCACTCACTCTCCGCGCGCCAAACACGAGGCTGCTGATGTATATCCTCCCCTTCGTACCACCCACTTCCTGTCCTCACGCAAAGGGTGCTGGGAGATGGAGTCTGCTCCGTTCAGCATAGTCCACAATGTCTCTAGCTCTGTCTCCCTCTAGTGGCAGCAATAATTCAATGCACCAGAGCACCATTTTCAAAGCAGCGCTACATTGGCAATAAACATCTGGGAAGGGCAGAGTTTGAGATCCCTGCCTTAAACAAACCACAACTGTGACTTAAAAGATGCTGGTATGGTAAAATGTTTGACCAGAATTACAGTGTAAATGCTGTTTTTTTTTAGTTTTTTTAAATTAAATGCAACCCCCCCTTCCTCGTGACTAACTGCTAGGATACCATTTTTAAAGGTGACTTTTTTTGATGCTTCGTAACTTAACGCGTCCACGTAGTGGTGACTTGCTTATGCTAAACCATGACCATCCACCTCACTGACATTTTATTGTAGTAGTCAGAGTCCGGCAAGTTTGAGAGAATGTACCCCTTGAAAAATCTGGCAGGTCAGAAGCTGGTGAATTGCATCACTGATAGGAGTGCCATTCCCAAAAATCATCCACATACTTTCACAAAGGGTTCCAGCGACATCATGCCATACTGGAACTATCTTGCATTCATGTAGCACATCGGAATGATCTATATTTATGGAAGATTTTATATGGGTTGAGCACCCATTATCAGGAATTCTAAAATCTGGAAGACTCCAAAATCCAGAATTTTCAGAGCCTCCAGGATCTTCCTTATACTCTGATGCTCGCTCTGGAAGTCCAGCGTTCCTCCTGAGAGATTCTCAGACTCTGCAGCACTGACTGTACAGCATGTCACAAGAGACATCCTGGCTGCCTCTGTACAGTATGTCACAAGTCGGCGCTGCAGAGTCTCCCAGAGTCAGAGAGTCTCTCAGGAGAAGTGCCGGTCTGCAGCAAGACTCGGTAGTCCTTCGAAATGGGCCACTCAGCAACTCTGCACTGCAGCAGGGAGGACATCGTGGCTCTCCTGCTGCAACCTTCTTCCTCTCAGACATCGGTGTCTCCTGCATTCCAGAATAATCCAAAATCTGGACTGCTGTTCCATATAAGCCTTACGGATAACAGGTGCTCAACCTTTGCTTTATAAGGACTGTATGCCTTAGGCCGGGGTCAGATAAGTGTTTTTAAGAGCAGAAGGAATGTCCGTGAAAGTGGACGTTCCTTCCACTCTGACGCCCGTTTGGCCACCTCGCCGAACACAGTTAGTGCACTTAGCATTGCAAAGCTAGATCCTCTGGCCCTGTTCACAGTGTGCGATTTTTATCACGTGGATTTTGCCGCGACGTCGCAGCAAAATCTGCTCGACGTCACGCTATGTAGCTTCTCCAATGCATTTCAATGGAGCTGTTCACATCTTGCCGCGCGACGTGGCACGTCGCGGTAGCATGTCGCTGGTACATGACCCTTTTTTTGCGATTTGCATTGGCGGTGCTTGGAAAAATCGCCAAAACCGCGACATCGTGCGACATTATCTCTCTATGTCGCGATTGTGAAAATCGCTCGATTTTCAAATCGCACAGTGTGAACGGGGCCGTATGGAAGATCGCGCTTTGCAGCCCCGTCAAACGCGTGTTCTAGCCCTTCCATGGGGAGGCTTTCAAAACGTCCGCAGCACGCCCGCTGTAGCACATGCAATTCGTGCGTGCGCTACAGCGTGTGGCCAGCACTGTCAAAGCGTCACAACGCTGCGATGGACGGTGGGAGGCACGTCAGCACGGGCGCACATAGGCCCCTATTACATTCCTCGCGCATTTTCGTTTGCGTGCGCAAATGCGCATTTCTGCGAGGGGCAAAACCCTTTGCGCACAACGTCGTATTACAATGCTCGCGCAAACGATGCGCGTTATCGTTTAATGCGGATGGACCTGCGCGAGCGTGATGAACTGTGCGTGTCCTATACTTAACATTGTGAGCGCAAATTCGTTCGTGCGCGGGTACGCGGATGGTATTTCAATTGATGCGCATCTTTTTAGGAACGACGTTTGCGCAAATAATTTTAACGTCTTTGAAAAGCTGGTGGTAACGGCAAATCAGAACGTTCTGGTCGAAACGAAAAACACCAGCACGAAAAAAAAAAAATACAGCACAGTATAGTTACACATTCTACACATACCCAAACAATAAAATTGTGAATTTGTGCATATTTTTTTTTATTGCTGCAGCATATATACTCAGATTTACTTTGACAGGTGCAAAAACTTCATTCTGATTGTCTGAATCCGACAAAAAAAAACAGTCCGCACACTGATTTACGTGCGCTACGTTACTGCGCGCGTATTACTCTTCGTTTTGCACGTCATTTTACGAACGTTATTTTCGGACGGATGAGAAAATGCGTTCGGATCGGAATACCATCGTTAAGTTTTGCGCGATAACGCCGGACGATGCGCAAAAAAATTTGCACTGCGCGAACGAAATTACGCAAAGAATGTAATAGGGGCCATAGTGCGCTCGTCTGACCCCAGCCTTATCCCCATTGCAAGGTGTGCGCATGCCTATCGTCTCTGAAAATCTTTTTCCGCATTACATATTGCCTTTTTTATTTTTTGTGTATATATAATTAAATGTGGTGCTAGAATTAAGTATTTACTACAAAATGTAGGATAACAACCATTTATTAGGGGATAACAGAAAATATTTCTAGCGAATGTATAGAATTTAATTTTCAAACAGGGTCACCTTATCGGCATGTTAATCAACTTTATTAATGTGTAACTGTACTAGATAAAACCGATAAATCACGGTGTGTGTCATATGATCCAAAGCGGTAAAAAAAGAAAAATCTATAGTGAACTAAAAAAAACAATGGAGTTGTGCACATGTGGACAGGATAAAGATGCGTATTAGTTTACCATGGAAGAATACAAAGACTTTCTGAAAAGGCAAAAGCTGTAATTTATCTGCTGACATGTGGTAATAGATGTGAAGAGCTTAAGCAGTGCTGACAGCGGTATTGTTGGGCCTCGTTGCAGAGAAGCTATTCAAGCTATTCTTTAGGTGCTTCTACATACTTGGTGCATATGGTCTAGCCCATGTTGTTATATAGCATCTCTCCAATGTGACAGCTGCATGTGAGATCAATCTGCCGCGTTTCACACAATTGAATTGACATTATAATGACTACTTTGTGTCAGAAAGCAAGTGCAGCCTGTGCGTCAGAAGAGCACATGCAAATCGTGTTTTGAGAAACGTGGGTTTAACAGAAATGTGTATAGATGTGTTTAACGGACCGTGACACCTCGGAGACTATTCTGTTTTATTGAAGTGTTTGGCGTTTTCTTTCCCAATTATTCAGTAAAGTAACGCAATTAACCGTGAATTAGGTAAACCATCTTCCAATTTTATATAGACACCACCTTAAAGCATGGAAAAAAATGTACTATAAAAATGTACGCGTGCTTGTGCAATATTCCTCTCGACACTAAGATAGACAGTCCTGGCTCTCCTATTGTTATTGTAATGTACTATGTTTCCAGTTGTTCAGAACTTGGCAGCAGGTCCATTTGACGAAATCACAAACCTGACCGCAGCTGTACCAGTTTTAATATTCACTTATTGACGGCACCGTTCATGGTTCTGTGACTGATGCTTGCACAGACATGTTGAACGTAACAAGAAGCTAGAAAGGAACCAGTTACAGGGGATGGCGATCTGTATAGTGTGCACCCACCCAGCATCAGGAATGAACTGGGGCCATTTTTTTACCCAAGTGGGAGCGAACTATGGTTGGGCTTTGGGTGTGAGCCAGGATATGAGCTTTCTGCATGTAGGCTGCCATGGGCAGGGGTTGAGGTGGTCCACTTGGGTTATTTAGGGATTCCAGCTGCATGAATCAACGCTGTGATGCAGCCATGACTGGATGCAACCAATGCAAGTCCATTTAGGGAAATGTCTTAATTGCAGCCAGTCTGGTACAGAGATTAATCGTGACCAGACATTGGCTGCGTTGGGAGACCATGTTTGCCGGTGTGCTTTACTTTATAGCTACAGGCATAAACACTTTCCCATGAAACAATTGAATTATCAAAAGACTAATTCTGATGGTTTTTTTTTATTTTTATTCTATTTTTTTTTTATTCTTTTATTTGTATAGCGACGTATTCCAATATGTCATGCCCCATGATTTAAGATTTATTGTATATTTTTATGTTTTTGTGTTGTATCTGCCTTTGCTGCTTCCATGCTATTGATTTCATTGCTATTTTGTCCCTTCTGGGTTTCCCTAGCCTTTCTGTATTCAGCTAGTTCCCACCCCTCTGCTCAGTGTCTCGTTGTTTGTTACTTCCTGGTCACATAGCAGTCATTCTGTGATCACTGCTGGACAAACTAAAGTCTTTTTACCTGCATAGCTGTACACTAACAAGATTGTCAGTCTGATTAAACTCTTCAACTGGATTCATCTTTCTACGTGTCAGTTTTGCTGAGTTGAAGCTATCTGCTGAACTTCATTGTGTGAGTACTGGTCAAATACAGACTTCAGCTAGGCTAAAGCACCCACGCCTCACAGCTTTGCTTAGGGAAGCAGAATACAATATACTAACAAAAATAAAATAAATATATAAAGAATTTGTAATAACATTAGCATATTCAAGCTAACTGTTAAACAGAATTAGAATTTAGAACTTCTGTGAAAGTAATTATCAAACTCATTTTAAAGGAAATCTTTTTCAATAGTGATGTTCATTACTGCTTATTGCCTCTGCTCTCTATGCTAGCACTTTTTTGGGGGTAAGTTCTATGGTTTTTATTAGCTGGAAAAGAAAGACCTTTTCATAGATGAACATGAATAAGCTGGCTACAGTTGTGTTCAAAATTATTCAACCCCCAATGCTGTAAAGGGTTTTAGGGAATTTAGTGTACATTTGTAATTGTATTCAGAATGAAATCCTACAAGGACTTTTTAAAGAACCATATGCAACTAAAATGACATCAATTGGTTTTGTAATACAGTAGTAAATGTTTCTTTTGTGAATTCTTCATTGACACAATTATTCAACCCCTTAAAGACTACCACTCTGAAGAACAGAGGTTCATTCAAGTGTTTCAATCAGGTATTGAAAACACCTGCGGATGTCACGGAGCAGCAATAAAGCATAATAAGCACCAATTAGGCAGCTTTAAAATGACTGTGATACTCAGCTCCTTCTAGACATTTACTGGTGTGGTTACAAACATGGTGAAGTCAAGAGAATGGTCCAGGAAGACAAGAGAAGAGGTGATTACTCTTCACAGGAAGGGCAATGACTATAAGAAGATTGCAAAGATGTTAAATGTGAAGGAACCGTTCCCTTCCGTCTGTCCTGGCTCTCCAGACACCCCTTCGTTGCGGTCAGCCTGGCTACTGGGAGCGCTGTCCTCAGCGCCTCGAGCGACTTGACCTGCCTGCTTCTGTTCCTCTGCCCTGGAGCCGTTAGGAATCTCCAGAAGGCCGCTCTCTGCCTTCTGAGGGTGAGTGTGGAGTGTAGCGTAGTTTGTAATAAAGACACCAGGCGCGGCTGTATGCTTTAAAACAGGATTCTCTCTCTCTGAGCTCTGAGAGTTCTCTGACTTTTTAATGAACAAAACCCCACCATTTATGCTGAAGTCCAACAGTCATAATTTGCAAAGCCATACTAATTACTAGTCATAATTTGCATACCCATACTAATTACATTATGTCAGTTATTTACAATAAACATTCTTTACATTCTCTAGCCTTCAGCTCACACAACATTTGTATATCCATTGTTCTAACACATCAGATTAAACACACACTATCAGAGATCCCTTGAATTAAACATGCAGCTAGATAATGGGAAAAGCCCTGGTGCATAAATTACACAGCAGTAAAGCTTGTTTACTGTTTACACAAAAACACATTTACCTACAGGAATATAAGTATTTTTAAAACCAAAGCTATGCCATTTTACACTAAACTAAATTAAACTAAAACTAAACGATGTAAAATATATTTAAAACCACACGATATAAATGAACATAAAGTCTCTTGGGGTTTGAAGCATGGAGCGTTACATCAGCTCCATGACATTAAACATACCAAGAGAGACCATAGGAAGCATCATTCGCAAATTTCAAGGCAAAGGGCACTGTTGAAACGCTACCTGGTCGTGGCAGAAAGAAGATGCTGACTTCGACTGCTGTGCGCTACCTGAAGCGTAGAGTGGAGAAAAGTCCCCGTGTGACTGCTGAGGAACTGAGAAAAGATTTGTCAGATGTGGGTACTGAAGTTTCAGCTCAGACAATACGGCGCACACTGCGTAATGAAGGCCTCCATGCCAGAACTCCCAGGCGCACCCCCTTGCTGTCTCCAAAGAATAAGAAGAGTCGACTGCAGTATGCCAAAAGTCATGTGGACAAACCACAGAAGTTTTGGGATAGTGTTCTGTGGACTGATTAAACAAAATTAGAACTGTTTGGGCCCATGGATCAACGCTATGTTTGGAGGAGGAAGAACAAGGCCTATGAAGAAAAGAACACCTTGCCTACTGTGAAGCATGGCGGGGGGTCAATCATGCTTTGGGGCTGTTTTGCTTCTGCAGGTACAGGGAAGCTTCAGCGTGTGCAAGGTACCATGAATTCTCTTCAGTACCAGGAGATATTGGATGACAATGTGATGCAGTCCGTCACAAACCTGAGGCTTGGGAGACGTTGGACCTTTCAACAGGACAATGATCCCAAGCATACCTCCAAGTCCACTATAGCATGGTTGCAGATTAAAGGCTGGAACATTTTGGAGTGGCCATCGCAGTCACCTGACTTAAATCCGATTGAGAACCTCTGGTGGGACTTAAAGAAAGCAGTTGCAGTGCGCAAGCCTAAGAATGTGACTGAACTGGAGGCTTTTGCCCATGACGAATGGGCGAAGATACCCGTAGATCGCTGCAAGACACTTGTGTCAAGCTATGCTTCACGTTTAAAAGCTGTTATAACTGTAAAAGGATGTTGTAGTAAGTACTAAGATTGAATGTCACTTGGGGGTTGAATAAAACTGATAATGATGTGAGCACAGAAAAGACATTTGTGGTTATTTCATTATAAATGTTATGTTATATTTGTCTGACCTACACGTGCCTCTTTGATTTAATTGTAAGCAAGATGACTGAATGATCAAAATCAATGTCAAACTGGCCAAAACACTCAATTTCAGTGGGGGTTGAATAATTTTGAACACAACTGTAAGACTGTAAAGATTTGGGAAAGCATGTGTTTGGAATCATTAGTGATGGTGCACTTCCTGAAATAGATTATTGATTTCTTGGTCACTGGATATCATGTGCGTATAATTCATATTATAACAACACAGGGAGAAATGCTTCAGTGTGCTGGTGTATTGATTTAAATCGTGACTGTCTGTGGATGCGTGTCCCACTAACCTTGAACCTGTCGTGTGTTTCCAGTTTATCTTTCTGAAGTTACATTTGAAAGTTGTCCTCTGAAATTGGGTTGAGGTGTTAAGCCGCTATCTGTGTGTACACAAATATATTGTATGTACACGGGACAGAAGTGGTGGAGGTAGAAATGGACAAAAGATAGTGGACACGTGAAGAATTTCACAAGAAGAATGGATAGCAAGAGACAACCATGAGACTGGAGGAACGATGACAGACAGATGGGAAAATAAATTTTAACTTAAAATTTTAGTCCTAAATTTTTTTTTTTAAAAAGAGAAGTTTTGCCCTACCTTTTTATTCTTAAGTATATTTCATCATACATATGTATTTATCAAACCTGTGATAATGTTTTTTGGATGAATTCTAATTTAGCTGAATTTTCAGTGATTCATTAATAATGAATCAACAAAGCGCCAAATGGATGAAGTAGACAAGGAACAAGTCGCTGGATGAAAATGGCAGCCATCGCTATAAAAAGACCAAAAAAAGTCTGTTGGGCTCAGAATGAATCTAATAACACCTTTGCCCCTGAGGGACAATGGCATCTTGATCACCACCTTTTGTTACTAGACTGCCATGCATGGGTAGGGGTTGGACATGTCTACTGCTATGTCTAATCCCCCGCACCCACTACCTATGCGGAGTGGCAGGTCGGAACAATGGCATACCCCCCACCTTTTATTTAAAGCCCCCTTGGACATGTCCTTTCCTCTTGACTATTAACCCCCCTCCCACTTGCCATGCGTGATGGGCTGGGGGACAATAACAGCGCGATGACATCTATCGTCGCCCGCACCGGGGGCGCTAGCAATCAGCGCGTCCATAGCACAGGAGGTGCACTTGGCAGGACGCGCTGAGCGCGTCCTTAGCAGCCAAGTGGTTAATCTACTCCCTGGTGATGTCCTTTGAATACATCCCACACAATACAATGATTTGAGTCGGTGACTGAGCCATAGACTCCACTCTATGCCCAACGCCCCACAGTGAGGAGTGAAGGGGTTAAATATCGCTATATACAACCACAGCCTCACAATATTTCGTTATGTAAATCCATCTCTTCCAGATGTGCAAGGAAATTTTTTAAATTGCTTGAACAACACACCCTAAAAAAAAATAGATGTACCAATAACGTATAAATAATGTAACAACTGCATGGCTCTTTATTACACTGCAACTGCCTCAGGGCTGAAAAACACGGTATGAAAGATCCTGACACCATGTGTTATAGTAATACGCTCACTCAATGCATGTATAAAACATCATATTCTGTCTATTGTTTACATGGGACAATTTCCATGTGGTCTCAGGGCGCGGCTGCTTAAAATAACTTTATTGATCTTCAGACGGCAGTGGCACAGATGGCAATCCCCGCCTGAACTTTGCTCACTCTTTTGCTACGTAAACTGCATCTGGGAGGTGTGTAGAACTTATGGAGGGTGGGCCTGGTGGCGTTACGATGAGCAGTTTAGGCAGCGGTTGGCCGCGTATCCTGTCATCGGTTGGGACCAGATGGACATTACTCTTTGGTTGCGTCTCATGTTCGCACAGTGTTCACCGCCCTTTCAAGGGGGAGCCACTCACTGTCTTACAGTCGCAGGGCCGAAACGAGGAGTGTGCTGGCAGTTTAATGAAGGCCAATGCAAGTTCGGGGCACGTGTAGATTCAGACATGAGTGTTTGGGGTGTGCTGGGGTGCACTCTCAAGCACGATGCTTCAAAAGGGCTAGGGCCGCGTCATCTGGGGTGGGGGATGGCAATCACGCAAGTGAAGCTAGACTGATGTTGCTGTGGCAAAGATTATACAGTAAAGGGTGGATGCACAGTTTTTGAGGGAGGGATTTGAGTACGGGTTCAGAAACCCATTTCTGGACCGGGAGGCGGTGGGCGATTGAGAAACCTGAGATCCACGGCAGACTATTCAGAGGTGGTAAGGATGAAGCTAGGGAAGGAGGTACAGGCAGGACGGATGGCAGGTCCGTTCTCGGAGAACCATTTGGGTTTACGGGTTTCCCCTTTGGGGGTTGTCCCGAAGCGGACCCTGGATACATTTTTTTTTTATTTTTTCCTTTTTTATTTTAGGTTGATCCATTATCATTCCTACCTGAAGGAATTAAGTGAACAACATTTTTCCAGTCTTGTCCTCGGTGTCATACACCTCATTTTATTCCGCGATATGAGTAGTACAGTCGGCAGGAGTGGGGTTGTTAATGGCGAAGGTAGACATTGAATCCAGCCTTTCATCTTCTGCCTATTCATCTAGAGTGTCATCATCTGTTGGGTTGAGGGGGCTTTTTATAGGGATATCTGCCTTCCCATGGGCTGTACCATTTCATGCGTTTTCTTTGAGCGGTTAAGCACGTTCATGGAATGGTTAGGACGGTGTCTGGTTCGCGACGGCTAATCCACTATCTCAACGCTTTCCTGTGCGTGGGACGGGGGGTACAGGGGAGTGCCAGTACATGTTGCATTCCATCCAATGGATGGCGTGCTTGTTTGGGGTTCCGTTCTCAGAGGATAAGAACGTGAGCCTGGATACAGTCATGATTTTCCTCTGCATCAAAATTGATACCTTGGCTGCCGGCGGTCAAAGTGGCGGAGGCCTTGCAAAATGCGGAACGGGTGTTTGGGTCTAAAGTTGCTACTCAAGGGAGCTACAATCCCTCATCGGTTGCCTCAATTTCGCAAGCTGGGTAATCCCGGTGGGGAGGGTCTTTTTGAGGGAGGCTGGTGCAGAGACAGTGGAGGTGAAGGAGGGGCATCATTTTGTGCATATCTCCAGGGGCATGAACGAGGATTAACGAGTGGGGCAGTCCTTTTTGGTGGGATTCAACAAGAAATCTTGCTTTCCGACAGCAGAAGTTTTGGATGATGAATTGGAGCTCTTTACGGATGCTTTCAGGGCAATAGGGTTTGGGGTATATTTGGGGGGGGGCGATTGGTGTGCGGCACAGTAACCAGAGGAGTGGGAGGTGTGTGCTTCGGAATGCTCTCTTAGACTTTTTTCCCTTGGTCGTGGTGTTCTAATTTTGGGGGGGGGGGGTTGGCTGAAAGGACGGAGGGTGCTGTTCCAGTCAAACAATATGGCCTCTGGGAAGGAGGAAGATTAAGGGGAGCAATTACAGGTCTTTCTGGCTAGCATCAGCTGGTTCATTCAGCGCTCATTGTCTGCGTTGTCCTTTTTCTTTAAGTTGAACGCGTTGCCATACTGTACTAAGGAGTTCATGATACGGCAACTGATCAAGGGCTATCAGGAGGGTAAAAAAAGGCAGGATGCCAGGGGGCCCTTCTCCATGCAGCTACTTAGGGTCTTGTAGGGGGTTTTTGTTCAGACGATTATGAAGGTGCATTGCTGAGGATGGTGATTTCCTTGGTGTTTATTTGGGGCTTTGCAGGTGGGGGGATTGGGGAGTACTACCAGGCGTGGGGAGGGGGGTTGCAGGCGGGCGATGTGTGGGTGGAGGGTGATAGAGTGGCACTGTGGATCACAAGGTCTAAAACGAATCAGGCTGGTACAGAGATGAGATTTCCCCTGTTAAGGGTGCAGATTGAAGCCATTTACCCCATGGTTAACGTGGAGGCGTGTTTTGGGTTCCTTTCCCTTCTGGGCATTTATTTTTTTTGCCATGGTGATGGCCTGGCATTGTCGCGGTATCAGTTTATTGCTATCTTTTTTAAAAAGGGGCTGTTGGCTTTGGGGTGGGACCCAAGAGCTTTTGGGTCACATTCTTTCTGGATTGGACCGGTGACAGAAGCCTTGGTTTGGGGAAGGGGGCCATATGGAGGTTAGGTCAGTGGAACTCCAAATGTTATTGAGGATACGTGCGGCCGCAATTGCTGGAGTGAGGGGATCAGGGATCAGGCATTTGGATGTGTGTGGTGGGCGGGGACTCATGGGGGAGTGGGTATTTGGTACAAGATATAAATAGAACACCCTACAATACGTCAGTGGGTGACATTTGCCAGGTGTACAGCGAAGCTCCGGCAGTGGGTGATGCTTGCTGGGTATACGGTGACTCTTGCTGTGGGTATGGTGAAGCTACGGTTTGGGGGGGGGTCAGGTTGGGGATTGCATTACCAGGTGTACAGTGAAGATCCACTCAAGGGTCGAGGTGACGGCGGAGTGGGAGGTAGTAAGGGTGGATTGGTGTGATTGTACGTATTGAGAAACTAATGGTTCTTGTTTGCCGGACATTACCGTGTGGTGTGGATCGTCAGCCACTCTTTGGTCTACTGGGTGGAGAAATGGGCTCTCCTGTGAACGACCATCTTGCAGCTGGATTTCCCGGTGGTGATGGCATGGCTCCTGTGGTTTGGAGTACGTGGTCTATGTTGGGTGGGTTTGCCCTTGGTGGTGAGAATGGTGTGGTGCCTCATGTGCTGGTGGTTCACATGGGAGGCAATGATTTGGGCAAATGTCGCAAGGTCAGCTGCTCCATGAAATGCAGGAAGACTCATGACCGCTACGGAGCTGGTTGCAGCAGACAGTGTTGGTATGGTCGGAGATGTTACCCCAGCGCGTCTGGAGGCACAAGCGGGACCGGGTGGCGATGCAAAGATGCAGGTCCAGGATTAACAGCACGATGTTGGGCTTTGTACGGCAGCTGTGGTAATACGGCATCTCTTCCTGGAGGCGTAGGATGCTTTCCGGTATTTGCGGGCAGATGGGGGTGCGGGTGTATGTGTGGTCTGATATTCTAAATTTAGGTTTCCGAGATGGAATTGAGCAGGCCTTGTTTTTTCTTGATGGGGAAGCTCATTCATAAGGGGTTATTCGAATGAGCTTGTGGCGGGGGTAGGAGACAGTGCTGGGAAAGGGTTGGGTTTAACAGTTAAGAAGGATTGATATTGGTTATGTATATAGATATGAGTGTATTAATACAATTGTTATATCACTCTTATTGTTTACATGGGGTTTTGCTGTGTCCTATAAAATATCCAAGATTTGCAATAAATAAAAGTGTGGGTGTGAATTTATTGCTGCGGCAAGGCAGCAGTGGGCAACTCCTGGCCACCACACAGTCCAGACCTTAACCCCATTGAGGAACTTTGGGATGTGCTGGAGAAGACTTTACGAAGCGTCCGGCTCTCCCATCAATACAAGATCTTGACCACAAATTAATGCGACTCTGGACAGCGATAAATGCTGCGACATTGCATAAACGTATCAACATAATGCCGGGGTGAATGCGTGCCGTGATCAAAGCATAAGGCAGTCCAACCTGTGACTTGGACAGGGTGTGTGTGTACATCAAATCAAGAGGCGAGCACTCCATTACACAAACTATACCATCTCAAAGATCACACAATTTAAAGACTTTCAAGGTTTTTAAAGATTTTTCAAGATTTTAAATTTTTTATAATATATACTTGCTTGTGTGTGTGCCTTCTAGGCAAATTTTCAGCCTCTTGGTATATGCAGGATATATAATAGAATGAATATACTGATGATTCTTTTATTCCATGCAAAAACTTAACAAATATTTATCTCCATTTTGCATGTTAGAACAATCACTTCATGTAGTAAATTTATTTCTTTATTTTTTTTCTTTCTGACTCCAACTTTCTCCACACCGCAAATCATTTCTCCGGGTTTTGTAAAATCATTTCTTAAGGTTTTTTCTTTTTTAAATGATCAATTTTGACTTTTTAATGGTCTGAGAAGAAACGTTAGTTGTAACCATTTTAATAATTTACTGAATGTTGTCAATACAAGGAAACGATCCTGTAGAGTAAAATAATGCAGCGACAGCTTTCACAAAGCAGTTACTGTATATTGCAGGACCGGACACTAAACCACTAATGCATTAATAGTAGAACTCATATTTACATTAACCTTTTCATCCCCTGTTGTATGTGCCAGCTAAGAAACTAAAGATATTTATTTTTACAGAGATATTTTTCTGTATGCACGGATTAGTTTTTTTATATACTGCTATATACAGTATATACTGCTATATATATATATTATGATTTTCAAGGTTTGTACCTCATTATTGAAATATGCCACAAAGCTGAGGAAATTACTACTAATATTAATAAATCTGAAAAATCTGAAATAAATGGTTGTCGGAAGATGCTAAAGAAAAATGCAATATTAAAATATTTGTTTTTTAAAAGCATTCATTACATGAAATTGACAATAGGCTATACATTATGTCACAAATGGAGTTTTCTTTTTATGTCACACTTCAAAACTTACACATTTAGCAAATTAAGAAATTTGTCTGTATATTATGAAATGTAGCTGTAAAATCTATATAATAAAAGAGTAAGGCTTTGGCTGTCCGTCGCCAAAGCCTTACTGCGCATGCGCGCCGCAACCAGCGGCGGTTGGTTGCGCGCGCATGCAACCGCCGCGGCACGAGCCGGCTGCCGGCTCGCCGCGGCGGTTACACATGCACACAGCAGCCGGGTAGAGGCTGCGCTCGCAGCCTCTACCCGGCTGCCGCGCGCATCCAACCCCAGAGCGGCGAAGGGAAAGTTTCCTCCGCCGCTCGGGGTTGGATGCGCGCGGCAGCCGGGTAGAGGCTGCGAGCGCAGCCTCTACCCGGCTGCTGTGTGCATCTAACGGGTCCCCGAGCGGCGAAGGGAAAGTTCCCTCGCTTCCGCTTTGAAGGACCCAAGCCCGGTCACGTGACGCGGCTTGGGTCCTTCAAAGACCGGAAGCGGGGAAATCTTCACTTCCCTGGCGGCGCTCGACAGGTAAGTATGAGCGCTGGGGGGGGGGTCAATATCCACGAGCTGGGGGACCATATCCACGACCTGGGGGCAAATCCACGAGCTGGGCAAATCCACGTGCTGGGCAAATCCACGAGCTGGGGCAAATCCATGTGCTGGGCAAATCCATGAGCTGGGCAACTCCATGAGCTGGGGCAAATCCATGTGCTGGGCAAATCCATGAGCTGGGCAACTCCATGAGCTGGGGGCAAATCCATGTGCTGGGCAAATCCATGAGCTGGGGCAAATCCATGTGCTGGGCAAATCCATGAGCTGGGCAACTCCATGAGCTGGGGCAAATCCATGAGCTGGGGGCAAATCCATGTGCTGGGCAAATCCATGAGCTGGGGCAAATCCATGTGCTGGGCAAATCCATGAGCTGGGGCAAATCCATGTGCTGGGCAAATCCATGAGCTGGGGCAAATCCATGTGCTGGGCAAATCCATGAGCTGGGCAACTCCATGAGCTGGGGCAAATCCATGAGCTGGGGGCAAATCCATGTGCTGGGCAAATCCATGAGCTGGGGCAAATCCATGTGCTGGGCAAATCCATGAGCTGGGGCAAATCCATGTGCTGGGCAAATCCATGAGCTGGGGGCAAATCCATGAGCTGGGCAACTCCATGAGCTGGGGGCAAATCCATGAGCTGGGGGCAAATCATTGTGCTGGGCAAATCCATGAGCTGGGGCAAATCCATGTGCTGGGCAAATCCATGAGCTGGGCAACTCCATGAGCTGGGGGCAAATCCATGTGCTGGGGCAAATCCATGTGCTGGGCAAATCCATGAGCTGGGGGCAAATCCATGAGCTGGGGGCAAATCCATGAGCTGGGGGCAAATATCCATGTGCTGGGGGCAAATATCCATGTGCTGGGGCAGTATCCACATGCTGGGGCAGTATCCACATGCTGGGGCAATATCCACGTGCTGGGGCAGTATCCACGAGCTGGGGCAGTATACCCACAATAGACTGCCCTCTGGGCAGGCTGGGGCAGTATCCACGTGCGGGGGCAGTATCCACGTGCTGGGGCAGTATCCACGTGCTGGGGCAGTATATCCATGAGCAGGGGCAGTATATCCACAATAGACTGCCCTCTGGGCAGGCTTTACAACTAGTTTATTTATAATTGGTTACAGAGCAACAATTTTCACAATCAGGGTTATTCAAAGAGATCCGAATGGCTGGAGAAAGGTAACCGAACGCTGAAAATCAGCGTACGGTTACCTTTCCTGGCCAGTCGGCTATTCAGAGAGCAGGCAATTCACCAAATCCTGGCGAATTGCCTGCACATTCGGTGCCTGTTCGAGGGCAGTGAAATCCCCATGAAAAAGCACTGCTTCGGCTATTCAGAGAACACAAACCAGCAGTGAAAGGTTCCCCTAATGCCCTGTCATTCGGTGGTTTAATTCGGCAAATTTATTCAGGAGAATCCCATAGGCTTCAATGTTAAAAATATTCCCGTTTTAATTCAATATCTAATAAACCGTTCATTATAAAATTCTGCAGTAAAGAGTCTCTTTATTTATAGATTTTATAGGATATTTTAAGCATTTTTCTGGATTTTTTTTTTTTTTAAAGTCCGATTTTTTTTATTTTTTTAACTTTACTTATTTTTTCTGTAACAGCCCTTTTTATTATCATTCCCTGGACCTCCTATGTAAATTTCAGACATTTTCGCTCAGTAGTTTCTTTGCAAACAGCGTTTCACTTTTCAATCATTCAAGCAAACTGTTTTCCTAATTTATTCACTGTCAGTGGCGACTCTAGGAACAATATTTAGGGGGGGCACAGAAGATACCGCAGTCAAAACTGGGGGGGCACTAATAATTTTCACCACTAAAATCATACCACTGAATAAAACTAAGGGCCCTATCACCTGGTGTGAGCTAAAACGCCATCACTAAAGGAAAAATTACCGCGAGTCGCTAAAACTTAGTGCCTGACGACCTACTAACAGATCACCTTGTCTGCAGTAGTCCATGAACAAAGTCGTTTGGCGCACGCTAGGGAAACTCTAAGACACGGGCTGAGACCCAGCGCTAATGCGGTTGTGTACAGGATAGAATTGTTTTTTTTCCAGTGCAGAGTACCGGGTCATACCTATCCCCCACCCTCACAAGCTTGAATATGAACACATCCAGTGAATAACCTCACATCCCTGCATTATTAAAATCATCCAAAGTGGCCGTATCATCCATGGTTTGATGCACACATATATTAAGGCTGATGGACATTGCATGATAAATGCCACCCAGCAGCATGTAGAATCATTACACTGCATTTAATAGATCCAAAAGGAAGGCCAGGTGAGCGATAAAAATTTCCCTGCTGCAGCATATAAATAATACATGTTTCAGGGCAAGACTTATTCATGTGTCCCTTTAAACATGGTCCACACTGTCACACTAATAATCAACCACTTCCATACTATGAATCACCCCCAGTGTAAAATTTTTAAAATTAGGCAAAATATTAGAATTAGGATATGTGGATAAAGGATACATTTATAATAGAGCCTACTGCAACAGTAACGACAATGCGGACCAGATCCATTACTATGGTGTATGGGGCCAAGAGCCTGTGCTGCATTCTTTTCAATTGTCTGTTAATTTTGGGCGAAGATCTGTTTTTTTTATTACACCAGGTAATAGTACCCTAAATAAGCATATATAAATAAGATTCCAAAATCCCAGAGTAATGTGAAGCAATGATGCCTTTTTATTGTACTAACCTGATACTTTATTTGCCGCAATTCGGCAGTTTTCGCTGAATGTCTGATAGCTGCTTCAGCGACTCCACTTTTAGCAAATTACAGTGACCATTCACTAAATAGGAATTCACTATATTTTCGGCGAAATGAATTCCCTGAAATGTGACGAAAAGCAAAGGATCTAAAAATCGTTAGACCCTTTAGATTCTAACTTCCATAATAACCCCTAAAATGCCATAAACCCCTGGAAATACAATAAAAATAATAAACAATGTGGCATTTAGCTACCCCTTAACCCCTAATATGCCATTAATCAAGGTAAAACATGAAATGAATACACTGTGAGGCATGTAGCTACCAATTAACCCCTACAATGCCATTAATCAAGGAAAAAATAAAATGTATACCGTGAGGGATGAAGCCTACCCATTAACCCTTAATATTCAACTAAACCAAGGCGAAAACTAACGTAATACACAATGTAATGTATAGTCTGAACATTAACCACTTCACTGCTGAGACATTTCAACCCTGTGAAAATGCTTAAGTTTAAGTGCCCATTTTTATTTAATGTTTTATGACTTGTATTTCAAATTGAATAAGGTCATGTTGGGTATCATTGGAAAGGCCAGAATCTGCCCTTTCCAATGACACCTAGATCGTCCATATACGATGCACAGAGATGGAGATACAGTGGTCCGAATAAGTGTGGTAAGCTGGATGCTGATTTTTGGTGGGGGGGCACATGGTGGGGCAAGGAATAACCTAGGGGGGGCAATTGCCCCCCCTTGCCCCCCTGTAGAGTCGCCTATGTTCACTGTCTTCTTCTGCGGTCTCGGCTTTTTCCAGAGGCTTTGCTGCGTGTGATCGGCTCCTGCTTGGGTTTCTACGGCGTCTTTGACGGGTTAATCGAGATGTTTTTATGGGTTTTCGGCGTGCATTCGCTGGGTTTTCACCAGGTTTTCGGCAGGTGTTCGGCAGCTTTTCCCTGCACTTCGACAGCCCTGTGGTGCTTGCTGAACACACCGCAGGGTGGCCGAAATGGGAAAGCCGATTTGCACCGAATTGAAGAGAACGAAAAGTCACCGAACGTGCGGTGACTTTTCGAATCTCCTTGAATAACCCTGAATATTTAATGTTTTTATATAATTTAATATTGGTATAAGCCTTGTTAGCATTAGACTATAATTGATTTCTATAAAACTCTCCACCGTAATTATACTATGTGCCAGTAATGCACACTGTGTACTTTTAATACGTTCTTGGCAGTGATTATGTACACAAACTACATTTACTATTAATTTTGACTAAGATATTTTATTTGCTAATTGGAATTCAGCCTCAAATACACAAAAATTAGGAGGAATCGTTACTGCATTTGTTTTCAAAAAGGTGTTACTTTTTAAAATATTCTGGTAACTACATAATTCTTTTTGAAATATTTATTTCCATAAAACAAGCCCTAATTCTATTAAGTTTAAAGCAATTCAATGGAATTATTTTCAATGGTTTTACAATTACAATAAAAGTAAACAAAAGTAGTTAAATAAAAAATTGGTACTTGCGCCATGCCAGATGTCTAACTGGCTGTCTGATCAAGCCAAATTCTAGCAGATGTCTCCTTTTTCATTTTCATTTTTCACACCTTCAGTTTTGTCCTACCAAGTTGTAGATAGCATGAAAGTATGAAGGACATGTCAACTCTGTGGTAATGGACGTATAGATAATCCAAACTCAAAATTCTCTCTTGTGATTGCAACGGCTTTGCCCCAACGCATTTCACCCTACCAAGCACCACATAAAGAAATCTCTAGACCAGTAGTCGGCAACCTTGGTCGGTATCCAATGGTGCTCAGACACTCTTTTACATGGTTGAGCCTCTTTGGAAATGGAGCATCCAGAGAGCCGAGATTGAAGATCCCTGCTCTAGACTAGTGATGGCTAATCTTGGAACCCAGTTGTTCTTGAACTACATGTCCTGTGATGTTCAGTTCTCAAAACATCTGGATGCCTTGGTTCGCCATCAGTGCTCTAGACTGTTAAGGTTCAAGTCTCTACTGTTTTATTGAAACAAGATAATCCAGTAAAACAGCCTGTATCAGTCCTGTTCCATAAGATGTGCCCATAATGATAACCATAATATGGAGAGCTATGCTACTAAATGACAATTACCAATAAATTCAGGATAACATATAATTTGGTTATTGTAAGGTACAGAATGTTTTGCGTCATAAGTGATAGCAAGAACATCAGTGGGGTTTTAAATTTTCAATGGATGGGGTTACATGTTCATGTCTTTAGCAAGTACATTCCCTTCGTGAAGAACAGAGCTCCTATAGCCTCCGTCCACTCACCTCGGTATCCGGCCACGCCCCGTGGTCCGGTTTTTAAATAAAATTTTAGGCTTTACTCAACACTCCATTAAATGCTGTTATGGACATTCATGCCAAAAGATTGTGAGTTCCTACGGAAATAGGGCCCTCATCTCCTCCTGTACTGTTTGTCAAATGTTGTTCAATGTATTGTAACCCTGTCTATACTGTGCCTATTGTACAGCGCTGCGGAATATGCTGGCGCTTTATAAATAAAGAATAATAATAATAATAAAAAGCTGAAAAACTAGGAATTTGTCAAATTCTTCAAAATCTAAAAACACAAAAGACAGATGGTGAGCGTTTAATAGCTATTAGCCATAAAATGGAGGAGGGATTTTTCACTTGAGCTGTATTACTAAAAAATAATATACATATACTTTTGTCCAATGGCATCCTCTGCTGTCTGTGGCTGCACATGCATGGTGATGGGCTCTATCTTGATACTTTTAGTGTGAAGGCAAAGGCACACCAGGAGAGAGTGGAGGCTGAGTCCTCCCCTGGTGCTAGGCGAGGGAATGGGGCTCACATTGGAAGAAGGGGGTGGGAATGAGGCCTCTTGGCTTGATTAATAGGTTTGGTGGGCGAGAATTGGGCTTTACACTAAGGAGGAATTTAGCTACATCTTCTGGGGAAAGGGAGGTGGGAGGAAATTCGGCCAGGTTTTGGGGAATTGTGTCTTCTCTTAGGTCTGGAGTGCAGGGGACCCCTTCCTTCATCTTGAGGGGCATGTGGGCCATTTTTTGGTGGCCTGGAGCGCAGCAGACCCCAGTGATGAGAATGGAGAGCATGGGGAACACGTTCTAGGGCCCAGAGGGCATGGTGGCCCCAGGTTTGGGCCTGGAGGCCATGGGGGTCCCTGTCTGGGTCATTGGATCTGGCGATATGTCTTTCTGTTTGTAAAGCTATCCCAGTCTTTCCACTTGGTGCTGCCATTATGATCACCATCCAAGCATGGTAGATGCTAGCTGTTCTTTTCCACGTAGCACACAGAGCTTGTTATCCCACCATTATACCTTGGGAGTGAGTCCATGAATTAATTCCTGCGTGTATTGACTCCAACATCATAATGACAAGTAAATGACCTGCAGCACCATACCTCCTTCAAAGAGCCATACAGTGAGTGTGCAAAGTGTCGCCATACAGGACTATATCACAGAAACATCAACTGAAGGCAAAGTTGGCAGTTACAGTCATCACGCATGGCTGTGGAATGGAGCCAAAATGTGACTTACACCTTTTTTGGGGGTGTGTGTGTCGGGGGGGGGGTGGTTGTGTCCTCTTAACACACCCTACCCCCACCTCCCCAAGAACAAAATATTGGAATATTGGACCAGACTACATATAATGCCTTTTTAAAATTGCAGTAGTAATGTTATCTTTTGGTGCAAAAAAAACACAAACTGGCAGGGCGCTGTCCCTACTGTCCCTAAGGACAAGCCTCCTTTGCTGTTGTGATAAATCTAAATCTGTGGCTGTGACTTACAGCAACATTGCCATATAAAGCTTGTACATGAAATATCTGTTCACCTTCTAAAAGCCATGAGCAATACAATCCATTTATCATTACCGTGGCAGTCGATTGTTTAAGAAATGCTGAAATTAGTCAATGTCATTGTGCTTAGTTGTGCTTCATCAGAGGGGTTTTCCTGCCTCTCGCAGCATGTTGATGGTTATTAACATATTGCTGAATTCAGCATGCTCGGAGAATTCCCTGTCCTGTTTGGGAGACTCGCAGAAGATCTGCAGAGCTAATCAATACGGTCGCAAATCCTGCTGCTAATGGCGGCAACGGCTGCATAAGGGAATCTTGCAATTTCAGATGACGAAGAATAACATTGGCTTTTAAAGTGAAATTGCACTGGGCAGGTCTACTTTCACTGTGAAATTGCATCAGTGCGACACGTCATCCCTTGATTTGATATCGCATCCTGTAACTCATACCTGGTTCAGCCGCTGGGCGCCGCCATGCTTTGCTTTATGGGTGGAACGGTAAGAGGGCCGCCATGCAGTGCTGCACGATTGGCCATCGTCAATAATGTGGCACAATGACTACACGCTCTGGGAGCCACTATTCATTTCTGAGTACCGATTCAAGACGAAAACGGCAAAAATTTGCTCACAGCTCATATAGCAGCTGCTAATTTACGGTAAGAGGCGCTAATGCTGGGGCAGCAAGGAAAGCTTGGAGATCAATTGGAATAACCGCTCGAGCCATTAAGCCGCTGCTATCCTTGGCACCCCAGATGTTTCTGAATCACATGTTCCATGAAGCTCAGTCAGCCTTAAAGTTGGAGGTAAATCATGGGACATGTAGTTCCTAAACATCTGGGGTGCCAAGATTCAACAACACTCCGTTTAACACCTGGAGTTGTTCTTTTAATTTCTCATTTAGAAAAGGGCCCTGAGAGTTCCTTGTTCCTATGTCTCTTTCAGAGCCATTACAATTACTTTCAGGGTTTTTCAGAGAGCGGTGAAAAGCAGGAGAATGACTGGAGAATGGAAAATTCTAGGTCAAAATAGCCGATTTGGAAAGTGAGATGAATGGGAGAATTTTTCTGGTTTGGCTATTTTGACCTAGAATTTTCCATTCTCCAGTCATTCTCCTGCTTTTCACCGTTCTCTGAATAACCCTGTAAATATTAAACTATTTATTGAATACAGTGTAGTTAGCGTCGGGTTACTGTTAGTATCAAAGTCGATCCTATTTTATAATAGTTACAGGCCATTTCAATCTCTTGTACCCTTGCTCGTGTCCTTCTTACCATTGGCCTTGCCTGACCCCAACCATATAAATGCAGGGGAAACTAAAGCCGACGAAAGCCTTAAATAGAAGACTAAAGAGTAGTGTATATGTGAATAGCCTACTTTTTTTAAAAATAGTTTTTGTTGGACCAGGCATATTACAGAAAAACATTCATATGTCAGTCAATCAGATACAAGGGCAGACCATATGAATAATGACAGCCCAAATAAGAAAGGCTGCTCTGTCCTCCTGTTGCCTGCTTTCACCCTGTGAGGATCCCGACTCCCCTCCGGAACTTCAGCTGGTAAATTAAGCACCGAGGTGCCCTGGGCCTCCGCATGAGCTCTTAGCCGACTCAAGAACTCCTGTAAGTCCTGCTCAATGATTCCAATATTCCTCCTTCCGTCTTCCAGGCTTTCGGGGAGCAAAGAGGCAGTACCCTCCCCTCCGCTGCTTTAAGTACCCTTAAGTGCCACATTGTTGCAAACTTCCCAATGATCCCCCATTCTCAGACCTGACTGTGTGGCCCAAACCAACAGTCATGTTCCCCCTCCCGAATGGTCCTGGGAAGCCTATCCTGAACTAATCTGAGGCCACAGGTGAGAAGGGGAGGTGGTGATTTATCTATCCAGACCCTGGCAGAGGAAATAAAACAATATATCATGGACAATAACAGGAGGAACTGAGATGTGATGTAAAGGAACCCAGTTAGCAAGAACCTAAAAAGTTAGTGAGACTGGTGTCTGAGATTGTGGATGTAATTGGGAGCAATCCTTTCAACATTTGTATGGAATACCGAGGTGAACACAGAAATCTGTTCCTTATTGATGCTTGAGTGTCTGCTGGCAGCACCTTTATAAGAGCGGACCAGTTAAGAAAGAATACTCTAGTTTTATACTCCTGGTGCAAAGAAGCCTCCATCCAATTGTGCAGAAAGATAGAGTCTGTCATACAACATCCGAAAGGAAGGAGGTGTGGAAGAGATCCATTGTGATAGGTGCTAATGGAAAGAAGGCCATACTAATAGACCCAGTTTCTAAACAACAAAGAGTTTGGTTTTGCCTAAGTGAAAAGACGATGGTTAGAAATCTGTCACAGGGGCACTGTAACGGTAGCGCTGACGGCGCTACCCTGGAGTAGCGTTTATTTGGATTCTTATGGACAGATTCTAGAACACAGACAGCAGGAAAGGCTGTAGTACCTTGATTCCCACACCAGGGAGGTACTACAAGAAACCTAATTAACTCCTCAGCACCAAGTGGCTTTGTGGCCAGGAGGTCGCCGAGTGAAAACACGTTAACTATCGGTGCACAGATACATAGACATGACGTGATACATGAACAGACGTGAACAAGATTGCTGGATCTCAATGGAACATGTGTTGTGCGGACTTTCGTGCAGTCACACAATACCTAGATACAGATACTGGAAACACAGACAGCAAGAAAGGCTGTAATACCTTGATTCCCACACCAGGGAGGTACTACAAGAATCCTAATTATCACCTCAGCTCCAAATGGCTTCGTGGCCAGGAGGTCGCTGGAAACACATTAACTATCTGTGTACAGATACATAGACATGATGTGATACATGAACAGACATGAACACTTGTGTTCATTAGCCTGCAGGGAAGGCCTACAATCTAAGATTGGATTCTGTATAGCAAACATATACCAGACATAATACATAAAACTGGGAACTCAGGAACATAAACTAGAAAGCCATATACATGAACAAGAAATAACCAGGACAAGAACGAGACATAAAACATAAACCATACCGTAAAACCATAAACTTGAATCTGACACACACTCAGACAAAAGTACAATAGGGATAATGCGAGAGAATGGTCAATAGGGATAGCCAGGTCAAAACGTAACCAGGTCCTCAGTCAGAAACAGGTCAATATCAGATCGGACAGAATGAGATCAGCAAATCAATCAGGAACTAGACTAGACTCCAATATACTCCCGCGACAGTTCAAGGAGCACCTTCTCTCAGCCTGTTTTAAAGGCTGATGGCTCTTTGAACTTATGCTTAGCTCCGCCCCCTCAGATGCCATTTTGCCAGCCCTTACTACTGGCAACAGGCTAGCCAGCGATGCCACCTGGCGCTCTGACCCCCCAGGAAGCGCTGCGGGGGCCAAGGATGTAACAGGCACCCAGCGTGAGCCAAGTTGGGTCCGTTATTCAGGATAGATAGCCCTTTAGGCAGGATAGCTGCAGGCTTCAAGACACACAGATCAAGAGACAAGGTAACCAGACCACAAGAGACACAGAACAGGACAACAGGCAGGGCACGGGTTATGGGAGAGAATGACAATATCCTAGCACGCAGCAGCACAATAAAGGGAACCTAATCTAGGATACGGTCCTTTGAATGACCATCTGTCTTAAGGGAGGGGACCTCACTGCTGGGTGACGTACAGAACCAACAGACAGGACAAGAGGGACAAATTCAGAGATGTGGTAATAAACAAGAGCCAGAGTTAGAAACCAGAATGGGTAGTCATACATAAGCCAGAGATCAGAAACCAGAGAGGGATAGCAGACAAGCTAGGAGTCAGTACACAGATGATCATAGAGCATAACCCACTAGAATAGTCAGAGAACCAGGCCAGAGTCATACACAGTACATCAGATAACACAGAAACCCACAGATCAGAATAAACCAAAATATAACAGACAAGGCAACTGGAGGGGCAGACAGACTAAGGAAACAAGAAACCAGAAATAAACTGAACAATGGAAAACAAGGAAAAGTAACAGAAGTAAATAATTCTATACTCCGGAACAATTATACTGGCAGAACATCAGGAAGCAATGTGACTCATATGCAGGAGCCCTGGGCAATGGGAGAGGCTGCCTTATAAAGGGAGCAGGCCACAGCAGACAGATCAGGTGGTCCAAGACCAGATTGGCTACAGCGAAATCCTGGAGCGGAGGAGAGCAAGAAATTGCCCAGACAGAGGTAAGAGCTGGCCCGATCGATCTTATAACAGGAAGCAGAGCTGGAAGCGTGACCAAATGGCCCATTCGGGGGTAGCCAGGACCAGGAGGCATAGGACAGAGGAACCAAATCTCCAAACCTTGTCCCAAAACAAGTGAATAGCCAACTTTTAACCATTCAGTGTCCCTCCATCTGCTGTCAACTGCCTGTCTGAAGATGCTCAGCCATCTGGAGTCATATTTGGATCAACATGGGGTTACTGGAGCTGAATCCCCAGTCTCTGCATTAAATGCCATCAACACAATATGTTTAAGGAGATTAGATGAATGGGACAAAGGCATAAGAAGTTGATTGAATGGGGCAGAGCCATAGTGAGACAAAATGGGTAAAAGCACAATGGGAGGTGATAAGGTGGCAGAAGAAGAATGGGAGGTGAAATGAATGGGGCAAAAGCACTATGGGAGGTGAGGCGAATCGGGTAAAAGCACAATGGGGGGGGGTCAGAATGTGGCAGAGGAACAATGGGAGAGGAAAAGAATGTGGCAGAAGCACAATGGAGCTAAGAGGGATAAGACAGACCCACACAAATATACAACTCCAGGCCGATGAAACTCTTATTCAAGGGTGAAAACCTGGAGAACTGGCCAGAGAAGAGAACAATCTAGACCAAATAGCCGATTTGGAAAGTGAGATAAATAGGATGATTTTTCTGGTTTGGCTATTTTGACCTAGAATTTTCATTTCTCCAGTCATTCTCCTGGTTTTCACCTTTCTTTGAATAGACTTGTATATCTAGCATTGTTTGATGCACCCAAAGATTATCCCATCAGTAGGTTGTTTTTGTTGTTTCAGAGAACGGGTGAACGTGGGAGGACGATGTAATCCTTGCATGTTTCCGAGCTTACACTGCAAGATGAGGATAGAGCCATTATTCACACAGCTCATGTTACTGTCAGCTGAATCTCTTCTTGATTCCTTTAAAATCCATTAAAAGGCAGAGGGCTTAGCCGTCCAGACCGTACAGTTCCATGCGTTATGGATCTTATTTGCAAACTGCAATAATAATTAAAATGTTGAATCCATTTCATTATCCCTTGGTGATAATAAGTATCGGTGTAACAGTGCTGACGGGATGACTTGGCCTGAGCGATGCATTGTGCACGATGTAGTGTTGCCGTGTGCTGGAGATTTTGAGAATATATTTGGCTTGCAAGACTCCTGAATGAAATTAATTCCAGATATGTGGCATGTCCAGATAAATATGGTGCTACCAGAGACTGTGACCTGGCTACTAAAGGTTTTAGGCTCTAGTGGAGGAATCCTTCTTCCCCTTCATAATAGGAAGAGAGATCCTACATTCTGCATTTACCACCACCACTGCCTTACTATATGCAGGAGGAATTTCCTTCTGTGGATTGCTGAAGTTCACCGTAGTTGCAACCACTGTAATTTTGGTGGTTTTGTGTGAACCACTAAGAAAATAGATTAAAAAGTGGTAAATACAACTGAAGACCTACCACTATGATACTTGTGATGGATTCAAATCGATCAGTAACTCAACGCCTCCCTACATTTCTTCATTACTCCACAAGCACTTCCCATCCATACAACTGCGGTCAGCAGGTGATCTCCTCCTGTTATCTGTCTACATGCGCACGGCCAACTCTCGCCTCCAAGACCAGGGCAGCACCGGTCCTGTGGAATGACTTGCCTCGCCCTATCAAACTCTCCCCTGATCTTCAGGCCTTCAAGAAATCCCTCAAAACCCATCTCTTCAGATTAGCGTACCACATCACTGACGCAACTCAACCCTCTGCTCACCTACTCGCACATGATTGATTCTGCTTCAATGGCTCCACCATTCCCAAACCACTGGCACTCGTCATGATCCTGCTATCTAGTAAAATTCCTCTTGTCTTCCTCAACCCCAATCCCAATCTGCGGAAACTGTTGGCGCTAAATAAATGATGACAATAATAATAATTTTATTCATACAAACCTAGCTATATTTTGGAAGTGCCTGGAAAATATCTTCTATAAACACTTGGAGCTCGTCAGTCACTTCAGCCTTTGAAGCCCGTGGTGCTGCGGCTGCAGAAATATAATCTTAAGGTGACCTACAAGAAGGAAACACGCATGTACATTGCTGATCTAACGTCTCTTATACACAGATATGATCTGGACAAATCCATTTACTGAATAGTCCTTTAAAATATAGCTGATACTTTCACCTAAGACACGGAGCAGATTGCGGTTACTGGTTATGCAGTAGAGTTGCAGTGTAGGGTTTGTAATACAGAGTTCTTGTCATAAAAAGTAGCCATTAAAACCTCTATGAAATGGAACCCTATTTAACTGACTGCTTTTGAACTGTGTTGGCTTTATTCCAATAGTAACTGAAGCAACCGCTTAGGCGATATGCCCCATTTTACTGTTCATCATTGTGTTATTACTTGGTTATTCTATACTGTATATAGTTGTATAAGTAAGTTTGTGACCTGTTGCATCATTATGTTTTGGTTACATCCTAATGGACAGCTAATAGGCATTGGGAAATGATGATGTAATGTTGAGAAAGCACACTGGAGGAGGGAAAGTGTGGGGAGGAGATGGGAGGCACCGGGGTGGACCCCCTTAGTGTGGCTTATTATGCTGCTAAGCTGTGTCTAAAAACGAACACCATAATAAAGCTGCATTCTGCTTTCACCCTTGCAGAGTAATGTTGGCTTTGGGTACAGCTATAATAACACTCTCTGTTCCTTGAGAGATCGCTACCTTGTCTTAGGGAAGCATCCTGGCTATGTCCTTGTTAGGACCCCCTGATCAAGGCATTATAAATCATTGCTCCTCCAGTCCTCACCAGAAGAGCTGCCCTCGCGGAAGCTGTGGACGAAAGAGCTACGTGAACGTGGGAATTCTACTCGGAGCACTGTTACACTATATAAACGGTGCCTACTGGGTGGCCAAATCAAGGAGATTCTTCTCTGTAGAAACAGAGCCTACAAAACTTAATGGGCCCTATTACAATCGTCGCGCAGCTGCGCTCGCGCAGCGCAGTTTTCTTTGCGCACGACAAATTGCGTTATCGCGCGAAAATTAACGTGGTATTGCAATCCTCGCGCATTTTCTCATCCGTCAAAAAATAACATTCGTAAACACGACGCGCAAAACGAAGTGTAATACGCACGTAGTAACATAGCGCACGTAAATCAGTGCACGGACTGTTTTTTTTTGCGGGATTCAGCCAATCAGAATTAAGAACCTTAATTGACATTAATTTACCTTAATTGACTGACTTACGTTTTTGCTCCTGTCAAAATAAATCTGAGTATACATGCTGCAGCAATAAAAAAAAATATGCACGAATTCACAATTGTTTTGTTTGGGTATGTGTAGAATGTGTAACTACACTGTGCTGTATTTTTTTTTTTTTTGGTGCTGGTGTTTTTCGTTTTGGCCAGAACGTTCCGATTTGCAGTTACCACCAGCTTTTAAAAGACGTTAAAATTATGCGCGCAAACGTCGTTCGTAAAAAAAATGTTGCGCATCGATTTGAAATTGCACTCACAATGTTAAGTATAGGACGCGCACAGTTCATCACGCTCGCGCAAGTCCATCCGCGCTAAACTATAAGGCGCATCGTTTGCGAGAACATTGAAATACGACATTCTGCGCAAATAGTTTTGCACTGACGCAAATCCGCATTTGCGCACGCGCAAAACAAATGCACGAAGAATGTAATACGGTCCTATGCATCTCAAAAGCTATGCTACCAGGACTGACCGTAATCTAGCCACTCTGTTACTTTATCTTTAGACCTGACCAGTACTAACCCATTAGCAAATGGCAAATTACCTGGCTAGTGAGTCAGAAAATGATGGTTGTCCAGTTGGTTGGTAGATGCACACTTATCTTGAGAGCGTTGTGTTCACCTTGGAATCCTCCCATTACTTGTGGCTTCAAACTGAGTGCACTGCCAGGGGACTGGGATCTGTTTTCTGCTCAATTTAGCACTTTCTCTTCTTTCGTTAGGCCATTTAATAGCGTTTGATTTTTGAACATGATATTTTTAACATTCCTTTATTGATGACATCACAACTTTGCCGAAAATTGCTTGACTTTTAAAATGAGACTCACTGGCAGCGTTTTAAATGGCGAGCCCATGTGCCGCAGCCACGGTAGAGAGTAGTATGGTTCGGTTATGGCGTTTGGAAAGTCCATTCCAAAAGGATTTGTGTGGAAATGGCAAAAGTGTTTATCTTGCAGTATTTCATTTTTGTGACCACATACCGTTTTCTTACATCTTTTTCCACGTAGCTTTCTCTGCAACATCTTACATCCGCTATGCATTACCGGGTAAAAAAAAATGTAGGACTTCCAGGAGTAAGAGCTATTTCTAATGCATAGATAAAATTGAACAAATCAGCATTTTCTGCATTGGATTTTGTAGGTTTTTTTATTTATGATTACGCCTAAACCATGACAACCAGAGATAACTCTTATATGGCAAAGCATCTATCTATCCTTCTGTCCCTCTATCCTTCTGTCCCTCTATTTTATTTTTTTTATGAGAAAGGATTTTACCAGGAAGGATACATTAAGATTTCTCTTGTTTTCAAGTATGTCCTGGGTGGTGAGTATGTACCATTAGGTGTCTTGCCCAAGGACACTTACTGGAGAGGTTGCTCGATGGGATCGAACCCATGACTCCACAGGCTCTCTCCATGCAGAGCAGTGACATTACCTCTACTCCACCCAGTCCTTCTGTCCCTCTATCCTTCTGTCCTTCTGTCCCTCTATCCTTCTGTCCCTCTATTCTTCTGTCCTTCTGTCCCTCTGCCCTTCTGTCCCCTGTCATTCTGTCCCTCTATCCTTCTGTCCCTCTATCCTTCTGTCCTTCTGTCCCTCTAGCCTTCTGTCCTTCTGTCCTTCTATCGTTCTGACCCTCTGTCCTTCTGACCCTCTGTCCTTCTGACCCTCTGTCCTTCTGTCCCCTGTCCTTCTGTCCCTCTATCCTTCTGTCCCTCTATCCTTCTGTCCCTCTATCCTTCTGTCTCTCTGTCCTTCTGTCTCTCTGTCCTTCTGTCTCTCTGTCCCTCTCTCCTTCTATCCTTCTGCCTCTCTGTCCATCTGTCCTTCTTTCCGTCTGTCTCTCTAACCTTCTGCCTCTCTGTCCTTCTGTCCCTCTGTCCTTCCGTCCCTCTATCCTTCTGTCCCTCTATCCTTCTGCCCCTCTGTCCTTCTGTCCCTCTAGCCTTCTGTCCTTCTATTCTTCTGCCTCTCTGTCCTTCTAGCCTTCTGTTCTTCTGTCTCTCTGTCCTTCTGTCTGCCTGTCCTTCTGTCTCCCTGTCCTTCTGTCCCTCTGTCCTTCTGCCCCTTTATCCTTCTGCGCCTTTATCCTTCTGCCCCTTTATCCTTCTGCCCCTCTCTATCCTTCTGCCTCTCTGTCCTTCTGCCTCTCTTGCCTTCGGTCCCTCTATCCTTCTGCCTCTCTGTCCCTCTAGCCTTCTGTCCTTCGGTCTCTCTAGCCTTCTATCCTTCTGCCTTTCTGTCCCTCTATCCTTCTGTCCCTCTGTCTCTCTGTCCTTCTAACCATCTGTCCCTCTGTCTGTTTATCCGCTGTCTATCTTTTGTTAGCGTTATCTGCCTACTTAATTTCTGGAAAACCACGCTGGAGAATGAGTTTGTTTTTCTCTTTGTCACTGTGATTACTCTAGGAGCCATATATAATGGGGCACAGAAGTCTTCACACACAGGGCTAAATTACAATCTTCGCGCAAAAAGCCTCGCGCAAAGCGAACGTTTTTGCGCCAAGCGTTAACGTTTTGCGCGCGCAAATTACCGCTGGAATTACAATCCTCACGCTTCTTTTCATCCAGCGATCAATACTGCGCGCAAACAGGACGCGGCCAAATGCTCGCGCAGTACCGGCTCGCGCAAAAACCAGTGTGCGAACAGTTTTTTTTCTCGCGATTCAACCAATCAGAATTAAGAACCACAAAAGAAAAGAAAGCACAATTATCTCACGTTAGGAAATTGGGCCTGCCACAGTGAATCTGAGCATATATGCTACTCCGATAATAAATGCACACGCAACGTCTCAATTTTATTGGTTTGGTATGTGTTGAAGGGACAACTATACTTTGCAGCATTTTATTTCTGGGCTGGTGTATTTGGGTTCGGCCAGGTTGTTAAAATTTGCCGTTACCACCAGCTTTTAGGAGTTGCTAAATTTATGCGCGCAAAGGCTTAGCGGTATTACCGCGAAATAGATTGTAATACCATCCTCGTTCCAGCGCACATACGCGTTTGCGCTCACAATGTTAAGTGTAGGACTCGCGAAGTACAGTAAGCTCGCCCAGGGTTCGCGCACGTTCACCCGCGGTAGACGATGCGCGCGGTTGTTGCGCTGATTATGTAATATGGGATTAGGCGCAAAGGGTTTTACCCCATGTGTTAATATTTTTTGCGCCGGCGCAAACATTTGCGCGGAGATTGTAATGTGGCCCACAATGTGGTGGGGAGTTAACACTAACTACAGGCTTTAAAGAATCGCGATGCCAGCAGCAGGAGTTGAGTGTTTATGATGGCTGCCTTAGGGTAAGTGATCGTGTGTAAATCATGGCTGACTTAGCATTCACTATGGGATAGTGCTCTAACTGTGGCGTCTGGGGTGAGTAAGCATTAACGTCAGGATGTGCGGCGCCCCCCCTATTACCTTCCAAACGCTAAACCTGGGAGAAATCAGTTTGCACATTGGTGACTGCGCTAGCTTGTGTGAGCTTACTGTACTGTATTGCGCATCCTATACTTAACATGAGGAACGCAATCAGTAATTAGCGTTAGGATAAGTAAGATATTAAAAAGTCCTAACGCTAATTAACACACCGATGCGCAAACCTAAGGCTAGGGTCAGACTGAGGCAGTGCGAACGCGCGTTCTGGCGCACATAATCACGGCCGCACTAGCAGCAGATGCCGGGCAATGACGGCCAATATACGACGTACGGTCGCACAAAAGTCCGGCCGCGCAACGCAAGTGGAAAATGAACGCATTTTTTCGAGAACGTTAAACCGCTGGTACTGACGTACAGAGTGCGCTGCGGCCGCATAGCAGCGTGTGTGCGTGATTAGGAGACGTCAGACGCTGCTAGTGTGCGGCCAACATAACGTTCAAACAGCCGGATTTCCCTAGACTTCTTTTTACCCCATCGTCATGAAATACGTCCAGAATTGCGCATCGTCTGACCACTTAAGCGTATTCCGTGAAAAAATGCGTGCGCACGCATCGACGTACATTTTGACGGTGGCCGCAGAAAATGCGCTCATCTGTCCCTAGCCTTAAATTTAGCGACACCTAAAAGCTGGTGCTAAATGATTCCGCTTTTGCAGAATCCGTTAACACCACCTTAACCCCCCCCAAATAAATCAGATACTCCCCTCTCATCCCACGGAGAGAACGGCGGCCCGATCTGCTGCTTCTGGCCACCGGGAGCAGAGTGAGACTGGGGACAAATGGTCCTCAGTCTCACTTCGCAATCACTCTGCAGTCCTGTGCGATCTCGTGAGAGCGAGATATCGCAGGGCTCGCAGCCTTGCAGCACAACCCTCCATGAGGTTCTTTGGACTCCAGGAGGTGATACTCGTGGCAGCGCAGAAGCGCTACTGCGAGTATCCCCCCGGGTAGCGCTGCGTTCTGTGCAGGCTGCTGAATTAGCAACTGTCCCAGAATATGGTGGTAAAATGGGGACGCTGCGGGGAAACCTGCATCCTACACCGCATTATTTTTTTATTTCAGCTGATTTTACTCACCTTTTGTACCCTTGCCGCACGATGCTCCTCTTCGGCTCCCGAACCCGAAAGTCCCTAATGCTTTTCTGCCCAATTTGTGCTGCTATACAACTTGCATGGCGTACGAGCTGCAAATTGTGCAGTGCTCTGGGACTTGAATACTTTACGCAAGTTCCATAGCACTTGTGCAGAGTGATGGATCGGAGCTGCACACATGCACAGGTCGATCCATCGGCTGCCTCTAAGACAGCTTGCTACAGCAATTGGTCTCAGAGAGGGTGACATCGGCGCACTCTCTGCATGCTGATGTAATTACTGACAAATCTGGTGACCAGTAGCCTGGAAGTTAAAAAATCCCAGCTGCTGGTGACTCTGGGTTGGTTGGAGAAAACTCCACTTCGCCCATCATTTACTCCAGATTGGGGAAGCTCGGGTGGTGGGAGAGGGGGCACTCCTCACATCCCGACCACTTTAAAACAATGAAGTAGTCAGGATGAGTAAGGCTAGGGTCAGACGAGCGTCAATGGAGAGCAGAAGGAACGTCTGTGAGAGTGGAAGTTCCTTCCACTCGATGCACGTCTGGCCACCTCGCTGAGTGCAGTTAGTGCGCTCAGCGCTGCAAGGCTTGATCATCCTATGAAGAATCGCGCTTTGCAGCCCCGTCAATGCACGTCCTAGCGCATTGACGGGGAGACTTTGATAACGGACGCTTGTTGCGCGCGCATTTAGTGCACAGGCTTGTCACAGCGCTGCGACGGGGGCCGGTAAGCACGTCAGTATGGGCACACATAGGGCTCTATTACATTCTTCGCGCAAACGTTAAGGCGTGCGCAAAAACACATTAACGCAAGGGGCAAAACCCTTTCGCAGAACATCGTATTACAGTGTCCGTGCAAAAAATGCGCGTTAACATCTAACGCGGGTGGACCTGCGCAAACCCTTTGCAAGTGTAATGTACTTTGCGCGTCCTATACTTAACATTGTGAGCGCAAATGCGTCTGTGCCCTGGTACGCGCAAGGTATTACAATCTTAGCGCAAAATTTAACGGACAACGTTTGCGCGCATAATTTTAACATCTTAGAAAAGCTGGTGGTAACGGCAAATCTGAATGTCCTGGCTGAAACCAAATACACCAGCCCAAAAAAAGAAATACAACACAGTATAGTTACACATTCTACACATACCCAAACAATAAAATGGAGAAGTTGTGGGTGTTTTTATTATTGCTGCAGCATATATACTCAGATTGATTTTGGCAGGCGCAAAAACTGAATGGGAGACAATTGTGGTTCTTAATTCTGATTGGCTGAATCGCGTGAAAAAACAGTCCGCCCACCGATTTCTGCGCGCAGCGTTAGTTTGTGTGCGTTTTTGCGTGTCTTTTTTCCGTGCGGTATTTTTTGACGGATGAAAAATGCGCTTGGATTGTAATACCAGCGTTAATTTACGAGCGTTAACGTTTAACGCTGCGCACAAAAAAATAGCGCTTTGCGAGCGTTTTTGCGCAAAGAATGTAATAGAGCCCGTAGTGCGCTCGTCTGACGCCAGCCTAAATTGTCACTTAGATGGCCTACGGGGTTATGAAAAAAGTGCCAGTGTGTGCCGATGTTGCAAACACCAGTCAAAATTGCTGTTGTTGCGTCAAATGCTGGTGAAGTGTTGGCATTTGTCATAGTTGCAACAAAGGTGATTTTCGGTGTTTGTAACATCGGCAAACGACGGCACTTTCTTCATTTCCCCTTAGGTCTTGAGATTAGCTGGAGGTTGGACTGGGACGATGTCAGCAAAAAGGAAACCGTGGATAAATTAAAGTGAAGACACCTGAAGTTTGATAATATTATTTATTGTTTGTGCTCTCATTTATTTTATTTGTACATTTTGACCTGAAAAGGTCAGAGGTTTGGATTCCTTTAATGCCTGTTCCAGACTGTAGGCTGTCATCGCGGTTGGCTGGAATTCAGGGGAAGCTTGGTGGCTATAAACTGCACTGCTGTAACTGTCTTACCATGTACATTATTCTTAATGGGAATAGAAAATATCGATTGTGTGTTATAAATGCTTAATAAGATATTAAGCATTGTTAATGTATTATTTTGAAGAATAATAAATCGTTACATGTATCACAATGAGAGCTTATTGATTCCTTGCCCAGGGAATTATGAAGGTCATGGTGACATTTAAGCATTTTATATTAATAAAATCTTCATTAATTTGCAATAATATCGAATGTTAAAGTACATAAGAAAATCCAATGGATGAAACTCTACTCACAAACCTGAATTATTAGGCCTTCCTTCTTTAATAAGCTAGAAAATTGATGGACAGGAATATACAGATGCAGATGTTGGCTTTAAAGAGACACTCTACACATCCCCACCACTATATCCTTTTAAAGTGATAGAGGGGTTCTGAGATGGGCAGCTGATGGAATTGGTTCTACTCATGCGAGTGGCTATTGGCATGTATAACAAATTACTCATTTATAGGTTTAAAATACTTTCCCCTGAATCGCCCATAGAAAAAAATAGAAACTTCTGCATTTCTTCCATTGAAAATGCTATTATTTATGTATTTTCTATTTTGATTAAAATTATTTTAATTGCTTGGAGACTGTAGAGCACTTCAACCGGGTTATCCCTTGGTAGCATGTAATATTAGGTTTTACAATGCATGTTCAATTGTTATCTTAATTTGCTTTTTTTACTGTAATACTGTATTTAATAAAATAAGGGCATAATATCCATAGGATTTATTTTACTATGCGTTTTGTGTGTGTATTGTGATACAGCAAACACTCAGTACTTGGTTCCAGCCAAACAACATTGTCCTCTAGGGCAGCGATTCCCAACCGTGGTCCTCAAGTACCCCTAACAGGCCAGGTTTTAAGGATTACCTTGGGGGAATGCAGACTGAATCCTGCAACCACTGAGCAGCAAATCATATCACCTTTGCTGAGCTTCAGAGATCTGGAAAACATGACCTGTTGGGGGTACTTGAGGACCGCGGTTAGGAACCACTGCTCTAGGGTATAAACAGCCGTAGAAGTTGCGGAAATGAGAGGCCTTTTTATTCCAGCATGAACAAACGCCACACTTGGCTTTGAATCACTATTTCAGGTGATTAAACAAAATCCTAGCTCAATTAGAGCACTTACTAAACATACAGCGATCTGGACTATCCAGGTAACACAATCTAATAAACAAAGGAAAATCACTTCATTTATTAGTGGTACTGCTCCCTGCCCTGCTATCAGCAGTCTGATTAAAACACAAAAGTGTCAGCAGCAAAAAAATGTACCTGTTACATAATTAATTAATTGGCAACAAGTGTGTGAGAGGATAGAAGCTATGCAGTATTCTGGGTCCTAAATATCTTCCCTCGTTTACTCTCCAAGTCATTCTGTTACCCAACCCAAGCACTCCGTCACACTATATGAACGAGCCGTAACTTGATTCATTTGAAATAAAGATTGGACTTTGATATGAAGACCCATGAGTACTCTCGGTTTGTTGAGAAAGTCCTTTTTTTTTTTAAGGAAAGTCCTCACTGACTCCTCAATGCCCAGCTCAAACTGTTTAACTGACGACACCTAAATCTACCTTTCCTCTCCCGATCTCTCTCCTCTGGTTTTGGACCGTGTTACACCTGGCCTCTCAGCTGTCTCCGACTGGATGACTTCCCGTTTCCTCAAGCTCAACCTCTCAAAAACTGAACTTCTTATCTTCCCGCACTCTAAAACTTTGATTCCTGCACCCATTTCCCTTCAGGTGACTGGTGCCACCATTACTTCTACCTCTCAGGCTCGTTGCCTCGGGGTCCTCCTGGACTCCAATTTATCCTTTACTCCTCACATTCAGTCGCTAACCAAATCTTGCTACTTCCACCTAAAAAACATTGCACGTATTCGTCCCTTTCTTACTCCAGACTCTACTAAAATGCTTGTCCAAGCTCTTATTATCTCCTGCCTTGACTACTGTACCCTCCTTCTCTACACTGGCTCCCTGTTTTCTTTAGAATCCAATTCATTATACTGGTGCGCAAGTACAAAGCTCTCCATAACCGCGCTCCTGCCTACACCTCCTCCCTTATTAGCAGGTATATCCCATCCCAACCTCTTCGGTCTGCCAGTGAATACTTTTATCAGTATAACTATAATTCAAAACCAAAGATGTTACAGGTGTGAAAATTGGTATTCACAGTCTTTGGGGAAAAAAACAAACATGTTTCACCATTTTCCGAAAATCCAGAAAAAGAGTGGGTTACCTATATCTCAAAAAAAGAAGATCTCACACATGTGAAAATTGGTATTCCCTCACTGCTCCAGCATGTCTGTTTCGCTCTCACAACCAGGGCTCACGCACACCCTGAATGCTCCAGCATGTCTGCTTAATTCTCACACCCAGGCCTCACACACATCCTCAATGCTCCAGCCAGGGGCGGATCCAGAGACTAGTCTCGGGAGGGGCACTGACAGAAAATAAGGTGTTTTAGCAGAGAGCCCGACTCACGAGAATTTACAGAGGGCCCGGCTCACAGGAGCTTACAATCTAGAGGAGCAGAGGGCACCCAGGAGTTTACAATCTAGAGGAGCAGAGGGTCCAGGTCACAGGAGCTTACAATCTAGAGGAGCAGAGGGTCCAGCTCACAGGAGTTTACAATCTAGATGAGCAGAGGGTCCGGCTCACAGGAGCTTACAATCTAGAGGAGCAGAGGGTCCGGCTCACAGGAGCTTACAATCTAGAGGAGCAGAGGGTCCGGCTCACAGGAGCTTACAATCTAGAGGAGCAGAGGGCACCCAGGAGCTTACAATCTAGAGGAGCAGAGGGTCCAGGTCACAGGAGCTTACAATCTAGAGGAGCAGAGGGTCCAGCTCACAGGAGTTTACAATCTAGATGAGCAGAGGGTCCGGCTCACAGGAGCTTACAATCTAGAGGAGCAGAGGGTCCGGCTCACAGGAGTTTACAATCTAGATGAGCAGAGGGTCCGGCTCACAGGAGTTTACAATCTAGAGGAGCAGAGGGCACCCAGGAGCTTACAATCTAGAGGAGCAGAGGGTCCAGCTCACAGGAGCTTACAATCTAGATGAGCAGAGTGCCCGGCTCACAGGAGCTTACAATCTAGAGGAGCAGAGGACACCCAGGAGCTTACAATCTAGAGGAGCAGAGGGCACCCAGGAGCTTACAATCTAGAGGAGCAGAGGGCACCCAGGAGTTTACAATCTAGAGGAGCAGAGGGCACACAGGAGCTTACAATCTAGAGGAGCAGAGAGCACCCAGGAGTTTACAATCTAGAGGAGCAGAGGACACCCAGGAGTTTACAATCTAGAGGAGCAGAGAGCACCCAGGAGCTTACAATCTAGAGGAGCAGAGAGCACCCAGGAGCTTACAATCTAGAGGAGCAGAGAGCACCCAGGAGATAACAATCTAGAGGAGCAGAGGACACCCAGGAGATTGGAGGTCAGAGTCGGTGTAGTTTAATGAAGTGTAAGTGCTCATGTCGACATGGTGTGACATGTCTTGTGAGCTTTGCAAACTTTTTTTACCTCTCTATGCTGCTCAGGCTCAGCTCACAATATGGAGTATGGAGCAGCTCTGTTTGCTTCCAGAGTTCCAGAATCTTATCCAGGATCCAGCAGCTTCATTTATGAAATGGAACCTCGCCTTGAGTGTCTCAGACAGTGTGGCGCGCGCCTCCTGGCTCCTGCTGCTAGCTTTCCTGGCCGGCTTGAGGCTTCCCGCCCATGTGACACTGACTCACCATGTGACGGTGACCGGCCCATGGATTGACACGTGAGGGGAGGGGGCATGACTGGCTCGCTCACTTCCTGGCACCTGCTCGCTGGCGCAGGCGCTGCTCGCTGACCACTCGCATTGAGTGAGTGCGGCCGCGGCGGCAAGGCAATCCTGGCCCAGCGTGAGAGGCTGAGCGCAGCGGAGTTTTCATAGGACAGGAGTTAAATTTTTTTTATCATCAGGCAGGCCGTGGCAGTGCTGCTTCAGCAATGCAGTCTGCTGCCTGACCTCAGAGCTGAAGGCAAGGCAGAGGCAAAGAGGCAGTAATTTTTTCAGAATCTCGGGGGGGGGGCAATTGCCCCGTTGCCCCCCCTGGATCCGCCCCTGGCTCCAGCATGGGCGAACCTGTGATATTATTGCAGAACCTCTACCCACCTAAACTCTGTAATGGCTCCAGATTGCAAGTAAAAGCACTCCACAGAAATGTGATTGAGGCATTGGTTCTGGCCCGGGGAGTCGGTTTTCATACCTCGAATACCTCTTATACCTTCAGAATATCCGTTTAAATTCAAAAGGCTTCAGTTCACTCTAAAGTTTTGATTTGCGATGACCATGAACAAGTCTCAGGGACAGACTTTGAAGGTAGCGGGGATTGACCTAAGAGAAGTCTGCTTCTCACATGGGCACTTTTACGTTGCCTGTTTCAGACTGAGCTCACCAACTTTGCTGATCCGAGCACCTGAAACAACCACTAATGTACTTTACAAAGAAGTAGTTTTTCTATGTTCCAGATGCGAAAAAACTAAATATTTTATTTTTGTCTGTCTCATTGTCTGTTTGTATTGACAGCAAGATAAAAATTCATGGACGCATATGATTGAAACAACTTTGTTTTGTCACCAATACGCCCTGACTAACGTCTGCAATAAACATTATTTATTACTTTAAGACATCAACCTGTAAATTATATTTCGTTCTGTTTGGACAAAAAAAAAAAAAACTCATGCCTCTTTTAAAAACAATTGTAACAAATCCCAAAATCCACGCGAGCGAAGCCACGGGCAAAAGCTAGTATATACATGTATAGGAGACACACACACGCTTGTATATATATGTATCTATGCATATAAAATTATTATTCTAGTTCCGGATCGTTTTTTACTAAAGTTGGAGATTAAAAAGTGATGATATCCAATAGGATCTTCTATACTTTAATGTTGTGTACACGCTTCCGTGTAAAATGCCAGCAGTAACTGACTGGTCTCATTTGGCTTTCTCTCTTCTTACTTAATTACAGTGACTTGCTGTCATCTGATTACCTGGAACGACATGTTACAGAAGATGGAACGGAAATTGAAGTCCAAGTAAGTTTTACATTCGTGTTTTTTTCTGAAGAAAAGATGAATAAAGATACACTACTAGAATAAACCTGATCTTTGTATACATTAGGACTGATGTCTGCCGAACGGTCTACTCCTGCTACACATTTGGAATGTTTGTTCACTTCTACCCCACCCACGAGATTATATATATTCAGGGTGTCCATAAAGTCTCTTTACTATTTCACAAATGTATTGCAAAGGCAAATGAAAAGACAGATAAGTGAAAATTACTACAAAATGAGATGTATATATTTAAGGTTTTTTGCCTCATTTAATACACCTCTATATGAGCACCATTAGTTACAGGAAGCACATCAAGACGGTACTCGATTTCTTGCTATGCTCGCTGTAGCATACCCTCATCAATGGTGGCGATGGCATTATGTCTGTGCTTCCATTGATAACAAATAAAGGAATAGCAAATATATTGACAGCAATCCTTGTACTTCCCTTGTATGCAAGCCTATACACATTCGTCAAAAAATGGGGGAGAGGGGTGAGGAAAAATATTCGAAGCACAAACCCAGAGTAAATACATTTGGTTATTGTTTCGGACATCTATGTTGCTTTTCGAGAGCTTTATATATTTATTATTATTCTCCTTTCTTTTGCTGGACTCTTCAACACAAATAACAAGTTTACCGCCATACACATAAATCACATATGATAATGTGCTGCTGTAATTCCTGATAAATGTTTCAACCCATATTTACCCAGCAAAGATGAAACGTCTAGATAGAAAAGCTGTTTTACTATAGTAATGTATGGTCATTTAGGTTATAAGCTATGAAGTAGCACAGTATGGGGATAAAACAATATGTATTTAAAGTGACATATAAGCGACAATACTTAAATCCCTGTCAACACGGTTATTAGATTTATATAGTCTAATTTCCATGTCTTGTGCTCTATTTTATAGAGTAATAGATCTTGGATTAAATTATGCTTTATCTTTAAATAGAAAAAACCTGATCTATAAACCCTGCAAATGACAGAACCGGGACGATTTCAAAGAACTAACATTTTTTTCAGAAGATTCTTAAGCAAAGACTTGAATATAATTAATGTGAATAGACTGAAAATAAAATCTCTGGGAGGGGGGGGTCGTCAAAACAGTAGATGCTAGTGTTCAGATGATTTCACTAGTCACTGCAGCTTAAACCTTAAATCTAGGTTCCCTGGCGCCTCTGTGTTGAGTACTCTTTTGATCAGCATGTTTAAACTGTGCGTAAAGGGGTTAACCCCTTCAATACCAAGTTGTTTTCCACAAAACCACTGGCAGCCACCAGCTGTTTTATGGAAAATCACTTTACATTACCCCCTACCCTTTACATTACTTTACATTAACCTTATCACACACACATTCTAAATGCACTGTAATATCACTACAGTGCATTTCCAGACTGTGTGCATTATTTGGCAGAATATGCATTATTTTGACACAAAAGCTCCCCGTGCTGGTCAGTTCCAGTACATAGGCTGGAATTTTTGGATTGTATTTTTGAGCCCATATGTCAAATAAATTAATTTGCAGTAAGCAAAATTTGATTGCATTCCTCTCGGAGCTCCTGAAGGTGCTTTTGAAGATCCAGTTATCTTAATCATGGTATTGAAGGGGTTAACGGAGGATGCAGCATTTTGTCTTTGAACCCAGAAAGCACAACGTCTTGGCCCGCCCATAGATTCTTTTCGGCAACCTCCTAAAGAGCCGTGGCTAAATCTGACAGGGATTGTCATGCCCCATGATTTATGATTTATTGTATATTTTTCTGTTTTGTGTTGAATCTGCCTTTGCTGCTTACATGCTATTGAGTTCATAGCTATTTTGTCCCTTCTGGGTTTCCCTAGCTTTCTGTATCCAGTTAGTTTCTACCCCTCTGCTCTGTGTCTTGTTGTTAGTTACTTCCTGGTTAAATAGCAGCCATTCTGTGCTCACTGCTGGACAATTCTAATGTCTTTTTACCTGCATCGCTGTACAACATTACAAGATTGTCAGTCTGATCATTAAACTCTTCAACTGGATTCATCTTTCTACGTGTCAGTTTTGCTAAGTTGAAGCTATCTGCTGAACTTCATTGTGTGAGTACTGGTCAAATACAGATGTAGCTAGTCTAAAGCATTCACGCCTCACAGCTTTGCTTAGGGAAGCAGAATAGGGATTCAAGTCTGAAATCTTACTTGATAGATGACGCACGCCAAACCAACACCTTCTAAAGGATTTTTTTTATGGTTAGAAGAATTTACAGTTGTGGTATATCTATCTACAAATGTAAACTACCTGCTGAAACGTGGTGTGGTAGAACAGCCGTGTATTTAATGAATCAAATAGACATTGAGTTCAATGACTAGAAGGGATTAAGTGAGGTATCTCAGTGGGTATATGCACCAACCATCAAACCACAAGGTCATTTGCTGCGTGCTCATGATAGCCTTTCTGAAGTAACCTGAGGGCTTAGAATTAATTTGTGTGGGGGTTAATAGATGTATCCTCTTGCTTGGGATCCCATATAACCACCCTTTACATACTGGCAGGTCATTGCTGCTTTTGTGAAGATTCGCGATAAGAGACTTTTTTTATTTATTTTAGGAATAGCTTAATGGTTGTTATTAAAACTTTCACTTTTTCCCAAATAAAGACACATTCAGGGTTATTCAAAGACCACCGGAATTTCGTTCCCTGCACATCGGGGAATCAAATTCCCCGACCCGGCGGTGAATTCAGCATTCACCGTAGGGTCCCCGAAGTGCAGGGAAAATCTGCCGAACGCATCTGAAAAACCGCTGAAAAAAGCCAAATGCATCCGAATAAAGTGGACGATCCGCCGCAAAACCGCTGGAGAATACCCAAACGCATCTGAGAAAAGCCAACGATCTGCCAAACACAGCGCCAACCAGCAGCAGGAAAAAGCCGAAAAGCCAACGAAGAGGGTAAAAAACACACCCAAAAAACACTACCACTTTTAAAAGCTGTTTGCAAAAAAATACTGCACGGAAATGCCTGGAATTAATATATAAGGTCCTATGAATAATAAAAAAAAGGTCTGTTACAGGGAAAAAAACAACCAGAAAACCTGCTATTTTTTTTTAAAAAAAGGGAAAAAAATCATTCATCAGGGCATTTCACTGACATTTCTCTGCGGTTCGGTGTCTCTGAATAGATTAACCATTGCTTCCCTGTGGGGGATTCCACTGCTGCCAAAGATTACCCATATTTTGCTGGCAATTCGCCAATATTTGGCGAACTGCCTGCTTTTTGAGTAGCTGAATGGCTCTGAAATTGTATGGGAAAATTCACTGTTCGGTGCAATTTTGGGCCCAGTTCGGCTCTTTTTGAATAACCCCTATTGAAACGTAGCAGTGATATTGTTGGTTTCTTCCAGCCTTTTAGCCCCAAAGAGTGCATAAAGAATTATAAATCAAATTTATGGTATGTCTCCCTTCTATGCAATGAGTAACATAAGCTATTGGCATTAAAAACTAGAACATATTTTCTGTACTCTTTGATCAATCAAAATCATAGGTTGCTAATGGCAACCAGGAGCGTGCAGCCTTTTAGACTGGTTCCATGGCAACTCGCCTGTCTCATTACGGCTTAAAAAAAATAAAAAATCCCTGTTTGTTGTCTTAAAAACACCCACACCTGCAAAACGGTTTTATTTAGATTGCTGGCCTTAACGCCATTTCAGAATTTGTGGGATTTTTTTTTAAGTTTATCCCGCTCGGATACGTTCTTCCAATGCGCAAACACCGAAATCTTTCCGTTGTGTTCATTCAGTCCTTTGCCAGGATGCAGCTGCCAATCTCAGCTCCTCTGAATCCCATTAATTGTGCAAGATTCCTTCTGTACTGCGTCTAAGGACGTGAGCGGACTCGAAGTGAACTTTTCAAAGAACCTGGAAAGACAGAAGAACAAATACATTGAGGAATAAAGGAGGGGGAGAAATGAGTGAAAGGCATACAAGCCGCATTGTAATGGGGTCACGTGATGTCATTGTGGCTTGAAGAAAAATATCATGTAGTGATATTCTATACTATTTTTTTCACATAGTGCCTGGTTTATCTAAGCTTGGGTTCTTTCCAGGGCTGCAACTAATGATTATTTTCATAATCGATTAGTTGACCGATTATTTTGTTGATTAATCGATTCATCGGATAAAAAAATTGCAACTTTTTGTTTACTTAAAAGGAACATAATGTAAAAAAAAATCCACCCCTTCCCCCCCTTTTCGTAAGCCATTTCCTAAGTGTACATACATATACAAATTGCACACTTTTCACACACAAGGTACACGAGCACCTGGTCACAGTGATGGATTGATGCTGCGTGTGGAGCTTAAGCCCATGTCTGCTTTCTCCCCAAACAAATGCTGATACAAGCGCTCAGATACATGATGATATCAACACGAAAGCAGGGTGAGAAGCGGGGGCACTCCACGCAGGCTGACCACAAACTGACCGGGAGAAGAGTCTGGAGGTGGAAGTGAGTGATTAGGTTTCGGCAAGGGACTTGACCCGAGTATGAGAGGGAGTGGGTTTGGGCAAAAGACCAGACCAGTGTGGGAAGGGACCAGATCACAGGGAGAGAATGGCAGCTCCAGACCAAAGAGGGGTGGCAGGCAGGTTGGGGTGGTGGTACAGGACTCCAGCGTCAAGTAAGGATAAAACACCAGCAGTACAGTGCTCATACCCAGTTGCCGTATGCCAGGGTTTGTGCTATAGCGCTGCTACAGTTGTAAACTGAATGAAAACCAACTGGTTATGTCTGACATGATCCTAGAATTAAATCATACCGAGGAAAGCAGAGGCACGTCTTCTGCAGTCTGACTCTGAACAGTGTGTGCTGTACACTAATCGATAATGATAATAGTTGACATCTAGTTTCATTATCGATTAGTTGTCGATTAATCGATCAGTTGTTTCAGCCTTAGTTCTTGCAGAGCATTTGGCTCGTGAAGACTGTAATGGTACGAGTGAGCTAAAATTTGCATTAAATCTAATTAAGGATTGGCCTTAGGGCATTGTTCTTGATGTATCAATGTTAAAGGTGAATTATTTCATATTTAAGATAACAAACAGGGGTCAAGTCGAAAAGGTACACCTGGGAATGCAGTTCTTCTCACAATTTTAGCAGGGGTAACTTTGTTCCCATTTGTCCATTGTCTGTGCTTCTTTAGTTTTGGGATACTGACAAGCTTTTCTTTCACCATGAGCACCCAAAATTATTTACTCAGGGGTCAAGTCCTACTAAAATAAGGGTGGAAACTCCCCAAGATTTCTGTCCCTCAATTAGCACTTATCATCTCGCACTTAACATAACACACTGAGATTTGATACATTTATGTGGATTTCAGCAAAAAATATGATCTATCCCGTATTTATTGTGACGTAACCGGGAAAGATATGATTGTACGCCTTGATACAAGTTTTATAGTGTGTGGGAACTCCGTTCCCTCTGCAAAAAATAGTGCTGGAACTGCGTTCCCATACGTTCCTCTCCGACCTGTCCCCCCAAGTGTATTGTTTATTACCATATTTATAGGCTTGAGATATCCGTGTGCATCTGTTTTATTGTAGATGATTGAGTTGGGCTGCAAGGGTTGAGAGGAGTTGTGTGAGGCCGAGAGATGCATTTGTGTTGTTGACCTGCATGTTTAGGTCCACTCGCTATATGTACAGGGTTTTTAGAAGGATGCAACAATTTGTCCATGTGACACGGGCAGCACCATGTCTTGGTCCACCCATAAAGATGATTTTCTGTAACCCCCTAAACTTGCAGTGTTTCTCAATTCCAGTCCGAAAGGACCCACTAACAGGCCAGGTTTGCCAGATATCTGAAGCACAGCACAGGTGATATGATTTGCTGCTCAGTGATTGCAGGATTCAGCTGCATTTCCCCAAGGGGATCCTTAAGATCTGGCCTGTAGGGGTCCCGAGGACTGGAGTTGAGAAACCCTGCACTAAAGAGCTCTTGGTAACTTTTACTGGGATTTAGGTTTGAAATGGCCCTAGAAAAATGGATGATGTTGGTCAAATTAAGACTTTGCAAGAGACGACTAACACATTTCACTGGTTAGATGTGTTGACAATTATGGTATCTGCCATCATGGTAAAATCTACCTGGTTCTGCACGTAAACATTACCAGGTTTTATTGTCATCTCGTGTAAACGTCCTGCTGAAATGTATAACATCCAGGTGATTGGTCTATCAAACAGATTGAGTAAAATGGCTTGAATTGGTGTGTTTACAAGAAGGGTAGTAGGGAGGAATCGGGGAACTATAGGCCAGTTAGGCTGGGTTCACACCTACGCGTTGCGCAGCGTCGCGCAGCGTCGCGCAATGCGTGTGTTTTTTTACGCGCGTTCGCGCATACAAACAAACGCGCACACGCGCGTTCGCGGCTATGATATGGCCGCGAACGCGCGGCTAGCTGCAGAAAAGAAGCTCCCGAACTTCTTTGTGCATCGGCTGTTTATCAGCGCGTTCATGCGCGCTGAGAAACGGCCAGGTGTGACATGCACACATAGGGAATCATGGGATTCCACTGTTTGAGCGTTTTACAGTGCGTAGGAACGCGCTGTAAAACGCTTAGGTGTGAACCCAGCCTGAGTCTTACGTCAGTAGTGGGGAAATTAATGGAAACCATGTTAAAGGAAAGGATTGTTGAACATCTAAAAAAACACAGAGATTACAGGATCAGAAACAACATGGGTTTACCTCAGGGAGATCATGCCAAACTAATCTTATTGATTTTTTTGATTGGGTAACAAAATAATAGACACAGGTGGTGCAGACATTACTTATTTAGATTTCAGTAAGGCTTTTGATACTGTTCCGCATAGAAGGCTTATCAATAAATTGCAATCTTTGAGCTTGGATTCCAATATTGTTGAATGGATTAGGCAGTGGCTGAGTGACAGGCAACAGAGGGTTGTGGTAAATGGAGTTTATTCGGCGCAAGGTCTTGTTACCAGTGGGGTACCTCAGGGGTCAGTACTTGGACCCATTCTCTTTAATATTTTTATTAGTGATATTGCAGAAGGTATTAATGGAAAAGTATGTCTTTTTGCTGATGACACAAAGATTTGCAACGGGGTTGACGTTCCTGGAGGGATCAGCCAAATGACAAATGATTTAGGTAAACTAAAAAAATGGTCGGAGCTGTGGCAATTGAGTTTTAATGTGGATAAGTGCAAGATAATGCACCTGGGACGTAAAAACCCAAGGGCTGAATATACAGTTGTATTCAAAATTATTCAACCCCCACTGAAATTGAGTGTTTTGGCCAGTTTGACATTGATTTTGATCATTCAGTCATCTTGCTTACAATTAAATCAAAGAGGCACGTGTAGGTCAGACAAATATAACATAACATTTATAATGAAATAACCACAAATGTCTTTTCTGTGTTCACATCATTATCAGCTTTATTCAACCCCCAAGTGACATTCAATCTTAGTACAACATCCTTTTACAGTCATAACAGCTTTTAAACGTGAAGCATAGCTTGACACAAGTATCTTGCAGCGATCTACGGGTATCTTCGCCCATTCGTCATGGGCAAAAGCCTCCAGCTCAGTCACATTCTTAGGCTTGCGCACTGCAACTGCTTTCTTTAAGTCCCACCAGAGGTTCTCAATCGGATTTAAGTCAGGTGACTGCGATGGCCACTCCAAAATGTTCCAGCCTTTAATCTGCAACCATGCTCTAGTGGACTTGGAGGTATGCTTGGGATCATTGTCCTGTTGAAAGGTCCAACGTCTCCCAAGCCTCAGGTTTGTGACGGACTGCATCACATTGTCATCCAATATCTCCTGGTACTGAAGAGAATTCATGGTACCTTGTACATGCTGAAGCTTCCCTGTACCTGCAGAAGCAAAACAGCCCCAAAGCATGATTGACCCCCTGCCATGCTTCACAGTATGCAAGGTGTTCTTTTCTTCATAGGCCTTGTTCTTCCTCCTCCAAACATAGCGTTGATCCATGGGCCCAAACAGTTCTAATTTTGTTTCATCAGTCCACAGAACACTATCCCAAAACTTCTGTGGTTTGTCCACATGACTTTTGGCATACTGCAGTCGACTCTTCTTATTCTTTGGAGACAGCAAGGGGGTGCGCCTGGGAGTTCTGGCATGGAGGCCTTCATTACGCAGTGTGCGCCGTATTGTCTGAGCTGAAACTTCAGTACCCACATCTGACAAATCTTTTCTCAGTTCCTCAGCAGCCACACGGGGACTTTTCTCCACTCTACGCTTCAGGTAGCGCACAGCAGTCGAAGTCACCATCTTCTTTCTACCACGACCAGGTAGCGTTTCAACAGTGCCCTTTGCCTTGAATTTGCGAATGATGCTTCTTATGGTCTCTCTTGGTATGTTTAACATCTTTGCAATCTTCTTATAGCCATTGCCCTTCCTGTGAAGAGTAATCACCTCTTCTCTTGTCTTCCTGGACCATTCTCTTGACTTCACCATGTTTGTAACCACACCAGTAAATGTCTAGAAGGAGCTGAGTATCACAGTCATTTTAAAGCTGCCTAATTGGTGCTTATTATGCTTTATTGCTGCTCCGTGACATCCACAGGTGTTTTCAATACCTGATTGAAAACACTTGAATGAACCTCTGTTCTTCAGAGTGGTAGTCTTTAAGGGGTTGAATAATTGTGTCAATGAAGAATTCACAAAAGAAACATTTACTACTGTATTACAAAACCAATTGATGTCATTTTAGTTGCATATGGTTCTTTAAAAAGTCCTTGTAGGATTTCATTCTGAATACAATTACAAATGTACACTAAATTCCCTAAAACCATTTACAGCATTGGGGGTTGAATAATTTTGAACACAACTGTAGAATATTTGATACAGTCCTAACCTCAACATCTGCGGATTGGGATTTAGGGGTTATTATTACAGAGGATCTAAGGGTAAGTAGTCAATGTAATAGAGCAGCAGGAAATGCTAGCAGAATGCTTGGTTGTGTAGGGAGAGGTATTAGCAGTAGGAAAAGGGAAGTGCTCATGCCACTGTACAGAGCACTGGTGAGACCTCACTTGGAGTACTGTGTGCAGTACTGGAGACCGTATCTCCAGAAGGATATAGACATCTTAGAGAGAGTTCAGAGAAGGGCTACTAAACTGGTGTACGGCTTGAAGGAGAAAAGTTACCAGGAAAGGCTTAATGATCTTAACATGTACAGCTTGGAAAAAAGACGAGACAGAGGAGATATGATAGAAACATTTAAATACGTAAAGGGAATCCACAAGGTAGAGGAAGGGAGTATATTTAAAAGGAAACAAAATAGCAAAACAAGAGGACATAGTCTTAGATTAGAGGGGCAAAGGTTTAAAAGTAACATCAGGAAGCATTATTTTACTGAGAGGGTGGTGGATACATGGAACAGTCTTCCAGTAGAAGTGATAGAGGCCAAAACAGTAATTGAATTTAAGCAGGCATGGGATAGGCATAAGGCTATCCTAAACAAAAGATAAATCCAGGTAAAGTATCCATGTAATTTGGCAGACTAGATGGGCCGAAAGGTTCTTATCTGCCGACATTTTTCTATGTTTCTATGTTCGTTGTGACCGATTAATGCACCAACCACTGAACCTTGTGGTCATCTTCGTGTTTGCTGCTGGGCCATTGTAGCTTTTTGGATTGCATACACATTAAAGGAATCCCCCAGATCAGTGGTTCCCAACCGCGGTCCTCAAGTAAGTACCCCTAACAGGCCAGGTTTTAAAGATCCTGCAATCACTGTGCAGCAAATCATATCACCTGTGCGGTGCTTCAGCTATCTGGAAAACCTGACCTGTTGGGGGTACTTGAGGACCGCGGTTGGGAACCAGTGCCCTAGATTGTATCTGAGGGTACAGAATCCAATTGAGTGAGGATAGTAGTTATTTAATTTATTAAAGGGACACTCTATGCACTCTGAACACTCACAGGGTTATTCAGAGAGAGGTGAAAAGCAGGAGAATGACTGGAGAAGTAAAAATTCTAGGTCAAAATAGCTGATTTGGAAAGTAAGATAAATGGGAGAATTTTTCTGGTTTGGCTATTTTGACCTAGAATTTTCCATTCTCCAGTCATTCTCCTGCTTTTCACCACTCTCTAAATAACCCTGTCAATGTTTCCTGAGTGGTCATAGTGCCCTAAGTGCTTTCGACCCTTTCTTCTCTTTTTTTTTTTTTGACTTGCACACCTCTATAAATCCGTAGGTATTTCACTGTGACAAGATCATTTATCTGTGTCACCTGGCTATAACCTGTAGATGTATAGGTAAAGCATGGCCTAGAAAGTAACAGAGCCGAGCTGAGTCTATTTTAAATATCGTGATGATTTAGGAAGTGTTTTGCTTTTCAGGTTTATGTGTTTTTATTTCTAGGTTATCAAGAATATCTATTCTAAAGAGTGTTATGAACAGTATATTCAGTTTCTTGATTTATCTATGTTAGACGTCAACGGTTTCTTACTGGTCTGAAGATAATAATCAGGGGTTAAGCAGAAACGCCTGGGAACGGAGTTCCTCCAATATTTAGCAGGGTGAACTTTGCTTCCGGCTGGGTGGAGTAGAGGTAACATCACTGCTCTGTGTGGAGAGAGCCTGTGGAGTCATGGATTCAATCCTGACGAGCACATCTCCAATAAGAGACCTCACTTGGAGTACTGTGTGCAGTACTGGAGACCGTATCTCCAGAAGGATATAGACATCTTAGAGAGAGTTCAGAGAAGGGCTACTAAAATGGTGTACGGCTTGAAGGAGAAAAGTTACCAGGAAAGGCTTAATGATCTTAACATGTACAGCTTGGAAAAAAGACGAGACAGAGGAGATATGATAGAAACATTTAAATACGTAAAGGGAATCCACAAGGTAGAGGAAGGGAGTATATTTAAACGGAAACAAAATAGCAAAACAAGAGGACATAGTCTTAGATTAGAGGGGCAAAGGTTTAAAAGTAACATCAGGAAGCATTATTTTACTGAGAGGGTGGTGGATACATGGAACAGTCTTCCAGTAGAAGTGGTAGAGGCCAAAACAGTAATTGAATTTAAGCAAGCATGGGATAGGCATAAGGCTATCCTAAACAAAAGATAAATCCAGGTAAAGTATCCATGTAATTGGGCAGACTAGATGGGCCGAAAGGTTCTTATCTGCCGACATTTTTCTATGTTTCTATGTTTCTAAGTGTCCTTGGGCAAGACACCTAAGGCTAGGGTCAAACGAATGCATTATTCGCAGCGACCGTCAAAAAGTGCGTCCGAACACATTGACGTATTTTTTCACGGAATGCGCAAAAACGGTCAGACGACGTGCATTTTCGTGCATGATTTTTTTTACGGATCGTCAATAAAACTCTTTTTGCGTCTGGACGTTATGTTGGCTGGACATTAGCAGCGTCTGACATCTCCTAATCACGCACACTTGCCGCTATGCCGCCGCAGCGCACTCTGTACGTCAGTACTAGCGGTTCTGCTTTCTCAAAAAAATGCGTTCATTTTCCACTTACATTGCGCGGCCGGACTTTCGTGCGACCGTACTTTGTATATTGCCCGTCATTTGCTGCTCCTGCGGCCGTGATTAAGTGCGCCTAAACGCACGTTAAAAATCCGTTAGTCTGACCCCAGCCTTCCGGTACATACTCGTAACCCAGGTAATACTTGAAAACGAGAGAAATCTCAATGTATCCTTCCTGGTAAAATCCTTTCTCAAAAAAATAAATATGCTGGAAAGCTAAAATAAAAACCTGAAAATAACCAGTTTTTGATTATTTAGAGTTTGTAAGTAACGTAGAGTGTGGACACCCTAAAATATTGGCACTTCTGTGATGATGACTTTAACACGTTCCAGCGTTAAGCCATAGTACTGGGCGTTCGTAGAAGAGGAGGGGGAGGACTTGCAAGAAATAGGGCCAATAAGGTACCAGGATCCAAATGTAAGACAGAACAGAAGGCCTGGATATTCACAGAAAGATTCATCAATGGCAACAGACTCTCGATGACCTCTGTCAGCACTAGTCTTCATTGTTGTGTACTGTCTGCAGCAAATAACAATGCAATGTGAGCAGTGCAGTACCAGCAGATGGCAACTACGTGTTGCCGAAAGACTCAAAAGCAGAACTGAGAGTCAGCCGTGAAGACTGCGATCGGCAATTGCCCCCTGGACATTGACAATGTGGGCTTATTATTATTAATGGAACACTCTATGCACTGTGACAAGTTATTTGGTCATAGTATTCTGAGTGTCTTTGCCAGGGCAGCCACCATTGGGTGACCGCCTATGATATGTTCAGAGGCTCAGTGGCTCCAGGGGGCCCTGGCCAAACCCTGCGTTGTTTGTCTACTGTAAGGTGCCACAGATGTAAGGCCGGGTGCACACTAGCGTGCGTTATGACGCTCTTTATGACGTCCGCTGTAGCATATAATTACGCGGATAGAGAAGAACACACGTAGTACGCGCGCAACGCATAACGCGCGCTGAAGACGTCCGTCATGGAAACACCAAGGCTTTTGCGCTAGGATTGACGCCGTATAGACGACGTTGGCCGCGCGCTGAACGTCAAATGAGCGCGCCTGCGCACTTGAACGGCCGCGTGCGTACGTCAAAATTAACGCATCGTCTGGCGTCTACCAATCTCTTCCATCATAAAGCGCGTCCTTTTTAACGCACGCTAGTGCGCAGAAGAAAATGCTAGAGTGCACCCGGCATATGGGTCCCCCATGCCACCAGGATTTCAACAAATTTCCCAGTGGTCCGTGGCATCTGGGGCCAGTAAAAGCACTCCAACGCATCACCTAGGGAGTGATTAGTATGGTCTGGACCAGGTAGAGGTGCAGAGTGAAAGCTGTCCTGCCAGGGAACACTTTTTTTCTCCTTACTGGAGGAGAAGAGGAGCCCTAATGATTTAATTTATAATTAGTTTACGGACTTGGGCAGCTGATGGAAGGGGTGCCCGACCAATGGTTTTATAAAGGGCCCCAGGAATTCTGATGGCAGCCCTGGTCTTTGCTCGTCTTCTCCAGGGATCATGTCCTATATGAATAAGTATGGGATCTCATCAAGATTTCTGTCAACTCAACTCATGATTCCTGTCATGAAAAAATTACCAGAAACCATAGCTAGTATAGCACTTTGTCATGTATGAGAATCACATTCCTCTGTCAAATTGAGAAATTGTCATTCCCTCTGTACTCAAGTACTGCAAATACAATTTTTTTTTATAAAAAATATCTATATTTAAGAGTGTCTAATTAGAAAAGATTTGCAGCTACCATTAATCAGCCAAAGGGGAACTAATTACCTCCTGGTAAAATACAGTAGCGAGGGAACTGCATTCCAGGTGTTCCTGCTCAACCCTATGGAAGGGGTCCTGGGGGGCTGATTCAGTCTTCAGAGTGCAGGGGTTTATTTCTGCCCAGATCCTGAGTCCTGCGCTGAGGCTCATGATGAACGTGACCTTTTGCGAAACATCTCCACCAATTGCTTTCGCACGATCAGCTTTGAGAGACCTTGGATTTGCTTCTACTTTGCAGTCACATGACATGCTGCAGTTTACGGGAAGTGGCAGCCTGTCACGTCCAGGGAGCCTGGTGCTGGATTACATATGAATTCAAATCTAAACTTAAAGCATAAAACAGGAAGGGGTGCAGAGGGGATCAATAGGGCACAATGGTTAACCCCTCCATTTCCTCTCTTCTGTTTTATCCCTAGAGTATCCCTTTCAATATTTTTGTCTGTCTTTATCCCATATTAATAATGCAAGTTCTATGTGAAATGGGGAAAGACACACCATCTAGCGTGTAGAACCTTTCATCTCAACAATATTTTATGACGGATGAACGAATAAATAAAAAATTCAAATTGTTGAACTGTGCCTGATTTAAATTGGCAATTCATACTAGGCTTGTACACCGATTTTTTTTTTTTCGGTTCGATTCGGTTCGATTTTTCGGATTTTTAAAATTTTCGATTCGGCTCGTTTCGACCGATTTCGGTTCGGCTCGTTTTTCGGGTACATTTTGTTTTCGGAATTTCGACCATTTTTCGTATTTTCGTGTCACTATGCTCGGTTTTTGTATCGACTTTTCGTGATTTCGGAAATTTTCGTTTTTCGGAATTGTACATTTTTCGGAATATCGACCATTTTTCGTATTTTTCGTGTCACTTTGCTCGTTTTTTGTATCGACTTTTCGTTTTTTCAGAAAATTTTCGTTTTTCAGAAAATTTTCGTTTTTCGTGAAATTTTCGTTTTTCCGGAAAATTTTCGTTTTTCGGAACGTCTGTTCTCGTTTGACACATTTTAAGTCCATTCGAAAAATCCGAAAATATTTCATTTCGGCTCGGAAAACGTTTCGGATCTGACATTTTCGGATCTAAAAATTTTCGGAAATTCGGCCGCATCCGAAAACACGAATCGGGAAATTTCGTGAAAATTCCGAAACCCGAAACGCACATCCCTAATTCATACTCAGAGTTTGTTTTTATGTTTAATAATAGCTTTTCAGTGTTAACTTGTCATCCTATGTGACGAATGATATGCTAATTTTTTTTTAATGTGGTAGTAAAGGAGCGGATACATTTTATACAACTGCAATAAAAGATGTTTCAGTTGTGTGTTTCTAAAGAACTTAAAAAACATGTAAAATGACCGGCTGGATGGAGTAGAGGTAACATCACTGTTCTATGACCGTGGAGACACATGGATTTGAATCCTGGCAAGAGTCCAGTAAGTGTCCTTGGTCAAGACACCTAACGGTACATTCTGGCCACCCAGGACATACAAGGAAAGAAATCTCAATGTATCCTTCCTGGTAAAATACTATATATAATATACGTATATAATGTCCAATTAAACTGCTCGGCAGCTTTACAAAGCTGGTTCACCGCATGGAATCATCCTCTTACATTATTGGCTCCATTTCTTTAATTTTGGATTTTGGCAAATAAATTACAGATTTTAAGCTATAATATTAGAGCTAGAGAAAATAAAAACACATTGTCAAATTATGACACATGGTCCAACTCTACTATCACGGGGTTATTCAAAGAGATCCGAATTGTGGCTGAAAGGTAACCAAACAGTGAAATACAGCGTACGGTTACCTTTCCTGGCCATTCGGCTATTCGAAGCGCAGGCAGTTCGCCAAATGTTTGCCTCGTCTATTCAGAGAACACAAACCAGCAATGAAGTGTCTGAAATGCCCTGCTGTTCGGTGGTTTCATTCGACAGATTTAATCAGGCGAATCCCATAGGCTTCAATGTTAAAAATATTCCCCTTTTAATCCAATATCTAATAAACCGTTTAATATTATATTCTGCAGTAAAAAGTCTCTTTATTTATAGATTTTTTAGGATCTTTTATGCATTTTTTTGGGATTTTTTTTTGCAAACTTTTTTCCCGATTATTATTTTTTTTTTTATCGTTTTTTCTTTTTTCTGTAACAGACCTTTTTTATTATCATTCATTGGATCTTATATGTAAATTCCAGATATTTTCGTTCAGTAGTTTTTTTGCAAACAGCATTTAAATTTACAAACTTTCAAGCGTACTGTTTTTTTTTTGTTTTCTCACCTCATTCGTACGGTGACTTTTTGAATAACCCTATTAGTTTTCCATTGTTGCAAACAAAGGTGAAAATTACCATTTTTTGTTAAACTTCGACTTTTCCCCCACAGGGAAACTCAAACACAGGCAGAAAAGGGGAATAGATTCATGAAAGTTCTCCTGCCACTGGTTGAATTCCCATTTTGGGATTGATGACATTTATTGTCATTGCAGCCACGACAATATTCAACGTTGTTTGCGCCTTTGGCAGACTACAGTATTTAGTGAATAATCCCCTGAGTTAAAAGGACAATATATTCATCTTGACCTCTTACAATTATAAAGTGATCAGGACGTGAGGAGTGCCCCCCCCAGCTCCCCCGATCTGGAGAATCGCTGGTTAAAGTGGAGGAGTTTCCGCCACCACCTCACCAATGTCACCCAGCAACCGGGACTTTTGAATTTCCCGGCTGCCCGTCACCAGATCAGTCTCTAGTGGTCTGGGTCTCCGTTTTTAATAGACTGTCCCTTTAACATTGTCCATTTGTCTATTCTTCACCACTATCCATGAGAACATCCCTTATGTATTTGGATGATTTCCATTGAATACATCAGTTACGTTATTGGACACAGCTAAATACAGATTTTCACAATGATCTGCAATCTAATATTCTTTATTCCTGGCATTTCATCTCTGGTCTGTACACACAGACGGTGAATAAAACACCTGGGCACAGTGTTCTGCAGACAGCGCATCACAATGGCTCTTAACATGCTGGCACGGAGATCCCATCCAGCCTTCAGACTATCTCCTGTTACAGTACATTAACAAAAGCCTGGGGACGCATGAGGCCAATGCCAGGAAAATTATACGCGTAACCCTTTCTGAGCCGGCTACTGAACTTTATCAATTCCTGATCATAGTCAAATGTCGTTGGTTCTGAAAATAAAGACATTTTCCCCACTTTTTGTCATGAGCCATTACAGAGATCTTAGTCTTGGCTTGTTTAGGCCGGGATCCGACGAATGTTTTTGAGAGCGCAAGGAACGTCCATGAGAGTGGACGTTCCTTCCACTCTGACACCAGTCTGGCCACCTCGCTGAGAGCAGTTAGTGCGCTCAGCACTGCAAGGCTCGATCCTCCTATGGAGGACAGCGCTTTACAGCCCCATCGAACGCACCTCGTAGCGCATCAATTGGGAGGCTATTAGCAGGATGGCAACACGCCCGCTGTGGCACGTGCAATTCGTGCGCACGCTGCAGCGTGTGGCCAGCCCAGCCGAAGCATCACAATGCTGCGACGGACGCCAGGAGGCACGTCAGTACGGGCGTACGTAGTGCTCTCGTCTGACCCTGGCCTAAGGCTAGAGATGGACCCTTTCACTACAAAGTGATTTTTTTCCAAAAATTCACTGTCAGGAGCCAGTGGTTCTCTTTTGGAAAATCATTTTAAATTATTTATACAGTAAAAAAATATTTGGAAATATTCCCAATGTATTCCTTACTGTAATAACCTATTTAGCAGGCAGATGGCGCCATCTGATGGCCAAATGGAGTTACTGTAGTTAGAACTGCAGTCCAAGGCTCCGTGCATCAGCTGGGGAACGTACGATGGAGACATTCCTTAGCCAATTTTAAACAGTTTTAGCACCTTGGGTATTATGCTTAAAATTGAGGGACATCTTCTGGAGCCCAAAAGCAAACAAATTTAATTTGCAATGATACAGCATAGCCCCAGATCGTGTTAACACGACCTCGGGCTGCTGTGTCTGTTACTGCTTATTGTATATACACGATCACAGAAGTGAAAGGGTGAATATTATATAGCAGGGATCTTTGTGATCATGCGTTTTATGTAACCAATCTTTATTTCTAAGTTTGTTCTAACAGTTATGGTACCAGCTTTGTGAACTTAATGGAAAATTTTTAAAGTAAAATCGAAAATATAAATACTTGTTTTTAAATAACCACTTAACACGCAGGAAAAAAGATTAATGTTTTATTTTAAAACAATCACTTTTATACAGAATTCGTCTATTTTTCTGCTTTGGTTTTGAAGTTCTTTATTTTCATTTTCATTAAAACAAAGGCAGATTGAGAGAAGCAGAAGCAATTGGTCTTGGTACAATATAGAAGTGAGTTACTGTCGTTCATATACAACACACAGCATTTCAAAAACAATACAAAAAATTTGAAGTGTAATCTATTGCGGTTCACGGTTCCCTGTCCGATACAGTGTAAATTATATTATATATAGAAAAAAAAATATTGTTTTTTTTCTGGGGGGGGGTGGCTATTATAATTTTATTTATTTTATGGGAAGGATCTGTTGTCTTTTCTTATATGCAGATGTGGAATAAGACGTCTGAATATAATTGTTTTTGATGTGTTTTTTTTATATATCTTCAATAAAATTTATAAAATATATTTTAAAAAAATACAACATTAATTCAGCAATATAAAAAACATAACCCGGGAACAGAATGCCGTCAGATATAGATTTTTTTAACCATCAACCATTTAACCCCTTCACTACCAAGTGTTTCTCCATAAAACCACTTGCAAGAGCAGGTGGTTTTATGGAATATCACTTTCCATTACCCACACAGTATAAATACACAGAAGCGTGTCTACTGTACATTTTAATGGTCAGTCCTATTTGACCGGCAATGGGTCCCTCTGCTGTCCATAAGTGTTACTACATCTGCATTACAGCTTGGGGTCCATATTTCCTTGAAGGAAAAATAGAACGTCACACTACTCAATTGGTTTCTGCTAGACTTGTGCGCCGATTTTTTTTCGGTTCGGTTCGTTCGGATGTTTAAAATTTTCGAATCGGCTCGTTTCGGCCGATTTCTGTTTCGGTTCGGTTAGGCTCATTTTTCGTATATTTTTTTTTAGGAATATCGGCCATTTTTGTGTCACTCTGCTCGTTTTTTGTATCAACTTTTTTTCGTGATTTCGGAAATTTTTGTTTTTTTCGGAACGTCTGTTCTCCTCGTTTCAAAGTGTCTAACTCTATTCGTTTTGAAGTAAACAAACTACTATGGTTTACTTTTTATATTTTTTTATAATTAATTATTGGTTTGTTTTTCGGGTCCGATAATTCATTCTGTCGATACGATAATTCTGGCGATTCTATCGTTTTTTTTTTTTATTAAAGATCCTTTTTTTCTTATGAATATACATTTCACAACCTTATTTAATCATATTAAAATGGTATGAAAAGGAACAAAAAAAAATGAACAAAACGATTTAAAAAACCCAAAACTGACCCAACCCAAATGGTCTGACTTTAAAAATAAAAACCAGAACAAAAGGTTTTAAAACGGAAAAATAGTTGATCAAAATGATCTGAAACGAAAAAAAAACAACAAATAAAATGATTTATATTTTAAAACAGACAAAAAAAATTAACCCTTTCGCTGCTGAGGCATTTCACGGCTTCCCTTCACGCCTGTGTGCGGCGCTGCTGCTGATCTAATTTTTAACAGTTTCGCTCCTCTTGTTTAAACGCGTTTTGAAGCCTTATTTTATTATATGAGCCAGACATGTTATATATCGTTCCTTCCGGCAGACTCGGCAGATTCATAATATATCATTATTATATGTATGCGTCATGTCCTGTCTGTATATTCTAACAAAAAATGCAATAAAATTAGAATTTTCAATGTTTGTTTTACAAGGTGTAAAGTGGTTTTTTTCACATTTTTTCATGCGAGTGTTTGCGGTTATATTTTATGAGTTGCGCTTGTTAAAAAAAATTGAAATGGGGACTTGTTATATTTTTTGGGTGAAAATTACACTATTTTTAACAAACGCACCCCATACAAAAATCCTTAGTGCAGCATCATTGTTCACATTATAATTGAAATGGCAACAATATTGCTGCATTAACAAAACAAAACAAAAAACCTTTTTTTTTTTTTTTAGATTTTATTATATTTTTATTTTTATAATTTTTAACATTGTCATGTTTGGTATCGTTGGAAAGGCCATGCTCTGGTCGATCCAACGATACCAAACATTAACCGATAGCTGCCGCGGATCAGGAGATAGGGGGTTCATTGGAACCCCCTATCTCCACCATTGGTCGCAGTTAGGGGTTAACTCCAGAACTGATGTCATTGTGACGAGGTCTTGGGACTGTCGGCAGCTGCCGTTCCCCCACGCTGTTGTCTTCCTGCAAAGACGTGACCATGTTGGCGGGAAGCGTCTAAGGCTAGGGACAGATGAGCGCATTTTCTGCAGCCACCGTCAAAATGTACGTCGATGCGTGCGCACGCATTTTTCACGGAATACGCTTAAGTGGTCAGACGATGCGCAATTCTGGACGTATTTCATGACGATGGGGTGAAAAGAAGTCTAGGGAAATCCGGCTGTTTGAACGTTATGTTGGCCGCACACTAGCAGCGTCTGACGTCTCCTAATCACGCACACACGCTGCTATGCGGCCGCAGCGCACTCTGTACGTCAGTAGCAGCGGTTTAACGTTCTGATAAAAATGCGTTCATTTGCTGGTTGCGTGGTGTCGGCGCACTTTCGTACGCACGTACTGCGTATATTGGCCGTCATTGGCCGTTATGTGCTGCTACTGCCGCCGTGATTTAGTGCGCCTGCACGCGCGTTCCGACTGCCCCACTCTGACCCTAGCCTTAGCGGGCAGCGGTGGGAGAGAGAGAGCTCATAGCTAGGAGGAGGTGTTGCGTGAAGCTGCAAACAGGGACAAATAAACTAGACCTGAGCCACACTAAGGATCTTTGGGTTGTGTCGGAGAAGACTTCACGCAGTGCTGCCATCAATATTTTTTGATAAATTCTTGGTTATACAATGAATGTGACTGTGGACAAAAATCCATGTTGTTGTGACATCGCCTAAGCTTAACAAAACAATGCCACGGTAATCAAATCTCAAGGCAGTACAACAAGGTTGTGTTAGTGTGTGACATTTTTTGGCCAGGCAGGCAGTGTAGAATGTGCACAGTCACATTCATGGCCACAAATATGTTGACAAATTTATGACAAAGGGTCCATAGAAATGTCAATAAATTTATGTACATGTAGCCCTCACTCCCGGAGGAGCCGCTGAATTTGAACCTCGGGTCAGTCTCCCCGCACTAGGGAATAAATATACTCCAGCACCGTCGTGGATTTTATAAATTATATAGTTTACTGAATAAACTGGCATATAATGAGTAACACGGTATACGTATATATATTTACAGTACTTCGTAATGCGAGAAACGCGCAGCGGAAAAGAAATACAATACTTCATAATGCGAGAAACGCGCAGCGGAAAAGGAAAAAAGTATTTTTAACCCCCTTAGTGGTTGGAGTGTGAGTCCCGTACAGGTTATGTCCCAAGGAATGTATGTGTATGTGTCTATTGGTACCCGGGTACAATATTCAACTGGCCAGTGAATTATTTATGAGGTATCTTCGACTAGTCACGTTGGGGCCCTGTGGGTTTTGAAGAAACTGCAGCGTGCTTTAGTATTTTACAACAGCCTGGAAGGCCTCTCACCCATCCGCCAGATACTCTGTGCTCCGCTCGACCTAGGACGTCTCTCCGCTCGATTTTGACTGGGGTTCTGTGTCACCGGATCCCTGTCTTGCTTGTCTGTATCTGCCACAAGATGTCCAGCTCACCGCCTGCACTCCCTGTTAGATCGATCTGCGGTTCTCCTAACTCGGGGTCCAGCCGGAACCAGCTTCTTGTCCTCAGACCTCACAGCTTGGTATAGACAGATCTCTGCAGGGTCACTGTCCCGATCCCCCAGCACCAGCGAGGTAGCCCCTGCGCTCTGGCCTGGTCACGATCCTTAACAGCTCTGCCTGCTTCCTTCTCCTTTCAGCTCCCAGCTCACTCTGAGCATGCTTTCCACGAGGCTGCTGATGCCTTTCCTTTCCTACACACCCACTTCCTGTCCTCACGCAAAGCATCATGGAAAATGTAGTTCAGTGCCTTCTGTGTTTGTCCAGCATAATCTTACCATGGTCTCTGTCTCCCTCTGGTGGCCATTGCAAGTAAATGCAGCAGAACAGTCTTTTTAAACACAGCGCTACATACATATAATTTTAACAGTGTGGAAAGAAACCAAGCAATACATATTAACTTATTAAGTAAGGAAAAGCAACGCACACAAACAGGAAGATATAGAAAAAATATAAAATTTATTTACAACATGCCACATGGCAAACTGCCCAACAGGAACACAAACATAGGGGAGGAGGAGGCTGGTCTCAGACTCTCTAGAGCCGTTCAAGGACATCAACGGCGTTGTTGATGTGGTCCCTGAACTCCTGCAGCAACTCCTGGATGGCTTCGAGGTTGGTGCCAGCCAGGCGTAGCTCGCCGATCGCCATCCTGATTCTGGACCTGTCCAGTCTGGCTTCTCCTTCTATATATCCAATAAATGAAAGAAAGAAAATACAGTAAGTAAAGCAGGTTTCTTTTTTTGACTGAAAGTCTTGAAAAAATATAACAGTAGTATATACCAGAGCTGGCAGCCTCCTGAGGCTCCGACTCCTCCTCCACCACCACCGTCAGCATCTCTTCCGGTGCTATATCTAAGAAATTAAAGAAATAAAAAATACAGTAAACAACAAAACTGATTTATTTTTGAACAAAAGTCGATGCAAAATACAACAGTAAAAAAAAAACCTGGACTGGCGGCCTCCTGCGGCTCCGGCTCCCTCTCTCCATCATCGCCCTCCTCCTGCTCCTCCTCCTGCTCCTCCTCTTTCTCCTCCTGCTCCTCCTCTTCCTCCTTGTGCTATATATAAAAAAATTTAATGAAAATACAGTAAACAAAAAATGTTTCTGTTTTTGACCAAAAGTCGTTGCAAAATACAGTATATACCAGCGCTGGTGGTCGCCCGTGGCTACCCCTCCTCCTCCACTGGGGCACTGGTGCCCGCCGGGGCAGATGCTGCCTTTGCCTTCCTGTCTTCTGCCAAATCCAAAAAAATAACACGTAAATAATGCAGACTGGAAAAAATGGTATATCTATACACTATATTGCCGAAAGTATTGCGACACCCCTCCACTACCAGCTTGACCCCCCCACTACTCCCATCTCATAGTTCTAAAGTCACAAAATATTTATTTATTATTTCCCCTGCACATATTACCGTTCAATTATATATTTTTTTCAGAAGTAAACATTACGTTTATTCAATAAAAACTATTATTTGTGTTGTGTGCGTACAAAACGCATTGTGCTGACTGCTTTTAGTTATTTTATAGATGGCCTCAGCCTCAGTTTCACTTTCAGTTTCTGCGAATAAAACTGGATATAGCAGAAACAACAGAAATCCGCCATTTTGTTTTGAAATTTGCATCTAAAGCGTTCAATGACACTGCTGCAGCAAACTGAATTGCTGCGCTGCAACAATTCAGCAGCTGCTGAGGATGTATTGAACGCGGCTACTGTTTAGATGCACTTTCAGAAGAACTACATGTCCCATCCTACCACATAGCAGAGACGCAGAGATTTTTGTTGATGCGCAGGTGGGAGCCAATATTGGGCAAGCTGTGGGTCATCTCGTATGCATCACTCAATCACAACAACCCCCCCCCCAGCACACTACAGTGCACAGTGCCAAAAGAAATCCAGCATTGTAACTTCATCTACATACATCAAATATCACAATTTTCACGAATACGTAAAATCACAAAAAAGAAGAGCTATGGCAAAAATGCATGTTTGAGTCCTGAAAACGCAAAGCTATACACAATCACATTGCATAAAAAAGGACTAGATAAATCAACGTATTTCTGTGCACATTAGCACATGCAAGCACATTATTATTATTATACAGGATTTATATAGCGCCAACAGTTTGCACAGCGCTTTACAATATAACATGACACTTACATTTGGCTATGACGGGACGGATGTGCCTCAGCTGCTCCTGCTCGCGTGCCTTGAGGTCGGACCAGCGTTTTCAGTGCTGGTCCTTCGTCCGGTCTTTGCCAAACAACTCCAGGATGGTGGTGCGAACCTTATCGAGGATACGGTCCTTGCGCGCGTTATTCTTCCTGCCGTAAGGGCCCTTACGGCAGTCGTAATTTCGTCTGTCAAAGATGCGGACCAGGTCCAACATCTCCTCAAATGCCATGTTGCTGGCCCGCTTCTTCCTGGGTGGTGTCTCTGGGGTGGAAGCAGATGAGGAGGTGTCCGAATGGGACTCTCTTCTTTGAGCCATGATCATATAAATTATAAATTCAATTGTTTTTGGCCTGTCAAAAACTTGTCAAAACTCTCTCTACAATGGCTCAATAAAGTTTACGACATCCGCGCGCGCATGTGCGACCTGCGGACGAATCGGATCCGATTACGACAGAATTATCGTATTGACAGAATTATCGGATCATTGGAAACAACTTAAGTGATACACATTACAAAAACAAAATTTACAGAATCAGCGATATAACCGATAATAGTTAAATATACGATGTCCAAAATTACCGAAATGGAACCGAAATCACGAATGGAACCGAAATCATGAATAGAGCGAAAATAAATTTCGATTTGACACATTTCAAGTCCATTCGAAAACTCCGAAAAATTTTCGTTTCGGCTCGGAAAACTTTTTGGATCTGCCGGTTTTCGGATCCGATCCGATTCGGAAATTCGGCCGAATCCGAAGACACGAATCGGGAAATTTCGTGAAAATTCTGAATCCCGAAACGCACATCCCTAGTTTCCGCACATTTGCTGTAATGTCCTATGAGTTGAAACTTTAGGGACATATGTTGGAGCACTTTTGCAATCAGATTTTGTTTGCAACAAACCACATTCCTTGTGTTGGTCCAGAATAAGAGCAGATAGAGTTTACTGGATCTTGGGCACCTGCAGTAGCTTTTGGTGGAGAAAGGGTTGAAGGCCTCACTTCTTCAATCTTATAAGCACCAGCTTTAGAGCCTTCCCAACTTCCAGGGGGAAAACGGTGCCATTAAGACAGGACCTTGACCCTCTAGATCAGTGTTTCTCAACTCGTATCCTCAGGACCCACTAACAGGCCTGGTTTGTGGGATTTCCCAAGCACAGCACAGGTGATCTAATTAGCTGCTCAGTGATTGCAGTATTCAGTCTGCATTTCCGCAAGGTGATCTGGAAAATCTGGCCTGGAGTGGGTCCCAAGGACAGGAGTTGAGAAACCCTGCTCTAGATGTTTTGGACCTACACCTCCCATGATGCTCAGGTACTCATTAGGTTGGCTGAACCTCACAGGAAATGTAGTTCCCAAAAATGTAGAGGGCCATGGTTGCTGATCCCTGCCCTACTTGATCCTACAGTGTCTACAGGAGAAGCCTCATTGATCCTGAGTCCGGACTGATGGGACCATATCATCTTACAGTGTCATACTCATCTGCCGGGCACTGCAAGCTGGTTGATAATGTTGGCTTGGTGGTCTAAACTGAAATTAAAGCCGCTGTGCTGATGTTTAACTGCCAGTGGGTGACTGCTGACATGCTGGTGATGATGCCAACGTTTCGGCATTACCTCGCAACATTGGAAAATATAAGATTAGGACAGAAGTGGATGGGTCTAGCTGGGCTCGTGCAAGTGATGAACCTTGTGTCATTGGTGATGCCCAATTAGGTGGTGTGCCAGTCTCGTGGCGGGACAGTAGAGCAAGACGTGAGAGGGCACAATGTGTGAGAGTGAGGGGCATCATGAAGGATTACAACTAGTCCTTTAGTAGGAAACTCCTACTAACCGTAAAATGTGAAAATAGTATTTTCTTCCTGTAAAATAAATTGTAATTAGGATGAATGCCTGGCTAATTGGGGATAGGCTCTTTGCCCAACGCATCCTCTGCCTAACGGCACAAGTTGGTGCGAGGATCTTGGAATGGCTTCTGTGACAACATAAAAACAGCATCTGTTACAGCCAGAGGTCTTTCTTCAAAGAGTGTTTTAACATGTTTGAGTGGGACGCTTGTTGGATCACATTCCAAGTGCCATTTCTGTTTGTAACAATTGTCCATGTGAAGCCACCCTAAACCTGACAGGTGCTGGAGGTCCTGAAAATAATCTATCGCAGGCGATTCAGGAGGAGGAACACAGAAAACACAGGAAGTCATGCGTTTTACATTACAATTGTTTTTTTGCCATTCTTTTGTAAATGGAGATGTTACAGATATATTCTGCTGTAAAATCCAAATGAAGCTTTTGATGTTTTTCTTTTCACTTTACAAGGATCAGCAATTGATTTGGGTGGGTTTGGTTGGGCCAGAATCGGTACTTCTTTTGAGAGATTGATGGCAAGAGGGAGCCTGCTTCACGGACAAACCTGCATTGGATATGAGCTCGGTGGATCCCCCCAAATAATGAAACAAGAGGCCATATTCCACACAAGCTGTTAAGAGTAATGGGTGAGCCGTAGTGCACTCATTATGCTAACCGCACCCCTGCAGGGTTATTCAAAGAGAATCGAAAAATCACCGCACGTTCGGTGACTTTTCGTTCTCTTCAATTCGGTGTGATTAGGCGATCCCATTTTGGTGACCCTGCGGTGTATTCAGCAAACACCACAGGGCCGTCGAAGTGCAGGGAAAAGCCACCGCAAACCTGACGAACACTCACCGCAAAACCCGGCGAATGCACACCGAAACCCGCAAAAACATCTGGATTAACCCCGCCGAACATGCCGGAGAAACCCGAGCAGGAGCCGATAAGAGCGCAGAGCAGCCGCAGGAAAAAGCCGACACCACAGACGAATGGAGTGAAAAAAAAACAACAGTACACTTGAATGTTTGAAAGTGAAACGCTGTTTGCAAAGAAACCACAGAGCGAAAATGTCTGAAATTTACATATGAGGTCCAATGAATAATAATAAAAAGGGCTGTTACAGAAAACAAAAAAAACATTTTTTTAAAAAAACGGAAAAACAAATTTCGCCCAAAAAATGCCTAAAAGATCCTAAAAAATCTATAAATAAAGAGACTTTTTACTGCAGAATATTATAATTAACGGTTTATTAGATATTAAATTAAAACAGGAATATTTTTAACATTGAAGCCTATGGGATTCGCCTGAATAAACCTGTCGAATGAAACCATCAAATGGCAGGGCAATTCGGCAACTTTTCACTACTGGTTTTTGTTCTCTGAATAGACGAAGCATTGCTTCTCTATGGGGAATTCACTGCCCTCGAACAGGCACCGAACAGGCACTGTATGTGCAGGCAATTCGCCAACATTTGGCAAACTGCCTGCTCTCTGAATAGTCGAATGGCCAGGAAAGGTAAGCGTACGCTGAATTTCACTGTTCGGTTACCTTTTGCCAGCAATTCGGATCTCTTTGAATAACCCTGCAGGTATTCCAGCTTTACTGTTATCTCCTGTCACTGCTCGGCTGTTGCGTCGGATTACTGTACATTGGCACTTCCTTTACTTTGTGCAAATGTTGAGGCAGCTAGAGAATAACGAGCAGTTCAAGGGTTCTTGTAACGAATAGTATTGTAAAGAAAAATACTAGGTGCAAAACCGAATACTTACCAGCTCGCACCATACGTTTGTATTAGTAGCTCCCTATTTCTGTCTGTGATTGAAAGCATAGTTTTTAAAAGTACATGTATTTTCTCCAGCTTTGCCCCTCTGTATTCCCATATCCTACCATTCCTGTCATTTTTATTTACACCCCTTTTGGCCCCTTTTCGCACCCTTTGTTCTTCTCCCTATCTTTTTTTGCCAGGTTAATTTACCCTGTGCAACCAGGGCTTCCATCAGAAGTATTTTGGCCCTTTAATGAACCACTGATCAGGGCCCCCTCCTTGGCACAGACATGTTGAAATATTTTTGGAACATATGGGAAGATAATACTGTAGGTAATGTTAATGACACACTTTACGGGTTTGATTTGACCTTTTCGGTTTATGTGTGTACTTATGGAAATTACTACAATGTTTAACCCCTTCCATGCGGAGGACGCATGTACACTTCGCTGCGGAGGACGTGTTGAGCGTGTCCTCCCTTTGCAGCGGCGATCGGCCGGGATTCTGGCCGATCGCAACGGCCCCCCGGTGTGGGCTGGGCTGACCTCAATGTCAGCCCAGCCTCCGGGACCCAGGTGCGCACGATAGACATCATCGCTCCAGTGCGATGGATGACCTCTATTACAAGCACACCCCCCGAAGTGCGGGGAATGTGCCTGAAGGGGAGGGGTGAGGTCCTTTGGACCTCTCTCCCTCCCCATCCGTGCGGGGCTCCAAGAAAAGGCAGGCACCGTTTGGAAGGGCGCAGCCTGCCCTTCCAAGCAGCAGCTGTCTTTAACCCCTAGGGGGCTGGATCGGAATTTGGCGCCAACAGGCGGCATATCGCGGTCCCCTCCCGGAGCTGGCCGACATCTTGGATGTCAGCCAAGCTTCTGGGATATCACCCTGACGACTGGCGTCATCGCACATAGCGTAATGACGTCGGTTCTGGAATCAACCCCTAGCTGTCACATATGGTGGAGATAGTAGAGTGTTCCAATGAACCCCCTATCTCCCGTTCTGTGGCAGCTAGGGGTTAATGTTTGCAGACCAGAGCATGGCCTTTCCAATGATACCAAACATGACCATGTAAAATTTAAAACAAAAAATTGAAAATAAAAATAAAATTAGAAAAATAAAAAATTTTAAATTGTAACTTTTTTTGTTTTAGTAATGCAGCGATATTGTTCTCATTTCAATTATAACGTGAACAATGATGCTGCACTAACGATTTTTTCTATGGGGGGCGTTTGCTATAAAACACGTAATTTCCCCCCAAAAAATGAAACGAGTCCCCACTTCTAATTTTTTTAACAAGCGCACCCCATAGAAAATATAATCGTAAAGGCTCGCATGATAAAATGTGAAAAAAACACCTTACACAATGTAGGCTAGGGTCAGACGAGCGTGATTTCTATGGACTGTGCTTCTGTGCAGTACGGACGTACGTCAGTACGGAAGACGCAGTAGTGGCCACACAGTCCGTTTATCACTGACGTATATTTTGACAGATGTAGGAGGGAAAATAAAATAAAAAGCAAAACCATTTTGTCCGTGAAAAATGCTGGACGTATAAATGCAGTCCGTCTGACCACGTTCCATCACTTACACACAAAGCTATGCGGATGTTGCGGACGCAGCACTTTGTGCGGCCGTTCTAGGGGTTGTACGTTCTTGCCTGCCTTGTGTCCATGGGCCATGGCCTTTGTGCGTCCGCAGTTCAGTGCGGACGTACTTTGTGTAACAGGCTCCGATGGGCTTTCTGTCATGCTATCACGGACGTACTTTTAGGCGCAATCACGGACGTACTTTTAGGCGCAATCACGGACGTGAACACTACGGTCGTCTGACACCAGCCGTAGATGATTGAAAATTCAATTTTTATTGCATTTTTTGTTATAATATTCAGGCAGGACATGACATATACATATAATAATGATATATTATGAATCTGCCGAGTCTGCCAGAAAGAACGATATATAATATGTCTGGGTTGTATAATAAAATGTAAAATTGCGTTTAAACATGAGCTCAGCACAGAGGTGTGAAACGGCTCAGCAGCAAAAGGGTTAATGTCACCGTATACTTCGTTTTACTCATTGTTGTACTGCTTGAATATTATATTGTAAACATTTTATGAGATGGATGGAATTCTTCCCCCTCCCTCACTTTCCCTTTTTTTTTCCTTTTTTCTTTCTGTATCCCAATTAGTTTTGTTGTGAATATTTATTTTTGTGAACAGAAACAGAAAAAAGTTTTAAAACCTTTAATAAATATTAATTTGAAAAGACATGTTTCCGCTTGATTTGGTAAAGACCCGGGCACCCTGCAATCAATGGGCCCCTGAACATATCATGGACTGTCACCACATGACTACAGTCCTGGTTGTACCCCTCTTTTTACTCCTTTACCTCCCCAGTCCCTCTTCACTGCTGTTTGGTCCATTAAGCAGGCAGCTCCTCGTAGTCCGCCATCTAGACTGACAAAAGAAAGCTCCAGCCGTGAAACAAAGAATTCACCAACATTGCCTCTAACATATACCATCCTTAGCTGTCCTTTTAAATATCTTCATAGCTTCCAGCCCCTGCTGATCCTGCTATTATAATGCCTTTTATTTTGACAGACATTATTAAAAGTCAGCAATTTCATCTGACCTAAGGTTCTGCCCTTGTTCCTGGCCAGATGGCACAGCAAGCTGGCATGTAAATGAGTCAGTTTTAATTATCTCACAGCCTTCTCACCTCTGCACCGATTTCTATTAAAGGACGGCTCTGCTTGTCGTGGCCTCTGTATTAAGTGTGTATTTCTCAATGTACAGTGTTTTGTGTAGGGCAGGGATCTCAAACTCTGACCTCCTAGATGTTGATGGTCTACAATGCCCAGAATCCTTTTATTGAAACAGACGGCCAGAGAATCATGAGAGTTGTAGTTCAGAAACACTTGGGGGGGGGCAGAGTTTGAGATCCTTGTGTAGGGTATTATTCATTTTCAACATGTAAATGGCCGGCAGAACCAGAGGGCTCCTCCGATTTCAGAATCCAGAGTTTCCAGTGGCATAGCGTGGGTTGACAGCACCTGGGGCAAGGCAAGAATTGTGCGCCCCCCCAACCTGTGGACACAGTAACACACCCTGATTCCCTTCTACCAGTAGAGTATTGACCCCCCTACCCCACAAGCACATGTATAATAACAAAATACTGATATAATAAAAAAATGAAACACACATGCCCCCCACGCTACGCTACTGCTACCAGTCATCCTGTCCTAGTATACCCTAGCATAGTTCCACTCTCCTCCTATACCCAGTCACTCTCCTCCCAGTACCCCAGTCACCCTCTCCCAGTACCCCAGTCACCCTCTCCCACCCCCAGTCACTCTCTCCCAGTACCCCCAGTCACTCTCTCCCAGTACGCCCAGTCACTCTCTCTCTCCCAGTACCCTCAGTTATTCTCTCCCAGTACCCTCAGTCATTCTCTCCCAGTACCCCACTCTCTCTCCCAGTACCCCCAGTCACTCACTCTCTCTCTCCCAGTACCCCAGTCACTCACTCTCTCTCTCCAGTACCCTCAGTCACTCTCTCTCTCTCTCTCTCCCAGTACCCCAGTCACCCTCTCCCACCCCCAGTCACTCTCTCCCAGTACCCCAGTCACTCTCTCCCAGTATGCCCAGTCACTCTCTCTCTCCCAGTACCCTCAGTCATTCTCTCCCAGTACCCCTAGTCACTCTCTCTCCCAGTACCCCCAGTCACTCACTCTCTCTCCCAGTACCCTCAGTCACTCTCTCTCCCAGTACCTCCAGTCACTCTCTCCCAGTACCCCAGTCACTCTCTCCCAGTACCCCCAGTCACTCTCTCCCAGTACCCCCAGTCACTCTTTCTCTCTTCAAGTACCCCCACTCTCTCCCAGTACCCCCAGTCATTCTCTCCCCAAACCCCCAGTCACTCTCTCCCCGAATCTCTAGTCACCCTCTCCCCGTCATGCTGCTCTGGTGTCAGTGTTTCCTACCTGCGTGGAGTTGCTGGTGGTCTGGGGGGGCTGTCCAGGGGGCTTAGTGGGGACCAGATTTTAAATGTGCTACAGGGCAGGTGCCTCCCTCCCTCCTTCCTGTTGAGCAGCTGCAGGGTTGCCAGCGTCGGGGGGCTGGCACAGGGCTTCAAGGGGGGCTGACAAACGTGGTACAGTGTTCTGTCGGATAATGCTGCGCTGCTTCATGTGACTCATGTCAGCGTTAAGGAGGAGTCAGGACAGGACTAGAAATTTCTGTCCTGGTCCTCTGTTCTGGACGCTGAGTGTTAAGTCACTGCCGGCGCCGCAAAACTGGTGGCTACCCGTGTAAGGGCCTCTCATGGACACAGTGACTATGTGCGCACACCAGTGCTAATCCCTGCTGGAAAATATTAGTGGTTCAAACTTCTTTTATAATTTTGCACCCCTAAGAAAATTGCGCCCGGGCCGGCCGCCCCCGAAGCCCCCCCCCACGCTACGCCACTGAGAGTTTCATATGTGTTCTGAAACAGAATGTGTTTCTAGTTTGTCATTTCTACGCATTGTGTTATAAATATGTGAGACGGGACGCTGGATGATAACAGAACACAAGCTGTAAGAGACCTGATGCCAATAATAATAAAAAGTCTATTCAAAAGGAATAGTCAAAGCATGGAGTGTGTAAATACAAACATGTTCTATAAGTGAACAAAGCCTGTGAGCGTATGGTTTCCATTTATTGTTCTAGATCTTGTGTTTTGTATTTGTACTGTTTGGCCAGTGAATGGTGTATAAATTGATTTCCTTGCCTATTAAACACATACTGAATCAAAACTACAAATTATAATCAGATGTAGCTTCAAGTCATAAACCGAGGAAAAGAATTTGTAACCAAAATCACCTAGAACAGTGTTTCCCAACCATAGTCCCCACGTCCCCCTAACAGGCCAGGTTTTCCAGATATCGGAAGCACAGGTGATATGATTTACTGCTCAGTGATTGCAGGATGCAGTCTGCATTTCCCCAAGAGAATCCTTAAAACTTGTCCTGTTAGGGGAACCTGAGGACCAGGGTTGGGAACCACTGACCAAGAATAAGAACAAAGATTCCAAAAGATGTTGTGCTGGTGGTACAACAATGGAAACTACATGTCAACGGGAGAAAAGTTCACGCATCACTTCCAATTGTCCCACTTTTGAAGCAACAGTTGCTGATTGTGGACTCTTGTCACAAGCGGTAAACCATTCCACGACATGTCCAAGGTATTGACTTGTGCCCAGTAGTTCAGATTGCAATCCCCACTGTTCCAAGGACACTCCACCTACCGTGATCACTTATTTCAAATAATAAGTTATACGTTTAGAAGTAAATGTGGGAAGTTTACAGGCCCAGCTGAGTCAGTGGAGTTGTGGAGATCATTGGTGAGCAGGACCGTGGAAGCTGTTGTTGGGTAGAGCAGTGGAAGGCATTGCTGGGTGGAAGTGTGGAAAACATGGCTGGGGAAAGCTGTGACACCCATCGGTGGATGGTTTTTGTGGTTGTGCAAGCCGTTGATAAACATAACTATGGAAACCAAAGGTGGATGGAGCTCTGGCAGCCATTGTTGGAGCAGCTTTGAAACCCATCAGTGGTCAGAGCTGTGGAAGGCACTAGAGGTCAGGGCTGTTAAACCCAGCATTGGTCAGGGCTCTGGAAGGCATTGGTGAATGGAGGTGTCTAAAACATTGCCGGAAAGAGCTTTGACACCTATTGGTGGTTGAAGCGGTGTAAGCCTTTGGTGGACATGACTGTGGAAAGTACCATAGTTGGGTGGAGCTCTGGAAGCCATTGCTGGGCACAGCTGTGAAAACCATCAGGGAGCACAGCTTTTAAGGCCACTAGTGCCCAAGGATGTGAAAGGCGTTGCTGCAAAGTGGAAATAGGTTTTGCACATTGAAACCTATTCCCATGTACTTGTACGTGGTCATGACTAGATAAAAGTCCCTGGGCCATATTACATAGTTGGTGCTAACTTAACCAGAGCTGTTGTACACTTACCAGAGCCGTTATAGCCTATGGAGGTTTTAAGTTTACAACTGCTCTGGTTAAGTTAGCACCAACATTGTAATACTGCCCCCTGTGAGGACTGAAATGTTAACATTTAAATAATTATTCTTTCATTTTTGCTAAGACCTGTGTTGCGGGGCACCGTATTTATTTGTCCTGGTCCCAGCAGTGCGGTGATCGTGTTGTGTGTGTATATATATTTATGTATGTATGTATAAATAAAAGTATATATGTGAAACAAAGGAAAAAGCCATGTAGAATCCCAATCCTGTTGCTTTCAATAACATTTTGTTGGTTCTAGTGCTAAAAAGATTTAATACCAAGTCTAATTCTTTACTTCATTCACTGTACCTAAATGCATGATTGCAAAGTTAATTATAATGCTTTTAGATTTTCAAAAACTATGTATCGGCTTTCTAAAATAATTGCTGTGTAGTAAAATAATAATTTCTTTAATATTTTCTAGGGTGGGGAACATTGTTATTACCAAGGGCAAATCCGAGGAATGCCTAAATCATTTGTAGCTCTATCGACCTGCCATGGACTTCAGTAAGTATTTTTATATATATATAACAATTTATTGTCATTTATTGGATAGCATATTGTAATTTAAAATAAATGCCTACAGAGTTTACGTTCTCTTTTTTTGCTCATAACATTTAGCCGCTATTTGAAGACACCTTTTTGAGTCCACACAGGCTATATACTGTCTTTTCTACTCTGCAGGTTCAAAATACATCATCACTATTTGTATTTGTCACGTTAAGTCAGAAAGCAAATAATTTAAAAATATACTGTATTAGGGCTGTGCAATTAATTGCAATCGCAATCGAATCGCGATTTCCGACCATGCAATTAATAAATCGCATAAGGCTGCAATTTTCGGCTCCCTGTTAACTTCCGGCGGCATGGTGCTTTGGGTGCTCGCAGGGGAACCACGTGACGAGCCACGTTCTCGCGGCTCGTCACATGGTTCCCCCAGGCGAGCGCCCAAGCTCCATGCCGCCAGAAGTTAACAGGGAGCCGAACACGTGGCGCACAGAGGTGAGCTGGGGCAGTATCCACGTGCTGGGGCAGTATATCCATGAGCTGGGGCAGTATTTCCATGAGCTGGGGCAGTATTTCCATGTGCTGGGGCAGTATATCCATGAGCTGGGGCAGTATATCCATGAGCTGGGGCAGTATATCCATGAGCTGGGGCAGTATATCCATGAGCTGGGGCAGTATATCCATGAGCTGGGGCAGTATTTCCATGTGCTGGGGCAGTATATCCATGTGCTGGGGCAGTATATCCATGTGCTGGGGCAGTGTTTCCATGTGCTGGGGCAGCGTTTCCATGTGCTGGGGCAGCGTTTCCATGTGCTGGGGCAGCGTTTCCATGTGCTGGGGCAGCGTTTCCATGTGCTGGGGCAGCGTTTCCATGTGCTGGGGCAGCGTTTCCATGTGCTGGGGCAGCGTTTCCATGTGCTGGGGCAGTATTTCCATGTGCTGGGGCAGTATATCCATGTGCTGGGGCAGTATATCCATGTGCTGAATACTGAATACATTTAGAATGTATGTAGCATGTTTGAAAAAGCAAAAACAATTGGCTAAATCGCAAATAAAATCGCAATCGCAATATTCATTCAAGAAATCGCAATATGATTATTTTGTCAATATTGCACAGCCCTATACTGTATATAATTATTTTTTCCTAACTTCAATAGTTAAATTAATTTTATTCTTTATTATTCTTATTTTCTACTTTATATCTTAAAAGCTGTATAATCGGATAAGGGGATTTTTATACACATATACAGTTGTGTTCAAAATTATTCAACCCCCAATGTTGTAAAGGGTTTTAGGGAATTTAGTGTACATTTGTAATTGTATTCAGAATGAAATCCTACAAGGACTTTTTAAAGAACCATATGCAACTAAAATGACATCAATTGGTTTTGTAATACAGTAGTAAATGTTTCTTTTGTGAATTCTTCATTGACACAATTATTCAACCCCTTAAAGACTACCACTCTGAAGAACAGAGGTTCATTCAAGTGTTTTCAATCAGGTATTGAAAACACCTGTGGATGTCACGGAGCAGCAATAAAGCACAATAAGCACCAATTAGGCAGTTTTAAAATGACTGTGATACTCAGCTCCTTCTAGACATTTACTGGTGTGGTTACAAACATGGTGAAGTCAAGAGAATGGTCTAGGAAGACAAGAGAAGAGGTGATTACTCTTCACAGGAAGGGCAATGGCTATAAGAAGATTGCAAAGATGTTAAACATACCAAGAGAGACCATAGGAAGCATCATTCGCAAATTCAAGGCAAAGGGCACTGTTGAAACGCTACCTGGTCGTGGCAGAAAGAAGATGCTGACTTTGACTGCTGTGCGCTACCTGAAGCATAGAGTGGAGAAAAGTCCCCGTGTGACTGCTGAGGAACTGAGAAAAGATTTGTCAGATGTGGGTACTGAAGTTTCAGCTCAGACAATACGGCGCACACTGCGTAATGAAGGCCTCCATGCCAGAACTCCCAGGCGCACCCCCTTGCTGTCTCCAAAGAATAAGAAGAGTCGACTGCAGTATGCCAAAAGTCATGTGGACAAACCACAGAAGTTTTGGGATAGTGTTCTGTGGACTGATGAAACAAAATTAGAACGGTTTGTGCCCATGGATCAACGCTATGTTTGGAGGAGGAAGAACAAGGCCTATGAAGAAAAGAACACCTTGCCTACTGTGAAGCATGGCGGGGGGTCAATCATGCTTTGGGGCTGTTTTGCTTCTGCAGGTACAGGGAAGCTTCAGCGTGTGCAAGGTACCATGAATTCTCTTCAGTACCAGGAGATATTGGATGACAATGTGATGCAGTCCGTCACAAACCTGAGGCTTGGGAGACGTTGGACCTTTCAACAGGATAATGATCCCAAGCATACCTCCAAGTCCACTATAGCATGGTTGCAGATTAAAGGCTGGAACATTTTGGAGTGGCCATCGCAGTCACCTGACTTAAATCCAATTGAGAACCTCTGGTGGGACTTAAAGAAAGCAGTTGCAGTGCGCAAGCCTAAGAATGTGACTGAACTGGAGGCTTTTGCCCATGACGAATGGGCGAAGATACCCGTAGATCGCTGCAAGACACTTGTGTCAAGCTATGCTTCACATTTAAAAGCTGTTATAACTGTAAAAGGATGTTGTACTAAGTACTAAGATTGAATGTCACTTGGGGGTTGAATAAAACTGATAATGATGTGAGCACAGAAAAGACATTTGTGGTTATTTCATTATAAATGTTATGTTATATTTGCCTGACCTACACGTGCCTCTTTGATTTAATTGTAAGCAAGATGACTGAATGATCAAAATCAATGTCAAACTGGCCAAAACACTCAATTTCAGTGGGGGTTGAATAATTTTGAACACAACTGTATGTATGTATGTATCAGGATATCTTTGGGCTTTTTCCTAAAAAATTCTTTTGTATAGATCTAGCTGCCTTGAAGAAAATAATATCCCATATGATTGGACGGAACCACGCTGTAGATCAGTGGTCAAATCTTGGCACCTCAGATGTTTCTGAACTACAAGTCCAGTGATGACCAAAGTATCATGGCAAATGTAGTTCCAAAACATCTGGGGTGCCCAGGTTTGCCATAACTGCCCCAGATAGGGTTATGAGCCCTAATGTGCACCCACCCACACACCGCCCTGGTATAACAAAGGGAGAAACTGCCCTCCCCAGCATGGCGGGGAGGAGAAAGGCGCAGTTACAGGATTGGCTTCCACCAGTTCTTGGAGGTGGTGGCAGAGATCAGATTTAACCCAGCTTTCTGGGGCTAGATGGGAGCGTGGAGAAACATTTAGAACAATAAAACAACAATGCAGTATACATCAGGGTAATAGCACAGCATATACAATATGTCACTCATCTACGCCAAATGAAAAATAATTATCTTTTTAATTTCCTGTATGAATATATAAATATGGTGATTCAAATACATACCTTAGTTAACATGCCCCATTTAGTTTGAAATGCATACAGATGGGCTAAGGTATAAGTTCTCCCTTCCCCCTTCTTTCTACGACATTTGATTTTGGATGGCTTAGGAATGTTCCTGTTATTCCAAAAGTTAAAACGTAACCCATATGTGGTTACGTTTACCCATCTCCGACTTGGCAAATGTATTCACGCCATTTTAACTCTGACGTGATCTGATTGGCTGTTATACCACACCCTTTTTGTTCTATATTATAGACTGATAAACAGAAATTTGCTGAGAGCACTTTTATTTTACATCTTGAGTGGTTGTCCTTTCTTGTTCTCCGGTTGGAAAATGTAAGCGCTGCAATAAGTCTGTATATATGAAATGGACCGACAACAGCAGCAGAGATTTAACTTGCTTGTTTGGTAAATATGAATAGGAATATTGATTTGATTATATTATTTATTTAACAACAATCACATCAGGGAACTTTACCACACATCTCCCAATGTACAACACAGTCATCAGGGAAAAGGACACAGAGAACACGAAACCATGGGGTTTACTCACAAAGCACCGAAACTGAAGCAATTTCGGTGCTTTGCATTTTGTCTCGCTTCGGCGATTCAATTTCACCAAAAATTTGTTGAATTGACTATTTAGCAATTGGTCTGTCTTTTGCCGAATTTGGAGCCACTGAAGCGGTTATCGGACGTCGGTAAAAACCACCAAGTTGCGCCAATAACAGCCAAATTGGCATCGCTGAATTCCACCGAACTGGAGAATAAAATGTCTCCTATTCTCCTAATAGGAGCTTAAATTAATAAAAATGTATCTAAATAATAAGAGGTCCTTTGTAACTAATAAAAGGTATGTTCCAAAATAAAAAAAATTGTTTTTTAAAAAGTACTAAACAGGTCTTTTAAAAAATAAAACATTTTTTTGCAAAAAGAATAAACAGTTTTTTAAAAAAAATAAAATTTTTTTTTAAAGATATATTTATTGCATTGAAACCTATTAGATTTGCCTGCATAAACCTGATGGATTAAAACTGAAAGAATTTTGCCGAAATGTCAGTGCAATTTGGTGGTCTGTGAATAGTTGAATCAATAGTTCTCAATGGGACAATTGCAGTGCAGTTGAACCGTGGCGAAATGCGGCAAAATGCAACATATTTTGCTGTCAATTTACCTGTATTTGGTGAATTGACAGCTTTGTGAATAGATTAATTGCACCGAATGGTAAAATCCACCATTCGGTGCAATTCAGTGGCAAATTCAGAGGTTCGTGAATAACCCCTGATGTATCTACAAGAGGCACAGGCTGACTTTGATGCAGGAGAGGGCTGGGGAACAATATAAAATGTCAGCCCAACCAAAACCTGCAGTCCTAAACCCCCCAAAAGCATCCATGTACCCCAAGTCCCAAGTGACTTCCATCACAAACTGGTTGCCAGATCTGATGGCTATCCTGGATACATGTTACATCTTTAAGCACAGAGGGAGCACAGGAGACAATCTGACCAAGAACATGTAGACATTGCAGGAAGGGAGTCAGTTACCGAATCAAAGCATTGATTTAATGGGGCTAAAGATATGTTTTGTATGAAATAATTTTTACTCCCTTCAGTACCGTAAATAACAGGTAGGATGGGAGCCAGTTATTGTTTATATAGTTTAGAACTTGTAGTTTCTCATTCTGACAGAGGTGGGAAACCATGTGTCTCTGATCCAGAGCATTAAATAATAATAAGATCCGTGTGGAATGGATGTCAGACGTGTATCGTTCTGGCACAAAACTCAGTTTTCTGTGCCACAGGTTTAAAAAGCACCTGCTGTAATGTTATCCTCGAAGCGTATGCGGTGTGATAGTTTCACAATGAACGATCAGCATTGGGTTGGACAGCAGATGTGTGCAATACTTGTTGGCACGTAAAGCCAGGAGCGGGAGAGCTCAGCTGCAGTCTGTCCACACAGATGTCTCTGCATCCTCCGACCCGAACTAGAAAAGAAACATACGCAAAAAAACCTCAAGGAGTAGAAATGCAAGCATGGTTACTCACGGAGAAGCGGACATCATTTCATGTTGGTGGGCATCCAATATATGTTAAAATACAGTTGCCCCCCCCATGCATGAATTATTTGGAGCTGCAATGTTGGATTACTGCACCATAAAATGATTATTGTTCCACTCAACCATAAGACATACTGTATCTAGGTCTGCACTGAGGGTTTATGTACATGACGGCATACGGCGCATGTTGATGTAATAAAAACTTACTACAGACCGGTGCTCCTATTATTATTTTACAGCAGTGCTTCGCAACTAACGCCAACCAGATTCCGTTTAGCTTGGCACTCCAATGCCAACAGCAGTGATTTAGCCCCTTCACCTGCCAGGACCCAGTGGTTTTCTAGAAAATGGCTTTCCATTAATCACACAATATATAATGAGGCATCCCACTGTATATGTTCACTGTAGGTAAACCCTTGTTGATTGGCAGAGGGCTCCCTCTGCTGGCCAAAAAGCGCTACTACATTTACACTATAGCTTGAGATTTGTGTTTACGTGTTGGAAAAACAGATCTCAGAATTTGCAAATTCCAGTGGCTGTCAAGTCTGATGTGTTGAAATTTTAGGGGCACTTTTTGGAGCCAGTTTGCGAAAACATTTGGGCAGTATTACAATGTTCCCGCTAAAATGGGGGCGCTAAGGTGGAAAACCTGCGCCTGCAGCATTTTGACGTTCGTCTTGGCAAAATGCCTCCAGGTCATGCAAAGTCTTTGGTCATCTCGCATGAAACGCATGTTTGAGATCTCCCAGAGTGGCTCAATGACATTAACCTCCCTGGTGGTTTTCCCAAGTGTGGCTCGGGGTTAATTTTCATTGCTGAAAGTGGTAACCCCGAGCCACACTTGGGCTGGATACAATACCTGTCCCTGCGCTTCCTCGCGATCGCGGCGTTCTGCTTCCTGGTTCCTTTCTCGCGAGAAGGGAACCAGGAAGTGTGACGTTGCGATCATCTGGAGGAGAATGGGGACAGCGAGGGAGCACAGGAACAGGTAATTTATGCAGCGGCAGCCTGAGTGTGGCTCGGGATTACCGCTTTCGGTACTGAAAGTTAACCCCGAGCCACACTCGAATACCACTAGGGGGGCCAAATAAATTGTTCCGATTCTGACATAAAATATGTCAGAATCGGAACGCTAGGCAAGTTATGATCAGGAGACTGATGGCCACTCCAGAACCTTCACCTTTTCTGCTGCAGCTACTGGACGGTCAACTTGGCCTTCTGCTTAGTGTCATTGTCGTGCTGGAAAGTCCAAGAGCGCAGCTTTGGTGCAGAAGAATGCAAATTGTCTGCGAGTATTTTGTGATAACATGCTGCATTCATCTTGCCATCAGTTTTCACAAGATTCCCCCTGCCTTTAGAACTCGCACACCCCCTAAACAGCAATCAGACACCACCATGCTTCACAGTGGGGATGGCTTGCTTGTCATTCTAGGTCTTTGGGTTGACCCCTCTACAAACATACCATTTCTGGTTGTGGCCATAAAGCTCTATCTTGGTCTCTGCTCCAAATTAGTGTGCCAGAAGCTGTGAGGCGTGTCAACGTGTTGTCGGGCATATTGTAACTGGCCTTTTTTGTGGCATTGGTGCAGTAAAGGCTTCTTTCTGGCAACTCGACCCTGCAGCTCGTTTTTGTCAAGTATTGTCGTATTGTGCTCCTTGAAACAACCACACCATCTTTTTCCAGAGCAGCCTGTATTTCTCCAGAGGTTACCTGTGGGTTTTTCTTTTTATCCTGAACAATTCTTCTGGCAGTTGTGGTTGCAATCTTTCTTGGTCTACCTGACCTTGGCTTGATAAAGAGATCCGCGAATTTTCCACTTCTTAATAAGTCATTGAACAGCACTGACGGATCTTTTTATATCCTTTTCCATTTTTATAACCTTCCATCACATTGTTACGCAGGTCTTTTTGCAGTTCTTTTCTGCTCCCTATGGCTCAGTATCTCGCTTGCTCCGTGCATCCACCTGAGACCCAAAAAAATCATTGACTATTTATACGCAGACACTAATTGCAACATAAAAAGCCACAGATGTGGGAAATTAACCTTTATTTGCCATTTTAACCTGTGTGTATCAGATTGTGCGTCTATAACAAGGCCAAACATTCCAGGTTATGTAAACCTTTGATCAGGGCCGTTTGGGTGATTCCTGTTATCGTTAGGATTTAAAAAGGAGCCAAAACCTATGTGATAATAAATGGTTTCATATGATCACTAGCCATAAATAAGACATTTTGGCATGATCTGTCATATTTTCAATATCAGTGACAGAATTTCAGGATTTCTACCAGGGTATGCGAACACTTGAGCACAACTGTATTCACTGTGGCATTTATTAAATGGGTTTTATGCATATATCATATATAACGCCATGGAAATGTGGCATCAATAAAGAAAACTCCACGTGAGTTTTTAGTTGAAAATACACTCCATCTTACATAAAGGTATTTTTTATTTTGCTGCATTAAGTATGAATTTATCAAGGTTTCTTTTGATACTATGCAAATCCACTCAAACCACGTAATTCTGCAGGATGGTATGGTGCTGCCCTCCAATGGCAAATAAGAAGCATTAATCTTGAGTATTGCTAAAGCTCAAACTTTTCCTGCTTTACCAAGTGAAGCATATAGCTGGGTGTAGTAACAGCATTTTCTGTTGTAACTAGTGTGTGTATGTATATATACCTGTATATATATATCTATCATGACAATGAAGACCGGCACTCAAAGGACTTTTTTCTCCGATTTATTGACATTGACATGTACTACAGTCAACGTTTCAGAAATTATACGTTCCTTTCATCAGCACATGACTTACATTTTCTCCACATATACAAATTAATTGACACATGTGAAGGTGATGGGTAAGTGGGATCAAGTAGACATGTCAATAAATTGGAGAAAAAAAAGTCCTTGGTTTGCTGGTCTTCATTGTCTCGCTACACAGTGCCGACTGTGGCATAGGGCGATGTTTGGAGATGTCCTCAAGTGTAGGAAAAGGTCTGATGAGGAATATATATATTTTATATACACTGCTCAAAAAAAAAAAAAAAAGGGAACACTTAAACAACACAATGTAACTCCAAGTCAATCACACGTCTGTGAAATCAAACCGCCCACTTAGGTGGGAAGCATAGGCAGGTAGCAAGACATCCCCAATAAAGGAGTGGTTCTGCAGGTGATGACCACAGACCATTTCTCAGTTCCTAGGCTTTCTGGCTGATGGTTTGGTCACTTTTGAATGCTGGCGGTGCTGTCACTCTAGTGGTAGCATGAGACGGAGTCTACGACCTACACAAGTGGCTCAGGTAGTGCAGCTCATCCAGGATGGCACATCAATGCGAGCTGTGGCAAGAAGGTTTGCTGTGTCTGTCAGCATAGTGTCCAGAGCATGGAGGCGCTACCAGGAGACAGGCCAGTACATCAGGAGACGTGGAGGAGGCTGTAGGAGGGCAACAACCCAGCAGCAGGACCGCTACCTCCGACTTTGTGCAAGGAGGGACAGGAGGAGCACTGCCAGAGCCCTGCAAAATGACCTCTAGCGGGCCACAAATGTGCATGTGGCTGCTCAAACGGTCAGAAACAGACTCCATGAGGGTGGTATGAGGGCCCGACGTCCACAGGTGGGGGTTGTGCTTACAGCCCAACACCGTGCAGGACGTTTGGCATTTGCCAGAGAACACCAAGATTGGCAACTTCGCAACTGGCGCCCTGTGCTCTTCACAGATGAAAGCAGGTTCACACTGAGCACATGTGACAGACGTGACAGGGTCTGGAGAAGCCGTGGAGAACGTTCTGCTGCCTGCAACATCCTCCAGCATGACCGGTTTGGCAGTGGGTCAGTAATGGTGTGGCATTTCTTTAGGGGGCCGCACAGCCCTCCATGTGCTCGTCAGAGGTAGCCTGACAGCCTTAGGTACCGAGATGAGATCGTCAGACCCCTTGTGAGACCATATGCTGGTGCGGTTGGCCCTGGGTTCCTCCTAATGCAAGACAATGCTAGACCTCATGTGGCTGGAGTGTGTCAGCAGGTCCTGCAAGACGAAGGCATTGATGCTATGGACTGGCCCGCCCGTTCCCCAGACCTGAATCCAATTGAGCACATCTGGGATATCATGTCTCACTCCATCCACCAATGCCACGTTGCACCACAGACTGTCCAAGAGTTGGGGGATGCTTTAGTCCAGGTGTGGGAGGAGATCCCTCAGGAGACCATCCGCCACCTCATCAGGAGCATGCCCAGGCGTTGTAGGGAGGTCATACAGGCACGCGGAGGCCACACACTACTGAGCCTCATTTTGACTTGTTTGAAGGACATTACATCAAAGTTGGATCAGCCTGTAGTGTTGTTTTCCACTTTAGAGTGTAACTCCAAGTCCAGACCTCCATGGGTTGCTCAATTTGATTTCCATTGAGAATGTTTGTGTGATTTTGTTGTCAGCACATTCAACGATGTAATGACCACAGTATTTAATAAGAATATTTCATTCATTCAGATCTAGGATGTCTTATGTTTGTGTTCCCTTTATTATTTTGAGCAGTGTATATATCTATATATAAAACTTATGAAATGAGCTGAATCAATCGTTGACGTTTTTATTGATCCAAATGAAGTTTTATATGAAGACCCTGGAGTGCTGGCTTTTGCTGAGGAATAGGATTGCTTTGAGCTGAGCACAGGAGTGGGAGAAAGTTTGGTAGTGCCAAGAGTATTTGCCTTTTTTTTAAATATATAAAAGCATCATGTTTATTTTAAAACAGGGGCATAATTGGTGCTTAGAATTCTCTATTCTGAGATGTTCACATTTTAACAAAATAACTTTTCACCACACAGGAGCTTTTTTCAAATGATTTGATCATATTTATAGTTTCCCTTCTTTTCATATTGTTTTTTGGTATATCTCTGAATATGTGTGATTGGAGCCTTGTGCTTTCCGTAGCTCACCTGCTGAAACCTACCGTTACATTACTACTTTCTGGAAATGTTTTGTCAAGAGGAAAGTGCTGGCCGCGGCACTGAAACCTAGACACCATTTTCTCATTTATGTAATCTGAGCAAGGCCCTCTACACATCTTGTTTCTGTGCCAAGGTTTGTTTTAAATTTGTCTCGTTCCCTTCGGTTATTGTAGAGCGATGCGGAATCTGTTGGCGCTATTTAAAGGATAACAATAATGTATTTTTTCCTGTCGTGCTCTACTTGCATTGCTTGAAAGATGAAAATCTTTATTTATTAATTTGTCCAAACTTCACATAAATATTGCTCTTAATAAACTTTTTCCAACTCCGGCGTTTCACATTGCTGCACTTTTATGAACTGTTGGGGTTTTATAGAGTTGCAACTCCAGTAAGTTTTTCTGATGTTTACAACTTCAGCAAACACCAGGAGTACCTGAATATCCCCCCAAAATGTATACGTAAAAAGGTTTTCCCCATTTTGTTCCCATCAAATATTTGTTATCACTGTTTTTTGTTGGCATGAGGTTGGAGTTGGTGCATCAATGTTACAGCTAAGGACCAGTCATGTTCTTGAGAGAATGCCTTATTAATGCAACACCAGTGATCCAGGGTGATTCCCTCGGTGGTTAAAATACAAATTTACTAGCAGGGTTATTCCAAGAGATCCAAATTGTGGCAGATAGGTAACCGAACAGTGAAATTCAGCGTACAGTTACCTTTCCTGGCCATTCGGCTATTCAGAGAGCAGGCAGTGCGCCAAATCCTGGCGAATTGCCTGCACATACAGTGCCTGTTCGAGGGCAGTGAATCCCCATAGAGCAGCAATGCTTCGTCTATTCAGAGAACAAAAACCAGCAGTGAAAAAGTTGCCGAAATGCCCTGCTGTTCGGTGGTTTGACAGGCGAATCCCATAGGCTTCAATGTTAAAAATATTCCCATTTTAATTCAATATCTAGTAAACCATTGATAATATTCTGCAGTATAAAGTTTATTTTTAGATTTTTTAGGAATTTTTCTGCGATTTTTTTTTTTAATCGTTTTTTCTTTTTTCTGTAACAGCCCTTTTTATTATCATTCATTGGATCTTATATGTAAATTTCAGACATTTTCGTTCTGTAGTTTCTTTGCAAACAGCGTTTCACTTTTCAAACATTCAAGCGTACTGTTTTTTGTTTTTACTGCATTCGTCTGCAGTATCTGCTTTTTCCAGCAGCTGCTCTGCGCTGTGATCTGCGACTGCTCGGGTTTCTCCGGCGTGGTTAATCCAGATGTTTTTGCGGGTGTCGGTGTGCGTTCGCCAGGTTTTGCAGTGAGTGTTCGGCGGGTTTGTGACGGCTTTTCCCTGCACTACGTGGTGCTTGCTGAATACACTGCAGGGTCACCGAAATGGGATCGCCAAATCGCACCGAATTGAACAAAAAGTTACTGAACGTGCGGTGACTTTTTGATTCTCTATGAATAACCCTGTAGGGCAATTCAGGTCGTAATAACATTCCCTGTCAAAATAGAACATGACTTTTTTTTGTGCTCTACCCATTAGTTTTCATCAGAATATAGTTGATAATTTCACAGTCATCGTATCAGTGTTTAAATGATTTTATCGTTGGATGTCAGCATTGTCTTTTTATGCTTTTCCTCAGCGGGATGTTCTGTGACGGAAATCAAACGTATCTTATCGAACCAGGAGAAAATTACAATCCAAACGTAAGTGTGAGACTGCTTCCTACACACAGTCCTGTGTTTGTGAATGACGTTGTTATATTATGGAGGTTGAATCACTAAACCCATTACTATTGGGAAAAAGTTGGAAATATTGTTGAATATACATTTATTTTTCCTGTCTAAAAATAGGTATTAGTGAAGGGTTCCCTCTGTCTGGCGCTGCATGCTTGATTCTGGTGAATCGCACAATCATTAAGACAACCATATAGGTAATGCTGTATACCTTGCGATCAATACACATGACAAAGTACTTGGTGCTAGTCAGGATATCACTGTATTTAACACATGGTTTGTTTTATGTTTCAAACTGGCCCTATTGAAGTGTTGATTCAATCAAGGCTCAAAGAACAGCCATTGAAAAGAAAAAAATATGCCATATAGGTTTACATAGCTGGAGAAAAATTATTATTTTTAAATCCGTTGTCTCTCCAACACAGACCTCTTGAATCTTAGATCTGTACAGCAGTGGGTGACCCCAGAGCTCTCCCTGGATGTTGTAATGCAGCAGTAAAGTTTGTTGAGATTTTGTTAAATTGAGGATGGGAGCTTCTCCTTGTAGTTTCAGTAATACAAGTTGACTGGATTTAGGTCTCACTGAGAATTGCATTTCTCCTCAGGGGCACACTAATCTTGCATTACGAATGTACGCAGAAGGATTTTATATGGTACTTATTATAGCCAATTTAAGTGGATTTTTTGGCAGTGAAAGTTAAATCGAACAAACCCATAAAGAATAATTTTGCAAAAATGTCTATAAGAAAAACTCTTTAGATCACTCAGTGAATTTAATCCATTTCACTTTTACGAGTTCGATTTATATATATACACACCTTTAAGTACATTCCACCTGATGATCAGAGTAGATCCTTATACAAAACCACAATGTCTGCACTTCACCTGAACATGCATTTTTTCATAAGGATGCTTCTGAGACCACTGAACACTACATACACGATCCAGAGCGCATAGCTTTAAAAAAAGTAAATAATAAAAAAAAAAAAAAGACCTGATTTAAAAATAAACAGAGCTTTGGTTACAAAATATGACCATACGTTGTATAAGCCTACCACAATGTCATGGTACCCTATCATGGCACGTACTACACTTGATGCCAACCCAATGACTGTGCATAGGAGATTAACCCACTAGACCTCCTAGAGGTCTCTGTATACAAATAGGTCCTGGAATGAGACACCTATGGAAAGGGGGGGGGGGTCAGTCCTCAAAATAGATTCTTGTGAGATATCCTGAAGTATCAAAATGTTTACATCCAACTTGTTGGAAAGTGTATTCATTTTATATGGTGGTTTGTGATGTCAGATTTGCAGAAACAGTGCTGTATCTATCTTTTTACACTGGAGTTAAAGTGAACACCCTGCTTTAAAAATAAAAAAAGTAGTGTCAGATAAATATATTTATTATTTCAGACGTCATTTGCACATCACAGCAATTCAAAGAACTGCATCACAGAGCTCCTGTGTTACATTCCCCATATGCAGCACAGAACTCTGGGTAAGACATGCAGACGAGGTCTGCAATTTCTACCTGCACGCACAGGCCATTTGCACATCACAGCAATTCAAAGAACCCCATCACAGAGCTCATGTGTTACATTCCCCATATGCAGCACAGAACTTTGGGTAAGACATGCAAATGACGCCTGCAATCTCTCATTTTTTCCATCCTGGGTCTATTTTCACACAGAACCCTTCAATCAATGCCATGACAAACTACATGGCTTTTTTCTTTTTTTAGCAGAGATCAGGTTTATGCAACTGGTCAAAGCCACTCCTGGACAGCGCTGTTTCGGATTTATTGGACTATCTTCAGCAGGAGCTAGGCATGACATGGATTAGAGGGTTGTGTGTGAAAACAGACCCAGGATGCAAAAAATTTGAAATTGCAGACATCATTTGCATGTCTTACCCAAAGTTCTGTGCTGATATGGGGAATGTAAGACATGCAAATGATGTCTGCAATTTCTAGTTTTTTGCATCCTGAGTCTGTTTTCACACACAACCCTCTAATCCATGTCATGCCTAGCTCCTGCTGAAGATAGTCCAATAAATCCGAAACAGCGCTGTCCAGGAGTGGCTTTGACCAGTTGCATAAACCTGATCTCTGCTAAAAAAGAAAAAAGCCATGTAGTTTGTCATGGCATTGATTGAAGGGTTCTGTGTGAAAATAGACCCAGGATGGAAAAAATGAGAGATTGCAGGCGTCATTTGCATGTCTTACATTCCCCATATGCAGCACAGAACTTTGGGTAACACATGATCTATGTGATGGGGTTCTTTGAATTGCTGGGATGTGTAAATGGCCTGTGCGTGCGTGTGTGTTTTAAAAATGAATCGTGAAAGGAGTTTGATTTAATGAAGAAACACTAGCCTTAATCGTTCCAAAAATTTATTTCTCAAATAGAATTTGCTTTTCTAATCCATCTTGTCAGCGGCATTTACATTTTACACGTGTGCAATTTGGATCACGTAAACAGCGTTAGCTTATCAAACCGAGCTTTCCACAAATTAACAAAGTTTAAAAAAAATAAAATATCACAGCGCAGGAATATTTTACAATACAGAACTATATGAAAAAGGCATAAATTAAAAGAATGCACAAAGAAAAAGAACCAGAGCGAGGCTTTCACCCGTCATATTGACTTCTAAAACACCAATCCAGCATTTGGCATAACTTTAACACAAAAGGAAAATCTATCAGTGGGAATGGCAACATTTATCTGGTCCCTGTGCACAAACTTTATCATGGTTCATATTTACAGATCCCATGTGGTATACTGGTTCCTTTAGGCAGAGATATTTCCCAATGTCATTTATTTTTATGGACCTATACAACATTTGACCGTTTCTGTGAAGAAATAAGGTGCACCAGCAACAACCGTTCCGCTCAGCTAGATTTCTAGTGGGGAGGCTTTGATGGGACGTGTTGAAACCAGCTACTGGATCGGTCCAATTTTAAAACCATTATTCTGACCTAAAAACAAACACTGTAAAAATATCGATACCCTCACTGGATTGCTATGAAGTTACATAGTGGTCCTCTCCATCCGCCCGTAGCCATCCTTGGTCATTACATAGTACATGGAATACATATTTAACCCACTTTGTGGGAGAGGAACGGTAAAGCAACATGCCTTAATGCAGTTTGCCATGAAAATGGAATATAAATACAGCAGGTAAAAACCAAATGTATAATGAAAACAACCCACAAAAATTTAAATGTAACATTTGTGACATGAGACGAGTCTATTGGCACGAGCAACACATGAGGTCTTTCAAGCAGTGTGCGTGACGACCGGTATGTCTATCTCAAGGGCAGAGAGACGGGAACGAGAGGAGTATGACGGCGGGACGTAGCTGTGCATACTAGGGACGTGGGAATACAGCGGCTGCCAGAAAGGAGACGGCAGGGATTTGCAGGAGCAGTACCATAAAAACAACAAAAGGGCAGTGAAGAACATCCCGCCGGCACTACCTATGGCGACAAACACGGCGATATCATACGTAAAGTACGGCCCGTACTTGCTATTCAGGACATTGTTGTAAAATATGCCCCAGATGGAAGGAGTTATGCTCATGATGCCCGCTAGGATATAAAGCAAGCCGGCTACGAGGTGGCATCCAGGGCTGTTGACGAGACACTTTGTAAGCTTAATGTTTGGCACGTTGGGGCTGAAGGTGGTGTTACATATTCCCATGAGACACAGTATGAGAGCAGAAGCAGCCGTCAGGATGCTGAATGGAAGAGCGAACTGCAGAACACGTATATCCAGCTGATCCACGCTCGCGTACCACTCCCTGTCGTACACCATGCAATCTCTGCTCCATTCCAAGCGCGTGCACTTCACCCACAGCCCAATGCTCACAGTGAGATTCTTCTCGTTTCTGTTGAAGGTGTAGAGTTTCATTTGTCTCCACTGAGGAAGCAGAGTGGCTGCAAAGAGTCCAGCGATGGAGGCTGTGCCGCATACAAAGGCAAATAATGTGACTGCGTGGACTTCCTGGCAGCCCATTGTGGTCTCCCTGATGCTGGTCCCTGTCAAGAAAAGAACAATTATTTATTGTTCACTGGAAGAGCGAGTATCAGTGTAACAAAATACGGATTGGCATGTGTGACAAAGAGACCTGGTCTTAGAAAAATTCCAAATAGAGTTCTTATCTTGCACATAATATACTGTGTTACATTAACTTGGCTACTTTTTGAAAATGACACCATGAATAGGATGATGTTTGCAAGTGTGGATTGTAACAAAGGCACAATGGGTTGGCTTGGCTGAATTGTGACTAGTATACTGTGAAGCGTTGGCTTGGCTATAATGTAGATAAAACATTGTGAGCATTGGCTTGGATGGTTGGGAGTGCGACATGGCGGGTACTGGCTTGGATGGTTGGGAGTGCGACATGGCGGGTACTGGCTTGGATGGTTGGGAGTGCGACATGGCGGGTACTGGCTTGGATGGTTGGGAGTGCGACATGGCGGGTACTGGCTTGGATGGTTGGGAGTGCGACATGGCGGGTACTGGCTTGGATGGTTGGGAGTGCGACATGGCGGGTACTGGCTTGGATGGTTGGGAGTGCGACATGGCGGGTACTGGCTTGGATGGTTGGGAGTGCGACATGGCGGTACTGGCTTGGATGGTTGGGAGTGCGACATGGCGGGTACTGGCTTGGATGGTTGGGAGTGCGACATGGCGGGTACTGGCTTGGATGGTTGGGAGTGCGACATGGCGGGTACTGGCTTGGATGGTTGGGAGTGCGACATGGCGGGTACTGGCTTGGATGGTTGGGAGTGCGACATGGCGGGTACTGGCTTGGATGGTTGGAGTGCGACATGGCGGGTACTGGCTTGGATGGTTGGGAGTGCGACATGGCGGGTACTGGCTTGGATGGTTGGGAGTGCGACATAGTGGGTTGTTGTTTTGGCTTGTGAAAAAGGCACATGTTGGCTGACTTGGCTGTATTCTATACAAGACCCTATGAGCCATAAAATCAAGCAATACTGTATGGTTTATATTATTCAGATGCTTTGTGTATCGGATGTAAAAGGAGTTCGCTGTCCTTCAAAATGAGAATTTGCCATTGCAGACAATTTCATTGAGAGGGTTTTGGCATCTGAGAATGGATAGGATAGCCATGATACGGGCCAGAATAATAGTCCATATGATGTTATGGGTAGCTGTAGCACTGGTGGCTTTCTCTGTGTTACTCAGACACCATTGGAGACACTGGAGTTGACAAATACGTGTTGGGACAAGATCAGCCCTGTATGATCTGTAGGCTGGGACACAGTTTTTGTACTATAAAAAAAATCCTGACTTCTGTTGAATAGATACACTATGAAGGCGGAAGTGATGGTGTTTGCAGAAGAGAGAGGAATGACGTTTACTCAATGTGAAAACCATTAAATAGCAAGTGAACTTACTTGTCCCTCGCACACAGGCAGGAGGGGGGGGGGGGTGATATATTGGCATTATGAACACTAACCATAATGCCAGAGAATACCTTCTTGCCATTTTTAGGGCCATCTGTCAGTTGGACGGTGGCACAGTGTGGAGCTTGTGCGGCAGCGTCTGTCGGGAGGAGTCAGAAAATGAAAGATGTCGAATTTATCAGCCACGGCTTTCTGATCACTTGCCGGAACAGGCAGACGCTGTCATTATTATATGTTTGCTGCTATAAAAGGGGGAGAAAAAGCACGACTCGTGCAGAATACAGATGCCTTGTTTATTCGTCTGAGAGTGACACATGGACTTGTAAAAAGCACAAAACCTGTGCACGCAAAGCCAGCATCCGAAAACAATTCACTGAAAGAGGAAGCAGGAATGGATAGATTTGGGGTCCAGGCGGCACAGACTACAAATGTGTACTGTGACAGCTATATTTTAGGATTATATAAGTGTAGAGCACTGCCTGGCTCCTATGGGTGTACACTTAGTTCCAGGTTTCCTTGCTCTTGTCCAGGTTTAATAAAGCATTGACACAGATTTATCAACGTGCCACGATCTAGCGTGGAATTGAGCGCGGGCAACTTCCGACGAGCAATGTGTCAGCAGGTAACATGAAAAAACTTGGCATCAGACACTGATATTCCTGTCCCATTCTGTAACACGCAGTTACTTTAGGGGTTATTCAAAGCATGACATCTCAGTGCTTTCCTCTTCAGCGATACCATTTCACCGACCCTTCGATGAAATTCACCACAAGGTCCCTGTAGTGCGGGGCAGACTGAGTCACTGAACGCCGAACAAACAAAACTCTCCCAATTGGCGTTTAAACCAGGAAAAATGCATTAAAGTATGTGCGTAATAAAAAAAATGTCCTTTATTCTGTAACAGACCTTTTTATGATTCCTAACTTTATTTTTTTTAAGAAATCAAAAATTGTCAAAAAAAATAAAATACAAAAAGGTGTTTAGAAAAAAGACATTTTGCTGAAAATTTTAAAAGATTTTTTTTATATTAACCCATCAAACTGAAATTCAAAGCATTTCGCTGACACTTCAGCGTTCTCTTATTAGATTAACCATTACTTCTCTATGGGACAATTTTGCTGCCGCCATTGATTGCCGTATTTCGCTGTCAAGTCACCAGTATTTGTTCACCAAAATGTAAAACAAGGAAAGGCCAAATTCACTGTTCAGTGCAATTCGGGGGAAGGTTTGCCGCTTAGCAAATAACCCCTTTTAGTTTCCTTTCATAATATATTTCTGCAGGATAAAAGCCTGCAGACTTTGGGTGCCTTGTGATCATCAGTTCAAAATGGTAATCATTTATATGAAAATGTAACTGAGCACCTGCACAGCTACTTAGGGCTATGTAGCGACTGGCTCCTACTATCCTACAGGCTCCTAATATTGGCAAGAACAGTAACAGGCCATCAGGCTATGCTTAGCGTTTTCCCTGTGCCAGGGCACAAGTGACCAGCTTAAGTGTTTCCAAGCAGTGTTATTTCACGGCCGCAGCAGGGAGGGACGCAAGCTTCAAGTTATTAAACAGCCACGGCAGCAGCATCCCAAGCTCACCCTTCTTCCAGCCACGCCAAGTAAGGCCGGCGTCAGATGAACGCAGTGATCACGTCCGTGTTGCCGCACAGTTAACGGCCGTCGTAGAATAGAATCATGATCAATAGAGACCCACACACGAAGTATGTGTGCACTGAACTGCGCACGAACAAGGCTAAACTGACGCAATTTAGGCAAGCAAGTAAAACCTCTAGGACGGACGCGCAGAGCGCGCCACGTCCGCATAGCGGTCTGTGTGTGTGATGACACAAAGTCAGACGGAGCGCATTTGCAACGTCCAGCACCTTGACGCACAAAATAGCTTTTTAGATCATTTTCCAATTTGTAACATTTTTCATATTAATTTTGTTTCCTTTAATTCCCTTTTTTTCTACGTCCGCCAAGAAAAACTGTGTGGTGTCTACAGTATCTTCCGCCAGTATGTCCGTCCGTTGTGCACGCACGCAGAGTGCGCTCAGACTGCGTTCATCTGACATTAGCCTAAAAGGTGTCAGAAGGGACCCTGCACAGATTAGTTTTAGGTTTGTGGTTTTTCCGTCTAGATATCTGACCTGGGCATTAACACTGCCAGCAGCCGGCGTGTTACCTGCGCTCACAGCTCCCTCACAAACCTGTGAACAGACCTCTCTGTGGGTGCAGCGCCTGCCAGCCCAGTTTGATGACGAACCCATCGCCAAGGGCTGCGTAAACCAGTGACCTGCACGCGGCTTTTACCGCTCCTTGGCACGACTTCACGTGTCTGTTTTATAGTAAAGCACAAGAAAGGAATAATGTCCAAAACGGTTACTCGAAGTCATTTAAAGTGTGAGGATGGTGGCTCTGAATATCCACATCACCGTGTAACTCCAGGAGGTTTAACGTATGGGATCATAATGATACAATGCAGACTTTTACGAAGAAACAAAAAAAAGCCTGAAACAAAAATGCAAACCATCAGGATAACAAAACGGCAGAGAGGACAGGGATTCGCAAGAGAAATACAATGTTTATAAATGGTAAAGCATCATGATGTGCTCAGAGACACATTAAAGCCATAGGGCGCACACCATTCACAAACATTTCGTTCTGCCCGCTATCTCCCCCTGAAGCTGACAGAGCGCCGGTGAATGACGTTATGAGGATTATTCGGAACACGCCGGTGTTTGCCGAGGTTGCAAATGCCAATGAAACTTGCTGTTGTCACAAAGGTGGCAAACACTGGCGCCTGTACACAAGAGAAAACAGCGGCAGGAGAAGCTTCACTGTGAAACCTCTACTGCCAATGTTTGGATTCTTATTTTGTGAAATGCAGGTGTCTGCAAGATCAGCCAACAGCGGAGATTTCTCAATAACCTGTGCAGGAGATTAACCTCCGTTTACTTTGGCTGAGCGCAGGGTAACCTAAAAATGTATGTGATACACCAGGACTCTGGGATTCTTAAAAAAAAATTAAACTTTTATTCCATAACAATTAAAAATGCCTCAATGTCGCCGTCTCCTTTCCTGCACCTTCCTCAGAACAGATAGATATATATATATATATATATATATATATTTCTATATATTTTTTTTAATGTATGTAGCACGGAAAACAAATCACATCCATAAATAAAATAGTCTTGGAATACAAACACACATTAATATATATATATACACACAATCTAAAAATGTCCAGTAATGCAATAAAAGCAGTAAATATTATTGGTGAAGGTGTGGATGAGGAGAGCCTGATCTGCACCCACACAGCCTGGAACACCCAGGGCATGCAGGGAAATAAACACTCAGGATGCAGCCCCTCCTGCCCTGGTGTATAGAGGCCCCCCCGTGCAGGGCAGGCTTTATCAGTATATTGAATCACACACACACACAATGCCCCCCCCCATCATCATCATGCCATCCCGCCCTCACACTGGGATTCAGACCCCCTGTCCACCAATATCCCGGCCCGCAGGACCACCGCATAAATACGGGTACAAGCCCCCTCCCTGGCTACCGCCAAGTCGGCTGAGCAGTGGTGAATGAGGCCAGAGCCCGTCGCCACAGCCTGTAGAATAGCCCCAGCTCACCTACCAGCAATGCACGCACCACAGCAACACCACCAGCCTCCGCTCTGACTCCCACACAGCGCGGCGCGCATGCTCCGCATCGACATGCGCGAGGGACGCCGGGAGAATAGTCCGCGGTGGCTCCACCGGCGGGGTCTGGTCAGCCTGTGAGAACTACACTTCCCTAATGCTTAGCGGTCGCATTGCCTGATGGAGGGGCGGTCCCTTACGCATAGCACACGCCTTGTGAGAGCGTGGGAAGGAGTGTGTGTGTGTTGTGTGGGGGTATGCGGAGACTGGGAGCAATGTATGGGGGGAGCATCACCCTGCCCTCTGTATACATATAATATACAGCCAGAGGGAGCGTCACCCTGCCCTCTGTATACATATAATATACAGCCAGAGGGAGCGTCACCCTGCCCTCTGTATACATATAATATACAGCCAGAGGGAGCTTCACCCTGCCCTCTGTATACATATAATATACAGCCAGAGGGAGCGTCACCCTGCCCTCTGTATACATATAATATACAGCCAGAGGGAGCGTCACCCTGCCCTCTGTATACATATAATATACAGCCAGAGGGAGCGTCACCCTGCCCTCTGTATACATATAATATACAGCCAGAGGGAGCTTCACCCTGCCCTCTGTATACATATAATATACAGCCAGAGGGAGCGTCACCCTGCCCCCTGTATACATATAATATACAGCCAGAGGGAGCGTCACCCTGCCCTCTGTATACATACAATATACAGCCAGAGGGAGCGTCACCCTGCCCTCTGTATACATATAATATACAGCCAGAGGGAGCGTCACCCTGCCCTCTCTGTATACATATAATATACAGCCAGAGGGAGCTTCACCCTGCCCTCTGTATACATATAATATACAGCCAGAGGGAGCATCACCCTGCCCTCTGTATACATACAATATACAGCCAGAGGGAGCATCACCCTGCCCTCTGTATACATACATATACAGCCAGAGGGAGCATCACCCTGCCCTCTGTATACATACAATATACAGCCAGAGGGCGCATCACCCTGCCCTCTGTATACATATAATATACAGCCAGAGGAGCGTCACCCTGCCCTCTGTATACATATAATATACAGCCAGAGGGAGCGTCACCCTGCCCTCTCTGTATACATATATATACAGCCAGAGGGAGCGTCACCCTGCCCTCTGTATACATATAATATACAGCCAGAGGGAGCATCACCCTGCCCTCTGTATACATACAATATACAGCCAGAGGGAGCGTCACCCTGCCCTCTGTATACATATAATATACAGCCAGAGGGAGCGTCACCCTGCCCTCTGTATACATATAATATACAGCCAGAGGGAGCATCACCCTGCCCTCTGTATACATACAATATACAGCCAGAGGGAGCATCACCCTGCCCTCTGTATACATACAATATACAGCCAGAGGGAGCATCACCCTGCCCTCTGTATACATATAATATACAGCCAGAGGGAGCGTCACCCTGCCCTCTGTATACATATAATATACAGCCAGAGGGAGCGTCACCCTGCCCTCTCTGTATACATATAATATACAGCCAGAGGGAGCGTCACCCTGCCCTCTGTATACATATAATATACAGCCAGAGGGAGCATCACCCTGCCCTCTGTATACATACAATATACAGCCAGAGGAGCGTCACCCTGCCCTCTGTATACATATAATATACAGCCAGAGGAGCGTCACCCTGCCCTCTGTATACATATAATATACAGCCAGAGGGAGCATCACCCTGCCCCCTGTATACATACAATATACAGCCAGAGGGAGCGTCACCCTGCCCTCTGTATACATACAATATACAGCCAGAGGGAGCATCACCCTGCCCCCTGTATACATACAATATACAGCCAGAGGGAGCATCACCCTGCCCCCTGTATACATACAATATACAGCCAGAGGGAGCATCACCCTGCCCCCTGTATACATACAATATACAGCCAGAGGGAGCGTCACCCTGCCCTCTGTATACATACAATATACAGCCAGAGGGAGCATCACCCTGCCCCCTGTATACCTACAATATACAGCCAGAGGGAGCATCACCCTGCCCCCTGTATACATACAATATACAGCCAGAGGGAGCATCACCCTGCCCCCTGTATACATACAATATACAGCCAGAGGGAGCATCACCCTGCCCCCTGTATACATACAATATACAGCCAGAGGGAGCATCACCCTGCCCCCTGTATACATACAATATACAGCCAGAGGGAGCATCACCCTGCCCCCTGTATACATACAATATACAGCCAGAGGGAGCATCACCCTGCCCCCTGTATACATACAATATACAGCCAGAGGGAGCATCACCCTGCCCCCTGTATACATACAATATACAGCCAGAGGGAGCATCACACTGCCCCCTGTATACCTACAATATACAGCCAGAGGGAGCATCACCCTGCCCCCTGTATACATACAATATACAGCCAGAGGGAGCATCACCCTGCCCCCTGTATACCTACAATATACAGCCAGAGGGAGCATCACCCTGCCCCGGGTATACATTCAATATACAGCCAGAGGGAGCATCACCCTGCCCCCTGTATAAATACAATATACAGCCAGAGGGAGCATCACCCTGCCCCCTGTATACATACAATATACAGCCTGAGCTACTATTCCCATGATTCCCTGCCCATCTGTTGCATGGGAAGAATTCTTGGACCATAGAGCAGTGGTTCCCAACCCTGGTCCTCAGGTCTCTCTAACAGGCCAGGTTTGCAGGATATCTGAAGCACAGCACAGCACAGGTGATATGATTTGCTGCTCTGTGATTGCAGGATTCAGTCTGCATTTCCCCAAGATGATCTGTAAAATCTGGTCTGTTACAGGGTCCTGAGGACTGGGGTTGGAAAGCACTGCCATAGAGTGTCCAATTTATGTATCCATTTCTTATCGTTCTGTTTTAATATACTTTCTCTATCACTCCCTGTTCTCAGAGCTGAGACTTGATCTATCACTTCTAACCGGAGCTCAGTTTTGGAGCACGTTCTGCAGCCCGCGTAAAAGGAAATTTATTTGCAATAAATTAAATCCCTTTGTCTTGCTCCAAGTTATGACCCGATCGAGTTTACTGGATGTCGGGCTCCTGCAGGAAGTTATGAAGATCAAGTTAACTCGAACATGGTAGTGAATGTAATGGATCACAATGTGGGATTCCTCCCACACCTAGTACTACCAACAAGCTTTTCCCTGCGCCAGGAAGGGAAGCAGGATGCCGCGATCTGCCAGAGTACATCGAGGGAACGCAGGGACAAAGTATGTACAATCCCGAGTGTGGCTCGGGTTACCACTTTTGGTATTGAAAATTAATCCCGAGCCATACTTGGGTTTACCACCAGGGAGGTTATTAGATCTCTATTAATATACCTCGATACGGAATGCATCTGTAAACATGTAACATAGTGACTATATTTCCTACATATTTATGTTCTGTTAATCTGTATATTTGTGTTGTTTTTTTTAATATCTTGCATTTTATTATTTTGCTTTTCTGTACCTACTGTAACAATTCAATGTATCCCTCCTGGTAAAATACTTTATAAATAAATAAATAACAATTCAATGTTCTTGAACCCAGGACATACTTGAAAACGAGAGAAATCTCAATGTATCCTTCCTGGTAAAATCCTTTATAAATAAATTAGACGAAATGCTCTTTTCTTAATGCACCTCCTATTGAAATTTTTTCTCCAATGTGATGTCCCTTTGCAGGAGGAGTACCAATTCCACTCTGTTTACAAATCAAAACTACTGAAATCTCCTCTGGATGAGCTGCCGTCTGGTATGTCTTTTGCACAACCATACTCATACGCACGAAATGAAAATGTTCTTGAGACCTGGTTGGATGGATATAGCTGTCGGATGGATTAGCAAGCTTGGCAGAACTAAAAAAGATTGTCACTGGCTAATTATATTGACTAATGTAATATTAATATAATGGAATTATGAAATTACATTGTAAGAGAATATAACATTAACAAACCCGTATACTGCAACATTACATAATAATATAACATTAACATACACATAACAGAATATCACAACAAATTGTAACATAATGGTAGCATAAATATAATGTAACATTGCATCTAAATCAAATAAATATGACATAGCATTTTGAAACGTTAAAAATAAAAATAGCTGAAAATTATATCAAAACAACATCTAAATGTACAGTACGTCACAATGTAATATAAAAAATAGCAAACCGTAACATTAACAAAAATATGATGTAACAACATAATGTGACATTACAGCACAGCATAAATATAACAACAAAATCTAACATTATTATAATATAATATAAGGTAGCATAATAATCAATAAGATGAATATATTGTTACAACATAATATAACATAAGTATGATGTAAAATAACATAACAGTATCAAAAATATAACATTAGAGCATCTTACAGATAGAACTTACCTTTACAAATAATAGAAATATAATGTTAGTTGAAACGTAATATTACAACAAAATAGAAATATAACATTATTATTTGCTTAAATGTAATATTACAGTATATACAATATATAAATTTAATATATTAACATAAATATAATACAAACATAAATATATAAGTGTAACGTAACACAATGTTAACATGAATATAACTTAACATTTGGTAACATCAACAAAGCATAATATTATACCAAATATAACCCCCTTCCTCCTGTTTCTATCCCTCACCCATCGAGATAGTAAGTTCCCACGGGAATAGGGCCCCCATGTCCTCCTGTATCTGCTGGCAGCAATATGTATGTATTGTAGAACTGTCCTGTCTTTACCCATCGCACCTTGTACAGCGCTGCGGAATGTGTTGGCGCGTAATGAATTATAGATAATAATAAAACATAATATAGTCATATCTTATTGCAAAATAACATTAATATAACAACAACATAAGAAAAATGTACCATGATACAACATAACTTTACAACACAATATGAGCGCTTGGGTTCTGTGGTGGGTCAAAAAATTCAGGATTTTTACCAAAAGTAACTTACCAGGAATTCAGCCTGGGTTTTCAGCTCAGCACCTGGAGCAGGACCTGAAATCAAAGGACTGACAATCCAAACAAACAAGGCTCGAGGCACCAGCCTTATATCAAGTATAACATCTGTATTGAGCCAAAATGTTGTATTTCCTTACTCCTATTTAAGCAGCCACATCATATTCTGCAGTGTATTGGGCATTCCTTTTTTCTTTGATTGCCATCATATGGCGACTAATAGCCATACTCTGCTATGTGGAAGCTGTGGCGATTGATTCCCAGGCGCGCGCTTCCATTAAAGGGACGCTACCACAAAAATATGAAATGCCCTTATTGTGTTTATTTTATGTTGCTGATATCTTACATGTGCTTTGTGTTTCTCATGTTTAATGAAGAAAATATTTTACTCTATATGAGTCACTGGATGCATCTATTGTGTGATCTTTTGTGTTGTAAACTGCCCTCCCCCCTCCAGTATCTTTACATCACTTGTCCTCACTGTGCAGCTTTGGCTATAGAATGGAGTCTATTGGTCAATCACTGACTCAAATCATTGTATTGTGTGGGATGTATTCAAAGGACATCACCAGGGGGTAGCTTAAAAGTCTTTAGGCTCCCGGTCATATCTCATTCAACTGCCATCTCTTATCTCAGTTAGCCTGGAGAACAATAGACCTCCTCCCACATTATTTAAACATTCCCTCCTCCACCTCATTAAATGTTAAATAATGTAGATTGAAAAACAAGAGCTGAAAAGCAAAGCTTTTGGTGAATGTTGCATACACAAAATGGAAAGAGGAGATAAAACCCTAGCTTTATTCTTCCTTTTTACATGCAATTACTTCAAACAAAGAAAAAAACCAGCAGCGTGTGTTTTATAAACTTTTTTAATTTGTAATGCCCAAGTAATCTAGTTACAGCTTATGTAAGTGGTAGTGTCCCTTTAACACTGAATATTCCAAAATCCTTTAAGAGTGTAAAAATTGTGAGGTGACAATTATCTGTGTCTTCTAATTCAGAGTTCTGGTCACTGAATGACACAATGGTGAAATTTACCCAAAAACCCAGGAGCCATAGAAGAAAGAGGCAGGTGAGTGCAGATTTATATCTCTGCTTTTTATAGACTTATTTAAAAGGCAAATCCTCAGTCAACGAGTACAAAGATCAGGCCTCTGTTTGTCTTCGAAACTAATCACTGTCCACGGGCGCAATGTCGAAAGAGCTTGCATTTGTCTGAGACGTGGATTGTACTCTTTGCTCAATGATACCCAGGCACCAAGGGTCAAAATCCTTAAACTCAATCATGGCGAGGGTAATATTGTAAGAAGAGCTGATAAAGTAAAATGTGGAAGTAAATTTAGCAAAAATTCCAAGAATCAAGCTAAAGGGACAACTGAGCCCTGATCCCCTTTCAATGAGAATCTCTGCCTTTCATCTTTCATGGTATGCCCATAGCAATGAAGAATATTTTGCCTCGGAGGCAACAGAGGCATCAGATGTCCTCCCATAACATGTAGCCTGGAGTGTTACTTTGTTTTTTGTTTTCTTATTCTATTTTTATTCTAGGCTCGACGGTTGCCTCGGAACGTTGAGGATGAAACCAAATACGTTGAACTGATGATTGTTAATGATCATTTAATGGTAAGCCAATTCATGTCAAACACCTTTACTTGTCACAAGCACATTTATTGTTACCTGTTTACGTCTTAATCATATTATTTATAGCAGGGGTCAGAAAACCTTGACCCACCAGATGTTGTTAAAACACGTATTCTATTATGTTCAGACACTCATTAGCTTTTTCGAGTCTCATGGTAGTAGTTCCAAATTATCTGGATGGCCCCTGATTTATAGGATATGTGTTTTTGGACATTCTGTTCGCAAAGAAGCTGAAACATTGGTGATTATTCTAAGAGCGCTTGTGTTTGCAGGTAAAGCAATCATCGGTGAAAACATCAAACGCTGGCGTTTCACAACGCTACAGCTTTCCTGCGGCTGTTTTGATTTTTCGTTTTTGAAACAGACGTTTGTCTCAGTTGCCACAACAGTGTTTCCAACTTTGGCAAACACCGGCAATGTTTAAACAACTCCCATTGTCTCTTGAGAGCAGCCACATGATGTTTGACCTTAAGACTTCAATGCAACAATGTTGCGCTGTCATAGGCCCCTATTACATTCTTCGCTCAATTTTGTTCGCACATCGTCCGGCGTTATCGCCCAAAACTTAACGGAGTATTCCGATCCGAACGCATTTTCTCATCCGTCCGAAAATAACGTTCGTAAAAACGACATGCAAAACGAAGAGTAATACGCACACAGTAACGTAGCGCACGTAAATCAGTGTGCGGACTGGTTTTTCCCCAGATTCAGCCAATCAGAATTAAGAACCTTAATTGACATCAATTTACCTTAATTGACTCACTTAAGTTTTTGCGCCTGTCAAAGTAAATCTGAGTATACATGCTGCAGCAATAAAAAAACACGCACAAATTCACAATTTTATTGTTTGGGTATGTGTAGAATGTGTAACTATACTGTGCTGTATTTTTTTTTCGTGCTTGTGTTTTTCGTTTCGGCCAGAACGTTCCGATTTGCAGTTACCACCAGCTTTTCAAAGACGTTAAAATTATACGCGCAAATGTCGTTCGTAAAAAGATGCGCATTGATTGTAATACCATCCGCGTACCAGCGCACGAACGCATTTGCGCTCACAATGTTAAGTATAGGACGCGCACAGTTCATCACGCTCGCGCAGGTCCATCCGCGTTAAACGATAACGCTCATCGTTTGCGCGAACGTTGTAATACGGCGTTCTGCGCAAAGGGTTTTGCCACTCGCGCAAATGCGCATTTGTGTGCGCAAGCAAAATGCGCGAGGAATGTAATAGGGGGCCATAGAGTTTAAAATGACCGTCAAAACCATCGCATTTTAGGGTTTCCTTGTGATGTGCCAAGGTTGCTGACCCGTGCTCTTACAGATGTTTTGGTTCTACAGTTACAGTTATTTATAAAGCGCTAACAAGTTCTGTAGTGCTGTATAATGGGAGAGACAGAATAACAAATATACATACATACAAGTTAATCACACTGAACAGTAGGAGAGAGGACCCTGCTTGAGAGCTTACAATCTACTTCTCCCATGAGGCTTAGTCATTCTAATGAGTACCTGAGCACTATGGGGGATGTAGTTTCAAACCATTTGAGGGGAGACAAGGTTGCTGACCCTTTTAATAGAGAGTAAAATCATATCTTTACTTAGCGCTGGACAAATTACGTGTAAATTGTAAACAAATGTGCACGTGCAGAACTATTTCATTATCCTCGTTTATTTGCCATTTTATCTTTTCAGTCTTGACCTCTTTGCTCCCCTTATTCCATCAGTCTTCACATGTTCCTCAGATGTTGTGCGCACACGTATTATCGTTTAAATCCTGCGTGTGCATATATACACACCTTTACTCATTTATTTTAAAGACTTGCTTTCATGGGTTATTGCGTTTTAATTTCTTAGTATTTCGTTTGCGCAAGATTTGTAATTTTGTAAAAAATTGTAAAAGTTTCTTCTAATTTTTCCCCCCCAGTATAAAAAGCACCGTTTATCTGTTGGTCATACAAACAGCTATGCCAAGTCCGTTGTAAACATGGCAGATTTGGTGAGTATCAGAAATATTTCAAGAACTAAAAAAAATTCTCAGAAGTTAAACTATATAAATGACAGTTGCCAGTTTATTGAATAATCTTGTCAAAAGTATCTGAATGTATGTCAACACTTAAGATGCAATATCTACTATAGGGACTAGTCACAAAGCACCGAAATTAAACGCAATTTCGTCTCAGTTCGGCAATTCCATTTTGCCGACAATACGGTGAATTCAGTATTTAGCAAATGGTCACTGTATTTTACCAAAATTGGAGTCGCCAAAGTAGTTATCGGAATGTCGGTGAAAACTGGCGTATTGGCATCGGCGATTTCCACCGGACTGAAAATGAAAGATAAAAGGAAGCCTCCTATTCTGCTACCAGGAGTTTAAACTAATAGGAAATGTAGTAAAAATGTGTCCAAATAATAGAAAGGTTGTTTAGAATATATATAAAAAATGTCTGTTACAAAATAAAAAAAGGTCTGTTAAAAAATAAAAGGGCTTTTGCAAAAAATAAAAAGAATAAACGGTCTTAAAAAAAATTCAGAATTAAAAAAGATATTGCGTTTGTTGAAACCTATGGGATTCGTCTTTTTTAAACCTGACGAATTGATATACAGAAAATCAGGTAATTTTGCCAAAATGTTGGTGTAATTTGGCGGTCTGTGAATAGATGAATTGATAGGTTACGATGGGACAATTTGCAGCGAATTGCACCGTATTTTGCTGTTAATGCGCCGTATTTGAGGAATTGTACTTATGGTGAAATTCACTGTTTGGTGCAATTCGGTGGCAAGTTTGGAGTGAATTACCCCTTATGTCAGTCTCAGGCCTATCAAATATATATTTCTAAAATAGGCAAAAATTGTCATTTGTGCACAGGAAGTCACCAGTGAGTATCTCTGCAAACTTCTCCAATCTGACCTAAACCCATCCAGCACCAACTCCTGATTTGGCCGAGCTCTGCTGCTACTATAAAATGACGCCATAGGCGTTATGCACAAAGTGTCGGGGTTGCAAACGCCACTGAAAATCGATGCTATTGCATCTCTGAAAAATGTCGACGTTTCACAAAACTGAAATCGAAAGAGCGTAGAAGGTTCACAGTGCAGCTTCTCCGGTTGCTCTTTGGATTTTAGTTTTGTGAAATGCCATCATTTGTTGGTGCTGAAATACCAGAGATTTCCCCATTATCTGTTATTAGCAGCACTTTGTAGTTACGCCCTGATGACTGCCATCAACAGCAGTAGGTGATGTGTGAGAGGCTGAACCCGATGGACGCATGTTTTTTTTCAGCCAATGTAACTATGGCCGGGGTCAGATGAGCGCACTACGTCTGCCCGTATTGACGTGCCTCCCAGTGTCCGTCGCAGCGTTGTGACGCTTCAACGGGGTTGACCACGCGCTATAGTGGGCGCACGAATAGCGTGCACTATAGCAGATGTGTTGCGGCAGTGCCGAAAGCCTCCTTGTCGAAGCGCTACGACACGCAGTCGACGGGGCTATAAAGCGCTATCCTCCATAGGAGGATCAAGCTTTGCAGCGGTGAGCACACTAACTGCACTCAGCGAGGTGACCACATGGGCGTCAGAAGGAATGTCCACTCACACAGATATTCCTTTCGCTCTCAAAAACGCCCGTCTGACCCTGGCCTAAGGTCTTGCGTGTTGTTCTGTTTTGATATCTTTTTTTTGTGCTTTTAGATATATAGAGAGCAGTTAAATACAAGGATTGTGTTGGTTGCCATGGAAACCTGGGCCAACGATAACAAATTCAGCATTTCTGAAAACCCTCTTGTGACACTGAAGGAATTCATGAAGTACAGACGTGATTTTATCAAGGACAAAAGTGATGTGGTTCACCTTTTTTCGTAAGTAAATGTTCCAGTTCTGTGTGTCAGAGCATCATTACATGGTAAACAGTGATGGATGACCCTGACGCTACAGGCTGTCTGAGCACCGTGTATACCATCAGCCGTCGAGTCGAGCTGGAATGTATGGGTATAATTTTCTTCCTTCACTTTTTGGAGGGGGGGGTAGCTTTTCTGTTCTGCCGATACATCATACCAAAAACATATGAGATGCCACATCACCCCTTCCTGCATTCTTCTGATGCCAGTTTGTTGGGGAAGAAAAGTGACTGGATGTTCAAATTAAGTGAATTCAATAGCTAAGTGATAGCACAGCACCCTCAACACCATATAGTGACACGTAAAGGGACACTCTAAAAAGCTAACGCAGTCAGGGTGTGCAAAGTGGTCAGGCTATGTGGAGTCTCTCCCCCCTCCCCTCCAGTGCCTTTTGGCTAGAAATGCTGTGTGAAGCAGAGGAGTTTCCTACATCCACACGCACATCACCAATCTACTGGGAATTTGAATTTCCCGGCTGCCAGTCATCAGATCGGACAGAGATGATGTCAGCCCGCTCTGCATACTAACATCATCCTCTTTCAGACCGCTCGCAATAGTGAACGTCCTGAGAGAGTCAGCCGATGGATTGGTTCTGCATGTGTTGCTCCAATCCATCGTTCTACGCAGGCGCCATAGAAGTTCCAAGCGATGCGCAGTTTGCGTATCCATGCAATGCAAGTTGTGTAGGTATGCAAAATGCGTAATAAAAGGTGCATAGACTTCCGCATTTTGCTTCTCTGTACAGCATGGTGCTTCATTTAGTAATCGTGACAGGGGGTGCGGGTCAGCGCCGCTGTGTTCAGTGCTGCTCATTAAATCCTTTGTGATTACGTTGTTTTTAAGGGGCAGTCAATTTGAAAGTAGCAGGAGCGGGGCAGCATACATCGGTGGCGTTTGCTCGCTGTTGAAAGGAGGAGGTGTGAATGAGGTAGGTAATTGCTTTCATGTTACATTAGAAAAAGGTTTATTCCATTAATATCAATGTTAAGGTTTCATGTGTTTACAGTAATAAGCTTAAAGAGACATTGCGTGAACCATTGTTAATCTGTCACAAGGCATTACCAGCGCTCACAGGACTGAACCTACTGCTGGTTGTGATCATCCACATCACGCCCGACACACTTGTAAATGACACATGTATAAATAGTAATTCAGAGAGTCGCTCTGTTATTCAGGTCTATGCTTTGCGATAGTAAAACACTCCCTGGCAGTGGTTATGAGTCTCAATGTAAAGTCAGATAAGAAGTAGGGCTAGCACACCACCTTTAAAGACATATGGAGAGCAGGTGCACCAAGTCCTGGAGAGACCAGCTCCCACAACACAGTCATAGAACAACAAAGGACGGGGCAGTCAGTCTCCAAAAACTACAGGTTTGTTGGAAACTTTTGAATCTGTAGGAGTCTTTCTCAAGTCGAAATGTTGCCAGTAAATAAATTCCTATAACTCTGCCCTTTTCAAAGAGAAGAACTCCTTTGTTCTTCTCTGCTCTTGGACTTATTTTTTTTTTTTGAGAAAGTATTATACCAGGAAGGATACATTGAGATTTCTCTCATTTTCAAGTATGTCCTGGATGACGAGTATGTACCGTTAGGTGTCTTGCCCAAGGATACTTACTGGAGAGGTGCTCTAGCCAGGATCACACCCGTGTCTCCACAGGCTCTCTCCACGCAGAGCAGTGACGTTACCTCTACTCCACCCAGCCGGTAGAGTAGAGGTTATGAGACATTTGTTGAGCAATACCTAGTTGCTGCTAATAGGCAGGTGGACAGGCTGTAGACAGACTATACAGTTGTGTTCAAAATTATTCAACCCCCACTGAAATTGAGTGTTTTGGCCAGTTTGACATTGATTTTGATCATTCAGTCATCTTGCTTACAATTAAATCAAAGAGGCATGTGTAGGTCAGACAAATATAACATAACATTTATAATGAAATAACCACAAATGTCTTTTCTGTGCTCACATCATTATCAGTTTTATTCAACCCCCAAGTGACATTCAATCTTAGTACTTAGTACAACATCCTTTTACAGTTATAACAGCTTTTAAACGTGAAGCATAGCTTGACACAAGTGTCTTGCAGCGATCTACGGGTATCTTCGCCCATTCGTCATGGGCAAAAGCCTCCAGTTCAGTCACATTCTTAGGCTTGCGCACTGCAACTGCTTTCTTTAAGTCCCACTAGAGGTTCTCAATCGGATTTAAGTCAGGTGACTGCGATGGCCACTCCAAAATGTTCCAGCCTTTAATCTGCAACCATGCTCTAGTGGACTTGGAGGTATGCTTAGGATCATTGTCCTGTTGAAAGGTCCAACGTCTCCCAAGCCTCAGGTTTGTGACGGACTGCATCACATTGTCATCCAATATCTCCTGGTACTGAAGAGAATTCATGGTACCTTGCACACGCTGAAGCTTCCCTGTACCTGCAGAAGCAAAACAGCCCCCAGCATGATTGACCCCCCGCCATGCTTCACAGTAGGCAAGGTGTTCTTTTCTTCATAGGCCTTGTTCTTCCTCCTCCAAACATAGCGTTGATTCACGGGCCCAAACAGTTCTAATTTTGTTTCATCAGTCCACAGAACACTATCCCAAAACCTCTGTGGTTTGTCCACATGACTTTTGGCATACTGCAGTCGACTCTTCTTATTCTTTGGAGACAGCAAGGGGGTGCGCCTGGGAGTTCTGGCATGGAGGCCTTCATTACGCAGTGTGCGCCGTATTGTCTGAGCTGAAACTTCAGTACCCACATCTGACAAATCTTTTCTCAGTTCCTCAGCAGTCACACGGGGACTTTTCTCCACTCTACGCTTCAGGTAGCGCACAGCAGTCGAAGTCAGCATCTTCTTTCTGCCACGACCAGGTAGCGTTTCAACAGTGCCCTTTGCCTTGAATTTGCGAATGATGCTTCCTATGGTCTCTCTTGGTATGTTTAACATCTTTGCAATCTTCTTATAGCCATTGCGCTTCCTGTGAAGAGTAATCACCTCTTCTCTTATCTTCCTGGACCATTCTCTTGACTTCACCATGTTTGTAACCACACCAGTAAATGTCTAGAAGGAGCTGAGTATCACAGTCATTTTAAAGCTGCCTAATTGGTGCTTATTATGCTTTATTGCTGCTCCGTGACATCCACAGGTGTTTTCAATACCTGAAAGGGGTTGAATAATTGTGTCAATTAAGAATTCACAAAAGAAACATTTACTACTGTATTACAAAACCAATTGATGTCATTTTAGTTGCATATGGTTCTTTAAAAAGTCCTTGTAGGATTTCATTCTGAATACAATTACAAATGTACACTAAATTCCCTAAAACCCTTTACAGCATTGGGGGTTGAATAATTTTGAACACAACTGTACATGGTTTTAATAATTGTTGATTCTGTGTTTTTGCCAATAGGCAGTAAATAAAGTTGATGTCATATTATAATAGTGACCTTCCTTGTTGTTGTTTGCAAATCATATACAGGATTATTCAGAGAAAGGTGAAACTCAGAAGAATGACTGGAGAAGTGAAAATTCTAGGTCAAAATGGCCAAACTAGAAAAATGCTCCCATTTATCTCACTTTCCAAATCGACTATTTGGTCTAGATTGTTCTCATCTCCTGCCAATTTTCCTGATTTTCACCTTTCTCTGAATAATCCTGATAGGGTTATGCCCTTTAGCACTGGTAATGGTAAAATCCCTGTTATTGTGATTTTATGTTGTTATTGATAGAAAAAAATATATGTGTATATATATATATATATATATGTCTCATAAATTCCTTGAGTGTAATGGAGAACCTAATTTCCAGGTCTACGATGCATGTCCTGGTTTACGTATATAAGACTCAGGGGATAAATTAATGAGCTGGTATGTACGCTCATTTATAACACTATCAGGGTTATTCAAAGAGTTCCGAATTGCTTGAGAAAGGTTACCTTTCCTGGCCATTCGGCTATCCAGAGAGCAGGCAATTTGCCAAATCCTGGCGAATTGCCTGCACATACGGTGCCTGTTCGGTGCCTGTTCGAGGGCAGTGAAATCCCCATGAAAATGCACTGCTTCGGCTATTCAGAGAACAAAAACCAGCAGTGAAAGATTCCCCTAATGCCCTGCCATTCGGTGGTTTAATTCGGCAAGTTAATTCAGGAGAATCCCATAGGCTTCAATGTTAAAAATATTCCCGTTTTAATTCAATATCTAATAAACCGTTCATTATAATATTCTGCAGTAAAGAGTCTCTTTATTTCTAGATTTTTTTAGGATACTTTAAGCATTTTTCTTAATTTTTTTTTTTTTTTAAAAGTCCGATTTTTTTTTTTAAGTTTACTTATTTTTTCTGTAACAGCCCTTTTTATTATCATTCCCTGGACCTCATATGCAAATTTCAAACATTTTCGCTCAGTAGTTTCTTTGCAAACAGCTTTTCACTTTCACATTCATACAAACTGTTTTGCTAATTTATTCACCTCCCTCTGCCTGCGGTGTCGGCTTTTTCTCGACTTTTTCCGGCGGCTTCGCTGCGTGCGATCGGCTCCTGCTCGGCTTTTTCCGGGCCTTGGGGTCTGGTCCCTGCGGTCTGGGCCCTGAGTCTGGTCTGGAGTCTGGGCCCTGAGTCTGGCCTGGGGTCTGGGCCCTGGTCCCTGGGTCTGGGCTCTGGTCCCTGGGTCTGGGCCTTGGGGTCTGGTCCATAGGGCTGGGCCTTGGGGCCTGGCCCCTGGGTCTAGGCTGGGCCTGGTCCCTGGGGTCTGGACCCTGGGTCTGGGCCTTGGGGTCTGGGGTCTGGACCCTGGGTCTGGGCCTTGGGGTCTGGGGTCTGGACCCTGGGGTCTGGTCCCTGGGTCTGGTCCCTGGGACTGGGCCTTGGGGTCTGGGCCTGGAGTCTGGTTTGGGGTCTGGCCTGGGCCCTGGTCCCTTGGTCTGGGCCTTGGGGTCTGGTCCATGGGGCTGGGCCTTGGGGCCTGGTCCCTGGGGTCTGGGCCCTGGGTCTAGGCTGGGCCTGGTCCCTGGGGTCTGGACCTTGGGGTCTGGGCCCTGGGTCTGGGCCTTGGGGTCAGGGCCTTGGGGTCCTGGCCTTGGGGTCTGGGCCTTGGGGTCTGGGCCCTGGGTCTGGGCCTTGGGGTCTGGGCCTTGGGGTCTGGACCCAGGGTCTGGGCCTTGGGGTCTGGGCCTTGGGGTTTGGGCCCAGGATCTGGGCCCTGGGGTCTGGGCCCAGGGTCTGGGCCTTGGGGTCTGGGCCCAGGTTCTGGGCCTTGGGGTCTGGGCCTTGGGGTCTGGGCCCTGGGTCTGGGCCTTGGGGTCTGGGGTCTGGGTCCTGGGTCTGGGCCTTGGGGTCTGGGCCTTGGGCCCAGGGTCTGGGCCTTGGGGTCTAGACCCTGGGTCTGGGCCTTGGGGTCTGGACCCTGGGTCTGGGCCTTGGGGTCTGGGCCCAGGGTCTGGGCCTTGGGGTCTGGGTCTTTGGGTCTGGGCCCTGGAGTCTGGACCCTGGAGTCTGGGCCTTGGGGTCTGGGCCTTGGGGTCTGGGCCCAGGGTCTGGGCCTTGGGGTCTGGGCCTTGGGGTCTGGGCCCTGGAGTCTGGGCCCAGGGTCTGGGCCTTGGGGTCTGGGCCCGGGGTCTGGGCCCTGGAGTCTGGGCCCAGGGTCTGGGACTTGGGGTCTGGGCCCAGGGTCTGGGCCTTGGGGTCTGGGCCCAGGGTCTGGGCCTTGGGGTCTGGGCCCAGGGTCTGGGCCTTGGGGTCTGGGCCCAGGTTCTGGGCCTTGGGGTCTGGGCCTTGGGGTCTGGGCCCTGGGTCTGGGCCTTGGGGTCTGGGCCCTGGGGTCTGGGTCCTGGGTCTGGGCCTTGGGCCCAGGGTCTGGGCCTTGGGGTCTGGACCCTGGGTCTGGGCCTTGGGGTCTGGACCCTGGGTCTGGGCCTTGGGGTCTGGGCCCAGGGTCTGGGCCTTGGGGTCTGGGTCTTTGGGTCTGGGCCCTGGAGTCTGGACCCTGGAGTCTGGGCCTTGGGGTCTGGGCCTTGGGGTCTGGGCCCAGGGTCTGGGCCTTGGGGTCTGGGCCTTGGGGTCTGGGCCTTGGGGTCTGGGCCCTGGAGTCTGGGCCCAGGGTCTGGGCCTTGGGGTCTGGGCCCGGGGTCTGGGCCCTGGAGTCTGGGCCCAGGGTCTGGGACTTGGGGTCTGGGCCCAGGGTCTGGGTCCAGGGTCTGGGCCTTGGGGTCTGGGCCCAGGGTCTGGGCCCAGGGTCTGGGCCTTGGGGTCTGGGCCTTGGGGTCTGGACCCTGGGTCTGGGCCTTGGGGTCTGGACCCTGGGTCTGGGCCTTGGGGTCTGGACCCAGGGTCTGGGCCTTGGGGTCTGGGCCCTGGGGTCTGGGCCTTGGGGTCTGGGCCCTGGGGTCTGGGCCTTGGGGTCTGGGCCCAGGGTCTGGGCCTTGGGGTCTGGACCCTGGGTCTGGGCCTTGGGGTCTGGGCCCTGGGTCTGGACCCTGGGTCTGGGCCTTTGGGTCTGGGCCTAGGGTCTGGGCCTTGGGGTCTGGGCCTGGAGTCTGGTTTGGGGTCTGGCCTGGGCCCTGGTCCCTTGGTCTGGGCCTTGGGGTCTGGTCCATGGGGCTGGGCCTTGGGGCCTGGTCCCTGGGGTCTGGGCCCTGGGTCTAGGCTGGGCCTGGTCCCTGGGGTCTGGACCTTGGGGTCTGGACCTTGGGGTCTGGGCCCTGGGTCTGGGCCTTGGGGTCTGGGCCCTGGTTCTAGGCCCTGGGGTCTGGGCCCTGGGGTCTGGGCCCTGGGTCTGTGCCTTGGGGTCTGGACCCTGGGTCTGGGCCTTGGGGTCTGGGCTTGGGGTCTGGGCCCTGGCTCACCACTCCGCTGTCTTCTTTTCTTCTCCTTTTCTTCTCTCTTCTTTTCTTCAATCTTCTTTTCTTCTCTTCAATCTTCAGTCTTCTCTCTTCAGCCTGGTCCCTCCAGCTCAGGCGCGCAGCTTCACTGAGTGGAGGGGCGGAGCCAAAGCAACGTGCTTGGGAGGCCCTCAAACGCTGCTTGGCCCCGCCCAGCCAGAAAGTGAAGCTGCCAGGAGCCGGAGGAGACACAGTGTCTCCTCCGGCTCCTGCAGCAGCAGCAGCAGGGACACAGCTCCAGATTCGGACTCCTCGAGTCCGATACTGGAGCTGTAAGAGGGCGACGCCGCTGCCGAGGGGGGCCCACCGGGCCCGGGCCCCTTACGGCAGCATGGGGCGTAATGCCCTGGTGGCGGCCCTGTCTAAGATATCTGGGGACTTTAGGCAATGAATATCTGGTGGGGCAGGGTTGAGATCGATATTTTAAACCTGTCACAGGACTAATAAACTGCAATATTCAAATGTCCCTATACCATAGTATCTGACACACGTAGAACATGCAACATATGCAAGCCTCGTATAAAGCTTTCACTCACACTCTAGATTCTCTGAGTTTACTTTGCATCTCAGCTCATGGAAACTCTGTAGAGTTAAAGGGACACTCTAGGCAACATGACCACCTAAGCTATTTTAGGTGGTCATGATGCCCGGAGTATCCTGCCCCCTGTCCCCCCTCCCTCCGCTCAGCGGTTCAGCTGAAAAAGCTGAAAACAGCTGAGAGAGGCGGAGGAGTTTACTCCGCCCTCCCAGCTGTCAGTCAGCAGAGCAGGAATCATATTTCCCGCTTCTGCCGACTTTTGCCGAGTAGGAGACGTCATCGCGCTTTCAGCGCGATGACGTCTCCTACTCACCGCAGAAGCTGGCGGCTCCCTCTGAGGGTTAGTGTTGCGCGCATCCTCTTGCGCGCAACACTAATCCTCAGAGTGAGCCGGGAGGAAGCCTGCCGATTGGCTGGCTTACGTGAGAGGCGCGCATGCGCGCTTCTCACGTAAACCAGAAGCCAAGACGCAGCAAGAAGGACGGGAGCGGAAGAGGAGGGAGGTGAGTATATAAAAAAAAAAAGACGCCGCTGGAAACAAGAGGATTTTAGGGTAAGTATTACAGTTACAAAAAAAAAAAAAAAATCTAAAGTTTTATTAAGGGAATAGGGATAGGTTAGGATAAAAAAACGGGGGGTGATTTTTTGAGTAGAGTGTTCCTTTAAGCTTCCAATATGTCCATTCCAAGCCCTGCTCCTTCCATCAGAACATCTTTTACCTTTATCACTGACTTAACCTAAAGAATGATAGAGACTGCAGGTGTTTTCTCACTGTAACATTTAATCAAGTAACTTTTTATTAAGTTCTATATTGTCTATGTGTAAAATAACCTGTCAAAATAAACATGGTTTCCTTTTTTTAATATACGTGTCTTAGTTTGGAAAGGCAGATGTCATGGCGGTCACATTGGCACAATCCTTGGCTCATAATTTAGGCATTTTCTCCGACAAGAAGAAGTCGTTGAACGGTAAGTAGACATTCCTCTTGCAATCCTTCACAGGTAATTCAGATCCCACTGGTACATCTCGAACAGTGGTTGAATGACAATCCCCATAGTCCTGGGCATTTGATGGTTTAGAATCCTGGCTGTCATAATCCAGCCCTGCTAGAGAGTTATTGCCGAGTTTACAGATCGCACTGTGCAGACTAAAAGCCGCGCAGCTTCCCCATTTATTCTATCAAATAAATGAACGAGAATAAAATGATTGCAACAGTCAGGTCTATTCCCTGACAGGTCTATTCACTAAAAGGTGAAACTGGAGAACTTTAGGAGAAGTGAAAATTCTAGCAGGGTTATTCAGAGAGTGGTAAAAAGCAGGAGAATGGCTGGAGAATGGAAAATTCTAGATCAAAATACAGTGGCAAGAAAAAGTATGTGAACCCTTTGGGATTACGTGGAGTTTTGCATGAATTGGTCATAAAATGTGCTCTGATCTTCATCTAAGTCACAACAATTTGAAAAACACAGTCTGCTTAAAATAATACAACACAAACATTATATGTTTTCATGTGTTTATTGAACATAACATGTAAACATTCACAGTGCAGGGTGGAAAAAGTATGTGAACCCCTAGCCTAACGACTTCTCCAAGAGCTAATTGGAGCCAGGAGTGAGCCAACCTTGCGTCCAATCAGTGTGATATTATTGGATGTGTTGCTGAAAGCTGTCCTGCCCTTTACAAACACACAACAGTTTTGGGTTTACTGGTTTCAAGAAGCACTGCCTGATGTGAACCATGCCTCGCAGAAAAGAGCTCTCAGAAGATCTACGATCAAGAATTGTTGACTTGCATGAAGCTGGAAAGGGTTACAAAAGTATCTCCAAAAGCCTTGATGTTCATGTGTCCACGGTAAGACAGACTGTCTACAAATGGAGAAAGTTCAGCACTGTTGCTACTCTCCCTAGGCGTGGTCATCCTGTAAAGATGACTGGAAAAGCACTGCACAGAATGCTTAATGAGGTAAAGAAGAATCCTAGAGTGTCAGCTAAAGACTTACAGAAATCTCTGGCACATGCTAACATTTTTGTTGACACATCTACAATAAGGAAAACATTAAACAAGAATGGAGTACATGGGAGGACACCACGGAGGAAGCCATTGCTGTCCAAAAAGAATATTGCAGCACGTTTGAAGTTTGCAAAAGAGCACCTGGATGTTCCACAGAACTACTGGCAAAATATTCTGTGGACAGATGAAACCAAAATTGAGTTTTTTGGAATAAACACACAACACTATGTGTGGAGAAAAAAAGGCACAGCACACCAACATCAAAACCTCATCCTCACTGTAAAACATGGCAGAGGGAGCATCATGGTTTGGGGCTACTTTGCTGCCTCAGGGCTTGGACGGATTGTTGTCATTGATTGAAAAATGAATTCCAGAGTTTATCAAGACATTTTGCAGGAAAATGTAAGACCATCTGTCCGCCAACTGAAGCTCCGCAGAGGATGGGTGATGCAACAGGACAATGACCCAAAGCATACAAGTAATTCAACAAAAGAATGGCTTCAACAAAACAAAATACGCCTTCTGGAGTGGCCCAGTCAGAGTCCTGACCTCAACCCGATTGAAATGCTGTGGCATGACCTTAAGAGAGCGATTCACACCAGACATCCCAAGAATATTGCTACACTGAAACAGTTTTGTGAAGAGGAGTGGTCCAAAATTACTCCAGATCGTTGTGCAGGTCTGATCTGCAACTACAGGAAACGTTTGGTTGAGGTTATTGCTGCCAAAGGAGGGTCAACCAGTTATTAAGTCCAAAGGTTCACATACTTTTTCCACCCTGCACTGTGAATGTTTACATGTTCTGTTCAATAAAAACATGAAAACATATAATGTTTGTGTTGTATTATTTTAAGCAGACTGTGTTTTTCAAATTGTTGTGACTTAAATGAAGATCAGAGCACATTTTATGACCAATTCATGCAAAACTCCACGTAATCCCAAAGGGTTCACATACTTTTTCTTGCCACTGTAGCCGATTTGGAACGTGAGATGAATGGGAGAATTTTTCTGGTTTCGCTATTTTGACCTATAATTTTCCATTCTCCAGTCATTCTCCTGCTTTTCACCGCTCTCTGAATAACCCTGTAGGTCAAAATAGCCAAACCAGAAAAATTCTCCCATTTATCTCACTTTCCAAATTGGCTATTTTGACCTAGAATTTTCACTTCTCCAAAAGTTCTCCAGAGTTTCATCTTTTAGTGAAAAGACCCTTAAAGGTGAAATTCAGGAGAAGTGAACAATCTAGACCAAATAGCTGATTTCGGAAGAGTGAGATCACGCAGGGCTTGCAGCCCGGCAGCACAACCCTCCATGGAGTCCTATGGACTCCAGGGGGTGATACTCGAGGCGGCGTGGAAGCATTACCGCGAGTAACCCCGAAGGTAGCGCATTATTCCAGGCAAGGGGCTGAAGTGGCGCCTGCTCCAGAATCTCCTGCTAAAATGGGGCGCTACAGAGAAAGCTGCAGGCGCAGGTTTTCCCCGTTAGCATCAACAAGGGAATAGTGCCCATAGTGTATACACTATACTGTAGAAACTACAAGAACCAAAGTACTTGCAAAAAGCAGGATAATAAATCTCCCAGAAAAGGGAATATAATCCCTGGTGTACACTATACAGTCCTGTGCATGTTTGACTAATTGCAGCAAATCCATTAAGTTCCACGGGAGTCTGGGTACATATTCTGCACATATTCTAATATAAACCCTCAAAGGACTTGTACAAATTTTGCATATGGCGAGAGTTTTCATTATCGCATATAATGCCAGAATAAATATGTTGCATATGAGCGGCCATATTCCTCAACAGCTTTCATATTCCGTCATATTCCTGTATTAGGTGAATGCAAGTGTGAAGATATGTGGTCCGGATGCATCATGGGAGATATTGGGTAAGAACAAAGTATCATATCTGATTTACTCTGTCACACAAAAGGATGCATTTCATTGTACACATGTACAGGGCCAGAGCAAGGATTTTTGAGCATTCCGATTCATTTTGCTGTCACTTTTCCCCATCCTTAACCTGCTGGTGCATTTCAAGAAATGTGTGGAGATTGTATGTTATGTGTGGTATGATTGTTTTGTGTACGCAGGGCCGGATTAATAACTAGGCAGAGTAGGCATGTGCCTACAGGCACTTGCCACAAGGAGGTGCCTTGCTCTGTTAAAAAAAAAAAAAAGAGGTTTATTTTTTCTTACAATTTACAATCATTTAGATCAATGTATCTCTGGAGTTCTAAGGGCTAGAGGGACATATGAGGTATCTTTGGAAAGGCCAGATTATGGCCTTTCAAGTGATACCAAATACAACCAGGTTATTTGTATGTAAAAATAAAATAACAAAATATAATTTTTCTCTTTTTTTTCTAATGCAGCACTATTATTCAGCTTACAATTATAAAGTGAACAGTAACGCTGCGCTAACTCATCTTTTCATTTCCCACACTGCCAGTAAGTGTAGAGCTGATGATGCAACACATTGTTTCATCGACATCCTAGACCGTGGCACTGCAGTGAGGAGAGTCACGGGGACTTTGGAACCTGTATCTCTGAATTGTGCACCGCACAAGGTTAAGTGGTGACAGTACTTTGGTATCCAACTACCGTCCAATATCATTGCTCCCTGTAATGTCCAAAATTTTGGAAAAATGCGTCTACACACAATTACGTGATTATTAGCAATATTGGAATTACTTAACCCCAGATCAATCAGGCTTTCGTCCAAATCACTCAACTACAACCGCACTTTTAAAAGTCTGCAATGATAGCCAAACTGGCATGGAACAAGGAAACGTAACTGGAGCCATCTTCCTTGATTTTGCCAAGGCCTTTGACACAGTAGACCATGGCATCTTGTGAAAAAACGTAAAAACTCTGGTATTGGTGATCGCACGCTAACCTGGTTTCGATCATATGTATCTGACCGTTCGCAATATGTGTCCATTTCTGGCAGCTCCTCCCTCCCCCTCCCAGTCACGTGCGGTATACCCCAAGACTCGATTCTCAGCCCCCTGCTATTTACAATATTCATAAATGATCTGCCCAACATCTGCAAAGCCTCAACTTTACACATGTACGCAGATGACACCGTAATCTATACCAGCAAACCAAATCTCCCGCAGCTGGAGGCCGTGCTGCAAGAACAATTCACAGAGGTAGAAAAGTGGATCAAACACAACCAACTTTTTTAAATACTGACAAAACGGTAACGATGCTCTTTGGAACAAAACCTAAACTACATAAATTGCAAAATCCCCATCTATGTGTGGGGACAAAATCAAATGGCACACTGACTACAGTCACTTCTCTCAAATACATTGGCAAGAAAAAGTATGTGAACCCTTTGGGATTACGTGGAGTTTTGCATGAATTGGTCATAAAATGTGCTCTGATCTTCATCTAAGTCACAACAATTTGAAAAACACAGTCTGCTTAAAATAATACAACACAAACATTATATGTTTTCATGTTTTTATTGAACATAACATGTAAACATTCACAGTGCAGGGTGGAAAAAGTATGTGAACCCCTAGCCTAATGACTTCTCCAAGAGCTAATTGGAGCCAGGAGTGAGCCAACCTTGAGTCCAATCAGTGTTATATTATTGGATGTGTTGCTGAAAGCTGTCCTGCCCTTTAAAAACACACACCAGTTTTGGGTTTACTGGTTTCAAGAAGCACTGCCTGATGTGAACCATGCCTCGCAGAAAAGAGCTCTCAGAAGATCTACGATCAAGAATTGTTGACTTGCATGAAGCTGGAAAGGGTTACAAAAGTATCTCCAAAAGCCTTGATGTTCATGTGTCCACGGTAAGACAGACCGTCTACAAATGGAGAAAGTTCAGCACTGTTGCTACTCTCCCTAGGCGTGGTCGTCCTGTAAAGATGACTGCAAGAGCACAGCGCAGAATGCTTAATGAGGTAAAGAAGAATCCTAGAGTGTCAGCTAAAGACTTACAGAAATCTCTGGCACATGCTAACATTTTTGTTGACACATCTACAATAAGGAAAACATTAAACAAGAATGGAGTACATGGGAGGGCACCACGGAGGAAGCCATTGCTGTCCAAAAAGAATATTGCAGCACGTTTGAAGTTGCAAAAAAGCACCTGGATGTTCCACAGCACTACTGGCAAAATATTCTGTGGACAGATGAAACCAAAATTGAGTTGTTTGGAAAAACAAACAACATTATGTGTGGAGAAAAAAAGGCACAGCACACCAACATCAAAACCTCATCCCCACTGTAAAACATGGCGGAGGGAGCATCATGGTTTGGGGCTGCTTTGCTGCCTCAGGGCCTGGACGGATTGTTGTCATTGATGGAAAAATGAATTCCAGAATTTATCAAGACATTTTGCAGGAAAACGTAAGACCATCTGTCCGCCAACTGAAGCTCCGCAGAGGATGGGTGATGCAACAGGACAATGACCCAAAGCATACAAGTAATTCAACAAAAGAATGGCTTCAACAAAACAAAATACGCCTTCTGGAGTGGCCCAGTCAGAGTCCTGACCTCAATCCGATTGAAATGCTGTGGCATGACCTTAAGAGAGCGATTCACACCAGACTTCCCAAGAATATTGCTACACTGAAACAGTTTTATGAAGAGGAGTGGTCCAAAATTACTCCAGATCGTTGTGCAGGTCTGATCTGCAACTACAGGAAACGTTTGGTTGAGGTTATTGCTGCCAAAGGAGGGTCAACCAGTTATTAAGTCCAAAGGTTCACATACTTTTTCTACCCTGCACTGTGAATGTTTACATGTTCTGTTCAATAAAAACATGAAAACATATAATGTTTGTGTTGTATTATTTTAAGCAGACTGTGTTTTTCAAATTGTTGTGACTTAGATGAAGATCAGAGCACATTTTATGACCAATTTATGCAAAACTCCGTGTAATCCCAAAGGGTTCACATACTTTTTCTTGCCACTGTATCTAGGTATGTGGTTAGACCCAAATCTATCCTTTGGCCCCCACATCGAAAAACTTTCATCCAAACTTTACCACAAACTAGGAGCCCTGTACAGAAACAAATCCTGCCTGAGCCCCGCGGTAAGAAAGAAAATTGTACAACAAATGCTTATGCCGGCTATTGAATATGGAGATGTAGTGTATTCAGCAGCCCCGCAAACACACCTTCAGAAACTTACTACATTGTATAACTCCTTCTGCCGCTTTGTGTTACAATGTAACTACATGACCCACCATTGCGACATGTTAAAAGAGCTAAACTGGTCGTCGCTGGAGTCTAAATGTACCCTTCACCTTTCCAACCTGATGTTTAATAGCTTTTCTGGGAAGCTGCCACCCTACCTGAATAGATTGCTTCCCCCAGCAGTTCCCTCATCCTATAACCTCCGATCCAGGACCAGCACCTTACTTGCAATACCACAATACAAAAAGAAAGTGTCTCGATCCTCATTTTCCTACAGAGCACCGCAAATATGGAATAACCTCCCAGACGCCGTCAAATCTTCCCCCAGTCTAAAGTCACTCAAGAGCTCCCTATTCACATACCTCAATAAGGAATGCACCTGTAAACATGTAACATAATGACTATTTCCTACATATTTATTTTCTGTTAATCTTATATTTGTGTTTGTTTTTTTTTTCAATATCTTTCATTGTATTACTTTGTATTTCTGTAACAACTGTAACATTTTAATGTTCTTGAACCCCGGACGTACTTGAAAACGAGAGAAATCTCAATGTATCCTTCCTGGTAAAATCCTTTATAAATAAATAAATAAATAAAGTGAGGTGTCATTGGAAAGGTCAGAGTCTGGTCTTTACAATGATACCAAACATGACCATGTAATGGGTAAAAATTAAAAAAGTAAAGGCAAACTTAATTTTTTCTTCTGTTCTATGGCAGAGGCAATATATGCTTTTACATAGAAAACAAACAATAACGCTGCACTAAGGCAACAGATTCTGCCCATTCTTTTGATTTGAGCGCAGAGAGAAACTGGTTTTCCGTTTATTAAAATGTATTTTGTTTTTTTTAGTTCACCCCTAAACAGTAGTTCGCTCTACATTTCTGTGCCTAAAGGCTCTTGAGATGCAAATTCGGCCCTGTGTGTATGTGTGTCTGTGACTGCATCCTTGGATTGTGGATATGAATGTGATGGAAGTGAGTATGTGGCTGACGGAGTGAGATTGGAGTGAGTATGCGGCTGACGGAGTGAAATTGGAGTGAGTATGTGGCTGACTGAGTGAGATTGGAGGGAGTATGTGGTTGACGGTGTGAGATTGGAGTGAGTATGTGGCTGTCGGAGTGAGATTGGAGTGAGTATGTGGCTGACGGAGTGAGATTGGAGTGAGTATGTGGCTGACTGAGTGAGATTGGAGGGAGTATGTGGCTGACGGAGTGAGATTGGAGTGAGTATGTGCCTGACGGAGTGAGTATGTGGCTGACTGAGTGAGATTGGAGTGAGTATGCGGCTGACGGAGAGAGATTGAAGTGGGTATGTGGCTGACGGAGTGAGATTGGAGTGAGTATGTGGCTGACGGAGTGAGATTGGAGTGAGTATGCGGCTGCCGGAGTGCGATTGGAGTGAATATGTGGCTGACGGAGTGAGATTGGAGTGAGTATGCGGCTGACGGAGAGAGATTGGAGTGAGTATGTGGCTGACGGAGTGAGATTGGAGTGAGTATGTGGCTGACTGAGTGAGATTGGATGGAGTATGCGGCTGACGGAGTGAGATTGGAGTGAGTATGTGGCTGACGGAGTGAGATTGGAGTGAGTATGTGGCTGACTGAGTGAGATTGGATGGAGTATGTGGCTGACGGAGTGAGATTGGAGTGAGTATGTGGCTGACGGAGTGAGATTGGAGTGAGTATGCGGCTGACGGAGTGAGATTGGAGTGAGTATGCGGCTGACGGAGTGAGATTGGAGTGAGTATGCGGCTGCCGGAGTGAGATTGGAGTGAGTATGCGGCTGACGGAGTGAGATTGGAGTGAGTATGTGGCTGACGGAGTGAGATTGGAGTGAGTATGTGGCTGACGGAGTGAGATTGGAGTGAGTATGCGGCTGCCGGAGTGAGATTGGAGTGAGTATGTGGCTGACGGAGTGAAATTGGAGTGAGTATGTGGCTGACGGAGTGAGATTGGAGTGAGTATGCGGCTGATGGAGTGAAATTGGAGTGAGTATGTGGCTGACTGAGTGAGATTGAAGGGAGTATGTGGTTGACGGTGTGAGATTGGAGTGAGTATGTGGCTGTCGGAGTGAGATTGGAGTGAGTATGTGGCTGTCGGAGTGAGATTGGAGTGAGTATGTGGCTGACGGAGTGAGATTGGAGTGAGTATGTGGCTGACTGAGTGAGATTGGAGGGAGTATGTGGCTGACGGAGTGAGATTGGAGTGAGTATGTGGCTGACGGAGTGAGTATGTGGCTGACTGAGTGAGATTGGAGTGAGTATGCGGCTGACGGAGAGAGATTGAAGTGAGTATGTGGCTGACGGAGTGAGATTGGAGTGAGTATGTGGCTGACGGAGTGAGATTGGAGTGAGTATGCGGCTGCCGGAGTGCGATTGGAGTGAATATGTGGCTGATGGAGTGAGATTGGAGTGAGTATGCGGCTGACGGAGAGAGATTGGAGTGAGTATGTGGCTGACGGAGTGAGATTGGAGTGAGTATGTGGCTGACTGAGTGAGATTGGATGGAGTATGCGGCTGACGGAGAGAGATTGGAGTGAGTATGTGGCTGACGGAGTGAGATTGGAGTGAGTATGCGGCTGCCGGAGTGAGATTGGAGTGAGTATGTGGCTGACGGAGTGAGATTGGAGTGAGTATGTGGCTGTCGGAGTGAGATTGGAGTGAGTATGTGGCTGACGGAGTGAGATTGGAGTGAGTATGTGGCTGACTGAGTGAGATTGGAGGGAGTATGTGACTGACGGAGTGAGATTGGAGTGAGTATGTGGCTGACGGAGTGAAATTGGAGTGAGTATGTGGCTGACGGAGTGAGATTGGAGTGAGTATGCGGCTGACGGAGTGAGATTGGAGTGAGTATGCGGCTGACTGAGTGAGATTGGAGGGAGTATGTGGCTGACGGAGTGAGATTGGAGGGAGTATGTGGCTGACGGAGTGAGATTGGAGTGAGTATGCGGCTGACGGAGTGAAATTGGAGTGAGTATGTGGCTGACGGAGTGAAATTGGAGTGAGTATGTGGCTGACTGAGTGAGATTGGAGGGAGTATGTGACTGACGGAGTGAGATTGGAGGGAGTATGTGGCTGACGGAGTGAAATTGGAGTGAGTATGCGGCTGACGGAGTGAGATTGGAGTGAGTATGCGGCTGACGGAGTGAGATTGGAGTGAGTATGTGGCTGACGGAGTGAGATTGGAGGGAGTATGTGGCTGACGGAGTGAGTATGTGGCTGAGTGAGATTGGAGTGAGTATGCGGCTGACGGAGTAAAATTAGAGTGAGTATGTGGCTGACGGAGTGAAATTGGAGTGAGTATGTGGCTGACGGAGTGAGATTGGAGTGAGTATGTGGCTGACGGAGTGAGATTGGAGGGAGTATGTGGCTGACGGAGTGAGATTGGAGTGAGTATGCGGCTGCCGGAGTGAGATTGGAGTGAGTATGTGGCTGACGGAGTGAGATTGGAGTGAGTATGTGGCTGTCGGAGTGAGATTGGAGTGAGTATGTGGCTGACGGAGTGAGATTGGAGTGAGTATGTGGCTGTCGGAGTGAGATTGGAGTGAGTATGTGGCTGTCGGAGTGAGATTGGAGTGAGTATGCGGCTGACGGAGTGAGATTGGAGGGAGTATGCGGCTGACTGAGTGAGATTGGAGGGAGTATGTGGCTGACGGAGTGAGATTGGAGGGAGTATGTGGCTGACGGAGTGAGATTGGAGTGAGTATGCGGCTGACGGAGTGAAATTGGAGTGAGTATGTGGCTGACGGAGTGAAATTGGAGTGAGTATGTGGCTGACTGAGTGAGATTGGAGGGAGTATGTGACTGACGGAGTGAGATTGGAGGAGTATGTGGCTGACGGAGTGAAATTGGAGTGAGTATGCGGCTGACGGAGTGAGATTGGAGTGAGTATGCGGCTGACGGAGTGAGATTGGAGTGAGTATGTGGCTGACGGAGTGAGATTGGAGGGAGTATGTGGTTGACGGAGTGAGTATGTGGCTGAGTGAGATTGGAGTGAGTATGTGGCTGAGTGAGATTGGAGTGAGTATGTGGCTGAGTGAGATTGGAGTGAGTATGCGGCTGACGGAGTAAAATTGGAGTGAGTATGTGGCTGACGGAGTGAAATTGGAGTGAGTATGTGGCTGACGGAGTGAGATTGGAGTGAGTATGTGGCTGACGGAGTGAGATTGGAGGGAGTATGTGGCTGACGGAGTGAGTATGTGGCTGAGTGAGTATGTGGCTGAGTGAGATTGGAGTGAGTATGCGGCTGACGGAGTAAAATTGTAGTGAATACGTGGCTGACGGAGTGAAATTGGAGTGAGTATGTGGCTGACGGAGTGAGATTGGAGGGAGTATGTGGTTGACGGAGTGAGATTGGAGGGAGTATGTGGCTGACGGAGTGAAATTGGAGTGAGTATGTGGCTGACGGAGTGAGATTGGAGTGAGTATGTGGCTGACGGAGTGAAATTGGAGTGAGTATGTGGCTGACGGAGTGAGATTGGAGGGAGTATGTGGCTGACGGAGTGAGATTGGAGGGAGTATGTGGCTGACGGAGTGAAATTGGAGTGAGTATGTGGCTGACGGAGAGAGATTATTATTATTATTATTCTTTATTTATAAAGCGCCAGCATATTCTGCAGCGCTGTACAATAAGCACAGTATAGACAGGGTTACAATACATTGAACAACATTTGACAAACAGTACAGGAGGAGATGAGGGCCCTATTCCCGTAGGAACTCACAATCTGGGAGGGTTGGGGTTGGAAACAGGAGGAGAGGACTGTAAGGTGAGAGTGATTGATGGTTGCGTCAGTGAGTTGGGTGGTAGGCTTCCCTAAATAGGAATGTTTTAAGGGAGCGTTTGAAGGAAGAGAAGTTAGGGGAAAGTCTGACAGTACGAGGGAGAGCGTTCCAGAGAGTGGGGGCTGCGCGTGAGAAATCCTGCAGTCTATCATGGGAAGAGGTGATGCGGGGAGAAGCTAGGCGCAGGTCACTGTTTGACCTTAGAGATTGGAGGGAGTATGTGGCTGACAGAGTGAGATTGGAGTGAGTATGTGGCTGATTAAGGAGTGAGAATGTGAGTGTCTGGCTGGCTTAATGAAATGGGAGTGACAATCATACACTCAAATCTATATGAATATTTCAAGTTTTTTTTTATAGATATAGATTTTAGTAAAACAAATATATATGATAAGTGACAATAATAATATGATTTAATGGCAAACCTATGATTGGACTGCTGAATACAAGCTTTATAGTGTATGGGGTGAATGGGAACTCAGTCCCCTCTGCAAAAATTGTAGTGGAAACTGCATTCCTGTGAGTTCCCTCCTGATTTAACCCCTTCACATCCAGGTGAAAACTAAATTTAGACTGGATTGGGGCTTTACAGAATGATTGGATTGGTGACTGCAGATTCTGCAGCGCTCCACTAGGTGGCGCCAAATTACTATCTGTAAGTGCTATAGCTTTTTTGATGCCTTTATCTTAGCACCTCCTTTCTGTAAAAACATCTCATTTCAAATACTTTAAAGTTGGGATCTTAAACTCTGGCCTTCAGATGTTTCTGAACTACAGCTCCCATGATTCTATGGCAATTTTTTGCATTCAAAAGAATTCTGGGAATTGTAGGTAAACAACATCTGGGGGTTCAGAGTTTGGGATCCCTGCTTAAAAGGTGCTTGCCACACAGCCGATATATACATTTTATTTATTACTTCATGATAAATCATTCATTATTAACAAAGAACCAAGGGCACTGGTTGTGATTACCGGGACAAGCAGGAAAATATGTGGGTCTCTATAACATTCTTCGCGCGAAAACGCATTGACGCGAGGGGAAAAACCCTTTGCGCTGACTGTCAAATTACGACGTTCTCACACAAAATGCGCGTTAACGTCTAACGCGAGTTACCCTGCGCAAGCGAAGGTTTGTGCGTGCATCCCATACTTAACATTGTGAGCGCAAATTCGTTTGTGCGCTGGTACGCGGATGGTATCACAATCGATGTGCAACTTTTTACGAACGACGTTTGCGCGCATAATTTTAACGTCTTTGAAAAGCTGGTGGTAACTGCAAATCTGAACGTTCTGGCCGAAACCAAATGCACCAGCACAAAAAAAAATATATACAGCACAGTATAGTTACACATTCTACACATACCCAAACAATAAAATGGAGAGGTTGTGCGTGTTTTTATTATTGCTGCAGCATATATACTCAGATTGATTTTGACAGGCGCAAAAACTGAATGGGAGACAATTGTGGCTCTTAATTCTGATTGGCTGAATCACCTGAAAAAACAGTCTGCCCACCGATTTCTGCGCACCGATTTCTGCGCTAGTTTTTGCGTGTCTTTTTTACGCACAATATTTTTTGACTGATGAAAAAATGTGCTCGGATCGTAATACCTGCGTTAATTTACGTGCTTTAACGTTTAATGCTGCGCGCAAAAAAAATTGCGCTGCACGTACGAATTTGCGTGGAGAATGTAATAGAGTCCGTGGTGTTTTGATTATTCCTAAAAATCTAAATCTTAAATCTGTTTCTAGGAGCTGCATTTTTACTTAACTAGCTTAAAACCATGAGATGGGAACATGCAAGCTTATAGGTCAGCAGTGCTCAGTTGTATACAGAGATCGGCGGCGGTTCTACAACTTAAAATTTCAGAGGAGCATAAAACCGAATGGTGTGTTTCATTATATGCCACAACTGCCTGTTTAACCCCTTCACTTGCAAGGGATTTTCCAGAAAAGTACTGTCAGGAACCATTGTTTGTTTTTTTTTTTTTTTTGGAAAATCACTTTTAATTGATTACACAGTAAGAAATATTTGGGAATATTCCCAATGTACTCCTTACTGTAATAACCTGGGTAGGTGGATGTTCGCCATCTGCTGGCCAAAATGAGTTAATGCAGTTGTGAGCTCTGAGCAGGATCAGCTGGGGAGACGTCACATTCCCAGCTGGTTTTAAAAAATGTTAGTACCCCAAGGCTGAACCCGATGGACGCATGTCTTTTTTTCAGCCTATGTAACTATGTATGCATCATTCCCAGGGTGCTATAATTTTAGGGACATGTTCTGGAGCCCAAATTCAAACAATATCCCTTTGCATTGCTCCCGTGGAAGGAACACCATATCAACTATACACAATATCAGTGCACCAGGAGGGGCCTTGCAGATCAAGTGTAGATGATCTTGGTACTGAAGAGGTTAAAATGTCTCTCTCACCCCCAATGCCTTCTGCTTTATCTCACTTGTCATAACTTTTCTTCACGCTGCCTTACCCCTAACCTCTTTTCTCTTTACATCTGTACCCGTGTGTTTTCCACATGTCTTCCCTCAGCCCCTATTGCTGCTCTCCCCATCTCTCGTTTTATTCCTATCAGCCCTCCTGCCTTCCTCTCACATCCTAAAGTACATCTCATTATCCTTTTTCAAAACCCTAATGTATTCCCCACTCGCGTGCTAATATCTTTCCCCTATGTCAGAGACGGCAAACCTTGACATCCCAGTTTCCTTTTGTTTTTAACCACATGTCCCATGATGCTTAGTCAAACGTAAGGCTGGCCGAGCATCATCCCTTTCACCCTGTCAACCCTGAACCAGATCATGAGCATCCACAAAGTGTATGCAGGGGTATAAATGGGGACGGACATGGGCAAGATACCCTGATTTAGGGCCCTATCACTTCCTTAACGCTAATGCTAGCGCTCATATAAATGAACGTAGCGATAGGTAAATTGAAGTGATAGCGGGATGCCCGTATCACCTCCCGATCACTAACGGGTTAAAAAATCTGTATTAGCACTTTTTAGCACTAGATTATTGTACTTTGTGTTCCCTATGCTTAACATGGGGAGCGCAAAGAGTAAGCAGAGAGTAACTAGCATTAGGATCACATATTCCTAACGCTAAATACAAAGAGCTGTCACTAACTAGAAAAGTTTGCTACAGCTTAGAGCTTCTGCTGAATCAGTTAGCTGCAGCTGTGAACCCCCCCCCCCACAAAAAAATACTCACCTATCATCCCATGGTGAGAACGACGGCCTGATCCGCTGTTTCTGACTGCTGGGAGCAGAGTGAGACTGGGGAAAAAAGTCCCCAGTCTCCCTCTGCGATCACTCCGCCAACCTGCAGGATCCCGCGAGAGGCGAGATCCTGCTGGTCATGTGACCCAGCAGCAGAAGCCTCCATGGAGTCCTATCGACTCAATGGAAGGGATGCTTTCAACGGTGTGTTAGTGCTGTCACGAGCATCCTAAAAAGCTAGCGGCCACTACTGGGCAGGCTGCTGGACTCCGCACCTGCCCCATAATCCACTGGGAAAACAGGGACACTAAGGGGAGATTTGCGAACGCAAATTTTTCCCCTTAGAGTCCCCCTTTTTAGCTTAGGGCAGGTGATAGGGCCCTTACGGTTTGCCTCGACACATCAGAAGCATCCACAGCCCATACCTTTGTAGCTACAATATACCTATCAATCTTCTATCATTTGTCTGCCTTGGAATTCATTACTTATTGCCCCTAAATAGCTAGTGATCATCTTTTCTGAAAACACAGAGCGAGCTCTGCCCGAAATAATTTCTCATCATCATTTTATTGTTTATCACTTCCAATAAAACAACAATGTATTCCGCACCGTGATACAATGGGCGACCTGATCATCACAAAGAGGCACTCGCCTTTCAAACGTTCTGCATTGTGCAATTAAACTAAAACCTTCATATACGACATCGTATTTAACGATCAAAGAAAAACTGTCCCCCCCCACCCCATAAAACCTCCCTATTAAGGCCAAATAATGGTCTATTAAAATCTACTCGAATCCGTCATTTTCATTCCAGTATTCTGTGCCAGATACACATTTGCAATTAGCCTTTTACTTCCAATCACTGTGGTCGGGGGCTGGCGGCGTTTCTTGGCATGTACTAGTAAATTGAATTAGTTCTTTGCCTCTAATGATAATGATGGGTATTTTGTGAATCATTTGATGCAGACAGGCCGCTCATTAATTGTCTCTTGTAACAATTGTCGTCCGTTCGCTCGGCGCAGCGTCTCCATTGATGTCTAATGGGCATTCTAAAACCCCTTCTCTTTTTCAAAGAATTATTTTATTTTAGCGGGGCGACCTTTTCACATGAAACCATAGCTCGGTCTCTTCACGTTTAGCTTTTCATCGTAGCGTCTAGCGAACGCTCAAAAGAAAGCCAGCAGCATGCGATGCTAAAGGAGGGAATGGATGAAAAGTCTGGAGGACCATATCATGGTGTGTCTTTACATTGAGAGGGAGTCTATTCACTAAACTGTGAGCTGCGTCAGATCGACTACTGTCTGTGCTACAGCGTTTAGGGCCACGTGGAATAAAATATCCAGTTCCCCAAGACAACTTATTAGGGTTGATTTCCAGAACAGTAAAACATAGGAAAGTGGAAACCACATAATCTGGGACAGAGTCCTGGAGGACAGGTTTGGGAAACACTGGTTTAAGGCCTAGGGCAGGGGTCAGCAACCTTGGCTCCCTGATGTTTTGGGAACTACATTTCCCTTGTGGCTCAGTCAGTCTAATGGGTGACTGAGCATCTTGGGAGATGTAGTTCCCAAAGCATCAGGGAGCCAAGGTTGCTGACTCCTGGCCTAGGGTCTGCTGTGTGTAGACCTAAGATTATTTCACCTTTAAAAAAAAAATATATATATATATATATATATATATTTATATGTACTTATTAAGGTTGTGGTGAAGGGCAAAAATATGAGATCAAAAGCCTCTACACTGCAAATTCTAAAGTTTATTATTGCAGTGGCCATTTACACATCGAAGCAATTCAAAGAGCTGCATCACTGAGCTCATGTGTTGCATTCCCCATATGCAGCACAGAACTCTGGGTAAGACATGCAAATGACGTCTGCAATTTCCCATTTTTTTGCATCCTGGGTCTGCTCTCTGCTAAAAAAAAAAGCCATCTAGTACGGCATGGCATTGATTGAAAGGTTTTGTGTGAAAGCAGACTCAGGATGCTTTCTCAGTTGGTAGTTAAGCAATTTATGGCCATATATTGTGAACCAAACTCTCATTGTTTTTTTTTTTAAACAGAGCTTAGGGTTAAAAACCATGTATGAAATCAGCAATGGGTTACCAGCTGTTGAACTCTTGAAAGGGTTAAGAGTTGTCAGAACCTGTAAAGGGTTAAAATATGTTAAAACCTTTATGCTTGAGCTTCTGTTAAAGTCTTTACATGTGTGAATTGGGGTGCTCTCCTTCTGGATTGTTGTGTGTGTGTGCGTGTATATATATAATTTCTCTTCCTTCAATCGCTCCCTTAAAACATTCCTATTTAGGGAAGCCTACCACCCAACTCACTGACACAACCATCAATCACTCTCACCTTACAGTCCTCTCCTCCTGTTTCCAACCCCAACCCTCCTAGATTGTGAGTTCCTACGGGAATAGGGCCCTCATCTCCTCCTGTACTGTTTGTCAAATGTTGTTCAATGTATTGTAACCCTGTCTATACTGTGCCTATTGTACAGCGCTGCAGAATATGCTGGCGCTTTATAAATAAAGAATAATAATAATAATATATATTTATATATGCTTAGAAATGTTAGAAACACATATAAAAATATAAAGCAGTGCAAAAAGATGGGAAGAAACATATTTCACCCTTTTAGAACTTGTGTTTCACTCTATACAGGTTCATTATACTTTATTCAATATCTTTAGGGCCAGGAGTGTTTGAAATTCAGAAATCGTGGGGCATTTTGGAATATTTGCATATAATAAAGAGATATATCAGGGATGGGAGCCAAGTCTAAACACGAGATTCATTTATGTTTCATATACACCACCTTATCCACACAGCCAGAAGGGCATTTTATACAATACTTTAATCGTTTTGTCTCCTGTCACATAAGGTCAGAAGGAAAAAAAAATAATTTTGGTGGCAGCCCTCAAAAAAAAATTAGGATTTTGGAATATTTCAGAATTCCAGATAAGGGATATTCATCCTGAATGTTCAGTGGCCAATAATTCAATCCTGGGAATTTTTATTTTTTTTAATATAGTTGACTATGATTTTTATTTATGTCCCTGCTTTACCTACAGGTATTATCTTCCAAGCAAGTTCTCCTTGTGCAGCATTGAAGAATACCATGAGTTTCTGAACAATGGCGGTGGGACGTGTCTCTTCAATAAGCCGTCTAAGGTATTCTGATGCGCTGTGAACATTTTCCAGCTGGTGTTTTACATTGTAGACTTGTTTAAGCAGAATGACTTTAAACCTGGGATGCTCAACCTTGGCTCTCCTGGGATGCTCAACCTTGGCTCTCCTGATGCTTTTGGAACTGCGTTTCCCCACAAGACTCTTTTGACCAAACAAGTGGCTGAGGATCAAGGGAGATGTAGTTCTGAAACATCTGGAGGGCCAAGGTTGAGCACCACTGCTTTAAACCATGAGTCTGGTTAGTGACCACCACTGGCATGTCTGAGCATCATCTCCTCTTTTTCTATTAGCATGCTTACTTCATTCAGTTATTCTAATGCATCGGACAGCAACCTTGACCCTCCAGATGTTTTTGAACTACATTTCCCACGAGACTCAGCCAATCGAATGAGTGGCTGAGCATCATGGGAGCATTTCCAGAACATCTGGAGAGCCAAGGATGCTCACCCCTGTTCTATTGGCTTGCTCCCCTTCTCATTTTTATTTTGTTTACACCTTTTCTATATATTCACTTTTTGTGAAAGGAATGTGAAGGCTTCACTTTTTACTGATCATTGAAAAAGAAGATATTTTTTTTCCCTGGTTTTTCTCACTAGCTTCTGGACCCTCCGGAGTGCGGCAATGGATTTGTTGAAGCTGGAGAGGAATGTGACTGCGGCTCCATCGCGGTATGTGTCCTTATCCAGTTTAATACACCTTGTAGCATGCAATGACAAACAGAGGAAACTGCCGCAATGTTTCATGAACATCACTGGAAACTGTTTCACGTTTCATGATACATGTTTAAAATATGTGTCAGTTCTCCTGCTACAATTCTGATCCAAATACTGAGGGCTCTATTAAATTCTTCGCGCAAACGTTAACGCGTACGCAAAAACGCATTAATGCGAGGGGAAAAACCCTTTGCGCAGAACATCGTATTACAATGTCCGCGCAAAAAATGCACCTTAACGTCTATCGCGGGTGAACCTGCGCGAACCCTGCGAGAGCATAATGTACGTTGCGCGTCCTATACTTAACATTGTGAGCGCAAATGCGTTTCTGCACTGGTACGAGGATGGTATTACAATCTATGTGCAAATTTTCACAGACAACGTTTGCGCGCATAATTTTAACGTCTTTGAAAAGCTGGTGTTAATGGCAAATCTGAACGTCCTGGCCGAAACTAAATATACCAGCCCAAAAAAAAAATACAGCAAAGTATAGTTACACATGAGAAGTTGTGACTGTTTTTTTTTTTATTGATGCAGCATATATGCGCAGAGTGACTTTGACAGGCGCAAGAACTTAACAGGAGACAATTGTGGTTCTTAATTCAGATTGGCTGAATCGCGTGAAAAAACACAGGCAGGGTTATCCAAAGAGATTCGAATTGCTTGAGAAAGGTAACCGAACGCTGAAAATCAGCATACGGTTACCTTTCCTGGCCATTCGGCTATCCAGAGAGCAGGCAATTCGCCAAATCCTGTCGAATTGCCTGCGCATACGGTGACTGTTCGGTCCCTGTTCGAGGGCAGTGAAATCCCCATGAAAAAGCACTGCTTCGGCTATTCAGAGAACACAAACCAGCAGTGAAAGGTTCCCGAAATGCCCTGCCATTCGGTGGTTTCATTCGGCAAATTTATTCAGGAGAATCCCATAGGCTTCAATGTTAAAAATATTCCCGTTTTAATTCAATATCTAATAAACCGTTCATTATAAAATTCTGCAGCAAAAAGTCTCTTTATTTATAGATTTTTTTGGATACCTTAAGCATTTTTCTGAATTTTTAAAAAAAAAATTAAAAGTCCGATTTTTTTTTTTTTTTTTTTTCAGTTTACTTATTTTTTTTGTAACAGCCCTCTTTATTATCATTCCCTGGACCTCCTGTGAAAATTTCAGACATTTTTGCTCAGTAGTTTCTTTGCAAACAGCGTTTCATTTTCCCAGATTCATACAAATGGTTTTTCTAATTTATTCACTGCCTCCTCTACGTCACAGCTGCTTCGGCTCTGTGTGATTCGGCTCCTGTTCGGCTCCTGTTCGGCTTTTTCGAAGGTTAATCCAGATGTTTTTGCTTGTTTTCAGCCTGCATTCGGTTAGTTTTCGTCAGGTTTGCGGCAGCTTTTCCCTACAATTCGGGGACCCTGTGGTGTTTGCTGAATACACCGCAGGGTCACCGAAATGCAATCAGCAAAAGGAACCGAATTGAAGAGAACGAAAAGTCACCGAACGTGCGGTGACTTTTCGAATCTCTTTGGATAACCCTGAGGGTTATCCAAAGAGATCCGAATTGCTTGAGAAAGGTAACCGAACGCTGAAAATCAGCGTTCGGTTACCTTTCCTGGCCATTCGGCTATCCAGAGAGCAGGCAATTCGCCAAATACTGGCGAATTGCCTGCACATACGGTGCCTGTTCGGTGCCTGTTCGAGGGCAGTGAAATCCCCATGAAAAAGCACTGCTTCGGCTATTCAGAGAACACAAACCAGCAGTGAAAGGTTCCCGAAATGCCCTGCCATTCGGTGGTTTAATTCGGCAAATTTATTCAGGAGAATCCCATAGACTTCAATGTTAAAAATATTCCTGTTTTAATTCAATATCTAATAAACCGTTCATTCTAAAATTCTGCAGCAAAAAGTCTCTTTATTTATAGATTTTTTAGGATACTTTAAGCATTTTTCAGATTTTTTTTTTTTTTTTTTTCAGTTTACTTATTTTTTTTGTAACAGCCCTCTTTATTATCATTCCCTGGACCTCCTGTGAAAATTTCAGACATTTTCGCTCTGTAGTTTCTTTGCAAACAGCGTTTCTTTTTCCCAGATTCATACAAATGGTTTTTCTAATTTATTCACTGCCTCCTCTACGTCACAGCTGCTTCGGCTCTGTGTGATTCGGCTCATGTTCGGCTCCTGTTCGGCTCCTGTTCCTCTTTTTCAAAGGTTAATCCAGATGTTTTTGCTTGTTTTCAGCGTGCATTCGGTTAGTTTTCGACAGGTTTGCGGCAGCTTTTCCCTGCAATTCGGGGACCCTGTGGTGTTTGCTGAATACACCGCAGGGTCACCGAAATGCAATCGGCAAAAGGAACCGAATTGAAGAGAACGAAAAGTCACCGAACGTGCGGTGACTTTTCGAATCTCTTTGGATAACCCTGACAGTCCGCACACCGACTTCTGCGCGCAGCATTAGTGCGCGAGCGTTTTTGCGCGTCTTTTTTTACACGCGTTATTTTTTGACAGATGATAAAATGCTCATGGATTGTAATACCAGCGTTAATTTACACGCGTTAACGTTTAACAATTCGCGCACAAATTAACGCGCTGCGCAAGAGTTTTTTGCGCAAAGAATTTAATAGAGCCCTAAATATTTTAAATAAATTCAAACTTTCACTACAACAAAAATTACAATCCCCGAGTTGCCTGGGTGATTTCAAAGTTGCGTTTTTCTGTACTGCTATATGCAGTATCCTGACCATACCAAGGGCAGACTCCAGCATCATATCGCCTGTACTGACACTGCCTGCGCCGCAGCAAGATGCTCACTGTTACGGTTATCTTTTGGTTGTCGCAGTCCTCTGTTTATTCACTTTTGGAACATCAATTAGTTGATCTGTTATACGAGATTATCTCTGTGTTCATGAGCTGTGACCTAAGCTGATTTTCATGAGTTTCTTTGATTATTGTTTTTCCCTAGGAATGCGCAGCAGAAGGAGGTGCTTGTTGCAAAAAATGTGTATTAACAGAAGGGTCTAAATGTAGTGATGGGCTGTGCTGCTCCGAATGCCAAGTAAGCCAAATCTTATAAATCCTAACAAATACAAATGCCTATAATATTCCCTGGCACCAGAAATTACAGGATGGCTTGAATTCAAAACATGAGCCCCATGTGCAAACTACTGTCAGCTTAACATCTTTTTTTTACAGTATAATTAAGAAAAAGAAAAACAAAACACCTAGCGACTTCTCCTGATTTGTTAAAGGGTCAATCTAGAGTTAAACCAGCTTGGAAAGCTCAGGGGCTAAATATTAACCTCTGCCCAACACCCGACCCCCCTCCTTATTTTAACTCTAGAGTAAGTTTTACACACGACTTAATCTGACGTTGGGTCTCATTCATGCTGGTCTGTGTTTAACAACCGCTGATACTTCCTCTATTTATTTATAAAGTATTTTACCAGGAAGGATACATTGAGAGTTCTCTCGAAATTTCTCTCTAGAATTAAGTTGTCAGTAAACTGGCATAGGATTGGACGCTCACTCGATGGCCAGCCAATCCGATGCCTCTCAAATAAGCATCTATTGGCCAGGAATGCACCATGTACATTCCAGACCTAAACCCCAGAAGGCTGATCCGCTCAATCTGTGTGACAGCTTTACAGGTTGGTACAGGTTCCTTAATCAGCACTAAAATGGGGACACTAACGGGGAAACCTGCGCCAGCAGGTTTCTCCATAGTGTCCTTATTTTAGCACCATATACCGTGGCAGGCGCTAATTCAGCAACCTGCTCCGGAATGCAGAGATACCCTGGGGGATACTCACGGTAGCACTTCTACGCCACTGCGAGTATCACCTCCTGGAGTCCACAGGACTAAGCTGCTGGGCCGCGAACCCTGCAAGATCTCGCTCTTGTGAGATCGCGCAGGGCCGCCTAGTGATCACAGAGGGAGACTAGGGACTTTTTGTTTTCCAGTCTCACTCTGCTCCTGGCAGCCAGAAGAAGCAGACCTGGCCACCGCGGGATAAAAGGTGAGTATCTGAATTATTGGGGGGGGGGGGATTTAAGCTGGTGTTAACTGATTTTGCAAAAGCGGAATCCGTCAGCGCTGCATTTTAGGTTTGCGCATCGGTGTGGTAATTAGCACTAGCACTTTGTAATACCTTACTTATCCTAACGCTGATTACTAAATGCTCTCCACATGTTAAGCATAGGATGCGCAAAGTACAGTAAACTCGCGCAAGCTAGCATAATCACCGATGTGCAAACTGATTTCTCACAGGTTTAGCGTTAGGAAAGTAAAATGGGAAGCAGCGTTAACGTCACTTATCCTGACGTTAACGCTTACTCACCCGAACGCTACAGTTAGCATTCACTAGGGAATAGAGCCCTAAGTCAACCAACAGGAACCCTTTCAGGGAATGGGGAGTGGGCATATTCAGCCACGCGTGCCCATACTGTAGATAAATGGTTAGTAGGTAGGTTTAGCTCTGCTTGCATTTATGTGGGATCCGGCATATAATGCAGATTTAGACGTAATGACACAGCACAGACATTTGCTATAATACACAACATGGCTATTGTGCCTTGTATATACTTTTTCATTTCTGCTTCTTGTTAACTAGATAGTGATTTACTTTTTTCATGGCATTAATGAGGATAACATTTTTAATATCTTTTGTAGTTCAGTCCAAGTGAAATTGTTTGCAGAGAAACCGTAAATGACTGTGACATTCCAGAAAACTGCACAGGAAATTCAAGCCAGGTAAAGTGACAGTCTCACACTGAAATGTGCAACCTCTGCTGAAGATCCAGCAAACTGTAACGCAACACATACATTACTTTTTTATTATTGCTTTGCCTTCTTTATAGAGTCAGTGTTGAAAATGGAAGTGAGTGTTGTGATGGTAGTCACTTGAGACTTGGGGTACATGGACCTAAAATATGGGTAGACCTGATGGGTTATATTGGTTTCCAGCCCTCTCTTATATTAAAGTCACCCTGTACCTACAATTCTAGGTGTGGGGTGTTTGTGTTTTCTGTGCCCTATTCCCTATTGACGGTGTTGTATTATATTATGTTAGATATAACCTGGGCTAAGTGTAGCAGGGAGTGGGACATCATAAGAAAAGCAGAAAGGATTCATTGTAATTGCATAATGTGGGCCCCAAGCAGAGATTCTTTTGTGTGGGGCAAAATGTCTTGAAAAGATAATGAATAATTATGTTTGGAAAATATGACATATTGGTATTAATGAGTGCATTGTTCTTTCAGTGTCCACAGAATGTACATAAACTGGATGGCTACCAGTGTGACAATCAGCAGGTAAGACAGTGTCTCATTATATCAACTGAAACATCGTTAAAGATCAATAATAATAATATAATTATATTATGAATAAAGTAAAAACATGCGGATCTATTGCCATTAAGAAATACTGTAAATCTATTCTGTCTGAGCTTTTGGAAATGATATGTTAGATTTGAAAATTACTCCTAATTTGGGACTCTTCTCTTTTTCTCAGGGAAATCCTTAATAAAGTGTAACTGGGTCTAGGCTTCAATGATAGACAGATGGGCATTTATTTATTTAAAAAGTATTTTACCAGGAAGGATACATTGAGATTTCTCTTCACTTGTTGTTCTTTAATGTTGCAATATGCTTTTTGGTGGTGGGGAATAAAGTGACCTTTATTAATCTACGGCCCCAAGGTTTCCCTCCTTGCTGGAACTGAGTTAAGTACATACAGTTGTGTTCAAATATATTCAACCCCCAATGCTGTAAAGGGTTTTAGGGAATTTAGTGTACATTTGTAATTGTATTCAGAATGAAATCCTACAAGGACTTTTTAAAGAACCATATGCAACTAAAATGACATCAATTGGTTTTGTAATACAGTAGTAAATGTTTCTTTTGTGAATTCTTCATTGACACAATTATTCAACCCCTTAAAGACTACCACTCTGAAGAACAGAGGTTCATTCAAGTGTTTTCAATCAGGTATTGAAAACACCTGTGGATGTCACGGAGCAGCAATAAAGCATAATAAGCACCAATTAGGCAGCTTTAAAATGACTGTGATACTCAGCTCCTTCTAGACATTTACTGGTGTGGTTACAAACATGGTGAAGTCAAGAGAATGGTCCAGGAAGACAAGAGAAGAGGTGATTACTCTTCACAGGAACGGCAATGGCTATAAGAAGATTGCAAAGATGTTAAACATACCAAGAGAGACCATAGGAAGCATCATTCGCAAATTCAAGGCAAAGGGCACTGTTGAAACGCTACCTGGTCGTGGCAGAAAGAAGATGCTGACTTTGACTGCTGTGCGCTACCTGAAGCGTAGAGTGGAGAAAAGTCCCCGTGTGACTGCTGAGGAACTGAGAAAATATTTGTCAGATGTGGGTACTGAAGTTTCAGCTCAGACAATACGGTGCACACTGCGTAATGAAGGCCTCCATGCCAGAACTCCCAGGCGCACCCCCTTGCTGTCTCCAAAGAATAAGAAGAGTCGACTGCAGTATGCCAAAAGTCATGTGGACAAACCACAGAAGTTTTGGGATAGTGTTCTGTGGACTGATGAAACAAAATTAGAACTGTTTGGGCCCATGGATCAACACTATGTTTGGAGGAGGAAGAACAAGGCCTATGAAGAAAAGAACACCTTGCCTACTGTGAAGCATGGCGGGGGGTCAATCATGCTTTGGGGCTGTTTTGCTTCTGCAGGTACAGGGAAGCTTCAGCGTGTGCAAGGTACCATGAATTCTCTTCAGTACCAGGAGATATTGGATGACAATGTGATGCAGTCCGTCACAAACCTGAGGCTTGGGAGACGTTGGACCTTTCAACAGGACAATGATCCCAAGCATACCTCCAAGTCCACTAGAGCATGGTTGCAGATTAAAGGCTGGAACATTTTGGAGTGGCCATCGCAGTCACCTGACTTAAATCCGATTGAGAACCTCTGGTGGGACTTAAAGAAAGCAGTTGCAGTGCGCAAGCCTAAGAATGTGACTGAACTGGAGGCTTTTGCCCATGACGAATGGGCGAAGATAACCGTAGATCGCTGCAAGACACTTGTGTCAAGCTATGCTTCACGTTTAAAAGCTGTTATAACTGTAAAAGGATGTTGTACTAAGTACTAAGATTGAATGTCAGTTGGGGGTTGAATAAAACTGATAATGATGTGAGCACAGAAAAGACATTTGTGGTTATTTCATTATAAATGTTATGTTATATTTGTCTGACCTACACGTGCCTCTTTGATTTAATTGTAAGCAAGATGACTGAATGATGAAAATCAATGTCAAACTGACCAAAACACTCAATTTCAGTGGGGGTTGAATAATTTTGAACACAACTGTACATAAATAATGTCTTACATACCCTTTCGCTGCTGAGGACATGTGGGGAACGTCCTCATTGACTCCTAAGGAAAGATAGGGGTGGAGATAGGGGGTTCCTTTGAACCCCAATATCTCCCGACTGTTGGCAGCGAGCATGGCCTTTCCAATGATACCAAATATGACCATGTTTAAAATAAATTTAAAGAAAAATAATAATAAAAAAAAGAAAAACATGTTTTTTTAAGACGTGAAATGGCTCAGCAGTGAAGGGGTTAAACAATGGCATCTATGAGAGATATTTATAATCAAAGATATAGTAATGGTATAATGAGATATAACATGAAAATCTGTTTTTGGTCTTTTTAAATGACACGTTGAATTTAATCTAGTTAGGGATCTCTGGTATTTAGAAGAATCACCATTAGCAAAGTAAGTACAGGTGCATTTCTGATGCCCCCCCCCAAATGTTTTTATTAATGAATCAGGCACATATACAAAAAACAAGTACAATACCGATAGAAAACATGACCGGAACACTATCGGAATACCAATACAAGTATTGCGCTACAATTGACAAAACATACAGGGTTATTCAAAGAGATTCGAATTGCTTGAGAAAGGTAACTGAACGCTGAAAATCAGCGTTCGGTTACCTTTCTTGGCCATTCGGTTATCCAGAGAGCAGGCAATTCGCCAAATCCTACCGAATTGCCTGCACATACGGTGCCTGTTCGGTGCCTGTTCGAGGGCAGTGAAATCCCCATGAAAAAGCACTGCTTCGGCTATTCAGAGAACACAAACCAGCAGTGAAAGGTTCCCCTAATGCCCTGCCATTCGGTGGTTTCATGCGACAAATTTATTCAGGAGAATCCCATAGGCTTCAATGTTAAAAATATTCCCGTTTTAATTCAATATCTAATAAACCATTCATTATAAAATTCTGCAGTAAGGAGTCTCTTTATTTATCGATTTTTTAGGATACTTTAAGCATTTTTCTTAAATTTTTTTTTAAAAGTCCGATTTTTTTTTTTTGATTTTTTTTTTTAAGTTTACTTATTTTTTTTCTGTAACAGCCCTTTTTATTATCATTCCCTGGACCTCATATGTAAATTTCAGACATTTTCGCTCAGTAGTTTCTTTGCAAACAGCGTTTCATTTTCAAACATTCACACAAACTGTTTTGCTAATTTATTCACTGTCTCCTCTGCGTCTCAGCTGCTTCGCTTCCTGTGATCGGCTCCGGCTCGGGTTTTTCGACGGGTTAATCCAGATGTTTTTGGGGGTTTTCGTTGTGCATTCGGTGGGTTTTGCAGTTTGTTTTCGTCGGGTTTGCGGCAGCTTTTCCCTGCAATTTGGGGGCCCTGTGGTGCTTGCCGAATACACCGCAGGGTCACCGAAATGGGATCGGCAAAAGGAACCGAATTGAAGAGAACGAAAAGTCACCGAATGTGCGGTGACTTTTCGAATCTCTTTGAATTACCCTGATAGTGTTCTACACTCAGACCACTTTGCATAGGGGGATGGACGGCTATCTCATAGTCCTTTTTAAGTGTTTTGAGAATCAAGGAATGGGCAAGGTGTGTGTGTGTGTGTGTACAAAATATGATCTGCTACACCGACAGTTTATTAAAGAAAATCTATTTATTTAAATGACAAATGTTTCAGTTCTCACAAACTTTTTTTAATTTTTTTTTCGTGAAAGCTGAACCCTTTTCACCATTTCAATAAATTATTTTTCTTTAATAAACTATCGGTGTAGCGGATCATATTTTGGCATGTTTATATATTTATTATTGTACAGTTTCTGTTTAATATAAAGTCAGATTATCTTGACATTGTAACAATTGATAGACAGTTGCTACATTGAATTAATTTTTGCAGGAGCCTGGTGTGTGACCTTCGAATATCTATGATAGCGCTAGGGTTGCCAGATTGGACAGGTTTTCCTGGACTCATATTACTATTTCAACCAGAGGGAAAGCACAGCGAAGCTGGTGCCCTGCAATACGCATAATTCATATGCCTCAGGACTAGGGAAATGAATTAAAGCAGGTGACACGGGATTCCTCTGAATTCTTACCTGCAGCATTTGAATTCCACCGACTGCTGGGGTGGATTTTTCATGCACTGCTCATCAGCATAAATAAATTATATGTATCCATGAAAACCTGGAGGATCTGGCAACCCTAGATGACACATCCACAAAGCAGATATTTATTATTTTACGGTCACGTTTATTGTAGCTTTAAAGGTGTCTAGTTACTGCTATACCACAATTGGTGTCTATGATCGCACTCTCAGAGCAGGGAGCATTCCTAGTCATTTTCTTTCAGATGTTATTCAGCGTCTTTCTATTAAACCCCGTATGCGTGATATCTGCTTCTATAATTAGTGTTTTTCTGGTTTCAAAGGCATTTTTAATCAGCTTAATGTCAATGTGTAATTGCTTCAGGATGGTTTGGAAGTCATTATGTTCACATAGAGGGAATCTACATCTCCCATTCTTTATCTTTGTGTTTTTTTTGTCCATATATCAGGGTCTTTGCTTTGGAGGTAGATGTAAAACCAGAGACAGACAGTGCAAGTATGTCTGGGGAGAGAGTAAGTACTATCAGCTTCTCTGACGGTTCATTGATCGCGGAGTGTGATTAATTGAAAAAGAATGACCTTGACAGGGCATAAATTATGATAAAGAGAAGCATTTTGAGAATGTGTTCCTGATCTGATGATTCCTGATCTGATGATTCCTGATCTGATGATTCCTGGTAGAGGTTCATGAGGACAGGTTTGGGTCACACTGTTTTAGTTTGTTGAAGTGCTGGGTTCCTTTAATCTTTAACAAAATGTTTAATAGCTTCTGATTCTGTATGCAATGCCAGATAATATCAAGCACCCTGGTTCATCCCAAAAAAAGTATTGCTGCTATCATCTAAACAAAATATCCTAAATTACTTGAGAGCAAATTTTTACAAGACATAATTAAACCGTGCACACTTCCGATCGCACTAATCAATAAAATCTGCCGGCACTATTCCAGGGGAACCTTGAAGTCGTGAGCTTGCGGGAGCCATGAACCGTTAACTATTACCGACTCGAGTGAGCTTCTATGTTTATGGCTAAACTCATAATAATTGTGACCTGCCAACTGTGGCATTGCAAGATGCCGCTCTTGGCGTCCCCTGGAATTCAGAGGACTCCATGGATACCGGAAACAGCCCCCCATGTGGTCGCATGTATGCAATCTCATAGAGCCGGCGGTTGGACATTGGGAACTATTTGTTCTCTGTGTCCTTCTGCTTATAGTGTCGTCATTTTTGAGCGTTAAGTGATTTTACTAAAGATTCTTGCAGCGGGTAATTATTATAAGCAAGAACAACGGCTACCCGGACATTACAGCTTCCTACGCAAAGTAAAGGAAGGGTTCATTTACAGAAACCTGACACAACAGCCGAGCCTTAAGTGATGCCTGCAGTCTGGCTCAAATGGGACACACGTCATTATGATTAACAAGTGGGACCATTACTCAATAGCTCACTCGTTCATGATAATAACTTGGTTGGAAACGTTCCTTGCATTTCCGTGCGTCCCATAAGCACGTGTCACACATTTCATAAGTGTGTGCAGACACAAAACATTTATTAATTACAAGCTTGAACGTACCTACTTTATTATTATTAAATATTAAGCTATATTTTAAAAGTATAAGCTTAAAAATTAACTGCAAAATCTAATCATTATGCATATGCAAAGATACACTACTGTTTTGCTGGCTTTAAACATAGATGGTCCATTCAAAATGTATCTGTGGTCATTCACCTATCTCTGTTGTTTACCATTGTTTCAACCACAATAAACGTCCGCGATCCAGAAGGGATAGTCAAACCATGGCAGGAGAAAATTCATTGAGGCTTCACCTGCCGCTGTTTGAATTTCCCTCTCTGGTTCGCAGACGTTTTATCGTGTTTGCAACAACATCGATTAGTGAATAAAGTAGAGATCTAAATGTGGGTGAAGCGGGACAAATCCACCTGTCATCATGGTGTGTCTCGGTCCACCGGCACATCCTTTGGAGCTCGATTCGGAATGGATTTGTATTTTTTTGGGGGAAACTCTAGTTTTTGGGTTAAAGCTGCTTGTATATACTTTAAAGGACAGCCACAGTATTAATAGATCATTAAAATAATTAGACCGTAGTTTTAGATAACCAATTATGTCATTTATACTGCCTGGTGACTTTTGTTGTTTGACTCTTCTTCTTTTTGCTTTGATTTCAGAGGTGGCGTCTGCAGACAAGTATTGCTATGAAAAGCTTAACATTGAAGGAACGGAAAAAGGAAACTGTGGCAAAAATAAAGACACCTGGATTCAGTGTAACAAACCGTAAGATAATACAAGGATATGATCTTCTTGATAACATAGACATGGACATCACTGCAGTGCAACGTGGGAAATGTATAAAAGTTACAATATGTGGGGATGTGAGGCATCTTCAGACAAATCAAGAATGTAAATAAAGGCATTAGCTAAGTATAGTATTCTATAGTATAATATAAATAAATACATATGTACAGTATATACTAATATAAAGCTACAACCATAATATAAAAGAGACGAAGACAGTGCTTGACTGACTTATTACATGGAATTATGTTGTATGAAATCTGGTCAGGGCATAATCTGTCTGCGAAAGACTGGACTTTACTGGAAGCTTGGTCTTGGTGTTTTACCATAAAGACCCCATGAAGGTAATTCCCTGTGCCTCCTTTTGCAGAGATGTATTGTGCGGATATCTCCAGTGCACCAACATTTCAAGCATCCCCAGGCTGGGTGAGCTGGATGGAGAAATTACAACATCAACTGTCTCGAGAAATCAAGTGGATTACTACAATTGCAGGTAATCCATGTCAGGGTTTAAGAGCAACGACTGTTTAGGTTGTTAGTTTCTTAAAAAAACAGCTGCCCCCCCACAAATATTTTAGGCATTTTGGTTTACAAAGCCTTGTGGTGGTAGGGGCAATGTGAATTAAGAGCTCAGTTCCCTTTGATCCATTTTCTACAGCAAATTTGTTGGAGAATGGCTCCAGAGCGAGCCGAAACATCGGTCCTCTTTTAATATGATATAAATAAACTTTATTATTTTTTTTTTTTGAGTGCAGACACTTTTTTGTATATATATGTGTATATATATATATATCCACTCGGGATACTTGGTTTCAGCCAAACAACCCAGTGCTCTAGGGAATAAACAGCCGCAGACTTGAAGTTGTGCAGATGAGAGGTCTTTTAATTCCATCTTGAACAAACGCCACACTGGCTTTGAATCACTATTGCAGGTGATTAAACACCGTGGCGTCACTAGGGTTGGTGTCACCCGGTGCGGTAACTTATGGTGTCACCCCCCCCCCCCGAGTTTTACGGATTTTTTTTTTAACTACTCTTACTCCTAAATCAGTACTCCCATATAACACTGAATGCTCATACACACAGCGCACATTACTGTGAGGTTTTTTTTTTTTAACATATTCAAGTTTATTTTGAATTACAGGTATTACAAGGAAGATTTGCAGTGGTGCATAACAGTAGCATGTGTAACAATACCTTTTGCGATATACAATATACAACAAAGTAAATAAAAAGAAAAAGGGGAAAAGGGAGAGGAACGGCAGAGCGAGTCAGATGGCATAAGGTATACGTAAATATAAATATAAATATAAAGATAAGTATAAATACAGGCGATCAGTGGACGTTCCACCGACCGACAACCTGAATCACTATCGAACTATGGATTGCGGCGAGAGTGTGGCAATACATCGGTCAACCAATAGAACCATTTACGAGTATATATCTCATATCGATCGGCTGCTCGGGATGCCATCTCGTCAACACCACGGATGAATTCCACTTCATCTAGCCACGTAGCAACAGGAGGTGTAACAGCCTGTCTCCAAAACTTGGGAATGGTCAGTCTGGCCGCGTGTATCAGGCAGGGCATGACCGACTTTTTATAAGCCGAGATGGTGATGGATGTGTGGTGTAGAAGGTACAGTTCTGGAAGAAAAGGTGGGTGTGGTTCCACCACCATACATATATAGGCGTGTACACGAGACCAGAACGGCTGAATCAGAGGGCATGACCACCAGATGTGCAAATGGTCAGCGCCGGGCGCCTGGCAGCGCCAGCACAAACCACCACCCCCTCCCAAAATGTGTCGCAACCTATCTGGTGTACGGTACCAGCGGTACATGATCTTATAGTTCACCTCCTGGATCCTAGTGGAAGGGGTGCAACAGTGCGCTAGTTCATATATCTTAAGCCATTCAGCATCCGTCAGAGCAATCTGAAGGGACGATTCCCATTTAGTACGGAAAAGAGTGGGGGGGGGTATGTAGTGTCTGCAACATGCTATAAAGGAGGGATATACTGTGTGCGGGGGTCGTGCCCCGTTTAATTATAATTTCAAAGGTGGTTGTTTGTCTGCAGTAAGCCTCCAGCGGTGCAAGTGAGCATAAGTAGTGTATTAGGCGATGCAAATGGAATTTAGCAAGGAAGCCCATAGGCTGAAGGTATGGCAGTTGTGCAGCTTCTACCCTGTGCCCATCCACAACAAAATGGCCCGGTAGGGGGGAAGGTGGGCCATCTAGAGGAGCAGTGGGCATCAGATGTCTGGAAAATACCGGTAAGTGTTGCAAAGGCATTAATGGCGATGGGAAGGGAGCTATGTTAGTTTGAGACTGCAACGTTCGCCAGACGCGTAGTGTAGCGCGTGTGGTGAAGAGAGTAGTAGGGGGCAGGGGAATCGCGCGCGGTGGTACCCATGGCATGGAAGCCAAAGCAGGGCCGGCGAAGTGTTTCTCAACCCCCACCCAAGCTTTAGGCGTTGACGTAGTTCCCCATTCCACTATCCGCTGTAGGTGTGAAGCTTGATAATACCGCTGAACATGCGGCACAGACATGCCTCCTGCGGAGCGCGGGGTAGTGAGTAATCCAAGTTTGACCCGTGGTGGGCGGCCGTTCCAGACGTATGTCCGAAGCAGGCCATCCATGGTGCTAAAGAAAGACCTAGGTAAGGTAATGGGAATCGTCTGAAAGAGATACAGAATCTTAGGAAGGATAGACATCTTGATAGCGTTGATACGCCCGAACCAAGTTATGTGTGAGAGATCCCATGAGCGAAGGTCGCTCTCCACAGACCGCAACAATGGCCCATAATTATCCGTATAGAGATCCCCCGGGTTCCCAGACAAGTATGTTCCCAAATATTTTAAAGGACCTTGGCACCATCTGAAGGGGAATGCGCTTTGCAGGCTATTCGCCAGCGTAGCCGGGACCGAGATTGGAAGAATCTCTGATTTGTCCATGTTCAATTTTAAGTTGCTGAGAGCGCCGTAATCTGCAAATAACCGCAGAAGATTAGGGAGAGTGATAAGCGGTGAGCGGATAAAAAATAATAAGTCATCAGCGTATGCCGCTAGACGATGCTCTGAGGCCCCGATCTCCAGCCCCGTGATGTCCGGAGCGCTGCGTACTGCCTGTAGAAATGGTTCCAGGGATAATGCGAACAAGAGGGGAGATAAAGGACACCCCTGTCTAGTCCCATTGGCTACGGGGAAGGCGTCAGAGAGAACCCCGTTAATATTAACGCGTGCGCAAGGATTGGTGTATAGGGCACGAATCCACATCAACATATGATCCCCGAATCCCATATGAGTTAATGTGCGGAACAGAAAATCCCATCTGACCCTGTCGAAAGCCTTGTCGCAGTCCGTGGAGAGCAACAAGAGTGGGTCAGCAGGTGAGTGAGAAGCACCCTGGATTAAATTAATTGCCCTTACTGTGCTATCCCGAGCCTCCCTCCCAGGAATGAATCCAGTCTGGTCAAGATGTACCAAACCGGGGACATACGGTTTGAGACGTGTAGCTAAAATTTTTGCAAATAGTTTGATGTCTTGATTAAGTAAGGAGATGGGTCTGTAATTACTGCAATAGTCAGGATCCCTACCCGGTTTTGGGAGCAGGGTGATAGTGGCGGTCAATGTGGCAGGGTGTAGGCGATGGCCATGAGTCAATGAATTAAATGAAGAAAGCCAATAAGGCTGCAGGACATGCATAAGTTTTTTATAATAGGACAAAGAGAACCCATCTGGGCCAGGCGCCTTGCCCGAGGGGGTCTCCTTAACAGCTGTGAGAAGCTCCTCCTCAGAGATTGGGGACTCTAAGAGGCGCCTACCAGTCAGTGGTAATTTGCATTTTATATGTAATCGTAAATAATTTTCAATTTTCTGTGATAGTGGTGCATTAATGGAGGTATTGGCGTCCAGATTGTAAAGGGAACGGAAGTGATCACGAAAAACGCTTAACATGGCAGTTGGTAGTGTGACCTTCGTACCCGACTTGTCTATGATACGTGAGATGTATGAGGCGCTACGCTTTTTACGTAAGGCCCTCGCGAGTAACCTGCCGCACTTGTTACCATGTTCAAAGAACAATTTTTTAACATAAAGAAAGGATTTCTGTGCCTTAATGTCCAACAAAGAGTTTAGGTCCGCCCTAAGCGCAGTAAGTTGTGCGTAAATCTCCTCAGATTGGCATGATTTATGTGCTGTCTCCAGTGAGCGTATCTGCTGGATCAAGTCATTCTGACGCTGGGCGCGTTCCCTCTTAAGGCGGGCACCCTGTTTAATTAGATAACCTCTGGCTGAAGCCTTGTGAGCCTCCCAAAGGAGCGGGGGGGTAACATCGGGGGTATCATTCTCACTAAAATACCTAGCAACCTCTGCCTCTAGGCCCGCGAGTACTACTGCATCCTGTAGCAGCGTATCGTTCAGCCTCCAGTGTGAAGCCTTTGGACGATACAAAGAGGATCGGAGCTCCACGTCTACCGGGCAGTGATCCGACCATGTCTGGCTTCCAATCCTAGCGGACTGGAGGAGGTGTGATTGCGCAAAGGGTAGTAAAATAAGATCAATACGGGAATATGACTTATGTAAGGCACTATGGTGCGTATAATCCCTGGAAGTAGGGTGGAGAGCCCTCCAACAATCGGTCAAACACAAATCCAGTAAGGCCAGCCGAGTGGATCGTATAACAGTGAGCGGGACGCTAGACGTCCCACGGGACGTGTCCAGTTTGGGGTCCAGAGGAAGATTGAAGTCCCCGCCCACCACCAAAATACCCCCTTGGAAGTTAGCCACTTTATTCATGATGGACCTAAGAGCCCTGTGTTGTCCGCGATTAGGGAGGTAAAGAGAAACAAAGGTGTAGAGTTGATCCCCAACATGGCCTTTCACCATAACATATCTGCCGTCCTCATCTAATGCGCAATCGAGCAGTTGAAACGGGACATGCTTAGCAAAAAGGATGGCAGTGCCCCTAATCTTGCCGGTTGTGCAATTACTGAAAAAGCCCAAGGGATAAGATGGGTTTTTAAATGATGGAGCGTGTGTGCTTGAGAAATGGGTCTCCTGTATGAGAGCCACGGATACCTGCGCTTTAGTGAAATCGCGCAAAGCGATATGTCTCTTTGTCGGGACATTAAGGCCCCCAGCATTAATGGATCGTATTAACAATGGTCTAGGACAGAAAGACATATTGAGACCAACGCGGAGAAAAACAATGCCGTATTTGGGAAAAGGAGAGGATAGGAAAAGGGAAAATAAAACTTAACTTAACCAATATATAAAACCAAAAACAGAAGATCAAATAGATCACAATGGGTGAACACCCCAGGCAGGGGAGGTTCCAACGCGACGCCTGTGGCGACGCAGGTGGGTTCCCCACCTAGACTACTCCAGCCGGAGTGGGCGAAATCCCAGGGGAGCGAGTCCCGGAGTGACGAACAGTACACGTAAATGGAGTGTAAAAAGCTATCGAACCAAAACGGTCCCCGCACATCTCGTCGTTGAACATAGACGTGCAGCCAGGGCAGCAAAACATGTCCAAAAAAGAAGAAGAACAGCAACAAACGGACTCCGGGAACCGGAGGACCCTGTCTACTCCGCGACCAGACGTCCAAAAAGGTGGGGCGCAGCACAACCCGGAGGCATTCTACGCGTCGTCCGGATTCAAGGTGATTAACAGCTGAGATGAACGAGTCAAATGAAGAACCGCTGACGTCAAAGTCACGTAAAAACATGTTAAGACGTTGGCTCAGGTATCTTGTGAGCTGTAAGGAGGAAGGTTATCATCACGGGAGGACTGTCGTACAGGGCGACGGGGGCGCCTGAGGGGACGCTGAGGTCTTGGCAGGTCCGCTGTATAGAACTGGATCGGGTCCGGCCAGGCCGGAATGATATCAGGCGGTAGTTCCAGCAAGGTCAAGAAATTAGGCAGTTCCTCATTATTGCGCACTGTGACGGGGCCATGTGGGGTGCGAACTTGAATACCCGAGGGGTAGAGCCATCTATATTGTAGGCCCCCCCGTTGCAGTGCTGCGGTGAGAGGTCGTAGGACACGTCTAGTGTGTAGGGTGAGCTGAGATATATCCTGGTACAGTTCAACTTTCGAGCCCTCGAAGCGTATCGCCGTTTTACCCCGCGCCTGTTCCATAATTCGTTCTTTCATGCCGAAGCGCGTTATACAGCAAATTATATCTCGTGGGGGGGCTCCAGGGGGACCCTTAGGCCTGAGCGCCCTGTGCCATCTCTCCATCTCTATCGGCGCTTCATGGGCATTGTGCAACAGCATATTGAAAAGGCGAGTCAGCATGCAGCGGAGCTCCTCAGGGTCCTGCTCAGATTCAGGCAGGCCCCGCACCCTAATATTATGGCGTCTGCCTCTATTTTCTAGATCCTCAACCTGTCGCGTAAGGGCATGGAACAGGTGGTGATGCAGTGACAATTGCGTGGAGTGCGCCTGTAAAGTGGATTTTTGGGCCTGCTGCCCCTCCTCCACCACCACGAGGCGCTGCGTGAGGCCCTGCAAATCCTGGCGTACCTGCTGAATCTCTCCTGAGAGAGAGAGGCGAAGGTCTTTGGCCACCACGTTCAAATCCTCCCTGGTAGGCAGTGAGCGGAGCAGTTGAGTAAGATCCGGCGGCTGATCCCAGCCAGAGCCGGAGGAGGCCGGGGAGCATGGCGCCGCCGATGGAGATGCGGCCGCCATCTTGGATTTTTCCGGCGCCGCTGGTGTGCCGCTTTGCGGCTGAAAAAAGTCCCTGATACCGGGCTGAGGTGGGCTGGGGCAGGCCTCTGAGGGTCCCGGAGTCTGGGGCTGTCGTCTGCTCTTGCCCATGGTGCAGGCTAATGATGCGGTGCCCGTGGTAAACGAGGTCGGTGCGGGAGCCGAGCTAACACGCGGCCATTCGGCTCCGAGTCCAGGACACGCCCCCTACTGTGAGGTTTATTGCTGTGGAGCTCTCTCATATGCTCACACAAATTTTTGCCAACTGCCAGCAAGTAGGGTGCCTGTTCGAAGGCAGTGAAAGCACACATGGATATATATTGCCCCCAGCAGCTCTGGATATATTGCCCCCAGCAGCTCACCCATGGATATATATTAAAAACTCTGGCACTGGTGATCGCACGCTAACCTGGTTTCAATCATATGTATCCGACCGATCACAATATGTGTCAATTTCTGGCAGCTCCTCCCTCCCGCTCCCAGTCACTTGCGGTGTACCCCAAGGCTCAATACTAGGCCCCCTGCTATTCACAATATTCATAAATGATCTGCCCAACGTCTGCAAAGCCTCAACTGTACATATGTACGCAGACGACACTGTAATCTATACCAGCAAACCAAATCTCCCGCAGCTGGAGGCCGTGCTGCAAGAACAATTCACAGAGGTAGAAAAGTGGATCAAAAACAACAAACTTTTTTAAATACTGACAAAACTGTAACAATGCTCTTTGGAACAAAACCTAAACTACACAAATTGCAAAATCCCCATCTATGTGTTGGGACAAAATCAAATGGCATGCTGACCACAGTCACTTCTCTCAAATATCTAGGTATGTGGTTGGACCCTAATCTATGCTTTGGCCCCCACATCGAAAAACTCTCATCTAAACTTTACCCCAAACTAGGTGCCCTGTACAGAAACAAATCCTGCCTGAGTCCCGCGGTAAGAAAGCAGATTGTACAGCAAATGCTTATGCCGGCTATTGATTACGGAGATGTAGTGTATGCAGCTGCCCCGCAAACACACTTCCAGAAACTTACTACATTGTATAACGCATTCTGTCGCTTTGTGCTACAATGTAACTACATGACCCACCATTGTGACATGTTAAAAGAGCTAAACTGGCCATCGCTGGAATCCAGACGCACCCTTCACCTTTCCAGCCTGGTGTTTAAGAGCATTTCTGGGAAGCTGCCACCCTACCTGAATAGACTGCTTCCCCCAGCAGCTCCCTCATCCTATAACCTCCGATCCAGGACCAGCACCTTACTTGCAATACCACAATACAAAAAGACAGTGGCTCGGTCCTCATTTTCCTACAGAGCACCACAATTATGGAATAACCTCCCAGACACCATCAAATCTTACCCCAGTCTTAAGTCAGTCGAGCTCCTTACTAACATACCTCAATACAGAATGCACCTGTACACATGTAACATAATGACTATATTTCCTACATATTTATTTTCTGTTAATCTGTATATTTGTGTTGTTTTTTTTTAATATCTTGCATTGTATTACTTTGTATTTCTGTAACTGTAACACTTCAATGTTCTTGAACCCAGGACATACTTGAAAACGAGAGAAATCTCAATGTATCCTTCCTGGTAAAATCCTTTATAAATAAATAAATATTGCCCCAGCTCACACATGGATATATTGCGCCTCAGCTCACACATGGATATATTGCGCCTCAGCTCACACATGGATATTGCCCCAGCTCTCATGGATATGCCCCCAGCACACATGGATACTGCCCCCAGCACACATGGATACTGCCCCAGCACATGGATACTGCCCCAGCTCATGGATATACTGCCCCAGCTCATAGATATACTGCCCCAGCAGCTCGTGGATATTGCCCCAGCTCATGGATATGCCCCAGCTCATGGATACTGCCCCAGCACATGGATACTGCCTCCAGCTCACATGGATACTGCCCCCCAGCTCATGGATATACTGCCCCAGCTCATGGATAATGCCCCCAGCTCATGGATAATGCCCCCAGCTCATGGATATGCCCCAGCTCATGGATATGCCCCAGCACATGGATACTGCCCCCAGCTCACATGGATAATGCCCCCAGCTCATGGATACTGCCCCAGCACATGGATAATGCCCCAGCTCATGGATATCCTCCCCCACTCATGGATATTGCCCCCAGCTCATGGATACGCCCCCAACTCATGGATATACTGCCCCAGCTCATGGATATGCCCCAACAGCTCATGGATATGCCCCAGCAGCTCATGGATATACTGCCCCAGCTCATGGATATTGCCCCAGCTCATGGATAATGCCCCCAGCTCATGGATATACTGCCCCAGCTCATGGATACTGCCCCCAGCTCATGGATAATGCCCCCAGCTCATGGATACTGCCCCCCAGCTCATGGATATTGCCCCAGCACATGGATACTGCCCCCAGCTCATGGATATGCCCCAGCTCATGGACAATGCCCCAGCTCATGGATACTGCCCCAGCAGCTGATGGATATGCCCCAGCTGATGGATATGCCCCAGCAGCGCATGGATATGCCCCAGCAGTTTATGGATATGCCCCAGCAGCTCATGGATATGCCCCAGCTCATGGATATGCCCCAGCAGTTTATGGATATGCCCCAGCTCACCTCTGCCGCGTGTTTGCTCCCTCTGAGCGTCCGGCGGCGTGCAGCTTGGGCGCTTGCCTGGGGGAGCCATGTGACCAGCCGCGATTGGCTGGTGACGTGTTTCCCCCAGGCGAGCGCCAATGCTGCATGCTTCGGACGCTCGCAGGGAGCGAACACGCGGCGCAGGGTGAGACACCCGCCCTTAGGGTGACGGTGTCACCCTAAAGGCAGGTGTCACCTGGTGCGGGCCGCACCCCCCGCCCCCACGTAGCGACGCCCCTGATTAAACAAAAACTACAAACCAAATCCTAGCTCAATTAGAGCACGTACAAAACATACAGCGATCCAGACTATCCAGGTAACATAATCTAATAAACAAAAGAAAATCACAGTTTGTCTTTAGAAGTGTTACTGCTCCCCGCCCTGCTCTCAGCAGTCTGATTAAACACTTCTATCCAGGAGTCAGCAACCTGAGAATTTACCTGTTGCTTAATTAATTGGCACAAGTGTGTGAGAGGATAGAGACCATGCAGCATTCTGTGTACTAAATACCTACCCTCGATTACTCTCCCAGACAATCTGTTACCCAACCCATGCACTCTGTCATAATATATAGACACACACACATGTGCTTGTAACTGTAACATATACAAGGTATATACAGTGATAATGACATGTAGGTTTAATATTTAATTTCGCACTTTTTACTGAATCACACACTTGATCATTAGACGCAATGCTTTAGTTTACAGCTTGTACCCAGGGGTCAGCAACCTTGGACCTCTATATGTTTTGGAACTACATTTCCCATGACAAGTAGTGTCTTGATTGTTAGCAGTCACCTTAGAACTGCCACCGGAAAGTCCTCACTCCAAGGACTGAGTCAAATATCAAAAAATAATAATTCCAGCATTCGGCAGTATTCATTAATTGGGATTTTATTCCATCACCAGAAGTAAAACAACAACGTTTCGACCTGCAACCAGCTCTTTGTCAAGTCTCAAAACTTATAGTACAGGAGGGGTGGGGTCGCGCCTATTCCCCGATGGGGCGGCTGCAACCACCAAATGCATCCAGCCCAACAACATGTGTAAAACATAACAAAGAAAAAAATGTCATCTGCGCTAATTCCCATTATACCGTGTGAAACTAAACACAGTTAGAGGTTTGGTTTCTTATCAATGGCCATTATAAGACTAAGCTCGCCCGCCAAACGTCAAGGCACCTCTAATGAGGGCGAGTCCTATCCAAAATTGAAACCACAGGCTGCTGCATAGCAAAAGCAAACCATACCTGCTCATGCTGCTTGTCAAACATGAGGTAAACTGGTGGGCCATTATTTATGCTCCCCCAGTCTCAAAACTTGACAAAGACCTGGTTGCAGGTCAAAACGTTGTTGTTCTACTTCTGGTGATGGAATAACATCCCAATTGATGAATACTGCCGTATGCTGGAATTAATATTTTTTGATACATTTCCCATGAGGCTCAGCTAACCTAATGGGTAGCTGAGCATAATGAGAGATGTAGTTCCAAAACATCTGGCGGGCCAAGGTTACTGACCCCTGTTGCAGGGTGACACAATTTGTTATTTCTATGTCCTACTCACATTTGGTTCACTATTTTTATTTTCTGTAGCTGCTTTTCCACATCTTACCTTATTTTCTGTTATGTAAGTGTTGTCTGAGGTGGCTTTCTGGTTCCTCCCTTGCAGTGGTGGCCACATAAAGCTGGATGAAGACACTGACCTTGGTTATGTGGAAGATGGGACACCATGTGGTGCAGGAATGATGTGCCTGGAGAGCAGATGTCTCCCTATTGATTCTTTTAACATAAGCACATGCTTGGGCAGCACAAATAAAATTTGTTCTGGAAATGGGGTATGTATAAAAAGAAATGGCTTTTGTTAAGATGTAAAATGTTGTCCCCTGCCTGGGGAGTTCTTTTGTAAAGAAGGGGATTCTAATTATGAAGGTGGACATGCTTCAACTCATAGGGCTCTATTACATTCCTTGCGCAAACGTTAACGCATGCGCAACACCGCATTAACGCGAGGGGCAAAACCCTTTGCGGCGAACGTCGTATTACAATGTCCGCGCAAAAAATGCGCGTTAACGTCTACCGCGGGTGAACCTGGCCGAACACTGCGCAAGCATAATGTACGTTGCGCGTCCTATACTTAAAATTGTGAGCGCAAATGCGTTTGTGCACTGGTATGCGGATGGTATTACAATCTATGCGCAAAATTTAATGGACAACGTTTGCGCGCATAATTTTAACGTCTTTGAAAAGCTGGTTGTAACGGCAAATCTGAACGTCCTGGCCGAAACCAAATACACCAGCCCAAAAAAAAAATACAGCAAAGTATAGTTACACATTCTACACATACCCAAACAATAAAATGGAGAAATTGTGCGTGTTTTTCTTATTGCTGCAACACATATACTCAGATTGATTTTGATAGGCGCAAAAACTGAACGGGAGACAATTGTGGTTCTTAATTCTGATTGGCTGAATCACGTGAAAAAACAGTCCGTCCACCGATTTCTGTGCGCAGCGTTAATGCGCGCCCTTTTTTGCGTGTCTTTTTAACACGCGTTATTTTTTTGACGGATGAAAAAATGCGCTTGGATTTTAATGCCAGCATTAATTTACGCTCGTTAACGTTTAACGCTGCGCGCAAAAAAAACTGCGCGAAGCAGTTAATAGAGCCCTTTATGTTTTGGCTGCTTTTCACATTCTGCTTTCCCTAATATTGCATATTTCATATGGTTCAGCTATTTGTTTTTTCTTGTGTTTATTTTTGCTGAGACAGCCTGTGGGGCTGCCTTACTACATGCTGCATTGTGATGTTATTACTCTTGTTACTGACATTATATATTTTTGTATTTAATAAAGATATTTTTTTATTATACTTTTGGTATATATTATTTCATGGTTTTGCCATCTTGATTTGTTGTGGTTTGCTTTCACAATTATTACACATCATCCCTCCCCCATTCTTTTTTTTTTCTTTTGTAAAATATTAAAAATGAATTCTGTGAAAACCAACTGGATACAGTAACCCTATATTAAATTGTAAAGTAAGAATATTTCAATGCTATAAATGTAGTCCTTATAGCTACCTAAATAAGTCCGTCAAAAGAATCAAAGGGAAACGCCTCTCCTCCAGCGCTGTGTGCATAAACAACTCAGGCTGTGTTTCACCCCTTCACTACCATGATCGAGTATACTCTATGCTCCAAAGCTTCTGCCAATGCCCCAGATCGAGTTAACTCGATCTCTCCATATTCTGGAGCAATGCAAAAAATAAATTTGAAAACGGACTCCAGACCTTCCCACTAACGTTTCAACACCTCGGACAGATCAGCTGATGTGTTGGAACTGTTTAAACAGCTTGGACATCTGTGTCTGCAACACGGAGCCCTGGCTGTTTGACACCTGCGGTAGCGCTGTAACTTTAACTGGCCAATGGCCCTCTGCTTGTCAATCCTGACAGTAAAAATGCATAGCACAGACGCTACAATGATTCGTGACTGATACTATTACTCTTGTTACTGACATTATATATTTTTGTATTTAATAAAGATATTTTTTTATTATACTTTTGGTATATATTATTTCATGGTTTTGCCATCTTGATTTGTTGTGGTTTGCTTTCACAATTATTACACATCATCCCTCCCCCATTATTTTTTTTTTCTTTTGTAAAATATTAAAAATGAATTCTGTGAAAACCAACTGGATACAGTAACCCTATATTAAATTGTAAAGTAAGAATATTTCAATGCTATAAATGTAGTCCTTATAGCTACCTAAATAAGTCCGTCAAAAGAATCAAGGGAAACGCCTCTCCTCCAGCGCTGTGTGCATAAACAACTCAGGCTGTGTTTCACCCCTTCACTACCATGATCGAGTATACTCTATGCTCCAAGCTTCTGCCAATGCCCCAGATCGAGTTAACTCGATCTCTCCATATTCTGGAGCAATGCAAAAAATAAATTTGAAAACGGACTCCAGACCTTCCCACTAACGTTTCAACACCTCGGACAGATCAGCTGATGTGTTGGAACTGTTTAAACAGCTTGGACATCTGTGTCTGCAACACGGAGCCCTGGCTGTTTGACACCTGCGGTAGCGCTGTAACTTTAACTGGCCAATGGCCCTCTGCTTGTCAATCCTGACAGTAAAAATGCATAGCACAGACGCTACAATGATTCGTGACTGTGTAATGAATGTAAAGGGGTTTTCCAAAAACCACCCAGTCCTGCCAGTGATATTATGGAAAACCACTTGGTATTGAAGTGCTTTATCTGCAGATGGACAGTTTTGATCGTTGATCGTCTTTTGAAACCGGACTGTTCATTAAGATAATAGTTAACGCTAGTCTCACATGAGAAAGAATTCCTGTACATCTAATGGAAATTTAAATCTCTTGCATTTGTTAATCCCAGGTATGCAGCAATGAAGTGAAATGTGTCTGTGAGCAGTTCTGGACAGGCGATGACTGCAGCACTTTTTCTCCTACAGTATCAAAACCTGTGGATGATAATGTAGATGAAGGTTTGTAAAAATGCAAAAAAAGCTAAACACCTTGTTGTGTCATCAATATGCGCTATAGGGTCCAAATGAGACGGAGGAGAAATCCTTGGCTTACCCTGCGGGCGAGCAAAAACAAGGTTTATGAGGGCACTGAGAACGGTCAGCAGCTCTAGTGACCTGCCCTATGGTGTTTGCCCGCTCAGGTCTCATACATATTTAGCTCGATGGTGCCTAAAGAGGAAACGAATAAAAATGTGAAGAGCTGTAACACCCCACTGCAGCCCAAAGTTGAGGGCACCTTGAAGCCTTTAACCTCCCTGGCTGTATTCCCGAGTGTGACTCAGCGTTACATTTCGCTACTGCGAACGGTAACCCCGAGTCACACTCGGGCTGGATGTTTACTCACCTCCTCCTGGCTCCCTCGCTGTCCCCTGTCCCCGCAGTGTGATCGCGGCGAGCTGCTTCCTGGATGGCTCCCTGCGAGTCACATGATGCAGAGGGGCTGGACCGCAGCAAATTTCATTCATAAAACTCACTGAATACAAATGGAAAAGTTTATGAACGGCCACTAGGTGGCAGTACAGGATAAGAAATAGACCATACCTCGTCTCACCCTTGTTTTCAGACAGATTTCAGTGTTTTTTGTTGTATTTTATTGAATATCATTTATTTGCATTATTTTGGATAATTATTTCTGGGATAATAAATTATTATGTCATGTTTCAAACTTTATCGGACTCAGTGTATTTACTATTTTTTTTAAATTTATTAATTTATTTATAAAGGATTTTACCAGTAAGGACTCTTGATTGCACGGATTTCAGTGCGTGATTCCTAATTATTACAGGCTAACTATGTACAAAAACACGTTTCCTTTAAAAAAAAATTGAGACGATTTTAGACACAAAATTTTGAAAAAATTAGACCGCCAGGGAGATTAAACAAACAATTAGCACAAACAGTTACAATGGCGCATACAGTGCATTAAAATCCAATATTTTTACCAATTGCGAACACCCAGATACAGTTAGGGGATCACAGAAGTATCCTCTTCTAATTTCAGATCTTCTGAAATAAAACACAAATGGAAATCCACCATAGTGTAGTATTGTATTGAATCAACACATTTATTTAAAGGACATAAAACCACTCACAATATAAAAAGCACATAACAAAATGTGCATATTCTCAAGTGCCGCAGTGGCTCAGACCTCCAAGGCTCCACGTCTGGTAGAGCTCTGCCATTAGACCATCAAGAGTCTCGGGCCACTTTTTTTTTTCTTCTTTATACCACCAGAGAAAGGGTGAGAACCTAAATAACGGGAGCAAAACACATCGTCAACATGGCCTGTCTACCTGCATCCCGCTTATTAAACTGATACTGTCACCACATGACCATTTAATGAATTTTCATTGGTCGTTGGTGGCTTGGTATGGCCCTCCTACCTCCTCCCAGACAGCCACCCCTTGTTTATTTAACGGCCCCCTCTCTTTTTAACCCCTCCACCTCTGCTCGCAGATATCTATTTTTTAGGATTTACAATGTTTCATTATTAGTTAGCAGGGTGGGGATGTTTCCATCTATTAAATATTGCTGACTTGCCAGCACAGTACTTTTCTTTTTTTTTTTTGCGTGCTTTTTATTGTCTGCTGTCAGACGTTGGGCCCCTTACTGAGCCCCTGGTCGGGCCCTCCTTTCCTTAGCTACACATGTCAGTAAACTAATTAAAAATATAATTTTGCCCCCTCTTCTACGGGGAGTGGGCTATAACGCTGGTAGTCCAGGAAGGGTGTAAAAATCATTCCCTGGTGGGAGAGCATTTGGTTGGCACCTCTACCTGGCGCAGACTGTGGCTCTTAGACAATGCTGCACAGGGTTGGCAAGAGCTAGGGCCCCCTGGAGCCACTGGGCCCCTGAACATATCATGGCCTGTCACCCACTGATGGTGGCCCTGGTCACCTGTGATAGTGTATCACAAATCAGCGATTGTTAATGTTTTCACTTCCAATGACGAGGAACCCTAGATGCGAAAATGTTGTCTTTGTAAGTGTAAATCATGCGTCCTCCATCCTTACCAGTGTTTTTATTTCCCGTCTTTGTTTTGCAGGTGTTGTTAGCACAAACATAATCATAGGAGCCATCGCTGGCACTATATTAGTATTGGTGTTGGTGTTAGGAATAACAGCCTGGGGATACAAGTAAGTTACAGTACTTCCTCCTGTGGTCTAAAGATCTGTCACCAGTAACCAGGGCCGGTGCTAGACTGTTTTGCGCCCTAGACGAGACCAGCTACTTGCGTCCCAACCCCCCCCAAAAAAAATTGTTAATTGTAATTTGTGAGGGTAATAAAATAGCCAGCATCCAGGGCAGGTGTGCTTCTTAATGTCAGTATTCACAGTCAGTACCATCTGTTAAAATGGGTGATGTTCCTTTTCATTGTTGTTGTTCCTGCATATTTTTAAGCCCAGCCTGCATGGTGTTTTAACCCCTTCAATGTCACACAAGTCAGCGATATATGGCTGCGCCAGGTCTAAAACAATAGTGTGTTTCTCTCATGGTCACTGACTTTAGACAGATTGTTACAATGTTGCATTTTGGGAAGTGGATATATGATGGGTACATTCATCTACTCTATATAACTGTCTGTTTTCTTCTTTAACATGAAAAGAAATTATCGCCGAGAGAGGTACGTGCAGCAGAATGTCCGTGTCCCACCGCTAACTTCATCATTTCCATTTTCCCCTCAGTGTTACTTGCGGCGCAGGAGTAAATGATGTACTTCAGTACGTCTCCTTGCTCCCATCTCACTCAGCCAGCCTTTGAGAAAGATGGTCTGTAAAGCCACATCTCCTTCATCTGTTTACATTACTAATATCATATAAGGGTTGACATACTAGAGTCCTGCTGCTCATACTTGCTGTCCTTATTTCAGGGTGATTTATGGTGGTGGGATTTAAGCTCAGTTATTTCTCTCTAGAGTGTACAGTACAATGTTATTTTTAATGTGTAATGTTGAAGAATGGTACTCAAGGTTTAACCCAATAAAGAGTTTGATTTAATTTGGCACAATCTCTGAAATTCAGGGTATTTTCAACCAGAATTCAGCCATTTTTCAGTTCCAGTGATTTAAATAGGGTATATCATCACTTTGATTCCTGACAAAAATTTGGCTCTATTATCGACACCGAATAGGTTTCAGCATCATGATAGCAGCTCTGCGAGGCTCTGGAGCACCCTGGGACTGCTGTCCTTGGTACTTAGTAGGTTTCAGCATCATGATAGCAGCTCTGCGAGGCTCTGGAGCACCCTGGGGCTGCTGTCCTTGGTACTTAGTAGGTTTCAGCATCATGGATAGCAGCTCTGCGGGGCTCCAGAGGCCCGTGGAGCTGCTATTCGTGGTGCTGAAACCTATTCAGTACCAAGGACAGCAGCCCCGGGGTGCTCCGAAGGCCTGTGGAGCTGCTATCCATGATGCTGAAACCTATTCAGTACCAAGGGTAGCAGCCCCAGGGTGCTCCGAAGGCCCATGGAGCTGCTATCCATGGTGCTGAAACCTATTCAGTACCAAGGACCGCAGCCTCACGGTGCTACGGAGCCCCGCGGAGCTGCTATTCATGATGCTGAAACCTATTCAGTCCCAAGGACAGCAGCCCCGCGATGCTCCGGAGCCCTATCTATGGTGCTGAAATCTAATCAGTACCAAGGACAGCAGCCACGCAGTGCTCCAGAGCCTGGTAGAGCTGCTATCCATGATGCTGAAACCTATAAAGTATGAAGGACAGCAGCCCCGGGGTACTCTGGGGCGCCGCAGAGCTGCTGTCCATGGTGCTAAATAGGTTTCTGCACCAAGAATAGCTGCTGTCCTTGGTACTGAATAGGTTTCAGCACCAAAGGCAGGGCTTAGGTATATATATATATTTTTTTTTTACCCTAATCTAAGTAATTAATTCATCTGTTTGACATTCCCAAATAACTAATAAAACAAAATAACTAACAAAAATGAAATAACGAATCAATCCTAAATATGAATAGCAGATAGTCTGAACTAACGAATCAATCCGAAATACGAATCACGGTAACATAACGAATGCACCGAAACAAAGTGAAAAACGCAACGAATCTATCCGAAACTAAACAAACTTTTTCGTTTTGCACATGTCTATTGCTCATCACTTCACAAGATCATCATGGAGGTGTCATAATGTGCCTGTGTGATTTCAGTAAAATGCAATTCGGGGATTAAAGTGCATGTTACAAGCACACTATGTATCAATACAGTAAGTAAACAAAGTAGGGAAAGGATAGGCAACCTTAGCACTTCAGATGTTCTGGAACTATGTTTCCCATAGGTCTATGCTGACCTAATGAGTGCCTGAGAATCATGGGAGTTGTAGTTCGTTTTACATCTGTAGGGTAAGATTGCTGGTCCCTGACGTAAGGGGCTTCATATGAATATTAGATCCGGGGTAAAGTTATGGAAGTAATGAATAGTAAATGTAAAATAAGGCTATGTTTCTTCCATGTTGCCTTTTATACATATTACGAGTGTGGAGCCTATTGAGAGCCTCATGTGCTAATAAAATGACAATAGTCCATTGAAGTCTAGCATTGGACTTTACCTTGTTCTATTCTGCACACTGTACAGTATCTGTTCCATTCCCCCTATCTGTTTATTTCCCCTTCTGAACTAATACTGCTTTATGTCTGTATGTTTCATTTCTCTGTGTCTGCGTGTCTTGTTTTCTGACTTTACAATATCTATTATGCTTTAGACAAATACCCCAGGGAGATTATGTAAAAAAGCCCGGAGATGTCGACTCTTATTATAGCGACTTGCCTCCTGGAGTCAGCTCAAACTCCGCATCTAGTTCTAAGAAGAGGTCTGCTATTCTGTCGCATTTTCAGATATCTGCCTGTTCCATCCCACATTATTCCATTAGTCAGAACATTTCATTATTTTGCAGAAGGTTTGATTACTTTTTCTTTCCCTCCTTCTTTGTGGAATATTTTATTAAAGGATATATTATTCCTGGGTCTTTGACTTCAAAGCGGCCTCCTATTGCACGAGCTTAAATAATGCCGGAAAGTAGAAATTCATGTTAAAAAAAAGCGCTCTTTTGCAGTATTGAGTAAGGTTTTCTCTATTTGCTTTAAAAATAAATGTAAAAATCCATTCTTGGCTCCCAATACGTTTCTATAAAGCTCTAGAAACCTCAGACGATGCACGTGTTTCATATTAACATTTGTGTTAGATTAATGTCATATTTCTAAAAAAAAATAATTAAAAAATTTTTTTTTTTTACAATTAAGTGACCATTCACTTTGACTGTTTTGGTAAAATGTGGTCGCTTAAATGTAAACGCTCACAATCTTTAGCTACAAAGGCACCACCTGAGGGCATTTGTGTGCTTCCACGACAATATTTAATCTAGAAATTCAAAGGAAAATACAATTAACGTGGTTGCAATTTGTAAAGGGGATACAAAACAGAATCAAGGTATTTTTTTTAAAAAAAAATAATCAATTCAGAACATGAAATTCTGCTTATGCCACTTAACATTATGAATTGACCTACAGCTTTATAACGCTGGACGAAGGATGGCAATGGAATATGGTCGATCCTATAGTGTGGATAATCGCTCGGCTCCTTTGAAGTCAAAGAAGGGCATTGATTGATGTTGATATTATACGGTGACTTTACTCACAGGCTGGTCATTGCATGTGTGACAATATACACTAAAATGGAAATTTATGTAACTACAAAGCTGTGCTATAGCACTCCTCACAGCTTGCACTCTTACCGCATGTGTCCTGTGTGGGTTTTGTCCCACGGGGGGTTTTCACTGATCCCTCGAGCAGTGGTTCTCATTCTCAACCCTGGTCCTCAAGTTCACCAAACAGGCCAGGTTTGCAGATATCTGAAGCACAGCACAGGGGATATGATTTGCTGCTCAATGATTGCAGGGTTCAGTCTGCATTTCCCCAAGGTGATCTGTCCCCATTAGGGGGACTTTAGGACAGGATTGAGAAACACTGCTCTAGAACAGGGACCTCAAACTCCAGCATCACCAAGATGTTGCTGGACTACAACTCCCATAATTCCCTCTGTCATCTATTGCATTCTAAGACTTTAGGGAACTGTAGGACATCTTGGAGGCTGGAGTTTGACATCGCTGCTCTAGAATATAGCACCGCATTGTATTATTAAAAAAAAAATTAAGTTAAAAAGTAAACGCCATTTGCTAATACCAGCATGATTTTTATTTGTCGTTAAAACAGTGACATATTTATTGCAGGAACATCACATCCACATTTCAGGAACATATATATTTTTTAATATTTGAATGCTTTACACTGGACACATGAGATGGGGAATTTTTATGTCACGGTAGATAGAGAGCGTGACAGACTGGATGAGTTAACTCAGTTATTCCCAACCCTGGTCCTCAGGTCTCCCTAACAGGTCAGGTTTGCAGGATATCTGAAGCACAGCACAGGTGATATGATTTGCTGCTCAGTGATTGCAGGATTCAGTCTGCATTTCCCCAAGGTGATCCTTAAAACCTGGCCTGTTAGGGGAACCTGAGGACAGGGTTGGTTTCCACTGATAGAAGTAGCTATATTGATGGATAAACAAATGGATACATAATGGCAGGTGGCTAGGTTGGTGGATACTTGTGATGTGGTAAGCAGATACTTTGGATAGATATGTAGGTAGGTGATTGTGGGTCGAAGGTTGAAAGGAATAGATAGATATATTTGGCCATATTACATTCCTAGCGCTAACGTTAGCGCTCAGCTGTGCGAGAGTTAATGTTAGCTTAGGAGGCCCTAGTGCGGGCCAACCATATTACAATCCGAATGTTAATGGATTAAAAAACCTGTTAGCGATTCGGATTGTGCGCTTTTCAGCGCGAGGTTACTGTACTTTGCGCTCCCTATGCTTAACATGGGGAGCGCAAAGTGTTAATTAGCGTTAGAATTACAATATCCGAATGCTAATTACCGTCCCGCTGCGGTTAATGAAAAAGTTACCCACAGCCTGGACCTGGTGCTAACTGATTGCACTACTGCAGAATCAGCACCAGCTGAAACCCCCCCCAAAAAAAATAATCCCATACACACCTCTCATCCCGTGGCGAGAATGGCGGCTCCATCCACCTCTTTTTGCTGCCGGAAGCAGAGAGAGACTTGGGGGAAAAAGTCCCACAGTCTCCCTCTGCGAATCACGAGGCGAGATCCTGCAGGTCATGTGACCGGCAGCGGAAGCCTCCATGGAGTCCTATGGACTCCATGGATAGGATGCTCACGGCGGAGCTTAGCGATGCCCCGAGTATCCTGAGGCTTAGCGCCGTGTTACGGTGCAGGCTGCTGGATTAGCGCCTACACCGTAATGTCACATTAAAACGGGGACGCTAAGGAGAAACCATAGAAACCTTTATCCTTAGTGTCCCCGTTTTAGCGTTATGATCGTAATAGTGCCTGTTGATGGGTAATTAGTTAGCTATATGGAGCATAGGTAGAAGGGTCAGATAAACCTGGTAGTTTGGTAGATTGACTGCTGAATAGCCAGGCGGAAACAGGTTGTGTTAGATAGGTTGACACTGCTTGATTGCAAGCTATATAGAAAGTGGTTATTGACGGTTTCGATTGGTGGAAAGCTAGTTAAACAAAAAATGGATCTATCTGGATAGGCAAAGATAGATAGATAGAGGGATAGATAGATAGAGGGATAGATAGATAGAGGGATAGATAGATAGATAGATAGATAGAGGGATAGATAGATGGATAGATAGATAGATGGATAGATAGATAGATAGAGGGATAGAGGGATAGATAGATAGATAGATAGATAGATAGATAGATAGATAGATAGATAGATAGATAGAGGGATAGATAGATAGATAGATAGATAGATAGATAGATAGATAGATAGATAGATAGATAGATAGATAGATAGATAGATAGAGGGTTAGATAGATAGATAGATAGATAGATAGAGGGTTAGATAGATAGATAGATAGATAGATAGATAGAGGGTTAGATAGATAGATAGTAGATAGATAGATAGATAGATAGATAGATAGATAGATAGATAGATAGATAGATAGATAGATAGATAGATAGAGGGATAGATAGATAGATAGATAGATAGATAGATAGAGGGATAGATAGATAGATAGATAGATAGATAGATAGATAGATAGATAGATAGATAGATAGATAGATAGAGGGATAGATAGATAGATAGAGGGATAGATAGATAGATAGATAGATAGATAGATAGATAGATAGATAGATAGATAGATAGATAGATAGATAGATAGAGGGTTAGATAGATAGATAGATAGAGGGATAGAGGGATAGATGATAGATAAATAGATAGATAGATAGATAGAGGATTAGATAGATAGATAGATAGAGGGATAGATAGAGGGATAGTTGGCAGGACCTTAGATTAACTTGATAGACATACAGCCAGCCAGAAAGCTGGTCCGATATAATGGTTGTATGGATCAATAGATAGTGAATTTGTAAATTGTTCTGTAAGTAGAAAGTATTTATATTGTATGTGTGTGTGGTATGACATGTGTACATATGTAAGGTTATGTTTGTCAGGCAAGTGAACACAATGTCAGATTATCTGTTCTAGAGGAATTTGAGTTCTCATCGTAATCACGCTGTCAAGTCATGTCTCGCTCTATGCCTTAATCAATTATAATTGTATTTCTGAGGTCCAGTGCTTGGATATTGTACTAATTGAGAACAAAACCAAGTATTATATTCTGGGAACAGAACACTTAGAAATATCAAACGCTCAGGTTGTTATTCCTCAGTGAGTGTAGTTCTGAAGAGCCACCCCATTGTATTGGCCGTAATGAGGACCTCTGCTTCTACACAATCCATTGGCCGTTATCCGTTTCTTTTGATAAGCTTTTGTTTTCCAGCCCTCGTCATGAAATCACTTAATAGGTCGTCTCTTTTATATTCCTGTCTGTTTCATTCTTCTTAAGTCTTTATTGTTGTGCATCTGAAGCTCCGTTTCGTTATGTCGGTTTAATTATTAGACACGGGAGCATACAATCATGCCGTGTCCCGTCCACCTGCTCGGAGCAGATGAAGGCAATCAGTCCTGTCCCCTCTCTCTATTTTCAGATCCAACGGCTTGTCTCATTCGTGGAGCGAAAGAATTCCGGACACCAAGCACGTCTCCGACGTCTGCGAAAATGGCCGGCCACGGAGTAACTCTTGGCAAGGTACCATGGGGTCAAGAGAGATTTCACATAACCTATCACGGGGTAGGTGACCTACAGACCTCCCGATGATGATGATGAATTACTATTCAACATAACTACCGGGATATTGTAGTAAGAGTTGTCATTCCTCTGCAGCTTAAAACAACAAGTTTGCAACCCCAACTTCAGAAAGCAGAGAGACTGTGCAGAGCTCATGATTTCTCAGAATTAATAGACTTTTGATGTACAGGCTTGGTGGTTCCATGCTATAAATATAGATGGACTTATTTCTGAGATCCGAAAAGAAAGGTTCCCATTGCCGTCTGTTGGAAATTTGATACTTGGTTTCCAGGAATAAGTTTGTCCCTGGGATGAGGATACAAAACGTTTGAGGCCCTATTACATATTTAACGCTAACGTTAGCGCTCAGCTAACAGCCCCAGTCTCCCTCCGCAGTCACTCCGCCGACCAGCAGGATCTCGCGAGAGGCGAGATCCTGCAGGTCATGTGACCGGGCAGTCAAAGCCTCAATTGAGTCCTATGGACTCCAGCAGGGGATACTCGCCTCAAGTATCCAGTAGATTAGCGCTGCGTTACAGGTCAGGCTGCTGAATTAGCGCCCGCCCCGTAATATGGAACTAAATCGGGGACGCTAAGGAGAAACCTGCAGGCACAGCTTTTCCTCCTTACCGTCCCCATTTTAGTGGGCACATTGTAATAGTGCCCTTGGTCTTTTAAGACTGGGCAAGAGCGAACACAGCATCAGAGATCAACATAACACGAGGAAGCCTTCAGCTGGGTTCAGAGGCGTAACTAGAAACCTCAGGGCCCAGGTGCAGGATACACGATGGGCCCCCCCACCCTAGGCAAAAACATATTTTGTCCCCCCCTTCCGTCAACATGCATTGGTCCCCTCCAGGATATTGACTCCAGACAATCACTGTCACATTTTTTCCACGTCCACTATGACCTCTTCAGTCCATCCCATTTTTAATGTAATGTGCACTATTTTTATCTCACAGAGCTCCACAGCAATAAATCTCCCAGTAATGTGCGGTGTGTATGAGCGTATCACAGCTTTACAGCAATAAATCTCCCAGTAATGTGCCGTGTGTATGAGCGTAAAACAGAGCTCCACAGCAATAAATCTCCCAGTAATGTGTGCAGTGTGTATGAGCATAAAATAGAGCTCCTCAGCAATAAATCTCACAGTAATGTGCGGTGTGTAGGAACTTATTACAGAGCTCCACAGCAATAAAACTCACAGTAATGTGCGGTGTGTATGAGCGTATCACAGAGCTCCAAAGTAAAACTCACAAATAAGTATAAAATAAATTAATTTTTTTTATATATATATATAAAAAATATAGGCAAGCCCCCAGTCCATGCAGGCGAGTGTGGCCCCCCTTTCTCAAGGGCCCGGGTGCGGTGGCACCCTCTGCACCCCTGGCAGTTATGCCCCTGGCTGGGTTTGCTGTAACCATAGGGGTTGTGATAAGTGTATAAACATAAATACATACCGGTAATACATAAAGTCATTGACGCTGAGAAAATGTTTTGTCTTTTCTGTTCTAGTCCAGCTCTTTGCTTTTAAAGTGTGTTCATTTTTCATAAACAAAATCTCAGTTGGTTTTGTGTATCTTTAATTTTACTTACTATAAGATTGGGTCGATTTTTCTTTTTTTTCTAGGTAACATAAGCAGCAGCAGAAAAAAATTAAGAGGAAAAAGATTCAGACCACGATCAAACTCAACAGAGTAAGTACAATTTTATGGAGCTAGTGCCAACGCGGGTCCTGCTTCATATCAGTTAACGGCGGGCCCTGCTTCATATCAGTTTGCTATGACTTGACGTACTCACAACATTGCTGTTTGCTAATACATATTTTCCCTGCACGTATATGATTGGCACAATATAGTATAATGCAATGTACTTGGGGAGTGCTGAATTCATTTCTAAGACATGTTATTATTTTCTGTAAAGGAAACAAAGTAAGTTTATATCGGCAAGCATAGACTGCCCATTAGTCAGCCTGGGAACATGTCCGATGGGCTGCTGGCCAACTGCAGAGGTCAGAATACCTTTAACCCCTTCACTACCACTACTTTTTTTTTTAAAGATATTATGGCGATAGAAAAAGTGCAGAGACCGGCAACTACAGTTGTGTTCAAAATTATTCAACCCCCAATGCTGTAAAGGGTTTTAGGGAATTTAGTGTACATTTGTAATTGTATTCAGAATGAAATCCTACAAGGACTTTTTAAAGAACCATATGCAGCTAAAATGACATCAATAGGTTTTGTAATACAGTAGTAAATGTTCTTTTGTGAATTCTTCATTGACACAATTATTCAACCCTTAAAGACTACCACTCTGAAGAACAGAGGTTCATTCAAGTGTTTTCAATTAGGTATTGAAAACACCTGTGGATGTCACGGAGCAGCAATAAAGCATAATAAGCACCAATTAGGCAGCTTTAAAATGACTGTGATACTCAGCTCCTTCTAGACATTTACTGGTGTGGTTACAAACATGGTGAAGTCAAGAGAATGGTCCAGGAAGACAAGAGAAGAGGTGATTACTCTTCACAGGAAGGGCAATGCTCTATAAGAAGATTGCAAAGATGTTAAACATACCAAGAGAGACCATAGGAAGCATCATTCGCAAATTCAAGGCAAAGGGCACTGTTGAAACGCTACCTGGTCGTGGCAGAAAGAAGATGCTGACTTCGACTGCTGTGCGCTACCTGAAGCGTAGAGTGGAGAAAAGTCCCCGTGTGACTGCTGAGGAACTAAGAAAAGATTTGTCAGATGTGGGTACTGAAGTTTCAGCTCAGACAATACGGCGCACATTGCGTAATGAAGGCCTCCATGCCAGAACTCCCAGGCGCACCCCCTTGCTGTCTCCAAAGCATAAGAAGAGTCGACTGCAGTATGCCAAAAGTCATGTGGACAAACCACAGAAGTTTTGGGATAGTGTTCTGTGGACTGATGAAACAAAATTAGAACTGTTTGGGCCCATGGATCAACGCTATGTTTGGAGGAGGAAGAACAAGGCCTATGAAGAAAAGAACACCTTGCCTACTGTGAAGCACGGCGCGGGGTCAATCATGCTTTGGGGCTGTTTTGATTCTGCAGGTACAGGGAAGCTTCAGCGTGTGCAAGGTACCATGAATTCTCTTCAGTACCAGGAGATATTGGATGACAATGTGATGCAGTCCGTCACAAACCTGAGGCTTGGGAGACGTTGGACCTTTCAACAGGACAATGATCCCAAGCATACCTCCAAGTCCACTAGAGCATGGTTGCCAGATTAAAGGCTGGAACATTTTGGAGTGGCCATCGCAGTCACCTGACTTAAATCTGATTGAGAACCTTCTGGTGGGACTTAAAGAAAGCAGTTGCAGTGCGCAAGCCTAAGAATGTGACTGAACTGGAGGCTTTTGCCCATGACGAATGGGCGAAGATACCCGTAGATCACTGCAAGACACTTATGTCAAGCTATGCTTCACGTTTAAAAGCTGTAATAACTGTAAAAGGATGTTGTACTAAGTACTAAGATTGAATGTCACTTGGGGGTTGAATAAAACTGATAATGATGTGAGCACAGAAAAGACATTTGTGGTTATTTCATTATAAATGTTATGTTATATTTGTCTGACCTACACGTGCCTCTTTGATTTAATTGTAAGCAAGATGACTGAATGATCAAAATCAATGTCAAACTGGCCAAAACACTCAATTTCAGTGGGGGTTGAATAATTTTGAACACAACTGTAAATAGTTGATAATAATGATAAAGGGAATGGAAGATTTAAGGTATGAGGAAAGGCTAACAAGCTTAAACCTGTTTAGTTTAGAGAAACGGCGCCTTAGAGGGGATCTGATAACTTTATATAAATATATACGGGGCCTTAGAGGGGATCTGATAACTTTATATAAATATATACGGGGCCTTAGAGGGGATCTGATAACTTTATATAAATATATACCAGGCCGTTATAAACCATTGTATGGAAACCTATTCATTAACAGGACTATACACAGGACACAAGGTCATCCATTTAGACTGGATGAAAGGAAATTCAGCCTAAAGCATAGGAAGGGTTATTTTACAGTGAGAACAATAAAGCTGTGGAATTCTATGCCTGTTGAGGTGGTCGGGTCCGAGTCTGTACAGACTTTTACACGACGACTGAATGACTTCCTGCAAAAACAGAATATTAAGGATTATAATATTTAAATTGTGGGTAAAAGTTTCTTGGTCCAAGGAGAAATCTAACGCCATTCTATGGTCAGAGGGAATTTTTTCAAGTATGTTGCAAATTTGGGGACCGTTTCAGACTGGGTTTTTTGCCTTCTTTTGGATCAACAGCAGTAGGTGATGTGCGAAAGGCTGAACCTGATGGACGCACGTCTTTTTTTTCAGCATCTGTAACTATGTAACTAACAAGTCATTTTCCAAAAAACCATTGTCAGGAACCAGTGTTTTTTTTTTTCTTTAATTAATTTTTAATTATTTATATAGTAAGAAATATTTAGGAATATTCCCAGTGTATTTCTTACTCTAATAACCTATTTGACAGGGAGGGAAATAAAAGCTGAAAAGCCCGATATGTAAGGGCATTCTTCAGCTGATTATAAACAGTTTTTAGAACCTTGGGCATTATGCCCACAGGGGTAAAACTTTGAGGGCACCTTCTGCAGCCCAAAAGCAAACACAATTTGATTGCAGCAAACTAATTTAATTTGCTTTTTGTTCTTCAGAGCTGCAGATCGAGAACTCAATATCAGGACCTGATTGTGCCTTTGAAGTCCCAAGTTATCTCGATCTTGGTAGTGAAGGGGTTTATAATCAGCTAATTTAAGACTACAAAAAGATCCACCCCCTGAGTGACCCAGAACTGCCCAGCTCCTGCAATACAGCCCTGCCTCTTCCCATACTCATGCTCCATTGTGTTACCGCAAGTTCTGGCAGAAGGACACCAAGGAGCTATTTGACCTTGGTGTCCTTCTGGTAGTGGCAAGACAAGAGGAGGAAGCAGGTCATGCTTTTTTCTTCGCTGGAGTATTAGGAGTCAGTATAAATCTTTTCACATTTTTTTTTATACCCATTTTTAACACAGCACATCACAATCATTACTGCATGATTCATAATATACCATCGAAAAAATAATACTCCATGATGATATGTTTAATTGAACCTGAAGTATTGCAGAATTTTATGTTTGAAAACCTATGAATAGGGTAAAAAGATACATTGCTTTGCAGAATTCTGTAGTTACGTCTCTTCGTCTCTGACCGTCCTGATTTTTCAGTGGCAGTCCTGATTAGAATAGATATTTTTAAGCGCTGTCTCTCTAAAGATGTAAATGATTCAATATGCGCAATCGTTGATGGCGTGCTGCAATTCGATTATGATATTAAACATCCTTTAGGTCTGTCAGCACAATCCGATTGGAAGGGCGGATGCAAGGTTGCTTTTTGAATGTAGGAAGGTGCTGATCTTTTTCAGGTCTAAAATTTATCTAAATTTTTCTTCCTGCAATGGTGCTAGAAATACCGGAGATTACAGGAAATTTAATGCACAAGAGTACATTCTGTGTTACCTCTCACTTGATTGGTAGATAGCCTTTTAGTACAAAGGTTCTGAATTTTGACATTCCGTTTCTTATGACAGTGGATGTTGTCCTCATTAAAACAAAGGTATTTCCTCATGGTAATGCTACTAGTTCATATTCATCTCTCAGAAGAGATACAACCCGTAAATATGTAATGCGGCTGATTCAGACATGGTGAAATATAGCTATTCTGGCCTCCACTAGGGTTGTTTGTACTGGTCTGGTACAGGATCAGAGCTGCCTCTATATAGGATCCTGTAGTTCTTGCCTGGCACAGGATACCTAAGCAGGTCCATGTAAATATTGGGAGTTACGAGCTTCTTCTCTTCCGGACCTCTAGATAATGCAATCTTGAAAGGACTGTGACCCTCTGCATCTTCTGCCCTGCGTAGAGAGCCTAGAAGTTCTAGAATGCATTTCTTGAGGAAGAAGTATATTCATGCTGCAGTCAGACACTTTTTAAGTAGCACCGTTTAGGGGCTTTTGGAAACTTACAGGGTAATTCAAAGAGATCCGAATTGCTTGAGAAAGGTAACCGAACACTGAAAATCAGCGTTCGGTTACCTTTCCTGACCATTCGGCTATCCAGAGAGCAGGCAATTCGCCAAATCCTGGCGAATTGCCTGTACATACGGTGCCTGTTCTGTGCCTGTTCGAGGGCAGTGAAATCCCCATAAAAAGCACTGCTTCGGCTATTCCGAGAACACAAACCAGCAGTGAAAGGTTCCCGGAATGCCCTGCCATTCGGTGGTTTCATTCGGCAAATTTATTCAGGAGAATCCCATAGGCTTCAATGTTAAAAATATTCCCGTTTTAATTCAATATCTAATAAACCGTTCATTATAAAATTCTGCAGTAAAGAGTCTCTTTATTTATAGATTTGTTAGGATATTGTAAGCATTTTTCTGGATTTTTTATTTTTTTAAAAGTCCGATTTTTTTTATTTTTTTTAAGTTTACTTATTTTTTCTGTAACAGCCCTCTTTATTATCATTCCCTGGACCTCATATGTAAATTTCAGACATTTTCGCTCAGTAGTTTCTTTGCAAACAGTGTTTCACTTTTCAAACATTCATGCAAACTGTTTTTCTAATATATTCACTTCGCTCTGTCTGCGGTCTCGGCTTTCTCAGCTTTTTCCGGCGGCTTCCCTGTGTGTGATCGGCTCCTGCTCGGGTTTTTCCTTGGTTTTCGGCAGGTTAATCCAGATGTTTTTGCGGGTTTTCGGCGTGCATTCGCTGGGTTTTGCGCTTAGTTTTCGGTGGGTTTGCGGCAGCTTTTCCCTGCAATTCAGGGACCCTGTGGAGCTTGCTGAATACACCGCAGGGTCACCGAAATGGGATCGGCAAAAGGAACCGAATTGAAGAGAACGAAAAGTCACCGAACGTGCGGTGACTTTTCGAATCTCTTTGAATTACCCTGTTAGTAGTGCTTGCCTTGAGAAATCATTGTGTTTAGGAGGTGTATGAGAAAGCGTTTGGTGCCATGCTAAGTAAAGTCCTTTACTGATTACTGGACCATCCAGTTTTTGTGGAGGAGTCCATATATTGGTGTCCATGGTATGGAAATGATATAATATTGATAATTTTCCTTGCAAAACTTTTTTTTTCTCTGCTATACACCATTGAAATTAGCCGGGCTCCACGATGGCAGAATAAATAGGAAACGTTAGTATCATCCGGTGGAGGATGCCTTACTGACCTAAGGATCGGAAGGTCTCACCCAGAACCACAAATATCCAGTCACGATGTACAGAGACAGCTGGTAAAGTTTTCATTTGGAGGGAGACCAGACTCTGCTACTCGAAACTTGTTTCACTCATGTACGTGAACAGACCCATCCTTTGATCAATTGTATCTCACAGCATCTGCAGCCAGTGGCAGGAAACCCCAGCGGACGTGTAACTAGACAGACGCGAACAGAATTAACTGAAATCTAGCCTTTTTCACACTTCTTCCTTAGATTGTAAATCGCTATTTTACCCAAAAATGTCACCTTATTAAGTGCAATGTGACTATTAGACTGTTAACGTCCAAATTTGTTAAAAAAGATTTATATACTAGTTGACATGCTGAATATGTTTGGCAATGGTAAATAAACCAATAGAGAATGAAAACCATATCAAGAGGTGAATGGGAATTGTAGATGCCCTCGAAGGTCGTAGAAAAAGGAGGCTTCAAAGATTTGTCAAATCTGCCGAGGCAAGAAAAGCTCTTCAGATCCTCAAAGCAAAATACCCTCGGACCTTAAACAGCTTATACGGGGTCGGCCTTCACTGCCCAAGCAGCCTTAAAGCCGTGCTAGGGGCTTATTCTTTGTTCACAGCTGCTGCTACTCATTTTTAGTCTATTATAGAGAAGGGGTGGAGGAGCACAGGGAAAAGCTTCACCTCCACCATTTGAGCACAGCTAGAGCTCATTAGCAGTGTTGTATACACCTAATTCCACGACTCTTCTTGCAGAAGTGAGGGCAACTGGGAGTACCGTCTTCAAAGTTAGCAAATGAAGTGAGGTGTCCACCAAAGGCTCAAAGGGAGACAGCAAAAAAGACTGTAATACCAGGGGTTGATCCCAAGGAGGAGAAGAGAACTGAACCAATGGTTGAAGATGGAAGACCGCATGCAAAACTCTAGAATGATCTTCGGCTGCATAGCTCAACATGACAGCTGATAGAACTGAAAGTCTCAATGTGCTCAGGGAAAGGCGGCCCTCTATCAAGATCTACCTAGACATTCCAGAACATCAGAAAGCCTTGTAGAACAAGCAGAGACATCCTGTTTGAATACCTAGTCATAATACAAGATGAACGTTGACAACTTCATGGTCTTTAATAAGGTGGACACCACTCAGTAAGAGAATCCCAATGATTCTAAAGAGCTCTGCTAGAATGCCAGGCACTCAATCTTTGGTATTTGCGAGTATTTGAGTAGAGAATCTGATCTTGGAGCAACAGAATCAGCCATTACAGAAGCTCCCAAGGAGCTACTGATATCCTCTCAACAAAAGGAACTATGGATGTCTTGGAAAAATAGGAATATTTATTTCTGATCTCCAGAAATATACCATCAAATTCACTCTTGGAGAGGATGAACGTGTAAACAGCCAAACGTCAAGACTTGAAGCTCAATAATATTCAATGGGACACATTCCGTTGAAACTGGGTACCAAAGTGTGAACCACTTGTGTCTGTTGTAACAAAGGAGCAATCCACTTCCAACTCCTCCAAGGGCTGTTCAAGTTCTACCATCAGAATAGGGTAAGAAACATGACTTCAAAGAGGTAAATCATCTGAGTGGAATCCTGCTGTATTCTTTTGAATTGCAAAAGGTAGGCTTACCAGGAATTCTTAGATGCTAATAAACTCACCTGATTAGCCCAGCGATTGAGGACGTAGAAGCCAAAAACTCATAATGGTTTTCACCATTGCTTTGATATAACTTCCAAGATATTGACTCTGAGTGGACATGATGATCTTCTCATAGGTGCACCTCATCCTTCCTTGTGTTTAAACAGGCTCCCAGGAAGACCATAAAGGCCATCCGTTGACTCTCGTATAGATTTTAAGCCAGCTACACTTCCTCAGGATGCACAGAGTAAGAGAAGGGAGTGAGATAGAACCACCAGAAGGATACTGTCCAGATAATGGTATATGCTTACTCCAGAAAGATGAATTTCTGATCACCAAAATCTTTTGTAAATGTTTGGGAGAGCTTAAAACGGGCAATGAAGGCCTTTTATTACAAAGTGAAGAAACATTTGATGTGTAGGCTATAGAGGCTCTTGTAAATAAGCGTTCTATAAATCTGTGGACAGTAGCCAATCTCCTGGACGAATGACCGCCATGATAGAACAAAGAGATTCCGAGTCAAATTTTATTATGGGAGATGTCCCATTCAATTTGTGCAGATCTAAAATAGGTTTTCATGCCCCCTGTTGCTTTGGAGACTTAAACCACTGGCTAATAGAAGCCCTGGAACATCTGATGCTTTGCCACTGAACAATAACCCTGTCTGACAGGAGCAAAGATGGAATTTCTATCAGAGCTTCTCTGTTTTTTTGGAAACATTGGCAGACTGGTGGAGAGAAAACGATGAGCTGGATTAATTGAGGAAAGGTGAAATTGATGACCTTGTTTGACGAAATTAAAACCCGCTGGTCCGAAATAAGATGAGACCTAAAGTCATGCAACATCCCGGCTCCTAGTCTCTCTCCTCCTAGCCAAGCACTCCCGCAAAACTACTTGTTGGAACCTCAAGAGGAAGACATCTTCTCTCTGGTTAAGAACACTTGTTGGAGGGCTGGGATGTGAAGCAAAGTCGATGAATGTGTAAATGGAAAATTCCCGTTAAAGCCAAGTGGCTTAAGTTACATATTGTCAACAGTATTATTAACAGTACCAGGAGAGCATTGCATCATTAGTGATCAGTTTGCAGGTTAAGAAGATATTCTAGCTGCACCAGAATGTGTTCATTTCTTAATATCTTATTTTTCACTTAATCTGGTATCTACAAAAAATAAATGTTCATATAGATCTATACAATATATATATATATATATATTCAACTATAAATAAATATATATGATGTATGTGCATAAATACATACAATCTGTAAAGCACCCACTCAGTGCAGACTTCTACTTGAACACATGAAGAACTTTAATTCTGAAAATTCAATTTTTAGCCGTGCAGGCAGCACGAAATCCCATCGAAAGCCATCTAAATACAAATCCCCAGTGCTCTTTCTTTGAGATTTATGATCTTTCTTGCAGGTTCATTATATTCATTATGTCAGATTAAGGCATTTTTTACTGCTCTGATTATTAAACTGATTTACAGTTCACACGTCAGTGCTCGCTATCAGTGCAGCCACCTAGGGATAAGCAGGTCTAGTTTTATAAAATTGACAACATAATCCCATTGCAGACAAAGACTAAACCTGTGCAGTGCGGAGAGAAGCTAACAGAATCCAGTGTAGACTGGCTGCGAGGCGGAGCAGAATGAAGTCAAGCCTGCAAAATGTTTGCTTCGCTACGCTATGCGTCGCTACACGCTCAGTGTATCTCATGCTTAACCCTTGCCTCTCTGTCGCTTGTCATGTAGAAGAGTAGCGGTGCTGTATAAAGAATGATTTATAGTTCACTTATCAGTGTAGTTTAGTAAACGTTTGAATGATGGCAACTCAGTCAATCATTTCTGGTGACCAAATAGACCAGGGCTGCTCGTTTAGCCTGTGATACCCCTTCAAACATACATATACAAAAGAGTATATTGTTTCAATGACTGATGGCACAAAGCATTTAGTGTTTCCCAACTCCTGTCCTCAAGTCCCCTAACAGGTCAGATTTTATGGATCACCTTGGGGAAATGCAGACTGAATCCTGCAATCACTGAGCAGCAAATCATATCACCTGTGCTGTGCTTCAGATATCTGGAAAACCTAACCTGATAGTTGTACCTGAGGACCAGGGTTGGGAACCACTGCATTAGGTGATGTTTACAATGCCAGGAATATATACGAGCGGACATCCTTGCAGTGGCAGCTCCATGAACGTCAATTCAAATTGAATATTTTGGAAAGGTGGTCCTAGTGTGTCTCTGATCTATCACTCGGTGAACAATGCAGCGATCTCATCGCCCATGAATGATGTAAATACACAGGGGCATGTTTGCGAACCTGCTAAGGACATTAAAAGTAGACCTAACCCCGTAAACCACATTACAACTCACAAAATGCCAGAGAAATGCACAGAGGCGTTGAGTCCTGTCTAGGGAAATATTTGAGTGTATATTTTTATTTTTTTTCCAATCGTTTCCTCTTTAAGCGCAGTCCTTTTTCTTAGATAAGGTAACAGCATGGCAACATTTGACATAAATACACTGTATTTAGCATTTGATGTGTGCATGAGGAACGTGAAGAAGAGCAGCAAGCTTCTTCTCTAGCCCTAATGTCTATCTTCATATTATTTGCATGGTGATATCTGATTGTTGAACGTGCTGCTGTCCGTCACCAAACTGTTCACCTCCACTGGGTACCTCGTATGATTGGCACTTCTACCATCAGCCGATCACAATGCTGTGTGTGCGTGAGGCATTACCGTAAGCGCAGTTTCACAGGGAGTCATTGCAGTAAACTCTGTCACCCTTAAGAGGTTCCTTTCGCTGGGTATTGTGACATTATACTGTATTGTTTTTCCTCTATATCTAATCCATTTTTGTGCACTATATTTATGTTTGTCTATCTCCGCATCTGTCATCACTCACCATTTTTTATTTTATTTTTCTACCACCTCCGCCTCCATGATTACAGAAGCATCTCTGTGATGAGTTTGGGTCTTTTTTTTCCTTTCTCAGATTCTATATTCTTCTCCTTTCTTTTTCTTTTTTTTGTTCCTCCTGTTGCTTTCTGCAGGTATTTTAACCCATGGTACAAAAGAGAATATTTTGTAGCTAAATGGGTAGAAGATGTGAATAAAAACACAGAAGGACCATACTTTAGGTATAATGTAACCATTCTATGATCATGAGAGCTATGATGTCACCATGGACTGTCATGATGGTGCTTGCTAGTTGCGATGTGTAGATGTATATATCTTTTTTTATATATATATATGAACACATACACATTATATCTATGACTGTATGTGTCCATGTGTATGTCTATATTTAAAATACAAGGTGTATAAGTATACATATATGAATGTTATATGTATATGGCAATGGACGCAAAGAAACACCTTGTATTTCACCAGTGTCCAGAACACGTGTTCTTGGGTTGCTTGTAATTTTGGCTTTATGTAGAGCTACATAGCACAGTACTTCTTAGCTCCTGTGTTTATGCTGTGAAAATGGGGTGTATTCGTGCATGCCACCCTGTCACCACTTGTTCAACTTTTCTTGATGAAGTTCTTAGGCTTCGAATGTCACCATCAAGCAATAACCATCCAACCTGCTGTGTTGCATCCGGCATTGAATGCTCGAGGGAATGTCGCACTCCATAGCTTGAGGGAACCTTGCATTCCACAGCTTAAGGGACAATAACGCTCTAACCCCACACATTGGAGAATACGTCTGGGCAAGTGGTTGGAAGGACTCGGTTCCGGATCAGACGTGCTTCATATCGATATGTCTAGTAAAGTAGCACCTCCTCCACCCATGTGTATGACATCAAAAGGCATGAGGACGCAAGTCTAATACCTAACCTCATCCTCATACATCTCTCACTTCAAGCGCTCGCAAAGGCATAGTAGGCCAGGAGTAGGTATAGCTGTATGATGGAAACAAATGGCTACAGGTGGACAATGGAACGTGAAGAAAGAGGAAGAAAGCCCTAACGGTTGGATAAATTCAGATTTTTACACAACGGGTCTGTCTCGTTTCCAAGCTTTATCGTCCCGTGTAGCACAGGGTCTGCATTAAGAAAGACATTAAAACGATGCAAATTATGAGATAATGCTGATTAAAAAATGTCTCTTTTCACTCACAGGTCAAATAGCAACAGGTTTATACAATCAGTGCGGCTAATGCTAAGCGTTAACTTATCCGGGCACAGAGCACGGCGGCTGTTACAGAGACCTGTTTAAGTCTTTGGACTTAAAAAATAAAAACAAAAAAACATATATGGATGCATGTAGTTTACTCGTTTAGCAGCGTTAGAAGAGGCAATGTGTCAGCAGAATCCTTTATTAATTGTCAAACATAAAAATGAACAGTAGGTGAGTAAGTCCCAGACCGTGATGTCCTGTCTGTATATTTTAGGTATTTGGGGGGGACCAAAAAGCTGTTTGGGAATTTGTTATTGACCCTTTGTCACATGGGGCCCCTCAATCAAGCCCCTCTCTCTCACATGGGGTCCCTCAATCAAGCCTCTCTCTCTCACATGGGGCCCTCATTCAAGCCCATCTCTCTCACATGGGGCCCCTCAATCAAGCCTCTCACATGGGGCCCTCATTCAAGCCCCTCTCTCTCACATGGGGCCCCTCAATCAAGCCTCTCTCTCTCACATGGGGGCCCCTCAATCAAACCCCTCTCTCTCACATGGGGCCCCTCAATCAAGCCTCTCTCTCTCTCACATGGGGCCCCTCAATCAAGCCCCTCTCTCTCACATGGGGCCCCTCAATCAAGCCTCTCTCTCACATGGGGCCCTCATTCAAGCTCCTCTCTCTCACATGGGGCCCCTCAATCAAGCCTCTCTCTCACATGGGGCCCATCAATCAAGCCTCTCTCTCTCACATGGGGGCCCCTCAATCAAGCCCCTCTCTCACATGGGGCCCCTCAATCAAGCCTCTCTCTCACATGGGGCCCCTCAATCAAGCCCCTCTCTCTCACATGGGGCCCCTCAATCAAGCCTCTCTCTCACATGGGGCCCTCATTCAAGCCCCTCTCTCACACGGGGCCCCTCAATCAAGCCTCTCTCTCACATGGGGCCCCTCAATCAAGCCTCTCTCTCACATGGGGCCCCTCAATCAAGCCCCTCTCTCACATGGGGCCCCTCAATCAAGCCTCTCTCTCACATGGGGCCCCTCAATCAAGCCTCTCTCTCACATGGGGCCCCTCAATCAAGCCTCTCTCTCACATGGGGCCTCATTCAAGCCCCTCTCTCACACGGGGCCCCTCAATCAAGCCTCTCTCTCACATGGGGCCCTCATTCAAGCCCCTCTCTCACACGGGGCCCCTCAATCAAGCCTCTCTCTCTCACATGGGGCCCCTCAATCAAGCCCCTCTCTCTCACATGGGGCCCCTCAATCAAGCCTCTCTCTCTCACATGGGGCCCCTCAATCAAGCCTCTCTCTCACACATGGGGCCCCTCAATCAAGCCCCTCTCTCTCACATGGGGCCCCTCAATCAAGCCTCTCTCTCACATGGGGCCCCTCAATCAAGTCTCTCTCTCACACATGGGCCCCTCAATCAAGCCCCTCCCTCTCACATGGGACCCTTCAATCAAGCCCCTCTCTCTCACATGGGGCCTCTCAATCAAGCCCCTCTCTCTCACATGGGGCCTCTCAATCAAGCCCCTCTCTCACACATGGGCCCCTCAATCAAGCATCTCTCTCTCACATGGGGCCCCTAAATCAAGCCCCTACCTCTCACAACCACAATGGGTCCACTAGTTCACCCAAATGAGAGACACAAAGACATGTATCAGGGTTACCTGCCTCTTTCTCAATATATTGTGTACTAGGTGGTTGATGAAGTAGACTTTGGAGAACAACCATGTTATAGATATGGGGTCAGCATCCCCCCCAGCTTGTACCCAGTTCAGAGGCCCCAGAATTATATGTACCCAGCACAGACCCCCAGAATTATATGTACCTAGCACAGACCCCCCCAGAAATATATGTATCATCACAGACCCCCCCCCCCAGAATTATACTTACTCAGCGCAGATCTCAGGATCAGGTGACCCGCGTGTTCCTCCGAGTGGCAGCATTCTCCTTCACTCGGTCGCCGGCTTCTGAATAGCTGTGACACGCTCTCACGATATCTCGCCTGTAGGCTACATCGAGGTGACTGCTAGTGGAATGCTGTTTATGCATTCCTTTAGCAACAGTGGCAGTCTTCCACGGTTTACGTGAGCCCAAAGGGCAGCTGCTTTGGGCCCCTCAACAATGACTGGGCCCAGGGCAACTGCCCCTTTTGCCCTGCGTTAAAGACGGCCCTGACAACTCCCACGATTCTCTGTCCATTTGTTGCATTCAAAGAATTTTGGGAATCGTAGACCATCAACATCTGGCTGAAGTTTGACAGCCCTGTACTAGACTGATAGTGATGCTGCCAGCAATAAACAGCATCTTGATTTATCCTTTTGAGTAGGAAATCCCTTGAACTGTTAGTATTCTGGTTTGGTGTAAAGCGCTGCGGAATATGCTGGCGCTTTATAAATAAAGAATAATAATAATAATAATTCACTGATCGCATCTCGCCACAAAGTCATCTTTTCCGTTTACACCTGTGGATAAAAGAGGAAACAAATAGCGGTTCCACAATTATTGTCCTTATGTTGTAATTCTATGTTCTATATTGATATACATGTTTTGTTTTTTTGTTCTTTTTCGTTTTTTTTTAAACTATGCAAACATATATACATATTTCTGTGATAGGACCTTTCATTGTTTTGTTTTTTATTTTCGACATTTTCCCTGTTTTTCACATTGTAAGTTTTGTTTATTATATGAAAACTATGTCCTAATGTTTATTGTCTCTGTTGCCCGCACCATACAGTGTAAGTAGACATCTTATTGTGAAACGCCCATTCACTGTTCTCTTTGACTTGTGATTTAATATATAATTTCCATTGGTAAGAGCTGCTTTAATTCTAATGAGAAACCCCCCCCCCCCACAAACATAACCCAGGTCAGAGATATTCAGGATCTCAGTGCGGTGCAATTACTACAATTGTTTTTCCACCGTGCACTGTTTAAAAGCGTTCTAGTCAGGGGTCAAGTCCTAAAAAAAATAAGGGCCATAATGCATTCCTCGCGCATTGGTTTTGCGCAAACGCAAATGCGCATTTGCGCGAGGGGCAAAACCATTTGCGCAGAACGTCGTATTTCAACGTTCGCGCAAACGATGCGCGTTATTGTTTAACGCAGACGGACTTGCGCGAGCGTGATGAACTGTGCGCGTCCTATACTTAACATTGTGAGCGCAAATGCATTAAGCGGATGGTATTTCAATAGATGCGCAACTTCCTACGAACGACGTTTGCGCGCATAATTTTAACGTCTTTGAAAATCTAGTCTTAGATTAGAGGGGCAAAGGTTTAAAAGTAACATCAGGAAGCATTCTTTTCCTGAGAGGGTGGTGGATACATGGAACAGCCTTCCAGTTGAAGTGGTAGAGGCCAAAACAGTAATTAAATTTAAGCAGGCATGGGATAGGCATAAGGCTATCCTAAACAAAAGATAAATCCAGGTACAGTATCCATGTAATTGGGCAGACTAGATGGGCCGAAAGGTTCTTATCTGCCGACATTTTTCTATGTTTCTATGAAAACCTGGTGTTAACTGCAAATCTGAACGTTCTGGCCGAAACCAAATACACCAGCACGAAAAAAAAATACAGCACAGTATAGTTACACATTCTACACATACCCAAACAAAAAAATTGTGAATTCGTGTATATTTGTTTTATTGCTGCAGCATGTATCCTCAGATTTATTTTGACAGGCGCAAAAACTTAAGTGAGTCAATTAAGGTGAATTGATGTCAATTAAGGTTCTTAATTCTGATTGGCTGAATCTGGCGAAAAAAACAGTCCACGCACTGTTTTACATGCGCAATGTTACTGCGCCCGTATTACACTTCGTTTGGCGCGTTTTTTTTACTAACGTTATTTTTTGACGGATAAGAAAATGCGTTCGGATCCCAATATCACGTTAATTTTTGCGCAATAACGCTGGACACTGCGCGCAAAAAATTGCGCTTCGCGAGCGCATTTGCACAGAGAATGTAATATGGCCCAAAGTGCAGAAACTCCAAGCTTTTTTCTCCCTAATTAACCAAGTAATCTGTCAATTAACGCAGACCATCCACACTTTAATTTATATTATTGTATTTATATATAGACATCGTTTTATGCAAAATGCACAATAAATCGTATTTAATATGACTTAACATGGAAACATATGATTGAACACCTAAATAAAAGTTTCATAGTGTGTGGGGCAAATGGGAACTCGGTTCCCCCCTGCAAAAATAATGGTGGAACTGCGTACCTGCTCGACTTGACCCCTGATTCTATAGTCCTGAATTACAAACCTGTGGAGGGATCTTCATCTGATGAAACTTGCTGTCTCATAAAATAAGCCCTGTTAGAAATAGTGTTTGTCTCTGTTTATGTGTAATTTTGTAGAATATTAGAAAGTGAAGATTCTTTTCAGATTTATTTTCTTACAATTTGCAAATATATTCGTTTTTAGAAGGAAATGTCTCTGCTTTGTTATTGCTATGTTAAATAAACGACACCTCATTGTGTAACATTCTATCGTTGTGCTGTTTTTCCAAACAGTAATAAAAAAAATTAATTACAGAGCAATCCAATTATTTTTTTTCACAACTATGTATTTCAATTGGATGAGCTGTAGTTTCCCGCTGGAGCCGCTGGTTAGGGGATATTATATTGGAGGTTTTATGCACTTTATGAGTAAAACATTTCCTTTCGAAACCCATAGGCACGGAATGGCTAAGACCTTAGCGTTTAGATATATTGACCCAAGGTAAAATAAGTAAAGAATAAGCCTTGGGGCAACGTTTGCATGTGCTTAATTTATGGTTTGGTAAAAGCCCTTGAAAGAAAAATTGTGACCGAACTTGTAGGTCCCTTAATTACTCAAGTTGCTTAGTAGTATGCAGGGCTGCCATCGGAGATCTTGGGACCCCTTATTGGACCATGGCTTGTGCCCCCTTTCCTTTAGTGACATCGAAAATGAGACATTATGCCTCCTGTCCTGCTCAGCTGATTTTACAGGGAATGGGGTAAATCTGGTAGTCTGGCAAAGGGATAGAAAGTATTTCCTGATGGTCTGGTGGGCGAGCTCTGCCTGGTGGAGTCACTCCTTCAGTGATGAGATCGAGTGCTCTGACCTGCCTCAGATGTTCTTGCCCTCCAGGAAATTGATTGGGATACCAGTGGGCCAGTCCTGGGTGGCCCCTATATCTGTGGCACTTAGACAAGCTGCACTGGGTTTGGCAAGGGCCCAGGCCCGACGGAGCCATTAACCCTATAACTTCCTCCCCCCACAGACACACATAGACGCATAGTCTAAATGCCCTGTAAATATCATACTGCAGGTATATTATACCGAGTATCACATGTAGAAATGAGAAGCTATGGGAACGTGAGACTGAGGTCATTTTTACTGTTGGATTTTGTATTGGCGCACACCGGCATTTGATTAGTCAATAAAGCAAGGCTTTCCTTACAGATTTACAGCTTATTTGGCAAACCTCAAGTCATAAATGGGCACACCTATGCCTCTCTCTTTTTGGGAGGGTCTATTCAGTTAAAGGGACACACTATCACTAACATAAGCTGTAACTAGATTACTTGTGCATTACAAACAAAACCACTTTATAAACCACATGCTTCTGGGTTTTTTTTTTTAAAGTAATTGCATGTAAAAAGGAAAAAAGTTAAGGTTTTTCATTTCCTGTTTCCATTTTTGGGATTTTTTCCATGATGCAACATTTACCAAAATCCTACGGTGAGTTTAACTTTACAGCTGTGGTTTAGCGTCTACAGTATTTTTAACAGTTAATGAGGTGGAGGAGGGAATGTTTTTAGATAAGGTTATGTGTTCTGTATACTACTCGAGGTAAGAGCTGGCAGCTGAATGAAATTAAACAGGGAGCTTAAAAGACTTATAATCCACCTCCTGGTGATGTCATTTGAATACATCCCACACAATACAATGCTGTGAGTCCATGACGGACACATTCACTCCATTCTACGGCCAAAGCCACACAGTGAGCAGCAAGTGTTAGAAAGATACTTTGGGGGTGGGGCAGTTTGCTACACAAAAGATCACACAATGTATGCACCCAGTGACACACAGAGGAAAAAATTTTCTTACCTAAACATACAGGAGAAAAACAAAACACATGTAAGATATTAGCAACATCAAATAAACACAATAAGGACATTTCATTTTTTGGTGGTAGTGACCGTTTAAGGTGACATTCTTCTCCAAACCACTTTTACTTCCTCAGGCCACTTTCTTTGCCGGTAAAGTGTTAACACACTGTCCTTGTAGCTCTCCAGGCTGCAATCCATAATTTCTTATGGGGAGGACGCAGGAGCCTCACCGCCAGACACTTTTTCAACCCTGACCATGAGGAGGATTAGGGACCCTACATCTAATCATTTAAAGTTTCCAAAATGAGAGATTCTTATTATTTCTTTGATCACTGGATTTAAACATCGTCTATGCTCGGGCACTGCAGGGATCTGGAGTCTCTACAGACGCACTTGTTTTTATTTTTATTTACTTTTGCACATCTTGTGGAGTGAATACATCAAAGAGATAAATCCATGCGATTAATTCGAGTTTTATTTGAAGTAGCGAGCGAGTACACCTGCAGCCAGTTTCTTTTCACGGTAACCTCCAATCAGGTCGCGCTAATACCTTCCCGTATCCACACCAAGAAACATCACACTGCGGTGAAAACACATCCATGTTCAGTTTGTCTGTGGAGAGCAGCTGAATTTACGGTTTAATGCGTCAGGTGACTCCATACAGTCATTATTAGAGGATGACATTTCCATCAGGGAAACATTTTATGTTTCTTCGCCTGACTTATCAGTATAAATAAAATTTTAATTAAAACCATTGTTTTGATCCAATCCCAGGATTTCTAATGCTGATTATTAAAGTATGCTGTGAAAAAAGTGCAGTAATTTGTGCGCACTTTGTGATTTTTTTTCTATGGTGGCAGAAAGACACAAGTGATATCCATCCATCTATATTTATCATTCATTTATTAATTTATATATCCATAATTAATTAATTTATTTATCTATCATTTATTTATTCATTTATCCATCATTTATTTATCTAGCATTTATTTATTTATTCATTTATCCATCATTTATTTATCATTTATTTATTCATTTATCCATAATTTATTTATATATCTATCCATCATTAATTTATTTATCATTTAGTTATTGTTTATTGTGCTTTCTCATACATGTCTTAGTACTAGAAGCATGCTAGGGTGGCATTGTATTGGCCAGCTGGTCTAATGCACGGCCGCCATAATGTCAAGGGAACTGGTATTTGTCCCTAATGGGGAAACAGTATTGCGGCTGGCATCAATGCTTGCGTTTAAAAATGTTGTTTGCTACCATAGTTATATTATTTTACGTTACATTATATTACAGATATAATGATACATTTGTTTGGGTACATGTAGTTTGCTTATCTATTCATTCATCTATCTTTTGTTTATTTATTCATTTATCTATCATGTATTCATCTATCCATCATTTATTTATCTTTTATTTATTCATTTATCTATAATTTATTCATCTATTATTTATTTATTCATTTAATTATCATTTATTTATTTATTCATTCATTTATCCATCATTTATTTATCTACCTTTATTTATTTATCTATCTATCCATCATTTATCTATCATGTATTTATTCATCTATCCATCATTTATTTATTTATCTTTTATTTATTCATTTATCTATCATTTATTCATCTATTATTTATTTATTCATTCATTTAATTATTATTTATTTATTCATTTATCATTTATTCATCTATTATTTATTTATTCATTTAATTATAATTTATTTATTCATCATTTATTTATCTACCTTTATTCATCTATCTATCTATCTATCTATCCATCATTTATTTAATTTATCTATCCATCATTTATTTATTTATTCATTTATCCATCATTTATCTATCTTTATCATTCATTTATTCATTTATCCATCATTTGTTTATCTAGCATTGATTTATTTATTCATTTAATTATCATTTATTTATTTATTCATTAAGGCTGAGGTCAGACTAACGCATTTTTAACGTGCGTTTAGGCGCACTTAATCACGGCCGCAGTAGCAGCAAATGACGGCCAATATACGAAGTACGGCCGCCCGAAAGTCCGGCTGCGCAACGCAAGTGGAAAATGAACGCATTTTTTTGAGAACGCAGAACCGCTAGTACTGACGTACAGAGTGCGCTGCGTCCGCTAGGTGATGTCAGACGCTGCTAATGTCCAGCCTACATAACGTCCAGATGCAAAAAGTGTTTTATTGACGATCCATATAAAATCATGCACGAAAATGCGCATCGTATGACTGTTTTCGTGCATTCCGTGAAAAAATACGTCAATGCGTTCGGACGCACTTTTTGACGGTCACTGCGAATAATGCGTTTGTTTGACCCTAACCTTATCCATTATTTATTTATCTACCTTTATTCAACTATCTATCCATAATTTATTTATTCATTTATCTATCATTTATCTATATTTATCATTCATTTATTAATTTATATATCCATCATTAATTAATTAATTTATCTATCATTTATTTATTCATTTATCCATCATTTATTTATCATTTATTTATTCATTTATCTATCATTTATCTATATTTATCATTCATTTATTAATTTATATATCCATCATTAATTAATTTATTTATCATTTATTCATTTATCCATCATTTATTTATCTAGCATTTATTTATTTATTCATTTATTCATCATTTATTTATCATTTATTTATTCATTTATCCATCATTTATTTATATATCTATCCATCATTAATTTATTTATTCATTTACCCATCATTTATTTATTCATCTGTCTATCCATCATTTATTTATTCTATCTCTTATCTATACCTCACTCTCTTTGCATCTATCCATGTATCTATGCCTCTATCTATCTCAGCATTATGACATTTCACTATCCATTACCTATGTACGATGAAAGAATAAAGGTGCATTTGTAAAATAAATTAAGATATTCGACACTATTCTGTGGTTCATTACATCACTTGCACGTTATACTATACACACTAGGTTTTACGCATTCGAACAAGCTGATTTGCTTTCTGTTCACGATTTTCACTTCTTCAAAGTCACAATCCTGGACTTTATATTCACATAGAAAACCCTTTACCGTCCTTAATCTTCTGACTGGAATTACCCAAATAGCCAGCTCTATCCTTGCAAGCCATGGCAGTGCAGATGTTTGTGATCACCTTTACCATGATCCTCAACAGTCTTTGAACGAAATGTGATCCGCACCCGCCTACGGCTTCACAGTCACCCATCATGTCCACTGACTTTTCATTGTTCTGGTAAGAAGACGACAGTCTCAGTCTGTAAAACAAAATTTTCTTGTTTTCCCCCATCAGGACACTGTCTCCTGCCAAGTCTCCATCATCATCAACTGGATCCATCGCCTCAAGCAGGAAGTATCCATACCCCATGCCACCGCTTCCAGATGAAGAGAAGAAAGCCAAACAAAGTGCAAGGGTATGGAATGTGTTTCTATATGTGCCTATATTATTTTTATGTATTTTCCTGCTTGTATTTAAAAGCAGACTAATGTGAACCTTTGTAGAATGTCAAATTTTCGAGTTGGCCAGTCTGTGACTTTGAAGGTTTTATTGGATGAGGTTAGTCAAAGCAAGTCAGCTCTTAAAGTGACCCCTAAAGTAGCACACCTCAAGGTCACTGCCTTCACTTTGGGTCATTGAGGGGGTCATACATCTGCCTCTTCATGCTTCTGGCAGCCTGCTCAATGGTGACCCTGCTACGGATGACATTCTCAAGCAGGATGGACCTACAATATATTTCACAGATGGCCAATAGAGGCCAGAAAAAACATTTACATGCTGGCTCTCCATTACAAATGTTAGGTCACCACCTAATGGCTGACCTTTGTTACGGGCGGCGACTAAAAAAAAGTCAGCAGAGTTAAAAAAGCAGATAATTTTACATAAAGTACATACCGTGTCCGAGAAGAGCTCAAACACCAGTAGTACTATTGTTTTAGGCGACGGTCACCTTAGTTGATGCCCTTCATAAACGTCTGGTGAAAAACCAAGGGGTCTATCCACAATAGAACACAGTTTCCGTGCTTTGCATTCCAGCCCATTTCAGATCACTTTGATGATTCCATTTTGCTGAAAATATGGTGAATTCACTATTTATTGAATGGTCATCGTATTTTGCCAATATTGGAGTCACCGAAGCAGTTATCAAATGTTGTCAAAAAGCACCAAATTGTGCTGAATTTGCCTTGGCAAATTCCCCCGAAGTAAGAAAGGAAAAAAAAAGGCTCCTATTCTCCTAATAGGAGCTTAAACCAATAATTTTTTTAATAAATTGAGTCTAAATAATAAAAAAAGGTCCTTCAAAAAAATAATAAAATGAATTATTTTAAAAAAAATAAGAAAAACAAGGTCTTTTAAAAAAAATATAAAAAGGGTTTTTGCAAAAAATAAAAATACTAAATTGTCTTTAAAAATTAAAATTAAAGATATTACATTGAAACCTATTGGATTTGCCTGTTTAACCTCCCTGGCGGTCTAACTTTTTCAAAATTTTGTGTCTAAAAGCGTCTCAATTTTTTTTTAAAGGTAATGTGTTTTTGTACATAGTTAGCTTGTAATAATTAGGAATCATGCACTGAAATCCGTGCAATCAAGAGTTCTTACTGGTAAAATCTTTTATAAATAAATAAATAGTAAATACACTGAGTCCGATAAAGTTTGAAACACGACATAATAATTTATTATGCCAAAAATAATTATCCAAAATAATGCAAATAAATGATATTCAATAAAATACAACAAAAAGCACTGAAATCAGTCTGAAAACAAGGGTGAGACGATGTATGGTCTGTTTCTTATCCTATAGTGCCACCTAGTGGCCGTTCATAAACATTGCACTTTGGATTATAGAGTGTTTTATAATTTTTTTCTAAATTTGCTGCTGGCCCCGCCCCCCTGCATCGTGTGACTCGCAGGGAGCCTTACCAGGAAGCAGCTCGCCGCGATCACACGGTTACCGTTCACAGTAGTGAAATTTAACCCCGAGTCACACTCGGGAATACCACCAGGGAGGTTAACTCTTTACCTCTGGACGGGTTGTGCCCAGCGGGAGGGCTTTGAGGCTAGCTGGCTATTGTGGCGGGCCCCTCCTCTGGCTTGCCTACGTAGCTGTCGGGCAGCGGGCATCATTGGTTGCAGAGGGACGGCCTGAGTTCAACAGGTTGGCAGAACTGTCACGGCTCATGGACGCTAGCAGGGCTTGCAATGCCACCCTGCACCGTTGAGGCACACCCGCTGCGGGGACGGTTAGTATACCTTGCGGTGGGGAAAGTGTTAAACCTGTCGAATTGAAACAAATTGCTCAAATTCACCATTCATTACAAGTCGGAGGTTGGTTAATAACCTCGAGACTTTCTGAAGGATACCGCTACTGTTGACTAACGATTCAGCAAGTCTACAATCTACCTAGAGCAGAGGTCCGCAACAATGGCCCTCCAGATGTTATGGAATCACATCTCTCATGTGGCTCTGCCAACCTAAGAAATAGGTGAGCATCAAGGGAGATGTAGTTCAAGAACATCTGGGAAGGGCCAAGGTTTCTGACCCTTAACCTAGTGTTTGGAGGGAATTTTGCCCAACACCATAGTTGCAAACTATCCAGGTTTTCCAGGGACTACCTGAGTTTGTGCTTGGTGTCCTGTCGGTTAATTGGCCTAGCACTCTGTCCTGAGATTTGATTCGTGTAGTGGATTAGTTTAGAGTTTCAAGACAATTAACCCCTGGGACCCCAAGCACCAAGCCGGTCCCTGGAAAACTGGGACAGTTGGCAACTATGCAACACCCGCTGAAGGAACGCAAGTCCCATGCCTGCTCCTCAGTCTAACTGGTTTTGTCAAACATTACAAGTAACACTTGGTTTCTTCTTTTCTGGTTAAAGCAGTTATGGGAAACATCAATCTGAATCTCTCCGCCTCATCAAGGGGGCAAATCAGCCGCTGGAGAGCCACCACAAGTCATCTGCGCTCAATCCCTGACTCCATCCATGCTCATCAGCCAATCCTAAGAGGCCACGGGATTGCGGATGTTTACAGAGACGCTCATTTTCTGACACACATGGAGCCTTTCATTATCAACTACAACTTGTTACCTTCCCCCCAAAAAAAGGACAACCGTGCGTTGATTATCAGTTATGTGACGGACAAAGTAGGAAGAGTATTTTTTATGCATGGCAAATATATTTTAAGATACCGGGTCCTGTAGATGTTGGTGTCGACTGGTTCATCCATTGCACAGCAGAAAGAGCAACGAAATTTATTTTCATGCACGCCCCACTGCGGTTTCGTTCAGTTCAGTGCATGCTTATTCTGTATCTTCCACTTACAACAGGTAGAGTATAATGAATAGCATGATACCATATCATAGAGACGTTTTACTTTAAAAAATTAAGAATGAAAAGCCTCATTAATGGGACATCAGCTTTTACAAAGAGCTTTTAAAATCACTTAAAATACATATTTCTGTACATATGTACATTTTCGATTGTAAAAAAAAAAAATCAAGAAATCATTTAATACATTAGATAGGTTATTATTTTGTCAGACGCCTAATGATCAGTGAGCACACCTGTTTCACATGTGACCTGCAACCGCAACACGGTAACAGAAAGGAACATGAAACGCAACAAAGAGAATCCAGGAGCATTTGCATAATATACACAACACGCACACAGCTGACGCCATTAGATTTTGAAGAATAGATATATATATATATAGTATAGATAGATGAAAATAGAACTAATTGAAAGCATAAGAAAACCAAACAAAAAAAAAATCTGTATTTAAAGGGTTGACCTGTAGGTTTTACAGGAAATAAAACTGCCACACTCACGATTCATTGCGGAAGCCGCACTGGACACATGGAAGGTGCACGAGTTCCTCGGGGGTGTGGGAATTCGTGAGCCTTTGCTTAAATCATATATATGTAGATATATTTTAAAAACACAGAGTTTAAGGACTTAACAATACAAGATTTTCTATGAGAGCGACACAATTCTATCTCGTGGGGTTTGGGTGAAAACATGAGGACATGGTGCGGGCTCACTGATATATTTTCTAAATCTCTAGTTAAAATTTATGCTGTGCCTTTCAGATGCATCTGTTGGAACTGACAAATGTTTGACACGAGCGTTAAAGTACATTCGGGTGATACAGATGTGTCCTGTTTCAGTAGATCATGTCGTTTGACGGAAATGTCCCAAAGGCGTGGGTTTTAGCCCAGAAAAGGGAATAGGAACACACATATCCTCTGTGACCGACACAGTGCTGGCATACAGCCGGCGTGCACACCGATCAAAGATCAAGTTGAGTTATGTTTCAACCCATTTGAGGAGCAATTTTTGGGCCATTCTGGTCATAATTCCTCCCTGAAACAAGGGTATGTTATGTTTCACTGGAGTGACTTTCTAATGTGTGATGGGGAATATTTCTCTGATGATAAAGAAGCTCAGCATCTACCCTGCGCGCGGCCAGAGGACTGGGAAAGACTTTACACGCTGCCCTGGCGCTCACAGCGGTTCTCTCTAAGGCAGACAAAGCTGAATGTAACCATGTTCTTTTGTAAATGCTTAACTTGTCTCATTTGTGCCGTAGCTTTTTAGCGTGCAAGTGTTTGTGTATGCCTTACAGTGGTAATTTCAAAAACTTACCATTCTGTAGCCGATTCGAGGAAAAGAAAAAAAAATCAAGTGGAATAACTAGATTTTACTGAAATAAATATTGACTTTTCTGCACATTGTCCATTGGAGCTTTTAAGGGGAATGTGTGGCGACAAGAGAAAAATGACTATACATCTTAATATTGGTGGAAACGGGGAAGGGGGGGACACAAATTCCAGAACCAAAGACAACATGGAGATGTGGGTAGAGCTTCAGAGATACGGTTACAGATACTCTCCTGTATAAAAAGGTGTGTGTGTACAATTATATATAAGGGGTAATTCAGACAGCACTGAAACTTCAGTGTTTTCTGGTTCGCCGAACCTCGGTGTGCTTTGGCGGTTCTATTACGCTGACCCTGCGGTGAATTCACTACAGGCTGCCCTTAGTGCGCCGAACATGGTGTCGCCAAAGACCGCCGAACTGACCAAACGCAGCCGACGACTGACTAATTGCAGAAAATGGAACTCTATTTTAAAAGGTGTTTAAACCAATAAAAATACATTAAAATGTATGGAAATAATAAAAAAGGTCCTTTTTAAAAAAAAAAAAAAAAAAAAAGGTCTGTTACAGAACAACTAAAAAATAAGCCTTTAAAAAAAATAAATTGGGAATCAAATATTTCAGCTAAAAAAATACGAAGGTATTCTACAATGAATAATAAATATGACAACACTCCAGGACTATAAATCAAACTTAACTTTTGTCAAGTGCTTGAGTCAAGCACTCCTGACGAGCCAGTCTTGGCGAAACGCGCGTCGGGTGCACTATCAGGCAGGTATCCTCCGTGTAAATGCTTCATTTCGTACCCTGTAACCTTAATACCTTTGGGTTTTGATAGAACATATGTTTATCTATTGTGGTACGTCTTGGGCTAATTTAGCTGAATATCAATTTCAATTTGGTACCCCTGGCTTTGTGTGTTTTTGTGTGCTTTCTCTGCGTGTAGGTTTATGGCTTAATACAGCCATTTAAACTTATAGATACTTACATTAACGGTCGTTGCAATACCTTGAAGTGATCCATGAAGGTTGCTTACTGTATTGATATCAAACTTATATCAATTGCCGCGGGAAAACCACTTCTTCACTGTAGTTTTGTTTTTAATATGTTTTGTCTATTGAGCACCGTTAATTTATGTTTATAAGTCTGTCAACTAATTTTAATTTCTCATCCAATAAAAGTTAAATGTTATCATTGGTCTCTGGGAGACATTAGTATCCTGATGTTTCCATCAGGATAATTGTATTAGATGAAATATACACAAACAGAAACAAAGAGCTAGCACTCGAAGGTCTCCTACTCAAAAATTAAAAACCTTTTTTTTTATTCATAAGAGATTTCGACTTTCTGTTAAAAATGAAATACCTTATTTTGAATTAAGTATGAAACTTTAGAGTGCTAGCTCTTTTTCTGATATATATATGTCACACACACACACTTACTTGAAGGTCTCCCGTAGGATTTCCACTCCTCTTTATCAAAGGTGTGTATTTCTATATATTTATCACACAGGAAGGAATACACAAAACCAGAGTGGTTACACGCAACCTGAACATGCATTTCTCACAAGGGTACTTTGTGACAGCGCCTACAACATACTAAAAATCACAGCAGAATTTTGAATGGAAAAAGGAGGATGCTGAGAAAACTATGTCAGTATCTTAGAAGATACTGTAGAGCAGTGGTCCCCAAACCTGGTCCTCAGGACCCTAAACCAGGCCAGGTTTTAAGGATCACGTTGGGGAAATGCAGACTGAATCCTGTAATCACTGAGCAGCAAATCATATCACCTGTGCTGTACTTCACATATCTGGCAAACCTGGCTTGGTATTCGTACCTGAGGACCAGGGTTGGGAACCACTGATCTATATGATGATATTTTGTAACCAAATCCCCATCATTTTTAATTATTTCTACAAGACCAGCAATGCTGTTCCTTTCATCAAGACACTAAAGCAAATCACTCAGACATGTGCCTGGGGAATGGTCCTGAATGAAATGTGCAAATGGTTGTTACTGAAAATGTGATCAGTTCACCATCAAGCAAGTTTCATAAAAATAAAGTAATATAAATGTTTATTTAATACGTGACCCTTAAGGCTGGCCGTCCACTGGATCCGTTTTCGTCCGATGGCGCGATCATCCGATATCGCGTGCTTTCATCCGACCGATACGATTACACGCATGTGGTTCACCCATCAACCATTGCGTCCGACTTCCGACTTCCTGCGAAGCGATACGACACTACCAGACACGAGGCACCAGATACGACACTACCAGTCAGAGGGGAATTTATCGCGTCAACTAGGCACAACCATCTGACAGAAGATGGATGCTGAGAAATTGATCAGGTAAGTAAATGCATTTTATAATTAAAAAGTCCAGGTTTTGTGTAAGGGAGTAGGTGGGACTAGTCCTGTTTAGGTACGGGGATGATTTTTGATGACAGTATGACAGGTCAATCATTTTTTTATAAAAAAAATTAACCGTGTATTCATTTAATTGGCAGTAAAAATTATTTTAATTTATTTTTCTGAACTTCTTTTTTTATTTTGAAGAAAATTTAGATTACCAAGGGCCCTATTACATTCGTTGCGTTAAAACGCTTGCGCAGCGCATGAATTTTTGTGCCCTTCGTTAAACGTTAGCACGCGTATAAAATCAACACAGGTATTACAATCCTCGCACATTTTTTCATCCGTCAAGAAATTGCGCATTTACGGACGCGCACAAACGCGCGCACAGCAACGAAATTTAGTGGGCGGACTGTTTTTCATGCGATTCAGCCAATCAGAATTAAGAACCACAATTATCTCACGTTAAGTTTTTGCGCCTGTCAAAATCAATCTTTGTATATATGCTGCAGCAATAAAAAATGCATGCACACAACTTCTCAATTTTTTTTGGGTTTTGTATGAGTATAACTATACTTTGCTGCATTTTTTTTTTTGTGCTGGTGTGTTTGGGTTCAGCCAGGACAGTGAGATTTGCCTTTAACACCAGCTTTTAGGAGTTGCTAAAATTGTGCGCGCAACGACTATGCGCTACAAACTGCGCATAGATTGTAATACCATCCGCGTACCAGCGCACAAACGCATTTGCGCTCACAATGTTAAGTATAGGACACGCGCAGTACAATAAGCTTGCACAGGGTTCGCGCAGGTTTACCCGCGTTGACGAGTGGGTGTGTTTGTTGCGCTGACTTCGTAATACGACGTTCAGCGCAAAGGGTTTTACCCCTTCACGTTAATGCAGTACACTATATTGTCTCTACAAGACTCAATGAACTACTCCACCTCATCTGGATCGTCCCTTAGTCGTCCGATAAATCGGTTCCAGTGGACGAGGGTAGTCTGAGCTTATCGTACGACCGACGTCAGACGAAAAATCAGATGAAACAGTCGTCCGACTACGGATCCAGTGGACGGCCAGCCTTAGGCTAGCGTCAGACGAATGCAGTCATCAAGTCCGTGTCGCCGCACAGTTTAACATCCATCGCAGCATTGATTTGTGATCAAGAGACCAACACAAAGTACGTGCGCACTTCAGTGCGCGCGCACCACACAGGTGGCAACGGACGCCATTTAGGCCTCGACGTAAAAGCACTACGACGGACACCCAGAGTGCTCAGCGTCTGCGTAGTGGCCTGTGTGCGTGATGACACGTCGTCAGACGGAGAGCGTTTGCGACGTCCATCACGTTGATGCGAAGAAGTTTTTTTGGTCTGCCTGACTGTACCTGTATATTTTAATTTTAATTCCCATTTTTCCATTTCTACATCCGTCAAAAAAAAAAAAAAAAAAAACGGACCGTGTGGTGTCTACAGTATCTTCCGTCTGTACGTCCGTTATGCACGCAGAGTGCCCTCAGACTGCGTTCGTCTGACATTAGCCTTAGATTGCATGATTTTTATAATAGCACATTTACACTAGTTTTAGTTGTAGAATATTCCTCCTTTAAGGAAAAACATTGGGATCAGAAGTTGTAGACACTAGATAGTGTTGTTTAGTCTGTAATAGGACACACAGGGTCTGCTTTAGCAGAATACAGGCAGGAGCGCCATTCATGTGGAGAGGATAAAAACGGTCAAATATCGTGCCTAGGAGAATTTGTAGATATCATGATGATGCTATTAGCAATGCAGGTCCCACAAATAAAAGCAGAATATAAAAATAATATCTTCATATGGGCATAATACCTGCATGCGCAGGGTACAGCAACCATATATGCAGTCAGGCCCAGAAATATTGGGACATCGACACAATTCTAACATCTTTGGCTCTATACACCACCACAATGGAGTTGGAATGAAACAAACACAATGTGCTTTAACTGCAGACTGTCAGCTTTAATTTGAGGGTATGTACATCCAACTCAGGTGAACGATGTAGGACTCACCGGTGCATTCCTTCTTTTTGAGAATGTTCCAAACAGTTGTTTTGGCCACGCCTAATGTTCTTGCTATCTCTCTGATGGATTTGTTTTGTTTCTTCAGCCTAATGATGGCTTGCTTCACTGATAGTAACAGCTCTTTGGATCTCATCTTGAGAGTTGACAGCAACAGATTCCAAATGCAAATAGCACACTTGAAATGAACTCCGGGCCTTTTATCTGCACATTGTAATTGGGGTAATGAGGGAATATCACACACCTGGCCATGGAACAGCTGAGAAGCCAATTGTCCCATTACCTTTGGTCCCTTAACAAGTGGGAGGCACATCTGCAAACTGCTGTAAGTCCTACACCGTTCACCTGAGTTGGATGTACATACCCTCAAATTAAAGCTGACAGTCTGCAGTTAAAGCACATTGTGTTTGTTTCATTCCAACTCCATTGTGGTGGTGTATAGAGCCAAAGATGTTAGAATTGTGTCCATGTCCCAATATTTCTGGACCTGACTGTACGTACTGGAAAATCATATTTAATAAACAACAACCTGAATCCCATCCCTGTTCAGTAGCAGGTGACCCCAGAGCTATCCTCTCCTTTCTGTATGCAGAACAACAAAAAATGGTTTTAAAATTATTATTTTTTTTAGTATGAGGGAAATTTAATTCTATTCTAGTGTTTAGACGTGTCAGCGTTCTCGTCACTGCAATTTCAGCACACAACGGTGCTTAGTGGATAACCCCCATGGTGACCATTAATCCAGAATTAAAACGGATTTATCTGCGTTAAATTTAATATTCACTTGTTTCTGTTAATTTATTCAGGGGGGAGGTGATATGGAAAATCTGTAACTTTATCTACCGTATAAAATTTGGAAATTTAAAGACAAAACGCACAATTATTGATTTCACACCATCAGAAAGTTAAAAAAAAATTTGTTTTTATTGTAAATACCTTACACTGTACAGTAACTTACACCCATGTATATCCACAACCAACACCCAGTGCATTATGGGGACAATGACGAGGTATTTTTCTTAGTCCCAAATGGAGACGTTTGAAGACTCTCGAGTTTCTTTTGTGCTGCGTCCTGGATTTCCAGCTCCGCTTCCTCATCAATAGATGTCCGGAGGCAAGCGATGAGCTGAGATACGCCCGTGCCCATGTGAGCAGAGACGGGGAGGATGTGCCGGAACTCAATTTGGTGGCTTGGTATCAGGTCGCTGGATAATGACTGCAGATGTTCTAGAAATTGAAATACAAAATCAATTATGCACTTTGTTTTTATTTTTTTTTTTTAAAGTTTTTATTTATATTTACAACCGACTCTTCAACAAAAATAATCCCAGACTTATTAACCCCTTCACCACCAAGCGATTTTCCCCAAAAATGTTTTTGCCAGAAACCAGCGTCTTTTGAAAAATCATTTTTAATTATACTGTAAGAAATACAGCCGTTCTTACTGTAAATAACCTATTTTAACGGCAGATGGCGCCATCTACTGGCAAACTGAGTTACAGCCATCAGAGCTGTAGCTTATTATTTTTTTTTTCTCCCTGCATCGGCTGCTGAAAGTCCGATATGTCAGAGCATTCAGCTGCTGATTTTACAGTTTTAGCTCTTTGGGCATTATGCCCACAGGGCTAAAACTTTGGGGGCACCTTATGCAGCCCAAAAGCAAACAAAATTCATTTGTTTGTGGGGTGCAGAGTGAGATAACTCTATATTGGGGCACCAGGTGGTGCCTTTGAAGCCTGAGATCTTGGTAGTGAAGGGGTTAAACAATGTATTTTATTTATAGGTCTATGATAATAATTAAAACAAAACTTTATACTAGATCTTAAACAATGTTGTTAGTTAATATCAGCAACTGCTATGTTCACAAAAATACTTTTTTTTGCCTCTAGAAGGAAATGATTTTTCATTCATGCTATATGCACAAACTAGCAAAAATGATAAAAAAAAAAAGTGGTTTCTCCTCCGCTGTTTTAATTTAAAAATGATTAAATATATATTGAACATTAATAATAAGCTGCATCTGTCCTTACCGCATGGTATATAATATGTGGGGGTGCACTAAAGCAGAAAGCGTAAAATCACAGGTGAACAAAATGGTGCTGGTCTTGAACGTGCAGCAAGGTCGAAAAGCCTCAGTCCATAAGAGGTTAATCATCTGTTACAGAACAAAACTAGACTATGTTTGGACCCTTAAAGAAAACCTATGCTTCACAATCTACATCAGGAGCCGATGGAGCGAGTTATTAGGCCGGGGTCAGATGAGTGCACCATTTGTGCCCGTACTGCCGTGCCTCCTGGAGTCCATCGCAGCATTGTGACGCTTCGACGGGGCTGGCCACAAGTTGTAGCGCACTCACATATTGCGCATGCTACAGCGGGTGTGCTGCAGACGTTTTGAAAGCCTCCCAGTAGAAGTGCTACGGACGCATGTTTGACTGGGCTGCAAAGCACGATCCTCCATAGGAGGATCAAGCCTTGCAGTACTGAGCGCATTAACTGCGCTCAGCGAGGTGACTAGACGGGCGTCAGAGCCGAAGGAACGTCCACGCTCATGGAGGTTCCTTCCGCTCTGCAAAACACTCGTCTGACCCCGGCCTTAGTGGTTCTGAAAGGGATAAACAACACCACATTGTGTTGGCATCATGGCCCCTTTTGAGCATGCACAGGACCCAATGTGTGACCACCAGGGAAAATCAGAGGCCGGAGGAGAAAATAAAAACCTGTAAAAATCCCAGTAAACATACTCTGAGGATCTGCAAGTTGATCGAGTAACGCTTGGAATTTGTTGTCGGCGTCAGGAAGGTCCATTTTATTGACTGCGAGTAATGCGGGTTTGCTTAGAAGTTCTTTCTTGTACAATTCCAGCTCCTAAAAACATGTGTAATAGATATTATTATTTATAGATGCATTAATACCAGATATTCACCAAGAACAACTTAAACAAAGCAACAGAAACTAAAAAATTATTTATTTATTTATAAAGGATTTTACCAGGAAGGATACATTGAGATTTCTCTCGTTTTCAAGAAACATTGAAATGATACATTTGTGGTTGCGCTGGCTTTGATATATTGGGGGGGGGGGCTTAACTTTCCCAGCATATGGTTATGCAAAGGCATGATATCATTAAAATATTGCAGACCGGCAAGCTGTGTTTATTAGCTTAGTGCACTTATACTTTATTCCATGTAAACTGGGAGAACGTCTGAAATTTTCCTCCCCTTATGACGGAAAGTTTGTATTTTAATAAGAACCCGAGGACGAGTATTTGCATTCTCATACTTCTTTGCTCCTACAACAGCAAAGAGAATGCATAAGAAAACTTTTAAACCATACCCCCCCAACATGGGGATCCCTTCCCATAGTCAAGAGGCCCCTCCTCCATAGTCCGTGTAAACTGGGGGACTTCAGTAACTTTGGGGGGGGGGGGATTTAGCAGAGGCATAATCTCCAGGTGTGCATGGTGCAGGTGTCTATGAAGAGAACGCATGCACAGATCCGATCCACCGCCTGCCTCCTGGCGATAGAGCACTGCCGCGGCAGCGACCTCAGAGGGGGGGGGGGGTGAAGACATGCTATATGTGTGCTGAAGTCACCGGTGACCGGCAGCCGGTAAAGGAAAAAATCCCTACAGCTGGTGACGCTCGATGGGGTGGAGGAAACTCCTCTGCTTCACCCTGCGATTTTTAAATCTCTAATAGCATGATTAGGCAGAGTGCTCTGTATCTTGTTTGTTACATATACACACACACGGACGGACACACACACGGACGGACACACACACGGACGGACACACACACACTCACCAAAGTCAAGAGCTGGATGGTTTCAAAAACCGTCCTATAAAACGTTTTGTTTGAAAGCTGAAAACCATGTACATCAACCTGTAAGACACAATCAGTGATCATGAACGAATACAATTCCACACAAACAATCACCACCACGGCTTTCTTATCCCGGTGACAAACAATAGATGAGAAGTTGATGCTGAACACAAAGCACAGCATTCCTATGGCGGAGCAAGCAGATTTATTATACAGCTCATGCTTGTGTCCGGAAGTCTCCGGGATGCCCAGGAAATCTTTCAGTAAACTTGTTGTTGGTCGTTGTCAGGTTCCCTTCCGATGCCACGTCCCAATATATGATGGATCTTGCATCGATCATAAAGACACACTGGACCTCAAAGCTGGATGCCACATCTCATTGTGTTGCACAATGAGGGAAATCTCACAATCTCAGTGCTGGTTCAGGAATCCAATAACCTGCCTTCAATGAGAAGGAGAAAGGCCTGCAGGACACGTCTTCACCGCTCATCATCGTGTGTGATAGGAGTCACACCTTCACATAGAAGGAAGGAAAAGTTGGAATGACACGAATATAAAACTTCACACTGATTATCCAAAATAAAAAAAATGTAGCGTTAACGTTAGCTCTGGACATCCTAGCGCGGGCTAACAGGTTAAAAAAAAACCAGCGATTTGGATTTTCAGTGCGAGGTTACTGTACTTTGCGCTCCCTATGCTCAACATGACGAGTGCAAAGTGTTAATTAGCGTTAGGATTACAAAGTCCTAACACTAATTACGTCCCGCTGCTTTTAACTGAAAAGTAACCCACAGCCAGGAGCTGCTGCTGATTCCTCTTCTACAGAATCCATTAGATACTCACCTCCCATCCCATGGCGAGAAGGGTGACTCCATCCGCTTCCTCTTGCAGTCGGAAGCAGAGAGAGACTGGGGAAAAAAGTCCTCAATTCTTCCTCTGCTAATCACTACGCGACCTGCTGGATCTCACAAGGAGAGATCCTGCAGGTCATGTGACCGGCAGTGGAAACCTCAATGGAGTCCTATGGACTCCAAAGAGGGGATGCTTAGCGCTGCTGCGAGCATCCCAAGGCTTTAGCGCCGCATTACAGTGCAGGCTGCTGGTTTAGCGCCTGCACCGTAATATCCAATATCCCACTGAAACAGGGACGCCAAGGAGAAACCTGCAGGGGCAGCTTTTTCTCCTTAGTGTCCCCATTTTAGCGTCTAGATTGTAATTTAGCCCTAGGTGCGGAGGGCCCTGCTCATTAGGAGCTTACAATCTAGAGGGATTGAGGAAGACCAGGGGAATTTTACTGGTCGGCAGGATCATTAGTGCCAGTGGTTCAGGAATGGTGGGGCCATAGAGGCAGCATGGCATATGAAAACTTGTCCAGTGGCCCTCGGGTAATTTAAGTTTGAGACCCCTGCTATAATGGCAGCATCAAGCTAAAACATTATGGGACATGCGGGGGACTCACCACAGAGCAGGACAATGGTGCAGCGGCCCACTCTCACTGCTCTAATAACTCTTTATCCTCCAATAAATGACTATATTCTGTAATTTATGCTGAGCGACGGTCAGTACGGCTCAAAGTCAGAATGTTACTGTGAATGTTAAAAAGCCAAATCATACTTTGGGGAGGTTGCGGGGTGGTGGTAGTGAACAAATGACACCATCATGACATCTATAGGTCTTTATAGCACCAAGATCATCTTCAATTCCTGCACTTTAAATACGTTTCCTATGTGACACCACGAAGGACGAGAAGAGTCTGCCTGTCAGCCACGCAATGAATATACGTCCCTCGTTGACATACCACAAACAGCAGCTGTTTGGTCCGTTCCACGTGCTTTAGAAATTTATGGCCCATTCCTTTGTTCTCGTGGGCACCTTCGATCAAACCTGGGAGATCAGCTACAGAAAGCTAGAGGGAAAAAGGAACTGCAGGTAAAATAATGCAGACATTCACCGTCACTCTCTGTAGTGCTGGGAGCGATGTGCCGGGTTACACCATGGATATGATGGACAGAGTCAGCGTGACTCCGAGCAGCATGTCACATGCAGGGGCTGCCCAGAGGCTCCGCATGTATGCCGCGGTCTGCTGCAGAGGCATCACCGGTCCAGAGCACCGTAATCCGAAATTATTATTCTTTATACATATAACGCCAGCATATTCTGCAGCGCTGAACAATGGGCACAATATAGACAATACAGCGAGACTGAACAACATTTTATAAATCAGTACAGGAAGAAACGAGGGCCCTATTTCGGTGGGAACTTACAATCTAGAAGGGTTGGGGGTGGAAACAGGAAGAGAGAACTGCAAGGTGAGAGCGATGGCCTGCAAGGTGAGAGCGATGGCCTGCAAGGTGAGAGCGATGGCCTGCAAGGTGAGAGCGATGGCCTGCAAGGTGAGAGCGATGGACTGCAAGGTGAGAGCGATGGACTGCAAGGTGAGAGCGATGGACTGCAAGGTGAGAGCGATGGACTGCAAGGTGAGAGCGATGGACTGCAAGGTGAGAGCGATGGACTGCAAGGTGAGAGCGATGGACTGCAAGGTGAGAGCGATGGCCTGCAAGGTGAGAGCGATGGCCTGCAAGGTGAGAGCGATGGACTGCAAGGTGAGAGCGATGGACTGCAAGGTGAGAGCGATGGACTGGCTGCGTCAGTCAGTAAGTCGGGTGGTAGGCTTGCCTGAAAAGGAATATCTTTAGGGGAAGTCTGACTGTGCGAGGGAGAGTGTTCCAGAGAGTGGGGGCTGCGCGTGGGAAGTCCTGCAGTTTATCATGGGAAGAGGTGATGCGGGGAGAAGCTAGGTGCAGGTCACTGCTTGATCTTAGGGAGCGGGCTGGGGTGTATTTGGTGATTAGTGAGGAGCTGAGTTAGGCTAGGGACAGATGAGCGCATTTTCTGCGGCCACCGTCAAAATGTACGTCGATGCGTGCGCACGCATTTTTTCACGGAATACGCTTAAGTGGTCAGACGATGCGCAATTCTGGACGTATTTCATGACGATGGGGTGAAAAGAAGTCTAGGGAAATCCGTCTGTTTGAACGTTATGTTGGCCGCACACTAGCAGCGTCTGACATCTCCTAATCACGCACACACGCTGCTATGCGGCCGCAGCGCACTCTGTACGTCAGTACCAGCGGTTTAACGTTCTCGAAAAAATGCGTTCATTTTCCACTTGCGTTGCGCGGCCGGACTTTTGTGCGACCGTACTTCGTATATTGGCTGTCATTGCCCGGCATCTGCTGCTAGTGCGGCCGTGATTATGTGCGCCAGAACGCGCGTTCGCACTGCCTCAGTCTGACCCTAGCCTTAGTGAGAGCTTTGTAGGTCAGGATAAGGATTTTGAAAGCAGATGGCTCGGAAAATTCCAGGTTTCTGATTCTTCTGGATTTTAGAATTCTGGACCTTTAATCCATATATAGAAAGCAATGAAATGTATACAATCCTCACACGAGGATAAAAAGGCAACGCAGGCAGGAAAGATTGATTGTAAACTCGGGGTCACACACAGCCAGAGCCCCGTATCTGCATAGACTGGGTTTACGCTTACCTGCTTAAAATCAGGATAACGAATTTTACCCAGTTCAGGTTTCACTGTCGTAACTGAAACAGAGAGAAATTAATGTGATGCGACTCCCCACGTATGAGATTATAGCAAACCCCCCCATTCATAAAACGTGACCCCTGCCTTAGGAGTTGTAGGGACGTGTGGCTTCTAATAGCGGAGGTAACAGCCTCCTAACATTGGGCATTTATTTGGGTAAAAGGTAAACAGGTAAAAAAAAAAAAAAACAGGGTAATAACTTACACGCATAATCAGCGATCTGAGGCTTGGCGTGAGAGAGTTTACTGAGTAAGGAAGATTTTCCTGCATTTGGAAACCTGGAACAAACGTGACAGAATGTGACAGAATGCATAAAATATGCAGAGAGCAAATAATATAAACACAGAAGAACATCAATACCGTGCGTTTACAATGTCACGTCATTTAGCTGCAGGAACATTCTCGCTCCGCTTGAAAAATATTATATAAGTATTACTAGTTTTCATGTAACAGATCATATTGGGCTCCAGCACCCGGGACTCACGTTACCGAAAGAAGAACTTCTGGGAATCATGAGTGTTTCCTTCAACTGTAAAACAGCAGGGGAACCTCTAAGGTCTGAAAATAGCCAAAAAACTAAGAGAGGAGACCTGCCTCCAAAGTCCCAACTAATCATTCTCACACACACTGAATTTATTCTCGCACACACCACTCAAATCATTCTTGCACACGCACCACCTTGCTCCCAATGCCCCAAACTACTAATTCTCTCTTTCGCGTGCACACACCCTGAATTCCTTCTTGCGCGCACACACACACAATTCATTCTCACAGACACCCAAATTCATTCTCGCAGTAGCTTCATTCTTCCGAGCGCACACACAGAATTCATATACACACACACACACTCACTCCACCATCACAGAAAACTCACTCACACATATTTCAATCCCTTATATGAAATCACACACACACACACACACGTCACTGTTGTTCCTACCAGCCAGGGATCTCTCGCTTTTCATGGTGCAGCTGCTCGTCTAAGTAAATGCACGCTGTGAATTGAAAAGGTGCTCATGTCTGGGGCTTCAGCTTCCTGAGCTCCTAAAACGCCCATAGTGGACAGAATATTGGCAGACAACGCGCGGCTCTGAGTAACAAAGCGACGGGGAGAAGGGAGCATCGGCTTAGTAAATATATATATATATTTATATTAATACAGTCCTTTAACTAGGCTCATATGTAATGATTTACATCAAAGAAAACATCACAAAAAGCAGTAATGAATACAAGTGTAGATGAAAAAGCAGATAATTACAAAGTAATGGGACACGCGCTGCTCCCCGACATGTCAGAGGAATTACACATTATGTTATTTCTTCAGCATTTCTTGTAATAAAGATTCGTTTTAAGGCTTCATTCTCCAGCGTGGGTTAACTGGATTTTCTGCTCTTGGTTATAAAGCAAAGGAAACGACAATATACAATGTTGTGTGTTCCATCATCCACATACAGACACACCACACAGCCAATAAAACACAAGCCCAGGGCTGATTGCTAGGAAATGTTTTTGTATTTACCGGCTGCCAGGGTTTGATTGGTGAAGATTATACGGAAACTTGCTCCTGTTTCTGCCTGACCGGTTAAAGAAACCCCCAAAAGCTCGGGTTTGACGTCGGCAGGAGAGCTTACACTTTAACAATGACTTGATTGTATCCCAAATGTATATACCGTATATTCTATATAACTGATAATATATAGGGTTATTCAAAGAGAATCAAAAAGTCACCGCACGTTCGGTGACTTTTCGTCCTCTTCAATTCGGTGCGATTCAGCGATACAATTCCGGTGACCCTGCGGTGTATTCAGCAAGCACCACAGGGCCGTCGTAACGCAGGGAAAAGTCGCCGCAAACCCGCTGAAAACTCACTGCAAAACCTGGCGAAGGCTCACAGAAACACGCAAAAACATCTGTATTAACCCCGCCGAACACGCCGGAGAAACCCAAGCAGCCGCCGATCACACGCAGAGCAGCCGCCGGAAAAATCCGGCACCGGAGACGAATTGAGTGAAAAAAAAAAAAAAAAAGACGCTTGAATGTTTGAAAAGTGAAACGCTGTTTGCAAACAAACTGAGCGAAAATGTCTGAAATTTACATATAAGATCCAATGAATGATAATAAAAAGGGCTGTTACAGAAAAAAAATACGTTTTAAAAAAAAAAAAAACAGAAAAATGCTTAGAATATCCTTAAAAAAAAAAAATCAATAAAAGAGACTTTTTACTGCAGAATATTATAATAAACGGTTTATTAGATATTGAATTAAAACAGGAATATTTTTAACATTGAAGCTTCTGGGATTCGCCTGAATAAACCTGTTGAATGAAGCAACCGAATGGCAGGGCAATTCGGCAACTTTTCACTGCTGGTTTTTGTTCTCTGAATAGACGAAGCATTGCTTCTCTATGGGGATTCACTGCCCTCGAACAGGCACCGAACAGGCACCGTATGTGCTGGCAATCTGCCAACATTTGTTGAACTGCCTGCTCTCTGGATAGCCGGATGGCCAACAAAAGTAACCAAACGCTGATTTTCAGCGTTCGGTTACCGATCGGCGGCCATTCGGATTTCATTGAATAACCCTGATAGTGTCAGAGCGCAGGTGAGACATGATTCACTGAATAATAGAATCACGAAAATATATATATATTCACGATTTTTCTTCACGAGCATTTCTTTTGCTTTACGCAGCTCCATGAATCTAAACGGAAAGTGATCTACTCACCCAACCAGTCCGAAATCTGCAATGAGCTTCAAGTCAAGGCGAACCATTTTATTTTGTCCTTTAGAAGGTTCGAAATTGGACCTGAATGACCCTCCATGGCCACCCCTGGCAACAAGTAGCCTGTCTCCGGCTTTATCCAGTTCTCCTATAATAAAAAACATGCTATTAGTCAAACAAGAAACACAAAACCAAGTCTCCCAGAAAATAAACTTCACGCCATGAACTGGTTAAATCACCAGAAGGGTCCCAACACGTGGTTAAGCTCAGAGGCTGACTGGCAACTTTTGGCCCATGGTGCAAGTACAGCCCATAGGCCCATGGTGCAGCAACCCGGCCCCCATTAAAATAAAAAAATCTATGGTTAACAAATTACATAATAAATGACATTTTAAGGCGGTTTAAATAATAATTATTTTTCAGCAAACATAAAAAAAACCATACAATTATCCCACCTAACTCTAAGCAATGTCTCACCTACCTCAAATACTGCCTATATCCGCACAATGTCCCCTTTTCCTCACATTATTACCCCCTAGTTCATAGCAATGCCACAACTACTAACCCCTGAATCAGAGTAATATATATATATATATATATATATATCAAACCACAGGGGGGTTGCACTCAACCTAAACTCGCAACATAAGCAGGTGCATTGAAGACATTAAATACAAAACACCAGGAAAGAGCACTCCATATCAATGACCACCTTCATCCACCATTTTCTGCAACAACAAAAAACACATTTCAAAGGTTCAAAAAAACCTGACTGAGGTAAAATGATGGGGATTCGGTTCACAAAGTATGATCATAGTTTGCGTAAGCCTGTCACAGTCGCCAATGTACTCCATCGTTGACAGGTCCTATCTAACGTGACCGTATCTGCACTTACAGGATCAACTCACCCTGGAGCTCCCCAGCACCCGCTTATGTTGCGAGTTTAGGTTGAGTGCAACCCCCCTGTGGTTTGTATTATACATATGGAGAGCTGACTACTCTCATGGGTATACGCCCCTCCCTGTTCACAAGTGTGTCCCACCGTGACAGCCTTTAAAGGCCAGTGCCTGCTGGGGAGCTCCAGGGTGAGTTGATCCTGTAAGTGCAAATACGGTCAAGTTAGATAGGACCTACCAACGATGGGGTACATTGGCGACTGACAGGCTTACGCAAACTATGATCATACTTTGTGAACTGAATCCCCATCATTTTACCTCAGTCGTGTTTTTTGAACTTTTGATATGTGTTTTTTTTGTTGCAGAAAATGGTGGATGAAGGTGGTCATTGATATGGAGTGCTATTTCCTGGTGTTTTGTTATATATATATATATAAAAATGTAGTTTTTCAGCAAGTGCCAAAGAGTGAGCCCTTTGGTTTCCCACACAAAAGGTAAATACAAAACACCAGCAGGCTACGTTCCGGCAAACAACACTGAACAAATGTAAACTACAACAAACAAACAGTACCTTCGTTATTTTAACACAAAAAGGGTCTAAAACCCATTGATTCTATATTTATTGATTCTTGCAACACCAGTGAATATACTTTGGCGATTTTAAAGTGGTTATAGCCACAGACCACCCATGAACTGGGGTTAAATCTACCCTGGAAACTCCATTGAAGATGACATGAACATGAAAAGAACAGTGAAAAGTATGGAGAACTATGGTGGCATTTGCCAAATTGTGAAATCACATACAGGGTTATTCATACAGCAGTGAAAAGCAGGAGAATGACTGTAGAATAGAAAATTCGAGGTCAAAATAGACGATTTTGACCTCGAATTTTCCATTCTACAGTCATTCTTCTGCTTTTCACCTCTCTCTGAATAACCCTGTTAGTGTCGCTGTACTTGATCCACCGTATTCTCTGCTGTAGAAACACCAGCTTCACAAATGACAGATTGATTAGTGAATAACCCCCATTGTGTATCGTTGTGAAGGCGACGCAGTGCCGCAATGCTTACCAATCTTGACTCCATTGTCATTTGTAATCGCTATGCCAACAGGAACTTCAATCTCACAAGCCGCGCCAGACATGCCTTTCAGGGAACGGACACTGCAAATAAAAGAAGCTTCGTCATCAATAAATGAGAATTAGAAAAACGTTAATTGAAGCCAACCGTGACCTTTCAATACAATGTGCAAAAATTAAAAAAATAATAATAATTAGGGTTAATGAAACAAAATATAAACCATCTACAAGAAGCATAGGTCACACCTAATTTTAACAGGATGGAGAGGGTTAAAGAACAGTCTTTAATATTTGACATTGTGTAAAGCAGCTATTAATATGTAAGATGGCAGATGGGCGGCATTTGGTTGCTTAAATATCGCTTTTCTAGCTGCTCCCCAATGCTGTGAAACGCAATTATGTCCAGGGTCAGCTGTTAGGCCCTCCAGATGTTTTGGGACTACATTTCCCATGAGGCTGCTCCACCCTAATCGGTAGCCAAGCATCATGGGAGACTTTGATCCAAAATATCTGGAGGGCTGAGGCTTCTGAGCGCAGCAGTATCCATTTAACACTATCACAGTTTGCATTTTACAGAAGCAGGAGGTCCAGAAGGTAAAGCAAACACTACCTTTACATAACATTAATATATGATAGAGAAGAAAAGATACACAGATCAGCCATTCCTACCTGCACGGTTACCACTCACCTGCTGTTACCACCTGCAGCGCCAGAAAAGCGTTTATGTGGGAACTTGTCCTTTATCGTCTTTAAATTAACCTCCTTACTCGCCACCATCCACACGTCACCGCCTTTTCCTCCTTGTCCTCCCAGTCGTGGAAGACCCATTCCACCGGCACCGCCTTTCACAAAGACTCTAAGGTTATCGATAAAGTTTCCATACTAAAAGTAAAAAAAACAATTACTTTAAGCGACAAGGTTAGCGAAAATTTCATTTTTTTTTTAATTGGGGGAAAAAAAGCAGATGTTGTTCCAGAGACTTTTATTATTAAAATATTATTGTATAAATTCTTATAGACAGATTTCTGCGTTGATTGTACGAACGCTGCCACCCTTCCCTCATCACACCGTGATCTCCGCTTCTGTATCCTTAACAATTCAAAATGTGTGAATCCTGGCAGACCAGCAAGAGTCGCAAAAAAAACAAATAAACAGATCGTCATTTAATCATTCAACATACAGCCTGCGGCTGGAAGCGTTTCGAAAGAATCAACCTTAGCCATTCAGGGACAATACTACATTGCCCTCACTAAAACCGGGACGCAAACGGGAAAAAAATAGCGGCCGTTAATCTCCCCTTTGCGTCCCGTTTTCCCCAGCAGATCGGGAGGCAGGCGTCGAGTCCGGCAGCCTGCCCCTTGACGATCGCTAAGCTCGCGGATGTCTGCGCAGCGTTACAGCGCCGTCCCAGGCATCCTCTCCATAGGACTCCATGGAGGCTTCTCCTGCCAGGTCACATGACTGGCAGAATTTCGCCTCTCGGAGTGATCGCGGAGGGTGACAGGGGACTTTCTTCCCCCAGTCTCCTTCTGCTCCCAGCAGTGGCGACTCTAGGAAGAATATATAGGGGGGGCCACATAAGAGACCACAGTCAAAACTGGGGGGGGGGCGCACTAATAATTTTCGCCACTAAGTCATACCACTGAAAAAAACTAAATAAGTATATATAAATACGATTCCATAACCCCAGAGCAATGTGTTGCGATTATACCTTTTTGTTTTACTAACCTGGTACAGAAATTCAATATTTTATTATCTCCTAAAACGCCATTAATAAATGAAAAAATAAAATGTATACTGCGAGGAATGGAGCCTGCCCATTAACCCTTAGGCTAGGGTCAGACTGAGGCAGTGCGAACGCGCTTCTGGCGCACATAATCAGCCGCACTAGCAGCAGATGACGGGCAATGACAGCCAATATACGAAGTACGGTCGCACAAAAGTCCGGCTGCACAAGCAAGTGGAAAATGAACGCATTTTTTCCGAGAACGTTAACCGCTGTACTGACGTACAGAGTGCGCTGCGTCCGCATAGCAGCGTGTGTGCGTATTAGGAGATGTCAGACGCTGCTAGTGTCGGCCAACATAACGTTCAAACTTTTCACCCCATCGTCATGAAATACGTCCAGAATGCGCATCGTCTGACCACTTAAGCGTATTCCGTGAAAAAATGCGTGCGCACGCATCGACGTACATTTTGACGGTGGCCGCAGAAAATGCGCTCATCTGTCCCTAGCCTTAATATACACCAAAACGAAGGCAAAAACAAAAGTAATACACAATATAATATATACTCTGACCATTAACCCGGTCACTGCCGAGACATTTCCACGCTGTGAAAAAAATTGTTACTTTGATATTTTATTATTTATGATTTTGTTTTTACATTGAATATGGTCATATTGGACATCATTGGAAAGGCCAGACTCTGCTCTTGCCATTGACACCTCAATCGACCAAGTGTAACGCACGGGGCCAGAGATACATCGGTCCGCAGATACGGGGGAAGCTGAATGCCGAATCCTGGTGGGGGGGGATAACCTGAAGGGAAATTGCCCCCCTACCCCCCCCCCCCAGAGACGCCTATGGCTCCCAAAAGCAGCAGATCGGGCTGCCGTCGCGGGATTAGAGGAGAGTATCTGAGGGGCTGCAGGCCTGTTTACAGCTGCAGGTAACAGGTTCTGCAGCAGTGCAATCAGTTAGCTACACCTCTGAGCTGGTGGCAACTTTTTCAATAGGAGCAAGTGATCCTAACGCTAGTTACTCTGTGTTTTCACTTTGCGCTCCCCATGTTAAGTATAGGGAGCACAAAGTACAGTAAACTTGCGCTACGAATCGCAAATTAACGAGCGCAAACGGATTTTTTAACCCGTTAGCGGTTCGAAGGCGATGTGGGCGCAGCGTTAGTTCCTCCTTTAAGCCAACGCTAGTGTTAGCTTGAAGGAGGTGATAAAGCCCCAGATGTTTTAGAACTACATCTCCCAGGAGGCGAAGGCAATCAATGAGTGGCTGGGCATCATGGATGATGTAGTTCCAAAACATTTTGAGGACCAAGTTGCAGACTCCCGATCTAGTTAGTTACAAGTATTTAGAAAGCGCCAACAAGTTCTGTAGCGCTGTACAATGGGAGGCAGAATAAAAAATATACATACATGTTAAACACCAGAACAGTAGGAGAGAGGACCCTGCTCAAGAGCTTACAATCTAACTGGTGCTATCGAGGACACTAAAGAGACACTTTATCCTCCAAGACCACATTAACTTAGGTAAAGGAATACTCGATTATAAGTAGACCCCCCATTTCTGTCCTTAAATTATTTGCCAGATGCTGACAACCTTTGCACAATTATATATTTTTTTTATTGTAGAGGAGTTTACTCAGGTTTTCCCCCTCGGAGCTTCCAGATGCAGAAGTCCCTGCAGCAGCGAAGGAACTGCATTGCTGTAATATGCCATCATACCCAGACACTTATACATGTGTACTAGTTCCTAGGTGTTACAAAAGGGCCCCTCAGCCAGTCACAAACCCCGCAGAACAGTCATTACAGATTGGAATGCATGGGGGAGAGTTATAAGGCACGGACCTTCCTGAGCAGGAGTCTGGAGCAGCACACCATGATGCGGGGTTCAGGCTGTGTGGAGCCTCGGGGAATGCCCAGGCAGACTGGCAGCACTCTGCACACTCACTGACACTCGGGCAGCTTGTTACAGCGGGGCACAGCGTGACTTTGTGCATCGTTCAAACTCCTCCGGCCGCCTGAGCAGCACCGACAAATCAGTTCCGGGGCAGAATATAGACTGGCAGCTGCTTTTGGAAGCTGCTTTTGCAAGTAGAGGGAGTTTCGTATCAGGAGTGCACTGCACTGTGCGGCCCAATGTAAGGGAAGGGTGGACACCCTCAGTGACCATGTGTAAATACTGTGCAATAAAATGAGAGTGACATGTGTCCCAGAGTAAGGGAGGAAAATACCATCTGTGCCTCTGTATAAAGAGAGAGAATGCCCTCTGTGCCACTGTATAAAGAGAGAATGCCCTCTGTGCCCCTCTATAATGATAGAGAATGCCCTCTGTGCCTCTGTATAAAGAGAGAGAATGCCTTCTGTGCCTCTGTATAAAGAGAGAATGCCCTCTGTGCCTCTGTATAAAGAGAGAGAATGCCTTCTGTGCCTCTGTATAAAGAGAGAATGCCCTCTGTGCCTCTGTATAAAGAGAGAGAATACCCTCTGTGCCTCTGTATAAAGAGAGAGAATACCCTCTGTGCCTCTGTATAAAGAGAGAGAATACCCTCTGTGCCTCTGTATAAAGAGCAAATGCTCTCTGTGCCTCTGTATAAAGAGAGAGAATACCCTCTGTGCCTCTGTATAAAGAGAGAGAATACCCTCTGTGCCTCTGTATAAAGAGAGTGAATGCCCTCTTCTGTGCCTTTGTATAAAGAGAGAGAATACCCTCTTCTGTGCCTCTGTATAAAGAGAGAGAATGCCTTCTGTGCCTCTGTATAAAGAGAGAATGCCCTCTGTGCCTCTGTATAAAGAGAGAGAATACCCTCTGTGCCTCTGTATAAAGAGAGTGAATGCCCTCTTCTGTGCCTTTGTATAAAGAGAGAGAATACCCTCTTCTGTGCCTCTGTATAAAGAGAGAATATCCTCTGTGCCTCTGTATAAAGAGAGAGAATGCCCTCTGTGCCTCTGTATAAATAGAATGCCTTCTTCTGTGCCTTTGTATAAAGAGAGAATGCCCTCTGTGCCCCTGTATAAAGAGAGAGAATTCCCTCTGTGCCTCTGTATAAAGAGAGAGAATGCCCTCTGTGCCCCTGTATAAAGAGAGAATACCCTCTGTGCCCCTGTATAAAGAGAGAGAAACCCTCTGTGCCTCTGTATAAAGAGAGAATGCCCTCTGTGCCTCTGTATAAAGAGAGAATGCCCTCTGTGCCCCTGTATAGAGAGAATGCCCTCTGTATAAAGAGGGAGAATGCCCTCTTCTGTGCCTTTGTACAAAGAGAGAATGCCCTCTGTGCCCCTGTATAAAGAGAGAGAATACCCTCTGTGCCTCTGTATACAGAGAGAATGCCCTCTGTGCCCATGTATAAAGAGAAAGAATGCCCTCTGTGCCTCTGTATAAAGAGAGAGAATGCCCTCTGTGCCTCTGTATAAAGAGAGAATGCCCTCTGTGCCTCTGTATAAAGAGAGAGAATGCCCTCTTCTGTGCCTTTGTATAAAGAGAGAATGCCCTCTGTGCCCCTGTAAAAAAGAGAGAGAATGCCCTCTGTGCCTCTGTATAAAGAGAGAGAATACCCTCTGTGCCTCTGTATAAAGAGAGTGAATGCCCTCTTCTGTGCCTTTGTATAAAGAGAGAGAATACCCTCTTCTGTGCCTCTGTATAAAGAGAGAATGCCCTCTGTGCCTCTGTATAAATAGAATGCCTTCTTCTGTGCCTTTGTATAAAGAGAGAATGCCCTCTGTGCCCCTGTATAAAGAGAGAGAATTCCCTCTGTGCCTCTGTATAAAGAGAGAGAATGCCCTCTGTGCCCCTGTATAAAGAGAGAATACCCTCTGTGCCCCTGTATAAAGAGAGAATGCCCTCTGTGCCCCTGTATAAAGAGAGAGAATACCCTCTGTGCCCCTGTATAAAGAGAGAGAATGCCCTCTGTGCCGCTGTATAAAGAGAGAGAAACCCTCTGTGCCTCTGTATAAAGAGAGAATGCCCTCTGTGCCTCTGTATAAAGAGAGAATGCCCTCTGTGGCCCTGTATAAAGAGAGAGAATGCCCTCTGTATAAAGAGGGAGAATGCCCTCTTCTGTGCCTTTGTATAAAGAGAGAATGCCCTCTGTGCCCCTGTATAAAGAGAGAGAATACCCTCTGTGCCTCTGTATAAAGAGAGAATACCCTCTGTGCCTCTGTATAAAGAGAGAATGCCCTCTGTGCCCATGTATAAAGAGAAAGAATGCCCTCTGTGCCTCTGTATAAAGAGAGAGAATGCCCTCTGTGCCTCTGTATAAAGAGAGAATGCCCTCTGTGCCTCTGTATAAAGAGAGAGAATGCCCTCTTCTGTGCCTTTGTATAAAGAGAGAATGCCCTCTGTGCCCCTGTATAAAGAGAGAGAATACCCTCTGTGCCTCTGTATAAAGAGAGAATGCCCTCTGTGCCTCTGTATAAAGAGAGAGAATGCCCTCTTCTGTGCCTCTGTATAAAGAGAGAGAATGCCCTCTTCTGTGCCTTTGTATAAAGAGAGAATGCCCTCTGTGCCTTTGTATAAAGAGAGAGAATACCCTCTGTGCCTTTGTATAAAGAGAGAATGTCCTCTGTGCCCCTGTATAAAGAGAGAGAATACCCTCTGTGCCTTTGTATAAAGAGAGAATGCCCTCTGTGCCCCTGTATAAAGAGAGAGAATGCCCTCTGTGCCTCTGTATAAAGAGAGAATGCCCTCTGTGCCTCTGTATAAAGAGAGAGAATGCCCTCTTCTGTGCCTTTGTATAAAGAGAGAATGTCCTCTGTGCCCCTGTATAAAGAGAGAATGCCCTCTGTGCCTCTGTATAAAGAGAGAGAATGCCCTCTTCTGTGCCTCTGTATAAAGAGAGAGAATGCCCTCTTCTCTGCCTTTGTAAAAACAGAGAATGCCCTCTGTGCCCCTCTATAAAGAGAGAATGCCCTCTGTGCCCGTATCAAGAGAGAGAATGCCCTCTGTGCCTCTGTATAAAGAGAGAATGCCCTCTGTGCCCCTGTATAGAGATAATGCCCTCTGTGCCTCTGTATAAAGAGAGAATGCCCTCTGTGCCTCTGTAAAAACAGAGAATGCCCTCTGTGCACCTCTATAAAGAGAGAATGCCCTCTGTGCCCGTATAAAGAGAGAGAATGCCCTCTGTGCCTCTGTATAAAGAGAGAATGCCCTCTGTGCCCCTGTATAAAGAGAGAGAATGCCCTCTGTGCCTCTGTATAAAGAGAGAATGCCCTCTGTGCCTCTGTATAAAGAGAGAGAATGCCCTCTTCTGTGCCTCTGTATAAAGAGAGAGAATGCCCTCTTCTCTGCCTTTGTAAAAACAGAGAATGCCCTCTGTGCCCCTCTATAAAGAGAGAATGCCCTCTGTGCCCGTATAAAGAGAGAGACTGCCCTCTGTGCCTCTGCATAAAGAGAGAATGCCCTCTGTGCCCCTGTATAAAGAGAGAGACTGCCCTCTGTGCCTCTGCATAAAGAGAGAATGCCCTCTGTGCCTCTGTATAAAGAGAGAATGCCCTCTGTGCCTCTGTATAAAGAGAGAGAATGCCCTCTTCTCTGCCTTTGTAAAAACAGAGAATGCCCTCTGTGCCCCTCCATAAAGAGAGAATGCCCTCTGTGCCCGTATAAAGAGAGAGAATCTCTCTTTATACAGAGGCACAGAGGGTAATGTCCTCTGTGCCCCTGTATAAAGAGAGATAATGCCCTCTGTGCCTCTGTATAAAGAGAGAATGCCCTCTGTATAAAGAGAGAGAATGCCCTCTTCTGTGCCTTTGTATAAAGAGAGAGAATGCCCTCTTCTGTGCCTTTGTATAAAGAGAGAATGCCCTCTGTGCCCCTGTATAAAGAGAGAGAATACCCTCTGTGCCTCTGTCTAAGGAGAGAATACCCTCTGTGCCTCTGTATAAAGAGAGAATGCCCTCTGTGCCTCTGTATAAAGAGAGAAAATGCCCTCTGTGTCCCTGTATAAAGAGAGAAAATACATTTTGCCCCTGTATAGAGAATACCCTCTGTGCCTCTGTATAAAGAGAGAATGCCCTCTGTGCCCCTGTATAAAGAGAGAGAATACATTTTGCCCCTGTATGAAGAGAGAATGCCCTCTGTGCCTCTGTATAAAGAGAGAATGCCCTCTGTGCCCCTGTATAAATAGAATGCCTTCTTCTGTGCCTTTGTATAAAGAGAGAATGCCCTCTGTGACCCTGTATAAAGAGAGAGAATACATTTTGCCCCTGTATAAAGAGAGAGAATACATTTTGCCCCTGTATAAAGAGAGAGAATGCCCTTTGTGCCTCTGTATAAAGAGAGAATGCCCTCTGTGCCCCTGTATAAAGAGAGAATGACCTCTGTGCCCCTGTATAAAGAGAGAGAATACATTTTGCCCCTGTATAAAGAGAGAGAATGCCCTTTGTGCCTCTGTATAAAGAGAGAATGCCCTCTGTGCCCCTGTATAAAGAGAGAATGACCTCTGTGTCCCTGTATAAAGAGAGAAAATGCCCTCTGTGTCCCTGTATAAAGAGAGAGAATACATTTTGCCCCTGTATAGAGAATACCCTCTGTGCCTCTGTATAAAGAGAGAATGCCCTCTGTGCCCCTGTATAAAGAGAGAGAATGCCCTCTGTGCCTCTGTATAAAGAGAGAATGCCCTCTGTGCCCCTGTATAAAGAGAGAGAATGCCCTCTGTGCCTCTGTATAAAGAGAGAATGCCCTCTGTGCCCCTGTATAAAGAGAGAGAATGCCCTCTGTGCCCCTGTATAAAGAGAGAGAATGCCCTCTGTGCCTCTGTATAAAGAGAGAGAATGCCCTCTTCTGTGCCTCTGTATAAAGAGAGAGAATGCCCTCTTCTCTGCCTTTGTAAAAACAGAGAATGCCCTCTGTGCCCCTCTATAGAGAATGCCCTCTGTGCCCGTATAAAGAGAGAGAATGCCCTCTTCTCTGCCTTTGTAAAAACAGAGAATGCCCTCTGTGCCCCTCTATAGAGAATGCCCTCTGTGCCCCTGTATAAAGAGAGAGAATGCCCTCTGTGCCTCTGTATAAAGAGAGAATGCCCTCTGTGCCCCTGTATAAAGAGAGAAAATGCCCTCTGTGTCCCTGTATAAAGAGAGAGAATACATTTTGCCCCTGTATAGAGAATACCCTCTGTGCCTCTGTATAAAGAGAGAATGCCCTCTGTGCCCCTGTATAAAGAGAGAGAATGCCCTTTGTGCCTCTGTATAAAGAGAGAATGCCCTCTGTGCCTCTGTATAAAGAGAGAAAATGCCCTCTGTGTCCCTGTATAAAGAGAGAGAATACATTTTGCCCCTGTATAGAGAATACCCTCTGTGCCTCTGTATAAAGAGAGAATGCCCTCTGTGCCTCTGTATAAAGAGAGAATGCCCTCTGTGCCCCTGTATAAATAGAATGCCTTCTTCTGTGCCTTTGTATAAAGAGAGAATGCCCTCTGTGACCCTGTATAAAGAGAGAGAATACATTTTGCCCCTGTATAAAGAGAGAGAATGCCCTTTGTGCCTCTGTATAAAGAGAGAATGCCCTTTGTGCCTCTGTATAAAGAGAGAATGCCCTCTGTGCCTCTGTATAAAGAGAGAGAATGCCCTCTGTGCCCCTGCATAAGGAAAGGGTATGCATTATGTGCTCCCGTGTGAGGAAAGGGGGTGCCCTCTGTGCCCCTGTGTGAAGAAAGGGAATGCCCTCTGTGCCCCAATGTTATGGAAAGGAATGCCCTCTGTCCCCAGTGTAAGAAAAGGGGATGCCCTATGTGCTCCAGTGTTAGGAAATGGAATGCCCTCTGTGCCCCTGTGTAAGGAATGGAAATACTACCTGTGCCCCTCTGTAAACAAGGGAGAATGCCCTAAGTGCCCCAGGGTTAGGAAAAGAAAAGCCTCCTGGCATGCCTGAAATGTTTCCAACCTATACAATTTCTGGATCAAGTACAAACGACTGGCGGCGTGAATGTTAATCTCATGTCAGTGTGGCACAGAATTGAATTCATTATTGCTTTTACTATTATTGTTTAAACTGAATGAATACATTGTATGCCTTTTATTCACTTTTCTGTCTGTACTCTCCTAGCATCTCATGCCCTGTCATTGCAGTGTATTTTTTGGTCTCTGGAAGTGTCACTCCTTCAATCTGAGATGTACTCTCCTTGCGCTTTTTGGGCTTTTTGTATTTGCGTTAAAAAGCCTTTTATATGTTGGAGTTTGCAAATACCCTGCTTGAACCTTTTTTTATGTGTCGACCAATTAGGCTTTATTCCAGGAGTGCCTGGTCTTTGTCCAAAAAATGATCTGCGTCCTATGTAATAAATTATCTTGAGTGCAGGACGCATAAAATGACATTTTCTCGTGCTGCCTGTATGACACGTGTTGCTCACAGTAATGATCTCAGATTATTCCGCAATATAAATACCATTGACTCAGACACAAATTCTGTCCCCCTTTGTGATGCAGGAACGTAGGAGGGGGCTATAATATAAATAATCACAAGGCTGTCCAGGTCCTCATCACCCATCAGTGTCTCATCAGGAGCTCGGTACGTCTGTCTGTAAGGAACCACCACAGCCCTCCTCCATCCCCTCATGCTATTGTCTGATTCCGAAATATCAAGTATATGCACTATTGCTACATGCTTTATTTTCTCATGAAATACTTCTGTCTTGCAGGTGATACTTCATTTATTCCCAATATGTAAGTACATTTAACTTATTTTTATGATCAAGTATTTTAATATTTTTTTGTTGTTATTGTCTTGGAATTTATTCTTCTATTTTTTTATATTAATATTTTTTATTTAACCATATAGACATATTTCATATTTTTTATATTTAACCATATAGACTTATTTTATATTTAACTATATTAGCATTCTATAAAATTCACTAGTGATATATTAATATAAATTTCGTATTAAGGTTATGGATAAAATAAAATATTTTTTATTTATTTATTCATTTATATTGTCTTTGTACGTGATGTTTAGTTGGTTACGGGAAAAAAAAGTTGCTACTGGCAAATCCTAATTTAGTGATGGAGGTTTAATGACAATTGAACTTGTACGGAAAAAGAATGACTTTTGTATGTACAGTATATATACACTTATTAGAGGGCAAACAACGAGATTAAAAGTCTCCACACTGCAAATAATGATTATTATTGCAGACGTCATTTACACATCCCAGAGCTCATGTGTTACATCCCCACATGCAGCACAGAACTCTGGGTAAGACATGCAAATTAAATCTGCAATTTCTATTTTTTTGCATCCTGGGTCTGTTTTCACACAGATCGCTTCAATCAATGCCATGTCATACTAGATGGCTTTTTTTTTAGCAGAGATCGGGCTTATGCAACTGGTCAGCGCTGTTTCGGGTTTGTCGTACCTTCACCTGCAGTAACCAGGCACGACTTTCATGCTTAACCCATAGGGTAAATCAATATTTATTAAAGTTGTGGTGGAGGGCAAAAATGAGATTAAAAGCCTCCACACAGCAAATAATAACGTTTACTATTACAGAAGTCATTTACGCATCCCAGCAATTCAAAGAACCGCATCACAGAGCTCATGTGCTACATTCCCATATACAGCAAAGAACTCTGGGTAAGGCTAGGGTCAGACTAACGCATTTTTCGCGTTGTCCGTGAAAAAGTGCATGCGAATGAATGGACGTATTTTTTCACGGAATACGCGATAGCGGTCATACGATGCGCATTTTCGTCCGTGATTTTGTACGGATCATCAATAAAACCCTTTTTGCGTCTGGACGTGATGTTGGCCGGACATTAGCAGCGTCTGACATCTCTAAACACACACACACGCCACTAGTGGTCACTGTACGTCAGTACTAGCGGTATCACGTTCTCGAAAAAATGCGTTCGTTTGCCACTTGCGTTGCGCAGCCGCACTTTTGTGCGGCCGTTCTTCGTATGCTGCCCGGCATTGGACGTAATTTGCTGCTAGCGCGGCCGTGATTTAGTGCGGCTAAACGCACGTTGATACTGCGTTAGTCTGACCCTAGCCTAAGACATGCAAATGACATCTGCAACTTCTCATTTTTTGCATCCTGGGTCTGGCATGGCATTGATTGGAGGGTTCTGTGTGAAAAAAGACCCAGGATGCAAAAAAAATGAGAAATTGCAGATGTCATTTGCATGTCTTACCCAGAGTTCTGTGCTGCATATGGGGGATGTAACATGAGCTCTGGGATGCAGTTCTTTGAATCACTAGGATGTGTAAATGACTTACTTCTGCAATAATAAACTTTATTATATATATATATATACGAACCGCTGGTTTCTGCACTCGGAAAACCTTGTTCCAACGCCCGGTGCCGCACCTGGCCAATATAGTAGTTTGTGCGTAAGAATACGCTGGTGGCACTCTGGGTCTCTCAAAAGATTTCTTTATTGTAAAATTCGACGTTTCAGTCTGCTAACCGCAGACTTTCATCAGGAATACCAGGTATTCGACTGAAACATCGAATTTTTCAATAAAGAAATCTTTTGAGAGACCCAGAGTGCCACCAGCGTATTCTTACGCACGGACTACTATATATATATATAATTTAGCTTTTTTTAAAAGAATATAGGGCAATTTGGTAAACTTTAGTTCAAATACTGCTACTCTAAGGCTAGGGACAGATGAGCGCATTTTCTGCAGCCACCGTCAAAATGTACGTCGATGCGTGCGCACGCATTTTTTCACGGAATACGCTTAAGTGGTCAGACGATGCGCAATTCTGGACGTATTTCATGACGATGGGGTGAAAAGAAGTCTAGGGAAATCCGGCTGTTTGAACGTTATGTAGGCCGCACACTAGCAGCGTCTGACATCTCCTAATCACGCACACACGCTGCTATGCGGCCGCAGCGTACTTTGTACGTCAGTAGCAGCGGTTTCACGTTCTGATAAAAATGCGTTCATTTGCTGGTTGCGTGGTGTCGGCGCACTTTCGTACGCACGTACTGCGTATATTGGCCGTCATTGGCCGTTATGTGCTGCTACTGCCGCCGTGATTTAGTGCGCCTGCACGCGCGTTCCGACTGCCCCACTCTGACCCTAGCCTTAATTATCCTGGCGAGGGAACGTAGATAAAGCGCTCACTCTCTACCCTGTATTTCACATACAAAGTGCTCTCCGATTCATAGGAACAGAGATCAAGAAAACAAGTGGCTGCCGAATCGATTGTGGGTCACAAAAGCATGAAAATGAAAGGGAAAATGAGGCACAGGCACTTAGGTCTTATAGTCTTTTTGTTAAATGAATTCTTCAAAGCTGAAAAAGTCGAGTCATAAATCAAGTTTGATTTTCTCATGCAACAAACAAGACACATTTTGAATGTTTTATGCAAGTGTAGAGACGTTTGAAAGCATCATCTTATACATAACACTTGCAGGGTTATCCAAAGAGATCCGAATTGCTTGAGAAAGGTAACCGAATGCTGAAAATCAGCGTTCGGTTACCTTTCCTGGACATTCGGCTATCCAGAGAGCAGGCAATTCGCCAAATCCTGGCGAATTGCCTGCACATACGGTGCCTGTTCGGTCCCTGTTCGAGGCAGTGAAATCCCCATGAAAAAGCACTGCTTCGGCTATTCAGAGAACACAAACCAGCAGTGAAAGGTTCCCCTAATGCCCGGCCATTCGGTGGTTTAATTCGGCAAATTTATTCAGGAGAATCCCATAGGCTTCAATGTTAAAAATATTCCCGTTTTAATTCAATATCTAATAAACCGTTCATTATAAATTCGGCAGCAAAAAGTCTCTTTATTTATAGATTTTTTAGGATACTTTAAGCATTTTTCTGTTTTTTTTTTTTTTTTAAAAGTCCGATTTTTTTTGATTTTTTTTTTTTCAGTTTACTTATTTTTTTGTAACAGCCCTCTTTATTATCATTCCCTGGACCTCCTGTGAAAATTTCAGACATTTTCGCTCAGTAGTTTCTTTGCAAACAGCGTTTCTTTTTCCCAGATTCATACAAATGGTTTTTCTAATTTATTCACTGCCTCCTCTACGTCACAGCTGCTTCGGCTCTGTGTGATTCGGCTCCTGTTCGGCTCCTGTTCGGCTTCTTCGAAGGTTAATCCAGATGTTTTTGCTTGTTTTCAGCGTGCATTCGGTTAGTTTTCGGTTAGTTTTCGTCAGGTTTGCGGCAGCTTTTCCCTGCAATTCGGGGACCCTGTGGTGCTTGCTGAATACACCGCAGGGTCACCGAAATGCAATCGGCAAAAGGAACCGAATTGAAGAGAACGAAAAGTCACCGAACGTGCGGTGACTTTTCGAATCTCTTTGGATAACCCTGTAGATGATATACTCGTACCTATATACACTTATACATAAATACATATAATCAAAGGTAGATATGATAGCAGATCTGTTCTGTGTTAAGAATAGTGTCATTATTATCATCTTGTTTTACATTGCGCCGTCTTATTCCGCGTCACTTCACGATATAGAAGAAGCAAAACGAACAAAGTGACAAGTAAAAGAATGCGCATGTGCTGAAATTCTAGAAAACTTGTAAAAGTCCACAGCTTCGAGGAGTTTGAAGCGGAGGAACAGGAACAAGATGAATATTTGAGGAGTTATTCACTAGCCCCTATTATTTCATTGAAAAGAATGGTGGTTTTACTTCGGCAAATTCACAACAACTGCCGCAGTTCTCCGTACTTTTCACACGTCTTGCCACTGTAGTTTCTGCTGAAGTTCTCTAGCGTAGTTTTCTATGGGCCCTATCACCTCCTGCAAGTTAATGGTAGCGTGAGCGTTAGCTTACAAGAGGTGATAGCACTGCGCCTGAATCACCTCCGATTCACTAACGGGTTAAAAAAAAACGTTAGCGAAATGTAAATAACGCTTCATTGCACGAGTTTACTGTACTTTGCACTCTCTATACTTAACATGGGGAGCGCAAAGTACAATCACAGAGTAACTAGCGTTAGGATCACAAGATTACTCAAGAAAATGATTAGGAAACCAAAAAACATGGGCCCCTATTACATTCTTCTCGCAGTGCGTTTTGCGTGCGCAAATGCGCATTTGCGCGAGGGGCTAAACCCTTTGCGCTGAACGTCGTATTACAACGTTCACGCAAACGATGCGCGTTATCGTTTAATGCGGATGGACCTGCGCGAGCGTGATGAACTGTGCGCGTCCTATACTTAACATTGTGAGCGCAAATTCGTTCGTGCGCTGGAACGCGGATGGTATTTCAATCGATGCTCATCTTTTTACGAACGATGTTTGCGCGCATAATTTTAACGTCTGTGAAAAGCTGGTGGTAACTGCAAATCGGAATGTTCTGGCCGAAACGAAAAACACCAGCACCAAATTGTGTGAATTCGTGCGTTTTTTATTTATTGCTGCAGCATGTATACACAGATTTATTTTGACAGGCGCAAAAACTGAAGTGAGTCAATTAAGGTTCTTAATTCTGATTGGCTGAATCCCGCGAAAAAAACCAGTCCGCATACTGATTTACGTGCGCAACGTTACTGCGCGCGTATTACTCTTCGCTTTGCATGTCGTTTTTACAGCGTTATTTTTTGACGGATGAGAAAATGCGTTCGGATCGTAATACCACGTTAATTTTCACGCAATAACGCTGGGTGATGCGCCCAAAAAAATCTGCACTGTGCGAACGAAATTGCACGAAGAATGTAATAGGGGCCATGAGTTTTGGGGAATTTCTTGACAAGCATCGTGGCTGTTCTACATAAGTGAGATGCATATGACTTACCTTAAATGCAGATGTGTAGTTTCCCAAAGGTCAGAAGATAAAGATGTGTTAAGAGCAAGATTGCTGAAAATGTAATTTATGATTATTGGGGGGAAAAATAAGTTGTATTTACATTTTAACAATCGTTCAATTTAAAATTTTGAATTTTAAAACTTCCTTTTTGACAGCTCGAATGACTTCTCAAAAGTCAGAGTCAGGGCATTTGAAGTTGTTTAAAGGAACACGCTACATGTCCTGACCACTTTATGGGCTAAATTACAATCTTTGCGCAAACGTTTGCGCCGGCGCAAAAACGCATTAACGCGTGGGGTAAAACCCTTTGCGCCGAATGCCGTATTACATTGTCAGTGCAACAAACGCGCGTAATTGTCTACCCCGGGTGAACCTGCGCGAACGCTGCGCGAGCGTACTGTACGTCGGTGTCCTATGCTTAACATTGTGAGCGCAAACGCGAATGTGCGCTGGTACGTGGATGGTATTACAATCTATGCGCAGTTTGTAACGCACAGCCTTTGCGCGCATAATTTTAGCAACTCCTCAAAGCTGGTGTTAATGGCAAATTCTATCAACCTGGCCGAAACCAAATACGCCAACCCAAAAAAAAATACGCAGCAAAGTATAGTTACACATTCTACACATACCAAACCAATAAAATGGAGAAGTTGTGTGTGCATTTATTATTACTGCAGCATATATGCGCAGATTGACTTTGACAGGCGCAAAAACTTAACATGAGATAATCGTGGTTCTTAATTCTGATTGGCTGAATCGCTTGGAAAAAACTGTGCGCACACTTATTTGTGCGCGCAACGGAACTGCGCGAGCATTTGTGCGCGTCCAATTTACACGCGTTATTACTCGACGGATGAAAAAATGCGCGAGGATTGTAATTTCAGCGGTGATTTGCGCACGTAAACGTTTAACACTTGCCGCACAAATTCACGCTTTGCGCAAGCGTTTTTGCGTGAAGAATGTAATTTAGCCCTATATTTTTAAAATCGTCAGGATGTGAGGAGTCCACCCCCTGGGTGAAGTGGAGGAGTTACCTCCACCCCACCTAACGTCACCAGCAGTCAGGAAATTAGAATTTCTCAGCAGCTGGTTAGTGGTTACTACTCAGTTACTAGTGAGTTTGGCACCCAAGGAGTGTGCCGATGTCATATCTCTAAGACCATTCACGTTAGCGATCAGTCTCAGACAGGCCGCTATGGATCGCATCTGTGCATGCACGCAGCTCTGACCTGTCGTTCTGCACAGGTGCTACGGGACTTGCTTACAAAAAGTTCGTAAGCCTCTTTGCGGTCTGCAATTTGTGTTCCCGACGCTACGCAAGTAGAGCAAGGAGCGCAATTTGCGCAGAAAAGCCTCAGGAACCTCCTGGTTCGGGAGTACCTGAAACGAAGAGGAGGAGCTGCGCGCGATGAAGGGGAACAGGTGAGTAAAATTTGGCAAAATCTAAAAAAAAAAAAAATTAAGAAAATAATTTCGCAGAAGCTGTCAGCAGCCACTGCGCAATTATTTAAGGGCAAAAAAGGGACCTCCACTTTTCAGTAGCAATGTTCCTTTAACATGTCAATTCATAGAATAGGATTTTGACACTAGAAGGCGTGTTGTTTTTGGGTCGCGGGAGTGAATGTATAGTGCCCAGCAGATAGATAACTCAATGTTATATATAATTTCACAACATGTAGCCTGCTGAATAATTGAACTAATCTTGTGTGTCTGTAGTAGTAGGTGAACTACTGGTAGGTTCAGAGAAGGGACACAGGAGGGCCATATGCCCCCCACCCCCCACCGGTGCAAACCCATTGCAGATGATACAGGGGACCTTTGAACATTTGAACCCTTGTATCTCTGGCTCCCTCCACCCCATATGTTTGAGTTAGGTGTCATTGGACAAGCCAAAGTCTGTTGTTTCCGATGATATCAAACATCACCATGTAGAATGTACAAGAAAATAAATACTATCCAAGTGAAGAATTCGTTTTTATTGACATATGGCTCGATAGTTTGTGATTCCGACTAAAACATCTGGGATTAGCCTGGTTTCTGAGCCTGCCTCCAGCGACTTGCCTAAATAATGTGTATGTGTGTATATATATATATATATATATAAACCACCAAGAAAGAGCACTCCATATTATTGACCACCTTCTTCAATCATTTTCTGTGAAAAAAACACATACAGGGTTATCCAAAGAGATTCGAAAAGTCACCGCACGTTCGGTGACTTTTCGTTCTCTTCAATTCGGTTCCTTTTGCCGATTGCATTTCGGTGACCCTGCGGTGTATTCAGCAAACAGCACAGAGTCCCCGAATTGCAGGGAAAAGCTGCCGCAAACCTGACGAAAACTAACCGAATGCACGCTGAAAACAAGCAAAAACATCTGGATTAACCTTCGAACAGGAGCCGAACAGGAGCCGAACAGGAGCCGAATCACACAGAGCCGAAGCAGCTGTGACGTAGAGGAGGCAGTGAATAAATTAGAAAAACCATTTGTATGAATCTGGGAAAAAGAAACGCTGTTTGCAAAGAAACTACTGAGCGAAAATGTCTGAAATTTTCACAGGAGGTCCAGGGAATGATAATAAAGAGGGCTGTTACAAAAAAAATAAGTAAACTGAAAAAAAAAAAAAAAAAAAAATCGGACTTTTCATTTTTTTTTAAAAATTCAGAAAAATGCTTAAAGTATCCTAAAAAATCTATAAATAAAGAGACTTTTTGCTGCAGAATTTTATAATGAATGGTTTATTAGATATTGAATTAAAACGGGAATATTTTTAACATTGAAGCCTATGGGATTCTCCTGAATAAATTTGCCGAATTAAACCACCGAATGGCAGGGCATTAGGGGAACCTTTCACTGCTGGTTTGTGTTCTCTGAATAGCCGAAGCAGTGCTTCTCTATGGGGATTTCACTGCCCTCGAACAGGCACCGAACAGGCACCGTATGTGCAGGCAATTCGACAGGATTTGGCGAATTGCCTGCTCTCTGGATAGCCGAATGGTCAGGAAAGGTAACCGAACGCTGATTTTCAGCGTTCGGTTACCTTTCTCAAGCAATTCGAATCTCTTTGGATAACCCTGACAGTTTTAAAAAAGCTCAAAAAACCTGAGTGAGGCAAAACGATGGGGTTCAGTTCACAAAGTTATGATCATAATTTGCTTAAGCCTGTCACAGTCGCCAATGTACCCCATCTTTGACAGGTCCTATCTAAGGCTAGGGTCAGACGAACGCATTTTTCACGTCGTCCGTGAAAAAGTTCGGTCGAACGAACGTACGTATTTTCCCCCGGAATACGCGATAGCGGTCATACGATGCGCCTTTTCGTCCGTGATTTTGTACGGATCATCAATAAAACACTTTTTGAGTCTGGACGTTATGTTGGCCGGACATTAGCAGCGTCTGACGTCTCCCAATCACGCACACACGCCGCTATGCGGCCGCAGCGCACTCTGTACGTCAGTAGTAGCGGTTTGACGTTCTCGAAAAAATGCGTTCGTTGGCCACTTGCGTTGCGCGGACGAACTTTCGTGCGGCCGTTCGTCGTATGTTCCCCGGCATTGGACGTCATTTGCTGCTAGTACGGCCGTGATTTCGTGCGGCTAAACGCACGTTAAAACTGCGCTAGTCTGACCCTAGCCTTACTTGACAGAATCCGCACTTACAGGATCAACTCACCCTGGAGCTCCCCGGCAGCTATAGGCCTTTATAGGCTGTCAAGGTGGGGCACCTTTGAACAGGGAGGGGTGCATACCAAATGAGAGTTGTCAGTTCTCCATATATAAAATACAAAACAGCAGAAGGTTGCACTCAACCTCAAAACTAAGCGGGTGCATCTAAGACCTTAAATACAAAATACCAAGAAAGAGCACTCCATAGTATTTAAAACTGTGTTTTTTTTCACAGAAAATGATGGAAGAAGGTGGTCAATAATATGGAGTGCTCTTTCTTGGTGTTTTGTATTTGATGTCTTAGACGAACCCGCTTAGTTTTGAGGTTGAGTGCAACCTTCTGCTGTTTTGTATATATAGATATATATTCGTTTGTATCTCTGAGTTATATAGTTATGTATGGGTATCAGTGGGTGTCTGGACCTGTGTCTCGACCTTATTGCTGATGGTGCTCGATTCTCGGTGACAGGCAGAGCATGTGCCAGAAAGCGGAGCATTGCTGTGCAGGGTCTGTCAGTTGTCTCCTGAGTGGCAGGAGGACAGACCCTGTACAGCAATGCTCTGAGGACAGTCAGTGTGATGAGAGCATTATGTGATCCAGCACCTGTTCTGCCTGTCACTGTCAACCGAACACTGGCTCCTTTTGCCAAAATTGGTGGCGTGCCCCTTCTGAAACATGTGTCTGAATCAGTCCCTGAGCCGAACTGATGTCTGTAGTGGTAGGTGAATTAATTGTGTGTGTGTGTCTGTAGTAATGTGTGAAGTATTTGTGTGTGTTTGTATTAATGTGTGAAGTAATTGTGTGTGCCTGAATTAATGTGTGAAGTAATAATCGTGTGTCTGTAGTAATGTGTGAAGTAATTGTGTGTGTGTCTGTTGTAATGTGTGAAGTAATTGTGTGTGTGTCTGTAGTGGCAGGTCAGCTAATTGTGTGAGTGTAGTGGTAAATGAACTTATTTTGTCTGTAGTGATGCGTGTACTTATATTGTTTGTAATACTTTGTCAACTAATTGTGAGTCTGTATTGGTAAGTATACTGATTGTGTGTGTAATTATGGGTGAACTAACTGTGTGTGTAGTAATTAGTGATGAGCCGAACACCCCCGTGTTCGGTTCGCATTCGAACTCGAACAATTTCAAAAGTTCGAGTTCGAACTCAAACACGAACCAAACTCAATGCAAGTCAATGGGACTCAAAAGTTTGATTTTTAGAGTGCCCTCCAAGAGGGCATATATGCAAGATATTTTCCATTAAAGGTGTATGGGGGTCCGGGTAGTGCCCTGGGGGACAGAAAACAAGGACAAAAAGTAAAAAAAAAAGTTTTTAAAAGAACAGTGAGTTTTCCATGAAATAAGGGTTAAAAATAAAAACGAAAAATTCCTTCAAATATCGTGCCTAGGAGGTCCCCATAACCTGCCCGTGAAGTGGCGGATTTCTAGGATGTATAGAAACATTTAAAAACAAAAAAATGACATTTCAAATGACGGTAAATTCTTTTCCTTTAATCTATTCATAAACAACTGCTTGGGGCGGCAGCCTGTATGAAAAGGAGACATTTTAGGACGCGCAGAACAAGTTTATTGATTTTTTGGCTAAATTATGGTGAAACTTATGCAGGCTTTGGATGAAAGTAACAATAGGTGCTTTTAAATTTGGCCTTTATTGTCGCAACAGTGCCTTCACACCGTAACCCTTTTGTGGTATTGTGGAAGAGTGCAGGGTTGGACCATGCGGTCCCATATTAAAAAGATATGAATCTGGTAAAGGGGTCAGTGCACCCAAATATTGTGCCTTTGGTGGCAGCAAGTGCCTTCACACCGTAACCCTTTTGTGGTATTGTGGAAGAGTGCAGGGTTGGACCCTGCGGTCCAATATTAAAATTATATGAATCTGGTAATATAGGCTCCAGTGGCAGTGCACCAAAATATTACTACGCTATAGTGTATGGCAGGATGGAAGCGCACCAGTAGTAACAAGCAGCGGAATACTGTATACCAGACAGGGGCACAGAGCGAGAGTAGTTGTTATAACATACCAGCTCAACAACGTTTAGGCACTAGTACTGCGCTACTGTATATGGTGAGAATTGGCGCACACCAGTCCCGGCGGCTCTGCGTCATCACGCCGCACCCTGCCCCCTGATCACTCACAGCTGCGCCGGGTGCCGCCGGAGCTCCTGGCATTCGCCAGCTGGTGGCACCATGCATCCGGGCCCCCCCCCCGATTGCCACCCGGGGCCCTGGATGTCACAATATTACAATCCAAACGCAAACAGGTTAAGTAACCAAATTTGTAAGAAGAATAATTAATGCAGCATATGAATCCTCACACTACCGGGCAGCACCTTTAGGCCCGGTTCACACCTAAGCGTTTTACAGCGCGTTCCTGCACGCTGTAAAACGCATAAGAAGGGAAATCCCTTTATTTGCTATGGGACCCGTTCATACCTGGGTGTTTTACAGTGTGCAGGAACGCGCTGTAAAACGTTCTACGCCCAAAGAAGTACAAGAGCTTCTTTGGGGCGTATTGCAGCGCGTTCACTCTGCAGTCTATGGCCGTGAACGTGCTGCAATGCGCATTCGCATGTTTTTTACGTTTGCGTGAAACACGCGTTAAAAAAAACGCAGGTGTGAACCCAGCCTTACAGTATAATTAATGCAGCATTATGTTGCTGGGGACATTTAAAAATGTCCCTGGATTTTATTTTTTTTAAAAATGTGTCACCTTACCTTAGCCTGGTGGTCAGTGGGGGCTCCCTGGATCCTGGTTGGGCGGAAGGGGGGTCTGCCGTGGCTCCCTCCCTGGATTCCCTGCGCCACCTCTCTGCCACATGCACCCTGCAACCTGGATTCTGGTTGGGCGGAAGGGGGGTCTGCCGTGGCTCCCTCCCTGGAGTCCCTGCGCCACCTCTCTGCCACATGCACCCGGCTGGCCAGCCCGCACAGTCGCAGCTCTGTAATCTTGCGGTCGCATGCTCCTCAAGTCAAGGGGTCCTTGGGAGGGAGGCTCCGGCGGGCTGCCCTCTACAGTGCCTGATTTAGAGGGCCTCGTCTGCCTGATGTTTTAGCAACAAGAATGTTTTATCCCATAGGCTTCAATGTTAAAAATATTCCCATTTTAATTCAATATCTAATAAACAATTGCTTATAATATTCTGCAGTAAAGAGTCTCTTTATTTTTAGATTTTTTAGGAATTTTTTAAGCATTTTTTTTTTAAAAAGATAATCAAAACTTTTTTTTCGAACTTTTGGCCCCAAAAAGTTCGAAGTACGCGAACTTTCGAACTGCCTAAGTTAGAATCGAACTCCGAACTCTGTAGTAATAAGTGAACTAATTGTATGTGGGTGCGTGTGTGGTAATTTGTGAATTAATTGTATGAGCCTGTAGTGTTAAGTGACCTAATTGTGTATATCCGAAGTGGTAAGTGTACTGATTGTGTGTGTCTGTAGTAATGAGCAAATTATTTATGTGTGTGTTAATGAGTTAACTAATTGTGTTTGTGTGTGTTAATGAGTTAACTAATTGTGTGTGTGTTTGTGTGTTATCGAGTTAACTAATTGTGTGTGTGTTTGTGAGTGTGTGTTAATGAGTGTAGCGAGTGTTGTCTGTAGTAAAGCTTTCTGTCAAATAAAACATGCTGATCACAAAAATGGTGAACTTAACCTACATTTGTATCCATTATTGTTCATAATCCCTATTAAATATTCCGTAAAATACACCTATAAACTCTATTCACTTATGGTCTGCAATATCTACCTACATGCACAAAAACACAACGTATAGCTACTTATCTGTCACAGCTGTGTTTCCCTGCAGATTTTAAGTGGCAACAAACCCTCTCCTAAAGCGATCTTATTATGGGTGCCAACACATACCAGGAGGGGCCAGGTCCAAACAGCAATTTCTGAAGAAAGGCACAGGGACTTCACTGCTTCAGAAATAAGGCGATTCCACAGGAGCACCATCAGAGACGACGTTTCGACTCAACGGAGCAAGACTCGGTTGAGTCAAAATCTCGTTTCTGAAGGTTCTCCAATGAAATCGCCCAATTTCTGAAGCACTGGATGGAGCACTCGTGCCTTTCGTCTGACAATCGGGTTGCACGTGGGCATCAGCTCGAGGAATTACTAAAGGAGGTGCAGGCTTATTCCTCCGAACTGACTGGGGTCTCCTTTAGTGATTACCCAAGCAGACATTGAGTCCACCACAACAGCTTAGTTGGATTACCCAGCGTCGACTTGGATGTAAGTGACTAGATCCTTTTGTATTATCACTGATCTTTTCAGAATAGCATTTACACTTCATATCATTCGTCTGGTGCACAAACTACGTTTAAATATATAATGCCACTAAAAATCTTTATATTGACATGTAACTCTGGTATCTAATGACTATAAGACGGCATGTCCACAGAATAGCGTTATTATATATCTTATTGAATCACATGGGTTGGTGAGAATGGCTTTAAAGGGCCTTATATATTTCCTTTAATATCCTCCAAAAAACCTCTATGCTGTGTGAAATAGTTCAATCTCTTGCTTGCAGATACGTTACCCAGGGCATGGGAGCCACAGCCAACAGTTGGTACGTTCAGCTGACATGCATCTTGATGATCACTTCGGTCTGTGCTCGGACATTTCACCACAAAGAACTTCATGGCCACCCGCGCTCTGGAAGCCTTGGCGAGATCGACCACGAATGCTGGGAAGCTTCATCGCGCAAACTGGTAGAAATGAAAAGGCTCAGAGTGTCGGATACGATCATGGGCCTCTGGGACTTCATGATATTCTTGAAGGAGTCAACCAACCCCAAGCATAACACACTGTTCGATGGCCTAGCGCAGAACTTCTGGGACATATATGTGGATTGTGTCCTCTCCAGATCACACGGGGTGGGCAGAAGACATTTATCAAGCCCAAATTATTTGTCTAAACTACACAAACCTTTGCGAGGTAATTTCAGGAGAGACTGGCTACTTGTTTAATACGTTGGAGCTTACATATTAAAGATGTGTATATATTGCAGTTTGTAATATTGCCTTTTTATTTGTGTATAACTACAGGAAAAACACATTTATAGGGAATAGAGAGTGACATTAAGGGTAGTAGCTATTGGAGAGAAAGACAACGTTTAGAAAATGTGAGCAAACCACAAATGTTGTAGGGAATGGGGAGAGAAGGGTAGTAAAAAGGAAAACCTGCTTTCAAAATCTCAGTTTGCAACAAATACCCAGCACATTCACACATAATGCACACAGACATCATTCACACACACATTGACTCTGCACAAATACACTCCTGCATGCACACGCACACCCTGGAGTAATCCACGAAGCTGGCATTGCAAAAAACAGCTAAAATCACCAGTATTGCAATGCTGAGAAACTCCAGTGGGCAATATTACAAAGTCGATGCTAAGGCTGGGGTCAGACGAGCGGTAGTAAGAGCGGAAGGAACGTCCGTGAGAGTGGACTTTCCTTCCACTCGACGCCCGTCTGACACCCCTCCGGCCGCCTCGCTGAGCGCGGTTAGTGCACTCAGCGCTGAAAGGCTCAATTCTATGGAGGATTGCGCTTTGCAGCCCTGTCAACTCGCGTCTAGCGCTTTGACAGAGAGGTTTGCACGGCCGCTGTTGCGCGCGGAATTCGTGCACTCGCAACAGCGCGTGGCCAGCCCCGTCGCAGCGTCACAACGCTGCAATGGACGCCAGAAGGCATGTCAGTACGGGCGCACATAGTGCGCTCATCTGACCCCAGCCTAACTTAACCAGAGTTTTTGTAAACTTGACAACTCCTATAATGGCTTTGGCGACTTTACAACAGCTCTGCTGAAGTTAGCACCAACTTTGTAATACTGCCCAGTGCTTCTCAAAATAGCAACGTACAGTACAGCTTCTCCATTTGCTTTTTGGTTCATAATTTTGAGAAGCGCTGGCATTTCTCTGCACTGCAATACTGGCAATTAATCAATATCCCCCACTTGGTGCGAATACCCTTCTCTATTCAAAAACACACACTGATATTCCATGCAAATACATCTCAGTATTCATACACTCACAAGAAATGAATGGAAAAAAAACACACAATTACACACCATTATTTAAACATTCTGATATTTCTGTTCAGCACATCTACTCGCTAATACACATCTACAGACACACAGACTGATACTTCAGGCATATATGAGCTTGCATTCACACACATGATCTACTGACAAATAGGACCCAGTATTCACATGGATGATGGTCGCACACAATTCAATGTATACACCAGATTCTATGCACAAAATGCGTAACTAGTTTAACACGCACTGAGACTAAATGGGTTATCCGCTGTTGTTTGCCAGCGTTGCAAACAGTGAAAACTGCTGGCATTGCAGTGCCGATAAACACCAGCATTGCTTATAACTGAAATCCAAACAGCAAAAGAGAAACTTTACCGTGGCATCTCCTTTTGCTGTTTGCATTCCAGTACGAGAAACGCCAGCGTTTATTGGCACTGCAATACTGACAATTTTTGCAGGTTTTTACGACACCAGCAAACCCACGGAGCTGAGTGGATAACCCCTTAAAAGTGAACAAACTGCTATATTAACATATATTGGTACTATATGCAAAAATATTTCTGTACCCAATCAACATAACATACTCGTAGCATCACAGCAACGTTGGAAGCCAAAAGCTCGCTAAAGCCTTCATGTGTCATTAGAATCGTTTATTTTATCATGTATACACAAAGTTGTTCTGTATCAGGTTCTAATCAAGTAACTAGTAGTTATATACAGTATATAAAACTATGCATTTTTAAATATATTCAGAAAATATTTAGAGATCGCCAATTGGTAGAAATCAAGAGATATAGCTTAAACGTATCCACCAATGGACAGCAGCTGTCAGGAGAGATAATAGCAAATATGATTGGGATATGCGTCATTTGGGAATGTTTATATCGTTTAGAAAGTGACAAGATTAACCTATCCGCCTGCTCATTTCTCAGACGCTGTCTAGTTTTATAATGAATGTTTACAAAGTAAGTGATGTCTATACATAGATCAGTTCTGGCTGATTATTTATTTGACACACTATTAATCTACGTTGTGTTGGTTGAACATTTTAACACTCATAGTCTTCAGGAGAGCACCACCACGTATGGAAACCCTTCTCACTGCGATGTCTGGATCTGCGAGCGGCCCTCCAGTCAGATTTGATGGTGTGCTTTCTACAGCCACTTGGCGCCCACAGGTAACCTGCAAAACAAAAATAGAATGGTTTATCCAATATTTAATGGAATGTGCAATATGCAGGAATGCCGAATTCTCTCACTTCAGTAGGAGGTCAATCAAGTGACAAAATTACATGCCCTAGATCAGGGGTCAGCAACCTTGGCTCCCTGATGTTTTGGGAACTACATTTTCCATGTGGCTCAGTCACCCATAAAGCTGACTGAGCCACATGGGAAATGTAGTTCCCAAAACATCAGGAAGCCAAGGTTGCTGACCCCTTCCCTAGATCAATGGTTCCCAACCTTGGTCCTCAGGTCCCCCTAACAGGCCAGGTTTGCAGGATATGTGAAGCACAGCACAGGTGATATGATTTGCTGCGCAGTGATTGCAGGATTCAGTCTGCATTTCCCCAAGGTAATCCTTAAAACCTGGCCTGTTAGGGGGACTTGAAAACCAGGGTTGGGAACCACTGCCCTAGATTATAGAACCACTATTTGTTGCTATAATAACCATGACTCTGCTGCTGTTGGACTAAACTCAGATTTCTGAGTTTGGCTACAACTGGGACCCAATAACATTTGGATCCCCAGAGCGGGACTCTATCTATTGACAGCTCTTAATTTGATATGATGACAAAATGATGTGATGGTGAGTTCATGCTTTTACTTGAGGTTAGAGGACTTGATTTCCACAGACAGGTTCACTTTCTACAGCAGGGCTGTCAAACTCACGGCCCCCCAGATGTTGGTGCCTAGAATTCTCAGAATTCTTTCAGTGCAAAAGATGGCCAGGGAATCATGGGAGTTGTAGTTAAGAAACATTTGGGGGCTGGAGTTTGACAGCCCTGCATTGGAGGGCATCAAAGAGCTTATTATTGGTGTTATGGCTTACAAACATCAAACGTGATACCTTTCATTTACGTTTGCCGTTTCGGTTTATAGATGTTGTACATAAAAGCCCCACATTGAACCAACACCTTTCCACACATGCACAAAAACACAAGCCTGGCTCCTATGTGCAAGGTCAATCATAGCGTACCTGAACCGTAGATGGGGATTACTGTCTACACACATTTTCTTATCAGAATTTAAGTTTCCAGGGAAATTAAAAGATACACCATGGTAGAAAACATTGTTTATTTCTATAGGATTTGATTTTGATTATTTTTGTATTTTGGACACTGGACACCCAGGATGGGAAAATATGGGAGCTAGTCTCAATGGTAAGAGAAGCCTAGAACAGAACCAAGCTCACTATCGTGTGAAAGTGTGGACACACTAAGGGCCCTATCACCTGGTGTGAGCTAAAACGCCATCGCTAAAGAAAAAATTATCGCAAATCACTAAAACTTTCACCCGATGACCTTTTAACAGATCACCTAGTCCACGGGAGTCTGCATACAAGGTCGTTTGTCATGCACTAGGGAAACGCTAAGATCCGGGCTGAGACCCAGCGTTAATGCGGTTGTGTTAGGCTAGGGTCAAAGGAAAGCATTTTTACACGCGAACGTAAAAAAGTGCGTCCGAACGCATTGACGTATTTTTTCACGGAATACGCGAAAACGGTCATACGATGCGCATTTTTGTGCGTGATTTCATACGGATCCAAACCAGGAAACTTTGGGTGTCTGGACGTTATGTTGGCCGGACACGAGCAGGGTCTGACGTCTCCAAATCACACACACACACCGCTAGCGGACGCAGCGCACTCTGTACGTCCGTACTAGCGGTTCTGCGTTCTCGAAAAAATGCGTTAATTTTCCACTTGCGTTGCGCAGCCGGACTTTCGTGCGACCGTACTTCGTATATTGGCTGTCATTGCCCGTCATTTGCTGCTAGTGCGGCCGTGATTAAGTGCGCCAAAACGCACGTTAAAAGTGCGCTGGTCTGACCCCAGCCTTAATGTGAGCTGGGGGCAAAATATCATGTGAGCTGGGGGCAATATATCCATGTGAGCTGGGGGGCGATATATCATGGGAGCTGGGGCAATATATCCATGTGAGCTGGGGGGCAATATATCCATGTGAGCTGTGGGCAATATATATCCACGTGAGCTGGGGGCAATACTATCTTTTTTATATTGCAGGGGAAAAAAAGTAAAAATATATATATAATTTGGGGGAGGGTGGCCCTTCATGAATTCTTGTACCAGGGCCCTCAGGTTTCTAGTTACTCCACTGGATCCTGGTATTCACAATTCTTTGTTCAACTACACAATAACAAACTGCATAAAGAAACGCTACCAGACCATGAAATGAATGTTCTGTGAAAAGATTTATTTCTTCTGATTTGTAGCAGATTATTATGTGACACTCGATACACACGTTAAAGTTAATTACGTGTTTGCAATAACTTCTTAACAAAAGGTAAATGACCATTAATTACGGTTACTCACCGTGGTATTGAGATGGGGAATTTGCGTTGAGTGCATAACAGTGTTTTTTGGTCTCGCTTTTGGTCTTGAAGATTCAATGGATTTTTCCTGTAGACGTTTTGCTTTCTATATAAAAAAAACCCACAAGAAGTAAATGGAAAGAATTAAAACACGAGGGCTTTGTTAACTAAATTGGGAATAGAAATACATGGGGACAAATAGGAAGAAATCCTTCTAACACTGACTTTTCAGCACAATTATTTTGCTGTAAATTTTAATTCAGTTGTTGTCAATTCCCTATCATTTTCTATCAAAGGAACAATCAAAGGTTAAAACAGGAGGGAGGTAGTAGTTAAACATTATAGTAACGTTAGAACTGTGCTATAGACAGTTAAACATTAAGTGCAATTTTACAATCTTAGCGTTAATGCGAATGCTATGTGAACGTAATCAGCGTTAGGATTACAAAGTCCTAACGCTAATTACTCACCGCTGCGGCTAACTGAGAAGTTAATCACAGCTAGAAACTGGTGCTAACGGATAACGCTTCTGCAGAATCAGTTAGCAGTAGCTGCAAATCCCCCCAAAAATCAGATACTCACCTCTCATCACGCAGCGAGAATGGCAACCCGATCTGCATCTTTTGGCCGCTGGGAGCAGAGTGAGCACTGAGGGGAAAAAGGTCCCCAGTCTCCCTACGCCGACCTGCAGGATCTCACGAAAGGCGAGATCCTGCAGGTCATGTGACCTGGAAGTCGAAGCCTCAATGGAGTCTTATGGACGATAGGAGGGGATGCTCAGGGCAGCGCGTTAGCGCCACACCAAGCATCCAGGAGCTGGCTTAGCGCTGCATTATCCTATGGCTTAGCCCTGCGTTACGGGCAGGCTGCTGAATTCGCACCTGCCCTGTAATATGTAGCTAAAACGGGGATGCTAAATAGAAACTTGCAGGTGCAGGTGCAGGTTTTCCTTCTTAGCGTCCCCGTTTTAGCGAGCAGTTTGTAATACTGCCCCATCTGTTTTGGAGGGCTGAATCAGCCCTTCAAAACTCCCATGGAGGGGGGATGACAGTCGGGTCACTGTGACCATTCAGTTTCCATTTAATGGCCACATTGTCCATTTAAGGGAATAGATACCTTTTTTTTTTTTTAGAAAGGATTTTACCAGGAAGGATACATTGAGATTTCTCTCGTTTTCAAGTACGTCCTGGGTGGCGAGTATGCAGGTGTCTTGCCCAAGGACACTTACTGGAGAGGTGCTCGTCGGGATCGAACCCATGTCTCCACAGGCTCTCTCCACGCAGAGCAGGGATGTTACCTCTACTCCACCCAGCCGGTACTATTTGTTTCCTAAAGGTTTATATTTTGTATTATACAATATAATAATAGACTGTAAAGCAGACCAGTAGAGGTGGTAAAGGGCAGCTCTAGGCACCATAACCACTAATTTTTATTTGAATGGTCACAGTGCTCAAAGTGCCCTTACCCCTCTCCCCTACTCCGTGGGGGCTTTCAGTGGGCTGATTTAGGCTAGGGTCAGATGAGCGCATTTTCTACGGACTGTGCGTCCGTGCAGTACGGACGTACTTTCTGACTGACTACAAGGTAGTGGCCACACAGTCCGTTTTTTTCACTGACGTATTTTTTGACTGATGTAGCAGGGAAAATAAATTACAATGAAAAAACATTCTGTCCGTCAAAAATGCTGGACGTATAAATGCAGTCTGCAGACCACGATCCATCACTCACACAGAAAGCTATGTGGACGTTGCGGACGTGGCGCACTCCACACGTCCGTTCTAGCAGTATTACGTTCTTGCCTAACCTGCGTCCTTTTGCAGCGTCCGTCATGCATCCGCACTTCCGTGCGGACGTACTTCGTGTGTGGGGCTCCATTTAACACAATTGTATGCTATCACGGACGTACTTATGTGCGGCAACACGGACGTTAACACTGCGCTCGTCTGACCCCAGCCTTAGCTGTCTGAAAGCAGAGGTTGAGCAACACCCAGAAACTGAGATCAACAAGGGGTCAGAAGGGGGTTAATGTTTAAACTCTTCATTTCCCAGTAGATTATCCCTAAAAAGTAGAGGATTTATTTACAAAACAGACTTTTTGATTTTTCGTTCTGATCAAAAGGTAAATTTAAACTTATTTTTACAATTATGGTCAGGAGTCAGCTCAGGTCAATAATGTCTACAAAGGAGCACGTCCCTAAAAAAACAGCGTTACCTTCAAAGCTTCATAGTTCGATGTTCGTGCGATGAAATTATCCCATGATTTCAGGACTAACTCGATCTGTTTGTGGTTTGATTTCATCTGAATTATAAAAAATAACAGACATAAGCAAAACACATGTTGTTACAGTTAAAAGTGCAAGATACCTTCGCAGAGTGGCATAAATAAGGCACAGGTATTCGTGCAATTTGCATGGCATGCTGGAGTTTATCTCCAAGTGTTGTCTACTGCTTCCAGCATCTCCACCTGCTTGACATATTCTGCATGATTTCACACTGTGACCAGTGTGCATTTGTCTTTTACCCCATAGATCAGGGGTCAGCAACCTTGGCTCTCCAGATGTTTTGGAACTACATCTCCCATAATGCTCAGTCACTCATTAGGTTGGTGGACTTTTATTGAAACTTCTGGAGAGCCCAGCTTCCTGACCCTGCCATAAATTATAAGATGATTTAATTTGAGAACCATGGATATTTATTTTAACTTCTATTTAAAATTCAGTTATGTTGTTGCATTGTACGATCATTTCTTTTCATTTATGGATTTTTTTCCCTTCCTGTGGACAAGGATTATTGGATTTAAATAACTTTTAGGAATATTATTTCCCTTCACCCAATGTAAGTCTCTTTATTGTATGTCTGCTGATCTCATTACAGGTATTGTTTTATGACACAATATTCAGAAATGCATTAAGATCAAATGACAGAACAACTGAATTACACAAAGGGGAGGAAATTCTAAATGTTTTTCTTAATACCTACCCACAGCCAAGTCCCACACATAGGACCCTATTCCAATGTTGGTGTTAAACGGCACTGCAGACGCTAATGGAAAATTTTTTCCTTTAGCGTCCTTTAGCGTCTGCCATTTGACACCCGTATTATGAAAGAGCCGCTGCCTCAGCAGCTCCAGACGTAATACTGCTGCAACGCTGGGGTTATCAGCTCCAGGAGTCCATAGGACCCCATGGAGACAGGACACGAGGACTGCAACCCTGGATGCCATGATTGTAAGAGCTTGTGTGAATGAGATCCGGCCGGGTGGCGGAGTGATACAGAGGTACACTAGAAACTATTTATTCCTAGTGTACTTCTGCCAAGTAGCAAGGTAGCGGCAGACTGCACCGCTCTAGCCACCGAGGGATCTAAGGTGAGTATGGGATTTTTTGATGGGGTTAAATCAATGTGATGTGATTGTGCTGAAGTGTAATGGCATGACACTAGGGTCTGAAAGATGTTGCTCTTTTTAGAAAAACATCAGACGCAGTTGGGAGAATGGGCTCATTGGCATAGCTCGTTCTCCCTCTGCTGGGGCCACATTAGCATCTCCCATACAAAGTACAGGAGACGCTAATATATAGTAACCGAGTGCAACACCCGAGATACGAGCTCAGCTTGCGTCTCACATGGAATATGCTGTTAAAAAAAAAAAGAGCACAGTGCTCGTGCCATTTTGCTGAACGGCTGGAGCGCTGTACTTTGCAGGAACATTGCAATAGGGCCCCGGTGAGCAGGCTTTCCTTTAGTATAACTCAACGTGTGGTATCATAAAAAGAACAAAAACATGGCCAGCGAGACATAACCAATCTGATATTGTTGAGTCTAGTGTCTAGATCAGGTTTTTCCTGTTGAATTTCAGTTTGGTCAATTTAGCCATTCCCATCAAATGATTTATTCCTTTATAGTCCAAGGGATAAATTCTATAAAATTAACCAAAACTCGGTTAATCCTCCCAGAGCTATTATAGTCTGGCAAGTTTAGCAGAGTCTTGGTTAAGTCCACATGTGACTCAAATCTCCAGCTGAACGTCCCACTCCACTCTGAAAATAGCTATAGCATGGGGAATACCTGTGTCTTAAAAACATGGGTCTCAGGTACTTTATGTCAAGGAGGATAAAGTCTCTATTATGGAAAATAGGGTTATCTTTCGTCACACCCAATTTTTGTCACACACATTAAGCCCCCATACCCTTCTTTGTGCTGCTTGACACACTGTATTGTCCCCACATACCTATACCCGAAGTATTAAACTACAAATACACACTAGGAAAGTATCATAACATTGTATAATACCATATTTTATGTGACACAGCTTCCTGTATCTATGAAAATGTATTTAAGGTGTTCATAAATCCACAGAAGCGTGCAACACAGATATCTCCAACAGAAAGTTTATTGAAAAACGAATAATACAGCAGGTAAAAATGCAACGTTTCGGTCCTACAAGACCTTAATCAGTCTTGTAGGACCGAAACATCACATTTTTACCTGCTGTATTATTAGTTTTTCAATAAACTTTCTGTTGGAGATATCTGTGTTGCACGCTTCTGTGGATTTATGGATGTTCTTTGAGGTTTGGGCGGACCTCGCTGGCGTTTGCACCAGGACTTCTCCACTAGCCTGATGGAGCTCTCCCTGGGAAGGTACATCACGCTTTCTATGTTTTGATCTCTAGTATTTAAGGTGTTGTCAGATCTGCAGGTTCCCTTGGCACTACCTCATTGTAAGTTTGCTGTTCTTCCTGACGTTCTGCTTGCTGATGATGTTCAATTATTTCCATCTGGTGAGAGGCGACCGTTTTACTAATATTTTCTGTTGCTTTTGCAATAACATCCAGTACTTCGTGGTCGGAGGTTACAGGTTTGATATTCTCGGCTTCCAGTTCGGCCCTGATTTCTTTCCACACTTCTCCAACCTTAAAGAAAGAACATCAACATAGAAACATAGAAAAATGGCGGTAGATAAGAACCTTTCGGCCCATCTAGTCTGCCCAATTACATGTATACTTTACCTGGATTTATCTTTTGTTTAGGATAGCCTTATGCCTATCCCATGCCTGCTTAAATTCAATCACTGTTTTGGCCTCTACCACTTCTACTGGAAGACTGTTCCATGTATCCACCACCCTCTCAGTAAAATAATGCTTCCTGATGTTACTTTTAAACCTTTGCCCCTCTAATCTAAGACTATGTCCTCTTGTTTTGCTACTTTGTTTCCTTTTAAATATACTCCCTTCCTCTACCTTGTGGATTCCCTTTACGTATTTAAATGTTTCTATCATATCTCCTCTGTCTCGTCTTTTTTCCAAGCTGTACATGTTAAGATCATTAAGCCTTTCCTGGTAACTTTTCTCCTTCAAGCCGTACACCACATATAACAGTAGCTTATGACTCAGAGACGTAATGGCTCGTGCCTCAACAGAAAAAGATGATATGTGGACCCAACACAAAATTCTAGCTTTGGCTAAAACATACATTTTATGTTTCTAAAGCTGTCTGTACATTTCCCCTAAAAACACAACATTGCTTTACCTGTCACTTAAAGTGTCCTGCGTCCATAATAGGCTGACATAACAATCGCTGGATGTTCAAGCTAATCAATACGTATTATCAGACTGCTTCAGGTGTGATTTATCAAGTGTTAAACATTGCATAATAATGTCTGTGCTGTGTCCATAAAGGATCCCCATATCAGGCATTGCTAGCGTGTCCAACAATAACCTGGAATGTGGCTATGACTGGCAAGACACATAATGATAGACAAACAATGTCAGTGGCATCACATCACAGCAATAAGGTGTGTGAGTCCGTTTGTGGGAGGGCTGTTGTGTGGATGTGTGTGCGTGTGTGTGTGTGTTGGGATGTATCGAACTGATCTCAAGGATCAGGAGCCGATCTAGGTATTTGTCAGGGATTGTTGATTGGCTTCATGAAGCCGGTCAGAGTCTTGAGGTCCAGCTTTTTCATTCTGCTAGTGCCATGCAGTGCTCGTGGAGACCGGGAGAGAGCAGTACTGCATAGATGGGAATGCGGCTAGTAGTGGACGAGGTCTGGGTGTCCCGTCAGGCAGTAAACTGTGCCTACTCCTGCACTAGGATTGGCTGCTAAGAAAGCAGGAAGGTCCTGTATCAGATCGGGAGTAGTATCGGCCAATCACAACTCTTGAAAGACTCAGATCAGGGGTACAAAAAGCTACTCTGGACATCCCTAGTGTGTGTATGTGTTACATAATTTTAATATAGTTTATCACTCAACCTATTCTTGGTACAGGAGGCGCAAATGCAGTGGAAGTGATCACCAGTCCAAATGTATATATCTGAAGTTACCAAAGCCTGGGAGAACCTGAAAAGAGCCCTAAATTGTGTGGAAGGTGAAAACATTATACCTACTATACGCATGAGATAACATGTCTTGTACAAGTAATGAAATAACAATTCAATAATTGCACCATGTCACAGTCAGTTACTGGTACTTTCATAAAATTTTAACAATAATAAATGTAATAGACAGTCACTCAGCAGTACTTGCAGAGTAATGCAGATACAGGGTCGGTACTTACTTTAAAATCCAGATATCTACTTATCACACTAAGGGTGACATAATCCAGGGTTGATAAGCCTGGAAGGTTGTCGAAACCTAAGAACAAATTTCATGATTTAGAAACATGTATGTTGCACTAAGCCAGAAGCAAAGGTGAGTTTGGTTTATTCTCAATTATCAGGGGATTTTGTAGAGAAACCTGTACTCTCTGTGACAACAACACACTCTATCAGATACACAATACCCCAGCTGTCATCACTACCTTTCCTCTGCATCAAGATGGCTTCTTTTTTTCTCCACATTGTCCCTGTTTCAGGGCCGTCCCATCCATGGGTCCCGATGGGGCCATGGCTCCAGGCGGCACTTTGCCGCACTGTCAGAGCTCGCAGCAGGCATCCGCCGCCAGGGCCTAAGGTAGGCCAAGTGGCAGTGAATGAGTGTATCACGGAATCCACAGCAATAAACCTCGCAGTAATGAGTTTGAGAAGGGGCAGCATTTCATCTTTGGACCAAGGCAGTACAGTGTCTTAGGCTGGCCTTGCCCTGCTTTAATGTTAGAAGCAGCAACTATTCAGTTGTGACACCAGCCTTTTTCAAACTCACAACTAAAACGCTGCTGCTGAGTGTGGAATAAGTGGTCCCGAGCACAGACTGGAGTGCCAGGTTCCTCATTGCATTTTGGATGAACGTGGGGTTGAGGATCCCATTGTCTCCCTGAGCACCCATCTTTTCCCTGGATCCGAGACAGTCCTACTAATAAGTGAGTGCATTTTATTTTTTACAAGGCGTCAGCTCTTAGGGTTTTTACCATGATCCTATCCTAGTGGAATACGGCAACATATATATTATCTAGGCAGTGACATTATGTATCTCGCGAATAAACACTCACCAATTTTTGAGAATATGGAATAAATCTTGGCCCTTGTGTTCTCCGCCACTTCCATGATTGCAATACTGAAGCAATTAGCAGGCATCGGTGTCACCCCCTGAGCTTCTTGGAATTGTCCAACTAAAGGCTTCTTTGCATCTAGATATTTCAGTAAAGATAATTGGTTGGTTAAACATCTCTATCGATATATGTGTTTCTAATTAATCGACAACAGTTTATTAAAAAAAAAAGGTAAGTAATGAATCAATCTAATTTAATAAGTTATTATGACCTATAACAAGAAGTATATTACTTATTGGTCTGTGTCCGATCAGTGTATTAAGCAGCCCGTCTTCACGAATCTGTAGTAGTTGTTGAGGGTCATTTGACCAATACAAATCTTTTATTCCATTTAAGAGCAGTGTCACATATAGAGTTTACAACCAGACCTGCAGTAAAGCTATGCATAGAGAAGATGACAGATCCTGTGGGAAAATGTGCAAAACATAATGGGCTAAATCACAAGTGAGCTGCTCAGCTAAAGGCTCGAGCCGTTAGACATAACAGCTCCAGCTGCCACCACAACCAAGTCACAAGCGAAGGTTTGCAGCAAGTTACTGTAAATAAATGTCTCCTATTCGTTGTATAGGAACCCTTAATTTTCAGCTTCTGGGAGAAGATCAAGACATTCCACAGCAGCTCATTCTTCTGAAGATGACCGGTGTTCAGAAATAAATAATGTTTTGCAGAACCTAGTGTTAAGTGATTTCACTTAATTTTGTTTTTTAATTTCCACCCCCCCCCCAATTTCTCCATGGAGATAACCATATATTTCCATAATCAGAACGGATCATGGCTTATCTCAACTATTGCTCCATGACATGGAAAGATTTTCTTAGGTTTCGCTGAATTTCACATAAATTTATGTACAGGGTGTCCATAAAGTCTCTTTACAATTTCAAAAATTTATTACAAAGGCAAATGAAAAGACAGAGAAGTGAAAATTATTACAAAATGAGACAAATATATTTAATTTTTTCAAATTGTAAAGAGACTTTATGGACACCATGGGCTCTATTACATTCTTTGCGCAATTTCGTCTGCACAGTGCAATTTTTTTTGCTTGCAGCAAAATGCGTTATCGCGCGAAAATTAATGGTGGTATTACAATCCTCGCGCATTTTATCATCCATCAAAAAAAACGTTCGTAAAGCCGACGCGCAAAACGAAGAGAAATACGCGTGAAACGAAGAAAAATACACACGCAGGTAAAGTTGCGCACGTAAATCAGTGTGTGGAACGGTATTTTTGCTGGATTCAGCCAATCAGACTTAAGAACCTTAATTGACATCAATTGACCTTAATTAACTCACTTAAGTTTTTGCGCCTGTCAAAGTAAATCTGAGTATACATGCTGCAGCAATAAAAAAAAAAAACGCACGAAAACACGGTGTATTTCGTTTCGATCAGGTCGTTCGGTTTTGACATTAACACCAGCTTTTCAGAAACGTTAAAATTATGCGCGCAAACGTCGTTCGTACGAATTTGCGCATAGATTGTAATACCATCCGCGTTTCTGCGCACGAACGCATTTGCGCTCACAATGTTAAGTATAGGGCGCGCTAAGTATCGTGCGCTCGCGCAGCGTTCGCGCATGGTTCACCCGCGGTAGACGAAAACACGCATTCGTTGCGCATAGATTGTAATACGACGTTGCGCGCAAATGGTTTTGTGCCTCGCGCAAATGCGCATTTGCGCTTGCAAAATCAAATGCGCGAGGAATGTATTAGGGGCCCATGTATATTATTATTATTCTTTATTTATTATTCTATGAATATATACAGTATATGTATATATATATAGCGTGAAAAAAAATCATGTAATATGCCATTATGACATGAACGTATCACTGATAACAACAGTAAGGGATATAAGTTATTGCTAAATGAGGTCAGTACTTACCTTAACTTTCTATGATCTCCAGGACACCTCTGTTCCCCCAGCCCATACCTTAATCAGTTACACAGGCTGACAGGTTGCTTTCATTGCCTGCACAAGTTGGCCAGAAGGGGGAGCATATGTTCCACCTATAGTAGGTTTCTCCTCTCAATTCTCAGACAATCCTTAGCAGGAAGCTCTGGTGCTCACACACACTTCCATGCTGATTATTTGGTTGACAGCTAGGGGGCAAAGCTTTTTTTATCCCACAAAATCATTACATATATTTAATAGCAATTTAGTTACCGCAAAGTAAAACTGATTTGTGATTAAAGGTCCAAAAAATACAGAGAAGCAGAAAACATGATATACATAACAAAAAAAAATACACATTAGATCAAAAGTAGATGGATCGTTTCACTTAGGATGCGGTTACTAGGAAAACTCATCACACAAACAACACATCAAAAAGCACCTGATCTATAAAGTGTCTCCAGATCAGCGATCTCAAACTCTGGCCTACCAGATGTTGGTTGCTTATAATTACCAGAATTCTTTGAAATAAATAGATTGCCAGAGAATCATGGGAACTGTGGTTGAGAAACACCTGGGGGGGGACAGAGTTTGAGATCCCTTCGTTGTGGGATGCCACGTATCTCAGGTGAAGCCGGAAAAGTGGAATGCGCAGACAGTGCTGTTTTTCTGTTCCCCTAAGGCTAGGGTCAAACGAAAGCATTTTTCCCCGCGAACGTCAAAAAAAGTGCATCCGAACGCATTGACGTATTTTTTCACGGAATACGCGAAAACGGTCATACGATGCGCATTATTGTGCGTGATTTTGTACGGATCTGCAATTAAACGCGTAATCTGATTAACCAAATCAATAGCTGAATCAAAAAATAAGGTGAAGGGGTGTAAAAAGCCATTTTGTGGATGGTGGCGTTTCACCAAGATGGATGCACTGCAAGTGTTTGTTGCAACGGGCTACCTGTACCTCCAACACAAAAGACAACGGCGATCATGGGTTCATCCCATCAACGCTGCCAGACACACGCATGGCCACTTTGTGACGCTGTATAGGCCACTGTGAGAGAGGGACCCCATGAAGTTTTTCAACTACATGCAGATGTCCATCCCCTCATTCGATGAACTGTTGACACAGTTACGCGAGCCGCTGACGAAGAGGGACACCAACATGAGGGATGCCATACCACCGGAGGAGATGCTGGTCATCACTTTGCAGTAAGTACTTCCAAACACCAGCATGCATGACGTCGCTGCCAGTCAGCAGACATGTGTTCGGTGTGCAGAGCCCCTATTGTCGGTCTGTAGTGACATGCACGCAAGCACATTCATACACATCCACACGCAGGCATCACATTCCAAGACACGTCCAAAACAACTTATGACACTGACAACAATGTATGTAAATAGAAATATATTGTAATAAAGAATAAAATAAATAAATCATATATTTGTAACATATATACAAAAGAAAATAACATAAAGGACAAAAGATAACAGTGACAACAGGAACAGCATGTCAAGGAAAAAAGAAAACAGACAAGACACCTCACAAATCATGGTACAGAGGAGCATCTGGCTCATGAGGACCATGTATGGATCTGCGGCGGTACCCAGACTCTGGGGGAGGCCCAGCAACACGGGACATGGGTGGGTGGGTGGGTGGCGCCTGGCTGTGGCTGGCATAACCAGTGGCATGGGTGCCTTGTGGCACAGCACCGTAGTACACTGCAGTCTGTTCTGGACAGGACAGGATCTCATGGATGAGGTCCAGGGATCTGCGGCGGTACTCCACCTTCTGCGCTGGGGTCATCTGGTCCAGCAGGGACTGACAGGAGTGGACAAAGGACATGTCCTCACTGTTGGTGATGGTGCAGCGTTGAGGTGGTGGATGGTGCGACCCCATGAAGCTGACCATGGCCTGCTCAAAGTCGCTAGGCGGTCCCCTCCTCCTGTTGTGAGCCGGTCTGGTGCTGTCTCTCGGTGCTCTAGCTGGCACCGGTCCGGTCTCCACCTCCCCCTCCACCTGCGAGTCCGTGCCACCCTGGTCAACCTCCTCCTGGCAGCTACCAGAACCCCCTGCCAGCAGGTGTTGCTCCTGTGAGCCAGAGGTGGATGGCTGGTCAATGCTGCTCACAGTTGGTCGCGGCTCCTGGGTCCTTCTGAGGAAGGACAGTTGTTCTGCGTACAGATAGCTGTGGACCTTCTTCCTTGCCCCAGCTCCAGAGCGCGTAGCTGTCGCTTCCTTCTTCAGGACCCGGGTGTAATTGTCCCTGATAGTGCGCCACTTGTTGATGATTTCATGTGCTGCAAAACATCATGAGAGTGACATTAGGTTCGGTTCATATGATGTGATCATAACACAGATTTACTTCATATTTCCCAGGTATCTTGCTAGTGGATGCAGTTTGAAGGATCTGCATTACAACTTCCGCATTGGCAGATCAACAGCTGGTGAGATCGTTCGTCCGCAAGGTGTGCCAAACAATATGGGAAACCATGAAGGAGCAATGTTTACCAAAACCCACGGACGAGGCATGGGTAGGAATTGCAGCAGGATTTTGGGGGAGAGCGAACTTCCCCAACTGCCTGGGAGCCGTGGATGGCAAACATGTCCGCATAGTGAAGACACTGCACAGTGGCTCACTGTATCAAAATTATAAACATTTCTTTTCCATTGGCCTACTGGCGGTGGCAGATGCCAACTATGATTTTGTGTATGTGGATGTCGGATCATACGGCAAAGACTCTGACTCCACACTGTTCAGGAACTCAACACTGTGTGATGAGCTTGAGAGTGGGACCCTGCACATCCCCAGACCCGCACCATTGCCTGGCAGTGACGTGGCAGTCCCCTATGCCTTCGTGGGTGACGAAGCATTCGGCCTATCCACACATCTCCTACGCCCCTACTCAGGGACACACCCGACTGTGAAGAAGCGGGTGTTTAATTACATGCTGTCGCGGGCGAGACGGTATGTTGAGTGTAGCTTTGGCATACTGACCAACAAGTGGAGGATTTTTCATAGGCCGCTTGATGTAAATGTGGATTTCTGTGTGGATATTGTGAAATGCTGTTGCATCCTACATAATTATGTTCGTGCGAGGGATGGTTTTAATTTCGACGATACCCTCACAGTTATGGGTCTGGATGAATATGCAAACGATGACATAATAGCTGTGATGATGACATAATAGCTGTGAATAGACACAGCAACAGGTTTTGCGATGCTCTGTCTGATTATTTTACTAGCGATGCAGGGCAGGTGCCCTGGCAGCTGGGAAGCATTTAACATGTGACGGCACCTATTATGTTTGCCATTTACTTTTATTGTACATGCAATTTACATGCGATTATGAATTAAATAATCATGTACTCACTCTGTAGCTTCTGCTCTCTGTCAGACCACGTATCAAAGTCCAGGTACACCACCCTCGACACTGCAACCCATGCGCTGGCCTTTCTGGGTTTGTCCTTGTACAGGTCACAAGCCGTGTCCCAAAGCTCGGAATGCTCCGCCACTGCCGCTATCAGACGCTCCACATCAATTTCTGGCCCAGCCATCGTCTGCAAGTGCCAGGTACCACAACAGCCACAACAGGACACTTTTTGCGTCTGGACATAATATAGGCCGCACATGTGCAGCATCTGACGTCTCCTCATCACGCAAATACGCCGCTATGCCGCCGCTGCGCACTCAGTACATCAGTACTAGCGGTTCTGCGTTCTCGAAAAAATGCGTTCAAATTCCACTTGCGTTGCACGGCCAGACTTTTGTGCGGCCGTACTTCGTATATTGGCCATCATTTGCTGCTACTGCGGCCGTAATTATGTACGCCAGAACGCACGTTAAAAGTGCGCTAGTCTGACCCCCAGCCTACAACCCAGAATTACGGATTTTCTCCTGATAAAATTATTTTGCACAAAAAAAACTTGATAAAATAAGTGATGTTCATCTATTATCACCTAAATAATAATAAGGATTCATTATTAAGACTAAATCCATACTTACCGATAATACGCCCGTGTCCATCTCGTCTCACCCCCAGTTCATCCTCTTCATGTTTCCACAGCTGCAGAAGAAGCTTTGCGGCCGTCTGATTCTCCTTCCCTCTCCATGTGGCAATATGTGGAATAGTTTTGGGATTATCGCAGAACTCCACCAAAATTCCCAGCACTACATTAATCATGCTTTTAATATTAAGCTGTGGGTAAATAGCAAAGATAGCAACATGAAATAAACTTTATTTAGTGAAACGTAAGCAAAAAAAAACCCCCCACGACAAACATACAGTTGGCACTTTAAAGAAACAGTCCAAGCAACAATAACGACAAGCCCCATGCGTAGATTGTGAAGCGAGGAGGTGCCCTGGCTTCGTTTCTCTCTCTCTAGAGCATTTTATAAGCTACTGACACAAATGTTTTTATCAAAGCATCCTAGCTTCCCATCCAAAACTCTGTACTGCACACAGGCTTTATGAAGGTGCTTGGGCCTCCAGCTGTGTGCATCTGCAGGTGATACTGAATAAACTGAAAGCTGCTACTGTGCAGCGGTTACTTTTGATAGCAGTTCAATTCAGCAAAAAAAAACAACGTCATTACAACAACATCAACAAAGCTGAGCTTGTACCATGGTAAGCAGGTTAGGGGAAATTAAGGTAAAGTATATAATACAGGGGGGGGGGGTGATAATAGACGGTATCCTGGGGTCCTATTTCCCTCCTGTCAGTACCATGGAACCACGACTTCCTAAGGCTGGCATCAGATGAGTGCACTATGTACGCCCATTCTGACGTGCTTTCTGGCGTCCGTCGTAGCATTGAGACGCTGCGACAGGGCCAGCCACACACTGTTGCGCACGCACGAATTGCGTGCACAACAGCGGCCGTGCTGCATCCATGCAGCAGCCCTCTCCGTCAAAGTGCTAGGACGCGCGTTGACAGAGCTGCAAAAGCGAGATCCTCCACTAAGTGCGCTCAGCGAGGTGGCCAGATGGGCGTCGAGTGGAAGGAACGTCCACTCTCACGGACGTTCCTTCCGCTCTCAAATGACGCTCGTCTGACCCCAGGCTAATAACCCTAAGCGACTCCCTGTTATCGACTCTATTCCGACCCAGCAACTGTATTTGTGGCAGGGTTGCAATAGGGCTGTTGATTGAGCAAGACTATGGGGTTTTTGGGGATAGAGTTAGGAGGACATCAGATAAGGCTTGGGAGGAGAATCTTAGGTGTAGGTAACTTCTATGATGTTCATTCAAGCTAATCATACTTTATGTTAGTGCTTATTTTTCACAAAATGAACTTAAAACGCAAGAGCGAATTGACAGGAATGGAACTATTCCAATGTTGACAGTAACAGGGAGCGGCTAAGGAGAATTATCAGCACGAGCTGATATCTATTAGCGCACAGATCTCAAACTCTGCCCCACCCCCACCAGATTTTAACTGCTTACAGTTCCCAGAATTCATTGAATGCAAAGGATGGCTGGAGAATCATGGGAGTTGTAGTTCAGAAACATCTGGGGTGGGTTAGAGTATGAGATCCCTGCCTTAAGTGGTTCAGTGCTATCGTCTCTATTCTGACCCAGCTGCTGTATTATCACCTTGAGTCTGTATATGTGGGAGCTACTACAAGATACTGGCTGTGGTCCAGCACAGTGCTGCTGGTATTGGCTCCTGGAGTCCATATGACACCAAGGAACCAAGTACAACGTAGTGCCAAATCATGCAACTGAGCTCATGCTGATGCTACAGAAGGACACTGCAAACTATTTGTTCTCAGTGTTTCAGTGCTTGTAGCCGAGAAGGCACCGAAGTGTCAGAGGTTAATATTTTTTTTTTGTCTGTTTATTTCAAAGTGTTAAGTGATTTCACAAAAGCAAAATCACTTAACACCAAGTACTGGGCGTCAGAATACTTTTAGCAATTCTGTCCTGTGCCAAAAACAGCAAGCTGCTCTAGAATAGAGCATTGAGCTGTTATTAACAGATCCTTTACAATGTACCCAAAATATAGGAGTCTCAGGGCCCTATTACATTCTTCACGCAAAAATACATGGTAAACGCGTGAATTTTTGCACGCAGCGTCAAACGTTAACGCGCGTAAATCAATTCTGGTATTACCATCCTCGTGCATTTTTTTACCGTCAAAAAATAACACGCGTAAAACGACGCTTAAAAACACGCGCGCAGTAACGTTGCGCGCAGAAATCAGTGTGCGGACTGTTTTTTCACGCGATTCAGCCAATCAGAATTAAGAACCTTAATTGTCTCACGTTACGTTTTTGCGCCTGTCAAAGTCAATCTGCGCATATATGCTGCATAAAAAAAAAAACACGCACAACTTCTCAATTTAATTGGTTTGGTATGTGTAGAATGTGTAACTATACTTTGCTGCGTATTTTTTTTTGGGCTGGTGTATTTGGTTTCGGCCAGGTTGATAGAATTTGCCATTAACACCAACTTTTAGGAGTTGCTAAAATTATGCGCGCAAAGGCTGTGCGTTACAAACTGCGCATAGATTGTAATACCATCCGCGTACCAGCGCACAAACGCATTTGCGCTCACAATGTTAAGTATAGGACGTGCAAAGTACAGTAAGCTCGCACAGCGTTTGCGCAGGTTCACCCGTGGTAGACGTATATGTGCGTTTGTTGCGCTGAGATTGTAATACGACATTCAGCGCAAAGGGTTTTGCCCCTCGCGTTAATGCGTTTTTTTGCGGGCGCAAACGTATGCACGAAGATTGTAATAGGGCCCATAATGTACAGTTATCTGCCGCTAAGCTTACGGCAAGATCTGAACAACAGCTCGAGCAATTAAAGTACCAGCAGGGTTGGAATATAGAGCCCTGAATTTCCTAAGCAGAGATTAATTTAATTTATAAATTTATACTTACAGCAAGTAAATCCAAAATGATAAAAATGCCCTCTTTTTCAAGGAAATAGTCCTCAGAGGAAAAGCACCCGATGATACAGCACCTAAAAGAAAATAAGATGAATATGTCAACTAAAGTACTGAGAAATACAAAATTATAGCATGAATTCAAAACGTAAGTAAACAAAACAAGCTGGTAATTAATATATCTGTGAATATTAAAGCCGAGCCAAATCGCCAAGAAGAAGCTATTACATTTGCGTGCTTTTATGAGATCTGTAGCTTTGCTATAACATGACATAAGTTAAGAACCTATGGATTTTCTATTCTAAAGCAATATGCACACTGGACAAAACAGAATAATTCGGCCATTTCTTACCGCTGTCACCACAAAACAACTCATACACGCCCTGGTAATCTCCCGACTCGACTATTGCAATAATCTCTTATCTGGCCTCCCTCTGTCCCGCCTCTCCCCCCTACAATCCATCCTGAACGCCTCCGCCAGGCTAATTCACCTCACCCGCCGCTCTGTCTCTGCCGCTCCCCTCTGCTAGTCCCTTCACTGGCTCCCCATCCACTGCAGAATTAAGTTCAAAATCCTTATCCTTACCTACAAAACCCTCACTAACTCAGCTCCCCACTACCTGTCCTCACTAATCACCAAATACACCCCAGCCCGCTCCCTAAGGTCAAACAGTGACCTGCGCCTAGCTTCTCCCCGCATCACCTCTTCCCATGATAGACTGCAGGACTTCACACGCGCAGCCCCCACTCTCTGGAACGCTCTCCCTCGTACTGTCAGACTTTCCCCTAACTTCTCTTCCTTCAAACGCTCCCTTAAAACATTCCTATTTAGGGAAGCCTACCACCCATCACTCTCACCTTACAGTCCTCTCCTCCTGTTTCCAACCCCAACCCTCCTAGATTGTGAGTTCCTACGGGAATAGGGCCCTCAACTCCTCCTGTAATGTTTGTCAAATGTTGTTCAATGTATTGTAACCCTGTCTATACTGTGCTTATTGTACAGCGCTGCGGAATATGCTGGCGCTTTATAAATAAAGAATAATAATAATAATAAGAGCTTTCCTTTTAATTTCATAACGCTTACCAAATACAATCCAGGGTGCAGAAGAGAAGTTTGTTGTGACCTAAACCACCATAGAATTTAGAGGAATCCATCCTGAGCAGCTGAAGTAACAGGTCCACACCTTCTGTACCAAATAACTCCTGCAGATTACATTATCAGTTTTAATCAGACAGCCAATACAGGTGTTTCTTAAAGGGCCACTATCACCAATAAATTAAATGTCTTTATTGTGTTTATTTTTTGTTGCTGATATTTTACATGTGCTTTGTTTTTCTATTGTATGATTTGATAAGAAAATATGTTACTCTATATATATGTCACTGAATGCATCCATTGCGTGATATTTTGTGTTGCAAACTCCCCCCTCCCCCCACAGTATCTTTACCTCACTTGCTCCTCATTGTGTAGCTTTGGCCATAGTATTGTGTGGGATGTTTTCAAAGGACATCACCAGGGGGGTGTTGATTAGAAGTCTTTTAAGCTCCCTGTCTTACCTCATTTAGCTGCCATCTCGTATTTCAGGTAGCCTGGAGAACAATAGACCTCCTGCAGCCTTATCTAAATATTCCCTCCTCCACCTCATTGACTGTTAAATACTGTAGAAGCTAAACCACAGCAGTAAAGTAAAACTTTATTTTTCTTTTTATATGCAATTTCTTCAAATAAAGGGAAGCAGCATGTGTTTTATAAGGTGGTTTTAATTGTAATGCACAAATAATCCAGTTACAGCTTATGTAAGGGATAGTGTCCCTTTAAATAATCAAACAAATGCATAGAATCAATGGAAAGAGCCCCTATGATTCGGGCGAGTTCTCGTGTGCTCTGTCAAAGAGATCCGTAGTTTCTCCTATATACAGATAAAATACAGCAGTGGGTGAAACGATTTTTTCTTGGAAGAATGATCTATTCTAGAACAGACATAAATAAATCGTTTTTCTGCAAGAGCTTGGTGCCACCCACTGCTTTATGTTATCTGTACACGGGTTGTGTATAAGGCAGACCCACATGTCTGTTCGTTAATATATACGCTTATATATAAAATATATACGTTTGTATGAATCATTCATGTCAATGACGTTATTTCCCTGGCTAGTGACAAGGAAGGGAACAACGTGTACTACATGTACACTGGCAGGTAACTACAGACAAGTACAGATTGAAAAAGGTATGGAGATCAGCGTTCAGATATAGTCACTGTTACTATAGACCAGGGGTCAGCAACCTTGGCTCCCTGATGTTTTGGGAACTACATTTCCCTTGTGGCTCAGTCGCCCATTAGGCTGACTGAGCCACATGTGAAATGTAGCTCCCAAAACATCAGGGAGCCACGGTTGCTGACCCCTGCTATAGACCCTCATATTGAGATTGGAACATTGGATTCTCTAGGAAGGAGAAAGCGGTTGTTTCATATCAATATAATGGCCTAAATCAGGGATTCCCAATGTGGGCAGTAGAAAGATCCACAGGGGAATTAAGGAAATGCAGGAGGGTGCGAGCGTGTTAGATTAGGTTCTTGTTTTGAAATTACAGTGTACCCATTACCAAAAATAAGGTCTATGTGTGTATGGGGTCACTAGGGATGTGGTCTGGGACCAAAGGGGGAATCAGCCCCAAAAGGTTTGGGAACCTCTGCCAGGCTCATCCACCTCATCCGCCGCTCTCTCTCTGCCGCTCCCCTCTGCGAGTCCTTTCACTGGCTCCCCATCCACTGCAGAATTAAGTTCAAAATCCTTATCCTTGCCTACAAAACCCACCCAGCTCCCCACTACCTGTCCTCACTAATCACCAAATACACCCCAGCCCGCTTCCTAAGATCAAACAGTGACCTGCGCCTAGCGTCTCCTGCATCACCTCTTCCCATGATAGACTGCAGGACTTCTCACGCGCAGCCCCCATTCTCTGGAACGCTCTCCCTCGTACTGTCAGACTTTCCCCTAACTTCTCTTCCTTCAAACGCTCCCTTAAAACGTTCCTATTTAGGGAATAGGGCCTCATCTCCTCCTGTACTGTTTGTCAAATGTTGTTCAATGTATTGTAACCCTGTCTATACTGTGCCTATTGTACAGCGCTGCGGAATATGCCGGCGCATTATAAATAAAGAAGAATAACAATAATAAAATAGATCAAATCAAGTAAAGGAACTCCATAATGTTCCTCTTCTCTTACCTTGGCCTGTATTCCAAATGGGCTTCAATGTATTAGAAAGGCTCAGGACATTACTGCCTGCTTTTATGTGCCATTACTGGAATTCTACATGTCATATACTTTGTATAGGATGCACAAGAGTTTTGGGAGTCTCATAATAAGGAGAGATTCCACAGAAAAGATCCACAAATAGAACGTAAAACAGTCACCTCAAATCCTCCACCATTGGACCGGCATTGAGGTCAAACAGTTCCTTGGGATCTTTATGTTGTGACAATAAATCTACACTGACTGCATAATTAGTATCACAATATTTTGATGATGAAAGTACCATCAAAAACAAAAAATGAAGTTCGTCTAGCTCAGAAAGGATCCGACAGACATTTCTGGAAACTATGCAATGGAGAGAGGGTAGCGTGAGACAAACATTTTATATAAAACACGGGATGGTAAAGGTACTATAATGCTAAGGTTAAGAATTGCACTCTCCAGTCACCAGGCCAACCCCAAATCACAGGATTAAGCGAGGAAAGGTCAAAGGAACTTTTTCACAGATCCTTTGATCTTCCTACCAGCCTGTAGAAGAGCAGAGGATCCCCTGCATGTTTTTATAAGAGTGATTCTTTGGTCTTCCCAGGTGACTCGTAGCCCACAAACCACCTGTCTGACTGCCAGGCAGCAAGTCCAGATGTGACACAAACCTTTGAGTGAAGATCATTTTCACAAATGGTTGATAAGATGAATAATACATCAGACTGGATCTCCAGAAGAATGCTATCTTCTTTTCCATCTGCCTCAACCAAGACTTTTCTCAATGTTCCTAAAATTAACGATACGAAGATACATTTTTGTTGATTTTCACATTTCAAAGATAATTCATTACTTAATATCTATTTACAATTATGGTTATCTTTGTTATAAATAATGCTATTGAGCTGATTCAAATCTAGAATAATGTCCAATAAACAAAAGCAATGTTCTGTATCAGTGTGTTGTACAACTCTGCACAACAAAGAAAAATAAACAAGTTGTGGAAATCCAGCGCATGATTATCATTATTTTTATTTTGTTATTACACTGCTCTGTCATATCCCCATTCAGTAATTGCTTTTTCCTTGGTGAAGGGGAAAGGGGTGGCAAAGACTTGCATGTCTATTCAAAGAGAGGTGAAACTCAAGTGAATTGGCAGGAGAAGTGAAAATTCTAGGGGAAATTAGCCAAACCAGAAAAATTCTCCCATTATCTCACTTTCCAAATCGGCTATTTGGTTTAGATCAGTGGTTCTCAATCTGTGGACCCTCAGGACCCACAATGGTCCATAGTCATTAAGTCGCGACCCAAAAATAATTGAATTTCTGAAACATTAGAATTCATTCTACAATGTATGCACTTTTTAAACAATTTTGTAAACAAGCAGGGATTCTTTCCAAATGGATAGTGCAGTAATCACAGCACTAGTGAAAACAAAAGCGCTGTTGAGGCAAAAATCCAATAAAATAAACTGTAATTGAAACATGAAATTAATTAGAACTTAAGGAAAACTGGGGAAGCTTCTTGCTCTAAATAAGTGTTTCAAAGACTGGGGTGATGGTAGAAAAAGCAACTCTTATTTAAATCACTACTGAATGAATAATAAAATATTATAAAAAACTTAAACTCATCTGCTCCGCGGTCCCCAGGCCAAGAGATTGAGAAGTCTGCACTGCGCGTCTGGCACTGCCTACTTCCTGAACCTAAGCTCTTCAGTGCCTCAGAGAGACAATGAAGAGCAATGTAATAGCTTGGACCAATGTGAAAGCACCATTGGTCCAAGCCATTCAAAAAACGCCTCCGTGGGAGGCTGGCCTATGTAAATATACTTTGCTTCATTCAGATGTGCATTGTGCACAGTGGCTCCTGGTGTTGGGAGTACAGAGCGTGCCACCAGTCACTGAGCCACACCTTCCCATTACAGATCCCCCCCCCCCACCTTGCCATTTCAGAGTATCTTACCTGATGCAGCGGGTCCCAGGTGGCACCTGGGAACATTCAGAGGTAGCCGCACCGCCTGGGAAACGCTGCCGCAGGTAAGATGCATCTGCGGGTCCCAGGCATTAGAGAGGCCTGGGGACACTTGCCCCGCGACCCAGTCTGCCCCTGGTCGCGACCCACTTTTGGGTCACGACCCACCACTTGAGAAACACTGGTCTAGATTGTTCTCTTTTCCTGCCAGTTCTCCTGAGTTTCCCCTCTCTCTGAATAACCCTGTTGGTGATGGTTTACAATTCTATTAATATGAAGGGCAGAAATATGTGAAGGCCCTGAGAGCAGCCACTAGTGCTGTTGCTCGTTCTCAGGACCCTGACAAACCTTTTTTTTGCTCACTGTAAGTATATAGGGTAATCCAGACATATACCCCTTGCTAGAGGTGCCTTGAGGGGTTTCAGCTATAGCTATACCTTCCGGACAGGGGAATTTGAGCTGCAGTTAACTGATTCTGCAGTAGCTCTGAGCTGGTGGTAGCGTTTTCCGTTAGAGCCAGCTCTTAGTAACTAGCGTTAGGACCAAGTGATCTTAATGCTAGTTACTCTGTGCTTTCACTTTGCCTCCCCATGTTAAGTATAGAAAGTGCAAAGTACAGTAAACTTGCGTCACAAATCGCAAAATTAACGAGCGCCAACGGGTTTTTTAACCTGTTAGTGAAACTGAGGCGATCTGTGCGGTGCGCTATGACCTCCTTTAAGCTAGCGCTAATGTGAGCGCTAGCGTTATCTTGAAGGAGGCGATAGAGCCCCTAGGGTCTTAATAAAATAACATACTTTATTGATGCATATTAATAAAAGTCAACGTTTCAGCTCATGGCAGGGGCTTTCATCAGGGACTGAGTCGGTTAATTCAACTGGTTCAACTAATTGCTCTTCGTTCATCACCTTTGGATGATGATGTGGCTTGTCCTACTCTTTTCCCGCATTGAAGTACCACAATATCTAGGCTAGGGTCAGACTGAGGCAGTGCGAACGCGCGTGCAGCCGCACATAATCACGGCCGTGCTAGCAGCAGATGCCGGGCAATGACGGCCAATATACGAAGTACGGTCGCACAAAAGTGCGGCCGCGCAACGCAAGCGGCAAACAAACGCATTTTTTCGAGAACGTGAAACCACTAGTACTGACGTACAGAGTGCGCTGCGTCCGCTAGCGGCGTGTGTGTGTGATTAGGAGACGTCAGACGCTGCTAATGTCCGGCCAACATAACGTCCAGACCCAAAAAGTGTTTTATTGATGATCCGTACAAAATCACGGATGAAACTGCGCATTGTATGACCACTATCACGTATTCCGTGAAAAAATACGTCCATTCGTTCGAACGCACTTTTTCACGGACAACGTGAAAAATGCGTTAGTCTGACCCTAGCCTAAGTCACACCATTGTACGGATCAATAATACTCCCGTTTTGTTTTCTTGCTTAATTCTTGTGCTTGAAGAGATCTCCTTAGTAATAATCATGACGATCATAAAGTAATAAAGACTTTCCCTCTTTAAGTGCTACCTGGAATGACATATTACAGCTAAGTGTAAAAATCTAATATGTTTTGACTTACCCAGGAGCTGACTAATTGCTCCCTGATCACAAAGGTCCTGATTAACAGTCTCATCCCCAGAGGCCAAAACAGACCTGAGCAGCCTCAAGCTGTAACGCATGTGGGCATGTTTGTTTCCACGGCCACCTGTACCGTGAAAACAGTTGCCCAGGCCCGAGAAGCCATCTGAAAAATGAAAAGTTCAAAATATTTATAATCACATTAACATTTATAAAAACATTCAGAGCAACTGCCATGTTAAACTGGAGTATTCTTTTAATCCATCATATAATGGGAGCTATTAATGCACCTGTAGTGAGCATGGGCACTTTGAAGTGATTTCTCATCGGGGGGTGGATAATTCTGATCTAAAAGATCAATGCAATATCTCATCCCTGCATGAGATATCACAGCCGCTACTTGCTCGGATCCAACCCTGGGCGCTGCCATGTTCCACTCCATGGGCGGAGCTTGTTGAGTTCCAATGTGTGATTGGCCTAAAGTGGTGATTTGTCATTCAGTTCTCCTACACTCAAATAGGTACACCAAGTGAGTGGTGGGCTGTCCTGCAGGACAGCTCCTTTTCTCAGAGCTGTCACTCCCCCTTCGACAAGCTGCATGAAAGTGAGGGATATTGAGAATTCAACAGGAAATTATTATTTTCCTTTTTATTATGCAGGCTTGCAAAAAAATACTAACACATATATTTGGAATAATTCCATGTCAAATGAATCCAAATAAATAAGTTATTTAACAAGTAGATATAGCAATTAGATAAGTGCATTTCGTTTCATTCCATATCACAATTCGGACGAAATTATACCGGAAGCACTTACGAAATAATGAATCGATTTCGTCCGAAATGGAATGAAAACTAAACAAACCAAAACGGTATATAAGGAATTGATTTTGTTTTTACGGATCGATTCGTTATACCATTTCACTTACACTCAACACAGCGTCCCTGTCCATTGGCCAAGGTGCTGAATCTGTTGTATTCAGCACCACAGGCCATGGACAGAGCCATATTATATGGTGCCGTTCGGGGCAATTCAGCGGCAGTGAAATTCCCCATAGAGAAGTAATGGTTAATCTATTCAGAGAACACCGAACAGCACGAAATGTCAGTGAAATGCCCTGATTTTCAGTGGTTTTATTTGACAGGTTTAAACAGGCAAATCACATAGGTTTCAATGGAAAAAAAATACCTGTTTTTCTTAAATATTTATTTAACCATTTATTCTTTTTCACTTGCAGCAAAAAGCCTTTTTATTTATTGTTTTGTTTTTTAATTTTTTGAGTATTTTTTTGTATTTTTTAGGTGAAATTTTTGAATTCTCAATAATTTTAAAAAGACAAGGCTTTTTTTTCTTTGCCAAACGCAGCTTTTTTCCCCTTCCCTTCAGTCTGGCTGCGTTCGGTGGGTGCTGTCATTGGTGCTGAAACCTATTTCAGCACCAAGGACGGTGGGATTACCGATTTTTTTTAACCCTCATTTTTTAATCCTAATCTAATAGTAATTAATTTGTTTCACCATTTCGAAATAACTTATCAAAAAGAAATAGCAAATAAAAACTAAATAATGAATCGATAGGAAATACAAAATACTAATCTCCCAAAATAACATTCCGAAATACGGTAATATAAGAACTCACTGAAACGAATTAAAAAACATAACGAATCAATCCAAAACAAAACAATTTTTTTTATTGTGCACATGTCTAAGAGCAATAGAACTCACTGAGGTGAATATACTGTAAAACCATCAAACAGTTGATGAAACAACTCAGTAAAAAATAAAATTCCTAACATGGTGCAGATTTATAAAGAATGGATAAGCATATACAAAAGTGGTGAAAAGTGTCCAGAACAGAAAATCACCTTGGCTGACACACCATTCAAGGAACAGAAGGAGGCGAGTGTTTCCCTGACACGTCATGTAGTCCTCCACCAGTAGAGGAGCCACTACTGTCAATGTCGCAATGGCATGGAGTTGTAAATCTTCAAAGCGGGCTGCTGGCCAGTCATGAATTCCAGGTTTCTCATTTGCTTTCACATAGTTAAAGAGAGCTAAGACCACCTTTCCATCACTGAGCAACTGCGAGGACATAAAATAAGGTTGACGTTTTATAAATAATTGTATTATTAGCACAAAAACAAAGTTAACACATTATGGGCTCTATTACATTCCCAACGCAAATCTTAACGTGTGCGCAAAAACGCATTAATGCGAAGGGCAAAACCCTTTGTGCTGAACGTCATATTACAACGTCCGTGCAAAAAATGCACGTTAACGTCTAACGCGGGTGGACTTGCGTGAACCAATTTTGAGCGTACCTTACTGCGCCAGTCCTATACTTAACATTGTGAGCGCAAATGCGTTTGTGCGCTGGTATGCGGATGGTATTACAATCTATGCACAAATTTTAACGTCTTTGAAAAGCTGGTGTTAATGGCAAATATGAATGACCTGGACGAACTCAAATACACCAGCCCAACAAAAAAAATACGCAGCAACGTATAGTTACACATTCTACACATACCCAAACAATAAAATATAGAAGTTTCACGTGTTTTTAATATTGCTGCAGCATATATACACAGATTGATATTGACAGGCGCAAAAACTGAACGGGAGACAATTGTGGTTCTTAATAGACATGTGCACAGCACAAAATTTCGTTTTGAACTAATGAATTAATCCTAAAATGCAATTTATTTAGTTGCTAAAGAAATTCGTTTTCAGTTCTTTAGTATGAAAACTAATTTCATTCATCCGAAAACCAGTGGATACAATTACTATTGTAGTGGCTCCTCAGAGGGCTGAGATCGGCTGCTTGTTACAGAATCTCTCACTCTCAGCACAATGTGGGCCATATTACATAGTTGGTGCTAACTTAACCAGAGCTATTGTAAACTTCCCAGAGCCATTATAGCCTATGAAGGTTTTCAGTTTACAACAGCTCTGGTTAAGTTAGCACCAACATTGTAATACTGCCCCATGTCAGGCAAAGCTGTTACAGTAACTGACTACTGCTCATCACAGCGCTCAGAGTTTCAGTAAAACTAGTAAATAATATTTTTATATATAAGAGGTTATAACAATATTATTTCCTTGTTTTACTGAAACTCTGAGCGCTGTTACAGTCAGTTACTGTAACAGCTGAGCCTGATACATTGTACTGAGAGATAATATAACCAGCAGCCGATCTCAGCGGTCACAGCCACTGGATTTAAAGGGCTAAAAAAAAAAGGCTCCTCTCTGTATAATGTATAGAACATCCTCCTGAATTAATGTCCCTCTCTGTATAGAACATCCTCCTCAATTTATACCTTTCTCTGTATAATGTATATAACATCCTCCTGCATTAATACCCCTCTCTGTATAATGTATAGAACATCCTCCTGCATTAATTAATGACCCTCTCTGTATAGAACATCCTACTGCATTGGCATGTGGAGGGTGCAGAACTTCAGATGTTGCGCTCTTCATTGCTGGTCTCCTTCACTCAATGTAATATCACAAAAGGACTGAAACTAAAATGTAGTGCATTTTATTTTAGTTTCTTTCGTTTTTGGTATGTAGCAGTTTCGTATCTCTTAAGTCATACGAAAACTAAATTATCCCAAAATTCGGACTAAATCGTTTTAGTACTAAAACGAATGCACATGTCTAGTTCTTAATTCAGATTGGCTGAATCGTGTAAAAAAACAGTCCGCACACCGATTTCTGCACGCAATGTTAATGTGCGCACGTTTTTGCGCGTCTTTTTTTACGCGTGTTATTTTTTGACGGATGAAAAATGCACATGGATTGTAATACCAGTGTTAATTTACTCTTGTTAACGTTTAACGCAGCGTGCACAAAATAACACGCTGTGCAAGCTTTTTTGCGCAAAGAATGTAATAGAGCCCTATATATATATATATATAGTGACTCCCTGTCAAATTACCCCAACTTGTGTCGGGCACGACAGGTACATGTTAACATTTAGGTGGAAAAGCACAGAGGGACTATTTGACTTTGGTTTATTTCCAGTGGTGTCAATAAAGACAATAAACAAACACAATGTGCTTTAACTGCAGACTGTCAGCTTTAAATTGAGGGTATGTACATCCAACTCAGGTGAACGGTGTAGTACTTACAGCAGTTTTCAGATGTGCCTCCCACTTATTAAGGGACCAAAAGTAATGGGACAATTGGCTTCTCAGCTGTTCCATGGCCAGGTGTGTGATATTCCCTCATTACCCCAATTACAATGTGCAGATAAAAGGCCCGGAGTTCATTTCAAGTGTGCTATTTGCATTTGGAATCTGTTGCTGTCAACTCTCAAGATGAGATCCAAAGAGCTGTCACTATCAGTGAAGCAAGCCATCATTAGGCTGAAGAAACAAAACAAACCCATCAGAGAGATAGCAAGAACATTAGGCGTGGGCAAAACAACTGTTTGGAACATTCTCAAAAAGAAGTAATGCACCAGTGAGCTCAGCAACACCAAAAGACCCGGGAGACCACGGAAAACAACTGTGGTGGATGACCGAAGAATTCTTTCCCTGGTGAAGAAAACACCCTTCACAACAGTTGGCCAGATCAAGAACACTCTCCAGGAGGTAGGTGTATGTGTGTCAAAATCAATAATCAAGAGAAGACTTCACCAGAGTGAATACAGGGGGTTCACCACAAGATGTAAACCATTGGTGAGCCTCAAAAACAGGAAGGCCAGATTAGAGTTTGCCAAACAACACCTAACAAAGCCTTCACAGTTCTGGAACAAGATCCGATGGACAGATGAGACCAAGATCAACTTTTACCAGAGTGATGGGAAGAGAAGAGTAAGGAGAAGGAAAGGAACTGCTCATGATCCTAAGCATACCACCTCATCAGTGAAGCATGGTGGTGGTAGTGTCATGGCGTGGGCATGTATGGCTGCCAATGGAACTGGTTCTCTTGTATTTATTGATGATGTGACTGATGACAAAAGCAGCAGGATGATTTCTAAAGTGTTTCGGCCAATATTATCTGCTCACATTCAGCCAAATGCTGCAGAACTCATTGGACGGTGCTTCACAGTGCAGATGGACAATGACCCAAAGCATACTGCAAAAGCAACCAAAGAGTTTTTGAAGGGACAGAAGTGGAATGTTGTGCAATGGCCAAGTCAATCACCTGACCTGAATCCCATTGAGCATGCATTTCACTTGCTGAAGACAAAACTGAAGGGAAAATGCCCCAAGAACAAGCAGGAACTGAAGACAGTTGCAGTAGAGGCCTGGCAGAGCATCACCAGGGATGAAACCCAGCGTCTGGTGATGTCTATGCGTTCCATACTTCAGGCTGTGATTGACTGCAAAGGATTTGCAACCAAGTATTAAGAAGGGAAAGTTTGATTTATTATTATTATTCTGTCCCATTACCTTTGGTCCCTTAACAAGTGGGAGGCACATCTGCAAACTGCTGTAAGTCCTACACCGTTCACCTGAGTTGGATGTACATACCCTCAAATTAAAGCTGACAGTCTGCAGTTAAAGCACATTGTGTTTGTTTCATTCCAACTCCATTGTGGTGGTGTATAGAGCCAAAGATGTTAGAATTGTGTCGATGTCCCAATATTTCTGGACCTGACTGTATATGCTACCTATACACCCCAAGATTAAACTAATAAATAAACACATGGTGCACCATTTACTTTCCACCTTTTCTTTTTCCGAGCTTTCTTTTTCGCATTGCAAAGCTTTTAGGCTATTAAAGAGGATAGAGATATACCTGAACGGATGCTAAATCTTTGGCAAGAACCACAAGCATATTGAACAGCAATTTCTTCATTTCATAATCTTCATGGTTATGTAAAAGCTTTAGGCTTTTAACCAATGGGTTGTGACTTTTAACTGAAAGAACAAACAAAAGGAATCATTAACACTGTGTGTGTTTCAAAGTCAAACAGTAATGTATAAAAAAAACAAGAAAAATCTAAATTCAGGTGAAATATTGTTTGAAAGGCAATAGAAATTAAAAGAAAAATAGAGATCCAAAAGGGATATTCCAGCCCAAAACTTGCATGTACGAATTCAATACGCATGTCATTACGATCTAATGGGATGCTCTAGGACTAAAATGGAAAGGGAGAGGGGATGGAGGGGTTAAATACTCCTTTGCCACCCCCCGATTTTAATCTTTCAATAGAAAATATATCTTGTATCCAGCGTTGGGCTGCGTTGGCGTTCTTTCACAAGTCACATGCTATTGGCTTCCTGTGAGCTGCAACAGTCATGTGACCACGAGGGAGATATGGGGGAGTCGCATTGAGAGCCATTGGAGGGAATTGTTAGTTCACGGAAGGAAGGAGAGGGGTGAGGGGTACTCAGGACACTGTGACCACTCAAACAACATTGCATGGTCATTGGGTCATATTACATTCATAACACTAAAATGGGAACACTAACGGGGAAAACCTGCGCCTGCAGGTTTCCCTGTAGCGCCCCATTTTAGCGTGCCATTCTGGGGCAGGCGCTACTTCAGCACCTTGCCCCGGAATCATGTACTACCCTCGGGGATACTCGCAGCAGCGCTTCTGCGCCTCCGCAAGTATCACCCCCTGGAGTCCATAGGACTCCACGGAGGGTTGCACTGCCGGACCGAGAGATTGTGCATTGCCACGGAGTGATCACGGAGGGAGACTGGGGACTATTTGTCTCTATGCTCGCGGTGACAAGAAGCAGCAGATCAGGCCACCGTTCTCACCACGGGATGAGAGGGGAGTATCAGATTTATTGGGGAGGGGGGTGCTAAATGATTCTGCAGAAGTGGAATCAGTTAGCACCAAATTCTAGGTGCCAGTAAAATTTGTGTTATAGTCACTTTTCTTGACGTTAACGCTTACATATCTAAATGCTACAATTAGTGTTTGATATGTAATCTAGCCCCCAGTGTCTAGAGTGTCTCTTCAATGACAAGGTTAAATATACATACAAAACTCCTCATGATATGCCAAACATCGATCACTCGTTGTAAGCTAAAAGCTTCCTCAGTTTGAGAACAATGATGCAATGGTTCAGTAAAGAAATGCTTGCTCTGTTCTGTTATTTATTACACTTTCAAAGTGTATCAGGGATCCTCTTGTATTGGTATAAAGTAAGAGGGCATGGTCCCGATAAGGGGCTCTATCACCTCCTTAACGCTAGCGTTCACATAAATGAGCGTTAGCATTACGCCCGCATCACCTCCCGATCGCTAACAGGTTAAAAAACCCGTTAGCGCATCGGTATTAGCACTTTTCAGCTCAAGCTTACTGTACTTTACATCCCTATGCTTAACATGGAGAGCACAAAGTGTAAGCAGAGAGTAATTAGTGTTAGGATCACAAAGTTCTAACGTTACTCACAGCTGTCGCTAACTAAAAAAGTTAACACCAGCTCAGAGGTGTAGCTAACTGTTTTCGCTGCTGCAGAATCAGTTAGTAGCAACTGTAAACCCCCCAAAAATCAAATACTCACCTCTCATCTCGCGGCGAGAACAGCATTACGATCTGCTGCTTCTGGTCGCCAGGAGCAGAGTGAGACTGGGGAAGAAGTCCCCAGTCTCCCTCTGCGATCAATCCGCTGACCTGCAGGATCCCACGAGAGGAAAGATCATGCCGGTCATGTGACCAGGCAGCAGAAATCTCCATGGAGTCCTATGGGCGTCAAAGAGGGGATGCTTGAGACGGCGCTTTAGCGCTGCCCCGAGCATCCAGGACCCTAGCGGCCGCTACGGAGCAGGCTGCTGGACTCAGCACCTGCCCCGTAATCTAATGGTAAAACCAGGACGCAAAGGGGAAAATTAGCAAACACAAATTTTTCCCCATAGCGTCCCGGTTTTAGCGAGGGCCAGGTGATAGGACCCATGGTGTATACAGGTTCAGCATCCCTTATTCAAATTGTGGGGAACAAGAATTGTTTTGGATTTCGGAATATTTGCATATGATAATGATATATCTCAGGGATGGGACCCAAGCCTGAAAATCACAAAATTAATTTATGTTTCATATTCAATTTTATACAATTTTAACACTTTTGTCCTCGTCATATGCGGTCAGTCCAATTTTCCACTTGTAAAGTCATGTCGGTGCTCAAAAAGGTTTTAGATTTTGAAATTTCAGATAAGGGATACATTATCTGTATATGCTGTATAGAAATAAGAAAATACTCATAACCCATAAGGAGTAAAGTGGAACAGGTGTAATGAACTAATGACTAGGAATGAGCTGTTCGGGTTCGGACGGTTCGGAGTTCGACCCGTACTTTGGCAGTTCGAAAGTTCGCGAATTTCGAACTTTTTGGGCGTGTTCGGTTCGGGTTCGAAAAAAAAAGAAATTTTGAAAAAAGTATAGAAAATGCTTAAAAAAATCTAGAAATAAAGATACTCTTTACTGCAGAATATTATAAGCAACGGTTTATTAGATATTGAATTAAAAACTAATGTGTACGTGGAAAGATTATCAACTCTAAGGCTGGGTTCACACCTGGGCGTTTTAACGCGCGTTCGTGCGCACTTTAAAACGCAGGAACGGGGGAAATCCCATGCTTTGCTATGGGACCCATTCAGACCCAAGCGTTTTACAGCGCGCAGGAACGCGCGTTAAAACGGCCAACGCAAAAAGAAGTTCGGGAGCTTCTTTTCGGGCATACAGCAGCGCGTTCGCGGCCATATAATAGCCGCGAACGCGCTGCAATGCGCGTTCGCGTGTTTTTTTTGTATGCGCGAACGCGCGTAAAAAAACGCACGCATTGCGCGTCGCAGCGCTACGCCCAGGTGTGAACCCAGCCTTAATGACCTCTGTTCACAAACGGGCATAACACCAGGTGTTTTTAGTCTGGTAATCAATTTGATACATTGTACAATATACTGAGGGTGGGGTGGTGTCTGCTTCTGATTGAGATTTGAGAATTAATTTCCCTAAAACATCCTAATATGCTGCATTTAACTGGTGTTTGAAAAAAATCTAAAGCAATGTTATTTTTCACATCGGGATTAAACATTCACAGGGTTATTCAGAGAGCGGTGAAAAGCAGGAGAATAACTGGAGAAGTGAAAATTCTAGGTCAAAATAGCCAAACCAGAAAAATTCTCCCATTTATCTCACTTTCCAAATCGGCTATTTGGTCTAGATTGTTCTCTTCTCTTGCCAGTTCTCCTGGCTTTCACCTCTCTCTCAGGGTTGTTCAGAAGGTGAAAACCAGGAGAATGGCAGGAAAAGAGAACAATCTGGACCAAATAGCCGATTTGGAAAGTGAGATAAGGCTAGGGTCAGACTAACGCATTTTTCGCAGCGACCGTCAAAAAGTGCGTCCGAACGCATTGCCGTATTTTTTCACGGATTGCGCGAAAACGGTCATACGATGCGCATTTTTGTGCGTGATTTTTTACGGCTCCAAAACAGGAAACTTTGGGTGTCTGGACGTTATGTTGGCCGGACATGAGCAGGGTCTGACGTCTCCAAATCACGCACACACGCCGCTAGTGGATGCAGCGCACTCTGTACGTCCGTACTAGCGGTTCTGCGTTCTCGAAAAAATGCGTTCATTTTCCACTTGCGTTGCGCAGCCGGACTTTCGTGCGACCGTACTTCGTATATTGGCCGTCATTGCCCGTCATTTGCTGCTAGTGTGGCCGTGATTAAGTGCGCCTAAACGCACGTTAAAAATTCGCTAGTCTGACCCTAGCCTAAATGGGAGAATTTTTCTGGTTTGGCTATTTTGACCTAGAATTTTCCATTCTCCAGTCATTCTCCTGCTCTTCACCGCTCTCTGAATAACCCTGACAGGGTTATTCAGAGAAAGGTGAAACTCAGGAGAATGACTGGAGAATGGAAAGTTCTAGGTCAAAATAGCTGAACCAGAAAAATTCTCCCATTTATCTCACTTTCCAAATCGGCTTTTTGGTCTAGAAGTCTCCATTCTCCTGCTTTTCACCGTCAAAAAATCAGTAAACTTTTTCTGCGTGTCCGAAAATGTCTCCTCTTTTCATACAGACTGCCGCCCCAAGCAGTTGTTTATGGATAGATTAAAGGAAAAGCATTTACCGTCATTTGAAATGTCATTTTTTGGTTTTTAGATATTTCTATACATCCTAGAAATCCGCCACTTCACGGGCAGGTTATGGGGACCTCCTAGGCACGATATTTGAAGGAATTTTTATTTTTAACCCTTATTTCATGGAAAACTCACTGTCCCTTTAAAAACTTTTTTTTTAAAACTTTTTGTCCATTTTTCCTGTCCCCCAGGGCACTACCCAGACCCCCATACACCTTTTATGGCAAATATGTAGCATATATGCCCTCTTGGAGGGCACTCCAAAAAAACAAATTTTCAGCCCCATTGACTTGCATGGGGGTTCGGGTTCGGTCCCGAACAAATGGGAAGTTCGGGCTCGAACCGAACTCGGGGAGTGTTCGGCTTATCCCTACTAATGACATAATACACTTGACAGAGGCTGTGATAAGCAATCCTTCCTTTTCCCCTGAATAAAGCACGTCTGTTATTAATGAGGGGAAGTAGAGCCTGGGAGGCATTTTTCACTCACCTTCAGAGAAAGTAGCAAACAGGATGAGCTGTTTAGCAAATCCGCTTTCCTGAAATGACATGTGATCAAACAAAAGGGAAAAATTGGTTTCAGAATCAAAATAAAAAGAACAATATATTTAAAAATATTAACATTTTAGCTCTGATTTACTCTGTGTTTGACTGCTTAGTATACACACCACCAGGTTTCTAGCATTAAAAGCCACGAAATTGCAATGAACGGTGAATTCACAGTTCGGTACAATTCAATGGCAAGTTCAGTGTTTAGCGAACAGACCCTTAACTAATCCAGTTGTTGATGCCCTCACACCTGCCCCCCCAAAAACTGTATATATATATATATATATATATTTTCAACAGACTCACAATATATCATCACAATGTACAGTATATATGCTATGCCAACAGGATTTTAAACAAGAAAACAAAAAATGAGGGACTCCTGACTAAGGGATACACCTGAAAGAACAGGAATGCCGGAAAAATCTGTAAATACTTTATTGGTATAAATAAGAGACTTTCATCGTGAACACCAGAAAATTATAAAATCAAAAAGACAAGAGACACTTGGGAAAATTCTTGATCAATCTTGATAGGAGACATACACAGGGTTATTCAAAGAGATCCGAATTGCTTGAGAAAGGTAACCGAACGCTGAAAATCAGCGTTCGGTTACCTTTCCTGGCCATTCGGCTATCCAGAGAGCAGGCAATTCGCCAAATCCTGGCGAATTGCCTGCACATACGGTGCCTGTTCGGTCCCTGTTCGAGGGCAGTGAAATCCCCATGAAAAAGCACTGCTTCGGCTATTCAGAGAACACAAACCAGCAGTGAAAGGTTCCCCTAATGCCCTGTCATTCGGTGGTTTAATTCGGCAAGTTTATTCAGGAGAATCCCATAGGCTTCAATGTTAAAAATATTCCCGTTTTAATTCAATATCTAATAAACCGTTCATTATAAAATTCTGCAGCAAAAAGTCTCTTTATTTATAGATTTTTTAGGATACTTTAAGCATTTTTCTGAATTTTTAAAAAAAAAATTAAAAGTCCGATTTGTTTTTTTTTTTTAGTTTGCTTATTTTTTTTGTAACAGCCCTCTTTATTATCATTCCCTGGACCTCCTGTGAAAATTTCAGACATTTTCGCTCAGTAGTTTCTTTGCAAACAGCGTTTCATTTTCCCAGATTCATACAAATGGTTTTGCTAATTTATTCACTGCCTCCTCTACGTCACAGCTGCTTCAGCTCTGTGTGCTTCGGCTCCTTTTCGGCTCCTGTTCGGCTCCTGTTCGGGTTTTTCGAAGGTTAATCCAGATGTTTTTGCTTGTTTTCAGCGTGCATTCGGTGAGTTTTCGTCAGGTTTGCGGCAGCTTTTCCCTGCAATTCGGGGACCCTGTGCTGTTTGCTGAATACACCGCAGGGTCACCGAAATGCAATCGGCAAAAGGAACCGAATTGAAGAGAACGAAAAGTCACCGAACGTGCGGTGACTTTTCGAATCTCTTTGGATAACCCTGTCAGGGTTATCCAAAGAGATTCGAAAAGTCACCGCACGTTCGGTGACTTTTCGTTCTCTTCAATTCGGTTCCTTTTGCCGATTGCATTTCGGTGACCCTGCGGTGTATTCAGCAAACACCACAGGGTCCCCGAATTGCAGGGAAAAGCTGCCGTAAACCCACCGAAAACTAACCGAATGCACGCTGAAAACAAGCAAAAACATCTGGATTAACCTTTGAAAAAGAGGAACAGGAGCCGAACAGGAGCCGAACATGAGCCGAATCACACAGAGCCGAAGCAGCTGAGACAGAGGAGGCAGTGAATAAATTAGAAAAACCATTTGTATGAATCTGGGAAAAAGAAACGCTGTTTGCAAAGAAACTACTGAGCGAAAATGTCTGAAATTTTCACAGGAGGTCCAGGGAATGATAATAAAGAGGGCTGTTACAAAAAAAAATAAGTAAACTGAAAAAAAAACAAAAAAAAATCGGACTTTTAATAAAAAAAAAAAAAATCAGAAAAATGCTTAAAGTATCCTAAAAAATCTATAAATAAAGAGACTTTTTGCTGCAGAATTTTAGAATGAACGGTTTATTAGATATTGAATTAAAACAGGAATATTTTTAACATTGAAGTCTATGGGATTCTCCTGATTAAATTTGCCGAATTAAACCACCGAATGGCAGGGCATTAGGAGAACCTTTCACTGCTGGTTTGTGTTCTCTGAATAGCCGAAGCAGTGCTTTTTCATGGGGATTTCACTGCCCTCGAACAGGCACCGTATGTGCAGGCAATTCGCCAGTATTTGGCGAATTGCCTGCTCTCTGGATAGCCGAATGGCCAGGAAAGGTAACCGAACGCTGATTTTCAGCGTTCGGTTACCTTTCTCAAGCAATTCGGATCTCTTTGGATAACCCTGATAGGTCTTAATATTAACCTCGTTCAAAAAGTGTCTAAGGCACAACATATGCCATCACAGAAGCACGTCAATAATACAAAGCCATTGCCATAATTGCTGCTGTGCTGCCGCATATACAGGCGTGCATCCAGTGATCCAAAGCACGAAAAATAAACCAAGACTGACCCTTATAGTCTCAAGATTTCTGCACTTTCCCTACATGAATAGAAAAGACCCACATATAATTAAAAACAAAAATAGCTCACGCTCGACCCGTGTTTCGCTGGCTTTATTTTATTTATTTATTTATAAAGGATTTTACCAGGAAGGATACATTGAGATTTCTCTAGTTTTCAAGTATGTCCTGGGTTCAAGAACATTGAAGTGTTACAGTTACAGAAATACAAAAGTAATACAATGCAAGATATTAAAAAAAAAAAAAAAACAACACAAATATACAGATTAACAGAAAATAAATATGCAGGAAATATAGTCACTATATTACATGTTTACAGGTGCATTCTGTATTGAGGTATGTTAGTAAGGAGCTCTTGAGTGACTTAAGACTGGGGGAAGATTTGATGGTGTCTGAGAGGTTATTCCATAATTGTGGTGCTCTGTAGGAAGATGAGGACCGAGCCACTGTCTTTTTGTATTGTGGTATTACAAGTAAGGTGCTGGTCCTGGATCGGAGGTTATAGGATGAGGGAGCCTCTAGGGGAAGCAGTCTATTCAGGTAGGGTGGCAGCTTCCCAGAAATGCTCTTAAACACCAGGCTGGAAAGGTGAAGGGTGCGTTTAGACTCCAGCGATGGCCAGTTTAGCTCTTTTAACATGTCACAATGGTGGGTCATGTAGTTACATTGTAGCGCAAAGCGGCAGAATGAGTTATACAATGTAGTAAGTTTCTGAAGGTGTGTTTGTGGGGCCGCTGCATACACTACATCTCCGTAATCAATAGCCGGCATAAGCATTTTTTGTACAATCTGCTTTCTTACCGCGGGGCTCAGGCAGGATTTGTTTCTGTACAGGGCACCTAGTTTGGGGTAAAATTTAGATGAGAGTTTTTTGATGTGGGGGCCAAAGGATAGATTAGGGTCCAACCACATACCTAGATAATTGAGAGAAGTGACTGTGGTCAGCGTGCCATTTGATTTTGTCCCAACACATAGATGGGGATTTTGCAATTTGTGTAGTTTAGGTGCTGTTCCAAAGAGCATCGTTACAGTTTTGTCAGTATGTAAAAAAAGTTTCTTGTATTTGATCCACTTTTCTACCTCTGTGAATTGTTCTTGCAGCACGGCCTCCAGCTGCGGGAGATTTGGTTTGCTGGTATAGAGTACAGTGTCGTCTGCGTACATATGTACAGTCGAGGCTTTGCAGACGTTGGGCAGATCATTTATGAATATTGTGAATAGCAGGGGGCCTAGTATTGAGCCTTGGGGTACACCGCAAGTGACTGGGAGCGGGAGGGAGGAGCTGCCAGAAATTGACACATATTGTGATCGGTCGGATACATATGATTGAAACCAGGTTAGCGTGCGATCACCAATGCCAGAGTTTTTAGGTTTTTCTAACAAGATGCCATGGTCTACCGTGTCAAAGGCCTTGGCAAAATCAAGGAAGATGGCTCCAGTTAGGTTTCCTTGTTCCATCCCAGCTTGGAAATCAATGCAGACTTTTAAAATGGCGGTTGTAGTTGAGTGATTTGGACGAAAGCCTGATTGATCCGGGGTTAAGTAGTTCCAATATTGATAATAATCACGTAATTGTGTGTAGACGCATTTTTCCAAGATTTTTGACATTACAGGGAGCAACGATATCGGACGGTAGTTGGATACCAAAGTACTGTCACCACTTTTATGGATCGGTACCACTCTCGCAGTCTTCCAGAGTTTGGGTATGTATCCAGTCGCCAGTGATTCATTTATTAGGGTTGCGACAGGATTTGCAATTTCTGGCGCACTGATTTTCAGCAGCATTGCTGGTATTTGATCAGGACCAGACTGGTATTTAATTTTTTGCTTATGGAGAAGTTTAGTAACGACACTGACAGGCACTGGTCTAAATCTGAATTCCTGTCTGATACAGGGACTTTGCACAGTTGGAGGGGCCTGACCTGCATGAGGTCTCTCTGATTGCATGTCATTTCCTAGTTTGGCAATCAAAGTGGTGGCGCATCCAACAAAATAATCTTCAAAGGCATTTGCTACATCTAGGGGGTGTTGCAGGGTTTGGTTTTTTACTTTGACAGCAGCCGGAAGGAGTGGACTGGGGGTGCTTGTATGTTACTTATGGTTGTCCAAAAGTTTCTAGGGTTTGATATGTTATTGTTTAGATTTTCATTGAAGTAATGGGCTTTGGCCATTTTTGTTTGTTTTGTGCATTCATTCCGGCATTTTCGGTATTCGTAGTGATCGTTCATGGAACCAGTACTCTTGAAATTTGACCATAGTGAATCTCTAAGCTGGTACATTAGTGTAAGATCAGCTGTAACCCAGGGCAGATGGGTCCCTTTTACTCACACTTTATGCAGCGGGGCATGGGAATTCCAGACTTGCAGGAGCTCAGACTGAAAGTATTCAACTGCACAGTCTAGGTCTGGGATTAGGTTTAGCCTGTACCAGGGGAGCCGTTTGAGATCACTTAGGAAGGATTCAAGAATAAATTTCTTGAAAGACCTGGTGGTTATTACCTTTGGGGGAGATTTCAAGGCCTTTATTTTGCGCACGCAGTACACTAGACAATGGTCACTAAAGCTATTAGCAAGAACGCCTGCCTCCTGTATTCTATCAGGAGATGAGGAGAGAATCCAGTCCAGCAAGGTATGGTCAGGGCTTTTCATGGCTTGCTGGCAGCTTCACCAGGAGCAAAATTGTGACAGTAACCAGAATGTTATGTCAAAAAGATGTGAATGTCTATTCGGATTTCAAGCAGTTTCACCTCCTAATTTTATTTTTCCACATTATCATCCGAACCTTTGTGATTACATATTTGACAGGGTACCTTATTTTTAAGAAAACTCAGAAAAGGAGAACCTGATATTGTGGGTTTCTAAGGAAATAAACAATTATAACCCGAATTTTAAAAAAGACAAATATTTTTGTTTTATATATTTCTATTCTTTTTATTATTGTGCATTGTGTATGGTCATGTTTGGCATCTGTGGAAAGACCAGACTCTTGCCTTTCCAGTGATACCTCGGATGACCATGCAAGGTGTAGGAAATTGGAGATACAAGGTACTGTTGTACATTTGAACCATTGTATCTCCTGCAATGGGATTGCAGCTGGGGGGGGGATGCCCCCTGTGCCCCCTCTCTGGTTCTACCAGTGTGGCAGGGACATTCCTTTGTGGCCAGACACCTTCCTCATCCTGCTTTCATCGCACTGAATAAAAATTTAACAAATCCATGAAGTCAGCCAAACTGGTAGCAAATGTTGTATTTTTACAAAGTGAAAAATCAACATGTACATACGTATATCGACTACGGATATAATAAGCATTGCCCTGCACTAGCGTTGCCAGATCGACCATTCCTGGACAATTTATTCGTATTTTATTTAACACAGCAGGAACTAATCCTAAATAAATAAACCACATGACAGACACATTTCCATGTGGCTCACATTGAAGCTAATTAAATCATGCATTAAGTACATGTGCGTTACTTACAATTATTGGTGTCACACTATTTTCGGCGATCAGCGTGGTGATGACAAGAAGATCATTTCTAAGCTGGCGGTCGTAATGTTTGTTGCCGTTCGTCAGACGTCGCACAAATGAATCTTTCAGCGAGCTGAGTAAGATAAGATGTAAGAGCTGATGTCGCGGCACAATCTTTAATATTTGTGTACAGTTTCTATCTCTGTAGAAGGCACTTACTAGATGCATTCAATGTTGCTGAGCTGACTGATAAGCTCATCCTTTGGTCCATTCTCTAAAAGGTTCCACAAAATTTCTGAGGAACGGAAAAGAAGCTGTCCAGTTGGATCAGGGTCATTTAGTCGAGAGCAGATTCTGCTTCCACCTTGAGCCTTCGTCATAAGCTTACAGTTCGCTGGAGTAAAAATATACATATATATATTATAATGTTCTATATGACATTTTAAATGCTTTAATTTCATTGGAAGACTTGGACCAAATACCAGATGTTAATGATTATGGTAGAAAATGGATACATATATTTAATTTTGTTCACAAAAACACTTATCATACAGGGTTATTCAAAGAGAGCCGAAGTGGCCCCGAAATTGCACCGAACTGTGAATTTCCCCATACGGTGCAAATATTGGCGAAATGCTAGCAACATCCAGTGCTGTTTCGAGGGCAGTGAATTCATACCCATACAGAAGCAATGGTTAACCTATTCAGAGAACACCGAACAGCAGGGAAATGCCCTGATTTTCGGTGGTTTCATTCGACAGGTTTAAGCAGGCGAATCCCATAGGTTTCAATGAAAAAAAAATACCCGTTTTTCTTAAATACTCATTAATCTGTTTATTCTTTTCATTTGCAGCAAAAAGTCTATTTATTTATGTATTTTGAAGGCATTTTTGGGATTTTTTATTAGATTTTTCTTTAATTGTCTCTCTCCCCCCCCCCCTGTAACAGACCTTTTTATTATTATTCATAGGCAGGGCCGGTGTTCTGCCAATCGAGCGAACTTGCCATAATGGCGAACCGCGTCACTTCCGGTGCACCTACGTCACCAAAAGTGAGGCGGATCAGCTGGATACAGCATGCGGAATGCCAGTGAAACCTCTGATCAGCTGCAGATAGGAAGGAATTACTTCCTCATATAACACACAACACCCTCCCAGGGCTCTGCATAGCGCACAAGCCTACTGACTGTCACCCGCACACCCTGAATATATATAGGAATCTCTAAATACACACTGGCTATTTCAAGATTCCTCTATATATTCAGGGTGTGCGGCTCACAATCGGTAGGCTTGTGCGCTATACACAGCCATGGGAGGGGGGTCGTGTGTTATACAGAGTGCAGGGTTGGATGTTCGTGAGTTACACAGCAGGGTTGCATCACGTGACTGCAGTGGGCGGGCCCTGGATTGGTGTATAAGGAAGTAATTCCTTCCTATCTGCAGCTGATCAGAGGTTTCACTGGCATTCCGGTTGCTGTATCCAGCTGATCCGCTTCACTTTTGGTGACGTAGGCGCACCGGAAGTGATGCGGTTCGCCATTATGGCAAGTTTGCTCGATTGGCAGAACACCGGTGCTAGGCTATATTGCGCCCAAGGCCAGCCCAGCTACTTGCGCCCCCCCCCCAAAAAAAAACACGTAACATGTGTGAGCGTATCACAGAGCTCACACATGGGCATATACTGCCCCAGCAGCTCACACTTGGGCATATACTGCCCCAGCAGCTCACACATGGATATATACTGCCCCCAGCAGCTCACACATGGATATATACTGTCCCCCAGTAGCTCACACATGGGTATATACTGCCCCAGTAGCTAACACATGGATATATACTGCCCCAGTAGCTCACACATGGGTATATACTGTCCCAGTAGCTCACACATTGTCAGACCTTTTCAGATATGAAATTTCTATATTTCGCAGGACGGTTTAAATTTGGGGACAGGAATTACTTCACCCAGGCAATTCGTTTGCGTGGTTAATATGTAACAAGAATATGCGCTCTAAAGACAATGGATAAGCTAAACTCGTTATGGTTACGCATACAAGGGAAGACATTACCATTGATCAAAGTCTTAATTGACTCTGGTTGTAAAAAATAAACAAGCAGATGTTAGATCAAATTGTTTAAAAGTAAGGGAACACAATGACAGTTGATCTAATCCTAGGATATGTATCCCAGTATTGTGTTTATTTTGTCAGATTGAAACTCTGAAAGCCACATAAAAATTTGAACAATGGGTTGCCCAATAAAAAAAACAAAAAACCCAGAGAAGGTTAAATGGCTTGGATAAAGCAGCTTGTAACGCTATGCTATTCGGCGATATGATCTAACACTATATGGTATTTGAATATTTAATTTATGTGGTCAGTTATAATAGATAATCTTGGTGTCTTATAAAAGACAGAGGCCATACCACATTTAATTGATTATTACATAACAAATGTCTTGTGTACTAAAACAGATTAAGTCTGTTGATTATGAATGAATGAGACCTGAGGGACGCTTGGAGGGGAGAAAGGGCAGATTCCATCAGCCCCCCAATAAGACGTGACCACACCCTAATCTTCCACCACTCTATCTTCACTAATCTGATGGTAAAGTATACCTGAATAACTTGATATCTATTTTCTAATTGCATAGTCCTTACTTTAGATGTCCATCACAAATTAAAGGAATATAAATGAATCATTTTGCTGTTAAAGCCTAATCAGTAGACTAGTATCAGCCTTTCCGCTCCACTGCAGAGGAGTGCTAAGGCAGAGACTATTACAGGCTACCTACTTGAGCCATAATTTAGTGAAATTATTTATATTCCAAGAATACTGGTTATGGACATCTAAAGATCAATTGTATACCCATAGTGAGATACGCTGAAACCGTGAAATAGTTTTTATATATCAAGTGCCGGCAGCCCCATTAGTAAAACTAGCATAACTCCTTCCGTATCCATCTTGCAGCCCTTTCGATTGAATGCATGTACGTCAATAAGAAGCTTTGGGTTAATGTATATTGAATGAAGTGCTGTGATTGATCTGTGGAAGAGATAGTCTACCTATCGAGTGTGTTATGTATCTCCCTGAAGGAAGTTGCATTTAGTGAATAGGCCCCCACAATAATAAATTGTGCTGCAGATGATGCCCAGTAACTGAGTGTTTATTTTAGCCGGGTGGAGGATTGGTTTATAATGGGAAAGGTTTATGTGAATAGAATAGAGCTTGGTGTTTAAGAACTGAGGCGTGTATATCTGTGGTGCGGTCTATAAACCTAAAATATTTGTCCATTAGATTATTGCGTGTCGCAGTATCGCTACTAATCACGATCTATAATCACTTGTGAAATTGTATCTTGCTAATCCGTTGATAACATATGATTGTATGAAACTTGACGTGTGAATAAATTTTGGTTTGAATTGTTTTACCGTTACGCAGTCTCATATCATCTTTATTGATTTTATTGTGTCTAAAAATATCTAGATAGCATCAAAAGAACTCGGGATAACTAACGCGCCATATATTTGTTAAGACTTATATTCATTGATTGGTTATTATCTTATTTTCTTAAGGGTAAAATACCAATTTATACCACTGGTATTGGAGGCACTGTCAATAATATATATATCTATATATATCTACAGTAAGAAAAATATACGTCATAATTAATATATCCCTGACCTATTAAAGAATTAAATAATCTCTACAACATTGGTGGGTATATATTGCCCCAGTAGCTCACACATGGGTATATACTGCCCCAGTAGCTCACACATGGGTATATATTGCCCCCAGTAGCTCACACATGGGTATATATTGCCCCCAGTAGCTCACACATGGGTATATACTGCCCCAGTAGCTCACACATGGGTATATACTGCCCCAGTAACTCACACATGGCTGGGTATGATGTGATGGGTCTCTCCGCCGGCCGCTGTCACTCCGCTCTTTCACACTGCGCGCTTGCTCTGGCTTCTGGGCGCAGCTTGATCATGGAAGACAGCTCGCGGTGGCTGTCCATGCTGAGGGGGCGGGGTTATCCCCGTTTCCCTCACTCTCTATTGGACAGCCACTGCGAGCTGTCTTCCATGATCAAGCTGCGCCCAGAGGCCAGAGCAAACGCGCAGCATGATAGAGCGGCGTGACAGCGGCCGGCGGAGAGACCTATCATACCCATGTGTGAGTGTTGGTCTCTCGGCTGCGCCCTAGGCGGCGCTGTGCTCTAGACGGGTATTTTGTTTGAAAGCGCCTTTTAAAAGTTGCAGTTGTTTTGTTTGTTTTTTTATCCCGTTCAACGGCTTGACGGCTTTTTCTGTCGGCTGATCAGTGGTCTGTTTGGCGGGTCGTCAATTTTTTTTCGGATCAATTCGATGGTTTTGTGGTGGATCATTGGATCAATTCGATGGCTTTATCTGTGACATTTCAGTGCTCTCTGAATAACCCTGATTCTCACATAGCCTCCAACTTTCAAGCAGCCATACGAAAAAACATCTTATATAAAGGTATGAAGAGTGTGTCTGCCCAGTTATCATCTTCAAACATCATTCCAATTCTGAGGATTCATCAACCTCTTAAAAATAATTTATGAAAACGTAATGTCTCAGTAGTGTGATCATAAATGGTCTGTATCGAACTACCATTGCTAATCAGATTTCTATGGAGACACAGATTGTGGTGGGGAAATGCATTTAATTCAACCTTAAAGGCCTTGAAAGGCACAACTTGGGCTTTACAAGCATTCACAATGACAATTTAAGCTCACTACACTGATTCACAAAATATTAAAAAAATTAAAAGGATTTATAATACTCAGTATTATAATACTGTCGCTAAAAGAGGGACGCTAAGGTGGTTAATCTGCACCTGCAGGTTTCACTTTAGAATTCCCGTTTTACCATCATATTACGGGACAGGCACTGATTCAGCAGCCTGCCTCATAATGCAGCGCTAAGCCACTGGCTACTCGAGGCAGTGTTCTAATGGAGTCCATAGGACTCCATGGAGACTTGTGCTGCCAGGTCAGCTGACCTGCAGGATCTCTCAGCTCTCGTGAGATCCTGCCAGTCCGCGGAGTGATTCACAGAGGGAGACTGGAGACATTTTTCCCAGTCTCACTCTGCTCCCGGTGGCCACAAGTGGTGGATCAGACTGCCATTCTCGCCGAGGGATGAGAGGTGGGTATCTGATTTTTAGGGGGTTTTCAGCTGGTGCTAAATGATTCCACAGAAGCGGTATCAGTTAGCACCAACTCCTAGCTGTGGTTAACCTTTGAGTAAGCCGTAGCGGGACGTAATTAGCGTTAGGACTTTGTAATCCTACTGCTGCTAATCAGCTCTTTGTTGCCCCCATGTTAAGCATAGGGAGCGCAAAGTACAGTAAGCTCACAGAAGCGAGCGCAATCTCCGAAGCGCCAACGACTTTTTTTAACGTTTGGAATGTAATACGGTCGGCCCGCTCTAGGGCCACTTAACCTAACGTTAACGCTCACACAGCTGAGCACTAATGTTAGAGTTAAGATTGTGATAGGGCCCTCTAAGTTACATCTCTGCCCAAATTATTAAGTAGGACCCTAATTAGATGCATAGCTCTGCCCTGTAAGATACACAAATAATTTGGTTGAGAGGGGAAATATTTAAAAAACTTAGTTAATATTGTATAAGATGGAAACAATATGAAACTATCAGGGTTATTCAGAGAGAGCTGATAAGCAGGAGAATGACTGGAGAATGGAAAATTATAGGTCAAAATAACCGATTTGGAAAGTGAGATGAATGGGAGAATTTTTCTAGTTTGGCTATTTTGACCTAGAATTTTCCATGCTCTCTGAATAACCCTGTAACAGTTACATTTTACGGAATGTTGAGTTTGGCATAAGATTTCCTGTTACCTTTATGTAAATGTAGTGTTCCATCAGCTTATGTGCTACCTTAATTATAATGTTTACAAGAATATTTTATTGCAAGCATTATATTAAAATATCAATTTATTAGAACCAAAAATAATGCATATAATAAACAACTACAATGAACTTTCCAGAGAGATATTATCACTGAGAAAAGGATCAATGAAAAACTCTTCAGCCAGGAAAACAAATTCACGTGACGAAGACCTTCCTTAACCCCTTCACTACCAAGCAATTTTATTGAATTTTTTTATCATAACATTTACATGAAACACAGGATGCAAAACTAACAATTACATATAGGGTAAAATAGAAATTTTGCACATAGATTGTTCTGAGATAGTTAAAAAATGTAAATAATTTAAATTTGCTCATTTTAAAATTTTCATATATTCGTTTATCCATTACAGAAATGTTGCTGGAATGAAAGTTTCTGAACTCAAGATGGTGGCCCCCTATCTCGCACAATGTCACATGTGTTTTGCATTATCAGCATACAGCCAGAAATGGCCTTTGTGTCAGATCCAGTAATTGTGATGGTGATAGATAATAAAATGGTCAGATCTCCTGCTTATGTGGATTTGTAGGGATCATAAGGAGATTATTAGCAATGCAGCTTCCAAAAAATACCAATAGCATATAAAAATATTATCTGTTTGTGACATAATCCTGTATATGGAAATTACAGTAACACTTTGTATCTGTACTGTAAAGGGATTTTATTATAACCCCCTGAATCTATTCCCTGTAGAGCAGTGAGTTACCCCAGAGCTCTCCCTGTATTCTGCCAAATCCCTGGCAGCTGCAATGCAACAGTAATGTATTTGAACTTTTTGTTACAATGAGGTGTGGACTTCTATATGCAACTTGTTTTATCTCTCGGCAGGGTGGCTGGAGAGAGATAAGACAGCGCAAGTAGTTTCCCCAAAAGGAGCTCACTAATCTTGCTGTAAAAAGGTGTGAAAATTAGGTTTTGACATGCTAATGAGTGCTTTTTAATGTATTATGATGCAACATCGTGATAACTCGACTTTGGGCGTGAAGGGGTTAATTAAGTTCTTGTACAAGAGTGTTCGGCCTCCTCTCTCTCCCAGGACGCCATTGACTCACACAGGAATTGGCACTCTAGGGAGCGATTCAGCACTTCCTCCGAGAGGAGTCCTGGAAGCTCTGGATTCGGGCTCAGAGACTTGAGTGAACTGGATCATGATACAGCCACAGGAGTCATCACACAGGTGTTTGATGAAAGCAGTGGGGTCACCCTTGTAGCCAGCAGGTCATGACTATTAACAGTGGAGTTTTTTTAACTTGAAGTGTATACAAGTATTATTTTTGTGGCAAAGTAAACAGGTATCAACCTGCATCTGCTAAAGATGAGCAAAGAACATTACACAATCAATAAAATACATAACAAGGAAATTATACCGGCTGTAGCAGACAGCAGCTGCAGGACCTTTAGCAAGGATATCTTCTCCTGTAGATGATTCTCCACCAGCCTTAATGAAAGTACCAAGGTTTCTGCCAAGCCACTAGCTTCAACCATTTGCACCTTGAAATTCACATTGGTTGGTTGAAATCCTGCATCCAAAATATTGATTAAAAGGATATATATTTAGTTTCCACAATGAACTTTACAACGACTGGATCTGTGCATAGTTGTAGTCTACATTATTCGTGGCGAGGTGCTCAGATAACACTTCCCTGGAATACGTCGTTAACACGGTGATGGTAAGGGATAATATGCAGGCGCACATTATCCTGTGTACTGTCTCCATGTTAGTCATCCCCAAGGCACTGTTGTCCTGAGTGCAACTCATATATATCCCGTTTACTGATGCAAATTTAAAAATAGGGCGACACGATCCGTCACTTCTACTTGCCGGGAGCAGAGTGAGACTAGGAACAAATAGTTTCTAGTCTCCCTCCGCAATCAATCTGCAGCTCTGCGCAATGCCGCAAGATTGTGCTTACGCAAAGCTCGTGGCCAGGACGCACAAGGCTCCATGGAGTCCTATGGACGCCACGAGCCGATACTCACGGTGCAGAGTGCCACTGTGGGTATCAACAAGCTTTGTGCTTTGTTATGGGCGCGATACCAAGATAGCACCCACCTCGGAATACGACGATTAAAATGGAGACCGTAAGGGAAAATACCCAGGTGCACAATATCTTCCTTACCGTCCCCATTTTTGCGTCAAGAATGGAATAGGGTTCAGGGTCGGAATAGGGATCAGGGTCAGCATAGGGCCCATGGAAAAAAAAAAGGCAGCAATACATAAGTGAATTAATTGGGAATGTTTCAGACAATGAATAGGGCAAACAAATTCTTGACAGGATAAGATAACCGGCATGGCTTAAATGGGCCAGGGAACGGAATGGAGAAAAGATGATACAAGTTACATTATAAGTTATATTAGTTACTCAATGTACATGTTGTTACCTTCAATCTGCGGTTTAATAGACTCTGGATTGTAGAAATTGGCAATAGAATTGCATATCTGTATCCTCACGAGGGAGCTTGGCACCCGCATCAGGCATCCTGGAAAAAGAAACAACATTTTTATGTTACAACTGATCCTCAGTGATGACGCTTGTAGATATACACTACTATATATGGTCTCATACAGCTTCTACACAGCAGGATGGCTACAAAATCCAGGACATTAGAAACAAATAGTAACCCAGTCACATTGCAGATCCAATCAATCTAGTTGCTTGTGATCAAAATGCATGTTTCAGCTCTGCAATCGAGGCTTTATCTAGGTGACACTGGCGCACTGACTTGTCTGTCAGCACGTGAGCCTGTAATAAGCATGATCAGAAAGCTTGCCTGCAGGAAGGCACTTCCGCTCACAGCTGTCACTCACCCCTGCGGCATGCCACTGGAAGAGAATGACAGCTAACTTTAATAGGGAATTACACATGTTTTTTCCTATATAACAAAAAAAATGTGAATGACTCCCAATCAAACAAGCCCAATTTAAATAGGGCTTGATGTCTACACTTTAATGACATGATATGATTAACACAAATAATGGGACCAAGCATAATGCATTCCATTCCTTTCAATAAAATGGAAATAGTCATCGATCACTATTTAATCAAAAGGAAAAGAGAATGCTTTAAAATAATACATACTGTGGATATCGGACAATATAGCAGGTAGATGATGTAATCCTGCATTAATTTGCCAAGACCTGTAATAATGCAATATATACACAGTGAATGTAGAAATATGTTATTATAATAACTTACCCAACTGAGATACAAAGTGAGCAACATCATTTGCATAATTTAGCTCGTCTGATGCTTTTTCTTTCAGAAAAGGAAACCTGTAAAAAATAAATCAGTGAAAAAAATAAAAATAAATCACCAAATCTAAAAATTTGTAACAAAAAGAAACTTTAATAAAATACATAGAGATGTATAGATTACTAGATGCGACATCTCACACGCACCAATAAAGGCATGGCGGCCGCGGCAGCACTTCTATTAGCAAAAAGAAGCATAAAACACCCCAAATATATCAAGACTGCATCTGCAGAACAAAACATTTGCAACCTACATACGTCTATCAGTAATACCAATAATAATCTTAGATTAAAGGGACACTTTACTCCTCCTAACACTGGTTTTAAAGTGGTCAGGATGTGAGGAGTGCCCCTCCTTCGCCTCCCTTTTCCCTAGCTGCCCTGATCTGTTTTTTTGGCTGGATGAAGTCAACGAGTTTCCTCCACCCCACTCAGCGTCACCAGCAGCCGGGCTTTTTGAATTTCCCAGCTGCTGGTCACATCAGCTCGCAGAGAGCATGCCAACATTACCCTCTCTGAGACCAATCATTGTAACGAACGGTCGCAGAGAGGCAGCCGTTGGATCAGATCTGCGCATGCACGCACCTTTGATCATTGCGCAGGCTCTACGGAACTCACGCACGCAAAGTGTGAAAGTTCTATAGTGGTGCGAAAGTTGCAATGTTGCCTAGGAACACAAATTGCGCATAAAAGCTTCAGGGACTTCTGGGTTCAGGAGTCCCTAAACTGAAGAGGTGGAGATGCGAGCAGTGAGGGACGGAAGTTGGTATTTGGCAAACCTGGCCTGGTAGCATTTCTTGAGGACAGAGTTGGGAACCACTTATCTAAAGGGTTAAGATGAGTAGGGTGGGTAGAATGGGTGAGAGATGAGGATTTGTTTTGGGGGGGTTTTCATCTGCTGTTGATTCTGCAGCAGTGGAATCAGTCAGCACCAGCTCTGAGCTGTAGCAAACCTTTTTAGTTAGCGACAGCGCTTTGTAATTAGCGTTAGGACTTTGTGATCCTAACGCAGTTACTCTCTTTTTAACCCGTTAGCGAATGGGAGGTGATTCAGGCACAACGTTATCACCACATTTATGTGAGCGTTACCAATAGCGTTAACGAGGTGATACAGCCCTTCATGTCCAAAACCACCTGAATCTTATCCCTTTACATCAGTGAGAGACCCCAATGCTCTCTCTGTAATCTGCCCTCAACCTGGCTGTAACGTTTGTTGAGCTTTTTGATACATTGAGGGTAGAGGCTGCTCCTTGTAGCTTCTTTACAATAATACAGGGTGATAGGAGTGAGATTTCCTTAAGGGATAACACTAATCTTATATTAAAAATGTATGCAAACGGAGTATTACAAGCCAGTTTTCGTTTTATATTGTATTCCAAGGCAAAATAGTGTATAGAGGGATTTGGTAGAGAAAGGGTTTAAAATAATTGGGATGATATGCCTAATATTATATCTAGTTATAGAAGTGTCACATTCAACAGAGAAGGCGATAAAACACCTTTAATGTAACAGGATGATGTAAATTAACACAACTTGAAATAGTGTAGTATCGTTACATAAAGAAGCAATGCTTGACATTTGCAATAAATCATGTAATATATATATATATATACATACTTATTTGGGTTGTGGTGGAGGGCAAAAAATGAGATAAAATGCCTCCACGCAATAACCAATAAGGTTTATTATTGCAGAAGCCATTTGCACATCACAGCAATTCAAAGAACTGCATTCCAGAGCTCCTATGCTACATTCCCCATATGCAGCAAGGAACTCTGGGTAAGATATGCAAATGATATCTGTCTCAGTTTTTTGCATCCTGGGTCTGTTTTCACACAGAATCCTTCAATCAATGCCATGCCATGCCATACTAGAAGGCTTTTATTAGCAGAGATCAGGTTTATGCAACTGGCCAAAGCCACTCCTGGACAGCGCTGTTTCAGGTTTATTTGACCCTCATCAGCAGGAGCAAGGCATGACCAGTTGCAGTTGGATGCTTATATATAGTTCCTTGCTACATATGGGGAATGCAGCACTGGGATGCAGTTCTTTGAACTGCTGTGATGTGCAAGTGGCTTCTGCAATAATAAACATATACATATATGAGAGATTCACCTTTTATTAAATATATAGAACTGCGAATCTCTCTCTTATATATATCACAGCCCAGGTATCCAGATCTCAACACGATGGCCACCATCACATTCTGCAATATTCTATCATCGCAATTGTATTTTGTGTCTGCCTTTGATTATCCTCTAAATTACCGCATTTTTAGATCATATGTAGCTAGTCTTTCACTAGTGGCCCCCCCCCCATTACAAAGGCCTCTGACACCTAGACACTTACCTGAACTAATTTCCTTTTCACACAGAAAACACACAGACCAAATTTCATTTCAACACTGATCATACACTGACCGCTCATACACACGCACATTACTGTGAGTTTTAGTGCTGTGGAGCTGTGTGATACGCTCATACACACCGCACACATTACTGTGAGTTTAACAGGGTTATTCAAAGAGAGGTGAAAAGCAGGAGAATGACTGGAGAATGGAAAATTCTAGGTCAAAAAAGCCAAACCAGAAAAATTCTCCCATTTCTCTCACTTTCCAAATCGGCTATTTTGACCTAGAATTTTCCATTCTCCAGTCATTCTCCTGCTTTTCACCTCTCTTTGAATAACACTGTTAGTGTTGTGGAGCTGTGGGATACGCTCATACACACGAGTTTTAGTACTGTGGAACTGTGGGATACACTCATACACACCGCTCATTAAAGCAATTCATTTTGTTTATAAAAAGGCCCACCAAAATACTCGGCACCAGGCCTAAAATACTCTTGATCCGGCCCTGGCTCCCTGTCTCTTCTACTCTGCATTCATCCTAAAATGGAACTCCTGCCTCTGTACCACCAACCCCTCCACTATCTACATCTCTCCCTCTCGTATAAGACATTCCCATACAGGAAAGTCTGCCACCCAACTCACTAATACAGATCACTGCCTCAACCAGTCCATCACTGTCACCTTGCAGTCCATTACTCTCACCTTGCAGTCCATCACTCTCACATTGCAGTCCTCTCCTCTTGTTTCCACCCCCAACCCTTCTAGATTGTGAGTTCCCACGGGAATAGGGCCCTCGTTTCCTCATGTATCAGTTTATCAAATTTTGTTCAATGTATTATAACCCTGTCTATATCATACCCATTGTACAGCGCTGCGGAATATGATGGCGCTTTATAAATAAATTATAATAATAATATATATATATATATATACACAGCATGTCACAACCATCATTACACGTCCACCAATGTAATGGATACTGTATCCCCGCTCAGTGAGCCTGGTGGGCATAGTGAATAAGTCAGGAGTGTGTTCTTGCACAGGCCAGCTAGGCCTGAGCCTAGGGTGGCAGAATGGATGGGGGCAGAATATTTATGCTATTCTGTTAGAATCCCAAAAAAGTTGAGATTTGCGGGTGTGTAACAGAGCTGCAGAGAAATAAAACTCCCAGCAACGAGTCTGTAAACTAAACTAAATGCTTTTAGAAATGATTTGTATATAAGATACTTTGCTATATTTATGAAATACATATTTATCGAACCCTAATAGGCCATGATCAGGTTATGTTCTCATTTACCTGATAACAGAGTGGTGGACAGCAGAATTTGAAGTGCCTAGAGCAGCAACAAGCCTAAATATGGTCATGGCCTCAGGGTGTTCACCCTGTGTGTATCTGTTCCCTAAGAAATGCAGGAGTTATTTAAGATACAAAGCACAATATCCAGTATGAGCACATGCAGTGATCTACAGGGAGTGAGGAGAACTGCAAGAAGGAAAGATTAAGCATTGGCAAACCACACTGGTCTAATAACACCAATACAATCCCCCCCCCACCCACATACGTATACATATACACACATAAAGAAAAAACAGTCTAACAAAAAAAACTTCAATATTGTACCCTTACCCAAAAAGTTTAATGATTTCACACATAGGATCAGCAAAATCCTTATGATCCTCAACTCTTTCAGCAGAAATATTTAGAATTTTTAATATCTGTGCTAAATCCTTTAAAGGCTGTCCGTAAAGATTGAATGTTAAGGTAAAAGATAAAGCCTCAAGCTCTGACACATTCTGATACAATGTAAAGGTTAATTTGTCAACTACAGCAATGTTATAGATTATATTAAATATTGATACAGTAAAAAAAAGGATACAATTCCATTGCAATAATGCTTGGCAATCTTCTTTAAGACCCGCACGTGACGTTCTGTTAAGTTCCGCTGTCAAAAACAAAACACACGTTAAAACTTGTAGGGTTAGGAGTAAAACGAGTAAGGCTAGGGTCAAACGAATGCATTATTCGCAGCGACCGTCAAAACGAACGCATTGACGTATTTTTTCACAGAATGCGCGAAAACAGTCAGACGATGCGCATTTTCGTGCGTGATTTTTTACGGATCGTCAATAAAACACTTTTTGCATCTGGACGTTATGTAGGCTGGACATTAGCAGCGTCTGACATTTCCTAATCACGCAAACACGCCGCTAGCAGACGCAGCGCACTCTGTACGTCAGTACTAGCGGTTCTGCGTTCTCAAACAAATGCGTTCATTTTCCACTACTTTTGTGCGGCCGGACTTTCGTGCGGCCGTACTTCGTATATTGCCCGTCATTTGCTGCTACTGCGGCTGTGATAAAGTGCGCCTAAACGCACGTTAAACATGCGTTAGTCTGACCTCAGCCTTAAGCGTGCTAAGACAATACAGTACTAAACAAAAACACGTCATACAGCATTTCGTATACAAATAATCCATTCATAATGTGCTGATGTTTAACGTGAAACACTTGTTAAAGTGCAATCCACATTTACGCCATGCGCAGACTCGTCAATGGGCAAACAGGGCCCAGAAGACTGCAGTGGTCAGGTGAAACACGCTGAAAAGACCATTGGGTCTCTGCATTCAGTCTTTGTAAATCAAGCGCCACCGACCCAGTAAAGTGGGACCAGACACTTCATAGTCATAGCTTTTTCGCTTGTATTATTTGTAGTTGTGTAGATTGTTAAGCATAATTTTAGCAACTCCTAAAAGCTGGTGTTAATGGCAAATTCTATCAACCTGGCTGAACCCAAATACACCAGCCCAAAAAAAAAAAAATGCAGCAAAGTATAGTTACACATTCTACACATACCCAAGCAATAAAATGGAGAAGTTGTGTGTGCATTTATTATTGCTGCAGCATATATGCTCAGATTGACTGTGGCAGGCGCAATTTATTAACGTGAGATAATTGTGGTTCTTAATTCTAATAGGCTGAATCGCGAGAAAAAATCAGTGTGCACACTGATTTTTGCGTGTGATGGTACTGCGCGAGCATTTGGGCGTGTCCTGTTTGCGTGCGTTATTGATCGGCGGATGAAAAGACGCGCGAGGATTGTAATTCCAGCGGTAATTTGCGCGCGCAAAACTTTTACGCGTGCCGCAAAAAAATTCGCTTTGCGCAAGGGTTTTTGCGCAAAGATTGTAATATAGCCCGTGATCTGTAGTCTGGCCTGTTAGGAGTCCTGAGGACAGGTTTGGAAAACACTGCTCTAGGCACTGTGACCATTCATTTTAAATGAAGTGGTCACAGTGTCGTGGGCATACTCAGTCCTCTCCTGTCTGTGGGGGGTCTCTGTTGGCTGATTCAGCCCTCTGAGTACAGGAGCTTAGTGAGAGCTGACCTGAGCTTCAGGGTTCGAAACAAGGAAGCGAGACACAGTTCCCCCATAATGGCTCTAAATTCGCTCACAGAGCCACTGGATTGTCTAGAGAGCATCCAGCAACATGTAGTCACGGGACAAGTAGCGGCTTAAAAGAAACCAACAGCATGTCACATTGTGGGGCTTTGAGAGCCACCCCTGGACTGATGGGGAGGACACTAGGTCACAATATCTCTTCCAATTATACTGAATGTTTTTGTCCAAACTGTCCTTTTAATTGTAAATAGAAATGTCAGTGCATGCTAGTATTGAGTAAATATTCCGGGCTCTATTACATTCTCCGCGCAAATTCGTACGCGCAGCGCAATTTTTTTTGCGCGCAGCGTTAAACGTTAACGCGCGTAAATTAACGCAAGTATTACGATCCGAGCGCATTTTTTCATCCGTCAAAAAATATCGCGCGTAAAAAAGACATGCAAAAACGAGCACAAATTAACACTGCGCGCAGAAATCGGTGGGCGGACTGTTTTTTTACATGATTCAGCCAATCAGAATTAAGAACCACAATTGTCTCCCGTTCAGTTTTTGCGCCTGCCAAAATCAATCTGTGTATACATATGCTGCAGCAATAATAAAACCACTCACAACCTCTCCATTTTATTGTTTGGGTATGTGTAGAATGTGTAACTATACTGTGCTGTATTTTTTTTTTTGTGCTGGTTTATTTCATATCGGCCAGGACGTTCAGATTTGCCGTTACCACCAGCTTTTCAAAGACGTTAAAATTATGCGCGCAAACGTCGTTCGTAAAAAGTTGAGCATCGATTGTTAGGCTAGGGTCAGACGAACGCATTTTTCATGTTGTTCGTGAAAAAGTGCGTTCGAACGAACGTACGTATTTTTTCCCGGAATACGCGACAGCGGTCATACGATGCGCCTTTTCGTCCGTGATTTTGTACGGATCATCAATAAAACACTTTTTGTGTCTGGACGTTTTGTTGGCTGGACGTGTGCAGCATCTGACGTCTCCTAATCACACACACACGCCGCTATGCGGCCGCAGCGCACTTTGTACGTCAGTAGTAGCGGTTTGACGTTCTCGAAAAAATGCGTTCGTTGGCCACTTGCGTTGCACGGACGAACTTTCGTGCGGCCGTTCGTCGTATGTTCCCCGGCATTGGACGTCATTTGCTGCTAGCACGGCCGTGATTTCGTGCGGCTAAACGCACGTGAAAAATGCGTTCGTCTGACCCTAGCCTAATACCAGCCGCATACCAGCGCACGAACGCATTTGCGCGCACAATGTTAAGTATGGGATGCGCACACGAACTTTCGCTCGCGTAGGGTAACTCGCGTTAGACGTTAACGCGCATTTTGTGGGTAAATGTCGTAATTTGACGGTCAGCGCAAAGGGTTTTTCCACTCGCGTTAATGCGTTTTTGCGCACGTGCACATTTTTGCGCAAAGAATGTAATAGAGCCCCACATTTATTCTTCTGTTTGTAGGGTGGGAATGGAGATCCTGCATCCTGTTTATCCATTAATAATAAGCTGCCAAGTGAGTGAGTGACGTCTTAGGCTGGGGTCAGACGAGCGCAGTTATCACGCCCCTGTTGCCGCAGATTTGTACGTCCGTGGCAGCATAGTATTCTGACCAATGGAGCCCCACACACGAAGTACGTCCGCACAGAAGTGCGGATGCATGGCGGACGCAGCAAACGGATGCAGGTTAGGCAAGAACGTAATACTGCTAGAACGGACGTGCGGAGTGCGCCACGTCCACAACGTCCGTGTAGCTTTGTATGTGAGTGATGAAACGAGGTCAGATGGACTGTATTTATACGTCCAGCATTTTTGACGGACAGAATGTTTTTTCATTTTAATTTATTTTCCCTGCTACATCAGTCAAAAAATACGTCAGTGAAAAAAACGGACTGTTTGGCCACTACCTTGTTGTCAGTCAGTAAGTACGTCCGTACTGCACGGACGCACAGTCCGTACAAAGTGCGCTCATCTGACCCTAGCCTAAGGCGTCGTCTGTGAAAAATTGCGTTCGAATGAATGGACGTATTTTTTCACGGAATACGCGACAGTGGTCATACGATGCGCATTTTCGTCCGTAATTTTGTACGGATCATCAATAAAACACTTTTTGCGTCTGGAAGTTATGCTGACCGGACATTGGCAGCGTCTGACGTCTCCTAATCACGCACACACGCCGCTAGCGGACGCAGCGCACTCTGTACGTCCGTACTAGCGGTTTCACTTTCTTGAAAAAATGCGTTTGTTTGCTGCTTGCGTTGCCCGGCCGAACTTTCGTGCGGCAGTACTTCGTATATTGCCCGTCATTGGACGTCATTTGCTGCTACTACGGCCGTGATAAAGTGCGGCTGCACATGCATTCGCACTGCGTTCGTCTGACCCCAGCCTAAACCGTTTTATGAATATGCTGGAGAGACATCCAAAATTGGATTATTTTTTACTTGCTTGAATATGCTTGATTTAGGGGGGAAAAAAAGAAAACAATCAACTATAACTGTCAAGCAAACTACTGCATGGTGAATACAACATAAACTTACAGAGAATGGGTCTTCAAAGAGTTTTAACGCGCGAGCCAGGTCCATGGATTTAAACTGGACTACCTAGAAAAGACAGCAACGTGTTAAAATTCTAAAAGTAAGTTTTACTTTAGAAAGCATATGAATCAGGGGTCAGGTCCTGCAGGAACGCAATTCCCTCACTATTTTAGCAGGAGGAACTTAGTTCCCTTTTGGCTGATCAACTGGGAAACTGCAATACCTTTCTATATAGACACTATTTTATAAAACTGTCTATATGTAAGGGTATATCCTGGATTTATAAAACATTGGGAATGCATGGGAATGGCAATTTCTCAATGTTTGCCAGAGGATTGGCATTCTCATGCCTAAAGAAGTGCTGCAGCTGCTGTGGCTCCAAGTAATCTTTAAGACCGGAATGGACAGAAATGTTGGCGAGTTCCCACGCTTATTTTTTTAGGACTTGACCCCTGATTTGAATGATTTGTGCGTAGAGATTTCAGTTATTGACAGTTCCTTTACCAAACACTGAGCTCTATTCCCTAATGAGCACTAACGTTAGCGTACGGATATGTAAGCGTTAATGTCAGGATAAGTGACTTTAACGCATGCCACCCATATATGAGGAGACGGCAGGGGTTACAAAGACTGGATGCAACCAAAACGGTGCTACAACTGGTAGAACCAGAAAAAGATGAGGAATCCATAAGGAAACAATAGCCCAATCCTCTAATCAAGTGTATGTGTGTGGGGGGGGGGGGACCCCTGGAATGTATGAATATATGTGCATGTAAAGGCTGGGGTTTGGGGTGAAATATCATAAAATATAACCCTTATTAGTATATATTTATTTATTTATGTATAAAGTATTTTACCAGGAAGGATACATCGAGATTTCTCCCGTTTTCAAGTATGTCCTCGGTTCAAGAGCATTGAAATTTTACAGTAGGATAAAAATATGTCACACAATGCGGCCTAGAGTCGCAGAGTCACAAGACATGGACGAAAAACATACCTAACGCTAAACCTCCTATAAATCCGTTAGCGCATCGGTGATTGAGCTAGCTTGCGTGAATTTACTGTACCTTGCGCACCTTATACTTAACATGGGGAGCGCAATCAGTAATTAGCGCTAGGATACGTAATATATTAGAAAGTCCTAGCGTTAATTACGGCACCGATGGGCTAAACAAATTTTTACCGTCACCTAAAAGCTGGTGCTAAATGATTTTGTTTTTCAGAATCATGTAGCGCCATCTGAAACTCCCCGCCCCCCCCATAAATCTAAGGCTCGCCTCTCATCCTACAGCACGATCATGCGGCCCGATCTGCTGTTTTTTGCCGCCAGAGGCAACATACGATTTCAATTAATAAATGTTCCATGGGAGCACACCCTAAGGCCCCGTTCACACCTATACGTTTTAAAGCGCGTTCCTGCGCACTTTAAAACGCATGGACGGGGAAATCCCATGCTTTTCAATGGGCCCCGTTCACACGTAAGCGTTTTAAAGCGCAAAGGAATTTCCTGGAGCAATATCGAAGGATGGATTATTTTGTGGAGCAATTTTTGAGGATGGATTATATCCTGGAGTGATTTCAGAGGAAGAATTGTATCCCACAGCGATTTCGGAGGATGAATTATGTCCCGGAGGGATTTAGAGAATGGATTATAACCTTGAGATTTTTCAGAGGATGAATTATAACCTTGAGAGGTTTCGGAGGATGGATTACATTTTGGGGTGATTTCTGAAGATGCATTATATCCTGGAGTGGTTTCGGAGGATGGATTATATTCTGAAGTGATTTTGGAGGATGGATGATATCCTGGAGCTATTTCAGAGGATGGATTATATCCTGGAGATATTTTGGATGATGGATTATATCCTGGAGTGATTTTGGAGGTTGGATTATATGATGGAGAGATTTTGGAGGATGGATTGTATCCTGGAGTGATTTTGGAGGATGGATGATATCCTGGGGCGATTTCAGAGGATGGATTATATCCTGGAGATATTTTGGATGATGGATTATATGATGGAGAGATTTTGGAGGATGGATTGTATCCTGGAGTGATTTCAGAGGATGGATTATATCCTGGAGTGATTTCAGAGGATCGATTATATCCTGGAGTGATTTTGGAGGTTGGATTATATTCTGGAGTGATTTCGGAGGAAGAATTAGATCCTCGAGCGATTTTGGAGGATGGATTATATCCTGGAAAGAATTTGGAGGATGGATTGTATCCTGGAGCGATTTTGGAGGATGGATTATATCCTGGAGTGATTTCGGAGGATGAATTAGATCCTGGAGCGATTTTGGAGGATGGATTATATTCTGAAGTGATTTTGGAGGATGGATTATATTCTGAAGTGATTTTGGAGGATGGATGATATCCTGGAGCGATTTCAGAGGATGGATTATATCCTGGAGCGATTTCAGAGGATGGATTATATCCTGGAGTGATTTTGGAGGTTGGATTATATTCTGGAGTGATTTCGGAGGATGAATTACATCCTCGAGCGATTTTGGAGGATGGATTATATTTTGGAGTGATTTCGGAGGATGGATTATATCCTGGAGTGATTTCAGATGTTGGATTATATCCTGGAGTGATTTTGGAGGATGGATTATATTCTGAAGTGATTTTGGAGGATGGATGATATCCTGGAGCGATTTCAGAGGATGGTTTATATTCTGGAGATATTTTGGATGATGGATTACATCCTGGAGTGATTTTGGAGGTTGGATTATATGATGGAGAGATTTTGGAGGATGGATTGTATCCTGAAGTGATTTCGGAGGATGGATTATATCCTGGAGTGATTTCAGAGGATGGATTATATCCTGGAGTGATTTTGGAGGTTGGATTATATCCTGGAGTGATTTCGGAGGATGAATTAGATCCTGGAGCGATTTTGGAGGATGGATTATATCCTGGAGTGATTTCAGAGGATGGATTATATCCTGGAGTGATTTTGGAGGTTGGATTATATCCTGGAGTGATTTCGGAGGATGGATTATATCCTGGAGTGATTTCAGAGGATGGATTATATCCTGGAGTGATTTTGGAGGTTGGATTATATCCTGGAGTGATTTCGGAGGATGAATTAGATCCTGGAGCGATTTTGGAGGATGGATTATATCCTGGAGTGATTTCAGAGGATGGATTATATCCTGGAGTGATTTTGGAGGTTGGATTATATCCTGGAGTGATTTCGGAGGATGGATTATATCCTGGAGTGATTTCAGAGGATGGATTATATCCTGGAGTGATTTTGGAGGTTGGATTATATTCTGGAGTGATTTCGGAGGATGAATTAGATCCTCGAGTGATTTTGGAGGATGGATTATATCCTGGAGAGAATTTGGAGGATGGATTGTATCCTGGAGCGATTTTGGAGGATGGATTATATCCTGGAGTGATTTCGGAGGATGAATTAGATCCTGGAGTGATTTTGGAGGATGGATTATATTCTGAAGTGATTTTGGAGGATGGATTATATTCTGAAGTGATTTTGGAGGATGGATGATATGCTGGAGCGATTTCAGAGGATGGATTATATCCTGGAGATATTTTGCATGATGGATTATATCCTGGAGTGATTTTGGAGGATGGATTGTATCCTGGAGTGATTTTGGAGGATGGATTATATCCTGAAGTGATTTCAGAGGATGGATTATATCCTGGAGTGATTTTGGAGGTTGGATTATATCCTGGAGTGATTTTGGAGGTTGGATTATATGATGGAGTGATTTTGGAGGATGGATTGTATCCTGGAGTGATTTCGGAGGATGGATTATATCCTGAAGTGATTTCAGAGGATGGATTATATCCTGGAGTGATTTTGGAGGTTGGATTATATCCTGGAGTGATTTCGGAGGATGAATTAGATCCTGGAGCGATTTCAGAGGATGGATTATATCCTGGAGATATTTTGGATGATGGATTATATGATGGAGAGATTTTGGAGGATGGATTGTATCCTGGAGTGATTTTGGAGGATGGATTATATCCTGGAGTGATTTCAGAGGATGGATTATATCCTGGAGTGATTTTGGAGGTTGGATTATATCCTGGAGTGATTTCGGAGGATGAATTAGATCCTGGAGCGATTTTGGATTATATTCTGAAGTGCTTTTGGAGGATGGATGATATCCTGGAGCGATTTCAGAGGATGGATTATATCCTGGAGATATTTTGGATGATGGATTATATCCTGGAGTGATTTTGGAGGTTGGATTATATGATGGAGAGATTTTGGAGGATGGATTGTATCCTGGAGTGATTTCGGAGGATGGATTATATCCTGGAGTGATTTTGGAGGTTGGATTATATCCTGGAGTGATTTCGGAGGATGGATTATATCCTGGAGTGATTTTGGAGGTTGGATTATATTCTGGAGTGATTTCGGAGGATGAATTAGATCCTCGAGCGATTTTGGAGGATGGATTATATCTTGGAGTGATTATTGTTTTATCTTGAAATAGAAAAATAGCAGCAGGACTGCTTTTGTTCTGGAATAACTGAAGGTGCATCTGCATTCTGTGGCTTTGCTATGCTGGATTCTATATATGTATATCTATCTATAAATATTTATGTATAACAATATTGGTTTATTCATGTTTCTGTATACATATGTATTATGTTATGGGTTTATTCTGGAATATATATATATATATATATATATGTGTGTATATGCATATATATTATGTATAATGTTATGGGTTTAGTCATGTTTCTGTATATATATAAATATATACTGTTTTAGGTTTATTCATATTTCTGTATATGTACATGTATAAAAGTATGGGTTTATTCATGTTTCTGTATATATACATAAATATATACTGTTATGGGTTTATTCATGTTTCTGTATATGTACATGTATAAAAGTATGGGTTTATTCTTGTTTACATACTTGTTTATTCAAACACCTTTAGGTAAATATGAATAATACACACTGTTAGACACTATGGTAATCACTGAGATCCATTCAATGGTTAAACAGACACAGACACCCTATGTACTTGCAGATTTATTTCTAGGAGTCGTGGCATCATTGCATTTGTTAATAAAGGCACATAATAACACGTGATGTGCCCGCCCCTCCCCCCCCCCCCCTCACCTCCTGCTCCCCCAGCTCGGTGTCAGTCACCACCAGCCGGACCACAGGCCGCGGGGATTCCTTGCCAGCCGGTGATTTGGTGCGTCCGGTCTGAGCCATGTCTGGACCCGGTAACAGGTCCCGAGTCGCCGGCATATCTGTGCGAGACAGAGCACAGCCTTACAAATAGCCCAGGCCAGTCCCCACTACGCCAATTGTCAACACACACTGTGGGAAAGTTTCCATGGCGACAAGTCACTAGGTGTAAGCCAGGGCTACGGGAGCTGGAGAGGAACAAACATCACGCGCTCAAATCTTTCATTCTGATGCGAAAGTCTTAAAACGAGTTTGCCGAAGTTTTTTGTTGTTCTTTTTTATTTTCTACTATCAGTGGAATAATGAACGTTGTTGTTTATGATTCAGGGGCGGACTGACAACTAATGGGGCCCCGGGCAATAAGAGATCCTGGGGCCCCCTGTGCCATGACAATAAAAGGTTAACCCCCCCCCCAAAAGAAGAAAAACACACATAGCCGACACACACACTGCTCACACTCTGCACTCACACACGCACTCTGGGCTCATTCACACACACTGCTCAAACACACACACCTGCCTGTTATATGCACACACACTGCTCAAACACACACACCTGCCTGTTATATGCTCACACACTGCTCAAACACACACACCTGCCTGTTCTATGCACACACACTGCTCAAACACACACACCTGCCTGTTCTATGCACACACACTGCTCAAACACACACACCTGCCTGTTATATGCTCACACACTGCTCAAACACACACACCTGCCTGTTATATGCTCACACACTGCTCAAACACACACACCTGCCTGTTCTATGCACACACACTGCTCAAACACACACACCTGCCTGTTATATATGCTCACACACTGCTCAAACACACACACCTGCCTGTTATATGCTCACACACTGCTCAAACACACACACCTGCCTGTTATATGCTCACACACTGCTCAAACACACACACCTGCCTGTTATATGCTCACACACTGCTCAAACACACACACCTGCCTGTTATATGCTCACACACTGCTCAAACACACACACCTGCCACGCACCTGCCTGTTATATGCTCACACACTGCTCAAACACACACACCTGCCTGTTCTATGCACACACACTGCTCAAACACACACACCTACCTGTTATATGCTCACACACTGCTCAAACACACACACACCTGCCTGTTCTATGCACACACACTGCTCAAACACACACACCTGCCTGTTATATGCTCACACACTGCTCAAACACACACACCTGCCTGTTCTATGCACACACACTGCTCAAACACACACACCTGCCTGTTATATGCTCACACACTGCTCAAACACACACACCTGCCTGTTCTATGCACACACACTGCTCAAACACACACACCTGCCTGTTATATGCTCACACACACTGCTTCAACACACACACACCTGCCTGTTATATGCTCACACACTGCTCAAACACACACACCTGCCTGTTCTATGCACACACACTGCTCAAACACACACACCTGCCTGTTATATGCTCACACACTGCTCAAACACACACACCTGCCTGTTATATGCTCACACACACTGCTCAAACACACACACCTGCCTGTTATATGCTCACACACTGCTCAAACACACACACCTGCCTGTTCTATGCACACACACTGCTCAAACACACACACCTGCCTGTTATATGCTCACACACACTGCTTCAACACACACACACCTGCCTGTTCTATGCACACACACTGCTCAAACACAAACACCTGCCTGTTATATGCTCACACACACTGCTTCAACACACACACACCTGCCTGTTATATGCTCACACTCTGCACTCACACACACACACTCTGCGCTCATTCACACACACTGCTCAAACACACACACCTGCCTGTTATATGCTCACACACTGCTCAAACACACACACTGCTCAAACACACACACCTGCCTGTTATATGCTCACACACACTGCTCAACACACACACACACCTGCCTGTTATATGCTCACACAAACACTGCTTCAACACACACACACCTGCCTGTTATATGCTCACACACTGCTCAACACACACACACCTGCCTGTTATATGCTCACACACTGCTCAAACACACACACCTGCCTGTTATATGCTCACACACACACTGCTTCAACACACACACACACACCTGCCTGTTATATGCTCACACACACACTGCTCAAACACACACACACCTGCCTGTTATATGCTCACACACTGCTCAAACACACACCTGCCTGTTATATGCTCACACAAACACTGCTTCAACACACACACACCTGCCTGTTATATGCTCACACACTGCTCAAACACAAACACCTGCCTGTTATATGCTCACACACACTGCTTCAACACACACACACCTGCCTGTTATATGCTCACACACTGCTCAAACACACACACCTGCCTGTTCTATGCACACACACTGCTCAAACACAAACACCTGCCTGTTATATGCTCACACACACTGCTTCAACACACACACACACCTGCCTGTTATATGCTCACACTCTGCACTCACACACACACACTCTGCGCTCATTCACACACACTGCTCAAACACACACACTGCTCACACACTATTAACAAGAATTAAAGATGCAATGCCACCAACGCAGGGCCCTCAGAATTAAAAGGGCCTGGTAGTTTTAATGTGTTAAATTGTTAGCAGACTCAGGAGATTCAAAATATATCATTAGTAAGTGTACAGTTGCAAGAAAAAGTATGTGAACCCTTTGGGATTACGTGGAGTTTTGCATGAATTGGTCATAAAATGTGCTCTGATCTTCATCTAAGTCACAACAATTTGAAAAACACAGTCTGCTTAAAATAATACAACACAAACATATGTTTTCATGTTTTTATTGAACAGAACATGTAAACATTCACAGTACAGGGTGGAAAAAGTATGTGAACCTTTGGACTTAATAACTGGTTGACCCTCCTTTGGCAGCAATAACCTCACCCAAACGTTTGCTGTAGTTGCAGATCAGACCTGCACAACGATCTGGAGTAATTTTTACCACTAAACTTCACAAAACTGTTTCAGTGTAGCAATATTCTTGGGATGTCTGGTGTGAATCGCTCTCTTAAGGTCATGCCACAGCATTTCAATCGGGTTGAGGTCAGGACTCTGACTGGGCCACTCCAGAAGGCGTATTTTGTTTTGTTGAAGTCATTCTTTTGTTGAATTACTTGTATGCTTTGGGTCATTGTCCTGTTGCATCACCCATCCTCTACGGAGCTTCAGTTGGCGGACAGATGATAAACTCTGGAATTCATTTTTCCATCAATGACAACAATCCGTCCAGGCCCTGAGGCAGCCCCAAACCATGATGCTCCCTCCGCCATGTTTTACAGTGGGGATGAGGTTTTGATGTTGGTGTGCTGTGCCTTTTTTTCTCCACACATAGTGTTGTGTGTTTTTTCCAAACAACTCAATTTTGGTTTCATCTGTCCACAGAATATTTTGCCAGTAGTGCTGTGGAACATCCAGGTGCTCTTTTGCAAACTTCAAACGTGCTGCAATATTCTTTATGGACAGCAATGGCTTCCTCCGTGGTGTCCTCCCATGTACTCCATTCTTGTTTAATGTTTCCCTTATTGTAGATGTGTCAACAAAAATGTTAGCATGTGCCAGAGATTTCTGTAAGTCTTTAGCTGACACTCTAGGATTCTTCTTTACCTCATTAAGCATTCTGCGCTGTGCTCTTGCAGTCATCTTTACAGGACGACCACGCCTAGGGAGAGTAGCAACAGTGCTGAACTTTCTCCATTTGTAGACAGTCTGTCTTACCGTGGACACATGAACATCAAGGCTTTTGGAGATACTTTTGTAACCCTTTCCAGCTTCATGCAAGTCAACAATTCTTGATCGTAGGTCTTCTGAGAGCTCTTTTCTGCGAGGCATGGTTCACATCAGGCAGTGCTTCTTGAAACCAGTAAACCCAAAACTGGTGTGTGTTTTTAAAGGGCAGGACAGCTTTCAGCAACACATCCAATAATATCACACTGATTGGACTCAAGGTTGGCTCACTCCTGGCTCCAATTAGCTCTTGGAGAAGTCATTAGGCTAGGGGTTCACATACTTTTTCCACCCTGCACTGTGAATGTTTACATGTTATGTTCAATAAAAACATGAAAACATATAATGTTTGTGTTGTATTATTTTAAGCAGACTGTGTTTTTCAAATTGTTGTGATTTAGATGAAGATCAGAGCACATTTTATGACCAATTCATGCAAAACTCCACGTAATCCCAAAGGGTTCACATACTTTTTCTTGCAACTGTATATGCCACTGATAATGCTATAACAAGACATGGTGGTTCAGCAGCCAGCCAGAGAGTTTGGAAAATGTGCAATTTTAGCAAAAACTGGATTCTGTTAGACTAAGCATTAACAAAGTTAGTTATGACCCAGCTGACATTTAAAGGACTTCTGGTTTTCACCATGGCCTAGAAGCAATAATAATAGTTATTGGGAAAAAACAGTTCCTTAAGTGGAACAACTGAGACTACCAGGGTTATTCAGAGAGCAAAATTTACCCGTACGGCGCAATTTTTGAGCCATTTGGCTATTCAAAATCTGTCACTTTGCCAAATAGCCAGCGAAATACGGTGCTGTTCGGCAGCGGTGAAATCCCCATAGAGAAGCAATGGTTAACCTAGAGAACACCGAACTGCAGAGAAATGTCAAGATGTTCGGTGGTTTCAGTCAGCAGGTTTATTCAGGTGAATCCCATAGGTTTCAATGTTAAAAATATTCCCGTTTTTATTTCAATATCTATTAAATGGTTTCTTTTAATTTGCAGCAAAAAAATCTCTTTCAATTTTTTAGGCAAAATATTTTTCAGATTAAACAAAATGACACTCAAAATTTGCAAGATAATGTTTTTTTTTTTTACCCAATTTGTCGGCTTGTAGCTTTTTTCCAGCAGCTGGTCGGCGCTGTGCTTGGCGGATCGTTCAGTGGGTTTTCTGTGGTGGTTCAAAGTGATCCGATATTTTCGGATAGTAAGCGGTAGATTTTTGGCGATATATATATATATTTTCCCCCCAGATCTGTTCAGCTTTTCCCTGCACTCTGGGACCCTGTGGTGAAACTCACCGCGGGGAATTTTATCCCCTGAAGTGTGGGGATCGAGAGAGCACTGAAATGTCGGCGACATTTCGGTGCTCTCTGAATAACCACTTAGAAATGCACGGGGAGCGAATAAATCTTAAGGCCGGGGGGTCAGACATGCGTGCTACATGCGCCCGTACTGACGTGCCTCCCAGCGTCCATCACCACGTCGTGACGCATCGACGAGGCCGGCCATACTCTGTAGCGGGTGCATGAATTGCACACGGTACAGCGGACACGCAACAGCTGTACTGAAAGCTTCCCAGTCGAAACGCTACGACGTGCGTTCGACGGGGCTGCAAAGCCTTGCAGCGCTGAGCGCACTAACTGCTCAGCGAGGTGGCCAGACGGGCTTCAGAGTGGCAGGAACGTCCACTCTTAAAAACGCTGGTCTGACCCCAGCCTTGGTGGAGACTCAACACAGCTTGGCCGGGAGTAGAAGGAAGGTCACCAGTGATCACATTATTAGTTTAGATGTATATACTATCCTTCTGGCCAGTGTGTTATAATACGGAGAAAAAGATAAGTAAGCGATTTAATGAGCCTCAGTCAAAACATCGCTCTGCCCATTCCTAAACTTGCATTTTCTTCCAAAGCATGAGGTTGCAAGACAAAAGCGCAGACTTGTTTCTTGCCAGGCCGTTGTCTGAGTGACCCGTGTACGTCCGAAATCAGAACTAAATAATGAAAGGACAGGGATGTCTGCGGCGTGTACGATAATCTGCAAAGAAAGCATTTCACATTGCTTCTAATGAAGCTGACACGGCTTATATTCTGCACATTCAGGGCATCTTCCGCTCATAATTAACATTTCTATGGCACTTCCACCAGCTCAGCCGCAACACTGCAAAACCTGCATTTTTAAACATTTAATGAGGTGGAACGGATTGCACGTGGCCAACAATCAGCAAGAGTTACACAGTGACAACTGAACCAAGTGTAAGAGTTTCCAAAAAAAATAAAATAATATCTATATAATAATAAATAAGCCACACATCAGCATTACCAAGTACAATTACACTTTATTTTACCGCCAATCGACGAGCTACTACAGTACTTCATGTGTGAGATAAGCAGCGTACTGGTTGGACAAAGCAGCAGAAATGTTTTTTTAAATCACTAAAATTATAAATATTAAAAGAAATTTAGAATTATATTACACACAGTTCTCCACAAAGAATTTTAGCAAGAGAAAAAAAAAAAGCAATAAACAAAACAACACTTTGACAAAAAGTTAATTAAAAATCATCAAGGAAACACATTGCAAATTTTTGTTAAACTTGTGCAAAGAGTAAGGCTAGGGTCAGACGAACGCATTTTTCGCATCGTCCGTAAAAAAGTGTGTCCGTACGCACGCATGGATGTACTTTTTCACAGAAGATGCGATAGCGGTCATACGATGCACATTTTGGGCCGCGATTTCATACGGATCCAAACCTGGAAACTTTGGGTGTCTGGAGGTTATATAGGCCGGACATGAGCAGCGTCTGACGTCTCCTAAATCACGCCGCTATGCCGATGCAGCGCACTCTGTACGTCAGTACTAGCGGTTCGACGTTCTTGCAAAAATGCGTTCGTTTGCCGCTTGCGTTGCGCGGCCGTACTTCGTGTGTGGGCCTGCGTTGGACGTCATTTGCTGCTACCACGGCCGTCATAAAGTGCGGCTAAATGCACATTCGCACTGCATTCGTCTGACCCCAGCCTAAGATAGCCACGTTTTAAGAATAATAAAAAAATTAACAGCTTGTGACTGAAAAAGGATGAAAAAAGTGCATACATAAGAGATATTTTGTGCAACACCCACGTGGACCTGCGTATTTCTACAGACTCAAAAATAAATATGACATCCAAATTCAATAGGATCTGCTCCAAAACAAAGTATCCAGATCAGGAATCAATAATATTGTAATAATTGAAATAAATTCAATAATTTAACTCCTCACTTTGGGATCTCTCAATAATCACATTTGCTTATGGATTTTGCAACCGCAGTAAACGTCCCGGATCCAGAGAAGGAAACTCCAAACAAGGCAAAGATGCATCAATGAAAATTCCCCTGGCACGGTTTGAATTTCACACTTTGAATCAAAGTTTACAGCGTTTGCAACAATAACAATTACTGAATAACCACCCTAGTATTTGGAAATGCGGTATAAAATATAAAATGATAATGGTGGCTAGAGAGTCCTTTGCGCAGGAAGTCAGGATCGTACTTCCTGTAGACGGAGGACAAGCTCGTACTGAAACGAAGAAACATCCCATGTCTGGACCCAAATCATCGTTTAACCCTTTAAGTAGGATAAAAACAGGACCCCCCCCTTAAAATTATTTTGTGTTTTTAATTCAAATTTAAAAGGTCGAAAAAAATTAGGAGCAATGAAAGATTTTTACTTCTTAATGCCATTTTTTTTTTTATCTTTTAGAACGTATCAAATAAATTTACATGAACCCCCAGAGAAGGCCATTGTGACGGAATTTTGGCACACACATGTTTTAATAAAAAATAATAATAATAAAAAAAAATTATCGGCCGACATATTTAGAGCCCTATTCCAACCCAGCCATTATCATTAACGAGTGAGTCGTTAAGCTCGATGGCTCCACTTGTTAATGATATCACCTTCCAATGACGAGGCAGCCCACGACTACCAAGTCACCCTCTCTCTTGCAACTGGTAACAAAATAATAAAAAAATACTTGGCTGCAAGAAACTGGTGTTGAGTGATTTTGGCAACATTTGCCATTATAACCTCCCTAGTGTCGATCCCAACAAAAATAGAGTCTGATGTTTGCTTAATGAAAATCTTACGCTCACTCACGACAGGTGAAACCAGCACGATCAATACTGTACAAAACTGTTCATGATCTATACAAAACTAAATCAACTCTCACTACAAATAGATTTTTCGATAACTTGCCGGAAATACGAAACACACATTATTTATCTATTGGTGAGAAACCCAGTAACATCAGACAAGCTCTAATACTGCACGAAAACACTCAATGAACTCATCAGGAAGGATACTGTCCAGAAGGGAGAAAGAAGGGGGTACTTTATGGCCACAGATCTACGACAAATCACAGACCCGATCATGAAAGACAAGTTAAATAATCCACGGTTGCCACTGCCCGGAACACATGTATCTGAGAACAGCTTGTATTTTTTGTGCGCCTGGTCTAGTCTTCATTACAAGAGCGTTGGTTCCCCTCGCCCCCTTCTACAATACTATAAAAAAAAATTGGCGTTCCTTCATGTTAAATCCTGCAATCTGTAAATCTAACATGGAATAAAAAAAGAGCCGTGATTTAAACTCCATGTTATAGTCGTGTACAGGTTCATTTCTATTGTGATGTCCCATTAGAAGGTGGATATTGCATTGGTCATGAAGATCAAGGTGATGAGATATCGCTGATTGACTCCGCTAGACACTGGATCTGGGTGTGTCCCATCTTCCTTCTTTGTCTGCAGAGTTGTAAGCGTACACCTCCGTGTGACTGAACCCCAGTGTTGAGGTCGGGCTAAAATCAGCTGCGTTTGGAGAGCTGTACCATAGGACTGCTCTTCAACTGACAGCTGTCACTCATCCCAGCAGCATGCCACATATACAGGAGATTCCCAGTCAAACAAGCCCAGCTTATTATTGGCATGACAGGTGGACCCTGAAGGGGTATGCCGTTTCCTCTTCGTAGTTCATCTATGGGACGCTTTCCATTTTAAGAGACATGTCGCTCTTGAATTATGGGAAACCAAAGACTTTGCCTCTTGCAACAAACTACCAGTTAATATGTTGGCAAATACATTCTCTTGGGTCAAACTCATGAATTCAACGTTATTTCATCAATCTAAGGATTCCAGAACTTTGTTCAGAGGTTTAGATTTTGAATTTTTTTCTACCTCTCAGTAGAATTATTTGGCACTGTCCTAAGAACACTGGCTCGTCAAGAGAATCTAGAAACTTCTCTCTTATTGTAGAATCTTCTTGGCCGGTGTTAAAAGGAAGACCATCAACAACTTTCCACCAGTGGTTGGTCGTTGCCTTTTGGCTGGTCTTCTAGAGTAACAGAGACAGAGAAGTTGACCCTTGGTCGCTTTCCACCAAACACACACAAACCGTAATGTTAAATGCTAGATGTCCACATTCCATGAATAAACATCTCTTAAAAATCTTTCTCAAAATACTAAACACATTTATCAAGATTCACATGTAGAAGTTTAAAATAAATATGAAGGTTTATTCTTCGAAATGTGCTGTATATTGCTTTGGCCGCCATAATTTCATGGTCGGGGCCGCAAGTGTTCAACCTCTGTTATTGCGAATAGGTCGAAGAAGTTTTGGAAAACAAGTACAGGGTCTCCACGAGTTCCTTGGCGCATCACATGACCGTGACCCTTTCTGGGGACACGTGAGCTGCTGAGCCGCTGGATTTCTCCTTGAAGTGGCTTTTCTCCCAGCCCCTCTTGATTCGTCTGAGCTTTTTACTCACACACGGGCAGAGTAAAACGATTTTCCCCAAAATGACTATCGTCGGAAGGAACAAAGCTAACACAAAGTTCGGAGGTGTGTAAAACCTGTAGTATTCTTCTTCGAAAGCCCGTTTCCACCCGTAAAGTAAGACGTGGAACGTACTTATCAGCAATGCAACGTATCCGAGGGTGGACTATAAGGAAAAAGGAAAAATAAATACATTTAGAAATCAAATCAAATTAGAAATCACACGCTCCAACAGTATTAAGAAAAAATCTAATTAAGTTTCCTACACTACCGAGACACAAATTTTCCTTTGCCTTATTCCTCTTCTACACTATCAGGGTTATCCAGAGAGCTCGGTGACAATTCGGTGCACTCCTATTCCCTGCGCTCCGGCGGGATCGATTCGTTGACCCTGCCGTGAATTAAGCATTCACCGCAGGGTCCCCAAAGTGAGACTAATCGAAAAACCGCTGAATCGATCTGAGAAAAAACCAGCGACCAGCCAATCAGACTGCTGGGAAAAAAGCCGACAAGTCGCCGAACGGGGGTTAAAAAAACCCGCAACTTTTAAAAGGCGTTTTCAAACTAAGTACTGCATGAAAATGCCTGGGAATAATATATAAGGTCGTATGAATAATAATAATAAATAATAATAATAATGTCTGCTACAGAAAAAACAAGCGCCATTAAAAATATATTGGAAAAAAACTTTGCCTCAAAAATTCCTTAAAAATAAGTAATTAAAGAGACTGTTTGCTGTAAATGAAAAAGAATAAACAGTTGAATATTTAATAAAATCGGGGAATTTTTCTTTACATTGAAACCAATGGGATTTGTCTGTATAAACCTGCCGAATGAAACCACCGAAAATCAGGGCATTTCATTGACATTTCTCTGCTGTTCGGTGTCTCTGAATAGATTAACCATTGCTTCTTTGTGGGGGATTTCACTGTCGCGAAGATAACCTGTATTTCGCAGGCAATTCGCCAATATTTGGTGAACTGACAGCTTTTTGAATAGCCCAATGAACACGAAATTGCACCGTATGAGCAAAATTCAGCTCTCTTTGAATAACCCCGTATATTATCTCTTTTTTCTGTGGCTGCAAACACAAATCCCCAGTTTTAAAATAGAAAATACAAACAACGGACAATATTATTTTTGGGATAGATAATCTGTAATACAATTTTTTGCATCAATCTCAGAGAGAAAGACATTGTGAATAGATTAATGGAATAAAAAAAGGAAGAACAAAAACACAACATTAATATAAAGGTTCATGCTACATAGCTAAAAACGAATTCATGAGGAGTAACCTGTGGACTAGATCGTTCTTAAATAGAAAACTATCTTTAGGTAGATTTTTCCTCTAAAAGCACATTTTATAAATAAATAATAATAATAAAAAAAAATCTGATTTAAATCGAATACATTGAATTAAAAGAAAATAAAAACAATTTAAAATGATATACAAAATCCGATTAAATTTTTTTTAAATTAAAAAATTATTTTTTTTGCATAATGGATTGATCGCGTTTGGAACACATTTCGATTAGTAATAACTATCTCACGATGGAATCTCAGAGTTTCCGTCACTTTTCATGATATTTATCTTTATTAGGATAAGGACTATTCAAAGGAGAAAGAAGGGCCAGGAGATGTGGACAAGCAGGTCCAATTCAGCTGGCATTAACTGTGCCTGGGCACACTGGCGGCATGCCGGTCCGTGCTGCTCTATAAGCTATGACACCAGAAGAACCCAACCAACCCCCCATAAAAAAAACAAACCAAAAAAAAAACCACAAAGACACCCCAGAACATTTGATTCTCAGCACAGCTCGGCAGGTCAACCTCCATTCTCGATGTACAGACTAAACCCTTTCCAGTGCATCCATCTACCCGTTACAGTAACGTACCTGAATGAAGCTAAACTCTCTCCAGTTTAGAGCGTTGTTGACGGACGGGATGGATGTCACTGCCAGTAAGGAGAGCAGCCCGAGGCTCATTATCCCAAACGAGATGTACATTTCAATCCGCCAAACTTCTTCCTCATTCCAAGAGTTCTCGATGTTGGCGCGAACCTGTCGAAAAGAACAAATTAGGGACAGAAAATCCATGACTGATTTAATTCTGGTAGGAGGGAGCAGGGATTTGGGAAACAAACAAAACACAAAGCTTTATTTAGAATTAAAACGTCCAAACCGTTCCATTTTGACCCGCACTCATTCATTTTAAAATCAGCAATCCATGCCCAAGTTTACAAAATGTGCTTATTTGCACACGCGTGGTCTCTGCGACAGATCTAAGCACTCAGTATTTATTTTACAGACATTTCGTGTATCCGGAATATGACAGGATAAGCCACGATGTGCTTCATGTTGGGTTTAGAAATTTAATGCTTCACAAAGTAGAAACACGGACGAATACGTCAGACACGATCCAGCTGACGCACCAAACAAGCCCTCCGGAAAGCCTGTGGCTTGATCCCAAAAGGCGCTCTAGGCAAAAAACCAGAGGGAAAGAAAACCGAAAAGGTTGATTATAAAGCTGACCGGGTTGAGCTAGACTAGCTCGAAGCCAGCAGATGCATCTGCATTGAGAAGGAGTACAGGGTGAGTTGGTGAACGCTCGTTCGGGTCGGGGGTCAGACTAGCGTTTTTAAGAGCGGAAGGAACGTCCGTGAGAGAGGATGTTCCTTCCACTCTGACGCCCATCTGTCCACCGTGATGAGTGCTGTTATTGCACCCAGTGCTGCACGGCTCGATCCTCCTATAGAGGATTGCAGTTTGCGGCCCCGAAGCGCATTGTAGCATTTCGGCGGGGAGGCTTTCAGCACGTCCGCTGAAGCGCGCGCAATTCGTGCGTGCTACAGCGTGTCGCCGGCCCCGTTGAAACGTCACAACGCTGCGACGGACGTTGGGAGGCACGTCAGTACGGGCACACGTAGTGCATTCGTCTGACACTGGCCTCAGTCCACTGACTCAACCATAAAGTATTCAGCACGTAATAGTATATTGACATTTTTATTCCTGGAGTCCAACACCCCGGAAGGCTGTCCAGCAGATGCGGATTGTCTGCCTTCCGAACAGTGGCAAGATCTCACATCAAAACACCATTGTAGCAGCTAGAGACAGCCATACTCTAACCACCATGACCAACTGAATTGACTTTAAATGTTCAAAAGATCTCCCTGACCAGCCTAAGCCACCTTACCCCTGAATAAGGCAGAATGGATGGCATTAGGCATGTCCCAATCGCGTTTCTCCCGAGCAGCTGGTCTGATTCGTGTGGTATTCAGAATCAACCGATACAGAAATACTTCAACTGACTGCAGAGACACTCGCGCTCCAGCAGGAAGACTCGCAGGGAAGACGCTTCAGGTCACTTCCGAGGCTGCAGGGAGCCAGCTGGGAGATTCACTGCCCAGCAATTAAAAGGCTCGCAAACCGGCTTGGCTTGAGATAGCTGATCCTTGAAAATTTCTGTGATCGGCTGCAGATCCTACCCTAAGGATAAGTTTGAGACATCCCTAGATATCATACATTAACCCCATCACTATCAAGTTATATTAAAAAAAAAAAAAAAAACACTGGTTCCTGACAATTTAAGAATCATTTTAATTAACTAGCCAGTAAAAAATATTTAGGAATATTCCCAATGTACAGTATTCCTTACTGTAATAATCTATTTGACAGGCAGATGGCACCATCTACTGGCAAAATGGAGTTACTGCAGTTAGAGCTGCGGCTCCGGGTTCTCTGCATTAGCTGCTGAAAGCCCAATAATGACAATTAGCCGATATTAGCAATTTGCAGCAAACTAATTTCATTTGCTTTTGTCCTTTAGAGATGCAGATAACTCTATATCGGGACCTGATGGGGCCTTTGAAGACCTGATTGATCTTGATCTTGGTAGTGAAGGGGTTAAAGCAGGGCTTGACAAATCCAGGGGCCTGGTAGCCACTGGCTCCTAGAAGTTTTACTCCTGGCTCCTATATTTCCAGTTTATTTTACACCAATCTAAAAGCAGTCTTTCCCTGGCATCTAAACATCTATTACAATTTCAATACGATCATAAATTGGACAGGCTTTCAGCAAAACCTTTAATGGAAAGCGTCACATGACATTAAATTAAAGTATCGGTGAGTACCTGGCACTCATACTCAGTCTTAAAAAAATGGTATTGTGTATCTATAGTTGTTGAAAGTAAAGCTTTGTTAATCTGAAGCAAAAACTGGCTCCTAACTTTTGTAGCTGGCTCCTAGATTCTGAGCAAATTTGTCAAGCCCTGGAAGGGTAACCTATTTAGCAGAGGCTGCAAAGCTGGTGGGTTTAGACTTCAAACACCAATCTCTTGTCCATTCTCAAAGGTTTTCCATCTAAAATACATAGTTAGTAGTAGATACACACTATATTGCCAAAAGTATTGGCTCACCCATCCAAATAATCAGAATCAGGTGTTCCAATCACTTCCATGGCCACAGGTGTATAAAATCAAGCACCTAGGCATGCAGACTGTTTTTACAAATATTTGTGAAAGACTGGGTCGCTCTCAGGAGCTCAGTGAATTCCAGCGTGGAGCTGTGATAGGATGCCACCTGTGCAACAAATCCAGTCGTGACATTTCCTCACTCCTAAATATTCCACAGTCAACGGTCAGAGGTATTATAAGAACGTGGAAGTGTTTGGGAACGACAGCAACTCAGCCACGAAGTGGTAGGCCACGTAAACTGACGGAGCGGGGTCAGCGGATGCTGAGGTGCATAGTGTGAAGAGGTCGCCAACTTTCTGCACAGTCAATCGCTACAGACCTCCAAACTTCACGTGGCCTTCAGATTAGCTCAAGAACAGTGCGCAGAGAGCTTCATGGAATGCGTTTCCATGGCCGAGCAGCTGCATCCAAGCCATACATCACCAAGTGCAATGCAAAGCGTCAGATGCAGTGGTGTAAAGCACGCCGCCACTGGACTCTAGAGCAGTGGAGACGCGTTCTCTGGAGTGACGAGTCGCGCTTCTCAATCTGGCATGCTGATGGACGAGTCTGGGTTTGGCGGTTGCCAGGAGAATGGTACTTGTCTGACTGCATTGTGCCAAGTGTAAAGTTTGGAGGGGGATTATGGTGTGGGGTTGTTTTTCAGGAGCTGGGTTTGGCCCCTTAGTTCCAGTGAAAGGAACTCTGAATGCTTCAGCATACCAAGACATTTTGGACAATTCCATGCTCCCAACTTTGTGGGAGCAGTTTGGAGCTGGCCCCTTTTCCAACATGACTGTGCACCAGTGCACAAAGCAAGGTCCATAAAGACATGGATGACAGAGTCTGGTGTGGATGAACTTGACTGGCCTGCACAGAGTCCTGACCTCAACCCGATAGAACACCTTTGGGATGAATTAGAGCGGAGACTGAGAGCCAGGTCTTCTCGTCCAACATCAGTGTGTGACCTCACAAATGCGCTTCTGGAAGAATGGTCATAAATTCCCATAAACACACTCCTAAACCTTGTGGACAGCCTTCCCAGAAGAGTTGAAGCTGTTATAGCTGCAAAGGGTGGACCAACGTCATATTGAACCCTATGGATTAGGAATGGGATGTCACTTAAGTTCATATACGAGTCAAGGCAGGTGAGCGAATGCTTTTGGCAATATAGTGTATATATAGTGAATGCTATATCTTGCAGAAATTCAATGTATTCCTAGTTCCTGAGCTGGACTGTGGTATGTAAACAAAGGTCACAGTTCACAGCACTAAGTGGACTGACTCTGCATCTTTGCATGGTTGGTCAGGTCAATTATTTAAGCCATAGAGTTTGGAGTTTTAACCTTTCAGTACTAAGTATTTTTTTTTTTTTTTTACAAAAAGCAATTAAAAAAGTTTTTATAGTTAATTGAAAGAGGAGATATGTACCTAACACTTTAAAGTAGGGTAAACTAGTAATTTTGCCAATTTTGTGTCCCTTATCTTTCACAATTTCACACGGGGTCTGCATTAGCAGCATACAGACAGAAATGGCCTTTGTGTCAGTTCCAGTAAATGTGATACAGCTAGATCATAATAAAATGGTCAGATCTCCTGCTTATGAGGGTTTGTAGTGATCATAATGAGATTATTAGCAATGCAGCTTCAAAAAATATAAAAATAATATCTGTATGTGGCATAATGCCTGTGTATGGAAATTACAGTAACACCCAATTAAAATCCTTAAATTATTCAGTGGAACAACACAGTGTAGCTATTCTAATTTAATTAAGCCCCGGTCACACCTGCACGTTTTTCAAACGTGTGCAATACGCTCGTTCACGCATATGAAAAACGGGCGAACGCGGCTATGTCTATGGCCGCAAACGCGCTGCTATACGCCCCAAAGAAGCTCCAAGACTTCTTTGGGCGCATTAAAACGCCCAGGTGTGAACGGGGCCATAGAAAAACATGGGATTTCCACATTCATGCGTTATAAAGCGCGCAGGAATGCGCTTTCAAACGCATAGGTGTGAACGGGGCCTTAGAGCTGGCAACTTCAGACCTTACAATCAGACGAAGAACCCTGTTGACATTTTGTGTTCCCTATTTCATGTTGCAATAAAAGATTTAAAATAAAAAAAGCCAGGGAGCTTTAATACTATCAACTAATTATTTCAGAGTTATTCAAAGAGCATTGAAATGTCATCGACAATTCGGCGAGTTAAAGTCGCTGACCCTGCAGTGAATTCAGCATTCCCGCAGGGTCCCCGAAGTGCGGTGTATCGACCTGCCGACACAACCTCCCCTCCCTCCGGTTTCTAATCCCCTCACCATCTAGATTGTAAATTTACACAGGAATAGGGTATCATCCTGTATCTGCTGGCAGCAATACTGACCTGTCTCCTGTATGTATTGTAGAATTGTCCTGTCTTTACCCTTTGCACCTTGTACAGCGCTGCGGAATGTGTTGGCGCTTAATAAATAATAACTGAAAAAACGCCGAATGCACCCGAAAAAAGCTGACGACCTGCCGAGCAGAGCAAGTCGACGAACAGGGATAAAAAGTTTTTTTAAAAATAAAAAAAGCGACTTTTGAGTTCCTGTATACTGTATGAAAATGCCTGGAAATAATATAGAAGGTCCTATGAATAATAATAAAAAGGTCGGTTACAGGAAAAAAAACAAAAAAAATCTCAAACTTGTCGAAAAAAAAAATCAAGACTTTTTTTGCAAATGAAAAATATAAAACGGTTGAATAAATATTTAAGAAAAACGGGAAATTTTTTTGTTCAACATGAAACCTCTGGGATTTGCCTGCTTAAACCTGTCGAATGAAACCACTGAAGATCAGGGCATTTCACTGACATGTCGGTGCTGTTCGGTGTTCTCTGAATAGATTAACCATTACTTCTCTATGGGGGATTTCACGGTTGCCGAAGGTCACCGCATTTCGATGGCAATTCAACAATATTTGGCGAATATCCAGCTTTCTGAATAGCTGGATGGCCAAGATATTGCACTTTAAGGGGAAATTCACCGTTCGGTGCAATCTCGCGGCCAATTTGGTGCTCTCTGCATAACCCCTATATTAGTCTGTAGTGGCATTTTAGCTGTCAATATACAAATGGTCAGATATCCTAAATTACAGCTTTATGGGCTCTTGGGCTATTAAAACACCTAGAAGGAACTTAATTAAAATAAGGTAGTGTTGCGATACCTTGATACCTGTGCCATGTTAAAACTGCATTATTATTGTCCTTTATATAAAACACCAACACCCAAAGAATGGGATATTAAATAAAATGACAAACTCAGGAATCAGAGACAAGAGGTGTAGAGGGCCCTGCTCATAGGAGCTTACAATTAAGGCCAGGTCAGACGAGCGCACTATGTGCGCCCGTACCGACATGCCTCCCGGCGTCAGTGGCGCTTCGACAAGGCCGGCAACACGCTGTAGCGCACGCGCAGGAATTGTGAGCGCAACAGCGGTCGCGCTGAAAGCCTTCCCGTCGAAGCGCTAAGACGCATGTTCGCGGGGCTGCAAAAGTGCGATTCTCCATAGGAGGATCGATCAATGCAGCGCTGAGCGGCTGAGCGTACTAACTGCACTCAGCCATGTGGCCAGACGGGCGTCAGATTGGAAGGAACGTCCACTCGCACAGACGTTCATTCTGCTCTTAAAAACGCTCGTCTGACCCCGGCCTTACAGCCACATGTCCAAGGATGCGGTTTGCTTTAAGATTGCCTGAATATCATGGGGCGTGTAATTTGGGAACATCAGACATGCCGAGGTTAGACATACCATATCACGGGCACGTTGCGTTTCCTTCTCACCTGTTGATATGCCATGTTGAGGAACAGGTACCGCTCTGATCGTCTCATGGGCAGACACATACTGTACACCACGTGGACTACAGCGAAGAAGAAGCTGAGCAAGCCGAGTTGTTTCCGACACTGCAGCCAGTTCTCCAGCCACGGAGGGAAACGCCTGTACTTGGTCCCGTAATATAACTGGTACGCAGCCGCCAGCAGCCCAGCCAAGTAGACCAGCGAGAGCAGCGTGATGGCCACGACCGGCAAAGTCTTGTTCACGATCTCAATGGGAATCTTGTAGAAGTCACTCTGCTGATACCTCACATACGGGTGAATAACGTCCCGCACGAAGGAGTAAGCGAAGAAAAAAGTGGCCAGGCTGATGGAGAGCACCACCGGGCCCTTCCACGGTGTAAAGAGACGCAGAGGTAAGTTTTCGATCTCCCTCGATGAAGACAGCGCCCCCATGTCAATCGGGATGAAGCTCATCTGGCGAGCCAGTTCGATCACCTGGTGCCGAGCTTGAACATTATTACTGCAAATATAGACCTGCAAAAGGCACAAATAATTACATTTTTAGCATGGTTAATACAGGGAAAAAAAAAAAAAAAACAGTATCATAATAGGACACCAGCACGGCAACGTTGTACAAGACAGACCTGATACTAAATGCCAAAATATATCTGAACGCATGTGCAATGCTTTTAATATCCATACAGCAGTTATGGTGAACCTTGGCACCCCAGATGTTTCTGAACTACATGTCCCAAGATGCTCAGTCAGCCTTAAGTGTAACTGAGCATCACTGAATGCGTAGTTCTGAAACATCTGTAGTGTCAAGGTTCCTGGTGCCCTACAGCTTTAAAAAAAATTAAAAAAACCTCTTTCATGCTTTTTTTTTACTTATGCACTAAACAGAGAGACTCTGACAGTCTGTAAAGTCCACCCGTCATGCCCATTACACAGCGCTACCATTGCTCATCTCCTCTAGACCAGCTCTGCTCATCTCACCTAACAGGTAAACAATGACAGCTCTGATTTGATTTCAGATTACTGTGTCCATGCTATTACCAATTAATCTGACGCACTTCAGGTGATAAAACAAATTCATACCAAAACATTGTACTATTTAGCTAACACATATGTTATCAACAGTTAGAATTGGGAAAAGGCAACAAAATAAGTGTATATGAGAATGATGTCCTGGAAAGTAGGGATGCACTGAAATGTCGGCCGCCAAAATTATCGACCGAAAATTGTGCTTTCGTCTAGTGAAAAAAGAAAAAAAAAAAAACAGCAGAAAATCAGTCATCTGAATCTAGGCCTGGAGGCCAGCCGAATCCCCGGCTCAGACGGGCCTCCAGGCCCGGGTTCGGAGAACTGATTTTCGGACTCTGCCTGAAATTTTCATTTCGGTGCATCACTACTGGAAAGTAGGGTTGCACCGATACTAGTATCGATATTGGTGCCAATACCGGGTACTGCAGGAGTACTTGGTACTCCTGCAGTACCCCCGATATTTCCCCCGATACCGGAAGCCGGCATTGAGCCAGCTTCCAAGGGGCTGGGGCGGCTGTTCGAATGCTCTATCGGCATTCGGACAGCCGCCCCTGGAGCTATCCGCGGCATACTTACCTTCCTGAGCGACGCCGGGAAAGTTTCTGCACTTCCGCATGTTGAAGGACCCCAGCCGCGATCACGTGGGAGTCCCACGTGATCGCAGCTGGGGTCCTTCAACGAGCGCACGCGCAAAGACTTTGTCGGCGTCGCTCGGGAAGGTAATTATGCCGCAGAGAGCTCCAGGGGCGGCTGTCCGAATGCCGATAGATCATTTGAACAGGCGCCCCATGTCTGGTCTGGGGTCTGAGCTGGGGGGCATTAACCATGAGAGCTTGGGGGCATATCCACGAGCTGGGGGCATTCTGTATATATGTATGTATGTATATATAATCTATGGGGGGGGGGAATATATACATGTGAGCTGGGGGCATTTTTTATATGAGGTCTGTTCTTATTGGAACATGGTCACATGACATAAAAGTATCGGTACTCGGTTTCGGGGAGTACTTGAAAAAAAGTATCGGTACTCGGTCTTAAAAAAGTGGTATCGGTGCATCCCTACTGGAAAGACTATGCAAGTACCAGCAATTTGGGATGAGCTAGTAGGGCATCCAGGAAGCACATGTCCCGGCACTCTGACAGACAAGTCTTCCAGGTAAAGCTACAAGCTCAGCTTTGAATCTCTTTCTAAAATGAAATAAGCATTTAATTGGAAATATATATATATATATATATATATATAAAAAAAAAAAAAACTAGAAACCTTATACTAGCAGAATAATCGTTCAATTAAACTGCAGTTTGTTAGTGACTGTGATGGCCTCCCGATTGATCTGAGAACGTGGAATGAGCAGCCCAGCTGCTGTATGGATTATATCACAGCTCGACTATCCCTTATGTGAAATCCAGAATGTTCCAAAATCTGAAAACCTTTTGAGATCCAACATGATGCCAGAAGAGGAAAATTCCACACCTGACTTTATGTGATGGGGACAAAATCATTTAAAATACTGTATAAAATGACCTTCAGACCTTGTGAATAAAAGGTGTAAATGAAACGAATTCCGTGGTTAAAACTTGGGTCCCGTCCCACAGATATCTCATTATATGCAAAAATTCCAAAATCCAAATCACTTCTGTTCCCAAACATCCCTTCATTTCAAATAAGGGATCTTCAACCTGTATTCTAACATTTAAAGGGACACTATTAAAAGAAGAGTTCCTTTTTTTTTGCCTTGACCCTTTCACTGCTGAGGACGTGTGGGGAACGTCCTCATTGACTCCGAAGAAAAGATATTGGGGTTCAAAAAAACCCCCTATCTCCCGACTTTTGGCAGCTAGCAAGGTCATGTTAGGTATCATTCCAATGATAAAGATGACCATGTTTAAAGAAAGAAAAATAATAGTAATAAAAAAAAAAAGAAAAACGTGTTTTTTAAGGATATGAGAAATACATATCTGGCGGCGCGATGGTAGTCGCTCTTGGATCATATGGTAGTTTTCTTATTTTGTATCATCCATATGGGTAACATAAAAAAGAAGCAAATGACGTAATAGTGCAGAGCGAATTGTACAATATGAATGCTTATGTACTAATCCCACTCACAAATGAAGAGCCCCAGCACTGGCTCTGAGTGGGTATGCGCATTCGGGTCCTTTGCTTCTGTATTTAAAGGTGACCCACACCCTTTAGATGAAAGAATCTTCTTCCGATTTTGATATATGTAAAGACACAAAAACAAGCAAACTTCCTTGTGCAGATCCACTGATAACAAAGTGGAAATGTAAATTACAAAGTGCTAACTCACATTTGGTGGAGCTTATAGCCAAGCTCTAGGTGGAAGCGCTTATGGACTTATTAGCAGGTTACGTCCATGAAAACCCTTAAGATTCCAGAACACCGGGGACTTGTGCAAATAAAATCAAATTTATTAAAATAAAACCCACAGGTTTACTTTCTTTTAATAGTTTAATAAATTTGATTTTATTTGCACAAGTCCCCGGTGTTCTGGAATCTTAAGGGTTTTCATGGACGTAACCTGCTAATAAGTCCATAAGCGCTTCCACCTAGAGCTTGGCTATAAGCTCCACCAAATGTGAGTTAGCACTTTGTAATTTACATTTCCACTTTGTTATTAGTGGATCTGCACAAGGAAGTTTGCTTGTTTTTGTGTCTTTACATATATCAAAATCGGAAGAAGATTCTTTCATCTAAAGGGTGTGGGTCACCTTTAAATACAGAAGCAAAGGACCCGAATGCGCATACCCACTCAGAGCCAGTGCTGGGGCTCTTCATTTGTGAGTGGGATTAGTACATAAGCATTCATATTGTACAATTCGCTCTGCACTTATGTCATTTGCTTCTTTTTTATGTTACCCATATGGATGATACAAAATAAGAGAACTACCATATGATCCAAGAGCGACTACCATTGCGCCGCCAGATACGTATTTCTCATATATCTTTGACACATTGGTATGGGGGAAACCACTAATTTCTGGTTGGCTGTGGAGAATTGGTGGCAGTACAAGCAGGGGCACCTACCACTTTCTTTTTGTTTGGGTTTTTGAAGACGTGAAATGGCTCAGCAGTGAAGGGGTTAAAATACCTGGCCTGCTAACAGCCTCTGCCCAATTAGTTTTTATTTTAGGTGATTTTAGTCACCTTTTCTCCCTCGCTGTGCGCAGCTTCTCCTCGGGTCAAGGGCTCTCGAACTCGTAAGTCCCTGAAGCTTTTATGTGCAATTTGCATTCCTACACAACTTGCGTAGCGTAGGAGCCACAAACTGCAGCGTAACAGGACTTACGCACGTTCCGTAGCGCCTGTGCAGAACGATGGATCGGAGCTTTGCTCATGCCCAGATCCGATCCATGGGATTCCTCTATGAGAACGCTTGCTATGGTGATTGGCAGGGCCGGCCCGACCATGGTGCAGAGTGGAGCACCGGCGCCAGGCGGCCGAATTCCGGGGGCGGCAAATTTTAGCCGCCGGTGCACTATTTTTTTTTTAAATCGGCGGCAGCATCTACATTTGCGGCACCGTCGGGAAGTGAATGTAGTCCAGGAGCCGCCCATACGCGCCGTAATCCTGCGCTTCCATTCCTGGCCGCATGTGTGTGGGCGGTGCCTAGTTTGGAAGCGCGGAATTACAGCAGTGGACAAATCCTCCACAGACTGCGGCAGCTATGTTTCGTCTCTCTCCCCGGGACCATCCGGCTGGTAAGAGACGTAGTGCCTATGCTCCAGCTCATTGTTATTATCCTGCTAAGTGGGAAGCAGGCAGCCCGCCCTCTGCTCCTTCTCCCGCGCACACACTCCCCACGCCAGCCCTCCCCTATTTACTTACCCTGGCAACGGTTTCTGACAGCCAGGGTCACCTCACCGCCGCGTTATCTTGCTGTAAATCAGGACCTCATGCCAGGCTGTGATCTCCAGGATCTGATACAAAGGCCATCTCTTGCCTCACCATGAGATTTAACCCTGTGAGATTTATCCTATATGATGTGTAATCTCACAGGGTTAAATCTCATGGCGAGGCAAGAGATGGCCTTTGTATCAGATCCTGGAGATTACAGCCTGCCATGAGATCCTGATTTAGAGTAAGTTAACGCTGCGGTGACCCTGGCTGTCAGAAACTGGAGCCAAGGTAAGTAAAGAGGGGGGGGGGCTGGCGTGGGGAGTGTGTGCGGGAGCAGAGGGGGGGGGGCTGGCGTGGGGAGTGTGTGCCGGAGCAGGGGGGGGGGGCGCTGCCTGCTCTCCATTTAGCAGGATAATAAAGGAATCCTCCTTGATTAGCAGTGCTAATTTGGACACTGATGGTAGCTTCTTACAGTTTGTTCTTCTAAAATGATCTAAGGAAACAAGTTCCCTTTATTAAGGAACTTTGCGTACTTCACATGCCTCAGGGCTGGTGTTTATAGAATTTAATGGATAATTGACAATGGGAAGAAAGCAATTAAGAAGACCTGACAAAAGACAGAGGTGTCAAACTGTACTTTTCTCAAATCTCTTTTCTTTAGCTATTGATTTAAAGGAAGGTTAAAAAAAAATCATAGGTTTTTCCAGTCTGAATCCAAAAATGGGAAAAGTGCCTTTTCCTAAACATCAAGTAGCAATTCCCTTTGGGTAAAGCCACATTTAACTTAAGGTTCAATGAGGCTTCAGCACTGCTATACTCTACTAAATACGGTATTTACTTTTTTTGAGTGTTCACCAATGAGAGCTCCCTATATGGTGAATTATCTATTTTTACTGTTGCGGAGATGTTTATTGCTGAGCAGCAAACGCTCCCATCTCCAGGGATAACTTGCTCATCCCTCCTGGCTCCTTCTGACCGACCCACGTCACCAGTCTCCCCCAGGACCAGACCAGGTACTGTATCTGGGGTCTGTGTATTTATATACAGATTGAGGTTGTATATGTGGAGCTCTGTGATCCGCTCATACACACCGCACATTGCTGTGAGATTTATTGCTGTGGAGCTCTGTGATCCGCTCATACACACCGCACATTGCTGTGGAGCTCTGTTACGCTCATGCATGTCACAGGTTTTTTTTGGGGGGGGGCAGCATTTCATCCATCGCTCCAGGCAGCACAGTGGCTTGGGCCGGCCCTGGTGATTGGTCTCAGAGAGGGTGATGTCGGCATGCTCTCTGCGTGCTGATGTCACTGGTGACGTATCTGGCGACCGGTAGCTGGAAAATTCAGTCCCGGCTGCTGAGGACATTGGATACGGTGGAGGAAATTCCTCCACTGCACCCAGTATTTTCACCAGATCGGTGGGGGGCACTCCTCATCCTGACTACTTTAAAACTGAAAAGTGGTCAGGACGAGTGTCTCGAAGTTACTTTATAACAAAAAATAAAATTCAAAGACTCACATGACTACTTGCATCCTTTGGGCCAAGCTGCAGCGCCCACGCTGAAACCACGTTAAATCCTTTCACGACGTAACAGTCTGGGAACAAGGAAGCCAGGTATTCGGCATTTGATTCCGGGTATTGATTCATCCTCATGTTATTGCTGACGTCCACCAGGATTTTTCCGGTGAGTAAATGTTTCAAATCCCACAATGAAAAATAATGCTCTCTGTGTATGGCTACAAATATGATGTTCGCCTTCATAATGGCATCTTCGTGGTGCGTCACATCGACGACGTGCGGGAAAAAGTCGGCTGCGCATTTGGGCTCTCTGCTTCCGACCACCACGTGGTAGCCACATCTTATAAGTCTGATGGTCAAGGATTTGGCAAAGTCTCCGCTGCCCAGTATCCCAACGGTAGTCTTATTTTCTTTTATACAGGTTGTTCCGTTTGGTAGAAAGGAGTCGCTCTTCGGGCTTCCCATCATGGTGATAGACTCCATTTTTTATTTTTTTTGTTACGCTATTTCGGCCTACAATGAAGGTGGGAGGAAAGACAGAAAATACACCATAAACCACAGTTTGAGATATTTCAAGATCTGGTGCATGATTAATGCAGCAATGAATATGGTTTTCGCCTAGCAACTCCCCGCATCACCTCTTCCCATGATAGGCTGCAGGATTTCTCACGCGCAACCCCCATCCTCTGGAACGCTCTCCCTCACAGTCAGACTTTCCCCTAGTTTCCCTTCCTTCAAACGGGCCCTTAAAGACATTCCTATTCAGGCAAGCCTACCACCCAACACCTCACTGCCCCAACCAGCCCGTCGCTCTCACCACCATGCAGTCCTCTCCTGTTTCCACCCCCAACCCTTCTGGATTGTAAATTCCCACGGGAGTAGGGCCCTAGTTTCCTCCTGTAATGGTTTGTCAAATGTTGTTCAGTCTCTGTGTATTGTAACCCTGTCTATATTGTGCCCATTGCTCAGCGCTGCGGAATATGATGGCGCTATACAAATAAAGTATAATAATAAAAGAATCACCCTACTTGACCCAAAATCAAATAAAAATATTTTTTCAACATCTCCGAGCACTTCAATTTAGACAAGACTGAAAAATCCAAAATTCCCTCGAAACGAGGTGCAGGGGGCGGCGCCGTCAAGCAGCTGAACACCCAGAACAAATAGTTCCCAGTGTTCTTCCGGGCCATGTTTAAAATAAACACGGATATTTTTTTTGTCCATCAGAAAGTGTCTGGCAGTGAAAGGGTAAATATATAGGCGGATTTCTGATCAAAAACATCTCTGGCTTCAGGTTCCACAAACGCGAAGCTGCCATTGTATAAATTAGCTGAAGTTCCCATTTTTTAGCCTAGAATGACTTTTTGTCCTGTTCACCCAAAACAGAACAAGAAAGGGAATCTTAGGAACATGCTCGGTGTAGAGTGATACAGAGTATACACAGGTGTGAACACACACGCTGACTAGAACAGTAAATGGACACTCTAAAGCGGGGGTCAAACTCCGGCCCCCAGATGTTGATGACCTACAATTCCCAGAGATCTTTGAATCCAATTGATGTACAGAGGATTGTGGGAATTGTAGTTCAGCAACATCAGGGGTGCAAAGCTCGAAAACCCTGCTCTGGCCGTTTCATTGAATTAATTTAAATGGCCATGGGGTGTTCGGTGTCACCCCGGCTGTCCCTGGGGGGCCGTGATAGCCTTCTAAAGCAGAGCACTCCTCTCCACCCTGTAGGCTGTCAATCTGCTCCTGTGAGACAGCCTTCCGGGACTAAACCTGTACTGACAAGTAGGTGCAATGGTGATTCGCCAGTGTGGAACCAATGAGACATCTTATTGGCTGTGTGCGCCATCATTGCAACAGTTTTGCTTTTCCTGCGGCCTGGCAAGGTAGGGACCGGGGGGTTGGTTAAAAGAGACACTCGACTCATCCTGACCACTTTATCATTTTAAAGCGTCCCGGATATGTAGATCCCCCCACCCCCATCTCCGATCTGCTATAAACGCTGAGTGAAGTGGAGGAGTTTCCTTCAATCCACCCAGCCTCCCCAGCAGCCGGGATTTTGAATTTCCCACCGGCCAGTCACTAGTGGCATGTTGGTGTCACGCGCTCTCAGACTGTCAGCGATAGCAGGCTTTCTGAGAGGCCGATGGATCGGTTCTGTGCATGCGCGCAGCTCTGATCCGTTATCCTGCACGGGCGCAACGGAACCTGCGTACGGGAAGTGTGCGAGCCCCGTAGCGCTGAGCAGTTTGCGGTTGCATTGGAAGGCATGTTACGCATATAAAGGAGTCAGGGACCTCCAGGTTCGGGAGTCTGAGCCGAAAAGGAGGAGCAGCGCACAGCGAGGGAGGAAAGGTGAATAAAATCACAATAAAACATATATAAAGAGATAATTGGGCAGAGACTGTCTGCAGCATCTGCACAACTATTTAGGAGCAAAAAATAAAGATGGGGGATTTTAAGTGTATCCCATTAAGCCCTGGGGCCCGCTCTCCTCACCCTCATTTCTCAGCCCGGTGTCCCCCTCACTCCTCGGGGGGTGATTTCTATTCCCACCAACACTATCCATGCATTTCCCAGCCACATCACCCTGTGCAGTAGAGGGGCAGGGCATGTAAATTGCTGCCCCGCTCTATGCATTAATCACGTGCTGCAGCAGGGTGGTGGAATACAGGCCCTGGCCAGTGACACCTTGGGCAGCACTTAACACGTGCCGCCCCCCGATCACAATGAAGTGACAGATGCCCAGGAAACCCATGATGGCAGCAGGAAACATCCCCCCCCCCCCGGGCTCACAGTGCCCGCTGGTTAAAAGCCGCAGACGCAGCGCCCCGGGTCCCATTTACCGATCCAAGACGGGAGGGCGGACGCGCTGTTCGCCGGGGCCCTGGGCGACACATACACACTCCACCACCGGCTCTAGCACCTGCGGCTCCGAAAGGATGCATCACACGGTCACTGCGCATGCGCGCGGGAGGCCGCGAGAAAGCGACAACCACGGCGCGCTGCTACTGCGCAAGCGTCGTACGGAAATCGCCGAGCTGGTACGCGAAGGGAGGGTGCGCGCGCACCCTCCAATAAAACCATTGCACGCTTGACAGAGGAGGGCCGCTGCTGTCGAGTAGCAGAACGCGCAGCGGTCACGTGACTGCAGTGAGGTCACATGGTGCAGATCGCTGACGGAGGCGGTATGGCGGCTGGGTTATGAAAGGGCCAGTGTCGTCTCGTTTCGAGCCGTGAGGGTCTTGCTGCAGCGGAGACACTTGGGGCCCCGTTGCATTAGGGCTGACAGGTAGGCCATGTTTTCCTGGCCACATGTAATTTATTCATGCCAATGGGCAGCGCATGAAAAATGCCACCCCGCAGCATGTATAATCCATACGGTGCAGGTATGAAATCTGAAAGGAATCCTAGATGAACTGCTCGGATTTCCTTCCTGTGGTGTATGAAATACACATGTTGCAGGGCAGCATTTTCCCTGTGCTCCCCTCATGGTAGTGTGTGTCCAGGAAAACATGGCAGATCTGGCAATGGGAACCCTAGGGCGCGGTAAGTGTTGTGTGAGCCTGGGTTATTATTGCAGAGCCTCCTGTAATCATTTCCACAGGGGTTACTGCTATGGAGGCCAGATCAGCCACGTTTTCCTGAACATGTAGTTTAATCATGTGAGTAAGCTCAACCGTCAACGTCACGGCAATTCGAGTCTTTGGTTTTTGTTAATGGCCATTTAAAAGAGCAAGCTCACCCGCCGAACGTCAAGGCACCTCTAGTGAGGGTTAGTCCTATCCAAAATGAAGCCACAGGCTGCTGTGTAGCCAACCATCACTGCCCATGTTGCTTTTCAGTCATGAGGCAAACTGGTGGGCTTTTATTTATGTCCTCCCAGAAAAAAGATCCACCTTGGGATAAAAAAAAAACAAAGACACGGAGCGGAATCATGCTGCAAAAGATGACCTGGCTGGAGGTACAATAAAACATATGTAATACAGGAAGGGTGGGGTTGCCTATTCCCCCGATGGGACCGCTGCAATCACCAAATGTATCCAGCCCAGTAACATGTATAAAACATAAGAAAAAAAAGAGGTAATCTGCGCTTATTCCCATTATACCATGTGAAACAAAACACAATTTGAATCTTTGCTCTCTTAATGGCCATTAATAGAAACCAATCTCACCCACCAAAAGCTATGGTTCGCTACACAGCAGCCTGCGGCTTAATTTTTGGATAGGACTCCCCCTCACTAGAGGTGCCTTGACGTTTGGGTGAGCTTGCTCTCTTAATGGCCATTAATAGAAACCAAAGCTTCTAATTGTCTTTTGTTTCACACAGTATAATGGGAATATGCGCAGATTACATCTTTTTTTCTTATGTTTTATACATGTTGCTGGACTGGATACATCTAGTGGTTGCAGCCGCCCTATCGGGGGAATAGGAGCGGCCCCACCCATCCTGTACCATGTAGTTTATTCATGCTGATGGGCAGTGCATGAAAAATGCCGTCCTGCAGTATGTAGAATCCATATGATGCAGGTAAGAAATCAAAAAGGAACCCAGGTAATCTGCCTGCCTTGATTTCCTTTCTCCCGCATATGAGTTGTACGTCCTGCAGGGCAGCACATTTTCCTGTGCTCCGCTCTGTATGAACTCCAAAGGTGTCCAGGAAAACATGACCCGGTGACCTTCGTTACTTGTTGGCTTTTGTGTGCCTATACAGCCGGTTTGCCTGTCCTTTGCTTTGTATTGGATGCGCTAGCACTGGAGTGACCAGTTTATTCCATATTACTTGACATTTGTCTTGCGAATGCAGCAACAAAAAAAAAAAAATGCAAAGTCATCTTCTTAGAGCAAAATCGCTTAATATGCTATTTAATATCTAGCCCAGGCATCGGTGGAGCTTGCAATCTAGTCCATTGTTTCCCAATCCTGGTCCTCAAGTCTCCCTAACAGGTCAGGTTTGCAGAGATCTGAAGCACAGCACCGGAGATGGTGATTGCAGGATTCAGTCTACATTTCCCCAACGTAATCGTTAAAACTTGGGCTGGTAGAGGGACTTTAGGACCAGGGATGGCAAGGCCTAATTTGGAACATGGGTCTGGGGTAGAGATGCCAGATCAGCCATGTTTTCCAGGACACCTTTCCATTTCATGCAGATGGGGAGCACAGGGTAAAGTGCCACCTTGCAACATGTATATATCATAAGCTGCAGGAAGGAAATCAAGGCAGGTTACCTGGAATTCCTTACCTGCAGCATGTGGCATTTTTAATTACTATGTGTCCAGGAAAACGTGGCTGATGTGACAACACTAGTCTGGGCTCCATTAGTACCCTGTTTAGGTTATTTGGTAAGAAGCACCCCCTCTTGTAAGGAATTCTGTACCAAGAGCAGGGCCCCCAACCTACCATATTCCCTTCTGTCCCAGTTTGAGTTCACTGTGGAATGAGATCAGTTTGAGTTGTGACACTCACATTCGAAAGAACGACTTACTAAATCCATACTATGATAATATGCTGTTAACCTCTTACTGCCTGTAATGAAATGGTTAAATTGATGTATTCTGTTATTAGCATATGTAATGAAATAGTTAAATGATTTATTCCAATATAAACTCGTTGTTCTAAGTTATTTTATTTTTTTCAGCTAGATGACATGACCTAACTTCCTTGCTTTCTTGTAACTTCCTTGTTTTAAGGCTGGGGTCAGACTAACGCATTTTTAACGTGCGTTTAGGCGCACTTAATCATGGCCGCAGTAGCAGCAAATGACGACCAATATACGAAGTACGGCCGCGCAACGCAAGTGGAAAATGAACAAATTTTTTTTCAAGAAGGCAGAACTGCTAGTACTGACGTACAGAGTGCGCTGCGGCGGCGGCATAGCGGCGTGTGTGCGTGATTAGGAGATGTCAGACGCTGCTCATGTCCAGCCAACATATCGTCCAGAGGCAAAAAGTGTTTTATTGACGATCCGTAAAAAATCACGTACGAAAATGCGCGTCGTCTGACCGTTTTCACGCATTCCATGAGAAAATACCTCAATGCGTTCGGACGCACTTTGACGGTCGCTGCGAATAATGTGTTCGTTTGACCCTAGCCTTAGGGGCTATTTTTGAGGGCGTGGTGGGAGGTAAATGGAAATCCACAAATGTACGTCATGCAGCTGCCCCACAAACACATCTTCAGAAACTTACTACATTGTATAACTCATTCTGCCACTTTGTGCTACAATGTAACTATGTGACCCACCATTGTGACATGTTAAAAGAGCTAAACTGGCCGTCACTGGAATCCAGACGCATCCTTCACCTTTCCAACCTGGTGTAGAAGAGCTTTTCTGGGAAGCTACCACCCTACCTGAATAGGCGGCTTCCCCAGCAGTTTCCTCATCCTATAACCTCCGATCCAGGACCAGCACCTTACTTGCAATACCACAATACAAAAATAAAGTGTCTCGATCGATCCTCATTTTCCTACAGAGCACCACAATTATGGAATAACCTCCCAGACGCCATCAAATCTTCCCCCCAGTCTAAAGTCCCTTAAGAGATCTCTATTAATATACCTAAATACAGAATGCACCTGTAAACATATTACATAGTGAATATATTTATTTTCTGTTAATCTCTATATATGTGCTGTTTTTTCCAATATCTTGCATTTTATTATTTTGTATTTCTGTAACAATTCAATGTTCTGGAACCCAGGACATACTTGAAAACGAGAGAAATCTCAATGTATCCTTCGTGGTAAAATACTTTGCAAATAAATAAACGTTATAACCTCAGATTCTGCTTCGTCCTGTGCCACCACCTCAACCTGTCTGTCAACCCCTCTTTGGTCTGGAGCTGCCGTTCTCTCCCTTTTGGTCTGGTCCCTTCCCACAAACTCCCTCCTACACTCAGGTCTGGTCTTTTGCCCCCACCCACTCCCTCTCACACTCGGGTCAAGTCCCTTGCCAAAACTGACCATCGCAAGGCAGCATACCAGGCCCGCTGGTATCTATGAGCTGCGACAAGGCCGCCCACCAGTTGGTGTGCATCATTGGCTGCTATGGGACGGCCTGAACTCAGGCTGTCCCCCTGCTGCCAGTGACACGTGTCAGCGGGCTGAAGGATGGGCCCGCCGCAGCAGCCAGCAAGCCGGGCATACTAGTACCGCCAGGTGGTAAGGGGTTAAATTTAAACCGTCCTCGTGATTCTTTTTAGTAAGCCATGGCATCTTTCTGCAAGCTGTGCGACCAATTTTAAAGGAATTTTAACGTTATTCACAATAAACACTGACTGCAAACCATGCACGGTATGCTTCGTCATGTGGGACACAGCCGCCAGATCACGCAGAGAGCATGGCAAAGGACGCTTCCCTTGGCATGGGAGAAAAAAAACAAAGGTTTGCTAACTGAATCTGCTACTATAGCACTTCGAGGAATATAGGATTGCTGTTAACCCCTTCATTACCAAGTGATTTTCCAAAAAAGTCAGAAACCAGGTTTTTTTTTTTTTTTTGTAAAATCATTTTTAATTAAATTTTAAAAAATATTTGAGTTTATACCCATTGTATTTCTTATTGTAAATAACCTATTTTGGCCAGTAGATGATGCCATCTACTGCCAAATTGAGTTTGAGGTTTGAGCGACTGGTCTATCTTTTATTTCTCCCTGGCATCAGCTGCTGAAAGCCTGGAATTTCAGAGCTTTGAGCAGCTAATTTTACAGTTTTAGCCCTGTGGGCATTATGCCTAAAGAGCTAAACTTTGGGGGCACTTTCCGCAGCCCAAAAGCAAACAAAATGCGTTTGCAGCAAGCAAATTTAATTTGCTTTTGAGCTGCAGATCAGCATATTGAGATATCTCGATATCGGGGCACCAGATGGTGCCTTTTGAAGTAGGGAAGGGGTTAAGGCTCTGGAAAGTTTTAATTGGGATTGGAATAGTCCTTTGTCACGCTCTGTGTGATGCGTCATACGGATATTTGCGGTGACTTTATAAACATTACCCTGAAGGTGATTGCTCTTAAATTAGCTTCCTGTATGTAGAGAGTACATTGTATTATTTAAAGGAAAGACTCTTTGGTTGTATTCGATTTAAGACAACTACAGCTTAAATATTGTCTCATTTCAGGTGTTTTTTTTTTTTTTTCTTCTAGATTAATATCTGAATGATGGCAATTCACATTTTATTAAGGTTACATAGCGTGCATAAACCTACCCAAAAAATTAACATTGCAACATGCGAGTGTCATTCAGGACTCACTCTACGAAAATAATTTTTCATCAGTCAAAAAATAACGCACGTAAAACGGACGCGCAAAAATGCACGCGTTTTTTTCATGCGATTCAGCCAATCAGAATTAAGAACCATGATTGTCTCACGTTAAGTTTTTGCGCCCATCAAAGTCAATCTGCGCATAGATGCTGCATCAATAAAAAAAACTCACACAACTTCTCCATTTTATTGGTTTGGGTATGTGTAGAATGTGTAACTATACTTTGCTGCATATTTTTTTTTTTTGGGCTGGTGTATTTGGTTTCGGCCAGGTTGATAGAATTTGCCATTAACACCAGCTTTTAGGAGTTGCTAAAATTATGCGCACAAAGGCTGTGCGTTACAAACTGCGCATAGATAGTAATACCATCTGCGTACCAGCGACAAATGCATTTGCGCTCCCAATGTTAAGTATAGGACGCGCAAAGTACAGTAAGCTCGCGCAGGTTCACCCGCGGTAGACCTATACGCGTGTTTCTTGTGCTGACATTGTAATACGACGTTTTGCGCAAAGGGTTTTGCCCCTCGCATTATTGCGTTTTTTTGCGCGCGCGCAAACGTTTGCGTGAAGATTGTAATAGGGCTCGTTATTCTAACGCCAATTTTAGGAATGCTTCTTAAAAATGCCACAATGTTAATTTCATATACCCATAACAGAGACTGGCCATTTATTATCTATTTTTCTGTCATATCTAATGTATGGTTAGCTGGTTTGTATATATATTCTTACACACACAAAATAGCTAATATTCTGCCTGATTTTATGTGTATACACACATGTTCATCTCATAAACAGCCCTTAAATCCTTTCTTTAATTAGAAATAAATGAACGTCTTCTACAATAAATGCAAAGTTATACAGGTTTTAACCAACTTTGTACCACACAAATCAATTCATTGTATTTTTTCCATGCACGATTTAAAACGAACACTGAGCTGATGATGAGTTGGTTTTTTAAAAGCCATACCAACTATTACAGTCATTATTTATATAGCGCCAACGGTTTCTGCAGCGCTTTACAATAACCAAAGGGAATGAGATAAACAGACATATGATGGTAACAAGAGGTGTAGAGGTCCTGCTTATAGGAGCTTACAATCTAAAAAAAACCAAAATCAAATACGTAATCGTCCATAAATATTTTATTAAGAAAAAATACAAATCTTAGGTTTTTCTTTTACATTACAGCTTACTAAATGAAACAATACTACACATTCTAGCATTCATTCTAGTAGCAGTAAACAAGTGAACGCCTGTTATTTTCCATTCCATGAATGTTTGTAAACTTGGCGTCATGAGGATAGAAGCAAAATGATCCGAGTGTTCCTTACATTCGTTCCTTATTTGCGTAATGCAATTTACTAGACGCACAATCCAGCATAAAAGACACGTTGCGAAGCTGATGCTACACATGGGACATGACACTTTTGTTGGCCATCTCTTGCTTTGATTCCCAGCCGCCCCTGATCATCTGGATCCTGTTGTCAAAACATGGCAGTAATAGGACACATTTACATAGCAAGACGATGGTGGGGAGGACGATAGCCACCATGAACGTGGGAGGTGTGTACCAGATAAACTGATTCACGTCCACCCATTTGTCCCAGGCGAATACCAGCGCGTGACCGGTGCCCAGCAGCAACGCCAAGTATCCCATCTTACTCTGTAAATAAAACACAGAGACACGTGTTTGTGAAGATGCAAAGTAATAAAACGTTCATACAATATGTACGTACAACGAGTCACAGGTTAATCCTGTATGAATGCTTCGATGCCATCTAGCTTCCCCCCTCCTTTGTAGATGTAGGTGGGTTTTGTGTTTTGTCTGTATACAGTTGTGTTCAAAATTATTCAACCCCCAATGCTGTAAAGGGTTTTATGGAATTTAGTGTACATTTGTAATTGTATTCAGAATGAAATCCTACAAGGACTTTTTAAAGAACCATATGCAACTAAAATGACATCAATTGGTTTTGTAATACAGTAGTAAATGTTTCTTTTGTGAATTCTTCATTGACACAATTATTCAACCCCTTAAAGACTACCACTCTGAAGAACAGAGGTTCATTCAAGTGTTTTCAATCAGGTATTGAAAACACCTGTGGATGCCACGGAGCACCAATTAAGCATAATAAGCACCAATTAGGCAGCTTTAAAATGACTGTGATACTCAGCTCCTTCTAGACATTTACTGGTGTGGTTACAAACATGGTGAAGTCAAGAGAATGGTCCAGGAAGACAAGAGAAGAGGTGATTACTCTTCACAGGAAGGGCAATGGCTATAGGAAGATTGCAAAGATGTTAAACATACCAAGAGAGACCATAGGAAGCATCATTCGCAAATTCAAGGCAAAGGGCACTGTTGAAACGCTACCTGGTCGTGGCAGAAAGAAGATGCTGACTTCGACTGCTGTGCGCTACCTGAAGCGCAGAGTGGAGAAAAGTCCCCGTGTGACTGCTGAGGAACTGAGAAAAGATTTGTCAGATGTGGGTACTGAAGTTTCAGCTCAGACAATACGGCGCACACTGCGTAATGAAGGCCTCCATGCCAGAACTCCCAGGCGCACCCCCTTGCTGTCTCCAAAGAATAAGAAGAGTCGACTGCAGTATGCCAAAAGTCATGTGGACAAACCACAGAAGTTTTGGGATAGTGTTCTGTGGACTGATGAAACAAAATTAGAACTGTTTGGGCCCATGGATCAACGCTATGTTTGGAGGAGGAAGAACAAGGCCTATGAAGAAAAGAACACCTTGCCTACTGTGAAGCATGGCGGGGGTCAATCATGCTTTGGGGCTGTTTTGCTTCTGCAGGTACAGGGAAGCTTCAGCGTGTGCAAGGTACCATGAATTCTCTTCAGTACCAGGAGATATTGGATGACCATGTGATGCAGTCCGTCACAAACCTGAGGCTTGGGAGACGTTGGACCTTTCAACAGGACAATGATCCCAAGCATACCTCCAAGTCCACTAGAGCATGGTTGCAGATTAAAGGCTGGAACATTTTGGAGTAGCCATCGCAGTCACCTGACTTAATCCGATTGAGAACCTCTGGTGGACTTAAAGAAAGCAGTTGCAGTGCGCAAGCCTAAGAATGTGACTGAACTGGAGGCTTTTGCCCATGACGAATGGGCGAAGATACTCGTAGATTGCTGCAAGACACTTGTGTCAAGCTATGCTTCACGTTTAAAAGCTGTTATAACTGTAAAAGGATGTTGTACTAAGTACTAAGATTGAATGTCACTTGGGGGTTGAATAAAACTGATAATGATGTGAGCACAGAAAAGACATTTGTGGTTATTTCATTATAAATGTTATGTTATATTTGTCTGACCTAGACGTGCCTCTTTGAGTTAATTGTAAGCAAGATGACTGACTGATCAAAATCAATGTCAAACTGGCCAAAACACTCAATTTCAGTGGGGGTTGAATAATTTTGAACACAACTGTACGTGCTTGGATCCTCTTGGGATGTTAAGACTATTTAAAGTGTGCAGGAACATATGTCACATTGGAGTTGCGCGAGCGTGTGGCAACAAGTGCTGTCGTCAGGGTTTACAGGTCTGACTTTGCAAGGAAGACGGCTTAGAAAAGTAGACGGAGCCTCCAGCCATAGAATAATGCAGTACCAGGCGCTGGATAATGGGTACACAGGTTGTGGTCACTAGATAGTAGCGCCATGAGACCTGGCAGCTAAGAGAAGGAATTGGCATCACTCTACTCTGAATTCCTTACTTTTTTTACAAGGAGAAAGCCTAATACTTTATAGTTCAATGGGTGGAGTTTTATGATCTTCTGGATCACTTAGGAGACAAAAAACATAATTTTTTACAATTTTGATATTCCATCGAGTTATATATGTGATGTTTCGTCTAAGGTCTGATGCAGAGTTATATTTATTTTTTTTGGATTAAGCCAGTAAATGAAAAGATACATTAGAATCAAAAGCTCATTAAACCTCCTTTCAGACACTAAAAGTGGACAAAAGAAGAGATTAGTGTAGGCTCATTCTGAAAAAGAAACCTGAAAGCGTTCACATGCCTGCATTTGAAACCAAAACCTGCATGTCTACACACAGTCTACTAGTGTCCTTACATAGTTTCTCTGGTGCTATGGAAGTAGAAGTGTGTGTAGAAAGTTTATAGTTGCAGAAGTCATTTACACATCCCAGAAATTCAGAGAACCGCTTCACAGAGCTCATGTGCTACATTCCCCATATGCAGCAAGGAACTCTGGGTAGGTCATGCAAATGAAGTCCACAACTTCTCACTTTTTTTTAGCATCCTGGGTCTGTGTTAACACAGAACCCTCCTTGCCAGTGCCATGCCATACTAGATGGCTTTTTTTTTGCAAAGGTCAGGTTATGCAACCAGTCACAGTCACTCCTGTACAGCAGTTTCGGGCTTATTGTGCCATCATCAGCAGGATATAGACTGTAACTGGTTGCTATTGATGATCAAAATTGAACTTTTTTGCATGTTTAACATGGATTTGATGTTTCAGCTACTGTCCTAAGTTTCAAATGCTGACCTGAAACATTTATTGCATCATGTAAAAAAAGTATTCAAAGTCAGATTTTAAGAGAAAAGTCTGGAGTGCTGTCACAATACTGGAACGGATGTATATGTATTACCAAGCACCATACACCAGGAAGGAAAGCGTTAACTGCGAGTGCAAGAAATCAAATTTAAATACATACGATGTAATCGTGGGAGACGATCACAAAGTGTATGCCTAAAATTAGATTGAGGCCCCTATTCCAAGGTTAGTGATATCTTCTCCAGACGTTATGTTATCGCCAGGAATCCCTATTTAACTCTTTGTGCAAGCTGGGCTTGTGCTTGGAGTGTAGCGTTTCCTTGCGGTTGATTACTGTGAAGTAATGTCTCCTATACATTTATATACAGTTGTGTTCAAAATTATTCAACCCCCACTGAAATTGAGTGTTTTGGCCAGTTTGACATTGATTTTGATCAAAGAGGCACGTGTAGGTCAGACAAATATAACATAACATTTATAATGAAATAACCACAAATGTCTTTTCTGTGCTCACATCATTATCAGTTTTATTCAACCCCCAAGTGACATTCAATCTTAGTACTTAGTACAACATCCTTTTACAGTTATAACAGCTTTTAAACGTGAAGCATAGCTTGACACAAGTGTCTTGCAGCGATCTACGGGTATCTTCGCCCATTCGTCATGGGCAAAAGCCTCCAGTTCAGTCACATTCTTAGGCTTGCGCACTGCAACTGCTTTCTTTAAGTCCCACCAGAGGTTCTCAATCGGATTTAAGTCAGGTGACTGCGATGGCCACTCCAAAATGTTCCAGCCTTTAATCTGCAACCATGCTCTAGTGGACTTGGAGGTATGCTTGGGATCCTTGTCCTGTTGAAAGGTCCAACGTCTCCCAAGCCTCAGGTTTGTGACGGACTGCATCACATTGTCATCCAATATCTCCTGGTACTGAAGAGAATTCATGGTACCTTGCACACGCTGAAGCTTCCCTGTACCTGCAGAAGCAAAACCGCCCCAAAGCATGATTGACCCCCCGCCATGCTTCACAGTAGGCAAGGTGTTCTTTTCTTCATAGGCCTTGTTCTTCCTCCTCCAAACATAGCGTTGATCCATGGGCCCAAACAGTTCTAATTTTGTTCCATCAGTCCACAGAACACTATCCCAAAACTTCTGTGGTTTGTCCACATGACTTTTGGCATACTGCAGTCGACTCTTCTTATTCTTTGGAGACAGCAAGGGGTGCGCCTGGGTGTTCTGGCATGGAGGCCTTCATTACGCAGTGTGCGCCGTATTGTCTGAGCTGAAACTTCAGTACCCACATCTGACAAATCTTTTCTCAGTTCCTCAGCAGTCACACGGGGACTTTTCTCCACTCTGCGCTTCAGGTAGCGCACAGCAGTCGAAGTCAGCATCTTCTTTCTGCCACGACCAGGTAGCGTTTCAACAGTGCCCTTTGCCTTGAATTTGTGAATGATGCTTCCTATGGTCTCTCTTGGTATGTTTAACATCTTTGCAATCTTCTTATAGCCATTGCCCTTCCTGTGAAGAGTAATCACCTCTTCTCTTGTCTTCCTGGACCATTCTCTTGACTTCACCATGTTTGTAACCACACCAGTAAATGTCTAGAAGGAGCTGAGTATCAGTCATTTTAAAGCTGCCTAATTGGTGCTTATTATGCTTTATTGCTGCTCCGTGACATCCACAGGTGTTTTCAATACCTGATTGAAAACACTTGAATGAACCTCTGTTCTTCAGAGTGGTAGTCTTTAAGGGGTTGAATAATTGTGTCAATGAAGAATTCACAAAATAAACATTTACTACTGTATTACAAAACCAATTGATGTCATTTTAGTTGCATATGGTTCTTTAAAAAGTCCTTGTAGGATTTCATTCTGAATACAATTACAAATGTACACTAAATTCCCTAAAACCCTTTACAGCATTGGGGGTTGAATAATTTTGAACACAACTGTAGGTGTTAATTTGCACCGGGGAATAGAGGTGCGAGCTATTCAAAGGTAACGTGCGCGTCCATTCAGGAGACCTTTGCAAACTCAATACTGGAGCTTAACCCTCCCCCCAAACAAAATTAAAAAAATAAATAAATACTTGCCTCTCATCCTGCAGTGGAGAGGGTGACGCATTCCGCCACTTGCTCTTATCAGGAGCAGAGTGAGACTGGAAACAAATAGTTCCTAGTCTCCCTCTGCAGCACTGCACACTCTTGCGAGAGTGAGCTGGCGCAGAAACCATGTCCAGGATGCGCAGAGCCCCATCGAGTCTCCTATGAGTTTCAGGAGCTGATACAGTGGCATGCAGCACGTCTAGAAGTGCCAGCTTGTGCTGCGGTTCGTTACTAGAGGCTTGCTGCTAAGAAAGTGCCTAGCCTAGAATAGGCACGCAAAAAGGGAGACGGTAAGCAAAATCTGTAGACACGGGTTTTTTTTTTCTTCTCAGATTGTACCCTGTTACCAGACCCCCAATACCTGAATAAAGTGGAACTCTCTCCAGGACAAGGCACTGCTAATAGATGGGATTGAAACCACTGCCAAAACTGCCAGGATAGCAAGAGCTAATATTCCTACACAGACATAGATTTCCATTCTCCACACGTCGTGTTCAATCCAGGCGTTCTCTCTTTGTTCTTTAACCTGCGAGGTATCAACACAGAGAGTACTGAATTCTATCTGTGCATTTCAACTTTGTTGTACATATTTATATCTCTTTTTCTAAGTCATAAAAAACCATGAGATTGACAAACTCTACTTTTCCAGACATTATCTGATGAATAAATGCTCGATCGGTACGATATGATGGGTAGGTGATGAGCAACAGGGATGACTACACTTCCATGCATGATTATGACACTTTGTTTAAAGAAAATTAGCACATTAACGTCTACGTGTTCTTTAAACTGATCAGATCTTACTCCATAGTCGTCCGTTTTCGTGATGTCTTGTGCATGCCAAACGGTTCCGGTGTAGATCCCTTTAAGGCCAGGTGCACACTAGCGTTTTCTTCTGCGCACTAGCATGCGTTAAAAAGGACGCACTTTATGACGGAAGAGATTGATAGATGCCAGACGATGCGTTAATTTTGACGCACATTGTAAAACTGAATTTCTTGTCACTCTGTCACAGCTGCAGAGACACATTGGCCTATCCAACGTGCCTGCCGTCGCTAGTGCGCAGGTGCGCTCATTTGACGTTTGCACACGGCGTCAATCCTAACGCAAAAGCCTTGGTGTTTCCATGACAGACGTCTTCAGCGCGCGTTATGCGTTGCACGCGTACTACGTGTGTTCTTCTCTATCCGCATAATTGTATGCTACAACGGACGTCATAAAGAGCATTCATAATGCACGCTATTGCGCAGAAGAAAACGCTAGTGTGCACCCGGCCTAAGTCCTCCAGTATGTTAGAAGGCATGTTGCCACACTATACTCGGGGTGAGTAGAGGTATTTGATCACTAGTGCAATTTTCCCTTGGTGGATCTCCGGAGCGACTCTGACATTACATCAGCAGCAGTGTCTAACCTTAGTATCTCAGAGGTTTCAGAAATCCATCTCCCATGATGCTCAAAAATTACTAACCCCTTAAAGGACCAATGACGTAGCGATTACGTCATAATTGCATTGACCTTAAAGACCCTTGGTCCATAAGGGGTTAAAGATGGCTAAGCATCATGGGATATAGTTCAGAAATATCTGTGGTGCCAAGGTGTGCCATCGCCATCACTGTTGACGGGGATGTACCCGCTGTACAGGAGGCTGAGTAGTCACAGTATTTGGGCAACTGAAGCCTTGTTGGCCTAGGGTAGCATAGCAACAGGCAAAGAGAGGTTAGTGGAGGGGATGTGACCACTATATAAGGCCCTCTCTCAGTGGCGTCGTAACGTGGGGGCGGGGGGTGCGGCCCGCACCAGGTGACACCCGCCCTTAGGGTGACACCGTCACCCTAAGGGCGGGTGTCTCACCCTCCGCCGCGTATTCGCTCCCTGCGAGCGTCCGAAGCATGCAGCTTTGGCGCTCGCCTGGAGGAAACACGTCACCAGCCGATCGCAGGTGGTCACGTGGCTCCCCCAGGCGAGCGCCCAAGCTGCGTACCACCGGACGCTCAGAGGGAGCAAACACGCGGTGGAGGTGAGCTGGGGCATATCCATGAGCTGCTGGGTCATATCCATCTGTTGGGGCATATATCCATCTGTTGGGGCATATATCCATCTGCTGGGGCATATATCCATGAGCTGGGGCATATCCATGAGCTGAGACATATCCATGAGCTGCTGGGGCAAATCCATGAGCTGGGGCAAATCCATGATTGAGCTGGGGCATATCCATGAGCTGGGGCAGTATATCCATGAGCTGGGGCATATCCATGAGCTGGGGCATATCCATGAGCTGCTGGGGCAAATCCATGAGCTGGGGCAAATCCATGATTGAGCTGGGGCATATCCATGAGCTGGGGCAGTATATCCATGAGCTGGGGCAGTATATCCATGAGCTGGGGCATATCCATGTGCTGGGGCAGCATATCCATGAGCTGGGGCAAATCCATGTGCTGGGGCATATCCATGAGCTGGGGCAGTATATCCATGAGCTGGGGCATATCCATGAGCTGGGGCAGTATCCATGTGCTGGGGCAGTATATCCATGAGCTTGGGCATATCCATGAGCTGGGGCAATATCCATGAGCTGGGGCAAATCCATGAGCTGGGGCATATCCATGAGCTGGGGCATATCCATGTGCTGGGGCAGTATATCCATGAGCTGGGGCATATCCATGAGCTGGGATATATCCATGAGCTGGGGCAGTATCCATGTGCTGGGGCAGTATATCCATGAGCTTGGGCATATCCATGAGCTGGGGCAAATCCATGAGCTGCTGGGGCAAATCCATGAGCTGGGGCATATCCATGAGCAGCTGGGGCAAATCCATGAGCAGCTGGGGCAAATCCATGAGCAGCTGGGGCAAATCCATGAGCTGGGGCATATCCATGAGCTGGGGGCATATCCATGAGCTGGGGGCATATCCATGAGCTGGGGGCATATCCATGAGCTGGGGCAGTATCCATGAGCTGGGGAAAATCCATGAGCTGGGGCAAATCCATGTTTGAGCTGGGGCATATCCATGAGCTGGGCATATCCATGAGCTGGGGCAGTATATCCATGAGCTGGGGCAGTATATCCATGAGCTGGGGCATATCCATGAGCTGGGGCAAAATCCATGAGCTGGGGCAAAATCCATGAGCTGGGGCAAAATCCATGAGCTGGGCCATATCCATGAGTTGGGCCATATCCATGAGCTGGGGCAATATCCATGAGCTGCTGGGGCAAATCCATGAGCTGGGGCATATCCATGAGCTGGGGCATATCCATGAGCTGGGTCATATCCATGAGCTGGGGGGCAAATCCATGAGCTGGGGCAAATCCATGTTTGAGCTGGGGCATATCCATGAGCTGGGCCATATCCATGAGCTGGGCCATATCCATGATCTGGGGCAGTATATCCATGAGCTGGGGCAGTATCCATGTGCTGGGGCAGTATATCCATGAGCTGGGGCATATCCATGAGCTGGGGCAGTATATCCATGAGCTGGGGCATATCCATGAGCTGGGCAATATCCATGAGCTGGGGCAATATCTATGAGCTGGGGCATATCCATGAGCTGGTGGAGCATATCCATGAGCTGCTGGGGCAAATCCATGAGCTGGTGGGGCATATCCATGAGCTGCTGGGGCAAATCCATGAGCTGGTGGGGCATATCCATGAGCTGCTGGGGCAAATCCATGAGCTGGGGCATATCCATGAGCTCGGTCATATCCAAGAGCTGGGGCAGTATCCATGTGCTGGGGCAGTATATCCATGAGCTGGGGCATATCCATGAGCTGGGGCAAATCCATGATTGAGCTGGGGCATATCCATGAGCTGGGGCATATCCATGAGCTGGGCCATATCCATGAGCTGGGGCATATCCATGAGCTGGGGCAATATCCATGAGCTGCTGGGGCAAATCCATGAGCTGGGGCATATCCATGAGCTGGGGGCATATCCATGAGCTGGGGGCATATCCATGAGCTGAGGCATATCCATGAGCTGGGGCAGTATATCCATGAGCTGGGGCAGTATATCCATGAGCTGGGGTATATCCATGAGCTGGGGCATATCCATGAGCTGGTTCATATCCATGACCTGGGGCAATATCCATGAGCTGGGCCATATCCATGAGCTGGGGCATATCCATGAGCTGCTGGGGCAAATCCATGAGCTGGGGCATATCCATGAGCTGCTGGGGCAAATCCATGAGCTGGGGGCATATCCATGAGCTGGGGCAGTATCCATGAGCTGGGGCAAATCCATGAGCTGGGGCATATCCATGAGCTGGGGCAGTATCCATGAGCTGGGGCATATCCATGAGCTGGGGTAGTATCATGAGCTGGGGCAAATCCATGAGCTGAGGCAAATCCATGAGCTGGGGCATACCCATGAGCTGCTGGGGTATATCCATGAGCTGCTGGGGCATATCCATGAGCTGGGGCAGTATCCATGAGCTGGGGCATTATCCATGTGCTGGGGCATTTTCCATGAGCTGGGGCATTATCCATGTGCTGGGGCATTTCATGGTGCTGGGGCATTATCCATGTGCTGGGGCATTATCCATGAGCTGGGGCAATTATCCATGAGCTGGGGCAATATCAATGAGGGAGCTGGGGGCCATGAGAGGAGCTGGGGCAAAATCCACAAGAGGAGCTGGGGCATTATCCATGAGAGGAGCTGGGGCATTATCCATGAGAGGAGCTGGGGCATTATCCATGAGAGGAGCTGGGGCAAAATCCATGAGAGGAGCTGGGGCATTATCCATGAGAGCAGCTGGGGCAGTATATCCATGAGAGGAGCTGGGGCAAAATCCATGAGAGGAGCTGGGGCAATATCCATGAGGGCTGCTGGGGCATATCCATGTGAGCTGGGGCATTATCCATGTGTGCTGGGGGCAGTATCCATGTGTGCTTGGGGCAGTATCCATGTGTGTTGGGGGCATATCCATGAGAGCTGCGGCAATATCCATGTGTGAGCTGGTCTGGGGCAATATATCCATGTGTGAGCTGAGGCGCAATATATCCATATGTGAGCTGAGGCACAATATATCCATGTGTGAGCTGGGGCAATATATATCCATGGGTGAGCTGCTGGGGGCAATATATAATTGTGAACTGGGGCAATATATCCATATGTGAGCTGGGGGCAATATATATCCATGGATGAGCTGCTGGGGCAATATATATCCATGTGTGCTTTCACTGCCTTCGAACAGGCATCGTACTTGCTGGCAGTTGGCAAAAAGTTGTGTGAGCATATGAGAGTGCTCCGCAGCAATAAATCTCACAGTAATGTGCGCTGTGTGTATGAGCATTCAGTGTTATTTGGGAGTACTGATTTAAGAGTAAGAGAGTTAAAAAAAAATCCGTAAAACTCGGGGGGGGGGGTGACACCATCAGTTACCGCACCGGGTGACACCAACCCTAGTGACGCCACTGCCCTCTCTAAATCCATCAGACCAATGTGCTCAGTTGTTCTGCTCTGTGGCCAGTGAGGTTCTAGGTCAGTGATGGCGAGCCTATGTGCCATAGGCTTGCCTCACTGCTGCGTCCTTCCAGCGCGCCGGCAAATGATGTTCCCTGGCCGTTTGTTGAAGTCCACCAGCCGCGATCTCGCGAGATCGCGGTTGGTGGACTTCAACGAGCTGCCGGGGAACATCATTTGCCAGCGTGTGCTGGGGAGGAAGAAGCATGCTGTGAGGCACCGAGAGGACCAAGTGAGCTGGGGCAGCATACATCCATGTGTGAGTTGGGACAGTATACATCCATGTGTGAGTTGGGACAGTATACATCCATGTGTGAGTTGGGGCAATATACATCCATATGTGAGTTGGGGCAATATACATCCATGTGTGAGTTGGGGCAATATCCATCCATGTGTGAGCTGGGGCAGTATACATCCATGTGTGAGTTGGGGCAATATCCATCAATGTGTGAGCTGGGGCAGTATACATCCATGTGTGAGTTGGGGCGATATACATCCATGTGTGAGCTGGGGCAGTATTCATCCATGTGTGAGCTGGGGCAGTATACATCCATGTGTGAGCTGAGGCAGTATACATCCATGTGTGAGTTGGGGCAATATACATCCATGTGTGAGCTTCGGGCAAATACATCCATGTGTGAGCTGGGCCAATATCCATCCATGTGTGAGCTGGGGCAGTATACATCCATGTGTGAGCTTGGGGCAGTATATATCCATGTGTGAGCTGGGTCAATATCCATCCATGTGTGAGCTGGGGCAGTATACATCCATGTGTGAGTTGGGGCAGTATACATCCATGTGTGAGTTAGGGCAATATCCATCCATGTGTGAGTTGGGGCAATATCCATCCATGTGTGAGCTTGGGCAAATACATCCATGTGTGAGCTTGGGCAAATACATCCATGTGTGAGCTGGGCCAATATCCATCCATGTGTGTGCTGGGGCAGTATACATCCATGTGTGAGCTGGGGCAGTATATATCCATGTGTGAGCTGGGTCAATATCCATCCATGTGTGAGCTGGGGCAGTATACATCCATGTGTGAGTTGGGGCAGTATACATCCATGTGTGAGTTAGGGCAATATCCATCCATGTGTGAGTTGGGGCAATATCCATCCATGTGTGAGCTTGGGCAAATACATCCATGTGTGAGCTTGGGGCAAATCTATATCCATGTGTGAGCTTGGGGCAGTTATATCCATGTGTGAACTAGGGGCAATATATAAATGTGAGTTGGGGCCAATTATATCCATGTGTGAGCTTGGGGCCAATATATTCATCTTCTTTATACTGTATTTTTCTTTTAAGACTTAAGCACATAATTAGTTCAGACTGTCGTATGAAGTGTTTTTTCTAAAATAAATCCGTATTCTGGTCTATTTGTGGGGTTGGCACTTTGAGACACATAAGTTGGTTCAGCGATCCAGTTTGGGCACTCGGGCTCAAAAAGGTTCGCCATCCCTGTTCTAGGTGGTCACTGCTATAACATTTTTTTAGGGACCTGCAAACCTTCGATATTCGATTTGAATTCAAATCGCTGGAAGTATTTAATTTTGATTCGGAAGTGAGCAGATTGTATCAAAAACTTTTCAAATCGGTCACTTTCTTAACCAGAAGCTCCGGTATCGGACTCTGAAAGTCCGATTCCGGAGCTCGTCTGGCCGTAATCCGTGTCCCCAGTGATGCAGCGTATCTCTCAGACGCACAGCATGCGGCTGGGAATGGCTCACTGCTAGGCGTCGCCCCCTCAAGCAAGACTGACATGTGAGATGTCACATGATGCACAGAGGAGACCGACGACGGGCGTGGCCGAAGCTGCGAAGAGGTGTTCGGCCAGGATAGAGGAGCGAGCAGCAGGCAGGCCTGAGCCAAGCTGGTGATGGTGAATATAACTATCCTGTCACTGGTGAAGGTGATGGAATGGATCATTCATCATCACCAGAAGAAGATAAGATTGCCACCGTCCTGCTGTGTGGGGGTAGAATGAGAGCAACCGGGGTGGGGGGCTTAGAACTGCCCATATTAATTATATGGGGGTCTGCGCTGTGTGGGGACATAATAAATTATAAGTAACGTCAGATGAACCGGCATACACAAACCTATCCAGGTGACATCCTACAGGAAAGCGGCACTCAATGATTTGATTTGAATTCAAACCTTAACAGCCAATTCGATTCGTGATTCGACCGAAAATTTGTGAATCTCAGGGCCCTACATTTTCTGGATTTGACCTTTGCGGTCTTGCTTAAAACTCCTTGATGCCCAGGCAGAGCCCTGAGTTTGTTTGACTATACTTTAGCATTTTGGTCAATGGACTTCTATGACTTTGACTTGCACCTCATGTTTGGTGCCTTCCTACACAACCCATTATGTTGACTCAGGTCTTACATGTTATTTTAAGATATTACCTGCTGGTATGCCCAGTTCAGAAGCCGATATCTGTAAGACCTTCTCATAGGATATGACAGACTGTAGAGGGCATGCATCGCGCCATAGAAAAAGCTCAGGAGGCCAAACTGCTTTCGGGTAAGCATCCACGAGTCAAGCCAACGGGGAAACCTTTGATATTTTGTTCCTTTATAAAGTTGGAGTACCGAGGCGAATAAGCCCGGCAAATAAACCAAAGTCAACAGAGTGATGGAAACCACTGGCAAAACTTTGTTTACCACCAAAATCGGAATTCTGTAGAAGTCATTTCTGCTGCGCATGAGGTAAGGATGAAGCACTTCTCTTATAAACGTATACATAAAGACGCTCAGTGATAACGTAGCTGCTACTTTGACAGGTAGATGCCATTTTGGGAACAGAGCCGGCTTCCTTTTGTAGTCGCAAGAATTCCATTCAAACACGTCAAAATATGCCGCTCTATTAAAACGACTGGGTCCTTTGTCCACACAGTCAGGTTGAATATCCAGGTTCTGCAAAACCAAAAGCAGGTAAACACCAAGAAATAATCTGTATATGAAACCATGCAGTATGCCCAGACATAAATGACAGGAATTACAATTTACTTATTCTCCAGCAAGTTTATGTTGTGTTTTGTCTCTACTTGCCTTCTATAAATATTTTATTTTTGTGACTTTGTGTCCAATAGTGTAATACAACGTCTGGCCAAAAAAAGTCACACACTGTAATATTTGGTTGGTGGTGCACCTTTTGCTGTGATCTCGTCACGCATTCCCCGTGGCATTGTTTCGATAAGCTCATGCAATGTCACAGCATTTATTTCCATCCAGAGTTTCATTAATTTGTGGCCAAGATCTTGTATTGATGAAGGGAGAGTCTGAGCACTGCATAAAGCACATTATCCCAAAGATTCTCAATGGGGTTAAGGTCTGGACTGTGCGGTGGCCAATCCATGTGTGAAAATCATGTCTCATGCTCCCTGAACCACTCTTGCATAATTTGAGCCCGATGAATCCTGGCATTGCCATCAGGGGAGAAAAAAAATCTGCTCGTTCAATAAATTCAGGGAGTCAGGTGACCTCATTTTTTTCCAGCTGAATCATATTAATCACTGCAGTCATTATCCAATCCAGGTGGTGACTTATTTTGCATGCAGCGTATGATTCGGAAACGTTAGGGGGCAATTCAAAGCATATCAGCCCATTATGCCTGACTTTGGTGTTTCCCTATAGGCGCGGGCACAAGAGCGCACTTTTCACGTCCGTCTGACCGCACTGTTTGCTGTCCATTGTAGCTTTTCGAAGGAGTAGAGAACAACACACAAAGCACGTGTGCACTTTCCCACGCCTGGCAACGCATGTTGCAAGTGCAACAGATGCTAAAACGGCATTGACGTGAAAAAGCTACAATGGACGTAGAGAAACCCCTGCATACAGCTTTTTTTTTCTTTTTCTCAATGTCAGTCATAACTAACCGAAACAATGTAACCACAATCTCATCCATTATAAAGTGTATCCGTTTCAACGGACGCACTGTACGCAATCAGTGCGCTCGAGTGACCGCAGCCTTAGCTGAAAATATGGTGCATTCACTATTTATCGAATCGGCGCCATACGGTGGCCAAGCAGTTATCAGACGTTGGCGAAAAGCACTGAAATTGCCTGGACAAATTCCACTGAAGAAAAAAAAAGGATTCTCCCATTCGTTAAACCAATACAAAATTTAGTAAAAATGTGTCTAATAGAAAAAGGCTTTAAAAAAATCTATACAAAAATAAATGGGTTTTTGTAAAAAATAAATGGTTATAAAACAACAAATTACATTTATTACATTGAAACCTGTTCGATTCACCCGATTTAACGAAACACCAAAAATCAGGGCATTTCACTGAGATTTTGGTGCAATTTGGTGCACTAGCGATGCTGGGTGGGGGCGGGGGGTGCGGCCCGCACTGGGTGATGCCCGCCCTTAGGGTGACACCAAAGACTTTGATTTTTGAACCGGCCGCCGCGGGTCAGTGGGGACCCGGTTTTGTAAGGGACGTTAACTTCCGACCACGGCGGCGCACTAACAAACCGCCTCATCGGCGGCGTTCCAGCGTGCCTTCCTGGGTCCCACGTGCACCCTGCATTGACGCCGCCCACTCACATGAAGCACGCGCATCACATGGGGGGCGGTGTCAATGCAGGGTGCACGTGGGGCCCAGGAAGGTAAACTGGAACGCCACCGATGAGGTCGGTTTGTTCGTGCGCCGCCGTGGTCGGACGTTAACGTCCCTTACAAAACCGGGCTCCTGAGCTGCCTGCTGGGGTCAGTATACATCCATGTGTGAGCTGGGCACTATACATCCATGTGTGAGCTGGGCACTACACATCCATGTGTGAGCTGGGCACTATACACCCATGTGTGAGCTGGGCACTATACACCCATGTGTGAGCTGGGCACTATACACCCATGTGTGAGCTGGGCACTATACATTCATGTGTGAGCTGGGGCACTCTACATCCGTGTGTGAGCTGGGCAATATACATCCATGTGAGAGCTGGGCAATATACATCCATGTGTGAGCTGGGCATTATACATCCATGTGTGAGCTGGGGGCAATATATATCCATATGTGAGCTGGGGCACTATACAACCATATGTGAGCTGGGGCACTATATATATATCCATATGTGATCTGGGGCACTATACATCCATATGTGAGCTGGGGCACTATATATTTATGGGTGAGCTGGGGCAATATATCCATATGTGAGCTGGGGCAATATATATCCATGGGTGAGCTGCTGGGGGCAATATATAATTGTGAGCTGGGGCAATATATTCATATGTGAGCTGGGGGTAATATATTCAGAGCTGCTGGGGGCAATATATATCCATGTGTGCCTTCAAACAGGCACTGTACTTGCTGGCAGCTCGCCAAAATTTGTGTGTGAGCATATGAGAGAACTCCACAGCAATAAACCTCACAGTAATGTGAGCTGTGCATGAGCGTTCAGTGTGATATGGGAGTACTGATTTATGAGTAAGAGTAGTTTAAAAAAATTCGTAAAACTCGGGGGGGGGGGGTGACACCATAAATTACCGCACTGGGTGACACCAACCCTAGTGACGCCACTGATTTGGTGTTCTGTGACTAGATGAAACATTAGTTCGTAATGGGAGAATTTCGGTGCTGTCGAATTGCAGCTAAATGCACCGTATTTCGCCTGTATTTTGCAAATTGACAGCTTTGTGAATAAAATTGCCCTAATACTGCACGTTCAGTGAAATACGTCGTTGTGCGCAATTTCCGGTGGTTAGTGAATGACCTCCTTAAAATTTTCTCAGTCCACAAGACAACTAGACAAGACCATTTTAAATTAGTTTTTTTTAAAACCTTGAAACGAAAATAACATAGGGAACGGGACCATGCCACCGAATTTGTGATGGATGAGTAGTATGTAGTTATTGATCACTCAGGGTTATTCAGAGAGAGGTGAAACTCAGGAGAGTGACTGGAGAAGTGAAAATTCTAGGTTAAAATAGCCAAACCAGAAAAATTCTCCCATTTATCTCACTTTCCGAATTGGCTATTTTGACTATTGACTATTGGCTATTTTTCAGTTCTCCAGTCATTCTCCTGCTTTTCACCGCTCTCTGAATAACCTGACTGTGTTCGCACCCCACTCTTCTTAGATTGTAAGCTCACTTGAACAGTCCTCTTTTCCTTCGTTCTCTGTGTGTCAAGTTTTCTTTTGTTTTTGTTTTTTTCTGTCCCGCCCATTGTACAGCCCCGCAGAATATGTTGGCACATTATAGATAAATATGTTGACACAAAAAAAAATATTTTATGGTAAAACATTTTAAAATGATAAAAAAGTAGGTTAAGGAAGCCATGTACCTATATATACGTATAATAGTATTGGAGGATTGAGATAAAAAATATATAGTGCTCATTCTTTTCAATTCTACTGTATACTTCAAGAAAAAAAACAAATCTGCTGGATGACAAGTTCACCTTTAATCTGTGGAATATTGCAGGGGGATTGCACGCCTGAGATCCCGCAAGCCTAGGAGATCGCATGGTCAGTGTTATTTATTGCCACCAGCATGTCTGATGGAGCAAAGCCTGGAAATGCTGAATCCGCTGTCTGGTACCTCGTCGTTATTGTCAATGACACAACAGTAAGAAGCAGGTGGAAAAATAAAAAAGACCCCTGAAATAACTTGAAATACAATATATAGGTGGAATGGAATTTTCACAGGATTCCAGCTATGACGACCTTGGAAGGTGCACTTCAAGGTCAAACTCCTGCTACCCACCTCTTTAACATGAGAATCACTCTTTCCGTTCTGGGAGAGGAAGTTTTCCTCTAATCATGCAATCCATCCTCCTTCGTTCGTGTCCTAATCGGCTTTAATGGTGTATGAGCTGGCAGCGTGGCACCCGTATACACAATACACTTGGCAGCTGTCCTGGAAACAGAGACTCACTATCTCCTAATTGAGGAAATGCCATATAATTATGAACCTACCTGTGACCCATTCATTTACAGGCTGCTCAGTCCTGTTCTAACATTAACCATAAGTTCTAACATACGCGCTCGCAGAGGACAGGTGGTGGTGGGCTTAATTGGCCTTACTTTTATACCCATTAGGTCCTGATGTTCACTTTTTGGGTTTTATGTCTTCGGGTTTAGGATTAAAAACCATGAAAATAGACTTTTTGTGATTACAGTTTGTACACTAAGGCCCCTATTACATTCTTCACGCAATTTCGTTCGCGCAACGCAAATTGTTTTGCACGCATCGTCCAGCGTTATCGCGCGAAAATTAACTGGTTATTCCGATCTGAAAGCATTTTCTCATCCGTCAAAAATTAACGTTCGTAAAAACGACGCGCAAACGGAAAGTCTTGGGCTGGTCATCCACTGGGTCTGCAGTCAGACGACCAATGAAGTTGGACGAAGTTGTCTGTAGTAATCCCGCAAAAAAAGGAAATTCAGCCCTCGTCCACTGCCTTCAACGACTTCAGACTAGCGACCTTTCCCATTTGATTGGGATTTGTCAGACGACCTGGTGCAGCATACATGAAAAAATGCCCTGATTTTTTTGGTGGTTCAGCGCGACAGTTGAAGCAGACGAAGCCCGTAGGAGTCAATGTAAAATAATATTTTCGTTTTGTTATATATTTTTTAATTAAACCATTTATTCTTTTCATTCTCAGCAAAAAATATTTTTATTTATTTTTCCGAAAATCTTTTTGATGAAATTTGATTCCCAATTTTTTTTTAAAAAAAGCCTTTTTTCAAATTCTGTTATAGACCTTTTTTTATTGGTTTAAACACCTATTAGAAGACTAGCAGAGTTCTGTGGGTTTTTTTTTTTTCCTGCGGTCCAGCGGTCAACCTGGGTCTTCCATAGTCGCTTCCAGTGGACGACCCAGGTCTACGATAAAGTTATCAGTAGTCTAACGACCAAGTTGGACGTCCGACTACGGACCCAGGGAATGGGCACCCTTCGGAAGTCCGCATAAAAAACATTATCCAAGTGGGATGTGTTCTATCTCTCCTGTTATCACACAGGCTTGCGAGTCACCTCTCCAGACACCGGTGACCCTATAATCTGTGGCTCACTATGATGACTTGCTCCAACAACCAGTTTCCCGGAAGCAGGTTAGGGCTGTCTGTCCCTTGATATTCCTGAATAGCAGGTGGAAATAGTGCGTTTACTTTGATACCGATCATCAAATTTAACCAAATATTCTTTTCAGTCACAATAGTAGTTTTTCCAATTCAGTATATACACAATATAGACATTGCCACGAGGCACAGAATATTCACTGTTACTCTACCGATATACATATATTAGCACAATACCTTAGTATTATTGCTGTCATTACTTCTCCGTTCTTCCTGAGGCCACAAATCCTCAATGTCTGCCGCAGGTGTTTGCTGTAGATGAGAATGGGAGTTTTATTCTGTCATAAATTAGACCCCCCGCATTGCGCTATATGTGCTGACACAGAGCAAGAATTGTGGCGTTGGACATGTGCAGTAGGTGACACAGGTGTGTCGAGGCACACTCTGCTAATGCCTGGTTGTCCTTAGTGTCCCCATTTAGGCTAAGGTCAGACGAAAGCAGTTTTAACGTGCGTTTAGACGCACAAAATCACGGCCGTGCTAGCAGCAAATGACGTCCAATGCCGGGGAACACACGAAGTACGGCCGCACGAAAGTTCGTCCGCGCAACGCAAGTGGCAAACGAACGCATTTTTTCTAGAACGTCAAACCTCTAGTACGGACGTACAGAGTGCGCTGCGTCCGCTAGAGGCGTGTTTGCGTGATTGGGAGACGTCAGACGCTGCACACGTCCGGCCAACATAACGTCCAGACACAAAAAGTGTTTTATTGATGATCCGTACAAAATCACGGACGAAAAGGCGCATCGTATGACCGCTATCGCGTATTCCGTGAAAAAATGCGTCCATTCGTTCGAACGCACTTTTTCACAGACAACGCGAAAAATGCGTTAGTCTGACCCTAGCCTTAGGGATGTACTTACCCTATTTTTGATGCTCATTACAGGATGAACATAAAAGTGATGATAGAATAAATGGTGATATTACACGTGAATAAACACCTACATTCACATACTCCGGTCTACCAGGCTGCTGTGTGAGCCTTAAATAAATAGGATTTCTCAGGGTAATTTCTGAATTTTTTTGCATGACATGAAAGATCACTCGTGTGTGCTTTACCTCAGGCTTCACAAATCTGGAGCCGTCTCTGAGTTACCAGATATTGGCCATATTAAAGCTGGGTCTTATTCCTACAATATGATATTAGAACATGGCTCAAATAGTTAGAGAAAATAAATTTGCATCAAACTGGATTAAACCACCGATTAATTAGTAATTACAGAGACAATGGGCCCTATTCCCTTCCCAACGCTAATATGGGACGCTGACCTGCACCTGCAGGTTTCCCTGTAGAGTACCCATTGTAGCGTTAGATTACGGGGCAGGTGTAGCCTCAGCACCTCGCCCCGGAACCATGTACTACACAAATTGATACAGTAGTGCTTTCGCGCCACCTTGAGTATCACCTCCAGGAGTCCATTGGACTCCATGTAGGGTTGCAATTCTGAGCCACGAGTTCCCACGAGATTGCGCAGTGATCGCGGAAGGAGACTGGGAACCATTTGTTCCCAGTCTCACTCTGCACCCGGTGGCAGAAAGTGTCGGATCGGACCACCGTTTTCTCTGTGGGATGAGAGGGGAGTATCTGATTTATTGGGGGGGGGGTTAGGGGGTGCTAAATGATTTTGCAAAAGCATGATCATTTTGCACCAACTTTTAGGAGTACCTAAAATTATGGTTTAGCATCCCTGCGGTAATTAGCACTACTTAAAATGAGGAAAAAACTCTTATATAAAATTTGTCTATATAGAAAGGTTTTGCAGCTTCCCAGTATATCAGTCAAAAGGGAACCAAGAACCTCCTGCTAAAATAGTGAGGGAACTGCGTTCCCGCAGGACTTGACCCCTGGTTAGCACTATGTAATACCTCATTTATTTAAACGCTAATTAGTGATTTCGCTCTCTGTATATTAAGTATAGGATACATTTTTATGTACAGTACATTAAGCTCACGCAAGTAAAATAAATAAAAAAAATAAAATAATAATAAATGGATTTTTCACGGGTTTAGCAACAGGAAGGTAATATGGGTCAGATTCGTTAAAGTCTCTTATCCTGGCGTTAACACTTAGGCTAGGGTCAGACGAGCATGATTTCTACGTACTGTACGTCCGTGCACACGGACGTACGTCAGTACGGAAGACGCAGTAGTGGCCACACAGTCCGTTTATTCACTAACGTATATTTTGACGGATGTAGGAGGGAAAATAAATTAAAAAGCAAAACCATTTTGTCCGTGAAAAATGCTGGACGTATAAATGCAGTCCGTCTGACCACGTTCCATCACTCACACACAAAGCTATGCAGACGTTGCGGACGCAGCGCACTTTGTGCGACCGTTCTAGGGGTTGTACTTTCTTGCCTGCCTTGCGTCCGTTTGCCGCGGACGCACAACGGCCGCAGTTCAGTGCGGACGTACTTCATGTGTCAGGCTCCAATGGACTTTCTTTCATGATATCACGGACGTACTTTTAGGCGCAATCACGGACGTGAACACTACGCTCGTCTGACCCCAGCCTTACTCATCCGAACGCTATCATTATTGTACTACTCCCTGGTGAACGCTGACAGGGTTATTCAGAGAGCGGTGAAAACTTGCAGGCGAATGACTGGAGAATGGAAAATTCTAGGTCAAAATAGCCGATTTGGAAAGTGAGATGAAAGGGAGAATTTTTCTGATTTGGCTATTTTGACCTAGAATTTTCCATTCTCCAGTCATTCTCCTGCTTTTCGCCGCTCTCTGAATAACCCTGTTAGTATTTTAAGCCTCCCGTCAGGAATATCAACTCAAAATATCAAACCCAGATGTTTCTGAACTACAAGTCCCATGTTTCTCTGACCATCTATCGCATTTAATGAATTCTGAGAATTGCAGGCAATCAACATCTGCTCTACGTTTAATTCCAAATACAAGTCTCGTAACACCAAAGGGTCAATGTACAGCTTTTTAAAAAAATCAAAAAAAACAAACAATTGGCTTCTAGAAATAAAAAAATATAACCAAGAAATCTGAAAGCAAATCAACACTAAATTAACAGACACTTCTTATATTATTTATGGGTGCAGGTTTATATTATTCATTCAACAATTAAAACTAAATATGCTGGAGTGCAAGTAGACATCTCCTGACAGACTGCATTTAAGTTTCCACTTTGATAGGTCTATAAAGATTTGACTTACCTGCACGTTTATCCTGATGTCATCCATCTGTTACTTCTATCAAACCAAGAAGTGGAACATTCTATTGAAAGAACACAGCGGAGTTAGTACATGTGGCATTGATTTAACGTTGCAACACATTCATTTTGCATCTCAAGTTGTGTTTGTGTTTCTTTTTCCTGTTTCCACACAAATATCCACCAAGCAGGCAAAAAAGCCAGCTCATTCTGTGGTCAGTAGCAAACAGTGAATCACCAACGGGAAAGTTAGCCGGCCAAATAACAAGTCACGGTGTTATGAATGGAAGCCATTATGCCTTGTTATTAAAAACTTTGCTGGGAAAATAAATAAACAGAATTGGATTTTTTTTAAACTAGACTCAGTCCTTTAACCACTTAAAGACTCATAACAGATTCATTGTGCCGTAACAGTTTTGGGCCCTATTCTAAGGCTAGGGTCAGACTAACGCATTTTTCGCGTTGTCCGTGAAAAAGTGCGTTCGAACGAATGGACGTATTTTTTCACGGAATACGCGATAGCGGTCATATGATGCGCATTTTCGTCCGTGATTTTGTACGGATCATCAATAAAACCCTTTTTGCGTCTGGACGTTATGTTGGCCGGACGTGTGCAGCGTCTGACGTCTCCCAATCATGCAAACACGCCGCTATGCGGACGCAGCGCACTCTGTACGTCAGTACTAGCGGTTTGACGTTCTCGAAAAAATGCGTTCGTTTGCCACTTGCGTTGCGCGGCCGCACTTTTGTGCGGCCGTTCTTCATATGCAGCCCCGCATTGGACGTCATTTGCTGCTAGCACGGCCGTGATTTAGTGCGGTTAAACGCATGTTAAAACTGCTTTCGTCTGACCTTAGCCTAAGCTGTGTGGTAGCGATTGGATAGTGTGATTTTATGATAATTACCGCTTGGCCTCACGCTACCATAACCGCTTGACATGTTCTGCCACAATCCAAAGTGGTAAACGGGTTACCGCATTGGTACTCTTCTTCTGGCCACTATATCCTTTCTACTGATTGTTTAAATGGACCCTAGCACTAAAAAATAGCCAACGATTACACGGAATACCAGCAAGGTAAAATGTAACTATCACTGTGAACCTGGTGTACACAATCAGATCTATTCAAAGAAAGGTGAACCTCAGGAGAATTGGCAGGAGAAGAGCACAATCTAGACCAAATAGTCGATTTGGAAAGTGAGATAAATAGAAGAATTTTTCTGGTTTGTCTATTTTGACCTAGAATTTTCACTTCTCCAGTCATTCTCCTGAGGTTCACCTTTCTTTCAATAGACCTGCATGCTTCTGGTAGATATTTACTTCCGCTGTCAGAGTCATGCACTCTTTTCTTGCGCCCTTATATATTTTACCTCATGCAATACACTGTTCTTTACATTGGGATAATTTGATGTCTACTTATGGTAGCGTCTGTTGCGTTTTTACTGGTTTGGGCATCACTAACATTGTATCTGTCTCTTATGTATCTCTTGTATTGGTAATTTCTTACATAATAAAAACTTTTCATTAAAAAAATACAGGAAAGTATTCTCTGTCCCCTTCATCTATTGGCTGTGGAGGAAACATCTCAGCACCTTTCCAAGTGATGTGTAAGAGAAGCATCCAGAAAAAAAAAAAAAATATATATATATATAGAATCATTTCCAAAAAAGTTACAATTTCCAAGAGGTACATAACCTGGGGTGTCTAGTTTCTAAAAAAAAATAAAAAATGAATATATAATTTTTTTTTTAGAAAAGAGTTTAAAATATTAAAGGACCACTACCACCAAAATATAAAATGTGCTTATTTTGATTATTTTATGTTTCTGATGTCTCACATGTGCTTTGTTTTTCTCTTGTATGTTTAGTTAAGAAAATAGTTTACAATATATGTGTCACTAGGTGCATTCATTCAGGGTTATCCAAAGAGATTCGAAAAGTCACCGCACGTTCGGTGACTTTTCGTTCTCTTCAATTCGGTTCCTTTTGCCGATTGCATTTCGGTGACCCTGCGGTGTATTCAGCAAGCACCACAGGGCCCCCGAATTGCAGGGAAAGCTGCCGTAAACCCACCGAAAACTAACCGCAAAACCCACCGAATGCATGTCGAAAACAAGAAAAAACATCTGGATTAACCTTCGAAAAACCCGAGCAGGAGCCGATCACACGCAGCGAAGCAGCCGAACAGGAGCCGAATCACACAGAGCCGAAGCAGCTGAGACGCAGAGGAGGCAGTGAATAAATTAGCAAAACCGTTTGTATGAATCTGTGAAAATGAAACGCTGTTTGCAAAGAAACTACTGAGCGAAAATGTCTGAAATTTACACAGGAGGTCCAGGGAATGATAATAAAGAGGGCTGTTACAGAAAAAATACGTAAATTTAAAAAAACAAATCGGACTTTTAAAGAAAAAAAAAAATTCAGAAAAATGCTTAAAGAGACTTTTTGCTGCAGAATTTTACAATGAATGGTTTATTAGATATTGAATTAAATCGAGAATATTTTTAACATTGAAGTCTATGGGATTCTCCTGAATAAATTTGCCGAATTAAACCACCGAATGGCAGGGCATTAGGGGAACCTTTCACTGCTGGTTTGTGTTCTCTGAATAGCCGAAGCAGTGCTTTTTTATGGGGATTTCACTGCCCTCGAACAGGCACCGAACAGGCACCGTATGTGCAGCCAATTCGCCAGGATTTGGCGAATTGCCTGCTCTCTGGATAGCCGAATGGCCAGGAAAGGCAACCGAACGCTGATTTACAGTGTTCGGTTACCTTTCTCAAGCAATTCGGATCTCTTTGGATAACCCTGATTGTGTGATCCTCTGTATTGTTAACTGCCCCCCACACCAGTATCCTTACAGCACTTGCTCCTCACAGAGTGGCAATGGCCATAGAATGGATTCTGTGGGTCAGATCTCAAAGAATCAGACTTATAAGGATCCCATGTGTGTGTGACAAGTATGCAAGTAACCCACCAAAGGGGTAGATTTAAGTGTTGGAAACCCATCATCAGATCTCATTCAGCTGCCACCTCTTATCTTGGATATCCTAGACAACACAACATATCCTCTGCAGTCTTTAAGCATTCGCTCCTCCACCCCATTGTCTATTTACTACTGTTTTATCCTATACCACATCTGTGAAGTGAATGCAGAAGTACTTTAGTTGCAGCTTATGTTAGTGGTAGTGTTCCTGTAAAGTTGGATGAAATTTGTTTTTTTTTTGTCATGGTTATGGTGCTGCATCCTCTCCTGTGCCCTTGCCCTCGGGGCTTTGTAGGAAGTTATGATTATGCGCGAGCAGAATAATACTGTTATAACATTCTAAGATTTAAACGTTACCATCAGAACATAAAGTCTTATTTTTAAAAGAAAGATAATGGGAGAATACCATGGAACCTTAAGGGTTAATATGTATTCCTGCTTTTGTCAATGTTTGCGATATATATATATATATATAATGTGGGTGGTGGTGTTTTCTGTGTGATTACTATGTGCTGCAGGGAGTGGTATTGATCAAATGGATTACGCACAAGTCTTATCGGTTGTTTACACTGTACATTATGCAGATACCAAATAAGGTGCATTGTGGGTAAGTGTTTGCTGAGCATGTAGGAATCCACAGAACTCCATCTACAGTCATGGAACTATTTGTTCTCTGTGATAGTCCAATGTGATGAGGTGGGAACGGACCACGCAATTCTCTCCATGGGAAGAGAGGGGAGTAGGCAAGTTTAAAGCATTGCTCATTATTCACATGCTCCCAGTGCATCTGCACTTCCTATACAAAGTATAGCTTGACTGGGATAAGAGGATGAGTCTTTTACAGGGTCGCCATTAGGAAGAGGAGGAGAAAATACAATGTTTTCGGGGCCTGGGCCCTGTGACCAAGATCGTAATCAGTGGCCAATGTCCCTGCTAAACCTGGTGGCACTCTGCTGCCTCCAGACCCCCCTGAAACAGCTGGGCGCATGGAGTTATAAATCCCTGGTAGTCAACTGTTGTTATGTATTGATTATACTTCCTGTTTCCTGTTCTGACCTCTGACCTGGAGGCAGTTCTATAATCCAACATTATTCCTCACACAAGCAGCTTGCAGTGTTTTCATTACTACACATGAAACATGCAGGGTTATTCAAAGAGAATCGAACAGTCACTGCACGTTCTGTCACTTTTCGTTCTCTTCAATTCGGTGCGATTTTGGCGATCCCATTTCGGAGACCCTTCGGTGTATTCAGCAAGCACCCCAGGGCCATCGTAATGCAGAGAAAAGTCGCCACAAACCCACCGAAAACTCATCGCAAAACCCGGCGAAGGCACACCGAAACCCGCAAAAACATCTGGATTAACCCCGCCGAAGACGCCGGAGAAACCCAATCACAGCGCAGAGCAGCCTCTTGGCTGGGGCACAACAGCTTTGGGAAACTACAAAGGTTTGTGAACTGTGGACCAAGACTGTTCCTTGTGCATTTTTTTTTTCAATTTGAGAGTTCAGAGGCTTCCTGGCATTATGGCTGCAATGAATTGCAAACCTCCCCCAGAGGGGATGAGAATGAGTGGAGATTGGAGCAGCAATTGGGAATCTTTCAGGGCTGAATTTGAAGATTATGCCCTGGCTACAGGCTTGAATGAGAAATCTGCAGCAGTGCAGGCAGCAACTGTGAGGAGAGTGATGGGCAGTGAATGCAGGCATGTGTATAAACACAATGTGAACCTCACAGCAGAGCAGCAAGAAAATGTTACAGCAATTCTGCAATCACTGGAAGCTTATTTCAAACCTGCTAAAAAAATCATTTACGAAAGGTATGTGTTTGGGTGCTGCAAACCAGAAGAGAATCTTTTGATAACTTTGTTACACGCCTGAGAGAAAAGGCAGCAACTTGTGAATATGGTGCTCTCAAAGATGAATTAATAAGAGACAAAATAGTTTTGGGCATAGCTAGAGAGAGTGCACGCAGGCGCCTCCTAAGAGATCATGATTTAACTCTAAACACAGCCATTGAAACATGTCATACAGCAGAGCTCACTGACAGACGTCTGAAAGTCATGGAACAGGACAGACATCGGACCGACAGCATAAACATTGCAATGCAGCATCATGACATTAGCAAACCGCAGCAACCGAGCCTGATTAGCGCAAATACTGCCAACCTTACAGTTCAAATACTGTGGGACTGTCCATCAAAGAATTAAAGAGCGGTGTCCAGCTTATGGGAAGTCTTGTAGGTCTTGTGGAAGAACAAACTATTTTGCTAACGTTTGTTTGTTAAGTAGACGACAGCCGTCAATAGGAAAATTACACAAAGTGGAGAACACGTCTGCATATGAGGAAGAGACAGACAATGCTGAAGTTATATACAGCAGTGAATTGATTGGCGCTGTGCAATCCAGAGGAAAGAAATGGTTTGTCACTTTACATTTCAATAGTAGGCCCCAATCCTTACAGCTCGATTCAGTAGCTATGTGTGATGTAATGTGTTTAAAAGACAAAATGATGTTAGCACCAGAAGTACATCTACTGCTGAGTGACACCAAACTAAAGCTATACTTCGGTGAGCTTGTGAAATCTCTAGGACTCTTCAGGACAGAATGTTTCTTACGTGGACAGACACGAGCTAGAGATTGAAATTGTGGAGGCCCGCCAAAAGCCACTGTTATCCGGCTCAACCTGTGAGCGTCTAGGGCCGATATATTTCTCCGTCCCTGCAGAGCTCAACATGATGGACAATCAATCCAAAGGGTCCTTGACAAAACAATGGCTGTTACAAGAATTTAGTGATGTGTTTACTGGGCCAGTAGAATCTGGACGTTCATTTCGACCTTGACTTGAGTGTCCCTCCAGTCCAATGTGCACCACGCAATGTGCCAGTGGCGTTAAAAGAGGCAGTTAAGGTGCAGCTTGACCAGTATGAGGCCGATGGACACTTAGCACCAGTAACTGATTCGACTGACTGGATAAGTAACATGGTGATTGTAAAGAAGCCTGATAAGCTAAGAATATGCATAGATCCCAAATTCCTGAATCTCTCACTACATCATGCCAACGCTTGAGGATGTTTTGTACAAGCTGCCTAAAGCGCGTCTGTTCACGCTTGTTGATGCACGGGATGCATTTTTACAATGTAAACTGGATACTGCAAGTAGTTACATGACAACCTTCTGGACTCCTTGGGGCAGGAAAAGATGGCTCAAATTGCCTTTTAGGCTAGGGTCAGACTAACGCATTTTTCGCGTTGTCTGTGAAAAAGTGCGTTCGAACGAATGGACGCATTTTTTCATGGAATACGCGATAGCGGTCATACGATGCGCCTTTTCGTCCGTGATTTTGTACAGATCATCAATAAAACACTTTTTGTGTCTGGACGTTATGTTGGCCGGACATTAGCAGCGTCTGACGTCTCCCAATCATGCACACATGCCGCTATGCGGACGCAACGCACTCTGTACGTCCGTACTAGCGGTTTGACGTTCTAGAAAAAATGCGTTCGTTTGCCACTTGCGTTGCGTGGACGAACTTTCGTGCGGCCGTACTTCGTGTGTTCCCCGGCATTGGACGTCATTTGCTGCTAGCACGGCCGTGATTTCGTGCGTCTAAACGCACGTTAAAACTGCTTTCGTCTGACCCTAGCCTTAGAGTATCAGATGCACCAGAGGTGTATCATTGTAAACAACATGACCTATTGACTGGACTCAGTGGTGTTGAACCAATAGCTGATGACATCCTTGTGGTTGGCTGTGGGGATACAGATGAGGAAGCAGAGCAAGATCATGATGGAAGACTGCTGGAACCGATGGATCATTGTAAGCAGGTAAAATTAAGACTTGGCATAAAAAACCTCTAATGCAAAGTCAAAGACGTCCGCTTCCACAGACACATCCTATCCTGGGAAGGTTTGTAGGCTGACCCAGACAAAATCAGAGCCATAATGGATATGTCACAGCCGGAAAATGTGAAATCCCTGCAGCACTTCATTGGATTTGTTACCTACCTGGCAAAATTCCTCCCGTACCTCTCAGAGGTCTGCAAGCCGTTGAGAAAGATTCTGGACAAGGATGCTGTTTGGCATTGGCTTCCTAAGCATGATAATGCAGTGCAGGATATCAAACGTTTGGTCACAGATACACCTGTCCTGAAGTACTATAACGTTACTAAACCTGTAACTATTCAAAGTGATGCACGTAAAACTGGACTTGGGTGTTGCCTATTCCAAGCTGGCCAGCCTATCGCCTTTGCTTCACGGGCACTGACTCTTTCATTACAACACAACACACAAACACTACTAGAGCAAAACACAACATGATTCTGTGTGCGGAACGGGATTGTTCTCTTCTCTATTAAAGATTGTAGATGGAACAATGAGCAATACATAATAAAGATACAGACATTTATAGTACTGGATATGACACCCATACCGGGGGCACTTTTCAATGGGTCATTCTAGTAGAATACAAACCTCGTAGGGTGTGTTATTTTGGTGTTTCAGAACTCTCTGTATTGCTTGTAAAAGAAGCAGTTTGGCAATTTACTTCACCTACTGTATATGGAGTGAATACTGCAGACTCAGCTTCTTGCGCCTTATTTTCCTTCTCACGCTTGGTAATGGGAGTTTCTCCTGATCTGTGCAGGTGCTGGTGGAGGGTTTATTGATGTCAGATTACAGAGTGAATAGATAGGAAACACACCCACGCTCTGTGATGGAGGGGGACGATTCATATCAGGTTACAGAGTTAGTAGAAAGAAAGCCCACCCCTACTCTGTGCAGGATGGGAGAGGGGTGGTGATTGATACTGCACTCAGCGAGGTGGCCAGATGAGCGTCAGAGTGGATGGAATGTCCACTCTCATGGACGTTCCTTCCGCTCTGCAAAACGCTCGTCTGACCCCGGCCTTAAACCTGACATTAAATTTGGAAATCCTAATGCAGTTGGTAGCAGATATGATATGTTTGGGGGACCAGGGCCAGATTACCATAGGTGCCGATGGAACAGCAGCTCCAGGCCCATGCCCCAGAATAGGCCCAGAGAAAGGATAACTATGTCTGCATTGATGGGCAGTTAGACCACTGTATCTCCAACTCCATAGGAGTTATAGAGTCATGTGAGTTATCACTGCAAAGGCTAGCGCATGCCCTTTCCAATGATACCAAACATGACCAGTTTTTATGTAACAATAAAAACATTATTTTTTTTTAGTTTTTCTTTCTAACGCAGCAACATTTTTCACTTTTCAATTATAAAGTGAACAATGATGCTGCACTAATGCACCGTCACATTTCTCATGTCACCAACAAGCATGGAGGTGATGGCAGAATCCGTTGTTACGAATTGTTACATCAAAAACCTAAACCACTGCACTGCAGTGTAGGGCACTGGGTGGGGGGACTTTGGACCCCTGCGTCACTAATATTTACACCTCACAAGGTCAAGTGAGGTGTCATTGGACAGGTCAGAGTCTGGCCTTTGCACTAATACCAAACCTGACCATGTAAAATCTAAATGAAAACAAAATAAACACTTTTTAGTTGTAAAGCGATGGCATTGTCCGTTTGTCAAGTATAAAATGAGCAATACCACTGCCATTACTCACCTTTTAATTTCCCACGCTGGGAGCAAGGTCAGTGGTTTATACATAGTCATATTGTTCATAAAACACCATCCCCCAAAACAAAAGGTAAATATTTCATTTTTTAATTCAAATTGTATATTTTTTTCAGAAAAATGCAGTAAGAGCTTCCCATTTCACTTTTTTTTATTTATTTATTTACAAGAATTCCCTGTAGAATATATAACCACAAAGGTTTGGATGATAAAATGGGAAAAATAATTGTACACGCTTTAAATGATTGAAATCGGAATGAATTATTAATCACCCAGTATCTGCCTGGTTAGATATAGCCATATCTGCACTAATAAATAACCAAAAATATGTTTTCATTTCACTAAATTCCAAAATAAGCCACCACAATATTCAGCTCCAGCCCATAGAGATCTTAATCCGGCCCTGTGGGGGGACAGCTAAACACCACTGGAATTGTTATTTAAGGCTGCATGAGGATCATGGGAAATGTAGTTCACAACTATTTCTCTGACAACTTTTTTTTGTTTTTTAAGAACGACACCTACGGCTCAAAATGTGAATAAAAAGGAAACCTACCATCGGTTACATTCATAGCAGAGGTCAGCTATCTTGGCCCTCCAGATGTTTTACAACTACGTCTCTCATGATGCTCAGCCACTCCTCGGATTAGCAGAGTCTCATGGGAAATGAAGTTCCAATGCATCTGGAAGGCCAAGGATGCTGACCATTGATTTATAGTATGCTGGTCTCGGTAAATACAAGCTTACCCATATTTAAATATACATCTCCATGGGCAGTATGTGCAGGAGGTAAATCAACAAAGGTACAATTGCTGAGGTTTATTTGAGATCCCTGGAGGAACTGATTTCATGGACAAAGCACGGACACTCCAGAGATAGGGCTGTTGTTCAGAGGAGGTCAAATATTTGTCTTCATACCCGCTGCACAGGAATGGCAGGTATGTCTGGGAGCACTGGCGTGCGCAGCCCATAGTGTGTGCACCCATGGAACATTTATTAAATGGAAATGCACATTTTTCTCTAGACACATTCCTGTGATCAGAGATACAGTCTGTTTTTATGTTATTCATCATGAACCAGATAAGGGACATCTAAAATGTCAATGTATGAGGTGAAAGAGGACCTCTTCACCCAACATTAGGGTGTTCCTGGGCACACCAGGCACACCCTCCCCTACGTCTGGGAGCAACTTTCACGTGTCCTGCCATGACAGAGCCTTCTGGGAAACATATACACCCCCTGACGTCATTTAAAAAAAAAATCTTATGTGACTCGGAGCACTTTTGTGTTCGAAAAAAGACGTAAATGGATCAAAACCAGATTTTCCAGTAAATTTCAGCAAAACGACTCTCGCTCACAAGCTGAATTTTCACCAAACACGTAAAAAGTGACATAAGGGGGACTTAAAGGGAATTTCCCTGGTCTTATAGAGACTGGTAACAATGTAACTCACCTACATGCTCAGGGAAAGCTTGTAACTTTGAATGTGCGCAGACAGAGACTGGTGTTCGGACTCCTGAACCAAAGGGCCACCTTCTGTACACACCCCTGTCTGAGGAACATCCCCAACACGCCCACTTCTCTGCTTTTCTCACGTTAAGCTGCATTTCGTCGAAGGCATTTAAAGAAAAAAATATTCCATTACGTGACCTCACCCTCTTCTTTTCCCTAAAATCTCATCTAAGAGCATAGTCTGTTCCACATAAACCATTCCTAAATGTCAAAGCAGTAATAGTATGGCTCTTCAATATGTGCCATTTCATTAATTCACATATATAAATGAGAGCGCATTAATATATATATATTAATTATATTATAGAGGTCCTAAAGTAAGTATAAAATCTACTAAATGGTGATTTTTTTCCCTAAAGAAAGCCTAATCCTTCTATTACTTGTAAAGAAAATTGATATTCCCTCAGACGATCGTGATGATGACTCAAAAAAGAGGCAGTGCTCTGTGTGCAGAATTTCATTGTGATTTCAAAATCGGCTTCCCCCCCCGGAATGCTCCTGAACTACAACTCCCATGATACTTTGGTCACCTATTATATATTATATTCAAAGATTTATAGGCCATCAGCATGCGGGGGGGGGGGTAATTTTGAGGTTCCCGCTAAAATCTAAATCAAAATAATTATAGCACGTTTGTCTGACAAGTGTGCTATATTCCCATTCTGAGACATAAATTATTTACTCGGCTTCTTTTTTTTATTTTAATATGTTTTATAGGTCAGTAACAGCATCAAGGGGCACAAATGACTAAAGGGGTTATTTATTATGCACCGAACTTGCCACTGTAGGGCACTGACCGGTGAAATTCCCCATACGGTGCAATTTCGTGGCAGTTCGTCTATTCACTAAACTGTCAATTCACCAAATACTGGAGAATTGACAGCGGAATGCGATGCAGTTGGCTGCAGTTCGTAATTAATTCACCGAAACTTGGCAAAATGGAATCGCTGAAGTGCACCGAACTACACCGAACTACACCGAAGGGGAAAGCATTGATATTTTCCTGAAATTGTGTTGCTTTGTGAATAAACCCTATAGTGTATCCAGTGTTTGTGTTTATTTTGGGTCTGTTGAATGCATGGGGGGACACCTAGTGGTCAGGATCGGAAATACTCCATCACAAACTGTTCTGGTAACACAATGCATGATTGTGGCTATAAAAGAGGATTTTAGGCAACCTAAATACCTTGTTTTGTGTTAATACCTTGCATGTTGATAATAGTGTAACAGAAGAATTTCTTTATGAAGATATTGGGATGGTCAACACAGTCAAATAATTTTATAGAAATAATGTTTTTTCTTGTAAGTATCTTTTTTTTTGTTATTGCTCCAGTTCCTGTTCTTTTTTGGCGTCTGGGAGAATGATATTACTGTAGATACTCGAGTATGCCGCTAGATTTTGGTGACAAAAATTTACCTTAAAATTGGAGGGGTTGCGTTATATTCGAGACCTCTGCATGGCGTGTAAGAAAAAGGAAAAAAAAAACCTTGACCTTCTCATGGATCCCAAGTCTCCCTATTGGCAGATGACGTGGTGGTTGAGCCTGCCTGCTGGAGCAGGAGGTCAGAAAACAACACCTCCCTACGTGCTGGCTATTGGTGAATGATTCACTGTGGTCATCTCGCTCCGCCGGCCATCTTATCACAAGTAAGAAGACGGGTGCCCAGCGGCTTCATATTTAGTAACAACTACAATCATTCTAAAGCAGAGCACCCTGGCCTGAGGGGCAGCCTGACTGTGTTAAGAGAACCTGGAAGGATTTTAATTGTTTACAGTACAGTATACTTTTATAATTTTGCTCCTCGCGTTATATTTGAGTCTTGCGTTTTCTCTCATTTCCATAATAAATCTCCTTCCATCGCGTTATATTCAGGTCGCGTTATACTCAAGTATCTACGGTACCAGTTTGCTTAATGATTGAGGACTTCCACTAAGACACTTGAGCGGAAATAGGAATTATTGAGCATATAAATGTTATAAAAGCTAGATTGTTCCTGATCCCATGACGGCGCTAGGGAGTTTCATTACATTATAACCCTTGTGACTTTGAGTAATATGATGCGTCCACTCGTCGGTCTCCTCTCACTGGGACGGAGATGCCAAGGAAAGACGATCTGTAAGAATGAAGTGTCTTAATGACTTTCTTTTTGTGCTATTACTGATTTTTCCATCTCTGACTGTGGCTGGACCTCTTCATGCTCAGTGTAGACTGGAATGGTATGTACTAGTTAGGGTGACCAATATCCTCTATGGTATTTGTAATGATTATAACGCAGAATGATAATGCAACAGTTTATCAATTGTTTGTGTTTTTTTTTAGTTTCTTTATTAAAAGGTGTGTGTGTGTATATTAAAGTTTTAAAAATGGCAGAAATTATAAATTAAAATAATATACATTATAAAAATATATATTGGAATAAAAAATAATTATATTGTTCAAATGTAATATATAAATATTATATTGTGATACTATAGTTAAATAATGGAAAAAAAGATAAAGAATTGTATGAAAACATACTTATACAGTATGTGCTTTTTTTTTTTTTACCTGGCATGGCGTGGTGGAAGCTGGTCGACGCACATGGTAGATTTATTGCTTTGTAGAGAATCGCTTTTAATATGTGCAGATTAAGTGTATTGATTCGTGTGTATTTCGACTAATGATGATACAGTAGAGGATACCGTACCGCTGAGATAATCAGAAACACAAAAGTGCACATCTTATGTCTGTAACAAGTTAAACATAGACAGAGGTTGCGCTACTCATTTTATCCAAATAGAATTATGTGCTGACAAATTATAAGGGGTTATTCAGAAAGCACCGAAATTTCAGTGAGATTTTGGTGCTTTCTTGTTCAATGCGCTTCGGCGACTCCAGTTTACCAACGCTGCGGTGAATTCACTTTTCACTGCAGGGTCCCTGAAGTGTGCTGAACGTGGAGCTGTCAAACAGAACAGCGAATGTCGCCGAACTGCAGCAAAAAAAAACAAAGAACGGAAACCTGCTATTCTTTAAAAGGCGTTTAAAACAATAAAAATGCATGAAAATGTGTGGAAATAATAATAAAGATTCTATAAAAAATAATAAAAAGGTCTGTAACAAAATAAAAAAAGCATATAAAAAAATGGGAATCGAAAATTTTGCCAAAAAATAAATAAGACTTTTCGCTGAAAATTAAAAGAATAAACGGTTTGAATAAAAGTAAAAACGGTAATATTCTTTTACATTGAATCCTATGGGATTCTCATGTTTAAACCTGTCGAACTCAACCACTGAAAATCAGGGCATTTCAGTTCCTTCGGTGGCAAGTTCGACACTCTTTGAATTACCTTATAGTCTGTCAGGCATTCTTTGTCTTGATTTGTATAGGATTCGCCTGATTAAACCTGTCAAACAAACCACCGAAAATCAGGGTTAGAAGCTAGGGTTAGAATTTATAACCATAATTTCTAACCCTAGTGTCTAACCCTACTTTCTAACTCTGATTTTCAGTGGTTCGTTCGACAGGTTTAATCAGGCAAATCCAGTTTCAAAGTAAAAAAAAAATCCCTATTTTTATTAAACATTTATTCAACTGTTTCCGTTTATTCTTTTCATTTGCAGCAAAAAGCCTCTTTATTTATTTATCTCTTTGGACATATTAGGCATTTTTCAGGATATAAATACCAGCCGTAAAAAATAAAATACAGCCGCTACTACAATAAAAATACCAGCCGTACACAATAATCCCATAGGTTTCAATGTAAAAAATATTCCCCATTTTTATTAAATATTTCTTCGACCATTTATTCTTTTCACTTGCAGCAAAAAGTCTCTTTATTTATTTTTTAGGCATTTTTCGGGATTTTTTTGGTGAAATGTATGGATGGCTAATTTATTTTAAAACAACAAGGCTTTTTTTCTTTCTTTTATTTCTCTTTCCTATTCAGCACCATGGATAGCAGCTGCTGCTATCCATGGTGTTGCATAGAATTCAGCACCAAGAATAGCTGCTGTCCTTGGCACTGAATAGGTTCCAGCACCATGGATAGCAGCAGCTGCTTTTACACTGATCCCATTACAAAACCAAAATACTGATTGCCAAGATTTTGTGAGGAGTTACAATCCAAGCTTCAAAGCCCTTTCTTATGACAATGAATTAGTTTTGAAATCGGAAACTGCAGGGAAAGGTTCTTTGCATTATATCAATTCCAAAAAACGGAAGGTGTTATGGCACCTAAAGTGTCCCTTTAAATGTGAAATCAATTTGTGGAACAGGAGCTTTTTATTAAATACAAACTGTTTAACAGGAACTTTGGAATCTCCTGTAACAACGTGTATGTGGCTCTGGTGACACAAATCAAGCTGTGGACTTCAAAGGACAACTGTAAACAGGGAGGAGAACGATGTCTATATGAAGTGAGTACATCTGATTTAAGCAAATCAAACCCTAAAATATGTCAGAAGATTTTCTGAGATAATCCGCCACTAATACTGGGATTAGGCAGGGATTGAGTTTTTCCAGACTGAATGAGTAGATTGAGCAAGTATTTTATTAGTAGCTGCTCAGGTTAATAAATATTTCTCAGACATGATCCTAAGGGTTACGTGGCCTTGAGGAATAATATAATAGATCTTTTAAAAACAGATTTATACACCTGCATGATGCATCAAATAAACACTGGACACTTCTTTTTTTCCATCAGAATCCTATCGCTAGCAGCATTTTAGGCCGAGGCCGCACGGACATACAGGAGTGCAGAAATAAAGTCCGTGAGAACAGACGTACTTTCTGCAAGGACACCCATATGGCCAACTCACTGTGGGCACATTTGCACGCAGAGCACTAGAAAGCCTATGGAGGCTTGCACTTTGTAGACGCATCTGATGTCTGTCGTAGCAGTGCACTTCGACAGGGAGGAAACTGAACATCTGTGGTAATGTGCATTTAGCGTGCATAACGCTGGGTGGGGGGTCCCAACAGACGCGCTTAGTGTTGGTTCTACCATCTAACACCAAAAGAATATCCACAATATAGAAACACGGTGCAGTGTATTGCCCAGTGGAAATCATTACATAACTACAATTTATTAGAGATCTGCATTTGTTTCGGAAAAATTCGTAATTTGGAGCGAAATTTGATAATTCGTAGTTCGGAAGTACTTCCGAACAACGAATCGATATGATACGAATTCGAAACGAAACAAAATGGTATATAACAAATTTATTTCGTTTTACACTGTGTCATCATACAGTTCGGAAGTACAAATTTATTTCGTTTTACACTGTGTCATCATACAGTTCGGAAGTACTTCCGAATAACGAATCGATACGATACGAATTTGAAACAAAACAAAATGGAATATAACAAATTTATTTCGTTTTACACTGTGTCATCATCATAACAGAAAAATTTGAATAATTGATATCAACTATCGAATTTGAAATGAACTATCAAATACATATCAACTATCGAATTGATCTTAACTTAAAATACAAGTAATAGTCAGCAAAGGACTTAAATGAAACAAATTAATTTTGTTTCACTGTTTAATTTGACTCAAATACTAAATCTGTGACACATCTTATAATTTAACCCTAGCTTTTCTTTTAACAGCAAAATTTGATCAATTGGGGTTTTATTAATGATCCAAAATTCGAATTGATATCAACTATCAAATTGATATATGAAATTCGAATCGATACAAAATCGATACAAAAAGCAAAACGAAACAAAATTAGTTACGAAATTCCGAGAACGAAATTATTTAAAAACGTAATGAAAGGAACTAAACTAAATAAATTTTTCAGCCATGCACATCCCTATAATTTACCCGAGCTGTTATATACAAATATATAAAAATATAAAATGTAACTTCAGTTAAATAGTTACAATATAATTTACTGATGTCAAAAATATAACAGCACTTTTACCAAATTCTTAGGGCCCTATTCCGCGCTGTGTGCTAAAATGGGTCTGCTAACGGGGAAAACTTGTGCTTGCAGCTTGCTTTGTAATGTCCTCATTTTACTGTGATATTGTGGTGCAGGCTCCTCAGCAATTTACCCCAGAACGCAGCGCTAACGGCTGTGTTACTTGCTGTAGCACTTCCGCGCCGCCGCGAGTATCACCTCCTGGAGTCCATAGGACTTCGTGGAGGTTTCCACTTCCGCACCGTGAACTCTGCACAATCTCGCTGCAGTGAGATCATGGAGTGATCACAGGAGGAGACTGGGAACTATTTGCCCCAGTCTCACTCTGCTCACGGCAACAAGAAGCGGCGGATCGGGCCACCATTCTTGCCGCGGGATGAGAGGTGAATATCAGTTTTATTGGGGTGGTGGGTTTAGTGGGTGCTAAATGATTTTGAAAAAGCAGAATCAATTAGCACCAACTTAAAGGAGTCGTAAAAGTTTGCCTTGCGCATTCCTGCGGTAATTAGTGGTTTCACTTTGTAATATCTTACTTAATGCTGATTACTCATTTGCGCTCCCCATGTTAAGTACAGGATGTGCAAAGTACAGTAAGCTCGTGGAAGCTGGCGCAGTCACTGATACGCTAACGGATTTCTGACAGTTTTAGTGTATGGAATGTAATATCCTAGTGTTAAGGCTTACACATCCGACCGGTGACGGTAACGCCAACTATGGAGCTTAGTCATTAATGTTTCTTAATAAAATATTAAATGTCCTTTTGTTACTTTCTTGTCATTTTATTCTTCTCGTAGCTCGAGTCTGCTAATGAACATTACATAGTGGCAAAACACACCAACCTGATACACCAATATGTTGACAACCTCACTTTTAAGCTTGTGCCATTTGAAGAAATATCTTGTCAAGTGCGTGTAAGTACAGGACCAGACTGGGCCGCTCATTCGCTCTGGGGAGGAGGTCGGGCTGTTGTGGGCAGTTGGGGATTGGATGAAACTGTCCGGCCATTATTGTTCATAGTTGGTGCTAGGCAGGTCTTACACGGGCCACTTTTGGAGGTCCTTTTAATCTCTACCACCAGCACAAGGTCCATAGAGAATTTGACTGGTTTGCCCAATGGCCAGTCTGGGTTTAGACATGTATAAAATACATCAAATATTTATTACATAAGATAGAAAAGACAATAACTGCAGCCTCTACTTACTTTAACACGAGACTTGCTAAGTCACACAGTGTGACCATGTGATGCTTGATTTTTCCCTCAGTAATAGGTAATTATATATCTGTATAATCATTATGTAGGACTGTCATATGGCATTACACCCAGTGTGCTTGTTGTCACGTTTCAGCTCAATAACGTCCTTTCTCAATAGGCTTTCTCTGTATCCGAGCCCTGGTACATCATGATGGACAACGGGATCAACTACTGCAATCTTCATAACCTCGTTGAAGGTAACTTACCACATTTGTAAGACAATGGAACCCATATAAAGATGTTGCTTATGTGATTATTCATTGATCTAATAAGTCTACTTCCTTGGCAGGAAGCGGCTTGGACGCAGTGCCCGGATACAGCGAGTCAACAAACGATTTCAAGTGTACACAGTATTCATCTGCAAATTGTACCATCTACTAATTAAATGTAATTCAAGATTACAGTGAAGCCTGTTCTGCCTAATTTAATTTACTTCAAGATCATAGTGACGCATGCTAAAATTCATACATGAATGGAAGACATGGTTTGATTACCAGAGCCAATTTGCCATTTGTTTGGGCGCCCAGAGACGTCATCATCATGCTCCCTCCCTTTGGCTGCTGTGCTGTTGTTTCTGATCCTCTCTCTCTTCACTGCTTGTACTGCGTAATCGTTTCTTTATCCTGGCATGGTTTGTCAGAGGATTCTTTAAATGTATTATTTTGTATAATAAAGGAGGATACTTTTTTTTTTTGCATATATTGTGGTGTGCGTTTTGGATATTGATTTGTCATATTGGTAAAATGCGTGTATAGACTAGAGTACATACACTATCTGGCAAAAAAAAAGTCTATCAGGATTTAACGAAGCAAATAGGTGTGAGCCTTCCATTGGATAATGACTGCAGTGATTAATATGTTTCAGCTGTAAATATGAGGTCACGTGACTCCCTGAATATACTAAATGAGCAAGTTTTTCCATCAATTGTTTTTTTCTCCCCTGATGCCACAGCAGGCATATTCCAAGATGGCAAAGCCAGGATTTATCGGGTTCGAATTGTGCAAGAGTGGTTCAGGGAGCATGAGACATAATTTTCACACATAGATTGGCCACTGCACAGTCCAGACCTTAACCCCAGGGAGAATCTTTGGAATAATGTGATGGAGAAGACTTTAGGCAGCGTCCGACTCTCCCATCATCAATACAAGATCTTGGACACAAATTAATGCCACTGTGACGGAATGGCCGCCCCAATGTTTATTTGCATGTATATTTCCTTACGTTTTATTGCTCTGTATTTAGTGTTGTGTGAAATACTGTTTTTTTCCCCATGTGTAATCTGTAACCATTTGGCATGCTTCCACCCCCTCCCCCAGGTCTGGCTGTAACCAGAACTCTTTATCAGTTTCTTTTGTTAGAAGACTAGGGTGTGTTTGTGTTTGTGGGGAGGGGGGATTTGGTATAGAGCCACGCAGGGGTGTGTTTATTATATTTAAGTGTCTGTAACTGAAAAGTCTCTGAATAAAGGCATTCTGCGTTTTGGTGTTCAATCTGCAAGGACTCCTCTCACAGTCTATGTGTCGGCTATTCTGTGGGGGGGGTACGACTACCTCCTGTGTTCAGTAGAAAGGGGCGTCTGGGGTACCGGATCCGTAAAAGCCACTCTGGGCAGAAATAGATGCAGTGACATTGCATAAGGTTATTGAAACAATGCCATGGCAAATGCCTGCTGTAATCCCAGCAAACGGTGCTCCAAAATAATATTAGAGTAAATATCTTTTATGTGTATTAATGTCGCTCTTTGTGGATGCAAACAAGTAAAGCAATAAACAACCTTAGTCGATTCAGGTTTACTAAACACAGAATTTCCTGTAATATTTTGGTGCTTCCTGGTGCAAACATCCACATTGTATGTTGCTGAATTCACAATGCTAGCACGACCTAATATCGATAATTAATTGGGCTTTTTATTCTTGTTTGGGAATGCGCCATGTTTGGCCCAATTCTCATCTCATTTTCCAGTCTCTTTGCATCATTCTTGACACCGTGACACTTTTGTTCCATTTTCGCCCTTTCAATTGAACAATGCCTGTTGGTATGGTAAACCACAGCCTTTTATTTCCCCCTTACCCTTCTTTCTGTCTCCTGTCTCTTCATCTAACCGTAATCTCTGTTGTTAATAAAAATAAAAAAAAAGGGCATTATGCTCAACCCAAGCATGAAGACACAGAGAGAAAAAAATCAATTTCCACCAACAGAAAATTAGTTAAGGGAGCTTTACCGGGTTAAGTAAAGAAAAAAATTGTAATGGAAATAACACTTTAACAAAACATTTCCAGCTCATAAAGCGGGTAATGCTGTTATCATGCCAATGCCAGATGTGGACCGGGGAAGGACGCAGTCTGAAAAATGTATTAGATGTTGATCTTTCATTCGAAGATGAAACGCTTTCACGAGGTGGGTCGCAAAGCGGCAGCAATTTGTTGCTTGTTTAGATGAAATCTATTTAAATCCTTGTTCTCATTGATAACGGGGATTCTTACTCACGCGGACAGTGAAGCATAAAAGAAAACAAAGCAAGACGCATAAAAAGGTTTCAAATACACAGATTAACTTTATCGGAATTCTGGGTTTCAGGAATAAACAGAATGGAAATTAGAAATGGTGGAGCAGGTTCTATATCGTTACAAAATCCACAATGAAATTCATCGATCACGTGAATACACAGTTTACATAGGGGTTGATATTTAACCCCTTAAGGGCCGCTGACGTACCTTGTACGTCCTGTCCTCGGGTCTCCCTTAGACCCGCAGACGTACAGGGTACGTCAGCGGCGCCTAATCCCCCTCCCGCCCAATACTCACCTCCCTCGCTGGATCCCTCGGCGATCTGGCAGGGAGGAAGCCTGCCCATGTGATTTACATGGGCAGGCGAGGCTGATGACGTCGCCACACTGCGTGGTGACGTCATCAGCAGGCGTCCCCATGCAAAGCAGCTAGGGAGATGCTTTTTACACCGCTGAAAAGGGAAGAGTCTCCCCTTTTCAGCGGTGTATAGCATTAACTGTTTCGCCGCCGGAACACGTTTCGGCGCCAATTGGCGCCAAAACGCGATTCGAACCTGGAGGGGGGCTGACATCTTGGATGTCAGCAAAGCCTCCAGGTCCCCCCCACCCACTGACAACCTCACCATATGTGTGAGGATGTCAGTGGGCCAGTTAACCATCTAACTGCCATGTAGAGATAAGGGGATCCTAAGGATCCCTTTATCTCCCGATCCATGGCAGCTAGATGGTCATATTTGACATCATTTGAAAGGCCTGATTATGGCCTTTCAAATGATACCAAACATGACCAGGTTTGGTTTAAAAATTTGTTTTATAAAAAAATGTTTTTTTTTTAAAAGTTTTTTGGTCTGCGGGGGTTTAATTAAATAGGACCTAGGCTGTCATCTAAAAATAATTAGCACAAAATGGTCAGAATGAGCGCAGCGCACATAGGTGAACTGTCTCAGCAGTGAAGGGGTTAAAAAGCAAACGCATGTAAAAATTGGGTATTTCTAGTCTCGGGACAAAATTTTGAACCTATTTAGCCGGGGTCTTTTTGGATGGTTGTAGATTTTGGGGATTAAATTACGAAAAAGTGTGTTTTTACCATTTTTTCCTCATATTTCATATTTTTTTTATAGTAAATTATTCGGTATGATGGAAATAATGGTATTTCTAGAAAGTCCATTTAATGGCGGGAAAAACGGTGTATAATATGTGTGGGTTGAATAAACGAGTAAGAGGAAAATTTGACCTAAACACTAACAGCGCAGAAACGTAAAAACAGCAGCGGTCACTAAAAGACGGATTTGTGTAAAACCGCCCGGTCACTAAGGGGTTAAAGGGTTACTTTTTTTTAATTCGATTATTAGAATAGTTTTTTTTGTATTCTACATTTTTCAAAATAATATACAAACATAAAACATATACAATTAAAGACAATGCAAATTACACATGATTACCTAATTTCCTCCCCTATTATCAAGTTCTTCAGCTTCAAATACATAAAACAAAAACATATAAACACACCTTATACACTAACTATTGTAAAGTTAAAGGGTTATTCTAGAAGAGTCGAGCTTGCCACCAAATTGCACCAAACAGTGAATTTTGTGACCGTTCGTCTGTTCAGAATGCTGTCAAATGGCAAACTGCCAGCGAAATACGGTGCAGTTCGCCGCAGATTGCCACAATTCGGCAACCTGTGGCAGCAGTGAAATTGTCCCATAGAGAAGTAATGGTTAATCTATTCAGAGAACGCCGAACTGCACCGAAATGTTGGCGAAGTGCCCGAAAAGTTGGCGAAAATCTGGGGATTTTCAGAGATTCCGTTCAACAGGTTTAAATAGGTGAATCCCATAGGATTCAATGTAAAAAATATTATCGTTCTCATATTTTTTTATTCAACAGTTTATTCTTTTCATTTTCAGCAAACTGCTTACTTTTTTGAAAAAAAAATTGGATTTTTTTTTTAGAAGAAATTTTTGATTCCCAATTTTTTTTAAAGGTTTTTTCTTATTCGACAACATACGGCTTTATTTTTTATAGTACCTTTTTATTATTTCCGCACATTTTAATGCATTTTTATTGTTTTAAACATCTTGTAAAGAATAGCAGATGCTCGCCTTTTTTTTTCTTACTCCGGTTTGGCGGTGAATGGCGTTTGGCGGCACTGATCTCTCCAGTCTTTGGCGGCTCCTTGTTTGGCGCACTTCAGGGACCCTGCAGTGAATAGTGAATTCCCTGCAGGGTGGGGGAACTGAAATCGCCAAAGTGCGCTGAACGAGAAACCACTGAAATCTCTGTGCTTTCTGAATAACCCCTTAAATGTCACCTCATATGTTATGATTCTGTTAATGCTGTTTTTGCTTGTTTTCGGATTTCATGACTCTCTCACGCCTTTTATTTTTTTCTGTACCCCTTAATTTCTCTAGTAAACAAATTTTATTTAATAAAAAAGCTTTCCAGTTGTTTATCGAAATTTTACTTTAAACTTGTATCTTTAAAATAATGAAAATTAGCAGAACAATCAGAGCTGAGATTATGTAAAAAATGGCTACAATGACGTAGACAATGTCAATATGGTCGAAACATGAATAAGATTAGATTCTTCCACATTCCCTGACAGGGTTATGCAGAGAGAGAGGTGAAAACCATGAGAATTGCCAGGAGAATGAACAATCTAGACCAAATAGCCAATTTGGAAGGTGAGATAAAAGGGAGAATTTTTCTGGTTTAGCTATTTTAACCTCGAATTTTCACTTCTCCAGTCATTCTCCTGAGTGTCACCTTTCTTTGAATAGACCTGCATGTAGTTCTTCATGTTCGGAAGAACAGGATCTACTGTATGATGACATTGTGGCCACCAACAAACTTTCTTTCCATTTTGATGCTTTTTCACTTCTCCAGTCATTCTCCTACTTTTCACCTCTCTCTGAGTCTCTCCTGTGTTTTTACTCTGACTTTCTGCCTCTCTGTCCCTTATTTCGGAATAATAACTTTAAGAAAACCAATATGGTTAGGAAACAAGGTGAAGACGACCACCACTGCAGGTGATTTTAAGGTGATCCATGGATGATTTATTCAGCGACACAATATCAGGGTTATTCAAAGAGATTCGAATTGTGGCCGAAAGGGAACCGAACAGTGAAATTCAGCATACGGTTACCTTTCCTGGCCATTCGGCTATTCAGAGAGCAGGTAGTTCGCCAAATCCTGGCGAATTGCCTGCACATACGGTGCCTGTTCGAGGGCAGTGAAATCCCCATAGAGAAGCAATGCTTCGTCTATTCAGAGAACAAAAACCAGCAGTGAAAAGTTGCCGAAATGCCCTGCCATTCGGTGGTTTCATTCGACAGGTTTATTCAGGCGAATCCCATAGGCTTCAATGTTAAAAATATTCCCATTTTAACTCAATATCTAATCAAACGTTTATTATAATATTCTGCAGTAAAAAGTCTCTTTATGTATTTTTTCCAATTTTTTTTTAAATCGTTTTCTCTTTTTTCTGTAACAGCCCTTTTTATTATCATTCATTGGATCTTATATGTAAATTTCAGACATTTTCGTTCAGTAGTTTCTTTGCAAACAGCGTTTCACTTTTCAAACATTCAAGCAAACTGTTTTTTTTTCAATCCATTCGTCTGCGGTGTCGGGTTTTTCCGGCGGCTGCTCTACGCTGTGATCGGCTCCTGTTCGGGTTTCTCCGGCATGTTCAGCGGGGTTAATCCAGATGTTTTTGCGGGTTTCGGTGTGCGTTCGCCGGGTTTTGCGGTGAGTGTACGTCGGGTTTGCGGCGGCTTTTCCCTGCATTACGACGGCCCTGTGGTGCTTGCTGAATACACCGCAGGGTCGCCGAAATGGGATCGCCAAATCGCACCGAATTGAAGAGAACAAAAAGTCACCGAACGGGCGATGACTTTTTGATTCTCTTTGAATAACCTGTATTACTTCTAAACAGTTCAAGTGAAGTCATTTTTATTGATTGTAAAATTAAGATGTATTATAACCTGCAGGTTAATTAGGCTCCCTTTATGTCGAAACAGCTATGAAGTTATGTAACTGTTTGACCCTGTCTTAACAGTATATAATGCTCAAATAAGAAAACTTGAGGTGTGCATTCGTTTCGTAACAAATTGAGATTCTCAAACACATTTGTCCTGCATGGCTCCTGCAGATTTGTTTTCCATAAAGCCACCGGGTCCTGTCAGTGGTTTTATGGAAAACAACTTGGTAGTGAGAGGGTTATTTAGAGCTAATCTTTTTTTCCAGAATTGAGGTTTAATGCTTATTTATATACTCATCTCTTGCTGTTCCACCTCTAATCAGTCCCTCAAAAGGTCCCGAACCTGATCTGAGACTGCATCAAGGAAAACTGCTTATTAATGAATTTATTCATCGCTCCTGCTCCATATAGAAAAAGTTAAAAGTACAAAATAATTTATGCAACAAGGTTTTAAAAGTGTCAATATTCATATGCAGCATTAATGAGGCACGACACTGTAACAATATGAGTGAAAACGTAAGATACTTTTTGCGTGCTGTGATCGCACCTAAGTAACACTTACATCCAGTAAATTATATTTGTGTACTATCTCGCAAGCTATTTGAATTCGTTACGCCTAATTAATTGGAATATGTATTGCAGTTAACACGCTTTTTCACGAGAAAAAAAAATACAAATGTTGAAAAAATGAGGTTATTTTTAGGTAATTGTTTCCTGATTCCGGTTTCAGTACACTGTGCTTCCAGATCTGTTCAGCAGGGGGCGCTGGGCTGCTGTGAAACGCATCCTATTACATGCGCTAAGTTTGATGACCTGAAAGTATGAAATGTTCTTTGTTTAATGTTTTTAACGCATATGTTTTATAAAATTACATACAGGAATATAAATGTAATACGGGACGCAAAACTTAAAGGACATACTTGAAAACGAGAGAAATCTCAATGTACCCTTCCTGGTAAAATCCTTTATAAATAAATAAATAAATAACGTGCGCGGAGGGGTAATCATGCATTTAAATTCTTTTTATGTAAAACAGATTTAATACAAAAGTAAAAAAAAAAAAAAGCAACAATTATTTATCATTATATGTAATATTCAAGGCGCTAATTATTAATATCTCTAATATCTCTGGTATTCACACTGCTGTCTCTATCTGGGAGATAAAAAATTTTTTGGACATGCAGATACATAAAATCATGATTTTTTTCATTTAAAAGGGACATTTTCATGGTTTTTAAAGTAAGCTATGATAAATCTAGGGCCCTATTACATTCTTCACGGAAAAACGCAAGGCTAGGGGTTAACTCCAGAACTGACGTCATCGCGCTATGACGTCAGGTGATGATCCCGGAAGCTTGGCCGACATCCAAGATGTCGGCCAGCTCTGGGAAGGGGCCGCGATACAGCGCCTGTTGGTGCCGAATCGAGATCCAGCACCCTAGGCGTTAAAGACAGCTGCTGCTGGGAAGGGCAGGCTGTGCCCTTCCAATCGGTGCCTGCCTTTTCCCGGTAGCCCGCTTGGTTAGGGAGGGAGAGAGGTCCAAAGGACCTCCCCCTCCCCTTTGGGCACTTTCACCGCACTCGCGACGTCTATGACGTCTATTGTGCCCGCCCGCCGGGGTCCCGGATGCTGTGCTGACATCCAAGATGTCACCCCGCACCAGGGGGCCACAGCGATCGGCCGGAATACCTTTCATATGTGTGTAGAAATGTTTCAGGGACTTCTGGTTTCGGAAGTCCCTGAGCTGAAGAGGAGGAGCTGGTCGTACAGTGAGGGAGAAAAGGTGATTAAAATCACCTACAATAAAAAAGATATTTAAAAAAATAATTGGCAGAGGCTGTCAGCAACCCCTACCCGATTATTTATGGGCAAAAAGAAATGGAACTCTATCAACTAGGGGCCCTATAACAATCTTCGCGCTATACATTTGCGCCGGTGCAAAAACGCATTAACGCGAGGGGTAAAACCCTTTGCGCTGAACGTCATATTACAATGTCAGTGCAACAAACGCGCGTATTCGTCTACCGCGGGTGAACCTGCGCGAACCCTTTGTGAGCTTACTGTACAGCGCACGTCCTATACATAACATTGTGAGCGCAAATGCGAATGGACGCTGGTACGCGGATGGTATTACAATCTATGCGCAAGAATTAACGCATAGCCTTTGCGTGCATAATTTTAGCAACTCCTAAAAGCTGGTGTTAATGGCAAATCTGAACAACCTGACTAACCCCAAATACACCAGCCCAAAAAAAAATGCTGCAAAGTATAGTAACACATTCTACTCATACCAAACCAATAAAATGGAGAAGTTGTGTGTACATGTATTATTGCTGCAGGATATATACTCAGATTGACTTTGGCAGGTGCAAAAACTTAACGTGAGATAATTGTGGTTCTTAATTCTAATTGGCTGAATCGCGTGAAAAAAAACAGTCTGCACAACATTACTGCACGAGCATTTGTGCACGTCCGTTTTACACGCGTTATTGCATTACGGATGAAAAAATGTGCGAGGATTGTAATTCCAGCGTTGATTTAGGCGCGTTAATGTTTAACGCTTGGTGTACAAATTCACGTGTTTAACGCGAAGATTGTAATAGGGCCCAAGGTGTTTTTGAAATCTACAACAGCATAATTAAGCAGAGTGCTCTGTGTCTTGGCTGCTATATATACTGTATATATATATACAGTAACTCACAGAAGCAGGGGCATACCTAGAACATTTGGCACCCGGGGTGGATCCTATATTTGGCACTCCCAACTTTAAAATGTAAAAAAATAAATAAATAAAAAACCACACGCAGTTTTTAAATGTTTTCAAAAATATTTTTAGTTATAGCATTCTGGAAAGACATGATGTATACATATATTAATGATATATTATGAATCTGCCGATGGTGGTTCATGTGTCCTCTGTGCTGAGCAATAAGAGGCGAGTGTAGATTTTTTTTGAATAATTGTTATTTTTAAGTGATTTTGCAAACTCATCACAACATATCAATCCTCATGCTATGAACAAAAGTACACATGTGGCTTGTTTTGTTGATGGGAGTTGTGCGTGTGGGTGGCTGGTTTGTTTTGTGTGATGGGAGTTGTGTGTGGGTGGTTTTGTGTGATGGGAGTTCTGTGTATGTGCTGGGTGGCTGGTTTTGTGGATTGGGGTTGTGTGTGTGTGTGTGTGTGCTGGGTGGCTGGTTTTGTGGATTGGAGTTGCTGAGCAGATAATTGGTGTGTGTTTTGCAGGTATAAAATGCTGCTATTGTAATTTTTCTTTACTTTTCCATTTTTTAAGACTCCCTCTTCCCTGTCCCTGTTTACCCTGGGCTGCCTATTCACTGGTGATGCAGTGAATGCAGCCTGGCCCCCTCTATGCAGGACCTCGCCAAGAGCCAGGCAGCACAATGACAAATTTCTGATCACTGCAGTGCTGGTTAAGGAAAGGTCCACTTTAAACAGCAGTAAGCAGAGAGGACTTCATATTCTGCTGATACCCCACCCCCTTTACCTGCCATTTACTGTCATCTTCTCTCTCTGCACACAAATCACATTTCCCTCCCCTCTCTTGGAGCTGCTGTTGGGCAGGGAAGTAGCTATGGCGGGAGGAGAGGGTGATTTTTATTCTATTCTATTTTATTCCTTTTGCAAACGCCCTGCTCCGCTGCTCATTGTTTGAGAACACAGCTCAAAGCTGACACACAGTGACAGTGGCACCTCCTAGTACCCCCTAATGACACCCCAATAATCACTGGTACCTGGGGCGACCCGCTCCCTGCCACTCCCCTAAGTACACCACTGCTCTGTGGTATGCTCACACACAAGTTTGGCGAACTGCCAGCAAGTACAGTGCTGTTTTTGCAGTGCAAATCCCCATAGAGAAGTAATGGTTAATCTATTCAGAGAACACCAAACAGCAGAGAAGTGGCAGTGAAATGCCCTGATGTTCGATGGTTTCAATCAGCAGGTTTATTCAGGCGAACCCGATAGGTTTCAATGTTAAAAATATTCCGTGTTTATGCAATATCTAATAAACCATTTATTATTTTAATCTGCAGTAAAAAGTCTTTATTTATAGATTTTTTATAGTACCTTTCAGTAATTTTTCAGAATTTTTTTCGGCAAAATTTCCCCCCCTTTTTTTAATAGCGTTTTTTCTTTATTCTGTAACAGAACTTTTTATTATTAATCATAGGATCTTATATGTAAATTCCAGACTTTTTCGTTCAGTAGTTTGTTTGAAAACAGCAGGCCACGGGTTTGCGATGGCAGCATTCAGCGGCCGACTCCCTGCACTTTGGGGACCCTACGGTGAATGGTGAATTCACTGCAGGGTGGGGAAATTTTATTCCCCGAAGTGCAGGGATCAACAGAACACCAAAATGTTGGCGTCATTTCAGTGCTCTGTGAGTAACCCCTTTAGGCTAGGGTCAGACTGAGGCAGTGCGAACGCGCGTTCTGGCGCACTTAATCACGGCCGTGCTAGCAGCAGATGCCGGGCAATGACGGCCAATATACGAAGTACGGTCGCACAAAAGTCCGGCTGCGCAACGCAAGTGGAAAATGAACGCATTTTTTCGAGAACGTTAAACCACTAGTACTGACGTACAGAGTGCGCTGCGTCCGCTAGCGGCGTGTGTGCGTGAATTGGAGATGTCAGACGCTGCTAATGTCCGGCCAACATAACGTCCAGACACAAAAAGTGTTTTATTGATGATCCGTACAAAATCACGGATGAAAATGCGCATCGTATGACCGCTATTGCGTATTCCGTGAAAAAATACGTCCATTCTTCGAACGCACATTTTCACGGACAACGTGAAAAATGCGTTAGTCTGACCTTAGCCTTAGTGGTGAGGTTTTTTGCTGTCCCCTGGAAAGTGCCAGCCTAGGCCTTGCGTACCCAGGACATACTTGATAATTAGTGAAATCTCAATGTATCCTTCCTGGTAAAATACTTTGCAAAAGTAAAAAAAATATATATATATATATTTTTTAGTGTCACCCTAGGGGGTGATGCCACCCGGTGCGGGCCGCCCCCACCCCCTAGGTACGCCCCTGCACAGAAGTGTGTACACCCCTCACATTTTTGTAAAAAAAAGTACTCACTTTTGTTGCCAGCGGTTTAGACATTAATGGCTGTGTGTTGAGTTATTTTGAGGGACAGCAAATTGACACTGTTATTCAAGCTGTGCACTCACTACTAGGGATGAGCCGAACACCCCCGTGTTCGGTTCGACTTCGAACTCGAACAATTTCAAAAGTTCGAGTTCGAACTCGGACACGATCCGAACTCAAAGTAAGTCAATGGGACCCGAACGTTCGATTTTTAGAGTGCTCTCTAGACATGTGCACAGCACAAAATTTCGTTTTGAACTAATGGATTAGTCCTAAAATGCAATTTATTTAGTTGCTAAAGAAATTTGTTTTCAGTTCTTTAGTATGAAAACTAATTTCATTCATCCGAAAACCAGTGGGTACAATTACTCTTGTAGTGGCTCCTCAGAGGGCTGAGATCGCTGCTTGTTACAGTATCTCTCACTCTCAGTACAATGTGTCAGGCAAAGCTGTTACAGTAACTGACTGCTGCTCAACACAGTGCTCAGAGTTTCAGTAGAACGAGTAAATAATATTGTTATATATAAAGAGGTTAGAACAATATTATTTCCTTGTTTTACTGAAACTCTGAGCGCTGTCACAGTCAGTTACTGTAACAGCTGAGCCTGATACATTGTACTGAGAGATAATATAACAAGCAGCCGATCTCAGCGCTCACAGCCACTGGATTTAAAGGACTAAAAATCCTCTCTGTATAATGTATAGAACATCCTCCTGCATTAATTAATACCCCTCTCTGTATAATGTAGATAACATCCTCCTGCATTAATACCCCTCTCTGTATAATGTATACAACATCCACCTGCATTAATTAATGCCCCTCTCTGTATAGAACATCCTACTGCATTGGCATGTGGAGGGTGCAGAACTTCGGAATGCAATGCTTATCCAGCACAGGAGAGGGAACTTTTACTTAAACTTTGTATCTCTGTGGGGGAGACACAGGAATATAAAAGCAGGGGAGAGGGAAAGTAGTAATGTAAATCGGTCTGAAAGCTCAGAGAAGAGATGACTGGTGCAAATTGATTTTTATAATAAAATAAAGCACTTTAAATCCAGGGAAAACATTCAAATAAATCACACTGAAGGCTCATAATGACAGAGTAACTGTGAGAACTGGATGCTAAATGTATCAGATGTAAAAAAAAACTTTATAACAAGCAGCACTGGAGAGGAGAGGGACTTTATATAAAACGTGTATTATAGATGAGGAAAGGGGGATAGTGCTCCTGGATAATATAAAATGTTTCAGACCTAAGCCCCTATTATGCAGAGCGGGAGGGGAGGTAACACACGTTTTATAAAGTCCCTCTCTTTCCCAGCGCTGCTTGTTATAAAGGTTTTTTTTACTATCCAGCCCTCCTCTGTCATTAGCTTTTAGTGTGATTTATTTGAAGCTTTTCCTTCTCCAGCTGCTTTTATCATCTTGTCTGCCTCATAGACATGCAAGGGTTAAGTAAAGGTTTCCTCTCCTGTGCTGGCTGTCTGTGCTGCGAGTGAGTATTCTGGAGCTCTAGCACCGTCAGATTTTCGGGTAGGGGGTCGGGAAGGATTACGCGTACAAACCTTTTCTGTAGCTTTGCGATGTTGCGCTCTTCATTGCTGGTCTCCTTCACTCATCAATGTAATATCACAAAAAGGACTGAAACTAAAATATAGTGCTTTTTATTTTAGTTTCTTTCATTTTTTGTACTGAGCAGTTTCGTTTCTCTTGAGTCATACTAAAACTAAATTATCCCAAAATTCGGACTAAATTGTTTTAGTACTAAAACGAATGCACATGTCTAGTGCTCTCCAAGGATGCATATATGCTAGATATTTGCCATAAAAGGTGTATGGGGGTCCGGGTAGTGCCCTGGGGGACAGGAAACAAGGACAAAAAGTTTTAAAAAAAGTTTTTAAAGGAACAGTGAGTTTTCCATGAAATAAAGGTTAAGAATAAAAACGAAAAATTCCTTCAAATATCGTGCCTAGGAGGACCCCATAACTTGCCCGTGAAGTGGTGGATTTGTAGGATGTATAGAAACATTTAAAAAGAAATAAATGACATTTCAAATGAAGGTAAATGATTTTCCTTTAATCTATTCATAAACTACTGCTTGGGGCGGCAGCCTGTATGAAAAGAGGAGACGTTTTAGGACACGCAGAACTAGTTTAGTGATTTTTTGGGCTAAATTATGGTGAAACTTATGCAGGCTTTGGATGAAAGTAACAATAGGTGCTTTAAAATTGGGCCTTTAGTGTCGGCAACAGTGCTGTCACACCGTAACCCCTCTGTGGTATTGTGGAAGAGTGCAGGGTTGGACCCTGCGTTCAAATATTAAAATGATATGAATCTGGTATAGGTGTCAGTGGCAGTGCACCCAAATATTTTACCTTTGGTGGCAGCAAGTGCCTTCACACCGTAAGTTACCCCTCTGTGGTATCGTGGAAGAGTGCAGTGGTGGAGGTTTTGGGAATGCAGAAGAGATCCCTGATCTATTCAGTTATTGATAGCTGCTGATCCAGGACTGATTCATTTTTATAAATGTCAGCCGGTCTACAGAGTCGGTGGACAGACGCACTCTTTTGTCTGTGACAAAACCTCCAGCGGCACTGGACGTCCTTTCAGAAAGCACGCTAGATGAAGGGCAACCTAGTAGCTCCATAGCATATTGGCTAAATTCTGGCCAGTGATCCAATCTCAACACCCAGTAAGCCAGTGGATCATCTGCTGTAAAGGTATCCAGGTCTGCCCTTGCCCCTAGGTAGTCCTGCACCATACGGTGAAGACGTTGGCAATGGGTGCCTACATTTGACGTCCTTGGGCGTCGTGGAATAAAAAAAATTAAAAAGGCATCAGTCAAGCGGCCCCGGCCTTCACCGCTCTTCCTCTGATAATCCGCAGCCTCAGAAGCACCTGTGTTATCACTTGGTAACCTACCAGTGCCTGAAAAGGTGTTACACAAGTGTGGCTTTAGAGCGTCCTCAAGTTGTTTCATCCTGTCCTCCCTCTGTGCGGGCAGGATGAGCTCTGCAACTTCACCCTTGTATCGTGGATCAAGAAGGCTTGCCAACCAGTAATGATCCCGCTCCTTGATAGCACGAATCCTGGGGTCCTTTAGCAGGCTTTGCAGGATAAGGGAGCCCATGCAGCGTAGGTTGGAGGTGGCATTAGCTTCCGAGTCTTCCTGGTCAATGAGGATGACCCCATCGTGCGCTTCCTCCTCCCAGCCACGTACTAGTCCTTGGGTTTCTGGGCACACAAAACCCCCCCTTGAGGAACCCCCACCTTAAATGCTCCCACTACTTAAATATTCCTCCTCCTCCTCATCCTCCTCCTGTCTGATCTGAGGACCACGCAGAAATGCTGTCTGCGTAAAGACTGGGGCCTTGAGAGCTAGGGAAGGCCTCCTCTTCCTCCCGCTGCTTTGCCTCTAGAGCCACATCTATAATTCCCTGCAGAGTGCGCTCCATCAGGAACACTAAAGGAATTGTGTCACTGATGCATGCACTGTCCCTGCTCACCATCCTCGTTGCCTCCTCAAATGGTGACAGTACAGTGCATGCATCCTTGATCATCAGCCACTGTGGGGGGGAAACAAGTTGACCTGAACCTGTCCTTGTGCCATACTCACACAGGTGCTCATTGATGGCCCTCTGCTGCATGTGCAGATGCTGCAGCATTGCCAATGTCGAGTTCCACCTGGTGGGCATGTCACAGATCAGACGGTTTGTGGGAAGGTGGAATTCTCCTTGAATTTCTGCCAGGCGAACACTTGCTGGGAATGACTGTGTGAATGGCTGCAGACTTTTCTGTCCTGGCTGAGAAGCTCTGCCAGCCCTGGGTACCTGGTTAGGAAACACTGTACCACTAGATTTAGGACGTGTGCTAGGCATGGTACATGCGTCAATTTACCCTTGTGTAGGGCGGAGAGAAGGTTGCTGCCATTATCACAAGCGACCATTCCCAGCTGAAGCTGGCGTGGTGTTAACCATTTCTGTGCCTGCCCCTGCAGAGCTGACAGAATTCCTGGCCCGTGTGGCTCCTGTCCCCTAAACAAACCAGCTCAAGCACAATATGGCATCTTTTTGCTTGAGCCATTGCGTAGCCCCTGCCACGCGTCAGTTTAACTGCCACTTCGCCAGAGGCAGAGAAGGAGGAGGAGGAAGAGGTGGTGGAGCATACAGACCTCATATAAGCAGCTTTCTGGAGGTGTGGTGGATGAACAAGCTCCAGCACAGAGCCCCGTCCTTGATCCCTCCCAGCTGCAAGCACAGTTACCCAGTGTGTCGTGAAGGAAATGTAACGGCCCTGTCCATGCTTGCTGGACCACGTGTCTAAAGTCATGTGCACCTTGCTGCTGCCTGCATTTCCCAATGACTCCATAACATTGTCTTCCACGGGCTGGTATAGTGCTGGAATGACCTTCCATGAAAAGAAATGGCGTTTTGGAACCTGCTACTGTGGTACAGCACATTCAGCAAATTCACGGAAGGGAGCAGTGTCCACCAGCTGGAAATTCAGCAGCTGTAAAGCGAGTAATTTTGCTAAGCTGGCATTTAGACTCTATGCTTGGGGATGGTTGGGACTATATTTTTTCCTACGCTGCAGCAGCTGGGGCAGCGTAATCTGACTGCGTAAATCTTCAGTTGATGGGATGCTGTCACATTCTGAGGAAGGACCTGGTACACCCATTGCTGTAGCATCATCCCTGTCAGTGGAGGTTGTAAGCAATGACATGGCAGGACATATAGTGGGGTAGAGACAGATGATGAGGAGGAGAACCTATGCAAAGTGTTGTGCCAACGGGATGCATGGCAGGTAGTCATATGTCGCCTCATGACATGTTACCCAAGTGTGGGATGTCTTCTGACATAGATTAAAATAGCAACGGTGCGGTCTGCTGCACATTTCTTAAAGACCTTCCAGACAGCAGACTTCCTGTACATGTGCTTTGAGACAACAGCGCTCTGCACCTGAGCAGCTGTGACTTCTGATGCCTTGGACTCGCTACAGTTGCTCATAGAGGATGTTGTGCCTCGTGTTTGTTGTGCCTCCTCTTCCTCCTCACTTGACTCCTCTGTTCGATCAGGCACCCAGGTGGAGTCAGTGACCTCATCATCGTCATCACCCCCTATCTCCTCATCAATGGAGCCAACTTGGCAGTAAGCTGCAGCTGCTGAGGCAACATGAGTGCCAGTTATTTGTGTGTCACTGGCACCCCCTCCCTCTAGGTTGATTATACTCCCTTCCTCAACCTCAGAGTTTGAATCAGATGCTGTGCATCCTCAAGCAGCATGTCACTGTCATTGCAGTCAAACAATTCAGCTGACTCCTCCGTGTATGTTGGCGAGGCTACAGCAGGAGTAGGTGTGAACATGGAGGCTGCATTAGATGCTTTGGCAGCTGAAGTGGACTGTAAACCACTACAAGTCTGGCTGGCAGAGGACTCGGAGGATGAGGATGGCCTTGTCAGCCAATCCTGCAAATCCTGTGTATGTTGCTGCAGCATAAGACAGCGAGCACCAGTTAGAAAGGACAAGCGTGCCCCTGCAGAGGATGCACCATGTCCAAGACGACCAGGGGCACTGCCTTCCGACACAGAGGCTGCTTGCCCTCTTATCTGTGTCTGGGAGCGTCTGCCTGTCCTTTTTGGTCTTTCTGACATGGTGAGTGATAAATAGATTAAAGATATACAGAACTCTGATTCAACTCTGGAATAAAGATTGGAGATATACAGAAGTCTGATTCAACTCTGGTATAAAGATTGGAGATATACAGAAGTCTGATTCAACTCTGGAATAAAGATTGGAGATATACAGAAGTCTGATTCAACTCTGGAATAAAGATTGGAGATGTAGAGAAGTCTAATTCAACTCTGGTATAAAGATTGGAGATATACAGAAGTCTGATTCAACTCTGGAATAAAGATTGGAGATATACAGAAGTCTGATTCAACTCTTGTAAAAAGATTGGAGATGTAGAGAAGTCTAATTCAACTCTGGTATAAAGATTGGAGATATACAGAAGTCCGATTCAACTTTTGTATAAAGATTGGAGATGTAGAGAAGTCTAATTCAACTCTGGTATAAAGATTGGAGATATACAGAAGTCCGATTCAACTTTTGTATAAAGATTGGAGATGTAGAGAAGTCTAATTCAACTCTGGTATAAAGATTGGAGATATACAGAAGTCCGATTCAACTTTTGTATAAAGATTGGAGATGTAGAGAAGTCTAATTCAACTCTGGTATAAAGATTGGAGATATACAGCAGTCTGATTCAACTCTGGAATAAAGATTGGTGATATGCAAAACTCAGATTAAACTCTGGTATAAAGATTGGATATATACAGAAGTCTGATTCAACTCTGGTATAAAGATTGGAGATATGCAGAACTCAGATTCAACTCTGGTATATAGATTAAAGATATTCAGAACTCTGATATAAGTCGGCGATTTTACTGATATTTTCCCTGCAAGGCTGCCAATGTCCTCTACTCTCCCTCTCTGATTCACTTCCTCTCCTGCAGGCTGCAACACCCTGATAGCTGGCAACAGCCAGTTTCAACTCACAATAGATAAACAGATGAACTCTGAATAAACTGTGTTATTGTATGGTATCTAGAATTAGATCAAAGATATACAGATTTTCCAGAACAATGCTATAAGTCAGTGATACACACTGTCCCTGATAGCCTGGCTGTGCCAAGACAGATTCAAATTTGCTGAACTGTGGTATAACTCACTGATAACAGGATGTGCCAACACAGATTCAAATTCCCAGAAATCTCCTACAACTCACTGAAACACACTGTCCCTGATAGCCTGGCAGTGTGTGGGCAAACATGCGGTGAGCACGCGGAAATGTTCAGAGTTCGACGAACAGCCAAACGGGCGATGTTCGAATCGAACTCCGAACAGATCCGAACCGAACGCTCATCCCTACTACTTTACATTGTAGCAAAGTGTCATTTCTTCAGTGTTGTCACATGAAAAGATATAATAAAATAGTTACAAAAATGTGAGGGGTGTACCCACTTCTGTGAGATAATGTATATATATATATATAAACATTGTATCCAGGACCTACTTGAAAACGGGAGAGATCTCAATGTATCCTTCCTGGTAAAATACTTTATAACTAAATACAGTAAATAAATAATACACACTGTATATACGCACGCACACCTACGGAGTATCTTTAATAATAAAATAAATCTCAGCACTCCCAGATGGTCTCCTGGGGCAATTAATATTGACACAAATTAAACAGCTTTCTTTGTGAATAGAACGTCATATTGATCTCTATAAAATAACACTGTGAACCGTTTTTATCGTGAAGCGCTTTCAGTTTTAGCAGATTCTGGTGTCAGCACGCTACCGACCGCGAGCAGATATTTCCCCATCTGGATTCCAACTCCCCTCTGTGCAGAATTTCATCCCAAATTAAATTAGCAAAGACTTTTAATTATATTAGACATTTTATTCCTCACTGAAGAGAATGCGAGCTTCGGCTACGCCGTATGTATTTTTTTTAAACTTCTAAATATAAAATACTGGCCTTTTTTTTTAATTGACTGCTATCCGGCCACTTTTGTGATTTTACTTAATAAGGATTTATTTCTGCTTCATCTTTTGTGCCACCCGTAACATGTACTGTACATTGCAGTTTATCAGCAATCTGCACACAGCGGCTTGATGCGAAGCTTAAAACGATTATCAGGAGATTCGTGTATAATATTTAACATGCTCGAGAATTATCTCGAAGATGCTCCATAAATAAAAATGATGCATATGGCAGCTTATGTTTGCTTGCATAACATACTTATGTCAAGTACTTTGGGAAATTAGCCTGTTTGCACATACTCCAGAATGCATATGGAATCAGCAATAATTGCTGTGCGCCCCACAACGGCATATTAGAGATTTTATTGCAATGTGTTCTCTTTCGAAATGTTATTTGAGGTTTGGGAAATACGAAGATACAAAGCAGAACAATTTCTTTCATTATTATCATCGTATATATATAGCTCCTACATTTCCTGCATCACTTACTTAAACTGAAGAGGTAAAACAGGAACAAAAACCAGCTTGATATTTGATGAAGTAAAGGCATAAAGGAGCATGATCAGATGAGTTTACAATCTAGAGGAGTTGGGTGAAAGGAACACCAACTCAGTGCAAAAGAGCACCGAGTATGTAGCCTTTATCAATGTAGAAGATGAGTGGAAGAGACTGCAAAGTGGAAAATTATGGGGTGAAGACCCCTCAAAAGGTCAAAGTACAGAGATTATTCAGGATGGCAGAGTTGGCCCTATAGTTAGTGTGACATGCGTCACTTTAAACTTTGGGGTACATGGGCTTAGAGATGTATTTGTGAGGTGCAGGCCTAATGTTCTGTATTATTTCCCTGCCCTCTCCTATGTTGAAGTAACCCTGTACCTGTAGGATTCAGAGTTTTTGTGTTGCCTGTGTTAGGTATGAATACTGTTATTTTATTTATCATTATTGTCTATGTGTAGCTGTTTTTATCTGCTAATAGGATTACTGTGTGGTCACTGAAGCCTTTCCAATTTCCACTATCTGGAATATGTTTACATCTGTGACAGACTTTTGTATTAGGCTATTGTCAATTTATATAATTTCTAATCTGTTATCTAACGTATTTAGACAGTCTGATGCTCAGGCTGTGATTACATGGCACCTTTATTGTTTCATGTCTGGACATGTCTGGTTCACTTGAGGAGGGGAGAAGTGAAAGGGTGCAATTTCCATTGGTCTCCAGGTCCCATCAGGGACTGTGTATATTTGGCTCAGATGTTTTAATAAAGTGAGCTCAGTTCCTATCTGTTAAACCTCCAGATCTACGTGTTGCCCTTATTTCTGGGGGATGCCATCAAGACTCTTTGCATGTACCCCTCCTTAACCCCTTGCCGATGACAGACACGCTATCCCGTCCTTCAGCAAGTGGGCTTTAACGCCGTGGGTCGGCATAGCACGTCCCACAGTGTTTGATCTAAACTCTGCAAACAGCCTGCCTAAAAGCAGAAAGATTAACCATAACTTTAAAAGTAACCCTAATCCTAAAACATGCAGAGATAGTAACCCAAACAATAACCCCAACCCTAAAACTAGCAGAAATAGCAACCCTAACCCTATCTGAAGGAAAAGGAATCCTCAGACCACCATCTGCTAACCTATAAGAAGGACCCTATAATAGATAAATTAAGGTTTAAATATAAGAAATAGTTTTAAGATAAGTTGATAATCAGCAGTATTATAGGATTAAGTTTCACTTCGCAATATGTTTGTAAATGTCTCTGGAATGAAGAAATGTTGATGTCTCAAGAAATGCTGAGAGATAGCATGTCTCAAGAGATAGGATGTCTCAAGAGATAGCATGTCTCAAGAGATAGCATGTCTCAAGAAATCACATGCCTCGGGCCACGGGACTGTCTAGAAATGTGTCACCAGACCTGTATTGAAACTGGCCAATGAACTATGTTATGTTTTGAAATGTTAACCAATGAAATAAAGAGCCAACGCCTTGACATAGGTATAAATAAGTGTCAAAGAACCGTTGGAAGGCAGAGAGAGATGCCAGACTAAAACATGCCTCGTGTGTTTTCTTAACGGATTTCTCTCTCTCCCTGCGCAGAAGGAGAGTTAACTCAAGGTGTGCCTAAGACAGGGTCTTAGGCGTTAAAGGACGGACAATTGGAGACCATTATTCTCTTCAATCTGGAGGCACTGCCGACATGAACGGTCACCCCTCGTCCTGGTGAGTATATTGTCTTGTCTGGGCGAGGGCAATGACAACGTTTATCTCGAACTAAAGTTAGTTGTCCATGTCCTATAGTGTATCAGGGATACAAATTAAAAGAAAACGTTGCCACGGGCCGTTTATTTAAAGATGGAGTAGGTCAGGGACCACACTCAATAGAAGGGACATTATATGTCCAATTGATCACACCTTGCGTTAACCCTCATAAAATGTATAGAGTATAAGAATAATAGAGTATAAGAATAATAGAGTATAAGAATATTAGAGTATAAGAATATTAGAGTGTTAAGATTCACTGTTGAACGATCTGTAAGGTAATAAGACAGACGTCCCTCAGTTGTGATAATAGAGTTATAAGTTAAAATAGCGAACAATCCGCAAGGTGAGGCGGAAAAGTCGTTATGTATATGTATATATATATATGTATATATTGTTAAAGTATATATTATTAGAGTGATAAGTTAATTGGGTGGCAGGAAAATCTGTAAAGTATGCAGACTTTTGCCCCTTTGTATACTGATGGTACTGTGTATATATATATGTATATATAAGAGCTGACTGGTTGGACATTGTTTGCTGTGAGGTGCATGTTGTATTAAGCAGAGGTGTTTGTTGGCCATTTGTGTGTTAGTTGCTGACTGATGGGGTGGATGATGTTGGTCATGTATGCAGTTACTAACCGGAGATATATATATTGTGAAGCTAGTTTTTATATACTATTGGATTGTGGTTTATAAATTTTTGTTTATGATATGAAGGAATTATATAACTACAAAATAAAAGTAAAAGATTAGAAGTTTGATTCTCGAGATTAGGGGAGGATTCACTAAATAAGTTTTTATTACTTATCCTTAAATTAGCTCATTTTTTGTTGATCCATGTAGCATAGAGATATATATATATAGTAAGAATTTAAATTGTTTTTCTTTTCGAGCACTGTGAAGAGCCTCTCTTTTTTCTTTCTTTCTCTATTTTACCTGCCTGATTATTCAATTGTACAACTAGCCATGGGTATTTAAAGTAGCAAGGTTAAAGAATATCCCTTACTGAAAATAGGAGAGTTTTGTAAAGATTATGTAGTACGAGTAGGGGGCACAGATTGCTATTTAATTAACCCATGGATAGATAATCTAGCGGGATGGACAGAAGCAGTGGGAGTTGTGATCCTTTCCTCAGACAGGGAGACCACAGCCCATTCTATATGGATATAGTGAAAGGATTATGTCTCGACGACACCGAGGCATGGCCCTATTATCAGGGAGACCCTCAGTGGGACATGCAGTATATGAAATTGGGGAGGGGGGGACAATGATTAATGGTGAAACAATGTAGAAGAGGGACCCCATTGTCCTCTGACAGCGCCAGACTGCATAAAATAGAACAGAGTATACCACGGAATAAACAAGAAATACCCCGTGCCAGCTGGGAACCACGACCCCCTCCGTCTTATAGACAATCCATATATCCGTCCCTTTACTGAGACAGAGGTCTTGGGTGCGGTGGGGGCAATGGAGGATTTGAAACCTCCGGCCCCATCCACATCCAAAGACGGGAAAAATAAAAATAAAAAGAGGAAGTAAAAAAGAGAAAATAGAAAAAAAAAAAAGCAGAAGAATATATACTGCCTTTCGTTATTATGGCCACTCATATATAACAAAGGATCGCCATTAATAAGCCCTAAGATATGAGAATAACACCAACAAAACCCATTTTCCATTTATGACCGTGGGGAATAAGTTACTTAGAAATAGAAGATATTAATAGAATTTTTAAAGATTGTCAAAAAGAGAAAGAGGACGGACTACGTCCTATGATTGACCAGTTTCTACAGGATGGTATCCTGGAACCTGTAGTCTTCCCCTTCAGTACCCCAATTAACCCCGTGAACAAAGCTGACGGGACTGTCAGGTTCGTTCAAGACTTGCGCGCAGTTAATTCCCTAGTGATTCTAATTGCGCCAATTGTCCCAGATGTCACGTCACTTCTGTCATCAATATCAGCGACACATACACATTTTTCTGTAATTGACCTGAAGAATGCATTTTTTTAGCATCCCTGTACATCCGGAAACGGCATTGCTGTTCGCATTCACATTTGAAGGCACCCAATTTACATGGAAAAGGTTATCTCAGGGGTACATTGATGCCCCGGTGGTCTACAGTATTGTACTGCAGGCCACTCTGAAATTCTGGCACCCCAGCCATGGTTCTGTCCTGCTGCAATACGTGGATGATCTCCTCGTATGCAGTCCATCAGAGGAGGCCTGCCGGGAGGATGGTAAATCACTTCCTCGTTGGTTACAGGAATGTGGGCACAAGGTTTCCCTTAAAAAAAAATAAAAAAAAATGCAGTGGTGTCAAATGAAAGTTGAATATTTAGGGTTTGTTCTCAGACAGGGGGAACGGAGCATCAGTCAGAAGAGAGTCCAGTCTGTCACGGGCCTGGTCAACCCGAAAACTAAGAAGGACATGCTGTCATTCTTAGGCATGATAAACTATTGCAGACAGTGGATCCCTGACTGCTCCTACTACGATAACATTCTGAGACAAGCCACCCTGTTGGGTCAATCCAATGTGATAACGTGGTCTAATGAAATGTTAAATGCTTTTAAGGTTCTCAGAAATGCAATGATGATAAGCCCGCGCTAGGCCTCCCTGATTATGTACTTTCATTTCATCTGTTTGCAAGGGACAATTGTAAAACCATGGCCGCGGTACTGACGCAAGAACATGGGGGCCGGTTGTGCCCCGTAGTATTTTTTTTTTTTCTTCAAAGATTTTGCCAGTAACGGTACAAGGGATGCCGGCCTGTTTGCGTGCCCTGGCAGCATGTGCAATGGCCGTTAGTATGGCAAGCCAATACACATTAGGGTACGAAACGCACCTACACACAACCCATGATGTTTTATTTTTACTTAAGGGCATACATACACGGCACATGTCACAGCGCTTTAGTGGATATGAAGTCACACTGCTAAGCAACCCTGCACTGCACATAGCATACATTTCAAGTGTCTCTGGTCCAGCACCAATCCTAAACGCTTTACTGGGTCTTAAGAATCCCTCAGATACCATCCCACTCGAACATGACTGTGCTCTCTCCATTGCGTCTGAAACTGCACCCCGCCTTGATCTCATGTCAACACCTGTTCCGGACGCAGATGTCGTCTTTGTTGACGGCTCCTGTACCCGCCCCAATGACAACACTTATTATGCAGGCTCTATGCGGGTAGACCTGTCACGATATACACTGACTCCAAATAGGTTTATGGTGTGGTCCATGACCATGGGACGATATGGGAAAAGAGGGGATTTGTGGCCGCAGATGGCAAGAAGATTTCCCATTCGACCCTGGTCACGGACCTCCTAGCAAGCGTTCTTATGCCCTCTCAGATAGCGGTGTTACATTTTAGAGCACACACCAGAGCCTCAGATCCTATTGCAAAAGGGAATCATCTGGCTGACCAAGCAGCTAAACGAGCAGCACAACAGGACATAGCTAAACTAGTACCGGGTTTTGCGACCTCCCACAATGGATAGGGACCAATTATTTTGTACTTTACAAAAATATGCAACCGCAGAAGAGCTACAGAATTGGAAATTGGTACTCCCCATCATTCTGGCTGAAATCAGAATGGCGGTTAATAGGAACACAGGCTACTCCCCCTTCGAGATACTTATGGGCAGACCCTTTCCATTACCATGGTCTACAGGTAGGCTAACAGTGGAGACAGGGGACTTAGAGCAGATAAGGGATGAATATGTTAGGCAGCTGATCTCAACCCTCGAGACAACCAGAGACGAAGTTATATTTAAGTTCCCCTTTCTTTCAGACAAACCTACCCACCCATTTAATCCAGGAGACAAGGTGCTGGTAAAGCAGCTACAGAAAGGAAAAAGACCAGAGGATTTCGCCTATGGACCACGGTGGTAGCCGTAACCCGCACAGCTATACTGACAGAGGACAGCCCAGTCTGGATTCACGCCTCTCGAGTCAAGTGGATTCAACAAGGGACCCTCTCGAGTCAAGCGGATTCAACAAAGGACTCAACAAGAGACACTCACGAGGGCAGATAGCCCTGGTTTCCAACAAGGAGAAAATGACAACCAAGGATCCTTTTCGAAGAGTATGGAGACGCATGTGGGGGAAGAAAAAGACTGAAATAATATGTTTACCCCCCCCCTTCAGAACATATATCACAACCCCTATTGTCCACACCCCCTACCAGAAAGAACCCCAACCCAAACCATCACTGTCTGGCCACTGTTGTTTCTTTATTGTCCACCATTACTGCAGTATGATACTGTACAAGGCAACTGTATATATATGTGTAACCGATGAGTACTGGGGACATAATTGTGATTATTGGGGCGCAGTGGGGTGGGACACGGGCAATATGGGATATGGTACCTCTGATGCCGTAGTTAACAGATGGGGATATAAACCAGATAGCGCCGCACGACGACGCAGTTCCGAGGGACAAAGCCTATTAAATCGTATGACTTTAATTAGGAGAGGTGGGTGGCGGTGCTCAATCAGAAGCGGAGCTCAGTCAGTACAATTGACGCTGACTATACAACACCCTTCCCAGGCCGACACGGGTGTCTATGTAATGGGAATATACGCAACTGCCACAACCAAATTCCCTCGATAAAAGTTCAAACTCCAAGATATGGCCATTTATAAGAAGGAAGAGAACCCATTCCTACCCAGGAAATATGGAGAGGTAGTGAGACCTCCTCCTCTCCTACCTAACACCAAATCAATAGCCAATCCCATCTATGAAGACAGCATAGTAATGGAAACAGGATTTTCAGATGTAAATGTTTGGCTAGAATGGGTAAAATTTAGTGCCCTAAACAATAACCGTACAAATTGTTATGTGTGTGGTGCTGCTAGGCCACATCTAGGCACCGTACCTTTTAATATTCCGCAAGATGTAGAAGAATGTTTTCTTAGTTTATATACTAACACCACTGATAGCCAGAGTTTATGTGAATATTGGAAGAATAGCTACCCCATACTAACACGCCTCCCACAACCAGGAGAAGGGATACATGTTTACCCAGGGAACTATACCTGCTATAGGTCAGTAGAAAAAGGTAGGAACCTCACCTTCTTCCCCGAGGGTTATTGTGCCAATTATAGCAATATCAACAGTATTAAGTTACAGAATCAAGTTTTTCTGATTGGGGATCTCTACTGGATATGTGGAGACCTCAAGATTAGGGCGCGTCTGCCCCTTCAATGGTCAGGTGAATGTGCCCTAGCTAAGGCCATAATGGGATTTCATATTGTTTCGGATCCTGAGGAAATTCCAAATATTAGCACACGTCGCAGGAAAAGGGAAGTCCCAAGCCCACAAGGTAGTCTTGATCCGCATGTCTATATTGATGCTATAGGGGTACCAAGAGGGGTCCCTGATGAATTTAAAGCAAGGGATCAGGTAAAGGCAGGGTTTGAGTCATTCCTAGCACCTCTTGTTACTATTAATAAGAATATAGATTGGATTAACTATTTATATTATAACCAGCAGAGATTTGTTAATTATACTCGCGAAGCTTTACAGGGCCTCGCTGACCAACTACAATCCACATCCATTATGATGTTCCAGAACCGGATGGCTCTGGACATGATATTGGCTGAAAAAGGTAGGTTAGGAAGATAAATAGGCACTGGGAGACTGCCATGTGTTACCCGTTCCGTGGCAGGTACAGCTCCCCCTGGTTCTATATTGATCCACATGGGTATTGAGGGTCTCGCTCCCCACCCATACTAACTTACAGTAGATAGATGAAACAAAGAAAGAATCAAATAGTATGATCATACTATGATTCTAAGAGGGGATTGAAGGAAAAGGAATCCTCAGACCACCATCTGCTAACCTATAAGAAGGACCCTATAATAGATAAATTAAGGTTTAAATATAAGAAATAGTTTTAAGATAAGTTGATAATCAGCAGTATTATAGGATTAAGTTTCACTTCCCAATATGTTTGTAAATGTCTCTGGAATGAAGAAATGTTGATGTCTCAAGAAATGCTGAGAGATAGCATGTCTCAAGAGATAGGATGTCTCAAGAGATAGCATGTCTCAAGAGATAGCATGTCTCAAGAGATAGCATGTCTCAAGAAATCACATGCCTCGGGCCACGGGACTGTCTAGAAATGTGTCACCAGACCTGTATTGAAACTGGCCAATGAACTATGTTATGTTTTGAAATGTTAACCAATGAAATAAAGAGCCAACGCCTTGACATAGGTATAATATAAGTGTCAAAGAACCGTTGGAAGGCAGAGAGAGATGCCAGACTAAAACATGCCTCGTGTGTTTTCTTAACGGATTTCTCTCTCTCCCTGCGCAGAAGGAGAGTTAACTCAAGGTGTGCCTAAGACAGGGTCTTAGGGGTTAAAGGACGGACAATTGGAGACCATTATTCTCTTCACTATCCTTAACAGTAATGCTAACCCTAATCCTTACAGAAGCCTTAAACCTAACACCAAGCCCAATACTAACCCTAACTGTAAAAGTAACCCTAACCCTAGCTAACTTGTGGTATGGGCGTCTAGAGGTGTTATTAAAGAGTGGGTATAGAGGAAATAAAGAGGATGTATAAAAAGTGGTAGGTGTATAAAGGAAAGTACAGAAGGGGGTATCAGTGGTCTAGAGGAAAAACATTGAGATAAATGGGAGAATTTTTCTGGTTTGGTTATTTTGACCTAGAATTTTCACTTCTCCAGTCATTCTCCTGAGTGTCACCTTTCGTTGAATAGACCTGCATGTAGTTCTTCACGCTTGGAATAACAGGATCTACTGTATGATGACATTGTGGCCACCAACAAACTTTCCTTCCATTCTGCTGCTTTCTATAAAAGTTAAAAATCCTGCATGCCAACAGGTTGTTTAAAAATACCCATAATTTAGTCTGTCCAACTACTTTTAGCAATATTTTGGTCAAAACTATACTGAGTGTCAAAATTCGATATCTGATCGGATTTTAATATTTCAGGCCCTTTTCCCTTAATATAAGATGCCATGCAATCTCTAATACAGTTAAAAAGGGGAATGGACAGTAACGGATGAACAAATAAAATCTAAAATTCGGCCGACTTCAAGCCTGTCACATGCGCAACAATCACAGCATTTATGAAACGGAAATGGATGATTGTCCAAAGTAATCTCCACAACTGGGAGATGCTGCGAATCATCTGCTAAACAGATTGCCGGAGCTGGATAAAATTCTTGCTCTAAGGGATTTTTGTCTTCAATAACTGGCAAAAATAGGACATTTTCTGGTGGCCAGGGAAAATGCTTCATGTCGTTTTAGTGCGGAGCTGAGTTATGCTTCCTCTTGAACTCCCACTGTATCATGAGATTATAGCATCATGCATCAGGATCAAGAGCAGAGCAAATTTCCCGGATTACTCATTCTGAAATCACGCTGTCAATAGAATCTCGTCTTCCAGACACATGGACGCAAACAGCGAGTGCCTGTACATGCTTTTACATCCATCGCCTGCCTTTCTTATTTTTTCTTTGCAACAAAGAGAAACACTTACAACATTAACCAAACAGGATCACAAAGTAATCCATGTACATATCCAACTATAACATGTAATATTTTGATATTTCTTGCCCTGATTTAAGGAATACAAAATATTTACACTTACAGAGCCATTCAGAAAGAGGTGAAAACCTTCAGAATGACTGGAGAAGTGAAAATTCGAGCAGGGTTATTCAAAGAGAATCGAAAAGTCACCGCACGTTCCGTGACTTTTCATTCTCTTCAATTCGGAGCGATTTGGCGATCCCATTTCGGCGACCCTGCTGTGTATTCAGCAAACTCCACAGGGCCGTCACAGTGCAGGGAAAAGCCGCCGGAAACCCGAAGAACACTCTCCGCAAAACCCAGCGAACGCACACCGAAACCCACAAAAACATCTGGATTAACCCTGCTGAACACGCCGGAGAAACCCGAGCAGCCGCCGATCACAGCGCAGAGCAGCCGCCGGAAAAAGCTGACACTGCAGACGATTGGAGTGAAAAAAAAAAAAGCCCTTGAATGTTAGAAAAGTGAAACGCTGTTTGCAAAGTAACTACTGAAAGAAATGTCTGAAATTTACATATAAGATCCAATGAATGATAATAAAATGGGCTGTTACAGAAAAAAGAAAAGACGATTTAAAAAAAAACGGAAAAAAATGTTTTGCAAAAATATCCCGAAAAATGCCTAAAAGATCCTGAAAAAAATCTAAAAATAAAGAGACTTTTCACTGCAGAATCAAATAATAAACGGTTTATTAGATATTGTATTAAAACGGGAATATTTTTATCATTGAAGCCTATGGGATTCGCCTGAATAAACCTGTCGAATCAAACCACCGAACAGCAGGGCATTTCGGCAACCTTTCTCAGCTGTTTTGTGTTCTCTGAATAGCCAAAGCATTGCTTCTCTATGGGATTTCACTGCCCTCGAACAGGCAACATATGTGCAGGCAATTCGCCAACATTTGGCGCACTGCCTGCTCTCTGAATAGCCGAATGGCCAGGAAAGGTAAGCGTACGCTGAATTTCAGCGTTCAGTTACCTTTCGGCCCCAATTCGGAGCTCTTTGAATAACCCTGTAGGTCAAAATAGTCAAACCAGAAAAATTCTCCCATTTATCTCACTTTCCAAATCGGCTATTTGGTCTAGATTGTTCATTCTCCTGCCAATTCTCAAGGTTCTCACCTCTCTCTGAATAGCTCTGTTAATTTGGAAAAGGTTTGCTTGCTACCATTCGCTGTTGGTCACTGTAGTCATTCTGAGCATCCCACCCAATTAACTCACAATATCCAAAATAATACCAAACAATAAAAAGGGTTATTCAGTAAGAGCCAAACTTGCACCAGGCAGTGTAATTTTGTGGCAGTTTGGCTATGCAGAAAGCTGTCAATTTGCCAAATATTGGGGAATCGCAAGTGAAATATGATGCAATTTTCTCAGATCGCTGCAATTCGTTGACCTTAGGCAGCAGTGAAATTCCCCATAGAGAAGTAATGGTTAATCTATTCAGAAAACGCCAAACAGCACCGAAATGTTGGTGAAATGCCCAGATTCTCGATGCCTCAATTGGACAGGTTTAAACAGGCGAATCCCACAGGATTCAATGTAAAATATATTATTGTTCTCATATTTTTTTATTCAACTGTTTATTCTTCTAATTTTCAGCAAACTGTTTATTTTTTCGAATTTTTTGGGGATTTCTTAGGCAAAATTTTTGATTCCCATTATTTTTTTAAAGGCTTTTTTTTTTTAATTCTGTAAGAGGCGAATCCCATAGGATTCAATGTTAAAAAATATTTGCATGTTTATCAATTTTTTTATTCAGCCGTTTATTAATTTCATTTGCAGCGAAAAGCTTTTTTTTAGGTATTTTTCTGGATTTCTTTAGCGAAATGTTTGATTCCCATTTTTTCATGGAGTTTTTTTCTTTTATTCTGTAACGGAACTTTTTATTACTTTCTATAGGACCTTTTTTATTATTTCCATGCATTTTCATGCATTTTTATTGTTTTAAACATCTGTTTTTAAAATAGCAGAGTTACGTTTTTTTTTTACCAGTTCGGCGGCCAGGTTGGGGGCATTTGTCTTTGGAGGCGTTTGGCGGATCCCGTTCGGGGTACTTTGGGGACCCAGCGCTGAATGCTGAATTCACCACAGGGTCGGCAAGCTGAAGTCGCTGAAGCGCGGTAAACGAGAGTGCGCTGAAATTTTGGTGCTCTATGAATAACCCCTAAAGCATATATTAAACCAGTATAAAATAAATTAGGTTTTCATGTGATTAATGCCTTAATTGGATGGGGCTGGAAAATGGTTCTGCCGTTCTAATTGGATTTGGTACAAAAACAAATTGTGTATCATACGTCTGAGGAATGTTTCCTCCCATAATGCAAGTAGAAAATTCCAGCACAGCAATTATAAACAAAAAGTGGGTCTATTCCTCTAAAGCCAGCGCACATTTTCATCCTGTAAAGGTATTTGGTCAAAACCCAGGACACACTGGAAAATGAGAGAAATCTCAATGTATCCTTCCTGGTAAAATACTTTGCAAATAAATAAATAAAACTGCACAACAGTTTTGGCTGCTTTCTCCGGTTAATTAGTCCTTAGTATAGGTTCCCTGATGTCAGTGTTAAGGATCTGGGTACCCCAAGCTCTGTACCCTCCGTCTGGACGCCCCCTTTCCGCTGTACACAGGAGATTTTCGTACAAACACACAGATAAACAGTAAAGACACGACCCACTCCCTTACAGATAAGATCAAGAGTCTCCAGTCAGAGAACAATAGAAAGAGCCATCCAACACAAAGAATTGTTTACACATGCGTCTTATCTAAACAGTGTGCTATGACTAGAGAGAAACCAAGGAGTCTTCTTACAGCAGTAAGACCACAATATGCAGAGAGGGGAGTAGCCACACTGTGGCTTTGTAGCAAAGATAAGGTTATGCAACTAGTCAAAACCACTCCCAGGACAGCGCTGTATCAGGTTTGTTGAACCTTCATCAGCTAGGAGGTAGACATGACCAGTTGCAGTGGATGCTTGGACCATAGGTAAGTAAGTGTCTATAAGGGTTGTAATGGAGGACTAAAAGTGAGATAAAGAGCCTCCACACTATAATAAGTGTGTTTATTATTGCAGAAGCCACCTGCACACCATAGCAGTTCAAAGAATTGCATCCCAGAGCTCCTGTGCCACATAGCATTGATTTTAGGGTTCTGTGTAATAACAGATCCAGGATGCATAAAAGTGAGACAGAGGTCATTTGCATAGCCTACCCAGAATTCCTTGCTGCATATGGGGAATGTGGCACAGTAGCTCTGGGATGCAATTCTTTGAATTGCTATGGTGTGCAGGTGGCTTCTGCAATAATAAACACACTTATTATAGTGTAGAGGCTTTTTATCTCACTTTTAGTCCTCCACCACAACCATAATAGACACAATATATATACAGTATATATATACAGTTGTGTTCAAAATTATTCAACCCCCACTGAAATTGAGTGTTTTGGCCAGTTTGACATTGATTTTGATCATTCAGTCATCTTGCTTACAATTAAATCAAAGAGGCACGTGTAGGTCAGACAAATATAACATAACATTTATAATGAAATAACCACAAATGTCTTTTCTGTGCTCACATCATTATCAGTTTTATTCAACCCCCAAGTGACATTCAATCTTAGTACTTAGTACAACATCCTTTTACAGTTATAACAGCTTTTAAATGTGAAGCATAGCTTGACACAAGTGTCTTGCAGCGATCTACGGGTATCTTCGCCCATTCGTCATGGGCAAAAGCCTCCAGTTCAGTCACATTCTTAGGCTTGCGCACTGCAGCTGCTTTCTTTAAGTCCCACCAGAGGTTAACAATCGGATTTAAGTCAGGTGACTGCGATGGCCACTCCAAAATGTTCCAGTCTTTAATCTGCAACCATGCTCTAGAGGACTTGGAGGTATGCTTGGGATCATTGTCCTGTTGAAAGGTCCAACATCTCCCAAGCCTCAGGTTTGTGACGGACTGCATCACATTGTCATCCAATATCTCCTGGTACTGAAGAGAATTCATGGTACCTTGCACACGCTGAAGCTTCCCTGTACCTGCAGAAGCAAAACAGCCCCAAAGCATGATTGACCCCCCGCCATGCTTCACAGTAGGCAAGGTGTTCTTTTCTTCATAGGCCTTGTTCTTCTTCCTCCTAACATAGCGTTGATCTATGGGCCCAAACAGTTCTAATTTTGTTTCATCAGTCCACAGAACACTATCCCAAAACTTCTGTGGTTTGTCCACGTGACTTTTGGCATACTGCAGTCAACTCTTATTATTCTTTGGAGACAGCAAGGGGGTGCGCCTGGCAGTTCTGGCATGGAGGCCTTCATTACGCAGTGTGCGCAGTATTGTCTGAGCTGAAACTTCAGTACCCACATCTGACAAATCTTTTCTCAGTTCCACAGCAGTCACACGGGGACTTTTCTCCACTCTACACTTCAGGTAGCGCACAGCAGTCGAAGTCAGCATCTTCTTTCTGCCACGACCAGGTAGCGTTTCAACAGTGCCCTTTGCATTGAATTTGCGAATGATGCTTCCTATGGTCTCTCTTGGTATGTTTAACATCTTTGCAATCTTCTTATAGCCATTGCCCTTCCTGTGAAGAGTAATCACCTCTTCTCTTGTCTTCCTGGACCATTCTCTTGACTTCACCATGTTTGTAACCACACCAGTAAATGTCTAGAACGAGCTGAGTATCACAGTCATTTTAAAGCTGCTTAATTGGTGCTTATTATGCTTTATTGCTGCTCCGTGACATCCACAGGTGTTTTCAATACCTGATTGAAAACACTTGAATGAACCTCTGTTCTTCAGAGTGGTAGTCTTTAAGGGGTTGAATAATTGTGTCAATGAAGAATTCACAAAAGAAACATTTACTACTGTATTACAAAACCAATTGATGTCATTTTAGTTGCATATGGTTCTTTAAAAAGTCCTTGTAGGATTTCATTCTGAATACAATTACAAATGTACACTAAATTCCCTAAAACCCTTTACAGCATTGGGGGTTGAATAATTTTGAACACAACTGTATATATATATATATGTGCAATTCTATGACCTGATCAGTAAGCTTCCAGACCTGAGGAAGAGAGTAATACTCTCGAAAGCTTTTAAATGTAACATTAGTCCAATAAAATAAGGTATCACTACGTACTGCTATACTCATGATTTTTATATATATAATATATATATATATATATAACAATTTAAAGATGATGGCGGCACTCCAAGTCTATTATGTAGTTGTTTTATTAATCCATAAGGTCAACGTTTCAGGACATATATTTAATACAAAAGCATGATACATATAAATACAGTGATTCAAACACTCATATCCCTCCCATTTATACCAATGGGGTATCCCCGATACAGTTGTTTATCCCAATTTAGTGTTTCCATTTTTACTTCACTCTGAAAGGGAAAAGGTAGAGAAAAAATATATAGTGTAGTACTTTTAATCCAATAAAATATATAATATACCTGTATACGGTATATATAATATATAATAAAATTATAAACAAAAAGTGGGTCTATTCCTTCACAGTCAGCACATATTTTCATCATATAAAAGGTATGTGTTCAAAATTGCACAACAGTATAAATTGATTAACGATAAAGAGTATTTTTGTGAATTGAGATATGACATCTTTTATATGTTATAAGGTTCTTTGTTTCACACACACACATTTCATTTCATCCCTGCTAGATATTCCATGGTCACTATATCTGGAATTAATGGAAAGTGGAAGCGTTCAGGAGCAGCAGTAACTCAGCCACAAAGTGAAAGCCCCCATGGGAACAGTTTGGGGAAGACATGTTTCTATTCCAACGTGCCTGTGAGAATGATGTACTCGCTGAAGTTTCGGACTGCTTTCTCCTGTTACTCAGTCCTTAGTATAGTTTCCCTGATGTCAACAAACATCCTTTGCGTTGAAGAATTTTTTTAAAGCAAATATCTATTATTTTTCCTTGAATATTTGATTGACAGGTGGGCGGGAGAATATTTTTGTTTCTGCTTTTTAGGAAACCTTTACATCTGTAGCACTGTAATTTTTGTAAATATATATATATTAAGGTAGCTTGCTCATGGTGCGCTGAGATTTGTACAGAAATAGCTACACACAGTCTATGAGCCCTATTTCAAACTTATCGTAAAGGTACTGCGCAGATATGTGAGCTTTAACACTAGGTTAAGTGAGTTTAGCGAATGCCCCCATATTGCAACCCTAACGTTAACCCCATTGGTTATTGTCATGCTCCGAACCCCCAGACCCTCTGGCGCCCCCTTTTGTTCTCCTTTTTGCCATGTCCTGCATTGCCATATGCAGGTTCCAGGACTTTTGTCTCCATATGCTTTCCTGGACTTTGATTTGCATGATGTACCTGGAACCTCACCTGCCCTTCATCCTCCCTAATCAACCCTGTATATGAGGAAGCTACGCCCCTTACTCTAAGCTTCCTCATTGAAGTTCCCAGCCTTGCCTAGTGCAGACCTGCTTCCTTGAACTCCTGAGATCCTTGCCTGGAACCCCCTTTGAACCAAAGACATTCATAACCGGTATCCTCCTTTGCCCCGTTTTCCCCCTGCTATTCTATGTTCTTTGTATCCGTTGTTATTCAGTTCTGTCTGTTTATTTGTAGTTATAAATAAACCCCGTAACCTGTCTTCTGCTGCTATTTCGCTGCATATTGGGCTCACATCCATACTCCTGCACACACATGCTAGGCCAGGGGCATGACAGTTATCCATTAGCACATCAGGGATTGCATTTGCTTCCGTGACTTGAGCTTACTATACTTTGCACTCCCTATACTTAACATGGGGAGCACAAAGAGTAATTAGAGTTAGGATTTCAAAATCCTAACATTAATTACCCACGGCTGGAGCTAACTGAAAAGTTAACCACAGTTAGGAGCTGGTGCTAACTGACTCTGTGTCTGCGGAATCAGCACCAGCTGAAAAAATCTCCAAAAATCAGATACTCACCGCGAGAACAGTGGCCCGATCCGCCTCTTCTGGCCACCGGGAGCAGAGTGAGACTGGGGTAAAAAGTCTCCAGTCTCCCTCCGCAATCACTCCGCGGCCCTGCAGCACAGCCCTCCTTGGAGTCCTATGGCCAATTGCTACCGCGAGTATCATGGAGGGTTGCGCTGTGTTACAGGACTGGCTGATGAATCAGTGCCTGCCCCATAATATGGTACTAAAACGGGGACGCTAAAGAGGAAACTGACAGGTGCAGGTTCCCCCCCCCCCGTTAGCATCCCTGATTTAGCACCATGAATGTAATATGGCCCTATGTCTTCAAAGAATTGTAGGTAACATGCAAGCGAGCATGACAGTACTTTATTTTAATAATGTGGGTGAGATAACCCATACATTAAATGTGATATTTGTTTGCTTTCAATGGGGCCAGCTGCATTCTCCTATGAAAATGTGTTCACATACTCGGAAATATCATACTATACTGAGTGACTGTTTCCAGTTTTCATATAGGCCAGAACATTTCTTGGCACATTATGAAATTCACTTATCTGACAGCTTTTACATATAAGTTATATCTCAAAACAGCTGACATTTGCCAAGAAAATAGTGTATGAGGGAAGCGAAAAAATATGCGCTTAGATGTTAGTCGTTTTTGAACATAAAAAATCAAAGCAGGCGCTGAGCATAGTAATTAAACCAGCTGTCTGTATTTATAGAAATGGAATTACAATCATATATTCCTGGCAGTGGTTTGTTGAACTTATAGAACTTTAAGGAAACATAGTATTAAGGTCCCTTAACCCATGCTGAAATGCTCCTGTGGACAGGAATAAGCAATGGCCACTTTCTATTGTTACTTTGACAGACTTGAGAAATATTTAACCCGACTCCTGTCAAACTGTGTTACTGTAAAGAAGCTGCAAAGACCAGCCCCCACCCTCACTGTAACAAAAAGCTTAACAAACTTTACTGCTGCATTACAACAGCCAGGGAGATGGAAGGATACAAGGAGAGCTCTGGAATCACTGCTGTGTATGGATAAGATCCAGGGGATTATAATGATTGAAAATCCCTGTAAAATACAGATACAAAGTGTTACTGTAATTTCCATACATAGGCATTATGCCACATACATATATTATTTATATATTCTATTGGTATTTTTTGGAAGCTGCATTGCTAATAAACTCATTATGATCACTACAAACCCCCATAAGCAGGAGATCTGAACATTTTTATTATTTACAAATATATAACAGTGGCGCAAAACAGTGCATATACCATATATACCAATGGGGTATCCCAGATGCAGTTGGGTACCCCGATTTAGTGTTTCCGCTTTTACTTCAATCTGGAAGAAAAAAGGTAGAGAAAAAAATATATAGTGTAGTAATATTAATCCAATCAAATTGTATAAAAATGAAAAAAACAAACTCACAATTTTTCAGGCACATAATAAAATGCGCATATATAATAATTTTCCGCAATGGCTCAGACCTCACGCAATTTAACGTCCAGACCTGTCCATGATAAGCCAACTGATGGTCATAAATTGACTGGATTTGTCCGGATTGAGGTCCCCCAGCACACTGCCCAAATCCCTGAGAGATATCACTCAACGCGTTTTGTGAGTTCAGCTGTCTCACTTCATCAGGAACATACTTTCAACTCCTCAGACCTCCTTTTAAGCCTACTTAGATATTCAAAAGTTTTAATCGAATCCGCGGCAGCTGTTGGACTCGGAGATAATCATCTCTCTTCAATTCCGCAGAATCCTTTTTATTAATATTATTAATCTTTATTTATAAAGCGCCACCATATTCGCAGCACTGTACAATAGGCACAGTATAGACAGGGTTACAATACATTGAACAACATTAGACAAACAGTACAGGAGGAGATGAGGGCCCTATTTCTGTAGGAACTCACAATCTAGAAGGGTTGGGGTTGGAAACAGGAGGAGAGGACTGCAAGGTGAGGGTAATTGATGGTTGCGTCAGTGAGTTGGGTGGTAGGCTTCTCTAAATAGGAATCGTCTGATGTCATTAGGTGCCCTCGCATGTGTACACGCTGCTCACAACATTCCACTTCATATCGCGCATGCATATGGGCACATCGATCTCGTTCCGCATACTCTTCAAGTGTCACTTTCATTTTTACCCCTTCGAGTGTGCTTTCAATTAATTGATTGCTAATCGGAGCGATTTCCTCTAACAAAAGCTAACATATATATAAATGGAGCAATCTCTTTCTATTTTCAATCATTAAAACCTTTTACACAAAAAACTTTTACATGAAAACGTAACAGGGATCAAGACAGAAAAGATTTTCTCCAACGCCCACAACTAACTGTAATATATAAAAAGACTTCAAGGTTTAACATGAGACCTAAAAAAGAAATAAAGCATACACATATTTAATATCACATAAAGCACATATAATATACAGTATATCAACAACTATTTAATAATCAGACAACAGGATTAATTAATAAAAGCCAGCAGGGTTAGCTTATAAATGCCAAAATGTCTATTTCATTGTTTAGCCCTTTTCCTAGCAAAGTACCCAATATGTATATTCATTCTGATTCTCTTCTGGTTAGTTTTACAGCACTATCTCCCCCTCTCCATTCTGGATCAACTAGATCTATCAAATTCCTCAAACTTAACACACCACAGTTGTTACCATGCAGCGGGACACTATGTTTCAAAGCATTGGTGTGAATACCCAAATAATGTTCCATGAACCATTCATGGAGGGTCCTCGATGTCCTACCTACATATTTCTACTTTATCCTGGTTCATAATTATTATAATCTTAATGGAGCGTTCTGCCGTCAGCGAGTGGGTACGGCTATGGGAACGAGGTTTGCCCCAAATTATGCCAATATTTTTGTGGCAGACTGGGCGTCCAATAACATCTGGAATGAGAATCCATTTGAATCCGTGCTCTGGTGGCGTTTCATCGATGACGTCATTATGATCTGGAGTGGAGATAAAGAGACCCTTGAGACATTTCTTGTATACATCAATAACAATAGTTATGGTTTAAAATTTACAGCTGAAATTGATTGCAATAATATGAAGTTTTTGGATATAGCATTCTTTTGTTAGAGATGGCAAAGTAGAGAGTAAAACTTTCTTTAAGCCCACTGATGGGAATAGTCAAGTATGATAGTTGCCATTATAAAAAGTGGAAGGACAACATCCCTAAAAAAATCAACTAATGCAGGTATGTAGAAATTGTTAAAATTTTGAGTATTTTATTGACCAATCGAAAGTGATTGATAAATAATTAAAAGCAAGAGAATATTCAGATAAATTATTTGAGGACTCAAAGAAAGTGGTAGCATCATTATGCTCTATGCAGAGCAGGGTCGGCAAATTGAGGTTGCCGAAGTGCGCCAAATGAAAGAGCGTTGAAATTTCGGTGCTCTTTTAATAACCCTTTTACTTTATTTGACACAAAGGCCATTTCTGCCTGTATGCTGATAATGCAAACCCCATTTGAAATTATGTAAAAAAAGGGATAGGATACCATCTACATTTCGGAACCTTTCATCCCAGCAATATTTCTGTAAGGGACAATACATGAAAAAGTAAATAATGTTAATATTTACATTTTTAAACTTTTAACTATCTTAGAATAACAATTTATATGCAAAATTGCTATTTTACTGTACATGTAATGAATGACTATGCACCCCATATTTGGAATCAATGTTATGATAATATTTTGTTACCAAGCAATATAAGATGCATAACAGTTACTCTTCCTGTACAAATGATAGGAAGCGTTAATGTACAATAATCTGCCACAAAAGCTGAGCTGCCATGGGAGCTGCTAGCATTAACAAGCAGTTATGAGTGATTAATGGTTCAGTGGATAATATGATTGGCTAGGTTGGAATAGGGTCTAGGTATTCAGAGCCCATCAGAAAGACCCAAGCAGAAGAGTGTGCAGACAGCACGTCAGCGGCAGCTATAGCACCACGTTCCAGCCATGGTGGCCAAGATCTCCAAATTAAATGACTAATTACATAACGTTTGAACTTACTCCAGAAAGACTGACTCAGTATACTGTTACTGTGATTAAATGCATGAACAGCATCAGATTTATCAGGATTACTAGGCTAATTTAACACAATTAAATTCTTTATCGACTTTATTTTTTTCAGCCTCCCCCACTGATTTGTTATTTATGGTGTATATCCGACGTATCGAAGAGGAGACCTGGAGATGGATAGATGCACAAAATCTAGTTTATTTTCAAGTTATTTAATATACAATCATGGGAAAAAGAATAGACACCCTCTTTGAATTCTATGGTTTTATGTATCAGGACATAATAAAAAATCATCTGGTCCCCAGCAGTGTGACGGTAGTTACTTGGAACTGGGGGTAGTTGTATCCAAGGCGCCCTATTCCCTTCTAACTCTAAAACTGTGGACGCTAATAGGGAAAACCTGCACCACGTAGTGTCCACATTTTAGCGTTAGATTTCGGGGCATGCGATACCTCGGCACCTTGCCATGGAATGCAGTGAAACACTCAGTGATACTCGCAGTAGTACTTCCGCGCTGCCGTGAGTATCACCTCCTGGAGTCCATAAGCACTCAGAGAGGTTATTTTATCTCTTTCCATAGACCGCTTTGAGGAAAAAAAAAACAAGGTTAGATGTCATTTTGGAGAATAAGAAATATTTACATAATTTTGTGAGAAGATAAAGGGGTGATGTGTAAGGACAGGAACAACATCTCTCCACTGCAGTAAAGGACAAAGGGGTGAACTGATACCCAGACAACCGGCAATCTGCACGACACATCTATGTCCATATCTGATCATGACACTACATTTTTCTTGACACTCGGCCCGCCGCACAATGATAAAAAGTATCAGATTGTTAAATATCCAGATATCTGAATATCCAAATCCTTCACATGATTTTATCTACATACAATACATGATAACAGTAGAAAAAAACGGGATTTTTTTTGGCATTTGTAAAGTAAAAAAGGGAATCGCACAAAATATTTTCTTGAATAAGATTTACTTAAGGACACATTTTTATATTGTTTCTCATTTATTCTTTTTTTCATTAATGTGCACCTGTCATGTGCAAAATGACTTTTGTCCTTTCGCCAGGGCACCATTTTTTCATTGAGCTATACAATGTAAAAAACTGATATATTTACGATTTGAAATTTCTCTCCCTCCCTGATGTCGGAGCCATGTTCTGCTGCAGGAGCACAGAGTCATCCTCAAGGACAGCTCCGGCACAGTCAGTGTGCTGCGCTGGCTGTCACTCAAATCGTAACAGGCAGAGAGTGCTCCACCCACAGCGAGGAGGGGGCTGTCCTGTAGGATGACTCTCTGTCGCAGCTGCGCTCCTCACTGGGGGATGGGAGGAGGGACTTAAAAATGGATTATCTCCTTTTTTTTTTTTTACAGTATATAGGTCGGCGGAAAAAAGCTCCCACCATAAAGCGAGAGGTGCCCTATCGAATGGGCAAAAGTCATTTTTCCCATTACAGGTGCACTTTAAGCAATTTAAAAAATTACATTTGACAGCATTATGGATCAGGAAAGAGCTCACATGTGTTTTTTGGGATTAACCCCTTGGCTGCTGATGACGTGTGGGGAACGTCATGGGTCTTCCCTGCTATTTGCGGAGGATGTTCTCCAAACGTCATTGGGATTCCGCAGCCAAGCAGGACATACTTACCTCTCTGGTCAGGGTCCCGTAGTGGTCTGACTTCCTTAAAGTCAGTCCGTTCTAATCGGCGCCAGATCACGGACTTCTCTGTATGGGAGGCTGACACCGGGGCCACCCCTCGTCCACTGATGTCATCGGGCATGGGCACAAAAGAGAAAGAGAATTCCCCCCTAGGTGGATAGGGAATTCCCTATGGTAGAGATATGGGGGTCTTTTGGACCACCGTATCTCCCAAAAAATAGAGGCTAGAGAGTCATGTTTGGTATCGTTGGAAAGGCCAGAGCATGGCCTTTCCACTGTTACCAAATATGTCAAAGTTATGTGTAACATAAAAATAAATTCATAAATAAAATTTTCCTTTTTGTTCTTTTCTTTATTTTATAATGCAGCACTATTGTTCACTTTTCAATTATAATGTGAACAATGATGCTGCACTATCTCATCTATATATAATAAAGATATATTATGAATCTGCCGAGTCTCCTGAAAATAAGGATATATAATTTGTCTAGGTCCTACAATAAAACATGACTTCAAATCGCGTTTAAACATGATGAGCACGAAACCATCAAAATGAGCTTAACACAGGGGTGAAATAGCTCAGCAGTGAAGGGGTTAAACCTTCATATTTTGATATGGCATTCTAATATTCCATTTAAAAAAAGCTTGTACAGTGTAGTGATCCTTTATCATGTTTTTTTTATATATATATATATACAATATAACCCCCCAAATATTTCATATAAACCTCAGCATGGTATTTGCACTAGAATTGTAGCATGTAGAAAAATCCACACTGTTTGAAATAATAAATGAGAGGGAGTTGCTTGAAAATATAAAGCGAGTATCTTTTGATTTAATGACCACATCCATTTTTATAGCAGTAGTTACAGAGATGGTGATCGTTATGCATGCAAAAATGTATATTCTGATTGCGTATACACCTTGAACTTACCACAAATCATTACACAGAGAGGAACGATGATTAACACTGCCTTGATTAATAAGAACAGAGGTCGTCTTCTTTGATACAAAGTAGCACCTTGTGTTGGTGTAAGTTATTAGGGTATGTGTTGTTTTAAATTTGCTTTTCTACATCTTTCACAGCTATGTGGTTCTATTGATATAATAGACCTATACGGCTTTGAAAATTACTCAATTTCAATGCGGCCGCGGCATACAGCACGTTGGGGAGCATCGTATAGTAATCCCTGTCATTCTTCAGCGCTTATGGCAAAGTTTACAGGGAAGCAAGTACAACCCTGCTGTGGTTTGGGGATGGAGGGTGATATATGACGCTGCTGGCTTCCTTGCTCCGTTTCAACCAATGTGTTCTTCTTTGTAATAGGAAATTTTATTACCAGATAAAATGAGACTGAGATTTTGAGAGCGAGAGGCAGAACGTCAGATTTACAGAGTACCTGATCTTGAAGAAAGTGAAGAGATAATCTTTAAGATATAGAAGAAAAGAAAGAACAAAAGATATGTTAAAAAAACAAACTCATGTTAAAGGAACACCCTACTCAAGAATCACCCCCTTTTTTTATCCTAATCTATCCCTATTCCCTTAATAAAAAGTTTTTTTTTTTTTTTGTGTAACTGTAATACTTACCCTAAAATCCACTTGTTTCCAGCGGCGTCTTTTTTTTTTTTATATACTCACCTCCCTCCTCTTCCGCTCCTGTCCTTCTTGCTTCTTCTTGCCTTCTGGTTTACGTGAGAAGCGCGCATGCGCGCCGCTCACGTAAGCCAGCCAATCGGCAGGCTTCCTCCCGGCTCCCTCTGAGGATTAGTGTTGCGCGCAAGAGGATGCGCGCAACACTAACCCTCAGCCGCTGCCGCCAGCTACTGCGGCGAGTTGGAGACGTCATCGCGCTGAAAGCTGTCTGTGAAACCAAACGAGCTCCAGACATATAGGGGTGGCAAAATATTGGTACATTACCAGAATGGTAATGGTAATGTATGTGAATAGTAATGTAACCCCTATATGTCTGTAGCTCGTTTGGTTTCACATATCAAAGGAGACTCCCATACCATCCAATGGTGGAGATAATTTTAATATATTCGTCTTTTTTGTTTGTCTCAATATCAATAAAGATCAACAATTTTAATACTTTTTTCTCTCTCAGCACCAATCATCACAGGAGCCCCACGGGCTTCTTGTTCCCCATTTTTCCAGTTGCTGAGTAGGGATGAGCGTTCGGTTCGGATCTGTGCGGAGTTCGAATCGAACATCTGCTGTTCGAAAGTTCGCGAACTTCAAACTTTTTTGGGACATTAGGCAAAAGTTCGGATTTGTTTTTTTGAAAAAAGTATAAAAAATGCTTAAAAAATACAAAAAAATCTAGAAATTAAGAGACTCTTTACTGCAGAATATTATAAGCAACGGTTTATTAGATATTGAATTAAAACGGGAATATTTTTTACATTGAAGCCTATGGGATAAAACATTCTTGTTACTAAAACATCAAGCAGACACGGCCCTCTAATCAGGCACTGTAGAGGACAGTCTGCAGGGGCCTCCCAAGGATCCCCTTGAGGAGCATTGAGGAGCATGCGGCCGCCGGATGACAGAGCTGTGACTGTGCGGGCTAGCCGCCCGGGTGCATGTGGCATAGACAGGTGGCACAGGGAGGGAGCCACTGCACCTGCGGCCACGGCAGACCCCCCCCGCAAACAGGATCCAGGGAGCCCCCACTGACCACCAGGCTAAGGTAAGGCGATACATTTCTAAAAAAAATTAAATCCGAGGACATTTTTAAATGTCCCCGGGAACATAAAATAAAACTTTTTTTTTCTTTCTCTACCTTGCTGAATGTATTTAATTATATATATTAGATATATTCAGCCAGGTAGAGGGGGGTGGCATGTGGGCTGCGCGGGGTCTCAGGCAGTGGTTTGTTTTTTTTGTGTGTATATTTTTAGCAAATTTATAGGGGAAGGTAAGGGCAGGTATGATATATATATATATAGATAAGATATATATCTATATTCTTCTAAATATATATATCCAGACTTGTATTACACACACATTTTGGCAACTAATTGCCCCCCCATTTGGCTGATCCCTCCAGAAGAAATGTTGAACCCGATAGAGCAGAGAATAATATATACACTATATTGCCAAAAGTATTCGCTCACCTGCCTTGACTCGCATATGTACTTAAGTGACATCCCATTCCTAATCCATAGGGTTCAACATGACGTCGGTCCACCCTTTGCAGCTATAACAGCCTCAACTCTTCTGTGAAGGCTGTCCACAAGGTTTAGGAGTGTGTTTATGGGAATTTTTGACCATTCTTCCAGAAGCGTATTTGTGAGGTCACACACTGATGTTGGACGAGAAGGCCTGGCTCTCAGTCTCCGCTCTAATTCATCCCAAAGGTGTTCTATCGGGTTGAGGTCAGGACTCTGTGCAGGCAAGTCAAGCTCATCCACACCAGACTCTGTCATCCATGTCTTTATGGGCCTTGCTTTGTGCACTGGTGCACAGTCATGTTGGAAGAAGAAGGGGCCAGCTCCAAACTGTTCCCACAAAGTTGGGAGCATGGAATTGTCCAAAATGTCTTGGAATGCTGAAGCATTCAGAGTTCCTTTCACTGGAACTAAGGGGCCAAACCCAGCTCCTGAAAAATAACCCCACACCATAATCCACCCTCCACTAAACTTTACACTTGGCACAATGCAGTCAGACAAGTACCATTCTCCTGGCAACCGCCAACCCATACTCGTCCATCAGATTGCCAGATGGAGAAGCGCGATTCATCACTCCAGAGAACACGTCTCCACTGCTGTAGAGTCTAGTGGCGTTGTGCTTTACACCACTGCATCCGGCGCTGTGCATTTCACTTGGTGAAGTATGGCTTGGATGCAGCTGCTCGGCCATGGAAACCCATTCCATGGAAACCCATTCCATGAAGCTCTCTGCGCACTGTTCTTGAGCTAATCTGAAGGCCACATGAAGTTTCGAGGTCTGTAGCGATTGACTCTGCAGAAAGTTGGCAACCTCTTCGCACTATGCGCCTCAGCATCCGCTGACCCCGCTCCGTGAGTTTAAGTGGCCTACCACTTCATGGCTGAGTTGCTGTCTTTCCCAAACACTTCCATGTTCTTATAATATAGCTGACAGTTGACTGTGGAATATTTAGGAGCGAGGAAATTTCACGACTGGATTTGTTGCACAGGTGGCATCCTATCACAGTTCTACGCTGGAATTCACTGAGCTCCTGAGAGCGACCCATTCTTTCTAAAATGTTTGTAAAAACAGTCTGCATGCCTAGGTGCTTGATTTTATACACCTGTGGCCATGGAAGTGATTGGAACACCTGATTCTGATTATTTGGATGGGTGAGCGAATACTTCTGGCAATATAGTGTATATTCTCTGCTCTGTCGGGTTCAACATTTCTTCTGGAGGGATCAGCCAAATGGGGGGTGCGCATTTAGTTGAGATTGTCCACATGCCACCCCCCCATGTGCGTATGTGTATATATGGGTTGCGGGTGTATATATATATATATATATATATATATATATCTGCGTGTTGATATATACGTACAGTCAGGTCCAGAAATATTGGGACATCAACATAATTCTAACATCTTTGGCTCTATACACCACCACAATGGAGTTGGAATGCAACAAACACAATGTACTTTAACTGCAGACTGTGAGCTTTAATTTGAGGGTATGTACATCCAACTGAGGTGAACGGTGTAGGACTTACATCAGTTTGCAGATGTGCCTCCCACTTGTTAAGGGACTGAATGTAATGGGACGTAATAATAATCATAAATCAAACTTTCCCTTCTTAATAGTTGGTTGCAAATCCTTTGCAGTCAATCACAGCCTGAAGTCTGGAACGCATAGACATCACCAGATGCTGCGTTTCATCCCTGGTGATGCTCTGCCAGGCCTCTACTGCAACTGTCTTCAGTTCCTACTTGTTCTTGGGACATTTTCCCTTCAGTTTTGTCTTCAGCAAGTGAAATGCATGCTCAATGGTATTCAGGTCAGGTGATTGACTTGGCCATTGCATAACATTCCACTTCTGTCCCTTTCCAAACTCTGTGGTTGCTTTTGCAGTATGCTTTGGGTCATTGTCCATCTGCACTGTGAAGCGCCATCCAATGAGTTCTGCAGCATTTGGCTGAATGTGAGCAGATAATATTGCCCGAAACACTTCAGAATTCATCCTGCTGCTTTTGTCAGCAGTCACATCATCAATAACTACAAGAGAACCAGTTCCATTGGCAGCCATACATGCCCACGCCATGACACTACCACCACCATGCTTCACTGATGAGGTGGTATGCTTAGGATCATGAGCAGTTCCTTTCTTCTCCATACTCTTCTCTTCCCATCACCCTGGTACAAGTTGATCTTGGTCTCATCTGTCCATAGGATCTTGTTCCAGAACTGTGAAGGCTTTGTTAGGTGTTGTTTGGCAAACTCTAATCTGGCCTTCCTGTTTTTGAGGCTCACCAATGGTTTACATCTTGTGGTGAACCCTCTGTATTTACTCTGGTGAAGTCTTCTCTTGATTGTTGACTTTGACACACATACACCTACCTCCTGGAGAGTGTTCTTGATCTGGCCAACTGTTGCGAAGGGTGTTTTCTTCACCAGGGAAAGAATTCTTCTGTCATCCATCACAGTTGTTTTCCGTAGTCTTCTGGGTCTTTTGATGTTGCTGAGCTCACCGGTGCATTCCTTCTTTTTGAGAATGTTCCAAACAGTTGTTTTGGCAACGCCTAATGTTCTTGCTATCTCTCTGATGGGTTTGTTTTGTTTCTTCAGCCTAATGATGGCTTGCTTCACTGATAGTGACGGCTCTTTGGATCTCATCTTGAGAGTTGACAGCAACAGATTCCAAATGCAAATAGCACACTTGAAATTAACTCTGGGCCTTTTATCTGCACATTGTAATTGGGTAATGAGGGAATATCACACACCTGGCCATGGAACAGCTGAGAAGTGAATTGTCCCATTACTTTTGGTCCCTTAAAAAGTGGGAGGCACATCTGCAAACTGCTGTAAGTCCTACACCGTTCACCTGAGTTGGATGTACATACCCTCAAATTAAAGCTGACAGTCTGCAGTTAAAGCACATTGTGTTTGTTTCATTCCAACTCCATTGTGGTGGTGTATAGAGCCAAAGATGTTAGAATTGTGTCGATGTCCCAATATTTCTGGACCTGACTGTATATATAGGTCTGCGTGTTGATATATACGTATATGTCTGTGTGTGGTATTAATGCATCCCTACTCTATACACAGTGCTCTGTGTCCCTATAATATATATGATCAGGGGTTACCTTTTTTATAATTTTATACTATTCCTATTAAATTAACAGTAATTTTTGATGTATTTTATTCAGTAGAAACTTTTTCTTGCCTATATAACATATGCTTTGTGAAAATAAAACGGTTTTGTGTGTACATTTTAATTTAGTTAGTGGATTCCTGTCCAGTGCGGTGAGAAGCAAACGTAATGTAGTGTAGACACGCTGCGAGGCGGAGCGGAGTGAAGTCAAGCCTGCAAAATGTTTGCTTCTCTTCGCTTCGCTACGCTGTGCGTCGCTACACGCTCAGTGTGTCTCAGCCTTTATTCACGCATCGCTAGCTTACCGAATCAGTTTGTTTACTTGTTACTGACCCTGCTTGTTCTGAGGACCCGATCTGTTGCCGACTTTGCCTGCCATTTGACTATTCTCTCTGTGTATTCCCTGCCTGTTCTGTTTGCTTCCTGTTGCTACTGGTGTGCACCGATTCTCACCATATACAGTAGCGCAGTACAAGTGCCTAAACATTGCTGACCCGGTTTTGTTATAGCTGCTGATGTAACTGAATAGATCGGGGATCTCTTCTGCATTAACAAAACCTCCACCACTGCACTCTTCCACAATACCTCAGAGGGGTTACGGTGTGAAGGCACTTGCTGCCACCAAAGGCAAAATATTTGGGAGCACTGACGCCTGTACCAGATTCATATCATTTTAATATTTGACCGCAGGGTCCACCACTGCACTCTTCCACAATACCACAGAGGGGTTACGGTGTGACGGCACTGTTGCCAACACTAAAGGCCCAATTTTAATGCACCTATTGTTACTTTCATCCAAAGCCTGCATAAGTCACCATAATTTAGCCCAAAAAATCACTAAACTTGTTCTGCATGACCTAAAACGTCTTCTCTTTTCATACAGGCTGCCGCCCAAAGCAGTTGTTTATGAATAGATTAAAGGAAAACTATTTACCGTCACTTGAAATGTCATTTTTTTGTTTTTAAATGTTTCTATACGTCCTACAAATCCGCCACTTCACGGGCAGGTTATGGGGACCTCCTAGGCATGATATTTGAAGGAATTTTTCATTTTTATTCTTAACCCTTATTTCATGGAAAACTCACTGTTCCTTTAAAAACGTTTTTTTTTACTTTTTGTCCTTGTTTCCTGTCCCCCCAGGGCACTACCCGGACCCCCATACACCTTTTATGGCAAATATCTAACATATATGCCCTCTTGGAGGGCACTCTAAAAATCTAACGTTCGGGTCCCATTGGCTTACATTGAGTTCAGATCGTGTTCGAGTTCGAACTCGAACTTTTGAAATTGTTCGAGTTCAAAGTCGAACCGAACACGGGGGCGTTCGGATCATCCCTATTGCTGAGCTGTCCTGCTGCCAGGCCATACCTGCACCTTCTGTTTCCATGGAAAAGTCCGGAGGCATGACGGATGTGGCAAACGGATGCAAGTTAGGCAAGAACGTAATACTGCTAGAACGGACGTGCGGGGTGCGCCACGTCCGCATAGCTTTGTGTGTGAGTGATGGAACGTGGTCAGATGGACTGCATTTATATGCATTTTTGACGGACAAAATGTTTTTTCATTTTAATTTATTTTCCCTCCTATATCCGTCAAAAATAACGTCAGTCACAAAAACGGACTGTGTGGCCACTACTGCCTCTTCCATCAAAAAGTGCGTCTGTACTGCAGGGGCGCACAGTCCGTAGAAAACGCGCTCGTCTGACCCTAGCTTAAGTCATTGTCTCTGTGTGAGTTTCGTTCAGCAAGACATTAGAAACGTGGGAGATGATGTAGGAAAGTATTATGGAAATGGGGGTAAGAGACAATATTTGGTGAGGAAAGCATTTGGGGGAGGCGTAATATGTTTTTCTTAGGACTCCATGGAAGCTTCTGCGGACGGGTCACATGACCATGTTAAGCATAGGGAGCGCAAAGTACAGTAATCTGGTACTAAAAAGCTCTAATATTGATGCGCTAATGAATTTTTTAACCCGTAAGTGATCGGAAGGTGATTTATGCGGCACCCTATCACCTCAATTAACATAACGCTTACGCTCATTTATGTGAGCGCTAGCGTTAAGGAAGTGATAGAGCCCATAGGGCATTGTAGCTTTTTATTTTAACCCTTTCCATGTGTCAGACGCGCTCAGCTCGTCCTGCCGCATGCCACTTCGCTGCGGAGGACGCGCTGAGCGCGTCCTCCCTTAGCAGCGGCGATCAGCCGGGATTCCGGCCGATCGCGGCGGCCCCCGGTGCGGGCTGACCTCACCGATGTCAGCCCAGCCTCTGGGACCCCGGCGGGCACAATAGACTTTGCGGGGAAGGTGCCTGAAGGGGAGGGGGTGAGGTCTCTCGGACCTCTCCCCCTCCCCTTCTGTGCGGGCCAGCGAGTAAAGGCAGGCACCGCTTGGAAGGACACAGCCTGCCCTTCCAAGCGGCGGCTGTCTTTAACCCGTAGGGGGCTTTATCGCGATATGGCGCTAACATGCACCGTATCGCGGTCCCCTCCCAGAGCTGGCCGACATCTTGGATGTTGGCCAAGCTTCCGGGATATCCCCCTAACGACTGGCGTCATCGCGCATAGCGTGATGGCGCCAGTCCCGCAATTAACCCCTTGCTGCCACCTATGGTGGAGATAGGGGGTTCATTGGAACCCCCTATCTCCCGATCCGTGACAGCTAGGGGTTAATGTTTGATATCATTGGAACGGCCAGAGCATGGCCTTTCCAATGATAGCAAACATGACCATGTACAGTTTAACCCTTTCGCTGCTGAGGCTTTTCCCGCCCCTGTGCTGAGGTCATTTTTTACTTGTTTTGCGCATCATGTTTAAACGTGTTTTGAAGGCTTATTTTAGTATATGGCACCGACATATTATATATCGTTCTTTCCGTCAGACTCGGTAGATTCATAATATGTCATTATTTATGTATACGTTATGTCATGTCTGTATATTATAACAAAAAATGCAATAAAATATGTATTTTCAATAATTTACAACGTGTAAAGTGTTTTTTTCCACATTTTAACATGCGAGCAATTGCGGTTATATTTTGTATGGGGTGCGCTTGTTAAAAAATTAGAGATGGAGTCTCGTTACATTTTTTTTTGGGGAAAATGACACTATTTTTTAACAAAGCACCGCATACAAAAATCGTTAGTGCAGCATCATTGTTCACATTATAATTGAAATGGGAACAATATTGCTGCATTAACAAACCCAAAAAAAGAAAAAAAAGTGTTTATTTTTTTTTTTTTTATTTTCTTTTTTATTTTTTTTTATTTTTTTTTATTTTTATTTTTTTTTTTACAACATTTTTAACTTTCATGTTTGGTATCGTTGGAACGGCCATGCTCTGGCCGATCCAACAATATCAAAATTTAACCCCTAGCTGCCACGGATCGGGAGATAGGAGTTCATTGGAACTCCCTATCTCCACAGTTGGTGGCAGTTAGGGGTTAACTGTAGGACTGGCGTCATCGTGCTACGCACGATGACGCCAGTCCTCTGGGGGAGTTCCCGGAGGCCTGGCCGACATCCAAGATGTCGGCCAGCTCCCGGGAAGGATCGCGAATCGGCGCTTTTCAGCGCCGATTTGCGATCCAGCTCCCCAGGGGTTAATGCCAGGCATCATTTGGAAGGGCAGGCTGTGCCCTTCCAAATGATGCCTGGGTTAACCCCCTGTGCGCCACCGATCGGGAGGAGAGAGGTCCGAAGGACTCCCCCCTCCCTTTCAGGCGCCTCCTCCGCACATGCGGGGGGCGCCTGAATTAGGTGTCATCGCGCCCCCGCGATGACACCTAATAATGGCGGCTGCTGGTCCGGATGCCGGGCTGACATCCAGGATGTCAGCCCGCACTGGAGGGCCAGCGATCGGCCGAACGCTGACCCCAATGTGAGGACGCGCTCAGCGCGTCCTCAGCACACCAGCGGTAATGCTGAGGACGCGCTGAGCGCGTCCTTAGCATTGAAGTGGTTAAAAAAATATATATATATATATATTTTTTTGTTTGTTTTTATTATTGCAGCAATATTGTTCCCATTTCAATTATAACGTGAACAATGATGCTGCATTAACGATTTTTTCTATGGGGGGCGTTTGCTAAAAAACACGTAATTTTCCCCAAAAAAAGTAACGATTCCCCGTTTCTAATTTTTTTAACAAGCGCAACCCATAGAAAATATAACCGCAAACGCTCGCATGTTAAAATGTGAAAAAAAAACACTTTACACGTTGTAAATTATTGAAAATTCTAATTTTACTGCATTATATGTTATAATATACAGATTGGGCATAACGTATACATATAATAATGACATATTATGAATCTGCCGAGTCTCCCGGAAAGAACGATATATAACATGTCTGGGTCATATAATAAAATGTGACTTCAAATCGCATTTAAACATGATGAGCGAAACCAGTAAAAATTAGCTCAGCACAGAGGTGTGAAGAGGCTCAGCAGCGAAAGGGTTAAAATTTTCCTAAAAACCTGTAAATATGTTTTTTGTCTGGATTATTGTATAGGGAAAATCATATTTCAGACGGAAATGATTTGACACTTACATTGCTGTTATTCCTGTCTTTACATTTAATAAAAACCCTGATGTTTCTCAAGGTCGTGCAGAATTTTCATGTCTACTGTACGTATATATACAGTATAATATTTTGGATCAAGGGTAATAATAGAAGCAGGAATGGCTGCACTTAACGTAAATCAATATTTTCTTCGTTAACTAAGTAACTATATTTGCCAGTTTTATATTGATCGAATCCTGGAAAAAAAATGACTGCGGTCGTTTAAACCTAGAGATATTTAAACGTCGGTTGAGCATCATGGGAAATGTAGTTCACATATGTGTGCAGTACAGAGCTCATCTATTATCGTAGCACCTATATGATATAATGAATCAGAATAATTGGTATTGCAAACCTTATTTTGACCTGCTTTAACAGTCTATATATATATATATATATATATAAGAAATATAGAACAAAGAACAATGAGCAAATATCTGCGATCGCTGTCATCTATCGAGGGCACACAGAGCCGCACTACACTGGATTAGTTCACTTTGATGTAATCTGTCATTGATAAAAGAGAGTTCAGACTGTTTTTTAAACCAATTAAAATGTTTTTGCCTCGGGAGATAAATAAAAGCGCATGATAGAGCTAAAGCAGACTGGAGAGAGGTAATCACTACAATAGTCCAGTATTGAACTATATTGAACACTGTAACAATAACACATAATAAATCATTTTGAAAGGTACAATGGATATGATTTTTCCAAGGACAAATAAAGTGTACTCATGAGAACCGGGAGGAGGGCTATGTTATATTTATTGTCCATTTTAGAAACTATTGACAATTCCTTTTAAAGTAAACTTTATCCCAGCTCGACGCGGAAAAAATATCCCCACAAGCGCCGGTGAAAGAACAATGGCTGTGTTAAAAGATGAGCAGGAAATTCCAATTATCTTTTTTAAAGTGATCTCTCTCCAGGCTTGATGTCCTATTTAAAGGCATCTTGAATATACTGATTAAAGGGCCACTACCACCAAAAATGAAATGTTCTTTAATGTTTATTCTATGTTGCTGAATGCTGATAACATACATGAGAAATACAAAGTACAGTCAGGTCCAGAAATATTGGGACATCGACACAATTCTAACATCTTTGGCTCTATACACCACCACAATGGAGTTGGAATGAAAAAACATAATGTGCTTTAACTGCAGACTGTCAGCTTTAAGGCTAGGGTCAGACTAACGCATTTTTCGCGTCGTCTGTGAAAAAGTGCGTTCGAACGAATGGACGTATTTTTTCACGGAATACGCGATAGCGGTCATACGATGCGCAGTTTCGTGCGTGATTTTGTACGGATCATCAATAAAACCCTTTTTGCATCTTGACATTATGTTGGCCGGACATGAGCAGCGTCTGACGTCTCCTAATCACGCACACACGCCGCTAGCGGACGCAGCGCACTCTGTACGTCAGTACTAGCGGTATCACGTTCTCGAAAAAATGCGTTTGTTTGCCGCTTGTGCGGCCGTACTTCGTATATTGCCCGTCATTGGCCGTCATTTGCTGCTACTACGGCCGTGATAAAGTGCAGCTGCACGCGCGTTCGCACTGCGTTCGTCTGACCCTAGCCTAATTTGAGGGTATGTACATCCAACTCAGGTGAACGGTGTAGGACTTACAGCAGTTTGCAGATGTGCCTCCCACTTATTAAATATTTATTAAAAAACGGGGATTTTTTTCTTTACGTTGAAACCAGCGAATATCATGATTATCGTAATTTTGTTATTTTTTTTCTTAAGAATTAATCTAGATTTAAATTTGTATATCTATAAATATTGTTGTTACAATTAAACCATAGAAGCCGTCTGGCTACATATACTGTACCTATACTTACTGACACTTCCACAGAAGGTGTGTGGTACCATGGAGTGTAACCCCAGCCCACGTCCCTCTCACCCTCGCCCAGCCCACGTCCCTCTCACCCTCTGCAGGGAAAAGGTTAGTGCTTTTTTTGTAGCAGCACTGAAAACACATTCTGTTGTGCTATACAACATTGTAAAAATCACTGTGCGTGGCAGGAACCAAAACAAAAATATACAGGGTTATTCAAAGAGATTCAAAAAGTCACCGCACGTTCGGTGACTTTTCGTTCTCTTCAATTCGGTTCCTTTTGCCGATCCCATTTCGGTGACCCTGCGGTGTATTCAGCAAACACCACAGGGTCCCCGAATTGCAGGGAAAAGCTGCCGCAAACCTGACGAAAACTAACCACAAAACCCAGCGAATGCATGCCGAAAACCCTCAAAAACATCTGGATTAACCTTCGAAAAACCCGAGCAGGAGCCGATCACATGCAGCGAAGCAGCCGAACAGGAGCCGAATCACACAGAGCCGAAGCAGCTGAGACGCAGAGGAGGCAGTGAATAAATTAGCAAAACCATTTGTATGAATGTGAAATTGAAACGCTGTTTGCAAAGAAACTACTGAGCGAAAATGTCTGAAATTTACATATGAGATCCAATGAATGATAATAAAGAGGGCTGTTACAGAAAAAAGAAGTAAACTTAAAAAAAAAAAAACGGACTTTTAAAAAAAAAAAAAATGAAAATGCTTAAAGTATCCTAAAAAATCTATAAATAAAGAGACTTTTTGCTGCAGAATTTTATAATGAACGGTTTATTAGATATTGAATTAAAACGGGAATATTTTTAACATTGAAGCCTATGGGATTCTCCTGAATAAACCTGCCGAATTAAACCACCGAATGACAGGGCATTTCGGGAACCTTTCACTGCTGGTTTGTGTTCTCTGAATAGCCGAAGCAGTGCTTTTTTATGGGGATTTCACTGCCCTCGAACAGGCACCGAACAGGCACCGTATGTGCAGGCAATTCATCAGGATTTGGCGAATTGCCTGCTCTCTGGATAGCCGAATGGCCAGGAAAGGCAGAAAGGTTACCTTTCTCAAGCAATTCGGATCTCTTTGGATAACCCTGATAGGCTCAACATTATCAAAGCCGTACAAGAGTAGGTCTTGGACAACACAATTACCATGATGTAGTTTCCTAGACTGATGTTTTTAGCAACTTTTGGGGCATGGTCAAATCCATTCTAGTCCAAATATAACCTCTTTCTACTCAAAACCAGACATGCTTATAAAGCATTTTAACCCCCTCAATACCAAGTGTTTTCCCAAAGATCCACTATCAGGACCCAGTGTTTTTTTTAAGAAAAAACACTTTTCATTAGTTATACAATAAACAATCATTGCAAAGTTTCACAACGCATTTTTTTCCTGTTGTAGCCCTACTTGACAGACAGATGTCACCATATACTGCTATAGGAATAAGCGCAGCTGACCTCTTTTTTTTCTTGTTAAGTTTTATACATGAACTGGGTTGGTTACTCCCAGTTGTTGCAGCTGCCCTGGTGGGAATAGACGCGACGCCGCTTTTTCTGTATGTATATATATTTTGCTGCATCCCTAGACAGGCCATTTTTGCTGCTATACCTTTCCATGTTTTTGTTTTTAACCCCATTTTGCCTCTTAGCTGAAAAAGCAGCATGAGAGTGTGCGATTGCTCAGAGGAGCAGCTTTTGGTTTCATTAGGTAGGACTCGCCTTACCAGAGGTGCCTTTATGGGGCAGGTGAGCTTACACTTTAATGGCCATTCAAGTAATTACCAAAACCTCCGATTGTGTTTTGTTTCACATGGAGTTATAGGAATGAGCGCAGATGGCAAAAAAAATTATTGTTATGTGTAGCGCTCACTCCCGGAGGAGCCGCTGAAAATGAACCACGGGTCAGTCTCCCCGCACTAGGGAATAAATATACTCCAACAGAGTTGTGAGTTTTTATCATTTAAATAGTTTACTAAAATATTTGAGCAGATGTCGAGACACGGTATTCACAAGTATTATTACAGTATTTTCGTATCACGGTAAAACGCGTAGCGGAAAAGAAACGGAAACCGAGGCTTCGTATTTCGGAAAATAAATATTCGCAAACCGAACAATAAAAGCAATGCAATTTCCCGATGGTCAGAAAAGGAGAACGTAGCAAAACCCCAAACATACAATCCCTTCGTATTACGGCAAACGCGCAGCGGAAAAAGAGGAAAAAAATATATTCGGAACGTATCTTTATCTTTAACCCCGTGTCCGATTCGTAACAAATTGAGTCCTGCACAGGTTTAAGTCCCAGAATGTACATGTATGTGTGTGGTACCCGGGTACTGTTCAACTGGCCAGTGAATTTACATGAAGGAAAGTCTTCGACTAGTCAGTTGGGGCCCTGTGGACTTTAAAGAGAAAACAGCAGCTGACCTTTAGTCACAAACAGCCTTGGAGGCCTCTCACCCATCCGACGCAGGCTTTAGGCTCCGCTGACCCAGGACGTCTCTCCTCCGGATTTTGACTGGGGATTACTAGCGGCCGGATCCGTTGTCTGACTTCATGGCTTTGTCCAGCTCACCGCCTGCTCTCCGTTCGATTCCGCCGGTCTGCAGCAATGTCTGGGCTCTGACAAGTCTCCTTCTCCTCAGGTGAGTGACCCAAACCGGAATAACAGGGTCTCCCTCGGGCTTTGGCCTAGGTTCTCTCGCGATTCCTCAGTGCGTCTGCTTTTTCCTGTTCCCTGGCGCGCTCTGGAACTTTCTCCACGAGGCAGAGGATGTAAGTCTCCAGTCCCCACCCACTTCCTGTCTTCTCGCAAAGCATGCCGGGCATTGTAGTCCCAATGTCCAGTATCTCTGATCGCGATAGTCTCCATCTTGTGGCCAAAAATAGGTACTGCCACAGCAAGATTTTTAACACAGCGCTACACTCTCCCCCTCCTAGAACTCTTGGGTCTCTCCAAGGAGGTACAACAGTTACATTACATTTCCACAATATTTGAATACAGTTTACATAACATGTACAGGTTCAGCAGCATACAGGCAGTGGGTTAGGAACACTTCCTCAAGTTGACTCATATTTTGGGCTACCTCAGCTAGCATAAGCAGACACTTCGGGCAACCTCCCGCACCGTGGTGATGGCCTCTTCAGTGCTATGTCCTGGTGAGTCGTAGGTGAGTCGTTGGGCGGTCGAACAGAGCGTTTTGGTTCTGGCTCAATCGGTTCCTCTTCAGGTGGAAGTACTATAGGCGTTGGCTCAATTCTTCTCTCTATCACTGGAGCAGACGTTTCTTCAGAGTATGATCCCTCCAGTGAAGGCGTAGAACCATAATCACCTGAATAAGCCTCCGGAGCTACCGGGATCCCCACAGCCTCAGGGACTTCCAACTGAAATTCAAGAGGCTCAGGGATATCCAACAAGAATTCAGGAGCTTCAGGCCTCAAATTACTCTCCCACCGTTCAGGGACAACGACAACCTCTTCAGGCTCCGGCGAGCGCATCCAATCTAGACAATAACTCTCTTCTTCACTGTCTCTTTCGCTCTCTTCGGCAACCCGGGTCTGTTGAGACCGAGTAACAGGAGGCAAACATGGAACAGGCGGATTTGGCCGAGGCAATTCGTCCCCAACTGGCATCCTTACAGCCTCTCTCAAAGGTAACAAATGATTTCGGTGCCAGTTCTTAAGAGGCCCAGCCTTTCCATCCGGGCGAATCTGATACACTGGTAAACCCGGCAGTTGTTTGCAGACAATGTAAACCTGGGAACTCCACCTATCCGCCAACTTGTGTCTCGCAGCAGCACCCAAGTTCTTCAATAGAACCCTATCACCGGGTTGTAGATCTTGTATTCGAACTTTCAGGTCATAGTTCCTTTTGTTTCTTTGCTCCCTGTTTCCCGAGGTCAAACGGGCCTGTTCAAACGCAGAAGCCAGATTCTTCCGAAGTCTATCCACGTAGTTTCTATGGGAAGCTACTGATGTCTGGTCTAGGGATAACCCAAATGCCAAATCAACCGGAGTCGAGCCTCCCTTCCGAACATAAGACGGTACGGTGAATATCCAGTTGCATCGCTCTCCGTACTGTTATATGCATGCACCAGAGTAGCTATGTGACGACTCCAACTCTGCTTCTCACACATTCGACAAGGTCCCCAGCATGTTTAGCAGTGTGCGATTAAACCTTTCAGGCTGAGCATCACCTTGAGGGTGATATGGTGTGGTTCGGGTCTTTTGGATTCCCAACAGCTCTAACAACTGCCCCACCAGTCTGCTTTCAAAGTCTCTACCCTGATCAGAGTGTATCCTTGGTAGTCCGTAGTGAACAAAGAACTTTTCCATCAACACTTGGCTACAGTCGGAGCGCGTTGATCTTTCGTGGAAAAAGCTTGGGCGTAACGAGTGAAATGATCAGTCACTATTAGAATGTTCCCTTGCCCACTAGCATCCGGCTCTAAGCACAAGAAGTCAATGCACACCAAATCCATGGGTCCCTGGCTCTGCAGATGGCTCATTGGAGCAGTTCGGGTCGGTAGAGTCTTTCTCTGAATACACCTCAGACAGGAATGACAATAACTTTCTACTTCAGCCCTCATACAAGGCCAATAGAACCTTCTCGCACCAGCTTAAAAGTTCTCTCTGCACCCAAATGTCCATGCTCATCATGTAGTGATCGCAGCACACTCTCCCTATGTTTAGTAGGGAGGAATAACTGTTGAATCTCTTCAGAGTTGGTTGAGGGGCCCCTTCGGTAGACCACCCCATCCAACATCTTTAACCGCTCCCACTCTTTGTAGACCAATCTGGCTCCACTCGGGGAGTTGGTTAACAAATCTCTCGCTGGTTTGCAGACAGGGCCTTTATGGTCAAGGCAATTAAAGGGTCTCTGGCCTGATCCGCTTTCAGGTCCTGTCTCGAAAAGGTAGGTAAACTTTCATCCCTTAACTTGCGTAGGGTTACAGTAGAACTCAGGAACAGCCGCAGCCATAACTCCTATGGCCTCTGCTTCAATCCCTCCTTTGACCCGGCGCTCTGTTCCTTGACACAAAGCTTGCACCCCGTCTGGAGTCAACTGAGTCCATTCTGTAGTGTAGGGTCTTCTCGATAACGCATCAGCATCTCGATTATTCACCCCAGGGCGATACTTCAGGCTGAACCGAAACCCTGACAGAGCGGCCAACCACCGATGTCCCGTTGCGTCCAGTTTTGCGGTAGTAAGGATGTAGGTAAGAGGATTGTTATCCGTCTTGATCACAAACTCAGCTCCATACAGATAGTCTTTCAACTTGTCCACCACTGCCCACTTCAAGGCTAGGAGAACCCAGCTTGTGAGTAGGATAGTTCTTCTCTGAAGGCGTAAGGCTCCGGCTCACGTACGCCACAGGCCTCAGCAATTCACCATACTCCTGATATAGGACTCCTCCCAGACCTTCTCGGCTGGCATCCACATGTAGTTCATACGGCTTGTGAGGGTCCGCATAGGCCAAAACAGGAGCTCGGGTTAGGCTCTCTTCAGCTTTACGAAAGCTCCTTCACATTGACTAGTCCATTCACCTTGTATAGACTCTCGAGCTTTCCTTGGCCCCGGAGCTGACGGGTTTTTGTCAGAGACCTTGCAGCCTTCTTCTGTGGTTTCCTTCTGCAGGAGTTTGTTCAGTGGTTGAGCTATTTTCGCGAATCCTCCCACAAATCTTCGATAGTATGAACAGAATCCCAAGAAAGATCTAAGCTCAGTCACGTTTCGGGGTCTAGGCCAAGAAGCTACGGCCTCCAACTTCCGAGGGTCTGTTGAAACACCTTCTGCTGAGACCACATGTCACAAATACGTAACAGACGGTAGACAGAATTGGCATTTCTCTAGAGACAGTTTCAGCCCCTCTTCATGGAGCCTCTTCAAGACCTTCTCCAAACGTTGCTCATGTCTTCTTCCAGAGTCTTCCCAAACACAATTATGTCATCCAGGTACACTAATACTTCGATTAGATTCATATCCGACTGTGTCTTCTCCATCAACCGTTGGAACGTGGCTGGAGCCCCCGTAAGGCCTTGAGGCATCCTGTTGAATTCAAAGAACCCCAGTGGACAGATGAACGCAGTTTTCTCCTTGTCTTCAGGATGCATCGGTATCTGGTGATACCCGCTTCGCAGGTCTAGTACACTAAACCACTTTGCTCCAGACAAACACTGTAGGGCATCTTCTATCCGAGGAGTGGCATATTGATCGGGGATGGTTCTCCGGTTCAATGTGCGGTAGTCTATACATAGGCGGACAGAACCATTTTTCTTCCGGACCAACACTATGGGAGATGCATACGGACTTCTGGACTCTTGAATCACCTTGGTTCTTTGCAATTCATTCAGTTGCTCTCGCAGATCATCCAAGTCTCCCAGCGGAACTCGCCTTGATCTTTCACGAAACGGCTTGTCTTCTTGTAACCGAATGCGGTGCTCAGTACTCTTAGCTAGGCCCACATCGAACTCATCTTTCGAGAACAATTCCTTCCACTTTAGGACTTGAGACTGAAGACGTTTCTTCCACTCAGGTGAAATAGGAGCGTCTTTGGGGTAGAATCTTTCATCTGGAATCTCTTTACCCACTCCCCCTCCTGAATCGGTAGAGAGGGGTGTAGCAGACTCTACTTGCCCGATAGGCATTCGTGCTTTAAGGACTACTGGAGAATCCGTCACATTGCATACGCTGACCGAGACTCTTCCTCGTGTTCTCTTCAGAGCTTTGGTGGAGATTATCTCAGGAATTACTTCGACTCCGGTTTCACTCCCATGATCAAAATTGGTTCCCAGCACCACATAGGGGCCTGGTTGCGATCCATTCAACTTGACTGAAGCCCGGAAACTCGCTACTTCTCCTGCTTGCAGAACCTTCTCTGTTCCACCCAGTCTCCACAGTCTTCCCACCTCGGCAGGTGCCTTTCGTTCTTCGACCATCCTCTGATAGACCGACGTAACATTGGGTGTACTCCTTGAGTTGAACCTTCTTCCAACACGATAGGCGTCAGGAGACGCCGCACTAGGTCAGTATTCGTCCCCACTATCAGGGAGCTTCTGTTCGCACCCGAGGGTCGAGGACACACAATAGCCAATGCATCACAACTCCCAGACTGCCCGATGACTTCAGATCCGATCTCCAACTTCACCTGCAGGTACCCGTCATAAGGGAGTTTCTCAGTGCCGATACCCCATATTTCCAAATCCTTCAATTCTAGCAAAGGAATGTGCTTTAAGTGTTTCTCATAGAAGTCTCTGTAGATCAATGTCACTTGAGCCCCTGAATCCAACAGGGCTTTGGTGTAGACTCCTTCCACTTGGATTGGCACAACAGGAGAAGGACCTATCAGTTGGTCGGGAAATTTTGTGGCGGTATCCGGACGCTTAGACCCAGTTTGCTGTACCCTGGCCTTTTTCTTGGCCCGTTCAGGTTTTTGGCGTGCATTGCTTCCCCATGACGTAGACCCGGATGCTAAGGGAGTGACTCTTTCAGTCCTGGCAGGCTCTACAGTTGGCTCGGCTTTGGGCCTTCTCGCCCTCTTAGTCTTTGCTTGGTTTCTGGAGCGGGCACTCAGGCACCTCGGGCACTCAGGTTGCTCCTTCACTGGTGCCCACTGGCGTTTCCCTTCCAGGGCTTCCAACAGTCCCTTGACTCTATCCTTCTCAGGCTTTCGGCCTTTGCACTGTGCGCGGAAATGGCCCATTTCTCCACACCCGAAACATCTCTTCTTAGAGAGCGGAGACGTAGTTGCTTGTTGAGATTTGGTTAAAGGATTTGGACCAGACGCCACAGCAACTCCCGTCGTCTGCATACCTGTGAGGAATTTCTGCATTTCTGCCTGCATCTCTGTCACCTTCATCAATACCCGGCACAATTCCGCATGCGCTTGTTGCAATTCAACTTGAGCTTCCTGAACTTTCTTGACGGTTTTGGACAATTCACCCCGTTCAGGGAGGTTCGACTCTTTGGCGGCCTTCTCTGTAGATTTAAAAACAACTAGATGTTCTTGTTCGTCCTCGTCAGATCCATAGGTATCTAGAGAGTCGCTTTCAGGTTGCAGGCCGTCATTATGTCTCACAGGTTGTGCATACGCCCTTTCCCCCCGCCTGAAAGATTTCTCTTCTAGTAAAGCCTCTTCCTCTCGTACAACTCGGATCAGTTCCAGGTACTTTAACTCTTGGTTACCTGCTCTGCTTCTCAGCTGCATCATCACTGCATCTAGAGGTTGAGAGCCCCTCAGGATCTGTTTTATTCGGATCTTATCTACTTCGGCCGATTCGGCCCCTTTCTTCAAGAGTATCTGGTGTAGAATCTTATCCAGGCGCCTCATGTACTCGGTCATCCTTTCACCTCTTCTCTGATAGGTGTGTTCGTACTGATATACCAATTCGGCCGCCTTTTCAGTTCGCCCAAAAACTTCTTCAAGAACGTTTAAATAATCCAAAGCAGTTCAATCTTTTCTACTCAATTTTAGGTTTCTCACCGCTTCTGACGCAGGTCCCTTTAAGCTCTCGGTGATCCTTTGCTTTTTCTGGGCCTCAGGGACATCCCACTCATCCAGAGCCTGCATCGCCTGTTCCACCCATTCTTCAAACGTTTCTTCTCCCGCCGGAGTTGGTACGTTTCCTGTAAAATTTCTTAACCGTCGATAACCGAAGTTAGTGTGAGGAGGGCTTGTTTTCTGACATTTAGCCAGTAGATCTCCAATAGCCACGATAAATTCAGGCCCTATCATGGCCAACGGACTAGGCGCGGAAACACTTGCGGATTCGCCACGTGGCGTACTTGGCTTAATTAGTTGGACTTCCACCTCTTCGGCCAGTTTCACGCTCGTGCCCTGAAAACATGGCGGAACACCCTTTCTCCATTCAAGAAGAACATACATGTGAGAAGTATCTGGGTTTTTTTCAATGTCCAGTACTAACCCCCGATGATCTGGTGCTAGCGTGGCCACGGCCTGGCGAATCTGCTCTTCAGCCCAAGTGTCTGCTGGAATATCCATAACTATACAACATTCTGACTGGCTACTGTGCTCCCCACACCACTCGGCAACAGTGTCTGGATCCATATTTAACCCTTTAGATGCGGTTTTTCCAGAGACTGGATCCCGGAAATGAGCCCCCACGTGTAGCGCTCACTCCCGGAGGAGCCGCTGAAAATGAACCACGGGTCAGTCTCCCCGCACTAGGGAATAAATATACTCCAACACAGTTGTGAGTTTTTATCATTTAAATAGTTTACTAAAATATTTGAGCAGATGTCGAGACACGGTATTCACAAGTATTATTACAGTATTTTCGTATCACGGTAAAACGCGTAGCGGAAAAGAAACGAAACACGAGGCTTCGTATTTCGGAAAATAAAATATTCGCAACCGAACATAAAAGCAATGCAATTTCCCGATGGTTCAGAAAAGGAGACACGTAGCAAAACCCAAACATACAATCCCTTCGTATTACGGCAAACGCGCAGCGGAAAAAGAGGAAAAATATATTCGGAACGTATCTTTATCTTTAACCCCTGTTCCGATTCGTAACAAATTGAGTCCTGCACAGGTTAAGTCCCAGAATGTAAAGAAGGTGTATATGTATGTGTCTGGTACCCGGGTACTGTTCACCTGGCCAGTGAATTTACATGAAGGAAAGTCTTCGACTAGTCAGTTGGGGCCCTGTGGACTTTAAAGAGAAAACAGCAGCTTGACCTTTAATCACAAACAGCCTTGGAGGGCTCTCACCCATCCGACGCAGGCTTTAGGCTCCGCTGACCCAGGACGTCTCTCCTCCGGATTTTGACTGGGGATACTAGCGGCCGGATCCGTTGTCTGACTTCATGCAGCTTGTCCAGCTCACCGCCTGCTCTCCGTTCGATTCCGCCGGTCTGCAGCAATGTCTGGGCTCTGACAAGTCTCCTTCTCCTCAGGTTGAGTGACCCAAACCGGAATAACAGGTCTCCCTCGGGCTTTGGCCTAGGTTCTCTCGCGATCTCCTCAGTGCGTCTGCTTTTTCCTGTTCCCTGGCGCGCTCTGGAACTTTCTCCACGAGGCAGAGGATGTAAGTCTCCAGTCCCCACCCACTTCCTGTCTTCTCGCAAAGCATGCCGGGCATTGTAGTCCCAATGTCCAGTATCTCTGATCGCGATAGTCTCCATCTTGTGGCCAAAAATAGGTACTGCCACAGCAAGATTTTTAACACAGCGCTACATATGTTTTATACATGAACTGGGCTAGTTACTTCTGGTTGTTGCAGCCGCCCTGGTAGGGAATAGGCGCGACACTGCATTTTTTTTTGTGAAGATGTCAGCACCTGCTGGCCAAAAAGCGCTACTGTAGCTGGAGCTCAGTGCTGAATCAGCTGGGGATCCGTGTTTTAGACAGGCAGGGTTATTCAAAGAGAATCGAAATGTCACCGCACGTTCGGTGAATTTTCCTTCTCTTTAATGCGGTGCGATTCGGGGATCCATTTCGGCGACCCTGCGGTGTATTCAGCAAACACCACAGAGCCGCCGTAATGCAGGAAAAATTCATCGCAAACCTGCCGAAAACTCACTGCAAAACGAGGGCGAACGCACACCGAAACCCGCAAAAACATCTGGATTAATCCGCTGAAGACGCCGGAGAAACCCAAGCAGGAGCCGATCAGAGCGCAGAGCAGCCGCCGGAAAAACCCGACACCGCAGACGAATGGAGTGAAAAAATTAATTACGCTTGAATGTTTGAAAAGTGAAACGCTGTTTGCAAAGAAACTACTGAACGACAATGTCTAAAAAAACGATTTTAAAAAAAAAAGGGAAAAGAAAGTTTACGAAAAAATCCCCAAAAATGCCTAAAAGATCCTAAAAAATCTAAAAGTAAAGAGACTTTTTACTGCAGAATATTATAATGAATGGTTTATTAGATATTGAATTAAAACGGGAATATTTTTAACATTGAAGCCTATGGGATTTGCCTGAATAAACCTGCCGAATTAAACCACCAAATGGCAGGGCAACTTTTCTCAGCTGTTTTGTGTTCTCTGAATAGACAAAGCATTGCTTCTCTATGGGGTTTTCACTGCCCTCGAACAGGCAACGAATAGGCACCGTATGTGCAGGCGGGATTTGGCAAATTGCCTGCTCTGGATAGCCGAATGACCAGGAAGGGTAAGCGTACGCTGAATTCACTGTTCGGTTACCTTTCGGCCACAATTCGGATCTCTTTGAATAACCCTGATAGAGTCCCAGCTGTTCAAACTGTTTTAGCGACGTGGCTGTCAAGTCCATGATGCACATTCTGGAACCCATTGACAAATGAATTTTGTTTGCAATAAATGAAATTCCTTTGCGTTGCTCCAGAGTTAGAGAAAATGAGAGTATATTCGATATTCGAGCTCCAGCAGGAGCTTTTGAGGATTGAGTATACTCGTTATTGGTAGTGAAGGGGTTAAAAATGCAACAATGTAGGGAAAAAAAAGGTTAACAAGAAGAAAAAACATATACGAAAAAGTAAGTTTTACCTGCCAGGTGTGAAATGAGCATGGATTTTATTCTGAATTATTATTGCATATCTTATTGGGCTGAATAATTGAAATATTGGAGCTAAGGCAAAGACAGCACAGAAAAGAATCCGGAAAAAGGTGTATATCCATAGTAGTGACTGGCAAAATAAATTATATATTTGTTGTACTGCGCATATAGGATGATGATTATAAAAATAGAGCTTTGGGTTGTCAAAGCACATTAGTCATAAGGGGCGTTTTTACAAACTGCTATTCCCATATTTTTCAACAAGACATTCTTAAAAATAAACATTCACTCGAAATGATGTAAATTGCCTTTACTTTTTCTTCCAAAAAGGAGAAGGGATAAATGACACAGGTACATAGCATCAATTTAGCACAAAGATGCATTCAAGGAGAAAAAATCCAATTATTTAAATTGGGCTATATTTGTGTCATATTTTGTGTTCTGGCTGTACACGCAGAACAAAATTTGATTCAACATTTTCCACTGTGAAAAAAAGATCATTATTAAAGTCAAATACATTGTGCCCATTGTGCATCGCGTATATATTACATTTTAAGTACCAGGACAAAGAGAAATGTGAATGTGACTGCATTTAGTCCATGCCTCAGTCAGCCTCTATGCAGTAATGATTCCCAGCATTTAACACTGATGGAGACTGGTATTTTGCTCAAACTTAAAAGGCCACTACCACCAAAAAAAATGAAATGTCCTTATTGTGTTTATTTGATGTTGCTGATATCTTACATGTGTTTGTTTTTCTCTTGTATGTTTAGTTAATAATATATTACTCTATATGTGTCACTGGGTGCATCCATTGTGTGATATTTTGTGTTCTAAACTCCCCCCCCCCCCAGAGTATCTTTACATCACTTGCTCCTCACAGTGTGGTTTTGGCCATAGAATGGAGTCTATAGGTCAGTCACTGACTCAAATCATTGTATTGTGTGGGATGTATTCAAAGGACTTCACCAGGGGATACAGTAGAAGTCTTTTAAGCTCCCTGTCTTATCTTATTCAGCTGACATCTCTCATCTCAGCCTCGAGAAAAATAGCCTCCTGCCACCTTATCTAAACATTCCCTCCTCCACCTCATTAACTGTTAAATAATGTAGATTCAATAAATCACAGCAGGAAATTAAAACTTTCGCACAGATTTTGGTAAATGTTGCACCGTGGGAAACAATACACAAAATCGAAACAGGAGATGAAAAATCTAACTTTATTTTTCCTTTTTATATGCAATTTCTTCAAACGGAAAAAAAAGCAGCAGCATGTGTTTTATAATGTGTTTTATAATGTGTTTTTTGTAATGCACAAGTACTCTAGTTACAGCTTATGTTAAGTGGTAGCGTTTCTTTAAAGTTATGTTTTATGACTGAATTTACTTTTCCAGACCTCAGTGACTGAGGAAATGATCTTCACAGCCTTTCATCTTTGACCATGAATTAAATGGCATTGGCTACTGTTGGCCTGGAAGGTGATGATGACAATTATTTATCTGTAGATTATTTGGTGGATTTTATAGTATATAAATGTGTATGAGTGGATACAAAGATTTTGAAGTCTTCTATTTGAAAAAAAAAGGTCCACCTTAGGAACGGAAATGGAACCCTACTATATACATGTGGCCTGCACACCCCTGTTATTTTTTTTAAATTTTTTGTTTAGAAAGGATTTTACCAGGAAGGATACATTAAGATTTCTCTTGTTTTCAGGTATGTCCTGGGTGGCGAGTATGTACTGTTGGGTGTCTTGCCAAGGGTGCTTGCTGGGATCGAGCCCATGACTCCACAGGCTCTCTCCATGCAGAGCAGTGACATTACCTCTACTCCACCCAGCCGGCATGTGGCCTGCCTCCTGGCTCCTTAACCTTTCCACCCTCGCCACATTCCAATCCCAGGCTTCTTTTCAGCTCTAGTCCATCCCCGTTAATGTCATGTAGAAGGTGGTGAGACATCACCTCCCTCTCCCTGTAGACTTTGCCGTTGTGCAGGAACTTGACTGTAATTCCATAAAGACCCTTCCCAACTGACAAAGACTAAGAAGTGGCGGGCTGTGGATCAGTAGTGGTGAAAATAGCGAGCCCCGATTTGTGTAAACCCCTGAAAAACTCAGCCAGTGGCGCTGGCAGAGTGCAGCTGTCATCACTGTCCCTGCTGTCCGCACATTCTCCGAAAAGAGAAAGAAAATTCCTTTACTACCGATTTACTGTATAAACAAAAAACACTTTTCATTCGCCCGATTGTTCCTGAGTTTAACATTCCTCATTCAGATGTGTCCTACACTGAGGTACATTGTTCCCTTGCCTCTCCATACTCCTCGTGCAAATGTTTGCCTTCAGCTTACTCTCGGAGTCCACCCATCGCTTCTTTATCACGTCTACGGTTTGCTTGACCATACCATAGGCACAGACAGCATCCTCCGGTGTGTGCCCAGCCTGTTTGCTCATTCAAGCTATCATCTGTCTCAGATGAGAACAGCAGATCCTCGTTTAGTGCAGACCATGGTGTATCTCTCCTCCTGAGTAAAATGTTGACCCCTCTGTCTCTACTGTGGGAAAAGACCACTGCCATCCTGCTCACTAAGCTGTGAAATTGTGACCCTGCTACTCACTCCCATTAGTCCTGTCCTCCTAGCCAGGCTACCTGGTATGCCTATATCTTTCCCACTTGCATCTTTCTACTGCTTCACTCTCTATCTCTCCTGCAAGTCATCTCCCCTCTCTCTTCTCCATGTATTCCATTAAGCCTTGAATCACCAGGCACTCCAGGAAGGAATCTGTCCTCAGTGAGCCAATACCATAAAGGTGGCCATGAGCATAGGACATGTCATCGATGGGGTACATTGACACAGTGATAGGCTTACTGCCAGGATCACACCTGACGCGGGCCATGGTGGGACCCAAAGTTCAGGGGGGTCTGAGCCCAGTATGCATGGGAACCCACACCTCAGTACCTTGATGGAATGGATACTGGGTGATGCCAGAGCGCAGTACAATGGATTAGACAGAGCGTAGTCGATAGGAGGTCCGAGGTCAGAGGATTGGCACAAAGCAGTGGTCGGTGGGCAAAGCAGAGGGGTCTGGTACACGGCGAATCAATGAACATACAGAATGAACGTCTGAAGAGATCAGGGGATAAACCAATACTGATGTACTGCACATAGGAGGAAGAGGTCCTTTATGGACAAACAGGGGGTGTGGTTGTGTGTGTGTTTTGGTGCTTGACTTATTAACCCCTATCAGTGCTGGTAGTAATTCTGACCAGGGGGCAGCACCTTTCATGGATCTGATGCATCAGCAGGCATGGTTCCTGACAGTACCCCCGTCGCAAGGGGAGGCCTCAGGACGACTCAGACTCGATTAGTAGCTGGGCACATGCGGGCAAGGGGATAAAGTCCATGTTCCTCAAGGTCGCCTTGTAGATGCAGCCAAAGCCACCTTCTGCAATTAACAAGGATGGGGAGAAGTCCTTCGTACCCTGCACCAGTTCGTTGAAGTCCGACACCAGATGCTTGGGGATTTCTGGAATACCACTAGGTCCAACAGATTCTTGTATGGAGGAATGGATACTGGGTGATGCCAGAGCGCAGTACAATGGATTAGACAGAGAGTAGTCAATAGGAGGTCCGAGGTCAGAGGATTGGCACAAAGCGGTGGTCGGTGGGCAAAGCAGAGGGTCTGGTACACGGTGAATCAATGAGCATACAGAATGTACGTCTGAAGAGATCAGGGGATAAACCAATACTGAGGTACTGCACATAGGAGGAAAAGGTCCTTTATGGACAAACAGGGGGTGTGGTTGTGTGTGTTTTGGTGCTTGACTTAATAACCCCTATCAGTGCTGGTAGTAATTCTGACCAGGGGGCAGCACCTTTCATGGATCTGATACATCAGCAGGCATGGTTCCTGACACTTACATAGTTACATAGGCCAAAAAAAAGACATGCGTCCATCGAGTTCAGCCTTTCCTACATCACCTACTGCTGTTGATACAAAAAAAAGCAAAAAACACAGTCTGAAGCACTCGCCGAATGCAACATACTGGGAAATAATTCCTTCTTGACCCCAGAATTGGATCAAAAAGCTTTTACCCACATATTAAATATTATGACCCTTAATATTATGTTTTTGCAGGAAGTCATCCAGTCGTTGTTTAAAAGCCTGTACAGACTCTGACCCAACCACCTCAACAGGCAGAGAATTCCACAGCTTTATTGATCGCACTGTAAAAAAACCTTTCTTGTGCTTTAGGCTTAGCTCCTTCACTACCGATATCGAGATATTGTGCTTCAAAGACACCATCTGGTGGCCCAATATCAAGATATCTCGATCTGCTGATCTGAAGCCCTAAAGCAAATGAAATTCGTTTTACTGCAAACAAATTTTGTTTGCTTTTGGGCTGCAGTAGGTGCCCCCAAAATTTTAGCCTTGTTAGCTTAAAGGGACACTCTACTAAAAAAATCACTACACAAAAAAATTCTAACCTATCCCTATTCCCTTAATAAATAGGTTTTTTTGTTTATGTTTTTGTAACTGTAATACTTACCCTAAAATCCTCTTGTTTCCAGCGGTGTTTTTTTTTTCCATACTCACCTCCCTCCTCTTCCGCTCCCGTCCTTCTTCCATCCGACTTGCCTTCTGGTTTACGTGAGAAGCGCGCATGCGCGCCTCTCACGTAAGCCAGCCAATCGGCAGGCTTCCTCCCGGCTCCCTCTGAGGATTAGTGTTGCGCGCAAGAGGATGCGCGCAACACTAACCCTCAGAGGGAGCCGCCAGCTTCTGCGGTGAGTTGGAGACGTCATCACGCTGAATGCGCGATGACGTCTCCTACTCGGCAAAAGTCGTCAGAAGCGGGAAATATGATTCCCGCTCTGATGACTGACAGCTGGGAGGGCGGAGTAAAGTTCTCCGCCTCTCTCAGCTGTTTTCAGCATTTTCTGCTGAACCGTTGAGCGGATGGAGGGGGGACAGAGGGCGGCATACTCTGGGCATCATGACCACCTAAAATAGCTTAGGTGGTCATGTTGCCTAGAGTGTCCCTTTAATGCCCAAAGACCTAAAACTGTATAATCAGCTGCTGAAAGCTTTGAAATATCGGGCTTTCAGTAGCCGATGCAGGAAAAAATAGAAGAAAATAGACCAGCCGCTCAAACATCTAAGTCAATTTGGCAGCAGATGGCATCACCTACTGGTCAAAAATAGGTTATTTACAGTAAGACATAAAATAGGTATAAACTCAAATATTTCTTACTTTAAAATACATTTGAAATGATTTTTCAAAAGGGGTTAAGCAAGAAATGATCACATATTCTGAACTAAATTCCCATAATTTATTATCCGAGTTAGGTGGTTTATAATTAGTTTAGAATCTTTAAATTATGTGAGCTATGAGATGGTTTGATTTGTGTAATGGAGTGCTCTCCCCTTGGTTTGTTGTATCTTTTAAATTATATTATATATTTTATAATCAAATTCCCGGACCATGCAGTGAATTCAGCATTCACCGCAACGTCCCCGAAGTGCATGGAAATCCACCGTCCTCATCTGAAAATCCAGAACAATACCACCGCCTCGAATGGAAAAATCACAGTAAAACCATCAAAAAACCACTGCATGCATCTGAAAAAAGCCAACCATCCGCCGCAAAACCGCGAAAAAACCCTGAATGCTTCCAAAAAAGCCAGACGATCCGCTGAACACAGCGCCAAACCAGCCGCCAGATAAAGCCGACAAGCCGACAGACGGGGTAAAAAAACACAAAGCGATTGAAAGTTTAAAATTTTAAACGCTGTTTGCAAAAAAACTACTCAATGAAAATGTCTCGAATTAACATATAAGGTCTTATGAATAATAATAAAAAGGTCTGTTGAAGAAAAAAGAAAAAGCGCTATTTAAAAATATATATATATCATGAAAAAATATTTTGTTGAAAAATATTTTGTTGAAAAAATACTGAAAAATACCTAAAAGATCCTAAAAAATAAATAAAGAGACTTTTTGCTGCAGATTAAAAGAATAAATGGTTTAATAGATATTGTATAAAAACAGGAATATTTTTAACTTTAAACCTGCCGAATGAAACCACCGAACATCAGGGAGTTTCACTGACATTTCTCTGCTGTTTGGTGTTCTCTGAATGGATGATTAACCATTGCTTCTCTATGGGGATTTCCCTGCTGCCGAACAGCACTGTATTTCACTGGCAATTCGCAAATACTTTGTGAACTGCCTGCTTTCTGAAATAGCCGATTAGCCACGGAATTGCACCGTACGAGGATATTCACTTTTTGTTGCAATTTCGGCTCTCTCTGAATAGCTCTGCATGTGTCATGTGTCTGCATGTGTCTTATATATTTTTTTGTTTATAAAGAATTTTACCAGGAAGGATACATTGAGATTTCTCTCATTTTCAAGTATGTCCTGCGTTCAAGAAACATTGAATTGCTACAGTTGTTACAGAAATACAAAGTTACAGTTACACGTACTTATTAAGCGCCAACAGATTCCGTAGCGCTTTACAATGTGGAAGCACAAACAGCACACTTACATGATACAAGAGGAAATACTGGGGTAACTGAAACAAATGGGAACAGAGGGAAGGTGATAACTGATGGCCAGAAGAATATCATGGGGATTGCATGGGAAGGACCCGACGTTTGGGCTTAGTAAGAGTAATTAGTGAGAGAAGTGGAGACAGCTGGAAAGGAGAGCTGAAATTAGGGACTTGCCCTGAGTGGGCGGGTGGATGGGGAGGGTGGGTTGGGGCATATATATATATATATATATATATTTATATATATTTATATTATTTATTTTCTTTTTGCCATTGTGGGATTTTTACATTATATTTTTTTATGACACTACTTTTTTTCTTAAGACCAATAAAGGGGTCTCAAAAAATATTGGCTTATGCAACATGCAAAGAAATTAAAATTAAATCATAAATAACCTGCGGTAACAATTTATCATTTTACAAACACGAGGCACCGACACAGATCACACACTTGTTGAAATCCTTTGTGTTATATTTATTAAAACAAGCGGCAAACAAACATTTTTTACCCTACATCTTCTTTGCTCATTGACTCCAGCGTCCTTTACAGACACAAATCAATAAAATTGCTTCTGTCATGCCATACTTTGCCAGAAGAAAAATGCTATTAACCCCTTTAATCCTGCAAGCGGTGTTGAATCACCTTTTCCGTCTTTAAATCTACATATTGATTGAAAGGACCCCTATTTTATATATCTTTGCCAAATCATATTAAAATGACAGATAATTGTCTTTAGGGTGCCGGTTAAGCGTCAAGAAGCACATTAGGAACCAGCAATGACCATTTGTTATCCTTTGTCAGGAAAACAAGGCTCTTAATGAAAGTGAATGAAAGGACACTTATTGGAGACGGTGACACTAAGGCGCTTTCTCAAGGAGAATCCTGACATGGATGTTAATAAGAGGATTGAAAGGTTAGAGCTGCTTAGGTTTTGATACTTGAAGCTGCAACAGTATCCACACAGGACTGCGGATAATACCTGTAAACAATAAGAACGTTCGCCTTGATGCTGGAATAATATATGATTAGCATGGCTGTGTTTGATTTCATCGCTTCGCACATTTATATGATTAATAATGAAAATAATAATATGCAAAACCAATAATGATCATCATCCTGTTACTATCTTTTTACCTTCTTCCTAAAAGGATACAAAAACAAATTGATTAAAGAAGTGTTTGGTGTATCGGATTGCGACACCTTTTTTTTCTGCGTTATGCATATTTTTTTGTATTTCCAGCCAGGACATATATTTATTATTTATTTATAAAGTATTTTACCAGGAAGGATACAGTGAGATTTCTCTCATTTTCAAGTATGTCCTGGGTTCAAGAACATTGAATTGAAAGTTGATCGATGATTGAGAAATTGGAAGGGCATTCTTTGGTGCATTTATGACTCACCTAGAAAGGCACAAAATCCTCACATTTTGCAGCCACCTACCAACCAACTGGACCATTGGTTCCCAAGTACCCCGAACAGGCCAGGTTTTCCAGATATCTGAATTACAGCACAGGTGATAGGATTTGCTGCTCAATGATTTTGCAGCTGATCCGTTCTGTGGTTTCGTTTTTGATCCCGTGGTGGAATGGTTTCTGGGAGGCTATAAATGAAAGTCCACCAGTCTTCCTCATGACTAGGGATGAGCCGAACACTCCCCGAGTTCGGTTCGAGCCCGAACCCGAACTTCCCATTTGTTCGGGACCGAACCCGAACCCCCATGCAAGTCAATGGGGCTGAAAATTCGTTTTTTTAGAGTACCCTCCAAGAGGGCATATATGCTACATATTTGCCATAGAAGGTGTATGGGGGTCCGGGTAGTGCCCTGGGGGACAGGAAACAAGGACAAAAAGTAAAAAAAAACGTTTTTAAAGGGACAGTGAGTTTTCCATGAAATAAGGATTAAAAATAAAAACGAAAAATTCCTTCAAATATCGTGCCTAGGAGGTCCCCATAACCTGCCCGTAAAGTGGCGGATTTCTAGGATGTATAGAAACACTTAAAAACAAAAAAATGACGTTTCATATGACGGTAAATGCTTTTCCTTTAATCTATCCATAAACAACTGCTTGGAGCGGCAGCCTGTATGAAAAGACATTTTAGGACGCGCAGAAAAAATTGAGGTTTTTTTTGGGCTAAATTATTGTGAAACTTATGCAGGCTTTGGATGAAAGTAACAATAGGTGCTTTAAAATTGGGCTTTTAGCATCGGCAACAGTGCCGTCACACCGTAACCCCTCTGAGGATATGAATCTGATACAGGCGTCAATGGCAGTGCACCCAGATATTGTGCCTTTAGTGCCAGGCATGCAAGTACTATCATACAGTAACCCCTCTGTGGTATTGTGGAAGAGTGCAGGGGTGGACCATGTGGCCCTATATTGAAAAGTTTTTGATCTGGGGGTAATGGGCGTCAGTGCACCCAGATATTGTGCCTTTAATGCCAGGCCATCAAGTATCATCATACAGTAACCACTCTGTGGTATTGTGAAAGAGTGCAGGGGTGGCCCATGCGGTCCTATATTAAAAAGATATGAATCTGGGAATGGGCGTCAGTGCACCCAGTTATTGTGCCTTTAATGCCAGGCCATCAAGTATCATCATACAGTAACCCCTCTGTGGTATTGTGTAAGAGTGCAGGGGTGGACCATATGGTCCTATATTGAAAAGTTTTTGATCTGGGGGTAATGGGCCTCAGTGCACCCAGATATTGTGCCTTTAATGCCAGGCCATCAAGTATCATCATACAGTAACCCCTCTGTGGTATTGTGAAGAGTGCAGGGGTGGACCATGTGGTCCTATATTGAAAAGTTTTTGATCTGGGGGTAATGGGCGTCAGTGCACCCAGATATTGTGCCTTTAATGCCAGGCCATCAAGTATCATCATACAGTAACCCCTCTGTGGTATTGTGGAAGAGTGCAGGGGTGGACCATGTGGTCCTATATTGAAAAGTTTTTGATCTGGGGGTAATGGGCGTCAGTGCACCCAGATATTGTGCCTTTAATGCCAGGCCATCAAGTATCATCATACAGTAACCCCTCTGTGGTATTGTGGAAGAGTGCAGGGGTGGACCATGTGGTCCTATATTGATTTTTTTTTTTAATGGGTGTCAGTGCAGCCAGATATTGTGCCTTTCATGGCAGCAAGTGCCTTCACACCGTAACCCTTTTGTGGTATTGTGGAAGAGTTCAGTGCTGGAGGTTTTGTGAATGCAGAAGAGGACATCCCCTATCTATTCCATTACTTCAGCATCAGGGGATTGATAGCTGCTGATCCAGGACTGATTCATTTTTATAAATGTCAGCCGGTCTACAGAGTCGGTGGACAGACGCACTCTTTAGTCTGTGACAAAACCTCCAGCGGCACTGAACGTCCTTTCGGAAAGCACGCTAGATGAAGGGCAACCTAGTAGCTGCATAGCATGTTGGCTAAGTTCTGGCCAGTGATCCAATCTCAACACCCAGTAAGCCAGTGGATCATCTGCGGGAAAGGTATCCAGGTCTGACCTTGCCCCTAGGTAGTCCTGCACCATATGGTGAAGACGCTGGCAATGGGTGCCTACATTTGACGTCCCTGGGCGTCGAGGACTAAAAAAACTTAAAAATGCATCAGTCAAGCGGCCCTGGCCTTCACCGCTATTCCTCTGATCACCTGCAGCCTCAGAAGCACGTGTGTCAGCACTTGGTAATCTAACAGTGCCTGGAAAGGTGTTACACAAGTTTTGCTTTAGAGCGTCCTCAAGTTTTGTCATCCTGTGCTCCCTCTGTGCGGGCAGGATGAGCTCTGCAACTTTCCCCTTGTATCGTGGATCAAGAAGGTTTGCCAACCAGTAATGATCCCTCTCCTTGATAGCATGATCCTGGGGTCCTTTAGCAGGCTTTGCATCATCAAGATGTCGGCCAACTCCGGGAAAGGATCACGAACCGGCGCTTTTCAGCGCCGATTCGTGATCCGGCTCCCCAGGGGTTAATGACAGCCACCGTTTGGAAGGGCAGGCTGTGCCCTTCCAAGCGGTGCCTGTATTAACCCCCTGCTCCCCGGCGATCGGGAGGGAGAGAGGTCCGAAGGACCTCCCCCCTCCCTTCCAGGCGCCTCCTCCGCACATGCGGGGGGGGCCTGAATTAGATGTCATTGCGTCGCCGCGATGACATCTAATGTCCCCGCCGGGGTCCCGGAGTGCTGGGCTGACATCCAAGATGTCAGCCCGCACCGGGGGGGTGCAGCAATCCGCCGGAATCCGGCGGATTGCTGCCACCTGTGCTCGGACGCTCTGAGCGCGTCCGTAGCACAGGAGAACCACTTGGCTGGACGCGCTGAGCGCGTCCATAGCAGCCAAGTGGTTAAAGAAATTAGTGAGCCCCAAAAAAAATTGCTGGCTGTATGACGAGACACAGAAGATCACCTTAATTCCCAAGTATTTTAAAGAAATTAGTGAGCCCCAAAATACAGCGTGGTACTGTATGTATGACGAGACACAGATCACCTTAATTCCCAAGTGTTTTAAAGAAATTAGTGAGCCCCAAAAAAAATTGCTGGCTGTGTGACGAGACACAGAAGATCACCTTAATTCCCAAGTGTTTTAAAGAAATTAGTGAGCCCCAAAATACAGCGTGGTACTTTTTGTATGACGAGACACAGATCACCTTAATTCCCAAGTGTTTTAAAGAAATTAGTGAGCCCCAAAACAAATTGCTGGCTGTGTGACGAGACACAGAAGATCACCTTAATTCCCAAGTGTTTTAAAGAAATTAGTGAGCCCCAAAATACAGCGTGGTACTGTTTGTATGACGAGAAACAGATCACCTTAATTCCCAAGTGTTTTAAAGAAATTAGTGAGCCCCAAAATACAGCGTGGTACATTTTGTATGACGAGACACAGATCACCTTAATTCCCAAGTGTTTTAAAGAAATTAGTGAGCCCCAAAAAGATTTTCTGGCACAGTGACAAGACACACATCACCTAAATTCCCTGATATTTGGTATAAATGAGACCCAAAAAGACTTGCTGGCACAGTGTGACAAGACCCAGAAAATCACCTCAATACACAAATGTTTTAAATAAAGTTGTAACCCCCAAAAAAAATTGCTGGCACAGTGACAAGACACACATCACCTAAATTCAGGGCCGTAGGAAGGACGAGGCGAGTGAGGCGCCTGCCTCGGGCACAGCTGTGAAGGGGCGCAGCCATGGCTCGAGTCCTGCGGGAACGCTGCGGGAACGTAGGTTGAGGGAACCTGCATTCCCGCAGCTTTCCAGCAGGTCTCGAGCCATGGCTGTGCCCCTTCTCGGCTGTGAAGCGCCCAGCCCGAAATGATTGCCGGCGGCCGCTTGCTTCCTGCTTGAACGGCCGCTGACAGGAAGTGCGAGCGGCTGCACTTCCTGTCAGCGGCCGTTCAAGCAGGAAGCAAGCGTCCGCCGGCAAGGAGAGGTGAGTTGGGGCAATATCCAGGAGACCTGGGGGGGCGATATCCATGAGACCTGGGGGGCGATATCCATGAGACATGGGGGCAATATCCATGAGACATGGGGCAATATCCATGAGACCTGGGGGCACTCCATGAGAGCTGGCTGGGGCATATCCATGAGAGCTGGCTGGGGCATTATCCATGAGAGCTGGCTGGGGCATATCCATGAGAGCTGGCTGGGGCATATCCATGAGAGCTGGCTGGGGCATATCCATGAGAGCTGGGGCATATCCATGAGAGGTGGGGCATATCCATGAGACCTGGGGGCATTATTCATGAGAGCTTGGGGCATTATCCATGAGACCTGGGGGCATTGTCCATTAGACCTGGGGGCATTGTCCATGAGAGCTGGGGCAATATCCATGAGAGCTGGGGCAATATCCATGAGAGCTGGGGGGCATATCCATGAGAGCTGGGGCAATATCCATGAGAGCTGGGGCATATCCATGAGACCTGGGGGCATTATTCATGAGAGCTGGGGGCATTATCCATGAGACCTGGGGGCATTGTCCATGAGAGCTGGGGCATTATCCATGAGAGCTGGGGCAATATCCATGAGAGCTGGGGCATTATCCATGAGACCTGGGGCAATATCCATGAGAGCTGGGGCATATATCCATGAGAGCTGGGGCATTATCCATGAAGAGCTGGGGCATTATCCATGAGCGCTGGGGCATTATCCATGAGAGCTGGGGCATTATCCATGAGAGCTGGGTCATTATCCATGAGAGCTGGGTCATATATCCATGAGAGCTGGGGCATTATCCATGAGAGCTGGGGCATTATCCATGAGAGCTGGGGCATTATCCATGAGAGCTGGGGCATAGCCATGAGACCTGGGGCATTATCCATGAGAGCAATATCCATGAGAGCTGGGGCATTATCCATGAGAGCTGGGGCATTATCCATGAGAGCTGGGGCATATCCATGAGAGCTGGGGCATTATCTATGAGAGCTGGGGCATTATCCATGAGAGCTGGGGCAATATCCATGAGCTGGGGCATTATCCATGAGAGCTGGGACGATATCCATGAGCTGGGGCATTATCCATGAGAGCTGGGACAATATCCATGAGAGCTGGGGCAATATCCATGAGCTGGGGCATATTCATGTGAACTGGGGCAATATATACCCATAAAAGCTGGGGTCAATAATATCCATGTGAACTGGGGAAAATAGTCTGGGGGCTCAGTGCTGTGTATATTATTCTGGGGGGGTGTATATTATGCTATATGTTCTTTTGCTATACATGCATGTATTCTGTGTGTACTGTATTTGTACATGTACTAAGTGTGCACTATATATGTAGGGTACAAAGGGTGGTCCGATCCACTGCTTCTGGTCGCAGGGAGCATCCAGGGGCTTAGCACTGCGCCACTGGTCGGGGACTCTAATTTTTAAAATTATGTGGGGGGGCACAATTTTCTGTTTTTGCCTCGGGTGCAAAAGGAGCTAGCTCTGGCTCTGCCTAAATTCCCTGATATTTGGTTGAAATGAAACCCCCCACAGACCCCCCCAGTAGCATGGCAGACCGGCAGTAACAACACACACAACTATCTCCTTTGAAATCTCCTCTGAAATGCGTGCAGAAGCGCTGCGTGGAAACCTTATATAGTGTGCTGCGGGACTTAGCTCTGTGAGCCCATGATTGGGCAAAATTTGCCCAATCAGGACTCTGAGCGGTGATTGGCATAGTGTTCAACCAGTCTTGCACCAGACCTGTGGTCAGGTGCAAGGCTGTAGCCAATTACGAGCTTCAGGCAGTGGGAAAATGCATTGTGGTCCATTGTGGTCGAACATGCTAAGTTCGAGGGTTCGGGGTTCGCTATCTGCTCGAACAGGCTAAGTTCGGGTCGAACCCCGAACCGTCCGAACCCGAACAGCTCATCCCTACTCATGACCGAGAAGCAGCATGAGCATATATGGCTTGCTAGAGAGCAGCCTTTGGTTTCATCACCTTTACCAGAGGTGTCGTGACGCGTTAGGTGAGCTTACACTTAAATGGCCATTCCAGTAAACTAAAACCTCTAATTGTGTTTTGTTTCACACGGTGTTATAGGGATAAGCGCAGATGACACCTTTTTTTCTTGTCCTCAATTTCATGACCATTGTAAAAATGTGCAATAAAGCAACTGCATTCTGGTTAACGGCTCTCCTGTCCACCCTTGCCCTTGTCACGCATACGGTCGACCGGTGAATATAAAACACAGACAAAGGAAGTGTCTTGTCAATATATTCCAATGATTTATGGTTTGTCCAGAGCTTTTATGCATTTCATGGGGGAGGACACGTAAGAGAAAAAGGGATGAGAGGGGAGGCAATAGGATGTACAGAACAACAGGTGAGATGCAACTCACCAATCACAAATATACATATCATGAATTAGGCTCAATTAAGGTTGATCGAGGATGGCTTTCCGTTAACCATCAATTATGTCCATCACCTTCATGTGAGCGGTAAATGATTAACGAATCATGTCAGGGTGTCCTTGTCAAGCTGGGTCAAAAGAAGCAAAATTACTGATTTCTGTTGATTCTGCCTATTGACATAATCTTAGCAAACATGTAAAGAACACGGCGGCGGACCGAAGTCCAGGAGAAAAACAGAATTTAGCTGATAATAGAACAGAAAAAAACCATGTCAAAAACAGGTCTGATTTTGAGGCCTACATTAAACAATGAACAGGCTGTTAACGATGATTGCAATAATTAAGATATTAATTAGCACGGTAAAGAACATTATAGGTGAGCATTAGTTGAATTAATTCCTTACAGCCCTCCCATTTGTCACATCAGTGACAATACGTCATATAAAACGTATTATGTCACCCTTAGGCTGGGTCAACGAACGCATTTTCGGTCGACCGTGGAAAAGTGCGGTCGAACGAACGGACATATTTTTTCACGGAATACGCGAAGCGGTCATTACGATGCGCCTTCGTCCGTGATTTGTACGGATCAACAATAAAACACTTTTTGCGTCTGGACGTTATGAATTAGCAGCGTCTGAAGTCTAATGCAAACACGTATGCAGCAGCGCACTCTGTACGTCAGTAGTAGCTTTGACTTAGATAATGCGTTCGTTTGCACTTGCGTACGAACTTCGTAGTACTTCGTGTATTGACGTATTTCTGCTAGCACGGCCGTGATTTGTGCGGCTAAACGCACGTTAAAACTGCGTTCGTCTGACCCTAGCCTAACTATTCTGCTTCTGTGCAAGGTTGAAAATGGCTGCAGAGAGAGCCGAAACGTCGGTTCTATTTTAAAGATATCAATAAACTTTTTTTGTTTCATTTTTCCTGAGTGCAGCCAACATTCTTTTTTCTATGTAACTTATTTGGCACTGCACCAGATATAGTCTCTATTGCTGTGATTTGAAAGGCTGTGCTGGAATATGCTTTGGCTATGTATAGAGAAAAAGAGCTAGCACTCTAAGGCTAGGGTCAGATGAGCGCATTTTGTACGGACTGTGCGTCCGTGCAGTACGGACGTACTTACTGACTGACAACAAGGTAGTGGCCACACAGTCCGTTTTTTTCACTGACGTATTTTTTGACTGATGTAGCAGGGAAAATAAATTACAATGAAAAAACATTCTGTCCGTCAAAAATGCTGGACGTATAAATGCAGTCTGCAGACCACGTTCCATCACTCACACACAAAGCTATGCGGACGTTGTGGATGTGGCGCACTCTGCACGTCCGTACTAGCAGTATTACGTTCTTGCCTAACCTGCGTCCGTTTGCTGCGTCCGTCAGCCCCCGCACTTCTGTGCGCACGTACTTCGTGTGTGGGGCTCCATTTAACACAATTATATGCTATCACGGACGTACTTATGTGCGGCAACACGGACGTTAAGGCTAGGGTCAGACGAGCGTGATTTCTACGGACTGTACGTCCGTGCAGTACGGACATCGTCAGTACGGAAGACGCAGTAGTGGTCACACAGTCCGTTTTTTCACTGAAGTTATTTTTGACGGATGTAGGAGGGAAAAATAAATTACAATGAAAAAACATTCTGTCCGTCAAAAATGCTGGATGTATAAATGCAGTCCGTCTGACCTCGTTCCATCACTCACACACAAAGCTATGCGGACGTTGTGGATGTGGCGCACTCTGCACGTCCGTACTAGCAGTATTACGTTCTTGCCTAACCTGCGTCCGTTTGCTGCGTCCGTCAGCCCCCGCACTTCTGTGCGAACGTACTTCGTGTGTGGGGCTCCATTTAACACAATTATATGCTATCACGGACGTACTTATGTGCGGCAACACGGACGTTAAGGCTAGGGTCAGACGAGCGTGATTTCTACGGACTGTACGTCCGTGCAGTACGGACATCGTCAGTACGGAAGACGCAGTAGTGGTCACACAGTCCGTTTTTTCACTGAAGTTATTTTTGACGGATGTAGGAGGGAAAAATAAATTACAATGAAAAAACATTCTGTCCGTCAAAAATGCTGGACGTATAAATGCAGTCCGTCTGACCATGCTCCATCACTCACACACAAAGCTATGCAGACGTTGTGGACGTGGCGCACTCCGCACGTCCGTTCTAGCAGTATTACGTTCTTGCCTAACCTGCGTCCGTTTGCAGCGTCCGTCATGCGTCCGCAGTTCAGTGCGGACGTACTTCATGTGTCAGGCTCCAATGGACTTTCTTTCATGCTATCACGGACGTACTTTTAGGCGCAATCACGGACGTGAACACTACGCTCGTCTGACCCCAGCCTAACACTGCGCTCGTCTGACCCCAGCCTAAAGTCTCATACTTAAAAACATAAAACTGTATTATGAATCCATTAAAAAAGAGATTGTTTCAGCTCTCTATGAGCGACTAAAAGTCTATCTATTTTTTAAATTCATTCCTAATAAAGTTTTTTGTTTTTATGTATGAGACTTTAGAGTGCTAGCTCTTTTTCTGTTCATATATATACACGGATGCCATTTGCATATCCTACCCAGAATTCCTTGCTGCATATGGGGAATGTGGCACAGGAGCTCTGGGATGCAATTCTTTGAATTGCTGTGATGTGCAAGTGACTTCTGCAATAATAAACATAACTATATATATACTGTATATTATATATAAACAAAACAAATCTTAAAAAAGTCATCAATATAATAGACTTGTGCACCGATTTTTTTTTCGGTTCGGTTCGATTTGTTCGGATGTTTAAAATTTTCGATTTGGCTCGTTTCGACCGATTTCTGTTTCGATTCGGTTCGGTTCGGCTCGTTTTTCGTGTACATTTTTTTTTCGGAATATCGACCATTTTTCGCGTTTTCGGGTCACTTTGCTCGTTTTTTGTATCGACTTTTCGTGATTTCGGAAATTTTCATTTTTTTCGGAACGTCTGTTCTCCTCGTTTCAAAGTGTCTAACTCTATTCGTTTTGACGTAAACTACTATGGTTTACTTTTTTATACTTTATATCTTTTTTTCTTATGAATATACATTTCACAACTTTATTTAATCATATTAAAATGTTATGAAAGCCAAGGAACAAAAAAAATGAACAAAACGATTTAAAAAACGCTAAACTGACCCAAATGGTCTGACTTTAAAAATAAAAACCAGAACAAAAGGTTTTAAAACGGAAAAATAGTTGATCAAAAATACGCATTTACAAATACAAAATCAGCGATATAACCGATAATAGTTAAATATACGATTTCCAGAATTACTGAAATGGAACCGAAATCACGAATGGAACCGAAATCATGAATAGAGCGAATATAAATTTCGATTTGACACATTTCAAGTCCATTCGAAAATTCCGAAAATATTTTGTTTCGGCTCGGAAAACTTTTCGGATCTGTCGGTTTTCGGGTCCGATCCGATTCGGAAAATCGGCCGGATCCGAAAACACGAATCGGGAAATTTCGTGAAAATTCCGAAATTCCGAAACCCGAAAGGCACATCCCTACAATATAACCAAAAGAAGGCGCCATCAATTTTATGACCATGAATTAAATATGAATCTATTAAGTCACAGCATGGACGTTATCAAACACCTGTGATATAATTACGATGAAGTTGTTCTATAGGTAAACATAAAAAAATGTAAGATGTTAGAATTTTGGGCGATTGCTTTCATATCCAAGCAATGCAACACAGGGAGAGAAAGACGTCTTGCTGATGATTTTCTTGTGCTGAACAAAATATATGGCTGCTGCCACAATACTGTCTTCTGGTGCTTTGTCACTTACAAGTAATGGTGAAATTGTAACGAGAAGACTACTTTTTAATCTCTCAGGTCATTGTCTGCACCCCGGACATCACTTTTTCTCCACCGTCATTAACTCTAAATAAAGTGGACGTTTTTACTTAAGTGATGCAGCTCGTTTCTGGATTTTGTGGTTTGCTTTCGAACTTTTAGATTTTATTGGTAACTTTTTTTTTTCCCTGTGCTTTGTGTTCGCCGGGAAAATATAGATATAAGGTAATTGTGTCATCTGTGATATACTGAAGCTCACAGAAATAATCCAGTTGATAAAACACCTAGAAACAGGACATATAACACAAATGCCCTCATGTCCTCCTGTTGCTGCTGGCAGCAATACTGACCGGCCTGCTGTATGTATTGTAGAATTGTCCTGTCTTTACCCATTGCACCTTGTACAGCGCTGCGTAATGTGTTGGCGCTTAATAAAGAATAATAATAATTATAATGTAGAGGCTTTCTTTCATAGCACAAAGCGCTGAACCATTTCCTTGGTGTTTTTTTATGTTTGTGGTATTTGTGAGTGTATGCACGTTCGTAGCCAAGAATTTTAACGGAGATTTACCTTCTAATTTTAGGTTGTAAAACTGTTACTGAATCTATACGTTTTTAATGTTCATATACATTTCTTACAGCATCCTATGGATACGACCCAGGTAAAAAAATGTATCAAAAAAATGTCATGTGGAAAAAGATGTATCTTTAAAAAAAAGCAGTCGCCGTATTGGACGCCCTGGCCCGAAATGAAGTGTCTTATTTCGTATTGAGGTTGGAGTTAGGGTTAGAAATTAGGGTTACATAATATGGTTAGGGTAGAAATTATGGTTAGGGTTACAAGTTAGGATTAGAGTTAAAAAATGGGTTAGGAGTTAGAGTTAGGACTAGGGTGGTTAGCGGTTAGAGTTAGGATTAGGGTTAGAAAATAGGGTTAGGATTAAAAATTTGCATTCAGGTTAGAATTGGGGTTAGGGTTACAGTGGCACAGTCCGCAGTGGCGGCTCGTTCATTGGGACTGACGGGGCAGCGCCCTCCCATATTTTTTGGAATAAAAAAAAGGATAATAAATATATTTAAACTACCGTATTTTTCGCTCCATAAGACGCACCTGACCATAAGACGCACCTAGTTTTTAGAGGAGGAAAACAGGAAAATAAATATTCTGAATCAAATAGTGTAATAATGGATTTTGCCCCAGCTCCTCTCATGGATTTTGCCCCAGCTCATGGATACTGTCCCCCAGCTCATGGATAATGCTCCAGCTCATGGATATGCCCCAGCTCACACATGGATTTGCCCCAGCTCACACATGGATTTGCCCCAGCTCACACATGGATATGCCCCAGCAGCTCATGGATATGCCCCAGCAGCTCATGGATATGCCTCAGCTCACCTGCCGCCGCCGCGTTCGTCTCCCTCTGAGCATGCGTCCGGCGGCAGGAAGCTTGGGCACTCGCCTGGGGGAGCCACGTAACCGCGATCTCGCAAGATCGCGGTCACGTGGCTCCCCCAGGCGAGTGCCCAAGCTCCTTGCCGCCGGACGCACGCTCAGAGGGAGACGAACGCGGCGGCGGCAGGTGAGCTGAGGCATATCATGGGGCATTCGCTCCATAAGACTTTTTGCGGGGAGAAAAGTGCGTCTTATGGAGCGAAAAATACGGTATATAATTTTCATCATTTAACATGTACCTGATTGATAAAATGTGTTATGTCCCTTTAAGCAGTGTCATTCAGGGTTATTCAAAGAGATTCGAATGGCTTTCTTGGTCATTCGGCTATCCCCAGAACAGGCAGTTCACCAAATGTTGGCGAATTGCCTGCACATTCGATGCCTGTTCGGTGCCTGTTCGAGGGCAGTGAAATCCCCATATCTCCGTCTATTCAGAGAACAAAAACCAGCAGTGAAAAGTTGCCGAAATGCCCTGTCATTCGGTGGCTTCATGCGGCAGGTTTATTCAGGCGAATCCCATAGGCTTCAATGTTAAAAATATTCCCGTTTTTAATTGAATATCTAATAAACCGTTTATTATAATATTCTGCAGTAAAAAGTCTCTTTATGTCTCTTTATTTTAAGCATTTTTCGGGATTTTTTTGCCAAAAACTTTTTTCCGATATTTAAAAAAAATTTTAAAGCGTTTTTTCTTTTTTCTGTAACAGCCCTTTTTATTATCATTCATTGGATCTTATATGTAAATTTCAGACATTTTCGTTCAGTAGTTTCTTTGCAAACAGCGTTTCACTTTTCAAACATTCAAGCGTACTGTTTTAATTTTTTTTTCACTCCATTCGCCTGCGGTGTCGGGTTTTTCCGGCGGCTGCGCTGCGTGAGATCGGCTCCTGCTTGGGGTTTTCTGGCGTTTTTGGCGGGGTTAATCCAGATGTTTTTGCGGGTTTTGCGGTTTGTCGGGTTTGCGGCGGCTTTTCCCTGCATTACAGCGGCCCTGTGGAGCTTGCTGAATATACCGCAGGGTCGCCGAAATGGGATCGCCAAATCAAACCGAATTGAGGAGAACGAAAAGTCACCGAACGTGCGGTGACTTTTCGATTCTCTTTGAATAACCCTGATAGTCTCCTCAACCATTCCTAGGCAGAGTAACAAAAATTAAAGATTACCCATTAATGACAGAAAATGTATCCAACATTTAACTAACAGGGTTATTCAGAGAGAGTCGATCTGGCCCCGAAAGGTAACCAGACACTGAAATTCTGTGTACAGTGCTATTTCGGGGCCATTCGGCTATTCAGAGAGCAGGCAATGAAATCCCCATAGAGAAGCAATGCTTCGTCTATTCAGAGAACACAAACCAGCAGTGAAAAGTTGCCGAATTGCCCTGCCGTTCAGTGGTTTCATTCGACAGGTTTATTCAGGTGAATCCGATAGGCTTCAAAGTTAAAAATATTCCTGTTTTAATCCAATATCTAATAAACCATTTATTATTATATTCTGCTGTAAAGAGTCTCTTTATTTATAGATTTTTTTAGGATCTTTTAGGCATTTTTTGGGATTTTTTTGTCAAAATTCTTTACCGGTTTTTTTTTAAATCGTTTTTTCATTTTTCTGTAACAGACTTTTTTATTATCATTCATTGGATCTTTATATGTAAATTCCAGACATTTTCGTTCAGTAGTTTTCTGCAAACATCGTTTCACTTTTCAAACATTCAAGCGTACTGTTTTTTTTTTTTACCCCGTTTGTGTGTCAGCTTTTTCCAGCGGCTGCTCTGCGCTGTGATTGACGACTCCTCGGATTTTTACAGCGTGTTCGGTTTGGTTTTTGCTGCGGTTCCTTCGGGTTTTCGGTTAGTGTTCGGTGAGTATTCGGTGAGTGCTCGATGTGTTTGCGGCAAATATTCCCTGCACTATGGGGGCCCTGCCAGTGCTTGCTGAATACACCACAGGGTCGGCGAATCAGGAATTGCCGAATCGCCCCTAAGTGCGGTGAACGAGAAGTCACTGAACATGCTGTGACTTTTCGGATCTCTTTGAATAACCCTGACAATGTGCTAAATACATATACTCCATAGAGTATGGTGAAGCTCTGAGGCCGGCAGTTTGGAGCCTACAGCTAAGCTGCTGTCCGACGCATTATTGAAGCTATACCTGCAACCAAAGGAGATCGGTGAAGGAGTTTTAATGGGGTACTCCTTAAAATAACCCACAAGCGATACCACCAGAGGCCGGAAGGGCTCCAACTAATGTAAGTTGGCAATTGGCATATGCAGGGCCGGATTAATGTAGGGGCGGATGGAGCGGCAGCTCCAGGCCCCTTCCATTAAATAGGCCCACAGCTGCCCCAAGAATAAACTGCTGGCCGACAGGACACACACACACAATCACCTTGTGGCTGGCAGGCCTGACACACACACAGACTGCAGCCGATGTAAAGGTGGATTATGTAGGAGGATTATTGTGAGGAGCAGCCAGTAGGTGGCGCTGATCAGCTGTTGAGGGAGACACACTGGCTGCTCCTCCCCATCCTCCTATCAAGTCTTCCTGTTTCCAGCCGCGTGGAAGGGCAGTGAGGAAACACAGAGCCGACCAGCAGCCAGGGGGAAAGGCGAGATTCCCCTATCATTCTCTTGGGGTGAGCAGCGTTTCTTTTAATTTACTGAGCCCCCCGCCCCGCAGCTCTCCTCTGATCTCACTTTGCAGGGAGGAGGAGGGGCAGCATGCGGGGAGGGGGGGCAGCACACAGTGGAGACAGAGGGTTTAAGGAGAAAGTGGGTCACACAGAGAAATGAAAAAGGGGGTCACAGAAAAGGAGAGGAATAAAAAAGAAGGGGGTCACACAGGAAAGGGGTCACAGAGAAATGAAAAAGAAAGGGGGTCACACAGAGAAATGAAAAAGAAAGGGGGTCACAGAAAAGGAAAGAAATGAAAAAGAAGGTCACACAGAAAAGGGGGTCACACAGAAAAGGAAAGGGGTCACACAGAAAAGGAAAGGGGGTCACCGAGAGAAATGAAAATATAGGGGTCACAGAAATGAAAAAGGGGGTCACTGAGAAAAGGGGGTCACACAGAGAAATGAAAAAGAAAGGGGGTCACAGAGAAATGAAAAAGAGGGTCAGAGAAATGAAAAAGAGGGTCAGAGAAATGAAAAAGAGGGTCAGAGAAATTAAAAAGAGGGTCACACAGAAAAGAAAGGGGTCACTGAGAAAAGGAAAGAAATAAAAAAGGGGGTCACACAGAAAAGGAAAGGGGTCACAGAGAAATGAAAGGGGGTCATACAGAGAAATGAAAAAGAGAGGGTGTCACAGAAAATTAAAAAGAAAGGGGGTCACAGAGAAATTAAAAAGAAAGGGGGTCACAGAGAAATTAAAAAGAAAGGGGGTCACAGAGAGGTCTCACAGTAAGTGGGATGAAAGAGGTCACAGAGAGAGAGAGAGGTCACACAGTGAGAGGGTCAGACAGTGATCATAGAGATGTGATGGGTGAGAGAGCGAGAGTAAGGCTGGTGTCAGACTAGTGTGAGAGTGGACGTTCCTTCCACTCGACGCACCGTCTGGCCACCTTGCTGAGCGCAGTTAGTGCCCTCAGCGCTGCAAAGCTCGATCCTCCTATGGAGAATCGCGTTTTGCAGCCCGTCAACGCACGTCCTAGCACTTTGATGGAGAGGGCTGATGCACGGCTGCAGCATGTGCAAAATTCCTGCGAGCGCAACAGTGTGTGGCTGGCCCCGTCGCAGCGTCTCAATGCTGTGACAGACGCCAGAAGGCACGTCAGTTTGGGTGCACATAGTGCGCTCGTCTGACGCCAGCCTAACCATAAATGAGAGACTACTAATTCACACTGCACATTGCTATGAGTTTTATTGGTCTGGAGCTCTGTGATACAGTAATGTGCGGTGTGTATGAGTATCACAGAGCTCCACAACAATAAAACTCACAGTAATGTGTAGTGTGTTTGAGCATGAGTTTTATTGCTGTGGATTCTGTGATATGTTCATCTGTGAATAGATTAACCATTACTTCTCTGTAAGACAATTTTGCTGCCGCTGAAGACTGCCTAATTGTTGCGAACTGCACCTTATTTCTCTGTCTATTCGGCAGTATTTGGTGATTTGACAGTTTAGTTGGCGCTTGTTGCCTCAGTATCTAAAAATAGGCCCAACAAAATCCTCAGCACCAGGCCCATGATACCCTTAATCCAGCCCTGGGCATATGGTTATATAGAATTCACCCAGTACATATGGTATTGTGCTAGGGGTTTTCTACGACGATTTCTTGCCTTGAAGGGAATAAGGGGACAAGAACCTGTGTACAGAGGATACAAAAAGGTGATTGTGTGCCTGGAAAAGGTATTGATGAAGAATACCCAGGGGCTTGATATACCTAGAGCCAGTTTTTGGGCTCTAGAGAATGTGAGTGGTATATATATAGATTACAATTGCCAAAATGTTGTATTTTGATATACAGTTGTGTTCAAAATTATTCAACCCCCACTGAAATTGAGTGTTTTGGCCAGTTTGACATTGATTTTGATCATTCAGTCATCTTGCTTACAATTAAATCAAAGAGGCACGTGTAGGTCAGACAAATATAACATAACATTTATAATGAAATAACCACAAATGTCTTTTCTGTGCTCACATCATTATCAGTTTTATTCAACCCCCAAGTGACATTCAATCTTAGTACTTAGTACAACATCCTTTTACAGTTATAACAGCTTTTAAACGTGAAGCATAGCTTGACACAAGTGTCTTGCAGCGATCTACGGGTATCTTCGCCCATTCGTCATGGGCAAAAGCCTCCAGTTCAGTCACATTCTTAGGCTTGCGCACTGCAACTGCTTTCTTTAAGTCCCACCAGAGGTTCTCAATCGGATTTAAGTCAGGTGACTGCGATGGCCACTCCAAAATGTTCCAGCCTTTAATCTGCAACCATGCTCTAGTGGACTTGGAGGTATGCTTGGGATCATTGTCCTGTTGAAAGGTCCAACGTCTCCCAAGCCTCAGGTTTATGACGGACTGCATCACATTGTCATCCAATATCTCCTGGTACTGAAGAGAATTCATGGTACCTTGCACACGCTGAAGCTTCCCTGTACCTGCAGAAGCAAAACCGCCCCAAAGCATGATTGACCCCCCGCCATGCTTCACAGTAGGCAAGGTGTTCTTTTCTTCATAGGCCTTGTTCTTCCTCCTCCAAACATAGCGTTGATCCATGGGCCCAAACAGTTCTAATTTTGTTTCATCAGTCCACAGAACACTATCCCAAAACTTCTGTGGTTTGTCCACATGACTTTTGGCATACTGCAGTCGACTCTTCTTATTCTTTGGAGACAGCAAGGGGGTGCACCTGGGAGTTCTGGCATGGAGGACTTCATTACGCAGTGTGCGCCGTATTGTCTGAGCTGAAACTTCAGTACCCACATCTGACAAATCTTTTCTCAGTTCCTCAGCAGTCACACGGGGACTTTTCTCCACTCTACGCTTCAGGTAGCGCACAGCAGTCGAAGTCAGCATCTTCTTTCTGCCACGACCAGGTAGCGTTTCAACAGTGCCCTTTGCCTTGAATTTGCGAATGATGCTTCCTATGGTCTCTCTTGGTATGTTTATCATCTTTGCAATCTTCTTATAGCCATTGCCCTTCCTGTGAAGAGTAATCACCTCTTCTCTTGTCCTCCTGGACCATTCTCTTGACTTCACCATGTTTGTAACCACACCAGTAAATGTCTAGAAGGAGCTGAGTATCACAGTCATTTTAAAGCTGCCTAATTGGTGCTTATTATGCTTTATTGCTGCTCCGTGACATCCACAGGTGTTTTCAATACCTGATTGAAAACACTTGAATGAACCTCTGTTCTTCAGAGTGGTAGTCTTTAAGGGGTTGAATAATTGTGTCAATGAAGAATTCACAAAAGAAACATTTACTACTGTATTACAAAACCAATTGATGTCATTTTAGTTGCATATGGTTCTTTAAAAAGTCCTTGTAGGATTTCATTCTGAATACAATTACAAATGTACACTAAATTCCCTAAAACCCTTTACAGCATTGGGGGTTGAATAATTTTGAACACAACTGTACTGCACCATGATATGTTATTTTTTCATTTAAGCATACGTACGCCGACATATCATCTATCAAAAGTGTCTGTATAATCCACTTTCCTTCCCTCCACGATCTCACAGTGACTGACGCTGATGCCTATTTTGTGCAAAAAAATTTAACCTGTTTGGCAGCTGATCGGAGGCGTTCGGCGGTCTGTTTGGTGGAGCTGCGTCCGGAGAATCGTCACCTGTGTTCGGCAGTCTACAGGTGCGTCCCGCAATATTTTTGGCAGATGGTCAGCTGTGTTTGGTTGTCAGTTCAGTGGATTGATCGGCGGCGTTCGGCGGATCCCTTTGGTGCACTTCGGGGACCCTGTGGTGAAGGCAGAATTCACCGCAGGGTCGAGGAATTGAGCTCGCCTAAGGGCGCCGAACAAGAGAGCAGCAAGATTTCGACGCACTCTGAATAACCCCCCCATTGTAGCTGAAGACATTTCAGAATGTATTAAAACACAAGACAACTCAATACATATAAATATATATATGTCACACGGCTAAAAGCAGCACATGCGATGGTGCGATGGACTATTTATTTCAGAAACATCTGACAATAAAACTTTAATATTTCATGGACTGTTTAAGTCTGTGGTCTTTATGTTCCATTTCAGCTCTTTTCACCTTCAAGCCTCGGCATATTTCCTCGGCGCAACAATATAATTCTGCACATGAAGGTATCATTCATGTTCAGTATCTCATTCCAAGACATTCATCTTGTTCCCGATGACCTGCATTAATACCAGGCTACAACCTGCACATAATTCCACAAGGGATATCGCTGTAGGTTTTGTTCTGAGATCAAGTGTTTATCGCTACGATTGATATTTCTTGCGGAAAAATAAAAAAATGAGAGAAAGGAAATTACGAAATGTTTGCAGCATTGTTTTTATTTATGAAAGCCGCGCAGGAATTCTAAAATGTATACGTGAAGGAACGCATAGGTTTTTAGAGCCTTGAAATGTAGAGTTTTATGAGTCCCCCTATTTATCTATACCTTCCAAGCATCGGCTTTTGTCTTTTATTCAGGGCAAGACAAATATATGACATTTACTGCTACTCTGGGACACCGCGGAAACCCGGTGATTGGTCTGCGAAAAGGATTTGTTTGAAGGTTATGTGAAGATTTTGTCATTAAAAGTCATCTCGGTTGACAGGTTTTATCCTCACTGGAGTATGACTGAGCGGCAGTGGATGAACTCAGTCAAGATATATTAGATAAAGTGCATGACTTGTTTTACCTTATACACAACGGAACCCGTATTATCGGCTCACTCTGCTTTGTTATAACTGAAAAATCATTGCGTGGTATTATCATTAATATATATTGAAATATCGATCACTGCATAATATTTTTAACGGTCGTGTCTTGTACATGTGTAATCCAGCGCAGTACACGATGAGCTGCATGCATGTCACCTCGCTTTCCATATTGGTTGGGGCACATTCCAACCTTCAAACATTTGGCTGGTCTAAACAACCCTCAACAAAATCTTATTGACTATTATTTCATGTAGACCATTGGTTCCCAACCCTCGTTCCTCAGGTCCCCCTAACAGGACAGGTTTGCAGGATATCTGAAGCACAGCACAGGTGATATGATTTGCTGCTCAGTGATTGCAGGATTCAGTCTGCATTTCCCCAAGGTGATCCTTAAAACCTGCCTTGTTAGGGGTACCTGAGGACATTTTTAGGATAGGGGTACTTGAGGACCGTGGTTGGGAACCACTGCTTTAGACCACAAAGTCTACAGAAGGAGCTTTCCAGTAACTGATGTTTAGTTTCAGCAGAATTTGGGGGTGAACTGTATCAAATATTCAGTGAAGTCATTATTTACTGAACTGCTGCCGAAGTTTGCCATAGTTTGTTCCTTCCTTAGGTAGTTTGAGTAGTGCCGCCAGTACATTTCAATGGACGTCATTCTGATGTGTCCACCCTAGTTGCTGCACTACATTGTGTAACCTTTACCATTGTCGCAGCGTTGCTTTCTACCATTGTTGTCACCGTAGTTTGTGAGAGGTCTATGGATAACGCCACTTTAATACCACCGAAGCATATCCGCTGTTGTTTCAAAGCTGAAACAATGGTAAAGAGATAATGGCTTAAGTTTATGCAGCGTACCTTAAAACAACGCTGGTGGTGTTGCTCAGCGTGGTTCACCGTAGTTTGTCCAAACTTCTCCCGGTGATGATTTTTTTCTCTCTGGATCCCCATTGTTCACTGCAGTTGCAATAATAGCAAACAACGTCTCTTAGTGGATAATCCGTACAAAAGAGGTTATACTGGCCGGAGGCAGTGATAACAGCCCAGCTGGTCCTTTATAAATCTATGCTGCACACTCACACACTGTCCTATTGTGGTTCTTGTCACAGACCCATAAGGTGTTTTCTTATGCTATTATTGTGTTTATTGCCTTTTCTGAACCAACTTGTCGCAACCATTCTGTTTCTCTGTTGTTCCTGACATGCAGCTACTGTTTTCTTGGTTCTTTGTTTCTCTCCTGTCATTGACCTTGGCTTTGTTTCTTGACTATTCTTTGTATAATTAGATTAGTTCATTCTTCACCCGGTCATTTGAAAACCGGTATTAGCTAAGGGTTTCTAGATTTATACTTTGCATATTGGGTCAGGATCAGCCATATTGCCTTAACGTCTTAATGCCATGGGTCATACTATGTCTCCCTGCGGTGTGTGGGACTGAACGACATGGAGCAGCATAGCATGCCACGTTGCGGTCTATGTCCCGCAACAGGCCCGCCTACCAGTTGGCAATTGGCGCGGGTCATTCACTGCCACAGGACAGCATGAACTCAGGCCGTCCCCTTGCAGCCAATGACACCCACTGCTTGTCAGCTGCGTAGGTGGGCCGGAGGAGGGGCTCACCGCAGCAGTACTATTACGCCCCGCTGCGTTAACACCCTCCCACCAGGCACCACCTGCCCAGCGGTAAGGGGTTATAGAGTTCCACTATATGTTTTTATTTTATTATTGTTTGTTTGCTATACAGAATACTTTGTTGTATTGTGAATGTTTTACCTCTCCCTGATTTCTCGTGTTTACCATATTTAGGGCCCTATTACAATCTTCGCGCATACGTTTGCGCCCGCGCAAAAATGCATTAACGGGAGGGGCAAAACCCTTTGCGCTGAACGTCGTATTACAATGGATTACAATGTCAGTGCAACAAACGCACGTATACGTCTACCGCGGGTGAACCTGCGTGAGCTTACTGTACTTCACGCATCCTATACTTAACATTGTGAGCGCAATTAAGTTTGTGCGCTGGTACGGGATGGTATTACAATCTATGCGCAGGATTTAACGCACAGCCTTTTGCGCGCATAATTTTAGCAACTCCTAAAAGCTGGTGTTAATGGCAAATTCTATCAACCTGGCCGAAACCAAATACACCAGCCAAAAAAAAATACAGCAAAGTATAGTTACACATTCTACACATACCAAACCAATAAATTTGAGAAGTCGTGTCTGCATTTTTTATTGCTGCAGCATATATGCGCAGATTGACTTTGACAGGCGCCAAAACCTAACATGAGACAATTGTGGTTCTTAATTCTGATTGGCTGAATTGCATGAAAAAAAGAGTCCGCACACTGATTTCTGGGCGCAACGTTGCTGCGCGCGGCCGTTTTTCGCGCGTTATTGCTCGACGGATGAAAAAATGCACGAGGATTGTAATACCAGCGTTGATTTACGCGCGTAACATTTGACGCTTCATGCAAGAATTCACGCGTTTACCATGCATTTTTGCATGAAGAATGTAATAGGGCCCCTAATTGGAGTCAGTGTTTTGGAGGAAGTAGTAGCCTGACGATTGGTGAATGGAGATCTTTGACTTTCTAGGAATTGGACCTTTTCATTGTTCGAGCCTGTGAACCTTTGTAGCCATTTGACTTCTCCACCTGGACCAGCAATATTGTATCAACCTTTATAACGCGCTGAATGTGCTCACTGTTTAAGTATAACCATGAGTGTCACCCTGGTTCTCCATACCGAGGGCATTCCATGGTAGCAATGGTTTGTTACTGTCTGTCTGTGTTTGTTTCTACAAAAAGAATGAGGACAAGTTCACATGAAACAAAGGACTACTTTATGAGTATCTTGTAACTTCTATTATAGAGATTGTATTCTTTGAACTATAACATTTATGGATTCGGTTCAGATCTTTCCTGTAGCATTTAACTTTGCCATTTGGGAAATTCTCTTTACTTGTAGTAGGGCTTCAGGGTAAAACTCTCTGGAGAAAACCAATAGAGAAATCAGGGAAACCAGCAAAAAATATACAGATATTAATAAATAAAATTATATATAATAATATAGCTTATTATATAAATAAATTATAAATTTATATATAAATTATATATAATTAATAAAACTGACTTCATATTTATGCTGCAAGATCACTATATATTTATCTTTCTATAGTGCAAAAATCCTGCTTTCCAATGCTTTATCTTTTATGCTTTGTTTCCATAGTTTGTAAGGAATGTCACATATGGTGAGACAGGCTATTAATGGCGGCATGCATTCAAACATTGCAGAGGCTGTGCCATACAATCCTTGAATGCGACCGGTTGAACAATGATGCACTCTGTTATGGTTCATTTATTGCTAAATCACTGAAAGCAGAAGCAAGTTCGGAAGGGCAGACACTTAAGTCCTATGAACACTTATATGTAGAATAAAATAGCAGTTTTGCATACATTGTTATTCCAAAATAGTGAAAATATTAAAATAATATGAAGTTGCTCATATTTCATGCAATTGTTTATCCTTTAAGAAATTGGGATAAAACAATTTCATGTGGGGTCTGCATTATCAGCATGCAGGCAGAATCGGCCTTTGCGTCAAATACAGTAAATATGATTAAGATTAAGAAACTATAAATGTTCAGATCTCCTGTTTACGGGGATTTGTAGTGATCATAATTAGATTATTAGCAATGCAAAGTCCAAATTATACCGATATAAAAATAATATCTGTATGAGGCATAATGCCTGTGTATGGAAATTACAGTAACATGTTTTATCTGTACTGTACAGGGATTTCAGTCATTAAAACCCCCTGAATCGTATCCATATACGCAGTGAGCAGTCCCAGAGCTCTCTCTGTATCCTGCCCTTTCCCTGGCTGTTGTAATGCAGCTGTAAGGTTCGTTAAGCTTTTTGTTACAGTGAGTGTGGGGGCTGCTCTTTGTAGCTTCTTTACAGTAACACAGTGTAACAGGAATCGGGTTAAATATTACTCAAGTCTTTCAAAGTAACAATAGCAAGTGGCCATTGCTTATTCCTGTCCACATTAGTATTTCAGCATGGGTTAGTGGGCATTAAACCCTTTGCTGTGGATGACGTCCTGAGGATTCCCCGCTGTGTGTGGAGGATGTCCCACACGTTATGGGGTCTCAGCAGCGAAGGGGGATACCCCAGCCGCCCCAGCCCTCCCGATCTGTAAAAGTTACAAACTTAAGAGAGGCATCACTGGACAGGTCACAGTTTGTAAGGAGATTAACCCCAGCTCCCCAGGGATTTTACTATGGAAAACCCTATGGTGGAGATAGGGTGGGGGGTCCTCTGGACCCCTGATCGGTGGGCGCTAGAGGGCCATGTTTGGAATCATCGGAATGGCTGGATCAAGTACCAATATAAAATAAATGAAAATAAAAAAGGTCATTTTTAAAAAAAATACTGCAGCACTATTGTTAACTTTTCAATTTTAATGTGAACAACAAATCTGCACTAACTAAAAATTTAGTTTTCAGTTTTATCTAAAATCGCATATTTTCTCAGAAAAAAAAATACACTAACAGGTTCCCATTTATATATATATTTTTTAATAAGAGTACCCCATAGAACAGGGCTCAAAATTTACTTTAACACCTTGTATCTGTACTGCACAGGGATTTTCAGAAATTGTAACTCAACTCAATGAATCCTCTGCTGGGCAAAAATTGCTACTACATTTACATTACCGCATGGACTTCTTGTTTCCTTGAAGGAAAAAACTTTAGGGGCACACATCAGTAACAAAGGTGCATATGAAGAACGTGTATACTCGATCATGGTAGCCAATGGGTTAGTTTTTTTGTAGCATCCCATGATCATCAAAATAAGCATTTTGGAATTTCTGTAATAAGTAGGGATGTGCAACTTGTTTCGTACCGAATAGATTTTCAGACGAACTTAACCATTTTTGTGCTTCAGAGGGCATCCCGAATCCGAAATGTCGACCACACGAAATTTAGGATCGATTCGATAAATTGGGTCGATTCGGTGATTCGGGTCATTTCGGCGTTTGGATCATTTCAGTGATTCGGTTCATTTTGGTTCAGTTGGTTTTTCCTTTTATGCTGCAGTAATTATACTGTAGAGGTGCTGCCCGGCAGTGTGCGGAATCATATGCTGCATTATTCTGTAGAGGTGCTACTCGGCAGTGTGCGGATTCATATGCTGCATTAATTATACTGTAGAGGTGCTGCCCGGCAGTGTGTGGATTCATATGCTGCATTATTATACTGTAGAGGTGCTGCCCGGCAGTGTGCAGATTCATATGCTGCATTATTCTGTAGAGGTGCTACCCGGCAGTGTGCGGATTCATATGCTGCATTAATTATACTGTAGAGGTGCTGCCTGGCAGTGTGTGGAATCATATGCTGCATTATTATACTGTAGAGGTGCTGCCCGGCAGTGTGTGGAATCATATGCTGCATTATTATACTGTAGAGGTGCTGCCTGGCAGTGTGCGGAATCATATGCTGCATTATTATACTGTAGAGGTGCTGCCTGGCAGTGTGCGGATTCATATGCTGCATTATTCTGTAGAGGTGCTACACGGCAGTGTGCGGATTCATATGCTGCATTGATTATACTGTAGAGGTGCTGCCCGGCAGTGTGCGGATTCAAATGCTGCATTGATTATACTGTAGAGGTGCTGCCCGGCAGTGTGCGAAATCTTATGCTGCATTATAATACTGTAGAGGTGCTGCCCGGCAGTGTGCGGATTCATGTGCTGCATTGTAGAGGTGCTGCCCGGCAGTGTGTGGATTCATATGCTGCATTAATACTGTAGAGGTGCTGCCCGGCAGTGTGCGGATTCATATGCTGCATTATTCTGTAGAAGTGCTGCCCGGCAGTGTGCGGATTCATATGCTGCATTATACTGTAGAGGTACTGCCCGGCAGTGGCGGAAGTACCGGGGTCGCAGCGGTCGCAGTTGCAAAAAGCGCTGGAATCTGGGAGCCGCGCGCTGGCCGTCCCTCTCCCTACGCGAGCGGCCGCTGACATGCAGCTTGGCCGTTCACGTGGGAGAGAAACCACCTGACCAGCGCACGAGACCTCGCGCTGATCAGGTGGTTTCCGACGAGCGACCAAGCTGGATGTTTCCAGCGGCCGCTCGCCAATGAGGACAATATGCCGGCGGAGCCTGCCCTGGGCCTGGGGCCAGCAGAGCAGGTAAGAGCTGGGCTGGGGCAGTATATCCATGAGCTGGGGGGCAGAGCTGGGGCAATATATCCATGAGCTGGGGGGGCAGAGCTGGGGCAGTATATCCATGAGCTGGGGCAATATATCCATGAGCTGGGGGGGCAGAGCTGGGGCAATATATCCATGAGCTGGGGGGGCAGAGCTGGGGCAGTATATCCATGAGCTGGGGGGGCAGAGCTGGGGCAATATATCCATGAGCTGGGGGCAGAGCTGGGGCAATATATCCATGAGCTGGGGCAGAGCTGGGGCAATATATCCATGAGCTGGGGCAGAGCTGGGGCAATATATCCATAAGCTGGGGGGGCAGAGCTGGGGCAGTATATCCATGAGCTGGGGGCAGAGCTGGGGCAATATATCCATGAGCTGGGGGGCAGAGCTGGGGCAATATATCCATGAGCTGGGGGCAGAGCTGGGGCAATATATCCATGAGCTGGGGGGCAGAGCTGGGGCAATATATCCATGAGCTGGGGGGGCAGAGCTGGGGCAGTATATCCATGAGCTGGGGGGGCAGAGCTGGGGCAATATATCCATGAGCTGGGGGGCAGAGCTGGGGCAATATATCCATGAGCTGGGGGGGCAGAGCTGGGGCCATATATCCATGAGCTGGGGCAGAGCTGGGGCAATATATCCATGAGCTGGGGGGCAGAGCTGGGGCAATATATCCATGAGCTGGGGGGCAGAGCTGGGGCAGTATATCCATGTGCTGGGGCAGTATATCCATGAGCTGGGGCAGTATATCCATGTGCTGGGGCAGTATATCCATGAGCTGGGGCAGAGCTGGGGCAATATATCCATGAGCTGGGGGGCAGAGCTGGGGCAATATATCCATGAGCTGGGGCAGTATATCCATGTGCTGGGGCAATATATCCATGAGCTGGGGCAGAGCTGGGGCAATATATCCATGAGCTGGGGGGCAGAGCTGGGGCAGTACATCCATGTGCTGGGGCAGTATATCCATGAGCTGGGGCAGTATATCCATGTGCTGGGGCAGTATATCCATGTGCTGGGGCAGTATATCCATGAGCTGGGGCAGTATATCCATGTGCTGGGGCAGTATATCCATGTGCTGGGGCAGTATATCCATGAGCTGGGGCAGTAAATCCATGAGCTGGGGCAGTATATCCATGAGCTGGGGCAGTATATCCATGTGCTGGGGCAGTATTTCCATGTGCTGGGGCAGTATATCCATGAGCTGGGGCAATATATCCATGAGCTGGGGGCAGAGCTGGGGCAATATATCCATGAGCTGGGGCAGTATATCCATGTGCTGGGGCAATATATCCATGAGCTGGGGCAGAGCTGGGGCAATATATCCATGAGCTGGGGGGCAGAGCTGGGGCAGTATATCCATGTGCTGGGGCAGTATATCCATGAGCTGGGGCAGTATATCCATGTGCTGGGGCAGTATATCCATGTGCTGGGGCAGTATATCCATGAGCTGGGGCAGTATATCCATGTGCTGGGGCAGTATATCCATGTGCTGGGGCAGTATATCCATGAGCTGGGGCAGTAAATCCATGAGCTGGGGCAGTATATCCATGAGCTGGGGCAGTATATCCATGAGCTGGGGCAGTATATCCATGTGCTGGGGCAGTATTTCCATGTGCTGGGGCAGTATATCCATGAGCTGGGGCAATATATCCATGAGCTGGGGGGCAGAGCTGGGGCAATATATCCATGAGCTGGGGCAGTATATCCATGTGCTGGGGCAATATATCCATGAGCTGGGGCAGAGCTGGGGCAATATATCCATGAGCTGGGGGGCAGAGCTGGGGCAGTATATCCATGTGCTGGGGCAGTATATCCATGAGCTGGGGCAGTATATCCATGTGCTGGGGCAGTATATCCATGTGCTGGGGCAGTATATCCATGAGCCGGGGCAGTATATCCATGTGCTGGGGCAGTATATCCATGAGCTGGGGCAGTAAATCCATGAGCTGGGGCAGTATATCCATGAGCTGGGGCAGTATATCCATGAGCTGGGGCAGTATATCCATGTGCTGGGGCAGTATTTCCATGTGCTGGGGCAGTATATCCATGAGCTGGGGCAATATATCCATGTGCTGGGGCAGTATATCCATGAGCTGGGGCAGTATATCCATGTGCTGGGGCAGTATATCCATGAGCTGGGGCAGTAAATCCATGAGCTGGGGCAGTATATCCATGTGCTGGGGCAGTATATCCATGAGCTGGGGCAGTATATCCATGTGCTGGGGCAGTATATCCATGAGCTGGGGCAGTAAATCCATGAGCTGGGGCAGTATATCCATGAGCTGGGGCAGTATATCCATGTGTTGGGGCAGTATTTCCATGAGCTGGGGGCAAAAATATCCATGTGTGAGCTGGGGCAATATATCCATGTGTGGTCTTGGGGCAATATATGTCCATGTGAGCTGGGGGCAATACTATCTTTTTTATATTGCAGAAAAAAAAAAGGTAAAAATATGGATCTTTTTTGGGGGGGTTGGGGGGTTGGGGGGGCCCTTCATGGATTCTTGCACCGGGGCCCTCAGGTTTCTAGTTACGCCACTGCTGCCCGGCCGTGTGCGGATTCATATGCTGCATTAAGTATTCTGTAGAGGTGCTGCACAGCAGTGTGCGTAATCATATGCTGCATTATTATACTGTAGCGGTGCTGCCCGGCAATGTGTGGAATCATATGCTGCATTGAAACCTATGGGTTAAAAAGCCTTGTTTCTTTAAAAAAAGTTAAGAAAACTAAAATTTAACCCAAAAAATGCTTAAATAATCTTAAAAGAATAAATAAGTAATCTACTTCCCATTCTTAAATAAGCAATAAAAAATCAAATAACATTTTAAAAAACGAAAAACCAAACTGAACCGAATCACCCGAATGATCCAAATAGCCGAAATGATCCAAACGCCAAAATAACCTGAGCTGGGGGGCAGAGCTGGGGCAATATATCCATGAGCTGGGGGGCAGAGCTGGGGCAATATATCCATGAGCTGGGGGGGCAGAGCTGGGGCAGTATATCCATGAGCTGGGGGGGCAGAGCTGGGGCAATATATCCATGAGCTGGGGGGCAGAGCTGGGGCAATATATCCATGAGCTGGGGGGGCAGAGCTGGGGCCATATATCCATGAGCTGGGGCAGAGCTGGGGCAATATATCCATGAGCTGGGGGGCAGAGCTGGGGCAATATATCCATGAGCTGGGGGGCAGAGCTGGGGCAGTATATCCATGTGCTGGGGCAGTATATCCATGAGCTGGGGCAGTATATCCATGTGCTGGGGCAGTATATCCATGAGCTGGGGCAGAGCTGGGGCAATATATCCATGAGCTGGGGGGCAGAGCTGGGGCAATATATCCATGAGCTGGGGCAGTATATCCATGTGCTGGGGCAATATATCCATGAGCTGGGGCATTATATCCATGTGCTGGGGCAGTATATCCATGAGCTGGGGCAGTAAATCCATGATCTGGGGCAGTATATCCATGAGCTGGGGCAGTATATCCATGTGCTGGGGCAGTATTTCCATGTGCTGGGGCAGTATATCCATGAGCTGGGGCAATATATCCATGTGCTGGGGCAGTATATCCATGAGCTGGGGCAGTATATCCATGTGCTGGGGCAGTATATCCATGAGCTGGGGCAGTAAATCCATGAGCTGGGGCAGTATATCCATGAGCTGGGGCAGTATATCCATGTGTTGGGGCAGTATTTCCATGAGCTGGGGGCAAAAATATCCATGTGTGAGCTGGGGCAATATATCCATGTGTGGTCTTGGGGCAATATATGTCCATGTGAGCTGGGGGCAATACTATCTTTTTTATATTGCAGAAAAAAAAAAGGTAAAAATATGGATCTTTTTTGGGGGGGTTGGGGGGGCCCTTCATGGATTCTTGCACCGGGGCCCTCAGGTTTCTAGTTACGCCACTGCTGCCCGGCAGTGTGCGGATTCATATGCTGCATTAAGTATTCTGTAGAGGTGCTGCACAGCAGTGTGCGTAATCATATGCTGCATTATTATACTGTAGCGGTGCTGCCCGGCAATGTGTGGAATCATATGCTGCATTGAAACCTATGGGTTAAAAAGCCTTGTTTCTTTAAAAAAAGTTAAGAAAACTAAAATTTAACCCAAAAAATGCTTAAATAATCTTAAAAGAATAAATAAGTAATCTACTTCCCATTCTTAAATAGGCAATAAAAAATCAAATAACTCATTAAAAAACGAAAAACCAAACTGAACCGAATCACCCGAATGATCCAAATAGCCGAAATGATACAAACGCCAAAATAACCTGAATCACCGAATCGATCCGAAATTTCGAATCGATTTTGAATCACCGAATCGAAAGGAAAGCACCTGGAAAAAACCCGAAATGAAACAAAATTTTCAGCGGTGCACATCTCTAGTAATAAGCACATTGAAAATAGTATTTGTAAAAAAAAATGTACAATCTTCCTTTGCAGTTTTGATTAATTCAAATTTGGAAAATGCTCATTATGCATTGCACTTGTACAGATGCAAATGAATGAATTCTAAATGACAACAAATAGCCTGAATAAGAAACATAATGAACATAATTTGATTACAAGATTTATTTTGCATACATTTGGTCTTTATTTAAAGAAGGCAGCTCCAGGGTTTCCACTAAATCACATTCCTGATGTGTTGTAGGAGCTGCTGTTAGACCGACTCAAATACCATTCTAAACAAATAAGATGATTTTTTAACTATATACAGTCATAGCCGAAATTGTTGGCACCCCAGACATTTTTCCAGAAAATCAAGTATTTCTCACAGAAAAGTATTGCAGTAACACATGTTTTGCTATACACACGTTTATTCCCTTTGTGTGTATTGGAACAAAACAAAAAAAGGAAGGAAAAAAAGCAAATTGGACATAATGTCACACAAAACTCCAAAAATGGGCTGGACAAAATTCCTGGCACCCTTAACTTAATAGGGGCCCGCTGCCGACTGGCAGGCCCCTTACGGCAGCATGGGGCGTAGTGCCCTGATCCATAGAACTCCATAGAGACTTCTCCTGCCGGGTCACATAAGAGGCAGGATCTCGCCTCTCGCAAGATCCTGCTGGTCGGTGGAGTGATCGTGGAGGGAGACCTCACTCTGCTCCTGGCAGCAAGAAGCAGCGGATCGGGCCGCCATTCTTGCCGCGAGATAAGAGGTGAATATTTGATTTTTGGGGGAGTTTTGAGCTGCAGGTAACAGATTCTGTAGCAGCGCAATCCATTACCTGCACCTCTGAGCTGGTGTTAACATTTTCATAGTGCCGAAAATTTTTAGATCCGAAAACGGCAGATCCGAAAAGTTTTCCGAACCGAAACAAAATATTTTCGGAATTTTCGAATGGACTTGAAATGTGTCAAATCGAAATTTATTGCTTTGAAACGAGGAGAACAGACGTTCCGAAAAAACGAAAATTTCCAAAAATCACGAAAAGTCGATACAAAAAACGAGCTAAGTGACACGAAAATCCGAAAAATGGTCGATATTCCGAAAACATCTACAATTCCGAAAAACGAAAATTTCCGAAATCACGAAAAGTCGATACAAAAAACGAGCTAAGTGACACGAAAATACGAAAAATGGTCGATATTCCGAAACAAAAATGTACACGAAAAACGAGTCGAGCCGAACCGAAACAGAAATCGGTGCACAAGCCTAGCTCTTAGTAACTAGCGTTACGAGCACTTGATCCGAACGCTAGTTAATCTGTGCTTTCACTTTGCGCAAAGAACAGTAAACTGACGCTAAGAATTCTTAACCCGTTAGCGAATTGGAGGCGATCTGTGCTGTGCGCTATAAAGTGCTTTAAGCTAGCGCTAATGTGAATGCTAGTGCTAGCTTGAAGGAGGTGATAGAGCCCTAAGTAAGGTATTCTCAAAAGAACGGGCATTGGGTTCGGATGATGAACTTCCATGAAGGGTATATTGACGTTGTGGCAGGCTTATGCAATATGTGATCATATTTTAAGTCCTCACTTTAAAGCCTAAGTCAGTTGGTTTTAAATCTTAAATGTATGTGTGAGTGGAGACTGAGCACTGAATTTGATCCTTTGTGTTTAATGGTCTCAGCAGCACTGATATGAAATATGCATGTTCTGGATGAGCGCGGCGTGTTGGTTTTGTATATAAAATATATGTATGTATGTATATAAAAAAGTAAATAATAATACACAAAACTGAGCACTCACATACCGAGCTTGAGTTAAAACCAGGGGTCACGTCCTAAAAACGGAAGTGTGAGTACTCATCAAGATTTCTTTCCCCAATTAGGACAGACAAACACACACTCAAATCTGGGAATCTGATATACATATATGGATTTTAGCAAAAATATATAATAAGACACAAGGGGCCCTATTACACTCCTCGCGCACAATTTTGCGCGTGCGCAAAAACGTATTAACGCAAGGGGAAAAAACCTTTTGCGCTGAACGTCATTTCAATACAACGTTCGCGCACAAAATGCGCGTTAACGTCTAACGTGAGTTACCCTGCGCGAACCCTGCGCGAGCGAAAATTCGTGCGCGCATCCCATACTTAACATTGTGAGCGCAAATGCATTCGTGCGCTGGTACGCGCATGGTATTATTTATCGATGCGCAAATTTTTACGAACGCCTTTTGCACGCATAATTTTAATTTTGAAAAGCTGGTGGTAACTGCAAATCGTAACCAAATACACCAGCCCGAAAAAAAAATACAGCACAGTACAGTTAGACATTCTACACATACCCAAACAATAAAATTGAGAGGTTGTGCGTGTTTTTATTATTGCTGCAGCATATATACTCACATTGATTTTGACAGGTGCAAAAACTGAACGAGAGACAATTGTGGTTCTTAATTCTGATTGCCTACCGATTTCTGCACGCAGCGTCAATTTGCGCACATTTTCGCACGTATTTTTTACGCGTGATATTTTCGGACGGATGATAAGATGCCCTCGGATCGCAATACCAGCGTTAATTTACGAGCGTTAACGTTTAACGCTGCGCGCAAAAAAAATTGTGCTGCGCGTGCGCTTTTGCGTGGAAAATGTAATAGAGCCCAATAAGAATACGACTTAACAGGAACAGATATGTTTGAACACTTGAATAAATGCTTAATTTTGTGTGCGGGACCAATGGGAACGGAGTTCCCTCTGTAAAAAACATGGAGGAACTGCGTTCCCATGTGTTCCCCCTGGACTTGACTCCTGGTTAAAAAGTATTCAAGCAGACACCATGTGGACTGGATTTACTCATCATCTAAACTGTGATGCTGGTCATGTTGTGAGTTCCTACACAGATATCACTGATCGAAAAAACCAAAGTCACCAAGAACGACAGCACCGTAGCAGAACCACAATCTCCTCACCCTTATGAGAACCTGCATTAATAAAAAACAGTCGCAGTCAGAAAACTAAAATGAAATGTGCAGCAAAACATGCAAGTCCACGTAAAACGGGTGACATTACCAACTCCAAAGTGCCGAGCATAAAGCACAAGACCCAACCCCATAGCCAAGCAAATGCCGACTCCAATGAATATCAACACTGGTCCGAATCCCATTGTGAAAACTGAGGAACGTCAATGGAACATCTACTTTCTTCCCATCAACAGAGCAACGAGGACAACAATTCCACACCCATAATCAAGAATGTTTTACGTGTCCTGAACAAGCACGCAATGCTTTTCGACACACTTCATCAAGTCGCAAAACAAAATGCCTGCAACGGCATATGAGTTCATTTATCATAAAACTAGCTTATGTAATAATGTCTTCCTGGCTGTGAGAACGTGCGCACGATCCCTGCAAGCGCACCTTCATACACTTACTACATTGTATAACTCATTCTGCCACTTTGGGCTACAATGTAACTAAACGTCCCACCATTGTGACATGTTAAAAGAGCTAAACTGGCTGTCGCACCTGAATAGACTGCTTCCCCCAGCAGTTCCCTCATCCTATAACCTCCGATCCAGGACCTACACCTTACTTGCAATACCACAATACAAAAAGAAAGTGGCTCGATCCTCATTTATCGAATAATCTCCCAGACACCTTCAAATCTTCCCCCCAGTCTAAAGTCACTTAAGAGTTCCCTATTAACATACCTCAATACAGAATGCACCTGCAAACATGTAACATAGTGACTATATACAGAATGCACCTGTAAACATGTAACATAGTGACTATATACAGAATGCACCTGCAAACATGTAACATAGTGACTATATACAGAATGCACCTGTAAACATGTAACATAGTGACTATATACAGAATGCACCTGTAAACATGTAACATAGTGACTATATACAGAATGCACCTGTAAACATGTAACATAATGACAATATACAGAATGCACCAGTATCGCCTGGGTGGAGTAGAGGTAATGTCACCGCTCTGCATGGAGAGAGCCTGTGGAGTCATGGGTTCGATCCCAGCGAGCAACCTCTCCAGTAAGTGTCCTTGGGCAAGACACCCAACGGTACATACTCGCCACCCAGGACATACTTGAAAACGAGAGAAATCTCAATGTATCCTTCCTGGTAAAATCCTTTCACAAAAAAAAAACATGTAACATAGTGACTATATACAGAATGCACCTGTAAACATGTAACATAATGACTATATACAGAATGCACCTGTAAACATGTAACATAGTGAATATATTTCCTACATATTTATTTTCGGTGTTAACCTGTATATTTGTGTTTTATTTTTAATATCTTGCATTGTATTACTTTGTATTTCTGTAACAATTCAATGTTCTTGAACCCAGGACATACTTGAAAGCGAGAGACATTTCAATGTATCCTTCCTGGTAAAATACTTTACAAATAAATAAATAATCCCTACTCTCACGGTGATTGGTGATCTATAAGGTTTATGGTGGCCACCTCAGCCAGCTTAGTACCTCTCAGGTGCACCCATTAGAAATTCAGTTAAATGTGAAGAATTGTGACCTTCTCCTTACATTGGTGGTTATGCTCAGGGGTGTAGAACCTGGGGAGTCATAGGGGACAGATCCCATCCCCAGAAGGCCAACCACCCGATTATATTGGACTTCTAGACAGGTGGTTACTCCCATCATGGCTACATCCATCCAGTCTATAGTGACTCTCAGCCAATGCTTTCATCCCAATAAAGGACTTTTAGGACATTACCTTACTGGGGCTGAAAAATAGAATGACCCCTTGTTACTTTGTTTCCAAAACCTAATTATGAGCCGAACACTAGCTAGAATGCATATTAAAGTGAGAAGTCAATCATTCATCTATATTTTTATGTGCTATCAAACATGAGTTATTTTTTTCCTGTGTACCATCTATCACAGAGAAAACTGGGCTGGCACCGTTAGGGCCATTATCCATCTCGCGGAAACTTTTCCTTTTTTTTTTTGTAGCACAAGATATTTATTTCCAGGCCTGTAATTCACATTCTCACACCGTGCCTATTAAATTAATTTCCGATGAGTAAGGACGCTTCACGATCAAGTAAGATGAGCAGCGACGTGACCCCTACGTCCTAGAACGGTTTCAATCTGCGGGTAGCTCTGCCTTGTTTTTTTCTTTTTTTCTTCTCTAGCTCCTCTTAAGTTGCCGAACATAAATCACGGGAGCCTCTGTTTACCACTGTCACTGATTCTCCAAAATCAGGATCAATGCTGTTCTTTTCTGGAACCTGAAAACAAGTGTTCGTGAAAGAAAATGTCAAGAAAGACAACGTTAAAAAGGTCAAGCTTTAATTCACCTTGGTTCCTTGAAAAGGATTCCTCGCGGTATTCCGATGAAAAATATTCTGCAGCCTAAAAGGAAGCCATTATGCAACCCGGGCGAATGCTCAGCTCTCGTTTACTACTTTCCGGTGTGGAATTACTGAGCACGTACATAAAACAACCTATAAAGCAACCTATAAAAACACGCACACACTGGATGAATCAGACACACGCGTTTTTATATACGAATTGTTAAAAATATAGATTTCCTCAATTACGTATTTCCCGCTCATCGTTGGGCCAAAGTGGCTATTCTTATTATGTTGTTCATATCATGTACCGGTATCTTATATTTTATGCAAAAACAGAGGGAAATTGCACTTATGGCAAAACATTTCCTTGCAAAAAAATAACAATGGTGTGTTTACCCTGATTGTCTCAGAAAATAACCATTGGTTGAAAAAAATCAAATAAAAAAAATCACAGTGAGCCCTGTTCGTTATAAAGTCAATAATACAGTTTAAGGCTGGGGTCAGACCAACGCATTTTTAACGTGCGTTTAGGCGCACTTAATCACGGCCGTAGTAGCAGCAAATGACGGGCGATGACGGCCAATATACGAAGTGCGGCCGCACGAAAGTCCGGCCGCGCAACGCAAGCGGCAAACGAACACATTGTTTCGAGAACGTAGAACCGCTAGTACTGACGTACAGAGTGCGCTGCGGCAGCATAGCGGCGTGTGTGCGTGATTAGGAGACGTCAGACGCTGCTAATGTCCGGCCAACATAACGTCCAGACGCAAAAAGTGTTTTATTGACGATCCGTAAAAAAACACGCACGAAAATGCGCATCGTTTGACCGCTTTCGCGTCCACCGTAAAAAAAATACGTCAATGCATTCGGACGCACTTTTTGACGGTAGATGCGAAAAATGCGTTCGTTTGACCCTAGCTTTAGGCTAGGGTCAAACGAAAGCATTTTTACACGCGAACGTAAAAAAGTGCGTCCGAACGCATTGATGTATTTTTTCACGGAATATGCGAAAACGGTCATACGATGCGCATGTTCATGCGTGATGTTTTACGAATCCAAACCAGGAAACTTTTTGCGTCTGGACGTTATGTTGGCCGGACACGAGCAGGGTCTGACGTCTCCAAATCACACACACACACCGCTAGCGGGCGCAGCGCACTCTGTACGTCAGTACTAGCGGTTCTGCGTTCTCGAAAAAATGCGTTAATTTTCCACTTGCGTTGCGCGGCCGGACTTTCGTGCGACCGTACTTCGTATATTGGCTGTCATTGCCCGTCATTTGCTGCTAGTGCGGCCGTGATTAAGTGCGCCAGAACGCACGTTAAAAATGCGCTGGTCTGACCCCAGCCTAAGAGTCAATAATGCTGTTTTGCGTATTGTTTATTTTTTAATAATTGGTATATTTGACCTCTGAACTTCGGCTTCAATACACATGAAATAAGAACGCTTGTACGACAATGTGGCTGTATTAATCTCCATTCCATTGTATCGTTATGAATAAAGAGCTTTTGTGAATTTATATAATGTACTATAAAGTATATTTTCTGGGAAATGGTAACTGTGCAGAGGCTATGACAGTATATTCGCTATTCCTCGCATTTTAAAAATATACAAAAGCTGAGATTTCCTATGAGGAACCCAGAAATGTCACAAAAAATCTGAGATCAACCAGGGGAGTTGCAATCTACCTGGCATTGGACTCTGAGTGGCTGCGAGTCGACCTATGCGTTGGTCAGAACAGAATTGGGGTGAACCCCTTTCCAATAAAATCTATTATAACGAGTTTGTTTAAACGGAGTTTGCTAGTAAAACTGAATTACCGCATCACCAAATAATGCATGTCTGAACAGTGCGTCACCACCAACATTAACAGTTTGGAAAGCTCTGCTGTAGACAATAGCTATAATCACTTGCAGGGTTATTCAAAGAGAATCGAAAAGTCACCGCACGTTCAGTGGTTTTTCGTTCTCTTCAATTCGGTACGATTTGGCGATCCAATTTCGGCGACCCTGCGGTGTATGCAGCAAGCACCACAGGGCCGCCGCAAACCCGCTGAAAACTCACTGAAAAACCTGGAGAAGACTCACAAAAAACGACAAAAACATCTGGATTAACCCCGCCGAACAAACCGGAGCAGGAGCCGATCACAGCGCAGAGCAGCCACTGGGAAAACCCGAAACCGCAGACGAATGGAGTGGGAAAAAAAAAGTACGCTTGAATGTTTGAAGAGTGAAACGCTGTTTGCAAACAAACTACTGAGCGAAAATGTCTGAAATTTACATATGAGGTCCAGGGAATGATAATAAAAGGGCTGTTACAGAAAAAAGAAAAAAAGTTTAAATTCTTTTTTTAAAAGAAACGGAAGAATTTTTTTGCAAAAAAATCCCGAAAAAATGCTTAAAAGATCCTAAAGAATCTATAAATAAAGAGACTTTTTACTGCAGAATAAAATGATAAACGGTTTATTAGATATTGTATTAAAACGGGAATATTTTTAACATTGAAGCCTATGGGATTCGTCTGAATAAACCTGTCGCATGAAGCCACCGAAAGGAAGGGCATTTCGGCAACTTTTCACTGCTGGTTTTTGTTTTCTGAATAGACGAAGCTATAGGATTTCACTGCCCTCGAACAGGCACCGAAGAGGCACCGTATGTGCAGGCAATTCGCCAACATTTGGCGACTTGCCTGCTCTCTGAATAGCCGAATGACCAGGAAAGGTAACCGAATGCTAAATTTCACTGTTCGGTTACCTTTCGCCAGCAATTCAGATCTTTTGAATAACCCTGTTGGTGGGGACATTTGGTGAGAAACGATAAATAACAGAGATACTCAGATCCGAGTAACGAGCTCTGTTACACAAAGACGTCATGGAGAAAAAAAAAGACAATATGGGGTTATTCAGAGACAACCGTTCTGCCCCCGAAATTGGGAATTTCCTCGTACGGTGCCATTTTGGGGCCATTCAGAAAGCAGGCAGTTCGCCAAATTTTGGTGAATTGCCAGCAAATATGGTGCCTGTTCGGCGGCAGTGAAATCCCCCATACAAAAGCACAGGTTAAATTATTCAGAGAACTCCGAACAGCAGAGAAATGTCAGTGAATTTCCCTGCTGTTCGGTGGTTTCATTCGACAGGTTTATTCAGGCGAATCCCATAGGCTTCAATGTTACAAATATTCCCGTTTTAATCCAATACCTAATAAACCGTTTATTCTTTTAATTTGCAGTAAAAAGTCGCTTTATTTTTTAGGATGTTTTAGACATTTGTGGGGATTTTTATTATATACACTGTTATTCAGAGAGAGGTGAAAACCAGGAGAATTGGCAGGAGAAGAGAACAATCGAGAACAAATAGCTGATTTGGAAAGTGAGATAAATGGGAGAATTTTTCTGGTTTGGCTATTTTGACCTAGAATTTCCACTTCTCCAGTCATTCTCCTGATTTTCACCTCTCTCTGAATAACCTTGATAGCGTTTTTTTTCTGTAACAGACCTTTTTATTAATATTCATAGGACCTTATATGTTTATTCCAGACATTTTCGTCCAGTAGAGTTTTTGCAAACAGTGTTTCAAATTTGACACTTTCAATCATTTGTTTTGTTTTTTTACACCGGTCCGACTGCTTGTCGGCTTTTTTTCTGTGACTGGATGGCGCTGTGTTCGTCGGCTCCTCGGCTGCATTTGGCGGCTGTCCGGCAGGTTGGCGGCGGCAGGTGACGGGTCCCCAGCGGTGGGTTTCCAGTGGCAGCCGGCAGGTTTGTGGAAGCAGTCTGGCGAGTTTGTGGTGGGTTGGCAGTGGCGTTCGGCAGTCAATTCGCTGCACTTTGGGGACCCTGTGGTGAACGCGGAATTCACCTCAGGGTCAGCGATTCAAACTCGCTGAAGTGCAGTGAAACAGAGAACACCGAAATGTCGGTGTGCTTATGCAAATGAATTTTGTTGATTGCAAAGGGATTACAGAACATGTATCTAAAGTAGGGATGTGCGTTTCGGGTTTCGGAATTTCGGAATTTTCACGAAATTTCCCGATTCGTGTTTTCGGATGCGGCCGAATTTTCTAAAATTTTTAGATCCGAAAATGTCAGATCCGAAATGTTTTCCCAGCCGAAACGAAATATTTTCGGATTTTTCGAAAAGTCGATACAAAAAACGCGCAAAATGACACGAAAAATACGAAAAATGGTCGATATTCCGAAAAATGTGCAATTCCGAAAAACGAAAATTTCCGAAATCACGAAAAGTCGATACAAAAAACGAGCACAGTGACACGAAAATACGAAAAATGGTCGAAATTCCGAAAAAAAAATGTACCCGAAAAACGGGCCGAACCGAATCGAAACCGAAATCGGTCGAAACGAGACGAATCGAAAAGTTTAAAAATCCGAAAAATCGAACCGAATCGAACCAAAAAAAAAAATCGGTGCACAAGCCTAATCTAAAGTCATAGTACATCAGACATAGCAGCCAATGTACAACGCAGGGAACGCTAACTGCAATTTAGACTCAATAGAGCAGGGATCTCAAACTCGGGTCACCCAAATGTCTGTTGCCTTAAATTCCCAGGATTATTTGACTGTATTAGATAGAATGTATGGGAATTGTAGTTCGGAAATATCTGGTGGGCCGGAGTTTGAGGTCCCTGCTGTAAGGTCTCCTGTTGGAAACATACAGCAGTACTTGCATTGACCAGGAAAAGGAGGTCTCTGTCCATCACATAGTGCATACAGTCTGTAAATACACTTGAATTATATTACACTGCATTTGATTGTGTGCGTAAAGGTGTGTCTTATTGTATTTGCATGCTCGTGTTGGTGTGTGTAGGTGTGTGTGGTTGTAATATGATGAAGGGCATGATGTAAAGTGGTTTTCCATAAAACTGTTATTTTCTGCCAGTGGCTACATGGAAAACAACTTGGAGTGAAGGGGTTAAAGAAATATCATTCAGGATCTACACCAGGGGTCTCAAAGTACCAGCCCGTGGGCCATTTGTGTAACCAGACTGGTTACAAACAGGGGCGGACTGACCCATCGGGCACACGGGTGCTGCCCCTGCAGTCCAGGAGGTGTGTGGACCATCATGGGAATTCCTTCCCCAGTGCGCAGGACGCTCCACGCATTTCCTGTTGGGCCCCTGCTCAGTACTGATCTGGCACCTGTCATGTACCTCCGACACTCAACAGCCTCCTCCACGCTGCTCGCTTGCCGATAATAATGCACGCCGGTGCCGATCACGTGATGGCCGGAGGGGCGGGGCCACTTAGCTAAGCGCGCAATCTGGTATTTAAGGCCTTCAGTTAGCCCAGATCAGCACGCTGTCATGTCCTCACATTCCCACAGTGTTCACAGCGTTCTTAATAAAATATATTGATTGTGTATGACCTTCAGGCTTTGGATAACCACCACTCTTGTGTATAGACCTTTTGGCTTTGGATAAACGGCTACTCTTTTGTATAGACCTCTGGTTTTGGATAACAACCACTCTTGTGTATAGACCTCTGACTTTGGATAACAACCACTCTTGTGTATAGACCTATTGGCCTTGGATAACGACCACTCTTGTTTATAGACCTATTGGCTTTGAATAACGACCACTCTTTTGTACAGACCTCTGGCTTTTGGAAATCAATCATTCTTGTGTTTTTGACCCCTGGCTGTGGCAACCGATTACTCTTCTGTTTACACCTCCGAACAATGGACCACAATGCATTTTTCCACTGGCCTGAAGCTTGCAATTGGCTACAGCCTTGCACCTGACCACAGGTCAGGTGCAAGACAGGTGCAAGACTATGTCAATCAGGGCTCAGAGTCCTGATTTGGCAAATTTTGCCCAATCATGGGCTCACAGAGCTAAGTCCTGCAGCACACTATAAAAGGCTTCCCCACAGCCCCAGCGTGTGTTTGTTGTAGGAGTGAATCAGAGAGGAGAGGAGATTGTTGCATATCAGGCTATATCACTGACTTATTCCAGAGTTCTGGAAATTGGAATCTGTGTGTTGGCACTGACAGCTATCAGGGACAGGCTGTATCACTGAGTTAGATCTGATTTCTGGAAATTGGAATCTGTGTGTTGGCACTGACAGCTATTAGGGATAGGCTGTATCACTGATTTATACCAGAGTTTTGGGAATTTTAATCTGTGTGTTGGCACTGCCAGCTGCTGCCAGGCTTTCAGGGTGTATCACTGATTTATATCAGAGTTCTGGGAATTTTAATCTGTGTGTTGGCAATGCAAAGGCTATCAGGGTGTATCACTGATTTATACCAGAATTCTGGGAATTTTAATCTGTGTGTTGACACTGCCATCTGCTGCCAGGCTATCAGGGTGTATCACTGACTTATACCAAAGTTCTGGGAATTTGAATCTGTGTGTTGGCACTGCCAGCTGCTGCCAGGCTATCAGGGTGTATCACTGATTTATACCAGAGTTCTGGGAATTTTAATCTGTGTGTTGGCACTGCCAGCTACTGCCAGCTATCAGGGTGTATCACTGATTTATACCAGAGTTCTGCAAATTTGAATCTGTGTCTTGGCACTGCCAGCTATAAGGGTGTATCACTGAGGCATAGCATACTTCTGGAAATTTTAATCTCTGTTTTGGCACTGCCAGCTATCAGGGACAGGGTGTATCACTGATTTATAGCATTGTTCTGGAAAATCTGTATATCTTTAATCTAATTCTAGATACCATACAATAACACAGTTTAATCAGAGTTCATCTGTTTATCTATTGAGAGTTGAATCTGGGTGTTGCCAACTATCAGGGTGTTGCAGCCTGCAGGAGAGGAAGTGAATCAGAGAGAGAGTAGAGGAAATTGGCAGCCTAGCAGGGAAAATATCAGTAAAATCACTGATTTATAGCAGAGTTCGGAATATCTTTAATCTATATACCAGAGTTGAATCAGAGTTCTGCATATCTCCAATCTTTATACCAGAGTTGAATCAGAGTTCTGTATATCTTTAATCTATACGTAGCGCTGGTTTAAATCCTGCCTCTGTAGTTAATTGTTTCTGGCCACCAGGGGGAGACGAACGCAATGTAAACTGATACTGGACACTTTCGGACTACGTTTTCCAGCATGCTTTGGGGCAGGGACAGGAAGTGGGTGGGGAGAACCGAGAGACATCCGCAACCTCGTGCAGAGGAGAGCCAGTGTGCGCCAAGGGGTGAATAGAGTAAGATGCACATGAGACAAGGAGCGATTGTGACCAGGCCAGAGCGCAGGTGCTGCTTTGAGGAGCTGGAGATCGGCCCAAATCACTTGCCAGAGACCTATTAACCTATCGGTGAGAAGTTTATACAGATACAGAGCTGCAGAAGGACCCCGAGTTAGGAGACCGCGATGATCTAACGGGAGTGCAGGCGGTGAGCTGAGCATCTTGTGGCAGAAACGGACAAGCAAGACAAGCGGATCCGGTGGCACAGAGTCCCAGTCAAGTCGAGCGGAAAGACGTCCTGGGTCGAGCAGAGCACAGAGTATCTGGCAGATGGGTGAGAGGCCTTCCCGGCCACAGTGAAAATAATAAAGCACGCTGCAGTTTGTCTAAACCTACAGGGCCCCAACGTGACTAGTCGAAGACACATTGAAATCATTCACTGGCCAGTTGAATCTAGTACCCGGGTACCAACGCACGCATACACGTACACCTTTTTGGGACACAACCTGTACGGGACTCACATTTCAGCAACGAAGGGGTTAAAATTCCTTTTTCTTTTCCGCTGCGCATTTCTCGCATTACGAACCTCTGTAAATATATATGTATACCGTGCTGCTCTATATATGCCAGTTTATTTGAGATCAGTAAACTATATAACTTATAAAATCCACAACAGTGCTGGTGTATATTTATTCCCTAGTGCGGGGAGACTGACCCGAGGTTTAAATTCAGCGGCTCCTGCGGGAGAGATCGCTACATATATATCACTCACCATGTCAGAAAGATCAAAAAGGACAGGCAGACGCTCCCACACACAGATAAGAGGGCAAGCAGCCTCTGTGTCGGAAGGCTGTGCCCCTGTTTGCCGTGGACGTGGTGCATCCTCTGCAGGGGCACGCTTGTCCTTTCTAACTGGTGCTGGCCATCTTAAGCAGCAGCAACATACAGAGGATTTGCAGGATTGGCTAACCAGGCCATCCTCATCCTCCGCATCCTCTGCCAGCTAGGCTTGTAGTGTTTACAGTTCACATCAGCTGCCAAAGCATCTACTGCAGCCTTCATGTCCACAGCTACTCCTGCCGTAGCCTCACCACCATACACGGAGGAGTCAGCTGAATTGTTTGACTACAATGACAGTGACATGCTGCTTGAGGATGCACAGCAACTCCAGTGCTCTGATTCAAACTCTGAGGTTGACGAAGGGAGTATAATCAACCTAGAGGGAGGGGGTGCCAGTGACACACAAATAACTGGCACTCATGTTCCCCCAGCAGCTGCAGCATACTACCAAGTTGGCTCCAGTAACGAGGAGATAGGGGGTGATGATGATGATGAGTTCACTGACTCCACCTCGGTGCCTGATCGAACAGAGGAGTCAAGTGAGGAGGAGGAGGCACAACAAAAACGAGGCACAACGTCCTCTATGAGCAACCGTAGCCAGTCCAAGGCATCAGATGTCAGAGCTGCTCAGGTGCAGAGCGCTGTTGTCTCAAAGCACACGTCCAGGAACTCTGCTGTCTGGAGTTCTTCACGACATGTGCAGCAGACTACACAGTTGCTATTTGTAAGCTATGTCTGAAGAGGATCAAGTGTGGGAGAAACATCAGCCGCTTGGGTACCACATGCTTGAAGCGACATATGACCACCTGTCATGCATCCCGTTGGCACAACACTTCCCATCAGTCCTCATCTGTCTCTACCCCCACTATATGTCATGCCATGTCTACAACCTCCACTGACAGGGATAATGTTATAGTAATGGGTGTACCAGGTCCTTCCTCAGTGTCAGACGAGCACACGTAAGCCCAAGGGTGTGCTACGGTCGGTTCTATACGTAACAATAGGTAACCCTTAACCTAGGTGCGATACCAGTCCTTGAGGTGGCTGGGTTACGCAATAGCGAGAGGTGAACCTAGAAGGCAGGGATAACAAGCAAGGAGGACAGAAACCAGTCCTTAGAGTGGCTCATATGGAGACAGGTAAGTATGGAAAAATATGAGGCGGTAACCAGAGACAGTACGAAGTACCAGAGGGGTCTAACACAATCCAAGGTCGAAGGGATATAACAGAATACTACGTCAAGTTCCAAAGTCGAGTCAAAGGAGTATAGAGATACACAGGTCAATATCCAAAAGCCAGGTCATACACATAAAATCAATCAGAGGTATATAGAAATAAGCACTAAGGGTTAGGCAAACAAAACCATGAAAGGGCAATGAGAAAAGGCAAAAAGCACTTTTAAATATCGCGCCCTGCAATCTGACTGGCCATCAGGGTCACATGGTGCAGGGAGACCCACGGTGGAGGCGTGATGACGTCACACGCGACGTGCAGCCGGCAGAAGCTTAAAGCCGTTGAGACTGGCAGCAAGCGCGCATAGGGCGCGAGGAAGGGCTGCGGGGAAGCCGCAGACCCTGAGGCCGGAGGGCGGAATGCCGGAGCCGCGCCAGCCTCTGAGGACTGACACTCAGAATGTGACAGCATCCCATCAGCTGCAGATTTACATAGTCAGATTTCACTGCCCCAGCTGCTGCAGTGTAAGAAAAAGTATAGTCCCTTGCACAGCGTCTAAATGCCAGCTTGGCAAAATTACTCGCATTACAGCTGCGGCCTTTCCATCTGGTGGACTCTGCATCCTTCTGTGAATTTGCCAAATGTGCTGTACCACAGTGGCAAGTTCCAAAACGCCAGTTGTTTTCACGGAAGGCCATTCTAGCACTATACCAGCACGTGGAAGACAATGTTATCGAGTCATTGGGAAAGGCAGTCAGCAGCAAGGTGCACATTACTATAGACACGTGGTCCAGCAAGCATGGACAGGGCCATTACATTTCCTTCACGGCACACTGGGTAACTCTGCTTGCAGCTGGGAGGGATCCAGGACGGGGCTCTGTGCTGGAGCTTGTTCACCCATCACGCCTCCAGAAAGCTGCTTATATGAGGTCTGTCTGCTCCACCACCTCTTCCTCCTCCTCCTCTGACTCTGGCAAAGTGGCAGTTAAACCGATGCATGGCAGGGGCTACGCAATGGCTCAAGCAAAAAGATGCCATACTGTGCTTGAGCTGGTTTGTTTAGGTGACAGGAGCCACACCGGGCCAGAAATTCTGTCAGCTTTGCAGGGGCAGGCGCAGAGATGGTTAACACCATGCCAGCTTCAGCTGGGAATGATCGTCTGTGATAATGGCAGCAACCTTCTCTCTGCCCTACGCCTGGGTAAGTTGAAAAATGTGCCTAGCACACGTCCTAAATCTGGTGGTACAGCGTTTCCTAACCAGGTACCCAGGGCTGGCAGAGCTTCTCAGCCAGACCAGAAAAGTCTGCAGCCACTTCAGACAGTCTTTCCCAGCCTGGCGGGAAATTCGCCTGGCAGAAATTCAAAGAGAATTCCACCTTCCCACAAACCGTCTGATCTGTGACATGCCCACCAGGTGGAACTCTACATTGGCAATGCTGCAGCGCCTGCACAAGCAGCAGAGGGCCATCAATGAGTACCTGTGTGAGTATGGCACAAGGACAGGTTCAGGTCAACTTGGTTTCCCCCCCTGCAGTGGCTGAAGATCAAGGATGCATGCACTGTACTGTCACCATTTGAGGAGGCAACGATGATGGTGAGCAGGGACAGTGCATGCATCAGTGACACAATTCCTTTAGTGTTCCTGCTGGAGCGCACTCTGTGGGGAATTATAGATGTGGTACTAGAGGCAGAGCAGCGGAAAGAAGAGGAGGACTTCCCTAGCTCTCAAGGCCCCAGTCTTTACGCAGACAGCATTCCTGCAGGTCCTCAGATCAGACAGGAGGAGGAGGAGGAATATTTAAGTTGTGGGGGCATTGAAGGTGGGGATTCCTCAAGGGAGGGTTTTGTGTCCCCAGAAACCCAAGGACTAGTACGTGGCTGGGAGGAAGTAGTGCACGATACGGTCATCCTCATCGACCAGTAACACTCGGAAGCTAATGCCACCTGCAACCTACGCTGCCTGGGCTCCTTTATCCTGCAAAGCCTTCTAAAAGACCACAGGATTTGTGCTATCAAGGAGAGGGATCATTACTGGTTGGCAACCCTTCTTGATCCACGATACAAGGGTAAGGTTACAGAGCTCATCCTGCCCTCACAGAGGGAGCACAGGAGGAAACAACTTGAGGACGCTCTAAAGCGACACTTGTGTAACACCTTTCCAGGCACTGGTAGGTTACCAAGTGATGACACAGGTGCTTCTGAGGCTGCTGTATATCAGAGGAAGAGCGGTGAAGGGGGCCACTTGACTGATGCCTTTTCCAATTTGTTTAGTCCACGACGCCCAGGGACGTCAAATGTAGGCACCCATTGCCAGCGTCTTCACCATATGGTGCAGGACTACCTAGGGGCAAGGGCAGACCTGGATACCTTTACAGCAGATGATCCACTGGCTTACTGGGTATTGAGATTGGATCACTGGCCAGAACTTAGCCAACATGCTATGGAGCTACTAGGATGCCCTTCATCCAGCATGCTTTCTGAAAGGACGTTCAGTGCCGCTGGAGGTTTTGTCACAGACAAAAGAGTGCGTCTGTCCATCGACTCAGTAGACTGGCTGACATTTATAAAAATTAATCAAACCTGGATCAGCAGCTATCAATCCCCTGAGGCTGATGTAGCTGAATAGATCGGGGATCTCTTCTGCATTACCAAAACCTCCACCACTTTACTCTTCCACAATACCTCAGAGGGGTTACGTTGTGAAGGCACTAGCTGGCACCAAAGGCCCAATATTTTGGTGCACTGACGCGTGTACCAGATTCCAATCATTTTAATATTTGAATGCAGAGTCCACCCCTGCACTCATCCACAATACCTCAGAGGGGTTACGGGGTGAAGGCACTAGCTGGCACCAAAGGCTCAATATTTGGGTGCACTGCCACTGACTCGTGTACCAGATTCATATCATTTTAATATTTGACTGCAGGGTCCACCCCTGCACTCTTCCACAATACCTCAGAGGTGTTACGGTGTGAAGGCACTAGCTAGCACCAAAGGTCCAATTTTAATGCACCTGTTGCTACTTTCATCCAAAGCCTGCATAAGTTTCACCATAATTTAGCCAAAAAATTACTAAACTTGTTCTGTGTGTCCTAAAACGTCTCCTCTTTTCATACAGGCTGCTGCCCCAAGCAGTTGTTTATTAATGGATTAAAATGAAAAACATTTACTGTCATTCGAAATGTCATTTTTTATTTGTAAATGTTTATATACATCCTACAAATTCGCCACTTCACGGGCAGGTTTTGGGGACCTCCTAGGCATGATATTTGAAGGAATTTTTTTGTTTTTATTCTTAACCTTTATTTCATGAAAAAATCACTGTTCCTTTAAAAACTTTATTTTTTTTACTTTTTTTCCTTGTTTCCTGTCCCACAGGGCACTACCCGGACCCCCCATACACCTTTTATGGCCAATATATTGAATATATGCCCTCTTGGAGGGCACTCTAAAAATCGACCGTTCGAGTCCCATTGACTTGCATTGAGTTCGAATCGTGTTCGCGTTCGAATCCGAACATTTTCAAATGTTCGTGTTCGAATGCGAACCGAACACGGGGGTGTTCGGCCCATCACTAACCACTACAAGGATCGTAATATTAGTGCAACCTTGCGTACAGGGATCATGTACCTATCTCCATAGGGAATCCGTGTCAGCTCCGAGCAGGGGCTTCAGCCAAAGTGGACTGACATCAGCCCTCGCTGTGGGACAGCCCCACACACGCAATGACTTCAGCTCTGGGATTCACGCTACCCAGCAGGATCCCATTACAGAAGATACAGGGCTCCTTAATAATAAAAAGATAATAAATTAATATTAAATAAAAATAATACAATTAAATATGGTTAATAAAAATATCTTTCCTTAGTTCTAAAAACAAGGGCATTGGTTTTGTTTTCCCCCTTATAAAATTAACAATGCCACTGCATTAATTTGCTCATATATTTTAATATATTTAAATTTAATTTTAATATATAATTATATTAAGAATAAATTTTTATATTTTATTTATATTATAATTATTTTATAAAAATACTGCATTTTGATATAACTTTAGTTCAATAAATAATAAGTGTGACGGATCCCGCTACTCGGGGTGAGTAGATCCGCTGTCAGCGCCAAGTACACCTGGAGGTCGGTAGTGTGGTAGCGAGGTGCCGCTGGTGCTCGTAGGATACCCCGAGGTTGCAGCGCTGTAGAGAGGTCCTTGAAGCGTCCCAGTTCCCAAAGCCCTGTTATCCCCAATTACTAGCCGAGGCAGGAGTAAAGGTTCAAACAAGAGTGATTTATTATCATGGAGAACCTCCCCTGGTCCGTCCTCAGCCCTCCCGGGGTGATTTCTGCCACTGCCTAGAGCCATGGCCCAATTTCCCTTTGTTCACCTGGGGCCCCCCCTGGTGGGTGCAGCCCTTATCTTGAGGCTCGGTGCCAGCTCGTCTGGTGAATTTTCCGGGGCTCTGAATGAGCGGGGAACAACAGGGAAAATCACATTGAGGTACTTATAAAAATAAGGGCTAACGAACTTTTAATAACACACAAATAAATAAACACTTGAACTTTTGTACTGCGCTACAGCGTAGTGGCAGCCATCCCGTCACATATCTCCCCCAAGTTACCAGTTGGCAGACCCGGTGAGACCCTCTGCGGGTCCACTTGGGGATGTCCACGGACTCCACCTTAGATCTCAAGTTCAGTCTGGTGGGATAGCCCATCTGCATTGGCATTTTGCTTACCAGGACAGTATTGGATAGTAAAGTTGAAGGGCTGTAGGGCCAGGCTCCACCGCAGGAGCCTGCCGTTGTCTCCGGCCACCCGGTTCAGCCATACTAGGGGGTTGTGGTCTGTGAGGACCGTGAAGGAGCGCCCATACAAATAGGGTTGGAGTTTCTTCAGTGCCCATACCAGGGCTAGGCACTCCTTCTCGATTGCCGCATAGGCAACCTCCCTGGGTAGAAGTTTCCGACTGATGTAGGCAACTGGGTGGTCATGCCCATCTTCACCGACCTGGCTCAGCACCGCTCCCAGTCCGAACATAGAAGCGTCTGTCTGGACGACGAAACGTTTAGTTGAATCAGGAGCGGTCAACACAGGGGCCTCCACCAAGGCTCGCTTGAGCTGCTGGAAGGCTTCCTCACACTCAGGGGACCACAGTACCTGTCAGGGAAGGTTCTTGCGGGTCAAGTCAGTCAGGGGTTTGGCAATGGCGCTGTAGTTGGGGACGAAGCGGCGGTAGTAGCCTGCCTTACCTAGAAATGCTAACACCTGGGTCTTGGTGCGGGGTGTGGGCCACTGGGCGACAGCTTCAACCTTGGCGGGTTCCGGGCGCTGCCTTCCGCAGCCCACCCGGTGGCCCAAGTACTGGACCTCGGACATGCCGGGTGTCCCCCCTCTTCCCTACCCGCTGGCATACCTCACAGGTCCGGCAATAGTCCCTAACATCCCCGGATAACCCGGGCCAGAAGAAGCTCTGAGTCAGGCGGTGCAGCGTCCGTCTGTGCCCCAGATGGCCTGCAAGGGGAATCTCATGCCCAATCTTCAACAGATCGCGCCGATATTTCCCCGGCACTACCAGTTGCCTATGGGGTACCTGGACCACTCCCCTCCTCACTCCCCCGGAGGTCCTATACAACTTCCCCTGGTCCCAGGCAAATCTCACTTCCCCTACCCCTCCCGGCTCCCGCCCAGCCTGTTGTCAGTAAGGGGCAAGGGTGACATGTTCCCTGGTGGCTTGGGCAAAGTCCGTCGGGGAATCCCAGGTCAGGGAGGGGGTATTGTTGGGGCCAAGGGTTGGGCTGGTCTCACTTACCGCGGTCCCCTTGGAGTCTGTGTGCGGAGCCTTCCTTGCTTGATGGCAGGTGGTGACGGGGCATACCCCGCCAGGGTGGGTGTCCTCAAAAGTAGAGGTCAGCAGACCAAGGTCATTGCCGAGTAGTACTTCAGTTGGTAGGTCTTTCATGATCCCTACTTCCACGTCCCGGGCATCCGTGCCCCAATCGAGATGGACGCGGGCCGTAGGGATCTGGTAAACATGGCCGCCGGCGACTCGGACGGCCACCGAATAGCCTGTGGAGGCAGCCTGGGTAATAAGGTGGGGCTGTGCCAGGGTAAGGGTTGCGCCGGTGTCCCGCAGGCCGTTGGCACTTCATCCATTCACCCGGACCTTTTGGCAATGGTGCTGCCGGTTATCTTGGGCAGCTGCTTGAATCGGGTCTGCTTCATGTAGGATGCCCCAGTCTTCGTCCGGAATCGCTATGGGTTCTGGCTCCGGCTCATGTTGGCAACAATATGCCGTAGCTCTGCCCGGAGGGTGTGCTGGGCGATGCGGGGCAGGACGGTTGGCAGTCAGTGGACAGCGGTCCCGGATATGTCCGATTTGGTTGCACCCATAACTTGCGCGTAGGAGTCATGGGTCCCTTTCTTTAGAGCTCGGAACCGGACTCGATACGTCTCGGGGGTGAGCGCATAGCGGGCCAGCAGGTGTTCCTTGACCCGCTCGTACACCATGCAGTCCTCATCCGCCACAGCCCGGTAGGCTTCAGCCGCTCTGCCCGTCAACGTACTCGCCAGTAGAGGTACCCAATCTCAGGGCGCCACCTCTTGCAGGGCACATTGTCTTTCAAAATCTTGCAGGAAGCCGTCAATATCTTCGCTTCCCTCTGGGAAGAGTTTGAAGGCGGCAAAGGGAATCTTTTGCTTGGGGAGTCCGGTGCTGCCCTGGGGAGTCAGAGACCCACCGGACCGTTGCTGCATTTCTGCTTGGCGGAGTCTGTCCGTATCTGCCAAGACCCTGCCGATGATGTCGGCAGAGGGGTCTGTTCCGTACAGGGCCAGCCGCCACTGTACCTCTCGTCGCCATTCTGAGGTCTCGGAGCCCTCGGAGGGAGCCATACAAGCACGGTCGTCCTCCATCAATTCGTTGATGATGACCGCCTTCGGTTTGCCCCCGGGGATCTTGCCTCTGGTTTTCAGCAATTCTTTAAGGACCGTGCGCTTCAGACCCTCGTAGTGCTGGGCCATACAGGGTTACAGCCGTTACTTGGGGTGTCTGCCTCTCGGACCCAGGGGTGTCTGAGACCGGGGTCAAGCCAGCTGCTGTTTTTCCCCCTGCTGGGCTGGTCTCAGAATCTCCCCCCGGATGGCGGCCGCTCCGGATGCTCGGTGTGTTGCGGTGGCTGAGACCGGGGTTAAGCCAGTGGCTGTATTTCCCCCTGCTTGTCTGGTCTCAGCCGATCCCACCAGGCTGCCAGCCAATGTGACGGATGCCGCTACTCGGGGTGAGTAGATCCGCCGTCAGCGCCGAGTACACCTGGAGGTCGGTAGTGTGGTAGCGAGGTGCCGCTGGTGCTCGTAGGATACCCCGAGGTTGCAGCGCTGTAGAGAGGTCCTTGAAGCGTCCCAGTTCCCAAAGCCCTGTTATCCCCAATTACTAGCCGAGGCAGGAGTAAAGGTTCAAACAAGAGTGATTTATTATCATAGAGAACACAGGCTTATTTATGGGGAAAAAAGACATTGTTCTCCCCTGGTCCGCCCTCAGCCCTCCCGGGGTGATTTCTGCCACTGCCTAGAGCCATGGCCCAATTTCCCTTTGTTCACCTGGGGCCCCCCTGGTGGGTGCAGCCCTTATCTTGAGGCTCGGTGCCAGCTCGTCTGGTGAACTTTCCGGGGCTCTGAATGAGCAGGGAACAGGGGAACAACAGGAAAAATCACATTGAGGTACTTATAAAAATAAGGGCTAACGAACTTTTAATAACACACAAATAAATAAACACTTGAACTGTTGTACTGCGCTACAGCATAGTGGCGGCCGCCCGTCACAATGCGTTATATATGATTGTTTTCAAATTTGGCATACGGCCCCCATAGGATATGAAAACTTGCCCAGTGGTCCTCGGGTAATTTAAAATTGGGACCCCTTATCTACACTACTTGTGCCAAGGCAGATATTCAGCATAAAGACATTCCCAAAATGACACCAAATAATCCAAAAAACAAGTAATATTTTGATACTAACCCGAAGTGGACCTTGTCCTTCGTACGTTGATGATTTTCTTTAGAATGTATCCAGCTTTAGAACCATATTAAAACTGTAAAGACACCTGAGGCTCTGCTCAATATTTGTGAAAATTTAAGGCAGACCGTTTAATAGCACTTCAGGAGTTGCATGGATACGGGATGATATGTCAGACAGAGCATTTACAACCAGATGAATGGAAACAAATCTTTGAGAGCACAGAAAAATGTTCTCTCAGGATCCCCTTTGTGGAGCAATCCATCAACAGGCTCTACATGAATTATCTAGTCCCTGCTTCCATGCAGAAAGTCACAGTTACAAGCAATCCAGATTGGTTTCATGGAGGAGGGGGAGGCAATAAATGATTCCTTTGATATTTTGAGGCAGGGGGTAGAAGAATATACAGATCATGGCTATTTTTAACTGTGCATGTTAACGTGTAATATTCATCATCTTGTGTGATTGCAATACTTGATGCATAAATATATTAGACCAACAGGTAAATATACTCAAAAGCTCATCCTCAAATCATGGTTTCAAGGGCAGTAACATTCCTCATGTGGATCTCAAAACAAACAAACAAACAAACTCAGACTTATATTTTATGATTTGGCTACATCTAAAATGAGAATTCTTCTATGGATACATGTATATCAAATTGAATTCCTTTGTTTCCAGGAAAGTACGCCGCTTCCCTTTGGATAACACATTGCCCAGCTGTTTCTCTACATTTGTTTTTATTTGAAACATTTTCAGCACTTCTGTCATTGTATAGGTGTTTGTTTTCTTTTAAATGTAATATTCCTTGAGGCTTTGCTTTGTTTCTAGTCCTCTTCTCATTAGTCCTTCCTCATACCAGCTAGTTAGATAATGTTGGCATTAAACCCTGCACTTTGACAATTGAGTTAACTCAGTCTACCAAAGTACATCAGGTGCCCAAGATCGAGTTAAAGTAATCCGGACACATTCTGTAGGAATGCAAAAAGAAGTTGCATGTAATTGATTTAGGTGTTTTTCTTTTTTAAATATTGAGTCAAGCACTAAAAATAGAAGATATAGGGCCCTATTACACTATTAACACAAACGTTAACGCTCACTTGCGTGAGCATGAGCATTAACATTTGCCGCGGTATTTACCCCATATTACAATCAAAACGCAAACGGGTTAAGAAACCTGTTTGCGTTTGGTACCTTGCACTTCTCAGCGCGAGGTTACTATACTTTGTGCTCCCTATACTTAACATGGGGAGCGCAAAGTGTTAATCAGCGCTGGTATTACAAAGTCTCAGCGCTGATTAACGCCTGGCTCTGGTCAGCAAAAAGTTAACCAGAGCCAGAACCTGGTGTTAACGGATTCCTCTTCTGCAGAATCTGTTAACACCAGCAAAAAAAAGTATAAATAGAAGCGTATACTCAAACTCTGTCCCGCGGCGAGGATCGCGGCTCTGTCCGCCTCCTCCAGCCGGCGGAAGCAGGGAAAGACTGGAGGAAAAAGTCCTGCGCATCCAGGATTTTAACGCCCGTAAACAATGCAGGCAGAATTTTTTGCGCCTGCATTTTAATCTAGCATTAAAAAGAGGACGCAAGGGGGAAAACTGCGGGCGCAGTTTTTCCTCGATCGCTCCTGCGTTTTAACAAGAAGATTGTAATAGAGCCCATGGTAAGTAAATAGAAAAAGAAAGCAACAGATTACATGTATATTTATTACACTTTTGTAATACCTTGGTAATAAAGAACCTGAGTATTTCCTTCCTTTGGAGCCAACACTGTCAGGGTTATTCAGAGAAAGGTGAAACTATGGAGAACTTTTAGAGAAGTGAAAATTCTAGGTCAAAATAGCTGATTTGGAAAGTGCGATAAATGGGAGAATTTTTCTGGTTTAGCTATTTTGATCTAGAATTTTCACTTCTTCAAAAGTTCTCCAGAGTTTCATCTTTCTCTGAATAACCCTGTAGGTGTTTTTTTTTTCATAAACCCGCTGTCAGGTCTAGTGGCTTTGTGGAAAAACACTTTACAGTAGCCTTACAGCATAAATGTGCAACGAATCAGAAGGAGAGCACACCAACTAACACAGACTTCAACAGTAGCTTATACATTTAAACATTTAAAGATTTTACCAAATGTTAACCCTTTAAAATTTCCAACAACTCTTAACCCTCTCGGAATAGCAACAGTTTTTAACCCATTCAAGATTTTTTTTTTTACAAGGTTTTTTAACCCTAAGCTCTGTTAAAAAATTATGGGAATTTAGTTCACAAAATATGGCCATAAATTGCTTAAGCCTGTCAACAGTGCCAATGTATCCCATCGATGACAAGTCCTACTGTATATTACCTAATGACCACAGTAGGACCTGTCAAAGGTGGGATACATTGGCACCTCCTCCTAGTTTGTTGTATTTTTTGTCTTGAGAAACACCCGCCCTCTATGCTTAGTAAAGGTTGAGTGCTGCCCTCCTGGTGTATTCAGTATAAATATGCAGTAGATTCCCTACAGCACATGTCCATACTGTATACACTGTTTGACAAGTAGATGGCTCCACCTGCTGGCCAAAAAGTGCTACTGCTGCAACAGTACAGCTGGGACCGCTGTATCTCTGATTGGAGATCCAGACATGTCCCACCTGTTAAAGTTGTTCTTGCGCATGGCCTGCAGTGCCCCGTGTGCTAGAAATGTAGGGGCAATATCTGTAGCCCAATAATTACATTCCCTTTGCATTGCTGCAGAGTAAGACCAAATCAAGTTTACTCAATCTCAGGGCAGCAGCAGGTGCTTTTGAAGATCAAATAAAGTCAATTTTGGTATTAAAAGGATCAAGTTTACAATTTAATATGAGATCTCAGAGTCAGTGTACAATTTAATTAATTATTATTGTCATCATTTATATAGCGCCAACAGTTTCCGCAGCGCTTTACAATAACCAAAGGGATTTTCTTAAAGTTAAAGTTGATTTTATTTAAAATGCTCCCGTGGATCGTAGCTGTTTTTTATGAACTCACTTCTATCATTGAAACATTTTGACTATTTGATTTCGAGGGGACATAGAAAGTTTTCATTTCATTTTTTACTGCGCAGTAAAATCCAAACTGAAGTTGTTCCATTTCTTTTGAAATACGTAACCAACAGTTGTTTTGATATATTCGGGTTTTATGTTTCCTCAACTGTTCGAGGCCATCGAAGTGGAACTATCATCATTTTCTTGGTTTTTTTTTTGACGCCTTGTAATATTGCTGGAAGAGCAAGTAATCTTCAATCAAATACATGGTTTCAGAGATACTATTAATTACAATTTAGGAAGAAAAATTATTTTGTGACAAGTGGTACAGCAGAGAGTATTAATGACATGACATTTGGTGCTCCATCTCAGTCTCCCAAAATAGTCCAAATCTTCAGAAAATTTCATCCGAAAATGCAAATCAGTGATAATAATGTGATGGATATAGTATAATGTGATGGATATAGTAATATGATCTACAATTATTATTATTACACGTTATTTATAGACCACCAACAGATTCTCCAGCTTGTGCATGAGGATGATACTTTGCAACACTATATAACTTATCAAATATGATACAGGAAGGCTGACGTGCACTGTTCCCAAGAGAACGTACAATCGATCCATAGAGCCACCGCAACACCGTTTCTCTCTTTGGTAGCCCCCCCACCCCCATACTTAGGCTGGCTGTCCAGTGGAACCGTTTTCGTGCGATGGTGCGATCATCCGATATCGTCTGTCGTCGTAAGTCCAATCTTGTAACATGAATGTGAATGGAACCATCGTCCATTGCAGCCAACTTCTTGCGACGGGTAAATACCGCAACAGATGGGCGATCCCACCTTGCATGCTGGGAGTTCAGAACGATTGCTGGGCAAGATGGACGTTGACAAACTCATTAGGGGAGTTAAAAAAACGCATTTATATTGGTTTTGCTGTTTTTTTTTATATTTCAAATCTTTTATTTTGAAAAAGCATCAGCAATAAGACAGTCAGTATATAAACAGTCAGCAGAAGTACATCAGGAGAGTAACAATAAACTTCCCCAAATAGGGGGGGGTCTCATCTAAATAGAAATTAATAGTCAAAATGGGGTCAGCAGTACAACGACTTAGGAAAAGAAATAAAAAGAATGAAGGTAAGGGGACGCGAACTACACCACCCACATGCCATCAATGGTGTAAGGAGAGAGGGGGAGGGAGAGAAAGAAAAGAAAAAAAAGGGGGGATAGTGAAAAACAAAATAAATTTGATGGAGGGAGAAAGGCAACTGTCTGTATTGTGACTTTCCCGGCTCACTCCCAGGGGAGGCCGTGGAAGGGTATTGTCACGAGGCCCAGGAGCCCGAGGGCCAAGTATGGCAACCAGAGCCATGGTAGGTGCCATAGTGGCGCGCCTCCGGACATCCCGACATGTGCCAAAAGAAAAAAAAAAAGGGGGTGGGGGAAAGAAAGAAACACCATCGCTGGCATGGCAGAGGCCCATAAAGGAGCAAGGTGACATCAGTGTGAAACATAAATCCTCGTGGCAAAGCCTCAAATGCATCCCTAGCCGGGGAATGACAGCGGGAGAAAATAAAATAAAATGGTGGTCGAAGCGTCTCTGATACAAAGAAAGAGGAGGGAAGGGGCGGGGGAACTCGCTAGTCTCAGCAAAACAAAGCACAGCAAGGGTGGGCCCATAGGGATCAAAATAAGAGTCATCATGGGTGGGGGGGGGTCACCACAAAATACTCATGGGGGGGTGGCGTAGATATAGCGGAAATGTCCGAATAAAAATAAAGAAATAAAACACATAGGAGCAAGGCATTCAGCAGAGCACAGCTGGAAATTATAATCCTCAGAGATCAAAGCAGATTAAGGGGTGGCAAAAGAGATGTCGTTTTACGGGGGAAGCGCTGGGAAACGGCCGGGGTGAGAACTGAGGGGGGTCCCTTCAGACTGCGGGTCTCTTCAGCCTGTATCCAGCCAGAGAGCAGTGGAGGACCCTCCAATAGGACACCGTTCTTGGAAGGAGCCTCGCATTCCACGACACCCAGGCACATAGGCAACTCCAGCCGCCTCCACGTAGAGTGCAGGTGTCCACAGCACTGCACCGAGGGGAGCATCCACCGCCTCAGCAGGCTTCCGGAGGGGGGCCATCTCAGCGATAGCAGGCTTCTGCTGGAGATCACAGGGTGCCATCTCAGCTCCAGCCCCGCGGGTCAAAGCTGCCTTCAGGGGTCGAGACATCAGGGCCCCTTCCCCATCAGGGTCACCGTCCTCTCCACAGCCCCTTTCGTCAACAGCAGCAGCCGCACAGGCCCCTGCCGATCCCTCTTCCTCAGCAGCAGGTACACAGGCCCCGGCGGCTCCATCTACAGCAGCAGCGGGCTTGCAGGTGTCATCTGTGCTCGGAGAAGAAACGTTACCGGGAACAGTTGTCTCTGGGACTCTTGGCACCCGACAGCTCCGCAGCGCTACCATCAGCTCACGCCAAAGACCCCTAGTAAGTGGGCCATCGTCGTCCCCTGTCAGCAGCCGCAGACAGGCATCCAGGCCTCCAATAACGGCATCAACTCCTCCGGAGTAGGGAGGGGAACCTTCCCCCCAATCATCCGCAGCACGTTCCAAAGGAGCAGCCGGGAGACGTGGGCTCACCGTCTCCTCAGCCCCCGATACTATCCCAGACAGGGATGCAGCAGACAGAGCCACGAGGCAAGGGGAAGTGTGGAGCCGAGCGTTAGGCCGCAAGATGGCCGCCGGCATCCTACCTCAGCCAAGGACGGCAGCTATCTGGTAAGTCTCTGGTCCAGAGGGGGGGAAAATGGGGCTCTGGACTGCTCTATTCCAGTGGCCAGCCGTTTAGGATCCGTAGGACAATAAATTCGGCAGTAAAAGTCAGCTAGGAGTCACTAACGGGACAAAACGAAGCAGAGCTCCGCCAGAGCACGTCCGTCTCCTTCCACAGCCGGCCACGCCCCCTGGTTTTGCTGTTTTTTGAACTCCCATTGAAAATAAATGGTGCAGACATGATGCAAGTTTACCAAAACACCTTTTTGCATGTTGGGACTAGCTGTGTAACATGGTGGGACTAGCGGTGCTGCTGCGCAAAGGGGTTTATTTACTAAGCACTGACATGCCTCCCGAAGGGCACTGAATGTTGAATTTCCCCATACGGTGCAATTTTGTTGCTGTATGTACTGTAAAAATAATGGCAAAATATGGCGCAGTTTGCTGATAGTTTGACTGGTTTACAGACAAAGCGCATAGTAAAATGTTAGTAACAACAAAAAGGACTGCACTGGTTCCAAAAGCAGAATGAACTTGTTTTTGTATGTAAAACCAGTTCATTCTGGTTTTGGCACCCTCTGCACTCCACCTCTGATTTTGATTTGGATCATCTGTGGTCGCATGACAGATCGCACGCAGTGGACGACCCTAGTCTGACCTGGTTGGACGACCGACGTCGTCCATGGTCTGACGAAAAAGTCGGTCGTCCGACTATGGATCCAGTGGATGGCCAGCCTTAACATGATTTAATTTTTTCACATCTGGTATACGTAGGTAGCAAACGAAGCATCAACATAACTGTTTTGTAACACGACGATCCTGACTTCTCACTCAGGTTAATTTGGCCATGTAGCCAAAATCTGAACCTTTTTTGTTCGCATTTTGGTCATTTTTTAGTTCAGGAGATTCGGGTATTTTGATTAACATTTGGGTCAAATATCAGCTTTCATGACTATACTTTGGAGATGGATATATGGACTTTAGCTATTCATTGTGAATTTATCAGTATGCCAATTTCCAAAAAAACCAAAAACAAATATTGAAAGGTGTTGATAAATGCACTTTGGATGCTTGTAGCGCTGGTTAATGTATTGGTTCCGTTCTTACTGTACGGAAATGTTCAGCATTTTAATCTTGAAGAATGGACTTGCACTTTTTACTGTAAATCAAGGCCATGCGTGTTTTACTGTCAATCACAGACAAGCACGTTATAACTATATTTGGAATATTAAAGGAAGACTTGCGAATTATTACTGTAACAGTGGAAATAATAAGATACGTACTTGTGCTTTTCTAATTTACAGTATGGCGGTTGTGCTTTTCCTGTAAATGTAGACCTTAATGAACAGAGCTTGTGTTTTCTGTGTTTAAGGTATTGCTGAGGCAAAGCCACCCAGTTCCTGATAGGATATTTGATCGTTGCTTTTTTATTTTATTAGTGTGTAGCGCTGTTAAAAAAATTGTGTTGCTGCATTTGCTCGTTGTGGCCACCAGAGGGAGACAGAAGCCATGTGGACTATGCTGACCTAAACGAACTACAATTTCCATTGGGCTTTGCGGCGGATACAGGAAGTGGGTGGGAGAGAGGGGAAGGACGTCAGCAGCCTCGTGCGGAAGAGAGGCAGAGTGAGCCGAGCGGCGAAAGGTGGAGGACGCACGTGAGACTGCCAGGGATCGTGAACAGGCCGGAGTGCAGGCGCTGCCTCGGGGGTGCTGGAGATCGGGACGGAGACTTTGCAGAGACCTACCTACGCACCGCTGAGAGGTCTGCGCAGAAATTTAGTTCTGGTTGGACCCCGAGTAAGGAGACCGCGATGATCCATTGGGAGTGCAGGCGGTAGGCCGTAGTTTCTCAGTGTGGAGATCGGACAAGCAAGGGAGCGGATCCGGTGGCACAGAGTCCCAGTGAAAAGCGGAGAGACATCCTTGATCAGGCAGCGGAACAGATTGTCTAACGGATGGGTGAGAGGCCTTCCAGTCCGCAGTTCTAAGTATAACAAAGAACGCTGCATTATTGTTTAAATCTACAGGGCCCCAACGTGACTAGTCGAAGATTTGCTTATTTCATTCACTGGCCAGTTGAATACAGTACCCCGGGTACTCGAGACAATACACATACACCTTTTTGAGACATTACATTCACGGGACTTACACTCCAGAACTGAAGGGGTTAATCTTTTCTTTTTTTTGCCGCCACGTGTTTCCCGCATTACGAAATCCTGTCATTCAAATACCGTATCTATGATATATATGCTTCTTTATTGGGATCAGTAAAGAATATAATCTATAAAAATCCACAACAGTGCTGGTGTATATTTATTCCCTAGTGCGGTGAGACTAACCTGAGGTTAATTTAGCGGCTCCTCCGGGAGTGAGCGCTACAAGTGTATTTGAATGGATAACTGCTAACTGATGAAGACTACTTCACTGATTTATTACAGCATAAACTAACACAGAGACATACACACAAGAGACACTAACACCACATAAGAACAAATGTACACATTTACTATGGTGCCATCTGCTGGATGGAGGACAGCATAAATACCTCAATACATAACAATTTTCTTGTGTATCCTGCTCCAGTTTGTTGTTCTAAGGGTAGATTGACTGCAAACCTTGTACACCATAATGGGCAACAACTTAGCCTGCGAGCTAAACCAAACCACTTTTACCGGTTGGTTGGCCATCCCGTATCTGGAATTCCAAAAGCTGGAAGACTCTGAAAATCACAGGTTTTGGAAGTTTCAAAATATGATTTTTACTGGCCTCCTTGCTTCACCTGACAGAGGTTCTCCTCCACACCATTGCTCCTCTGTGGCCTGCAGTACCAGAAAGAGACATCCTGGCGCACGCTATGCAGTTCCAGTGTAAGACATGCTGCACAGTGCCAGCAAGAGACATGTTGGCGCTGCACAGTATGTTCCTCACATACTGGGCAGCGCCTCGAAGCATGTATCTAACTGGGGCAGGTGTAGCATGTGCTTTATGACTCTCCTGCCATGTCCCCCTCTGAAAAGTAAAGAACTCCAAAATCAGGCCTTATCAGGGTCGACGTCGTTAGCATTCTGGATTTGGGGTGCTCCACCTGTTGGTATCTTCTTTTTCTATTTTTTATTTAACAGCCCAAAGTGAGCAATTTAAAAACTGGATTTTAAATTTTTAATTTATTGTTCTGATGAATAAATTCCTGGTGCTTCTGTTTTCTTTGTGACACACTGATTGCCAAGGACTAATTCTTTTCACACCATGCATCATTCAGGGGCGGATCCAGACAGGTCTCGGTAGGGGGGGCACTCCACCCGCTGCGAGAGAAGTGCGGGAATGCTGTAAGCGTGTTCCCGCAGGACTTGAGCCCTGTCTTTGACCCCCTCTGTCCCATTCACTCTCTCTGACTCCACTGTTTCTGTGACCTCCCTGTCTCATTCTCTCTCTCTGACCCCCTATCTCTGACCCCCCTGACTCATTCTCTCTCTCACTCTGACTCCCCTGTCTCTCTGACCCCGTCTCAGTCTCTCTCTCTGACCACCTGTCTCTGACCCCCTGTCTCATTCTCTCTCTCTCTCTGACCCCCCTGTCTCTCTGACCCATCTCATTCTCTATCTGACCCCCCTGTCTCAGTGACCTCCCTATCTCTCTCTCTCTGACCCCCTGTCTCTGTGACCTCCCTGTCTCATTCTTTCTCTCTCTGACCCCCTGTCTCAGTCTCTCTCTCTGACCACCTGTCTCTGACCCCCCTGTCTCATTCTCTCTCTTATATAAACGAAACGAAACAGGGCTCAATAAGCCACTCCACAGGGCATAACCCAAACAATTGACAAAAGAAAAGAATTGCACAACGTGCAACAGGAGTGGCAAAAAAGAGGTTAACTTTAATAAGAAATAATCACAAGTGACAAAAATTGATGAATGAAAACGATGAAAAATGTGGTCAGTATGTAATGACACTGGTACGGTAAGGCAATGCTACATATCATATCATGAATTGCCAAAAAGGCATACAAATTGGAAATAGTTACTACCTATACCTCGGTGGTTCAAGCCACCTACATAACCAATATAGAAGGCCCACTGGAAAAGAAACGTATTTAATTAATTATTTACTTTTGCGTAATTCTTGCGTTGTTGCATTGCGCTGTTTACTATGGTTGCCAAGTTATGGATCACTTGTCCATCCATTGGCCCCTTCGCTATCATGTGACCCCGGACGTAGGTGTTGTGGGCACATCGTATTATGTTCACCACGCCGTTACTACGGTTGCTAGGCTTTGGTATCCTTCCAGCCCATTGGTTGCACGTACCATGTGACCCGTCACGTGTCAGGAAGTGCTCTTTTCGCCATTCAAATCCACAGCATGGGGCAGGTGCTGATTTCCTGCTGGCTGTATGTAATTATGCCATTAATTCCTTACTTTTTCACTCGGTATTTATAGGGGGGAGTCAGGCAGGCACTTTAGCTCTAGACTAAGCCCTGGTTGGGCGAAACGCGTTGAGCTATGCCTCTCTTTGTTTTTAACAGTTAATTCTGTCTTCTTAAGTGGTCTTTTTTATGGTTATTGCTGGTTTCTTTTCCAGCGGGCCTTCTATATTGGTTATGTAGGTGGCTTGAACCACCGAGGTATAGGTAGTAACTATTTCCAATTTGTATGCCTTTTTGGCAATTCATGATATGATATGTAGCACTGCCTTACCTTACCATTGTCATTACATACTGACCACATTTTTCATCGTTTTCATTCATCAATTTTTGTCACTTGTGATTATTTCTTATTAAAGTTAACCTCTTGTTTGCCACTCCAGTTGCACGTTGTGCAATTTGTTTCTTTTCTCATTCTCTCTCTCTCTGACCCCCCTGTCTCTCTGACCCCGGGCTCATTCTCTCTCTCTGACCCCATCTCATTTTCTCTCTGTGACCCCCTGTCTCTCTGACCACATCTCATTCTCTCTCTGACCCCCCTGTCTCAGAGACCTCCCTGTCTCATTCTCTCTCTCTGACCCCATGTCTCTGTGACCTCCCTGTCACATTCTCTCTGAGCCCCCCCATGACGCACACATCGCCCCCTCCCTGCAAGCTGAGTTAGAGATCAGCAGGTGAGGGGGAGATGTGTCTGTCTGAGGGCAGGAGAGCAGCAAGGCTATCACAGTCAGATGTTTTTAGCTGACTCCAGCAGCCTGGCCTCCCTGCTTGTGTATGGAGCTGCCCTAATTAAAAAAAATGCTGCCTGTGCCCCAGGGAAATCATAAACGTACCCCTGGTGATGTCTGTTCAGGCGGCTGCTGCTGCATTAGGCTGCTCCTCCTGCTCTCTCCTCACCTCTCTCTCTCCTCCCTCCCTCGTGGCACATGGACAGGAAGGAAGCCGACTGTGCAGGAGGATGGGGAGGAGCAACTGTTACTGAGAGCAGCATTAGGAGAGGCTCCATGTAATATGTTCAGGGGGCGGGGATTGCCCTATTGCCCCCCCCCGATCCACCCCTGGCCTCATTGGAAAGAGTACAAATAAAAAAAATTCTCTTCCTGGTTGCGGTTCTATAACGTTAAAGTGTTGCTGAATTTTCTGTAACTATGTTGTTTTTTTTCTCCTTTCCACCAGTGTGCCCTTTTGCTCATAAAAAAAGGGATTTATTTACATAACGGGATTTCATGTTTTTGCTTTGGCATGTCAGTTGATGCTAATTATTTTTTGTGAGCGTCAACTGGTATCATCTCCTTTCAGCTCACAGATTGTTCAGCAATATGTGGTTGTTTCATTAGAGCTCTCGCAAAATGTGAACTGGATTTGACAGTGCTTAAGGGTAAGTGTCATTCATTGAGTAGCCACGCTTGTAATGTTCTGAAGCTTCTTATAAAAATGCTTGAAAATATTTGTTTTGCTGAGATGTTTTGCATGAAGTCTCTTGCTTATATAAATCTATAACTGGGGATTGGCAATTTAGAGTTCTACACTTTGTCTCTGTAGAGGTGTGACCACATGGACAGCATGGTCAGCGTCCTATCTCTTTTGGCCAGGGAAGAAAAAGCAACTTCACAAGGATATCAAGACATAAGGGGTTATTCAGAGAGAGCCGATCTGGCATCGAACAGGGAATTTCCCCATACGGTGCCATTTCGGTGACATTTCAGAGCCATTCGGCTATTCAGAGTGCAGGCAGTTCGCCAAATTTTGCCGAACTGCCAGCAAGTACGGTGCCTGTTCAACGGCAGTGAAATCCACATAGAGAAGCAATGGTTAATCTATTCAGAGAACAACTAACAGCAGTGAAAAGTTGCCGAAGTGCCCTGCTGTTCGGTGGTTTCATTCCGCAGGTGTATTCAATTGAATTCCATAGGCTTCAATGTTAAAAATATTCCGTTGCTGCTCTCTCACATGGCGGTCTACACTTGAGCCATACCCCCAGACCGGGTGAGAGAAATGGTGGCGGGGTCGGGCTCCTGCTCTCTCCCACCTGCACCTACCAGCATCTCCCTCCACCCCCATCCCTCTCCTTCTCCTCCTTCGAGACACACTGCATCCGCCTGTTCTCTCCTCTGGCTCTCAGGGTGGCAGTCATCTACCGCCCACCGGGCCAACCTCCCAGTTCTTTGACCACTTTGCTACCTGGCTTTCTCACTTCCTGTCTTCTAATCTTCCATGCCTAATCTCGGGGACTTCAACATTCCCATTGACGATCCTTCCGCTCCTGCTGCCTCCAAACTTCTTTCACTCACGTCCTCCCTTGGACTCACACAATCCTCCCTCCTCCCTACCCACCGCGATGGTCACGTTATTGACCTGGTCTTTTCCAACCTCTGCTCCATTTCTGAGTTCAAATGTCGCCCTTTCCCCATCTCTGACCACCACCTTCTCTCTTTCAACCTATCTGGACTTCCTAAACACCCTGCTCCCCCACCCCGCACACACACTCGCAGAAATCTACATGCTGTGGACCCCCATCAATTCTCCAACCTACTTCACCACCTCCTCATACCTCATCCTTCACCTGCCCTGATGCTGCCACTAATCACTACAACACTACGCTTATCTCTGCTCTAGAACACTCTTGCTCCTCTTCGACTCTGCAAGGCCCCACGCCGCCAGCTTCAGCCCTGGCACACACCTCCAAACTCGCTACCTGCAAAGATGCTCCCGCACTGCAGAGCGTGCCTGGAGGAAATCCCACTCTGAAGCTGATTTTGTTCACTTCAAGTTTATTCTCCGGTCATACACCTCTGCCCTCCACTTGGCCAAACAATCCTTCTTCTCATCTCTTATATCTACGCTGTCCTCCAACCCTAAACGGCTCTGGTCCACCTTCAACACCCTCCTCCACCCACCTGCACCTCCCCCCTCAGCTGCCTTCAGCGCTCAAGACCTGGCAGACTACTTCCTCAGTAAAACTCTAACTATCAGAAGCAACATCCCAACACAAGATAGTTATCTGCCACCTCCACTCCCACAGGTCCCCTCTGCCACCCTCTGCCGCTTCCTCCCAACCACTGAGGAGGAAGTCAATTCCTTATTGTCCTCCTCACATCTCACCACGTGCCCGCTCGACCCCATTCCCTCACATCTAATTCCTCCCCTCTCCTCCTCCCTCACCCCTGCTCTCACACACATCTTCAACCTATCTCTCTCCACTGGCTCCTTTCCATCCGCCTTCAAACACGCGCTAGTTACCCCTTTACTAAAGAAACCATCCCTAGACACCAACTCTCCATCCAACTACCGCCCTGTATCCCTGCTTCCCTTCACATCAAAGCTCTTAGAAAAACTAGTCTTCAACCGCCTCTCCCTCTTCCTGTCCTCCAATTCCCTACTTGACCCCCTGCAATCTGGCTTCCGTCCGCTACACTCAACTGAAACTGCCCTCACCAAAGTCACCAACGACCTCCTAACTGCTAAAAAACACGGCCACTATTCTATTCTCATCCTGCTTGACCTCTCGGCTGCTTATGACACTGTTGACCACCCCCTCCTTCTACAGACCCTCAACTCTCTGGGTCTCGGTGACACTGCACTTGCTTGGGTTGACTCCTATTTATCCAACAGGTCCTTCTGTGTGTCCTTTGCTGGTAACTCCTCCTCTTCATTGCCTCTATCTGTTGGTGTACCTCAAGGCTCTGTCCTTGGTCCTCTGCTCTTCCATCTACACCTCCTTCCCTGGGCAAAATCATCAACAGCTTTGGCTTTAATTACCACCTCTACGCTGATGACACTCAGATCTACCTCTCTACCCCTGATCTCTCTCCCCCTGTCCTTTCAAAAGTCAGTGACTGTTTATCTGGCATCTCCTCCTGGATGGCCGCCCACCACCTAAAGATCAACATGTCAAAGACTGAGCTCCTACTTATTCCTCCCTCTAATGCCTCCCCACCTCCTGACTTCTCTATCACGGTGGAGGGTATCACCATCTCCCCATCAAACCAAGTTCGCTGTCTGGAGTTACACTTGACTCTGCTCTTTCCTTCATCCCCCACATCAAGTCTCTTTCCTCCTCCTGCCGATACCACTGCGTAATATTTCCAGAATTCGGCCATTTCTTACCGCTGTCACCACAAAAACAACTCATACACGCCCTGGCATCTCCCGACTCGACTATTGCAATAATCTCTTATCTGGCCTCCCTCTGTCCCGCCTCTCCCCCCTACAATCCATCCTGAACGCCTCCGCCAGGCTAATTCACCTCACCCGCCGCTCTGTCTCTGCCGCTCCCCTCTGCGAGTCCCTTCACTGGCTCCCCATCCACTGCAGAATTAAGTTCAAAATCCTTATCCTTACCTACAAAACCCTCACTAACTCAGCGCCCCACTACCTGTCCTCACTAATCACCAAATACACCCCAGCCCGCTCCCTAAGGTCAAACAGTGACCTGCGCCTAGCTTCTCCCCGCATCACCTCTTCCCATGATAGACTGCAGGATTTCTCACGCGCAGCCCCCACTCTCTGGAACGCTCTCCCTCGTGCTGTCAGACTTTCCCCTAACTTCTCTTCCTTCAAACGCTCCCTGAAAACATTCCTATTTAGGGAAGCCTACCACCCAACTCACTGACGCAACCATCAATCACTCTCACCTTACAGTCCTCTCCTCCTGTTTCCAACCCCAACCCTCCTAGATTGTGAGTTCCTACGGGAATAGGGCCCTCATCTCCTCCTGTACTGTTTGTCAAATGTTGTTCAATGTATTGTAACCCTGTCTGTACTGTGCTTATTGTACAGCGCTGCGGAATATGCTGGCGCTTTATAAAATAATAATAATAATAATATTCCTGTTTTTATTCAGTATCTAATAAACTGTTTGTTATTTTAATCTGCATCAAAAAGTCTCTTTATTTATTGATTTTTTTGGATCTTTTAGGCATTTTTCGGGATTTTTTCGACAAATGTTTTTCCATTTTTTTTTCAATAGCGGAATTTCTTTTTTCTGTAACAGCCCTTTTTATTATCATTCATAGGATCTTATATGTAAATTCCAGACATTTTCGTTTAGTAGTTTTTTTGCAAACAGCGTTTCAATTTTGACACTTTCTTATCATATTGTTTTGGTTCTTTTTAGTCTAGAGTCAGACGAATGCATTTTTCGCATCGCCCGTAAAAAAGTGCGTCCGAACGCATGGACGTATTTTTTTATGGAATACGCGATAGCGGTCATACGATGCGCAATTTTGGTCGTGATTTCATACGGATCCAAACCAGGAAACTTTGGGTGTCTGGACGTTATGTTGGCCGGACATGAGCAACGTTATGTTGGCCGGACATGAGCAGCGTCTGATGGCTCCTAATCACGCACACAAACTGCTATGCTGACGCAGCGCACTCTGTACGTCAGTACTAGCGGTTCGACGTTCTTGCGAAAATGCGTTTGTTTGCCGCTTGCATTGCGCGGCTGAACTTTCGTGCGGCCGTACTTCGTGTGTGGGCCTGCGTTGGACGTCATTTGCTGCTTCCACGGCTGTCATAAAGTGCGGGTAAACGCGCGTTCGCACTGCATTCGTCGGACCCCAGCCTTACCTGTCAGCTTTCTTCTGCAGCTGGTCAGCGCTGTGCTCGGCGGATCGTCGGCTGCTTTTGGCGGCTGTCCGGCGTGTTTGCGATGGATGTTCGGCTGGTTGGCGGCAGCGGGTGACGGGTTTGCTGCGGCATTCGGCATGTGTCTACGTGAAGCAGGTGTCAGATACATTAATCCGACCGACACACTGGCATTCCGTAAAAATACACTTCTGTGTCCAACGCATTGCAGCAAAAACTATATCATGTGCAAATTACGCTGGTTCTACCAAAAGGGCTGACAGAATTTGAAGGCTAAGGAAGCTTCCTCTGCGAGAGATACAGCAGTGAAGAATGTTAATAGCACGGATTTCAGAGAATGGTGTGATGGTGAAATATTTCCATAAAAGTGCATTTAATCCCTTCAATACCAAGATCAAGTATACTCGACCTGCAAGGCGCTTGTTGGTGCCCCGATATGGAGTGTATGTAAGGTGGGCTAGCACTGGACCAAAGCAAAGGAATATACTTTTTTTGCAAGCAATATTCATTTGCAAATGCCCTCCAGAATGTGCTCCCAATGTTTTAGCACCTCTGGCATGATACCCAAGGTGCCAAAACAGTTTTGTGCTTTGCTGTTTTCTGCAAGAAAAAAAGAAAACGGTCCCCAAGCTGTATTATAGGGATATAGAGTTTCTATATGGCACCATCTGCCGGTCAAATAATGGTGCATACATTTGAAAATGTGCTTTTGATATTTGAAGCTATATCTGAAGAACACTTACAGTCCATGTAAAATGCAAACTTGTTTTCGATAAATTCACTGGGTCCTGGCAGTGGATTTATGGAAAACCACTTGGTAGTGAAGAGGTTAAAATGGGAAACAGCTTTCAGTTGTTTTCCTTCATTTATCGAGCTAATTGATAGACTTGTGCAATCGTTTTCAGACCAACTGGGATTTGTATGAATTTTGGGCAGTAATTACAACGAAACAAACTGCTGAAACAAAGAAAAACAAATCGTGTGACCGACAATATTCGACTATTCGTTTGATTTTCATTCCTTCGCTCCGGGAAGGAGAAGGAGGGATTTTTTAGTCAATGCCTGCAGCCTATGTCAAATCCACATGAAGAAGAAAACCAGATGATTGATGTCTAGTGTGGATTTTGTGACAGGAAAACAGGCCAATGTGTGGAAGTACAGTGGTGTTCAAAATTATTCAACCCCCACTGAAATTGAGTGTTTTGGCCAGTTTGACATTGATTTTGATCATTCAGTCATCTTGCTTACAATTAAATCAAAGAGGCACGTGTAGGTCAGACAAATATAACATAACATTTATAATGAAATAACCACAAATGTCTTTTCTGTGCTCACATCATTATCAGTTTTATTCAACCCCCAAGTGACATTTAATCTTAGTACTTAGGACAACATCCTTTTACAGTTATAACAGCTTTTAAACGTGAAGTATAGCTTGACACAAGTGTCTTGCAGCGATCTACGGGTATCTTCGCCCATTCGTCATGGGCAAAAGCCTCCAGTTCAGTCACATTCTTAGGCTTGCGCACTGCAACTGCTTTCTTTAAGTCCCACCAGAGGTTCTCAATCGGATTGAAGTCAGGTGACTGCGATGGCCACTCCAAAATGTTCCAGCCTTTAATCTGCAACCATGCTCTAGTGGACTTGGAGGTATGCTTGGGATCATTGTCCTGTTGAAAGGTCCAACGTCTCCCAAGCCTCAGGTTTGTGACGGACTGCATCACATTGTCATCCAATATCTCCTGGTACTGAAGAGAATTCATGGTACCTTGCACACGCTGAAGCTTCCCTGTACCTGCAGAAGCAAAACAGCCCCAAAGCATGATTGACCCCCCGCCATGCTTCACAGTAGGCAAGGTGTTCTTTTCTTCATAGGCCTTGTTCTTCCTCCTCCAAACATAGCGTTGATCCATGGGCCCAAACAGTTCTAATTTTGTTTCATCAGTCCACAGAACACTATCCCAAAACTTCTGTGGTTTGTCCACATGACTTTTGGCATACTGCAGTCGACTCTTATTCTTTGGAGACAGCAAGGGGGTGCGCCTGGGAGTTCTGGCATGGAGGCCTTCATTACGCAGTGTGCGCCGTATTGTCTGAGCTGAAACTTCAGTACCCACATCTGACAAATCTTTTCTGAGTTCCTCAGCAGTCACACGGGGACTTTTCTCCACTCTACGCTTCAGGTAGCGCACAGCAGTCAAAGTCAGCATCTTCTTTCTGCCACGACCAGGTAGGCGTTTCAACAGTGCCCTTTGCCTTGAATTTGCGAATGATGCTTCCTATGGTCTCTCTTGGTATGTTTAACATCTTTGCAATCTTCTTATAGCCATTGCCCTTCCTGTGAAGAGTAATCACCTCTTCTCTTGTCTTCCTGGACCATTCTCTTGACTTCACCATGTTTGTAACCACACCAGTAAATGTCTAGAAGGAGCTGAGTATCACAGTCATTTTAAAGCTGCCTAATTGGTGCCTATTATGCTTTATTGCTGCTCCGTGACATCCACAGGTGTTTTCAATACCTGATTGAAAACACTTGAATGAACCTCTGTTCTTCAGAGTGGTAGTCTTTAAGGGGTTGAATAATTGTGTCAATGAAGAATTCACAAAAGAAACATTTACTACTGTATTACAAAACCAATTGATGTCATTTTAGTTGCATATGGTTCTTTAAAAAGTCCTTGTAGGATTTCATTCTGAATACAATTACAAATGTACACTAAATTCCCTAAAACCCTTTACAGCATTGGGGGTTGAAAAATTTTGAACACAACTGTATATTTATAAATTAAAATGCACTATTTATTTAATATAATGGGTTATTATCCCTTATAGGATTTATTTTTGTCATGCACAAATTTACAAGTTGATGGCTATGACACAGAGAGACCACTATAAATGGGTTTAACCACTTTGCTACCAGGTGATTTTCCATAATAACACTGTCAGGAGCCAGTGGTTTTATAGTAATCTCTGTTTAACAGAGAGCTCTCTCTGCTGTCCAAAAATTGCTACTACATGTACATTATATTTTGGGCTCCGTGTTTCCATGACTGATCTCAAAGCATTTCGAGGAGTCTCAACACACCAGCTGGCATGTGCAATGTGTTGAAATCGTATGGACATGTTCTGGAGCCCATTAGCAAATGAATTTAATTTGCACTAAACATAATTCTTTTGTGCTGCTACAGAATCGGAAAAGATCAAGTATACTCGATCCCGAGGCACCTGCTGGAGCTTTTGAGAATCGACTATACTTGGAAATGGTAGCGAAGGGGTTAAAGAGAAAAGAGTTACTTTTGTTTTGTACAGTGGCCATTATGATAAGTAATATAATAATTTAAATCCTACCTAAATGCTAATTACATTTGAAGGAGGTTTAATTAGGACATGATTTAGAGTAAACCTTGAAACCGTACCGTGTAAATAATTTAGATCTGTTTCTTACTATATTCTGTGAGCAATAATACTGGCTAGATTTCCAGCAAAATATAAACATTAAAGCCACGGTAGCACTCTCCGTAGATGTTCATACGTTTAACAATTGATTTTGCTTTTATATTATCTCTAAGGAACACTTCTGTCTTAATTAAAGGGAAAATACTACATGACCATTTATCTCTTTTGGAGGCTCGTGCTATTGTTACCTTGCAGCACATATTAAAACTAATTAAACAAAGGCTGCCTTCTACCTAAGCCTTAAAAAAATAATAATAATAAAAAGCTGACTTGGCAACAATCGTAATAGTGTTTTATAAGAAAGGCACCCGCCTGAGTTTCATTGCATTTCGCTCCATGATGTCTTCTCACTGGGATATTTTAAGGCTGCGGTAACAAATCTTTGCATAAGAAGAAAAGATACACGAGGCAAAACAGCTTCTTATGTAAATTGTTTTTCGTGTGTTTGTGCTAGCAACAAAAATATTATTTGAGAACTCTAAAGCAAAATATAGAGATGTGCACGGGTCATTATTTAAAGCAGGGAAAGCGTACTGTATGAATGAGAGACACATCGGATAAAAATACTTTCCAAACAACATTAAATACTTTCCAAACAGTAGGGGCTCTATTACATTCCTTGCGCAAAAAAGATTGCGCAGTGCGTTAATTTGTGCGCGAAGCGTTAAACGTTTAACGCGTGTGAATTAACGCTGGTATTACAATCCGCGCGCATTTTTTCTTCCGTCAAAAAACAACGCGCGTAAAAAAGACGCGCATTAACGCTGCGCGCAGAAATCGGTGTACAGGCTGTTTTTTCACGCGATTCAGCCAATCAGAATTAAGAACCACAATTGTCTCACGTTAAGTTTTTGCGCCTGCCAAAGTCAATCTGAGTATATATGCTGCAGCAATAATAAAAACACCCAAACAATAAAATGGAGAAGTTGTGCGTATGTGTAGAATGTGTAACTATACTTTGCTGTATTTTTTTTTTGGGCTGGTGTATTTGGTTTCAGCCAGGACGTTCAGATTTGCCGTTACCACCAGCTTTTCAACGACGTTAAAATTATGCGTGCAAACGCTGTGCGTTAAATTTTGCGCATAGATTGTAATACCATCCGCGTACCAGCGCACAAACGCATTTGCGCTCACAATGTTAAGTATAGGATGCGCGCAGTACATTACGCTCACAAAGGGTTCGCGCAGGTTCACCAGCGGTAGACGTTAACGCGCATTTTTTGCTCGGACATTGTAATACGACGTTCTGCGCAAAGGGTTTTGCCCCTTGCGTTAATGCGTTTTTGCGCACGCGTCAACATTTGAGTGAAGAATGTAATAGGGCCCTAGGTCTTTACAAAATAAATAGTTCAACATTATTGCAAGACAACTAGAGAATTAACAAATTCTTATTATCTATATGTAACAGATCTCAGTACCAAAACTGGGTCACATCTGTTAATGTTACTCACTTGCCAGACGCCTGTTCTCCCACCAGCAGTCTTTCACGCCTTCTGCATCCCTTAGCTGAAGCTAAGGACAGGTGCAATGAAAGAACGGTGATAGCATTCCCCAGAAATGAGGCAACACTCTGATTTTGGGGTAATTTCAGACAGGCAGGATCTGAACTTATAATGAAACAATATGAGCCAATTATATACAGTGCAATGAGGGGCCTGGAGATCTATGGAACATGACACCCTGGTGGCTCTAGCCATAGCCCATTTTACTTTCCAGACGTAAAACAATACGGTGCCGTGTAATCACTGCCTAAGCATCAGACTATCTGGATACATTGGATAACAGATAAAACATTGCATAAGCAGACAATAGCCTGATACAATAGTCTTCCCCAGATGTAAACATATTCTGTACTGGCTGGATGGAGTAGAGGTAACATCACTGCTCTATAACCGTGGAGACCCAGGTTTAAATCCCGGCCAGAGCACCTCTCCAGTAACAACTCCACAGTTGTATTCAGCACATACTATGAACAATACTCATAGATTGTAAGTTCCCTTGGGAATCAGAATCAGACCATATCATCCATGTGTTCCCTGAATCAGACCATATCATCCGTGTAATATTCTATCAACTCCTTGTACACTGATCTTGTAAAGCGCTGCAGAATTTGTGGCGCTATATAAAGCTAGACGGGGAATTGGAAAATGAAGAAGAAGAATCCATAAAGCACATCCTAGAGTGCAGTAATCAGTAAAATTAGCAAACGAGGGCTGTAAATTTGCCGTGTGCCAATAATAAAGTAGTGACAGAATCAATGTATCTGATAATAATACACGGTGGTGAGAATAAAACAATGGTCCTCCTAGAGGCAATTCAAGACCCTCAAACACATAAAAAGTGGCAGTGTCAAACAATGGCTATAAAATAGCCTGTGCCAGAAATAGTCAATAAGGTGACCGTGATGGTATCAATGGCGTGAAGAAAGAAACAAAACACAGTTTATTGAAAGTGCTTAATGCAAATGGGGAAAAAAAAGTGGTGGTAGAGTTGTCTGGGGATACTCATAAATTGGGGGATCCTCCTGAGGGTGGAAAGGGCTTGCGGTCACGTCCCTCAATGTCCCTCAAAGAGAACAGAAACAAAAACTAGACCAATAGTACAGAATAGTAAACAATTCAGTTTCCCTCCTCCTCAGTAAAGGCAGGAACTCACATTTAATAGATCCACACTTGGTCCTGGCTCTAGGATTATGGGCCTCTGGCCAAATAGAGGGTGGTGTTGCTCTTATTTTTCAGTGTAGGTCACTGGAAAGATCACTAGGTCACTAGGGAAAGATTAAATTAACACAGAGACAGTGCTCCCATAGTATAACACCGTATATCACAGGGTGGAGATGCATTTTATGGCTTCTTTTTCTGCATAATCCCTGTATGGCACATATTTTGGTTGTTTTATTTGTGCTTTTACCTTTGTTTTTATATCCATTTTAGGCAGCATCACATCTACTCATTTATTTATTTTCTGCATGTTTGCATTGCTGTTTGATTATACCACTTAATTTAATAGGAATTTACCATATCGCGCCAGCACTATTGCACCCCCTTTTTTGGGGAATTGGAAAAGGCTGCAGTGACACACACAGTATGAATATCAGAAACACTAACTGTAACATATAAGCATAGACAATATTGATAATAACAATATCCGCAGATAACACAAACACCCTGTATCCTTGTAGGCACAGGATGACTTGGACATAGAGGGTTGGGGAATAAAATGACACGTCAGACACCCCCACAATGCATAGTCCTAAAAGTCCGATACCATGGCACCAGCAAGTTGGTGGGTCCCCAGACTGGAAACAGGAATGTTTACACCATGAATAGGAATATGTCTATAGTGCACTACTACCTCCAAACAATCATAGGATTGTGGATCATATTTAACCAGTGGCCTTCATGATAGTGTACACCCTGCTTTCGGCTCCTTATCTTTGTTCACAGCAAGGGGTTTGGTGTTACTACTACTCTGTGCAAGGACATTCTGGAATCCATTTGCAATTTTATTTCATTCGCAATCAATTAACTTCCTTTGCATTGCCCCAGAATATGACCAAAATGAGTATACTCGATACCATGGCACCAGCAGTTGCTTTGAAGATCGAGTATGCTCGATACCATGGTAGTAGAAGTTGCTTTGAATATCTGAGTATACTCAATCTTCAAAGCAACAACTGGTGCCATGGTATTGAGTATACCCGGTACCATGGAACCAGTAGTTGCTTTGAAGATCCGAGTATACTCGATACCATGGAACCATTAGTTGTTTTGAAGATCGAGTATACCCAATATCATGGAACCAGTAGTTGCTTTGAAGATCCAAGTATACTCGATACCATGGCACCAGTAGTTGCTTTGAAGATCGAGTGTACCATTGCCATGGCACTAGTAATTGCTTTGAAGATCCGAGTATACTCGATACCATGGCACCACTAGTTGCTTTGAAGATCGAGTATACTCGGATCTTGGTAGTGAACTGTTAATATCCTGCCATTAAACAGAATATCAAGTGTTCTGCACTATTATGCCATAAGAAACGTCATCAGGGGTCTTTTATTATTTTATTATTATTCTTTATTTATAAAGCGCCAGCATATTCCGCAGCGCTGTACAATAAGCACAGTATAGACAGGGTTACAATACATTGAACAACATTTGACAAACAGTACAGGAGGAGATGAGGGCCCTATTCCCGTAGGAACTCACAATCTGGGAGGGTTGGGGTTGGAAACAGGAGGAGAGGACTGTAAGGTGAGAGTGATTGATGGTTGCGTCAGTGAGTTGGGTGGTAGGCTTCCCTAAATAGGAATGTTTTAAGGGAGCGTTTGAAGGAAGAGAAGTTAGGGGAAAGTCTGACAGTGTGAGGGAGAAAGTTCCAGAGAGTGGGGGCTGCACGTGAGAAATCCTGCAGTCTATCATGGGAAGAGGTGATGCGGGGAGAAGCTAGGCGCAGGTCACTGTTTGACCTTAGGGAGCGGGCTGGTGTGTATTTGGTGATTAGTGAGGACAGGTAGTGGGGAGCTGAGTTAGTGAGGGTTTTGTAGGTAAGGATAAGGATTTTGAACTTAATTCTGCAGTGGATGGGGAGCCAGTGAAGGGACTCGCAGAGGGGAGTGGCAGAGACAGAACGGCGGGTGAGGTGAATTAGCCTGGCGGAGGGGTTCAGGATGGATTGTAGGGGGGAGAGGCGGGACAGAGGGAGGCCAGATAAGAGATTATTGCAATAGTCGAGTCGGGAGATTACCAGGCCGTGTATGAGTTGTTTTGTGGTGACAGCGGTAAGAAATGGCCGAATTCTGGAAATATTACGCAGTTGGTATCGGCAGGAGGAGGAAAGAGACTTGATGTGGGGGATGAAGGAAAGAGCAGAGTCAAGTGTAACTACAAGACAGCGAACTTGGTTTGATGGGGAGATGGTGATACCCTCCACCGTGATAGAGAAGTCAGGAGGTGGGGAGGCATTGGAGGGAGGAATAAGTAGGAGTTCAGTCTTTGACATGTTGATCTTTAGGTGGTGGGAGGCCATCCAGGAGGAGATGCCAGATAAACAGTCACTGACTTTTGAAAGGACAGGGGGAGAGAGATCAGGGGTAGAGAGTAGATCTGAGTGTCATCAGTGTAGAGGTGGTAATTAAAGCCAAAGCTGTTGATGATTTTGCCCAGGGAGGAGAGGTGTAGATGGAAAAGAGCAGAGGACCAAGGACAGAGCCTTGAGGTACACCAACAGATAGAGGCAATGAGAGGAGGAGGAGTTACCAGCAAAGGACACACAGAAGGACCTGTTGGATAAATAGGAGTCAACCCAAGGAAGTGCAGTGTCACCGAGACCCAGAGAGTTGAGGGTCTGTAGAAGGAGGGGGTGGTCAACAGTGTCAGAAGCAGCAGAGAGGTCAAGCAGGATGAGAATAGAATAGTGGCCGTGTTTTTTAGCAGTTAGGAGGTCGTTGGTGACTTTGGTGAGGGCAGTATCAGTTGAGTGTAGGGGACGGAAGCCAGATTGCAGGAGGTCAAGTAGGGAATTGGAGGACAGGAAAAGGGAGAGGCGGTTGAAGACTAGTTTTTCTAAGAGCTTTGATGTGAAGAGAAGCAGGGTTACAGGGCGGTAGTTGGATGGAGAGTTGGGGTCTAGGGATGGTTTCTTTAGTAAAGGGGTAACTAGCGCGTGTTTGAAGGCGGATGGAAAGGAGCCAGTGGAGAGAGATAGGTTGAAGATGTGTGTGAGAGCAGGGGTGAGGGAGGAGGAGAGGGGAGGAATTAGATGTGAGGGAATGGGGTCGAGCGGGCACGTGGTGAGATGTGAGGAGGACAATAAGGAATTGACTTCCTCCTCAGTGGCTGGGAGGAAGTGGCAGAGGGTGACAGAGGGGACCTCTGGGAGTGGAGGTGGCAGATAACTATCTTGTGTTGGGATGTTGCTTCTGATAGTTAAAGTTTTACTGAGGAAGTAGTCTGCCAGGTCTTGAGCGCTGAAGGCAGCTGTGGGGGAGGTGCAGGTGGGTAGAGGAGGGTGTTGAAGGTGGACCAGAGCCGTTTAGGGTTGGAGGACAGCGTAGATATAAGAGATGAGAAGAAGGATTGTTTGGTCAAGTGGAGGGCAGAGGTGTATGACCGGAGAATAAACTTGAAGTGAACAAAATCAGCTTCAGAGCGGGATTTCCTCCAGGCACGCTCTGCAGTGCGGGAGCATCTTTGCAGGTAGCGAGTCTGGAGGGTGTGCCAGGGCTGAAGCTGGCGGCGTGGGGCTTTACAGAGTCGAAGAGGAGCAAGAGTGTCTAGAGCAGAGATAAGCATAGTGTTGTAGTGATTAGTGGCAGCATCAGGGCAGGTGAAGGATGAGGTGTGAGGGAGGTGGTGAAGTAGGTTGGAGAATTGATGCGGGTCCACAGCATGTAGATTTCTGCGAGTGTGTGTGCGGGGTGGGGGAGCAGGGTGTTTAGGAAGTCCAGATAGGTTGAAAGAGAGAAGGTGGTGGTCAGAGATGGGGAAAAGGCGACATTTGAACTCAGAAATGGAGCAGAGGTTGGAAAAGACAAGGTCAATAGCGTGACCATCGTGGTGGTAGGGAGGAGGGAGGATTGAGTCCAAGACAGCAGGGGCGGAAGGATCGTCAATGGGAATGTTGAAGTCTCCGAGAATTAGGCATGGAAGATTAGAAGACAGGAAGTGAGAAAGCCAGGTAGCAAAGTGGTCAAAGAACTGGGAGGTTGGTCCCGGTGGGCGGTAGATGACTGCCACCCTGAGAGCCAGAGAGAACAGGCGGATGCAGTGTGTCTCGAAGGAGGAGAAGGAGAGGGATGGGGTGGAGGGAGATGCTGGTAGGTGCAGGTGGGAGAGAGCAGGATTCCGACCCCACCACCATTTCTCTCACCCGGTCTGGGGGTATGGCTCAAGTGTAGACCGCCATGTGAGAGAGCAGCAACGGAGGCCGTGTCAGAGGGAGTTAGCCAGGTTTCAGTTAAAGCTAGGAGGTTGAAGGAGTTTGAAAGGAAGAGGTCATGGACGGCTGTGAGTTTGTTGCACACAGAGGGTCTGTGTTGTTTAGCAATACATCGGAATATTTGTTTGTGCTGAAAAGCACATATTCATCCAAGCAATACAAACAGTAATTATAAGTGCCACATAAAAGATTCAGCGCGTCTTAATACGTTGATTGCGTATAAAGCATATAATGCATTGTGCTTACATGCGATCACAAATATTTCTTTAAGCTCCATGTACTTTAATTGCGCTTCAAAGAGCAGTTTCACTTTGCTGATTCAGGAGTGAATGAGGAGCAACATCCATCTTGTTACCAAGTTCTATCAGTATCTTTAATTAATGGCCAAGAAAACCTGCTTTATCCTTTTAGAGAACAAAATTTTAATTGCAGTTCAAATTAGAGAGTTTAATAAACGCAAGCACCAAGCTATTGATCACACTTAATAAGAGGAGTGTTGTAATTTCACTTCTGTTAAATAAAACTAATGTTTGTTTATTTGGCTTCTTTAAAGGGTGTTTAGCTGGTTTTATTGATTCTCTATACACTTTGCAGCGGTACGGGAAACAAAAAGTTTATTAAAACACTGCTTTCTCCCCACCGAGAGTATTTGCTCTGTATTTTACGATTGCCCGTAGTCTCTCTTACGCAGCACTTAAAAAGATAATAAAAGCTATTATATATTCCCTTCTTTATATAGTTTCCATGAAATATTGTACATTTAGTACATGTAGATTTCATACTACTATAGCCTTATATGTTTTTTGTATTTATTTGTTAGGAAACAAAAAAAAAGCAATAAAAACAACCTTTTAAGTGTTGTCGCATATCTTTCTAAAGTCCTCGTGTCTGCTCGACGAGGCTCCGTTAACAGGTTTATAAATTGTCGTTGACAAAGATTACACAGTTTTTGTAACGCAATGTAATTTGGAAAGGCTAATTGGGGATGGATTTGATAATACTAAACCCGGCAAAGCATTTTAAGCCGAGAGGTCTCCTAAGGATTTCTCAGCTAAAAAAGAAAAAAAAAACGAGTCAACAATTATTTTTTTTGCTGCATTGACTGAGAATTTAGTGGTTCTCTCTGTTACAGGTATAAGGGCTAGAACTATCATCTGAGTTTATAGGGACATGCTACACAATGGTTACATCAGCTTTTAAAGTGGTCAGGCTATGTGGAGTTTTCCCCTCCTACCCCAATGTTGGCAGAAACTCTGGGTGAAGTGAGCGAGTTTCCTCCACCCCACCACTGTCAGCAGCACCCAGAATTTTGAATTTCCTGGCTGCCAGTCACGAGTTCGGTCACTATTGACATCAGCATGCAGAGACCGTTCCAATGTTACCCTCTGAGACCACCCATGGTGGAGAGCAGTCTCAGAGAGGTAACCGATGGATCAGATTTGTGCATACATGCAACTCCTTTCCATCATTCTACTACATCGCTACGGAACTTGTGTACGCAAGTCAATAGCAGAGCCCAATTTCTGGTTCCGATGCTATGCATGTTGCGTAGGAACACAAACCGCGTGGAAAGCTTCAGGGACATCTGTGTTTGGAAGTCCCTGTGCTGAAGACCGGCTGGGAGGAGTAGAGGTAACATCACTGCTCTATAATCATGGAGACCATGGAGACACAGATTCAAATCCCAGCAGGAGCACTCCTCCAGATCAAGCTTAAGAAATTTGGGAGTTCCAGGGATTCTAAGAAAAAGGAACACCACAGAATTGTGACTTTTGAAAGTTCTTGTCCCGATGTTCAGTTGCCCTCAGGAATCATCCTGGAGTTTTCACCACAAAAATGAATTCGGGACAGTGGTAATCAAATAAAAGAATTTATTTCCACAATTAAAATGATTAAAACACCCGACACGTTTCATCACTTGGACTTTCTCAGGGGCTTAATATTAAAATAAAATACAAAGTACAAACAATAAGCATACTCCCAAATTTCTTATGCTTGATCTGTTTATGTGTTTGAAGACCTGGAATACCTCCAAGGGGAGTGGATTCATCTATATATAAATTAAGTCTCTTGTGTCAATTTGTATTGTATGGTTAAGAGCACCTCTCCAGTAAGTGTCCTTGGGCAAGACACCCAACAGTAAATACCTGCCACCCAGGACATACTTGAAAACAAGAGAAATCTCAATATATTCTTCCTAGTAAAACACTTTCTGGGGAAAAAAGAGAAGATAGTAAAAAAATAATTATTACTTAAGGGCAAAAAAAAAAAGGAGCACTATTTTTAATTATATAATATATAATAATTTATATTAAATAATAAGACCTTTTGAGGGGGCGTGGCTGACTACCGAGGAGAGAGGAAGCAGGCTGTCTGGGCTCCGTCCCAATTTGACCAATTTCGTGGTTTATTTACCCCATAGCAGAGTTTAGGACCTCTTGCCACCACCCTGACGTGTCTCCCCAGCGGTCAGTGCCATCCTGGACGCCGGTCTGGGACTTCAACCTGCGATCGCGCTGTGAAACCCTGCGATCCTTAGCTGGACGGATGGCCATTTTGCGGCCTACTGCGTGCTGAGAAGCCTTCCTGGCCCCTTGCCGAATTCCACGTCTGACGATCCGGGCTCTGGGGGCAGTGGGCTCACATCCCCTGGCCCTTGCTGACGGCAGACCAGTGGGGGAAGCTGGGGAACGCGAGAGTTGGCGGCCTACTCACCCCCCCAAGACGAATCGATGGCTGTGCTTAAGGGCCTTGATTATTTCCTGCAGACGCTGGAGGGGGGAAGACGATCACCCAGTCACACGCAGTGACTTTCGTCGCCTGATAGCTGCACTCCGATCTGGGGGAAGAGATGACGCTTCGGAGGAGGCTGCTGCTGCGGGCTCTACGTGGGCGCTGAGCAGCGAGGCTCTGCCAGCTGAGAAGAGACGTGTGGTCAGAAATGCAGGCCTGAGAAACAACAAGGCTGTCATGGCCCAGTATCCCACTGAGACCTACCTATCTGATACTGCTGCTGGGAGGAGAGGCGTTGCGGAAGGCAGCCCTGACAGGGCTCTGGCATGGGAGTTTCAGCCCCTCGGTATGTCTCTGATTACGAGCGCTGACAGCGGGATACTGAGTGACGAACCGGGTGCTGAGCTGCCGCCGAATTTCCTGACGCCGTTGTCTGTGGAGGACCAGAGTGTGGGGGTACTCACCTGCCTGCTGGGGATTGCCTGCGCGGTCGGATGTAGGCTCGGCTGCAGTGCTCCCTGATGACAGTCGAAGTCCGGTGATCCCTGTCTGTCCTTCTATGCCGGGGGTGTATGGAGGTAGCAGACGGATCCTAGCTGTGAAGCCCTGCACTATGAGACCCCCAGTTTTGGCAGGTAAAGTCGGTGTTTTTGCCCAAGACCTATTTGCTTGCCGTACCCTTCATGCTCTCCTAAATACCAGGGGGACTGAATGCCCTGGCCTGCCCTGCAGTACCTTTCCTGTGATGGCACCGATGTTCTTGTTGGACACTGGCTGAACTGACGGCCCCCTTCGCCCCCATTTTTCCCCCCACTATAGATATTCATTTTTCTGCTAACCACTCTGAGGACTTTTATTTTTGTTACTTTTACTTGATGAGACCCCCCACTCGGGGAAGACATTGTGGACACTTGTTTATGTTATTCAACGCCGAGTTTTTGTGTGTTTCTTAGCTGAGTAGGTTATTTTGATGACCCCCTAATCCCCCCCGTTTTTCCTTCTTTTCCCATGTTTTATTTTTCTACACACCTCTTCGTGCTGCAGACCCTCTTCCCCTCCTCTTTTTTTTTTTCTTTCAGCGTTTGGGGCAAACTCGGGGTGTGCCATTGTGGTGGCCACCATGGCTCTGCCTGCCATACCTGACCCTTGAATGCCTTTGTGACCTGCACGTTTCCATGGCCTCCTACGGTACTTCGGACCTTCAGGAGTGTGCCAGGAAAGTCACATAATTGGCCTTTGCCACCTTTCCCCTCCTTTTTTTTTTAGGGTCTTGGAGCACTTTTTGGTTTGTCTCCCCCACTGTTACATCCTCAGCCCCCGCTGTGTCCCTGGGGGGGTCTGGGCAAGGACGGGTGCCAGCAGTTTCTGCTGGCAGATCAGCATCTGAGGGGGCGGGGTCAGGTGTGGTCACCAGAAGCCGCCGGCTTTAAAACAGGGCTCGAGGAGTTGCCTCGTCGCCTTGTTGTGGAGTTTGTTTCACACACCGCTACTTCCTGCATCTGATTGAATTTACTGTTGACGACCCTGCTTTGTATGAGATTCCTGCTCCTGTTGTTTGACCCGGCTTGGCTTTGACCACTCTCTCTCTATTGTGTGTATTACGCTGTTTGCGTGTTTTAGTGATTTAACCCCATGCTGGCTGCTGGGTTGATCGCTCGCTGTGTGGGTTCTGTCCCATCACGTTTAGGGGTAGCGCTTGTAACCCTCCGGGGTCCCTTTACCCAGGCTACTACTCATGTTAATGTTTTTGCAAAGACCACGATAACAAACGATTGTTTATTTCTGTTTAATGTTATTTCTAATCGCATCTCTGTACATATTAGCAATAACAATCCTGTATGCAAGCCAGTACCTTTCGAGAGTCACCAGGTATCTACTAGCCACACGTATTTACCAGAACGATTGGTTTCTGCATCCCTGACTGCCCTGCACCTTGAATACTTCGCGGACTGTCGTCCCACGTATTGTGTTTCTGAGCGTGTCCTAGGCTTTCTGTCGGTCTTGAAACCCTCGGAGCCTAGAAGCAATTCAGCTAGTGCTTTGAGTCCCCTGGTTCTCGAGTTACAAACTGTATTTTATGCTATTTCTGTGTTAATCAAGAAAGTAGTGTTGCCCTTAAGGATCTCAACTCCGCGACTATCTAGTGGGTGCTACTCCCCCTGTTACACCCACCCCCATCTTCCTATTTTGGATGCCCCTTGCCACACTATGTGCTTATGTGTTTGTGAACTGAGTTTCTGATACTTTCTGTGTCGGAGTTCTTATACTCTGAGGAGTTCCTCTGTCTGATGATCCTGTGTGATCTCTTTCATTTATTTTAACTGGCTGATTGTACCGCTGACATTCTTCCAAATAAAAATTTTGAATTAAAAATAAAATAAAATAATAAGACCTTTTAAGGTCTTCCTAAGGTCTCAGAAAGAGCAGCAACAGTTATATTAGTTGGGGCAAAAAATAACTAAAAAGTCATGCTTGGTCTCACAATACAATCAAGTTCCATCTCCCCATCTCTCCTGCTTTTTTGAGGTTTTTGTTGGTTTGCCTTCCCTGTTTTAGGGGAAGTTATAGGTTTGAGATTGTGAAATTTTGCTAACCGAGGTGCGGGTGGTGTAAGCTGTCTCAGAGTGTTGGTGGAAGAACACTGAGAACTATTTGCTTGCAGTTTCCTTGAAGAAGTTGCAGTGGATAGCGCCATCATCTAACCAGCGTTGATCCTCTGTTCTGCTGCAAGTAACTGATAGTGTCTCCCATATATAACAAGGCAAGCTGCTAATATAGCGTCTCACCTCATAATAGAGCTAGTAATAGGGAGTCATGAAGGGTTAACAAACGCATGCCGCATTTTCCCATTAGCAGCTGCCTATTACAGGCAGGTATAGGGCTCGTCGGTTTTAAAGTAAGTTAAAGTAAGTTTAAGATATTTTCATCATCTGCCGACTTGACAGATAGAATAAATGACTTCTTAGGAGCAACTTTCAAAACAATGTTATCTGGGAGCTTTCAGTTTGCAAGGCACATTCTAATATTTACTTCCAATCGGGTTATAGGATATTGCTCGGCTGAACTGCAAGCTGTAATTCAGTTTCTCGATAACCAGAATGGTCAACAGTTTTAAAAAGTTCAGTTTGCACGACTCCTGGATTTCACAGCAATATGATGATGCGACACAAACACCTTAACAAAAAACAAACAAACAAACAAAAACGAGAGGATCAAAAAAAGTTATGGGGTAATTTTCCTAGCTGTTAATTGCACACTTAGGGCCCTATTACATTCTTTGCACACTTTTTTTGCACGCGCGCAAAAGCGCATTAACACGATGGGCAAAACCCTTTGCGCTGAACATCATATTACGACGTACGTGCATACGATGCGCGTCAACGTCTAACGTGAGTTACCCTGCGCGAGTGAAAGTTTGTGCGCGCATCCCATACTTAACATTGTGAGCGCAAATGCGTTTGTGCACTGGTACGTGGATGGTATTACAATCGATGCGCAACTTTTTACGAACGACGTTTGCGCGCAGAATTTTAACGTCTTTGAAAAGCTGGTGGTGACTGTAAATCTGAACGTTCTGGCCGAAACCAAATACACCAGCACGAAAAAAAAATACAGCACAGTATAGTTACACATTCTACACATACCCAAACAATAAAATTGTGAATTCGTGCGTGTTTTTATTATTGCTGCAACATATTATACTCAGATTGATTTTGGTAGACGCGAAAACTGAACGGGAGACAATTGTTGTTCTTAATTCTGATTGGCTGAATCGCGTGACCGATTTCTGTGCGCAGCGTTAATTTGCACTCATTTTTGCGCATCTTTTTTAGCTGTGATATTTTCGGACGGATGAAAAAATGCGCTTGGATCATAATACCTGCGTTAATTTATGCGCATTAACGTTTAACGCTGCGTGCAAAAAAAATTGTGCTGCGCGTACGAATTTGCACGGAGAATGTAATAGAGCCCTTAACATTTTCAAATAACACACACAGAAACGTATAGTCGCATTTGCATTAAACCCAAAATTTAACCATTGGAACCTCACTTACACACCTGTTTAATGCAGGACTGATTGCATTCATAACTAGAAACAAAAGAAAAAAAAACACATTAAAAACTTAATCCTGTCATCTTGGTTTGCTGCAAGGGAGCTGAAAGGAGCAGCCTCCCCCAGCCTCACTGTCACAAAATGTCAACAAACTTTATAGCTGGTTTACAAAATGCAGGAGTGGAAAAAAAGTGAAGAAGAGCCCTTGGGTAACTCAATGTGGTACAGCATTGTTTCCTAACCCTGGTCCTCATGTAACCCTAACAGGCCAGGTTTTAACCCCTTCACACCCAAAATTGAGTTATCTCGATTTTGCATTGCAAAGCACTGGAAAGCGCTCATTAGCATATCAAAAGACAGTTTTGACACCTTTTTAAAGCAGGATTAGTGTGTCCCCTGTGGAGAACAAAAATCAAGCACTGTGGAAAGACATAAAAACATCTGCAAATATAGTCCCAGTCCTCACTGTAACAAAAGGTCCCAATAGATTACTGCTGCATTACAGCAACCAGGGATAGGGGAGAATACAGGGAGAACTCTGGGGTCACTCACTGCTGTACAGGGATAAGATTCAGAGGGTTATAATGAGTGAAAATCTCTGAACAGTACAGATACAAGGTGTTCCTGTAATTTCCATATACAGGCAGCATTATGTCACACAGATATAATTTTTATGTTTTTTGAAGCTGCGTTTCTAATAATCTCATTATGATCACAACAATTCCCCACAAGCAGGAGATCTGACCATTTTTATTATTTATCTTTATCACGGTTACTGTATTATTATTATTCTTTAGTTATAAAGCGCCAGCATATTCCGCAGCGCTGTGCATCTAACACAAAAGGTCTTTTCTGGCTGTTTGATAATAATGCAGGCCCCGTTTGAAATTGTGTAAGATAAGGGACATAAACTAGAGCTTAGAATCTTACATTTCCGCAATATGGCTGTAAAGGATAAGCGAATACATGAAAAATTAAAAATTAGCAAATTAACATTATTTTAATTTTTTAACGATCTTAAAATAACAATTTCTGTGCGAAACTTCTATTTTACCCTATATTTAATTGTTAAATTCCATGTTTCAAATAAATGTTAAGATAAAATAGTTTTCAACAAAAATCACTTGCAGGGTTATTCAAAGAGATCTGAATGGCTGGAGAAAGGTAACCGAAAGCTGAAAATCAGGCTATCCAGAGAGCAGGCAATACGCCAAATCCTGGCGAATTGCCTGCACATTCGGTGCCTGTTCGAGGGCAGTGAAATCCCCATGAAAAAGCACTGCTTCGGCTATTCAGAGAACACAAACCAGCAGTGAAAGGTTTCCGAAATGCCCTGCCATTCGGTGGTTAAATTCGGCAAGTTTATTCAGGAGAATCCCATAGACTTCCATGTTAAAAATATTCCCGTTTTAATTCAATATCTAATAAAGCGTTCATTATAAAGTTCTGCAGTAAAGAGTCTCTTTAACCACTTGGATGCTGAGGACGCGCTCAGCGCGTCCTCAGCATTCCCGCTGGTATGCGGAGACGCGCTGAGCGCGTCCTCCCATTGGGGTCAGCGTTCGGCCGGGTTCCGGCCGATCGCTGGCCCCCCGGTGCGGGCTGACATCCTCCATGTCAGCCGCGCATCCGGGACCACAGCCGCCGGAATTAGGTGTCATCGCGGCAGCGCGATGACACCTAATTCAGGCGCCCCCCCCGCATGTGCGGAGGAGGAGCCTGAAAGGGAGGGGGGAGGTCCTTCGGACCTCTCTCCCTCCCGATCGGCGGCTCTGCGGGGGTTAACCCAGGCATCATTTGGAAGGGCACAGCCTGCCCTTCCAAATGGTGCCTGGCATTAACCCCTGGGGAGCTGGATTGCGAATCGGCGCTGAAAAGCGCCGGTTCGCGATCCTTTCCGGAGCTGGCCGACATCTTGGATGTTGTCCAAGCCTCCGGGAACTCCCCCTGAGGACTGGCGTCATCGTGCGTAGCACGATGACGCCAGTCCTGGACTTAACCCTTAACTGCCACCAACGGTGGAGATAGGGAGTTCCAATGAACTCCCTATCTCCCGATCCGTGGCAGCTAGGGGTTAAATGTTGGTATGGTTGGATCGGCCAGAGCATGGCCGTTCCAACGATACCAAACATGAAAGTGAAAAATGTTGTAAAAAAAAAAAAAAAGAAAAAGAAAAAGAAAAACAAATTATAAAAAAAAAAATAAACACTTTTTTTTTATTTTTTTTGGTTTGTTAATGCAGCAATATTGTTCCCATATTAATTATAATGTGAACAATGATGCTGCACTAACGATTTTTGTATGCGGTGCGTTTGTTAAAAATAGTGTAATTTTCCCCCAAAAAAATGTAACGAAACCTCATCTCTAATTTTTTTAACAAGCGCACCCCATACAAAATATAACCGCAATTGCTCGCATGTTAAAATGTGAAAAAAAACACTTCACACATTGTAAATTATTGAAAATACATATTTTATTGCATTTTTTGTTATAATATACAGACATGACATAACGTATACATATAATAATGACATATTATGAATCTGCCGAGTCTGACGGAAAGAACGATATATAATATGTCTGGGTCATATACTAAAATAAGCCTTCAAAACACGTTTAAACATGATGAGCAAAACTGGTAAAAATGACCTCAGCACAGGGGCGGGAAAAGCCTCAGCAGCGAAAGGGTTAAGCATTCTTCTGGATTTTTTTTTTTTTTTTTAAAAGTCCGATTTATTTTTATTTTTTTAACTTTACTTCTTTTTTCTGTAACAGCCCTTTTTATTATCATTCATTGGACCTCATATGTAAATGTCAGACATTTTCGCTCAGTAGTTTCTTTGCAAACAGTTTTCCTAATTCATTCACTGCCTCTTCTGTGGTGTCGGCTTTTTCTGGCGGCTTCGCTGTGTGTGATCGGCTCCTGCTCGGGTTTTTCCGCGTCTTCGATGGGTTAATCCAGATGTTTTTGCGGGTTTTCGGCGTGCATTCGTCGGGATTTGCGGTTAGTTTTCGTCAGGTTTGCAGCAGCCTTTCCCTGCAATTCGGGGACCCTGTGGTGTTTGCTGAATACACCGCAGGGTCACCGAAATGGGATCGGCAAAAGGAACCGAATTGAAGAGAACGAAAAGTCACCGAATGTGCGGTGACTTTTCGAATCTCTTTGAATTACCCTGTAGGTAGTGAAGTGGTTAAGAATTGCCTTGGGAAAATGCAGACCGAACCCTGCAATCACTGAGCAGCAAATCATATCACCTGAGCTGTGCTTCACATATCCTGCAAACCTGGCCTGTTTGGGATAATTGAGGACCAGGGATGGGGGCCACTGATGTACGGGGATAAGATTCAAATTGTTTTAAGGCCCCGTTCACACTGTGCGATTTGAAAATCGCGCGACTTTCCGCACGATTTTCATATTCGCGACATGGTGCGATAATGTCGCGCGACATCACTGTTTTGTGCGATTTTTGCAAAACACCACCAATACAAATCGCAAAATCGCAGATATCAAATCGCAAAAAAAGGGTCATGTAGCTGCGACATGCTTCCTGCGACGCGCGACATGCGACGTCGCGCGACATCGCGCGATCTTCAAAGCAGTTGCACTTGATTTGGTCTAACCCTGAAGCAATGCAGAGGAATTTTGTTTATTGCAAACATAATTTATCTTCTAATGGGCTCCAGAATGTGCCCCAAAGGTTTTAGCACCTCAGGAGGGCAACCAACATGCTAAAACAGTTTGGACAGCTGGGAGCTGTGTCTAAAGCACGGATCCCCAAATGACTCAGCAAAGAGCTACAGCTGCAGTAGCCTTTTTTTGGCCAGCAGATGGCAATGTCTGAAAAATGGGGGTTATCTGTGGAGGCGCTAATTTATGTGTCTGATATTTGGGGTTGCAGCCTACAAGGTGTTGCACATAATCTCAACAAAATGTGCAAATGAGATAACGTAAACAAAAAGGGGGGGATCCTAGTGGCGCAGTGGTAATTCTATGTATCTATTGAACCCTGGCCTGAAAGGCCCTTCAGGTGCTTGTTCGGTAACCTAAAATTATATGTGTCACTAATAACCAGTTGGTCTCGAAGAGACGTGCAAATAGCAATATCTGTGCAAATAACAATCCAAAAATTGTGCAAATTCACAATACGTAGTAATTACGGTTCTAGAAAAAACCTTGAAACATGCAGCAACTGCAGAGAAAAGTGCGTGTGCTTAAAACGGCTTATCAATAGAGTGTACACACGGGTTATGCGCTAATTCGCAAAATGCTAATAGTTCTCTGATGAGTCGAGAGAGCAGAAAGTCAATAAGTCCTAGACCACAACAAAGTGCACGTGCAAATGTGCAAAATGGAAATAAATCAAAGTCTTGTGATCACAAGTAGTTACATAGCGTATGAGCCATGTTGTCGAGATGGAAGGTCCACTTTCCTGCTCCTCTCCTCAGTGAATCGTTCACGAAAAGAAAAAAGAAGAAGAAAAAAAAACACACAATAGTGCAGACCGTTTCGTATGTTTCAAATGGGAAAAAAGAGGGGGGGAATCTCACTCACAGATTACAGAGCCTAGTGAATCCCTGGCTCTGGGTTGAAGCGCCTCACACCAGATATAGGGTGGCGTATCCCTTCTTTATCCTCCAGTTGGCCTCAAATAAAATACAGATAGAGAGACGGTGCTCCCATAGCGTAACTCAGTAAAAGACAATGGCAGTCAAATAATGACTTATCAGTTTCACTCACCAATGGTGGAGCCTCGGTTGTCTCAGGCTCAGCGTGTAAGCATATGGTACCCCTTAATTCGGTGTGTACCTCACCTCTCTCTCCTGGAACACCTTCCGCTTCCCGCTTCTGTGCTCGTACTCAGCCAAAAAATGGTTGGGGGAGGAAGGAGGGGGAAGGGGAGGATAAGGGAGTATTGAGGATTTGTATGAAGCACCCCTCAATCTGGAGGGTCTATCAAATAGATACTGAGAAACCGGGGTAAAAAACAAAGATTTATTTCTTAATACATGATGGTTAAAATGGGGGGGAAGGTCACTGAACGCGTTTCAGCACTTGACCTGTGCCTTCTTCAAGCAGTGTGGTATCTGTGATAGATGGCAATGTCTGCCTGTCAAATAGGGCTAGAACAGTGAAAGAATACTTTGTGTATTATGGAAATTCACTCAGTAGTGAAAGGGTTAACACATGCAGTCCCCTTGCTATTCTCCACCAGTTCACCACGGAGTGAAACAAATCTCTATGGGCCATATTACAATCTCCACGTTAAAACGGGGGTGGTAGGGAGAAAAAACTGCGCCCGCAGTTTTCCCCCTACCGACCCAGTTTTAGCGTGGAATTACAATGCAGGTGCTTAAAGAGCTGCCTGCATTGTTACTGCACGCTACGCCCCGGGATCCTCGCGGCAGCGCTGAATGCAACCGCGAGCATCCACTTGATGGAGTCCATAGGATTCCATTGAGCCAGACACCGGCGGTCACATGACCTGCCGGATCTCGCCTCGCGTGATCCAGCCGGTCAGCGTAGTGATACACAGGGAGAGACTGGAGGGACTTTTTTCCCCCAGTCTTTCCCTGCTCCCGCCGGACGGAGGAGGCAGACAGAGCCACGGTCCTCGCCACGGGGCAGGAGGTGAGTATAGGATTCTGTTTTTTATTTTTTAGGCTGGTGTTAACGGATTCTGCAGAAGCGGAATCCGTTAACACCAAGTCCTGGCTCTGGTTAAGTTTCCGCTAACTAGAGCTGGATGTTAATCAGCGCTGGGACTTTATAATCCTAACGCTGATTAACACTTTGCGCTCCCCATGTTAAGAATAGGGTGCGCAAAGTACAGTAACCTCGCGCTGAAAACTGCAAGATACCAAACGCAAACGGGTTACTTAACCCTTTTGCGTTTGGATTGTATTATGCGGTAGATACCGCGGCTAATGTCAATGCTCACGCAGGTGAGCGTTAATGTTAGCGACAAGATCGTAATGTGGCCCTATATATTTATACACTTGAACAAACACAAAATAAATGGTAAAAATGAAAAAAAAAAGATGAATGATCTTATTTTTATTTAAGGACACATATATTTATGTCTTCTTTAAAAAAAAACGGAAGTTTACTTTTATTACTAATTTAATCAGCTCACAAAAATGCCAGTAATTATTCAAGCCAAGTTGGCTTTAAGATTAATTATAATTATTGTTTCAGCATGCTGCTGGGGCCAATTTATTATTTATGCGTGCTGTGTTATGAAGTATTGCTTTGCCTTCTTCTAGATATGCTTTTATTATGTTTGTTTAACTATTTCTCTACTATAGGAGTTGCAAAAAATATATTATATACGGTATATATATTTTTGTTTGTTTGTTTTCTACATGAATGCAAGTCATGAATTTATATTTTTATACTTCTTTTTTTTACCTCATAGAGATAAAACATTTTTTTGACAACAATTTATGCTTTTGTGGACCTATGTTGAAGAGTCACTCAGGTAATGGTTGATCTTTTTTTATATACTGTATATATATATATATATACTGTATATGATTGAAACCCAGTGGCGTCGTAACGTGGGGGCGGGGGGTGCGGCCCGCACCAGGTGACACCCTAAGGGCGGGTGTCTCACCCTCCGCCGCGTATTCGCTCCCTGCGAGTGTCCGAAGCATGCAGCTTTGGCGCTCACCTGGAGGAAACACGTCACCAGCCAATTGCGGCTGATCACGTGGCTCCCCCAGGCGAGCGCCCAAGCTGCGCGCCGCCAGACGCTCAGAGGGAGCGAACACACGGCGGAGGTGAGCTGCGGCCATTATCCATGTGCTGGGGGACAGTATCCATGAGGTGGGGGCAGTATCCATGTGCTGGGGCAAATCCATGAGCTGTGGCATATCCATGAGCTGGGGGCAATATCCATGTGCTGGGGCGAATCCATGTGCTGGGGCATATCCATGAGCTGGGGCAGTATCCATGAGCTGGGGCAGTATCCATGTGCTGGGGCAGTATCCATGTGCTGGGGCAAATCCATGTGCTGGGGCAAATCCATGAGCTGGGGCAGTATCCATGTGCTGGGTCAAATCCATGTGCTGGGGCAAATCCATGAGCTGGGCAGTATATCCATGAGCTGGGGCAATATATCCATGAGTTGGGGCAGTATCCATGAGCTGGGGCAGTGTCCATGTGCTGGGGCAGTATCCATGTGCTGGGGCAAATCCATGTGCTGGGGCAGTATATCCATGAGCTGGGGCAGTATCCATGTGCTAGGGCAGTATCCATGTGCTAGGGCAGTATCCATGTGCTGGGGCAGTATCCATGAGCTGGGGCAGTATCCATGAGCTGGGGCATACCCATGAGCTGGGGTGTATCCATGAGCTGGGGCAATATATCCATGAGCTGGGGCAATATTTCCATGAGCTGGGGCAATATCCATGAGATGGGGCATATCCATGAGCTGGGGCAATATCCATGAGATGGGGCATATCCATGAGCTGGGGCATATCCATGAGCTGCTTGGGCATATCCATGAGCTGGGGCATATCCATGAGCTGGGGCAGTATATCCATGAGCTGGGGCATATCCATGAGCTGCTGGGGCATATCCATGAGCTGGGGCAAATGCATGAGCTGGGGCAAATCCATGTGCTGGGGCAGTATATCCATGAGCTGGGGCATATCCATGAGCTGCTGGGGCATATCCATGAGCTGCTGGGGCATATCCATGAGCTGGGGCATATCCATGAGCTGGGGCAAATCCATGAGCTGGGGCAAATCCATGTGCTGGGGCAAATCCATGTGCTGGGGCAGTATAACCATGAGCTGGGGCATATCCATGAGCTGGGGCAGTATCCATGTGCTGGGGCAAATCCATGTGCTGGGGCATATCCATGAGCTGGGGCAGTATCCATGAGCTGGGGGGCAAATCCATGAGCTGGGGGGCAAATCCATGAGCTGCTGGGGCATATCCATGAGCTGCTGGGGCATATCCATGAGCTGCTGGGGCAGTATCCATGAGCTGGGGCAGTATATCCATGAGCTGGGGCAGTATCCATGTGCTGGGGCATTATCCATGAGCTGGGGCAGTATATCAATGAGAGGAGCTGGGGGCATAGCCATGAGAGGAGCTGGGGAAAAATCCATGAGAGGAGCTGGGGCAATATATCCATGAGAGGAGCTCGGGCAGTATATCCATGAGAGGAGCTGGGGGCATAGCCATGAGAGGAGCTGGGGCAAAATCCATGAGAGGAGCTGGGGCAAAATCCATGAGAGCTGCTGGGGCATTATCCATGTGTGCTGGGGCAGTATCCATGTGTGCTTGGGGCAGTATCCATGTGTGTTGGGGGCATATCCATGAGAGCTGGGGCAATATCCATGTGTGAGCTGGTCTGGGGCAATATATCCATGTGTGAGCTGAGGCGCAATATATCCATGGGTGAGCTGGGGCAATATATATCCATGGGTGAGCTGCTGGGGGCAATATATAATTGTGAACTGGGGCAATATATCCATATGTGAGCTGGGGGCAATATATATCCATGGATGAGCTGCTGGGGGCAATATATATCCATGTGTGCTTTCACTGCCTTCGAACAGGCATCGTACTTGCTGGCAGTTGGCAAAAATTTGTGTGAGCATATGAGAGAGCTCCACAGCAATAAACCTCACAGTAATGTGCGCTGTGTGTATGAGCATTCAGTGTTATTTGGGAGTACTGATTTAGGAGTGAGGGTAGTTAAAAAAAAAATTGTAAACCTCGGGAGGGTGACACCATAAGTTACCGCACCGGGTGACACCAACCCTAGTGACGCCACTGTTGAAACCGCTGACATAAAATACATGGATATGCTAATAGGATAAAAAAATTTATAAAAAAATTATTTAAAAGTTAAATTTCCAGAAATGCTGGCATTTTTGCCAGAGCAGCAATACCGGTATTTATTGCCAGTACTTGCAATATCAGCACTTTGTGAATAACTCCTTTTATAAGGATTTTTGGAAATTGGTAAAACAGGCTTTTTTTTCTCACAACGATTGTGATTATCAATTTTCAAGCCTCTTACATCTTTGTTTTTTAAAATATAGGTATACTGATAAAAATATTCACCCCTTTTCACCCTCCTTAACTGAATTATCTGAAAATGGTAAAGTATTTGTTTTTTTATTTTTCAAGAAGAATCTAAATACCACTCTTCACATCTGTAACATCTTCTGTTCTTGAGATATAGGTATCCTGTTTAAAATACACACCCCCACTTGGATTTTTGGAAAATGGTAAAACACATTTTTTTTATGGGTTCAAGAAGACTGTAAATACCAATTTTCATACCTGTAAAATCTTTGGTTTTTGAAGTATAGATATACTAGTAAAAAATATTCACCCACCTTAAGTGGATTTTGGGAAAATGGTAAAACACCATTCATTTTTCACAAAGATTGTGAATACCAATTTTCACACCTGTAACAGCTTTGGTTTTTGAAATATAGGTATCCTGTTTAAAATATTCACCCTCCTTTTTCACCTTAGGGACGGAATTTACAAAAATCCTTCCTTAGTGGGTGCCTACATCATAAAAACAATGTACTTTCAAAATGTCATATTCCTAGGTTAAACGGTTTGAGCCGGGCGTTGATGAGTCAGTCAGGACTTATATATATATATATATGGAAATCATTAATTTGTGCACAGCAAGAGAATCAGTGTTTTGTCTTATGTTGTTTTGGATTATATTTTAGGCACCCAAGGGGCTAAACTATCATGATATCATGCAATAAACTGAAGTATCAGAGTTTTGCGTTGTGTTGATTCTGCCATGAAAAGGGTGGCTAGGACATTGTAATACAATATATTTATTATTTATTTATTTATTTATAAAGGATTTTACCAGGAAGGATACATTGAGATTTCTCTCTTTTTCAAGTATGTCATTTTCATTACATGATGTGTATTGGCCTTTCAAGTAATGCAATAGATAAATCTTATTAAACCTTTTTAAAACTTTTTTTATTTTACTTTTTCTTCACTTTGATGTAATAAAAATGGATTTATAACTTTTTTTTACAATTTGACAGATTTAGACCTATAGCCATCTGGCTATGGATTAATGAGTCCACATGAAGACGCGCTAAAATGTATTAGCATTCCTATTTTATCTATTAATAACTGTAATGCTATGGTTTCGATGACAAATAAAGACTTAATTGGAAAGCACGCTTGTTAATAAGATGATTCAAAGTAAAGGTTAGCAGTGAGTTTGAACACTTAGGAATTTCTAGCAAAAGTTAACTTGTACTTAAGACTTCTTTTTATTTTAGCAACTCTTCCAAAATCCCCCCCCATATGATATATTTGACAAGGTAAGTAAGGTGTGGATACCAGGGAAGTGGACAACTGAGATACAGACTAATAGAATCTGAGCTGAAGAACTGGTCCTTATATCACAAACAGAATGGTCAAGAAACTGTCAGGTCTGTGCCAGGAAGGAGCCATGGCACGACCTCAGTGTGATGTTATATTCCCAAGCGCTGGGGGTGAGCAGGCAGAAAGACACTGGAGACAGTATATGCACAACAAAGCTTGTATTGTGGGATGGTTCACAGCAAACAGTCCAGCACAGAACAGATAGTAACACAGGCAAGTGGATGGTGAGTCTCTCTCTAGTTCCTCTTGAGGGGAAGCAGGAGCCTTTGGTAACAGTACCTGATAGAAGGTCTTCCTCCTGGAGAGAGCTTGAGGGCTGGAAGCCACTTGAGAGTCTCTGGACCCACTGGATAGTGGCCCACGCAGTGGATCTTCCAGCAAGCAGGAACCATGTAATGCAGACACAGTAAGGATGGAATACCTGGTGTACACGGCAGAGCGGAATATACAGGAAACATACAATAAGAGGGAGCTCTCAGGACCTCTGACATCAGGAAGGGAAAACACAAAATGAAAGAGCAAAGGGGAGAAGGGTGTGGTCTGGTTTTATGCAGAATCCTCAGGTTCAGACACCGGAGTTAACCCTTAGGTGGGGAGCAGGTATAGAGAGCTAGTGACCCAGGCTGGCCACAGCAGGCTCTCAGGGCTGAGGCATGACAGAAATAAGCCTGGGTCTGGAAGGTGGGGGTTGATACTAGAGAGGAGACAAAAGCCAAGCTCAAGGACTGGAGCGATAAACAAGGTCAATCAACAAGCCAAGGTTTGGATGATGGAGGTAGACACTTGTTTGTTTGTTTCTTCTATTGTTACTGCTGAGGAAGCCGTATAGTCTATACAGACTTATGCGAAACGCGTACAGCCAACTTTTATTCTATTAAAACAATTTTTTACTTTCCAATTTTACTTATCCCAATTCATTTTTACTTCAATTTATTTATTTATTTATTTATTTTTTTGTTTTCTTCCACTACTTGGCTTCCATTGTGTACTGCTGCACGGATCCATTGGGGCTTTTATTAAGGTTTGTGCCCACTTAAAACAACCTTTGGGCACCTCCACTTGAGCCCTGACGGCTCCTGAACACGTGAGTGGTCTGACATATTATAAAATCAATTTCTGCAAGTATTTACGGTATCACCCGATGTTATTACCATTATCTCCTTCTCCTATGTGTTGAGAATTAACATCTATCTATACTCTCTGGATACCCTCATCTATTGAAGTGGCCAGTGGGAGGGCCCATTTGAATTCTACCCACGGGCGAATATTGCCAGAGCCGGGCGAGGCTCTTTCAAGTGTGAGTGAGAACTGCCATATCTCCTAATTTGTTGTTATTTAAACAATCTTGCACTATTGTTATTTTCTTCTTTTGAGGTCTTCATTACCCCATCAATTGAAGTCCTACGATACGTTTTATTGGGTAATTAATTCTGTTACCTTTTCTACACTGGGAAGCGCCGCACCCCCCCCCCCTTTTCCATTACAGAAATAAGCCTGGGTCTGGAAGGTGGGGGTTGATACTAGAGAGGAGACAAAAGCCAAGCTCAAGGACTGGAGCGATAAACAAGGTCAATCAACAAGCCAAGGTTTGGATGATGGAGGTAGACACTAGTGAGGAGACAACAGCCAAGATCAAGTCCTGGAGGGCCAAACAATTTCAATAAACAAGCCAAGGTTTGGATTGGGAAGATAAACACTAGCCAGGAGACAACAGCCAAGATCAAGGATTGGAGGATTAAACCAGCTCAATAGACAAGACAAGGTCACAACAAAAACAACAACAGAAATATAACGTGTAAAAGGCCAAGGAAGAACCATAACAGGGCAAGGAAGGAAAAGTGACATAGAGCTTCAGGTAGTGGGTGGTTGTCCGATGACTGAAATAAATGCAAATCTTACAGTGTTAAAAAGTACGGGTAGAGTACTGGCATAAAGTGTGTGGGACGGCATTGGAATCATACATAGAGAATTTAAAAACTGGCAAACTACACATGGTATGGGTGGCTCTGTCAAAATAATGTGTGCTACTCGTCGTGTCAATAGCATGACGCGTGGTGACATCTGCAACATCAGAATCATGAAGAAACCCGAGTAGATTCAGCCTCGGCCCCCGTAACATTTATTACAAAATTGCAGAAAAAACTACAAACTGGTATTGTTGAATAAAGCTTTTGTCACCGTAATTAGAGATAATGATTGTCATGGGAATTGGCAGTTTCATTCAACAATATCTGAATAATCAGATTTTTCACTCCTCTGCTGACTCCACCGGTTTTAAGATGATATCACATTGTGTCCTACTTCCAAAACACATGTAAAGTATCTGGGAAAATCTAATGTATGGAGAGTTTTTATTATGACATCATATCATTTCCTACTTCCAAAACACACATGTAATATCTGCGACAAACATGTGTACGGGGACTGCGAGAATACGGTTTAAAATGGAAATACTAATGGAAAATCATAATCAGTTTCCTTAATGTCTCCATACGCGCCTAGATCTATGATACTCTGACAAAGTATCATACTGAGTAGGACTCGACAGCCAAGTAGAATGTCAGAGATTATTATGTTGGCAGTGGTATTCTCAGAGGTGATGTCACTGTTATTGTTTTAAGTTGAGCCACAAAAGAACAATAACTGCCCGTGTATGCACTGTGTATGGAAGCGATTTTTTTTATTTGAATTTGATGTAATTTTAATCGGAGTCCTTTGGCAACCATTGCAAAATCCGATTTTAAATTTGATGCACAACAAAATACTTACTTTAATTAGATGAGCACAACAGTTAATTACAATTTATGGGAATAAAATATAGATATATATTTATTGGATGCCTCATAAACCTCTTTTAGCTTTTGTCAACTTAATTGGAGATATTGATTGTCGTGGGAATTGGCAATTCCATTGCGTTAGAATGTAATAATGCTTCAAGATTCTGGTCATTTATCATGATAGAGCTTAGTCTTTAGAGGAAACACATAGCAATTGTAGTCCATAATGCTGCCTTGATTAGTAAATTAATTTCCTTCCTTCAGCCCTTTATAAGGTGCCGACCATATCCCTGTGTTTACATTAGATTCAATAAAGGATATTTGTTAGTATTTCATTGGAAAAGAATACTATGTAGCTAAGTAATTCCTTCATTCTATGATCCTTCTCCAACCTTCCTGAGCACGGTCAGTGGCGTCAGTAGGGTTGGTGTCACCCGGTGCGGTAACTTATGGTGTCACCCCCCCTCCGAGTTTCACGTTTTTTTTAACTACTCTTACTCATAAATCAGTACTCCCATATAACACTGAATGCTCATAATACACGGCGCACATTACTGTGAGGTTTATTGCTGTGGAGCTCTCTCATATGCTCACGCACAAATATTTGTGAACTGCCAGCAAGTACGGTGCCTGTTCGACGGCAGTGAAAGTCCCCATAGAGAAGTAATGGTTAATCTGTTCAAAGAAATGTCCTGATGTCCGGTGTTTTCATTTGGCAGGTTAAGGCTAGGGTCAGACGAACGCAGTGCGAACGCGTGTGCAACCGCACTTTATCACGGCTGTAGTAACAGCAAATGACGGCAATATATGAAGTACGGCCGCACAAAAGTGCGGCCGCGCAACGCAAGCGGCAAACAAACACATTTTTTCGAGAACATGATACCTCTAGTACTGACGTACAGAGTGCGCTGCGTCCACTAGCGGCGTGTGTCCGTGATTAGGAGACGTCAGATGCTGCTAATGTCCGGCCTACATAACGTCCAGACGCAAAAAGTGTTTTGATGATCCGTACAAAATCACGGACAAAAATGCGCATCGTATGACCGCTATCGCGTATTCCGTGAAAAAATACGTCCATTCGTTCGAACGCACTTTTTCACGGACAACGCGAAAAATGCGTTCATCTGACCCTAGCCTTATTCAGGTGAACACCATAGGTTTCAATGTTAAAAATATTCCCATTTTCATCCAATATCTAATAAACCGTTTATTCCTTTAATCTGTAGTGAAAAGTCTCTTGATTATTTTTTTTAGTATCTTTTAGGCATTTTTCAAAAAAAAATCAAATTTTTTTTTCTAATAGCAGTTTTTCATTTTTCTGTAACAGACCGTTTTATTATCATTCATAGGACCTTTATATGTTAATTCCATACATTTTCATTCAGTATATTTTTTTTAAAAACAGCGGGCGACGGGTTTGCGGCAACAATCGGTGGCTGATTCCCTGCACTTCAGGGACCCTGCGGTGAATTCACTGGCGAAATTTGATTCCCCAAAGTGCGGGGAACAACAGAACACTGAAATGTCTGCGTCATATCGGTGCTCTGTGAATATACCCTTTAGTGGTGTTTTTTTTGCCGCCCCCTGGAAAGTGCCAGCCTAGGCCTTGCCTACCCAGGACATACTTGAAAATGAGAGAAATCTCAATGTATCCTTCCTGGTAAAATATGTTTGTGTAAAAAAATAATAAATTTTTTTTTTTTTAGGGTGTCCCCGAAGAGGTGGTGGCACCCGGTGCGGTCTGCCCCTGCCCCCCCTTGTGACACCACTGAGCACGTTATACTCTTAATAAGGTGATGGAAAGCCAAATATCGTTGTTAAGGCTAGGGTCAGACGAGCGTGATTTCTACGGACTGTACGTCTGTGCACACGGACGTACGTCAGTACGGAAGACGCAGTAGTGGCCAGACAGTCCGTTTTTTTCACTGACGTATATATTTTGACGGATGTAGGAGGGAAAATAAATTAAAAAGCAAAACCATTTTGTCTGTGAAAAATGCTGGACGTATAAATGCAGTCCGTCTGACCACGTTCCATCACTCACACACAAAGCTATGCAGACATTGCGGACGCAGCGCACTTTGTGCGGCCGTTCTAGGGTTGTACGTTCTTGCCTGCCTTGCATCCGTTTGCCGCGGCTGTGGTGCGTCCGCAGTTCAGTGCGGACGTACTTCATGTGTCAGGCTCCAATGGACTTTCTTTCATGCTATCACGGACGTACTTTTAGGCGCAATCACGGACGTGAACACTACGCTCGTCTGACACCAGCCTAAATGGCTAAAGGTTCATCTTAAATCTAGCATGACTAACTACAGTATCTCACAGAAGTGAGTACACCCCTCACATTTTTGTAATTATTTCATATACTGTATATATATATATATATATACTTACTTTAGGAACGCTAAACTAGATAAGGTTAAGGTGTGCATTCACCTTATTTGAGAAGAACATAATTGACATAAAGATTTTGCGCGGCATTACATCTGGCGAGATATTTCCTCGCAGGTTTGTTGATTTAAATCACAAATAGGTATTTTATGAAACCATATTTTCTTAAGGGCTGCGAGATCTCACCCAGCGTTCACAAATATGAATTCTTTCCCCTGGTGAGGAATGCTGTCTAGGAAAGTTGTCGTAGAATTTTATTTAGCAGCTGTTGTGATAGATTTCAATTTTGAATTTCTTTATGGTCTCTATTTGAAAATTAGAACCAGGCATTACAAGCAAAGTGGATTTTAGGGCTGCAAAGTGGCACAAAAGTATTATTTTATGATACATATGTAAACACTGGCATAGTAGGCTACCTAAGGGCACATCACATCTTTTTGTAAACCACACAACCCAAAACCTCTATATCGTTGGTGACCCCATCCATACCATATATTCCATCTATCATAAAATGAATAATACAAAATCAACAATTATACTCTTAATTTGATAAGACAATGCTTCCCCTCTAACATCGTGGCTTCTTACTGTACGTTAACGTCTCCTTTACTGTATATCGTGGGAATTAATGTGCACCTAGCAGAAGACGGGCGAGCCATTCCAACTTAGCTCATCAATGAATGACATCTTGTAAAGGCTGGTGTTAATTGATTGTGCAAAAGTGACATCACTTAACACATTAATGTAATCCTACCAAAAGCTCCCATCCTCACCTCAGATCCCTCTGTAAAAAGAGGGGTGTTATTATCCACCGCTTCCTCACTCCTGCTGAACAAGGGAAAAATAGGTCCCAGACAGTGCTCCATCGCAAATCCTTCTGCCTTCCAAGCTGGACCTCACTCCTGCAGAGCTCCTAAAGGTTTCCTTCAGATGATAACAGACGCGGCACACAGCTGACACAAGAGAGTAAGCTTGCAGTGCGCAATCCATGAAAAGGGCTGCCCTGTTGTATGAGTGTGAAGTTTTCTAAACCGTTTTTCCCCATGTCCATGACATGATTGGAACTGAAATTATTTTTTTTGGACTGTGCCCATGTCTAATAGGCAATGACTCACCCCTCAGTTAATGAAGAAACCCTTATTAATTCTCTTTTTTTCCCCCAGCTAATTACTCCCTGAAATACGTCTCAGCTCTTTTCAAAATTTACAAAAAAAAATAAATACTCTATATACATGGGTTAGGTCCTAAAAAATAAAAAATAATAATCGTGTGAACCCACCAAGATTTCCACCCTATGTGTGCGCAGCCCGATTGATTAGGGTGTGCACCGTGGAACATTTATAATTTACATATCTATGCTTGGATTATTTTGTACAGGACAGTTATTTGTAGTTAGGAATAACCAATGTTTATGTAGTGATACAGTCAATGGAGACCGTGGAGACACAGGTTCGAATCTCGGCAAGAGCACCTCTCCAGTAAGTGTCCTTGGGCAAGACACCTAACGGTACATACTCGCCACCCAGGACATACTTGAAAAGGAGAGAAATCTCAATGTATTCTTCCTGGTAAAATACTTTCTCAAAGAAAAAATATTCATGTTATTTATCTTGAACCACATAAGGACGATCCAAAATATCAATGTAGCGGGTCAAAAATGAACCTCTCACCCAACATTAGGGTGTACCTGGGCACACCAGGCACACCCTGTGCGCACATCTATGTTTCCACCACTGATATCTGTAATAAATAAGATTACTGGAAGCCGCAGCATCTGCATCGCTTTTTTATGTATGAGAATGCCATTTATACTTGCGCACTCTTCAGTTTTTTTGACAATTGAGATTTTCGTTATCTATGAGTAATCATGTTGCATTAGAATAATGTGATGGCCAAAAAGCCCCCAAACCTAATGTTCTGCCCTTTTAGTGATACAGTTTTTACGCCGAAAACAAAATCATGGAGCTAGTTTATTTGTCAACTTTTGCAAAGTGCGAGGATACAGATTTGAAATACTCTGTTTAACAAACATGTTATTGCAGTATACCAGGAAGAGCTGACAGCTGTTAGTGAATATTTTTACTATTTTAAGAAAGGAACAGGTTGATTTGTTGGGTGCAGAGATACTCTGCACATTGCTTTTGGCACTCATACATAACTTGTTGTAATACCTTTGTCGTTCATATAATTCTCTCTCAAAAATTTTTACTTCATTTTTGCGAGAAGCTTCATTTTACAATAATTAAACTCATAACTTTTTTTTGGGGGGGGGAAATAATATCGCATTTTTATTTTCTCTTTTGTTCATTATTACATCAATAAACAAAAGGCGCTTAATGAACATAGTCATGATTATGTAACATTATTACACCGTGTATAATTCTCATTAAACTGGTGTTTTGTTCAGTTTTAGGAATGTTACTTTATAAGCAATCAACCTAGGTGTGGAACGCAAGTGAGACACGCCGGGATGGACGTCATCATAGACGGCCGGCAACTTCGGCAAACACCGCCACTTTCTGAATGAGCTCCAAAGTGCAGAAGCAATGAGAGGGATGTGATTGGCTGCACATTCTGATCTGCAGAGGCAAGGCTTCCTACAGCCGAATCAAGGCAAGGGGAGAGCGTGACATAGGAATACAGGTAAATTCAAGCCAAAAAAGTGGTTAGAGACAGGACAGGAGCCAGGAGGGTATAATAACCTATCCCCCAATGATGGTAACTGGCTGCAAAGACGGGAGGTAGGCCGCAGGGGTTTCAAAAAAAGCCATGGGGTTGTGCTATGCTGCTTCACGCCGTTTAAGCCCACCTGCCTTCTGTCAGATCCTCGGCAGTAAAAGGGTTAACTAGCAGATGCAGAGTACTGCTTAGGACTTCTTTGTCTATTTTCCCCTTATAACATAGCGCCTCCAGTGTGCCTTTAACCCCTTCACTGCCAAGATCGAGATAACGCGGGACTTCAAAGGCACCATCAGGTACCAGTATCGAGTCACATAGATCTGCATCTCTGAAGGACATAAGCCAATGAAAATCGCTTGCTGCAAATGAATTGTTTGCTTTTGGGCTACAGAAGGTGCCCCAAAAGCTTTACCCTGGTGGGCATAACATCCAAGGTGTTCAAACTGTTTAAAATCGAGCTGAAGAATGTCCTGACATATCGGACTTTCAGCAGCCGATGCAGGGAACCACGAGCTGCATCTCAAACTGCTGTAACTCCATTTGGCCAGTAGATGGTGCCATCTGCCTGCCAAATTGGTTATTACACTAAGAAATACACTGGGGATATTCACTAATATTAATTACTGCATAATTAATTATAAATGACTTTTTTAAAATATAAAGTTTTATTATATTTTCAAGACAAAAGAAAACAGAGGGGTACAGAAAATAAAAGGATGGGGGGAGAACAGCACAGATATACACCACAAAAAAGAACAAAAAATATATTGTGAACAACCACCTAACAGGCAATTTAACCATCAGGGTACCTCCGCAGGAAGGTTGACTCTAAACGGAGTGACGAGAGGATCAGATCTCAGATCTTTACAGTGTAAGCGTCCCAAATAAACCAGTGATCCTTTCCAACCCCAGACAATCCCATCAAATCCCTGGCCTTTGCATTTAAGGACTGTAGCTCCCCCAATCTGTTCTTAACTGTGGCCACGGTAGACGTGGCAGCCGACTTCCAGTTAGCCGCTAGGTGCGCAGTGGCAACAGACAATACATGGGCCAGTAGCTGCTTCTGGAACCTGGTAAGGGAACTGGGAAACAACTGGAGGAAGAATATGTCAGGAGAGGGGACAATCTCCGAGCCAAGGATATCTGAACTCAGGGAGGCAATAACATCCCAAAAAGAAGTAAATGACTTTTCAAAAAAACCACTGGTGCCTGATAATGTTTTTTGGAAAATCACTTGGTAGTGAAGGTGTTAAGCATGTGACATTGTTGTTTAGTTAACCTCCCTGGTGGTTTTCCTGAGTGTGATTAAGGGTTAAATTTCATTGCTGAAAGCGGTAACCTCGAGCCACACTCAGGCTGGATACATACCTTTACCTGTGCTCCCTCGCTGACCTCCCACAATCGCATTCTCCTCCATCTGATCGCGGCGTCCTGCTTCCTTGTTCCCTTCTCGTGAGATGGGAACCAGGAAGCAGGATGCCGCGATTGGCCAGAGAAGAATGTGACTGTGGGGGACAGCGAGGGAGCGCAGGTACAGGTAATATATCCAGCCCCGAGTGTGGCTCGAGGTTACCGCTTTCAGTAATGAAATTAACCCTGAATCACACTCAGGAAAACCGCCAGGGGCCAAATAAATTGTTCCTATCCTGACATATAAAATATGTTAGAATCGGAACGCCAGGGAGGTTAAGACTTACAGGGTTATTCAAAGAGCTCCGAATTGCTTGAGAAAGGTAACCGAACGTACCTTTCTTGGCCATTCGGCTATCCAGAGAGCAGACAATACACCAAATCCTGGCGAATTGCCTGAACATGCGGTGCCTGTTCGGTGCCTGTTCGAGGGCAGTGAAATCCCCATGAAAAAGCACTGCTTCGGCTATTCAGAGAACACAAACCAGCAGTGAAAGGTTCCCCTAATGCCCTGCCATTCGGTGGTTTAATTTGGCAAGTTTTTTCAGGAGAATCCCATAGGCTTCAATGTTAAAAATATCCGTTTTGGGAGGCGGAGCTAGCTGTGGAAGCGAGCAGCAGCATTTTGGAGGAGCTCTGTGTCTACCACGGATTTTATTGCTTTTTTCGCCGTTTGCACTGCCCTGTGAGCTTCCCGGTTGGCTAGAGGGATCCTGGAGAGTTGAGGTACCTGATTTAGCCCTGAGTTTCGTGCCCGGGGACAGATTGCTGCCGGCAGCGCGATTTTGGCCTAGTCACAGCGGCCATCTTGGAAGCCTACTCGAGGCGTATTGAGATTCCCTCACCGCCCTGCGACCTCGTGCCAGCCAGTCATCTCCGGAACCATGCCTACCGGTCGTTCCCAGCGACGGGCCCCCGACAGAGGGACATTCGGGATGTTTTGCGAGGTGGGTCCGCTTTTACGGGACTGACTGCTTCTTCCTCCCTCCCCCCGGGCTATGGCTCCTCGGAGGCTGACAGCGACTATGAACCTCAGGGGGGTATTACTGGGATGCCCTGGCTTGCCCCGCAGTCACCGGCGTCTGACTCCCGACCCTCTCGGCGGCTGCTAGGAAACGGGCACAGAAGAAGAGAAAATCAGCAATGCGGACATCGTCCGGGGCAACGCCGGACACAGAGGATATTTTTGATGGGGACCCGACTGAGATTCCACTTACCTCCGCCAGTAATAAGTGTGACCTTGGATCATCGGTCTGCAGTGGGGACGGGACTTCGACAGCAACAGGTGCAGGAGGAGGACGACCATCTCCCCTCCACGAAGGGGGATCTCCGCAGGATCTTGGAGGAGCTTCGGGTGATACGTGAGGTGTGGCAGCCTGAGGTGGCGGCGGTCCGCACGGAGATAGCGGCGATGCGTGCTCAGGTGAAGGTGGTACAGGAGACGACTTCTGCTGTGACAACGGAACAAACTCACCTGTCTGGTCAGGTTGCTGGTTTGCGATACCAAGTCGAACTTCTGACACGCTCTGTGGAGATGCTTGAAACGAGACACAGACGCCGAAACATCAGGGTCAGGGGTGTCCCGGACTCTATTACCTCCGACGCTCTGCCGTCCTACGTGACTCGTCTTGTGCTTCAGGTCACGGGGCTTCCCCTGACACACCTGACATGCTTGGGTCGGTGTTTCGGGTCAGGAGACCTGCGACGAACCCACCTGGGGCTCCTCGAGACGTCGTAGTGGCCTTCCGTGAAGAGGCTTTCAAGGTCAAGGTTATGTCTGCTCCGGGCGCGAGGGATCCCGTACGCTTTGAGGGCTCCATTCTGGCCCTGTATCATGATCTCCATTCCAGACCCTGATGGCTCGCAGGCGTTTTCGTGAAGTGACATCAGTTCTTCGCCGACAGGGTGTCCGATATCGCTGGGGTCTGGCAGGAGCTTTGGTGGTGACCCACGCAAATGTCCCCTATACCATCACGGATCCCGCGGTGGCTTGGATTGACCTTGCGGCTGCGGGCCTCTCACCAGATCCTCCGGACCCTCGAACGGATTGAAGGCTGGTTTCTATGCCCTCTACCTCTCCAGGTCTGAGCTTTACTGAATTACACCCCCTCCCCTGCATTTCTCTTATATGCTTACGTGTCCCTGGTCTCTAGCTTGGCCTAGTGCCTGGACTTTCAGGACGGTTCGTAATTTGTTTTGATCAGTCCCAGCCTGCATTGCATAGGGCTTTTGCTTTTTTGCCTGCACATGGTACTTTCTGCCTTTTTACTTATTTTTACCGCCCTGTCCTTCTTTGCGACGCATGTTTTTTGACCAGCTGACCGTAGTTACCTTGGCCGGCCTTAAGTGGCTGCATTTATATATGTTTGATTTCCCACCTTGATGAGACCCCCCGTCTAGGGGATGTTTTCTGCTAACATATTGCTATCCTTAGATTTTTTCGATTCGCTGTTTTTACGATGACACTTTTTTGGCCATGTGTGGTTTCCGTTGCTTGTTATGTCTTCTTGTTTGGCCCTGCGAGGTCATCCATTATTTTACAGTATGATGTAATGCTGACTTATTTCAAAATAAAAAACTTTAAATTTTAAAAAAATATCCCGTTTTAATTCAATATCTAATAAACCGTTCATTATAAATTCTGCAGTAAAGAGTCTCTTTATTTATAGATTTTTTAGAATATTTTAAGCATTTTTCTGAAATTCTCTTTTTTTTTTTTAAAGTCCTATTTTTATTTTTTTCTAAGTTTACTTCTTTTTTCTGTATCAGCCCTTTTTATTATCATTCCCTGGACGTCATATGTCAATTTCAGACATTTTCGCTCAGTAGTTTCTTTGCAAACAGCGTTTCATTTTCAATCATTCACACAAACTGTTTTGCTAATTTATTCACTGCCTCGTCTGCAGTCTCGGCTGCTTCGCTGCCTGTGATCGGCTCCTGCTCAGGTTTTTCGATGGGTTAATCCAGATGTTCTTGCGTGTTTTCGGCGTGCATTCGGTGGGTTTTGCGGTTAGTTTTCGTCAGGTTTGCGGCAGCTTTTCCCTTTTGCAGGGTCGCCGAAATGGGATCGGCAAAAGGAACTGAATTGAAGAGAACGAAAAGTCACCGAATGTGCGGTGACTTTTCGAATCTCTTTGAATTACCCTGATAGTTTAAATAGTGAACAGTTTGTGCGGCTGAACAGCAAGTTCTTTTTCTGATCAGCTGCTTGGGATGAAATAATTCCTTAGCTCAGCCAGTTGAATAATTTCACGTCCTATTGCATGGTCGTCTTCAGGTCTTTGGCAGCTGCTTTCTCAGCTAAAACCCCCATATGGCTCTGCCAGAACATTGGCGGCTTCTATGGCCCACATTAGCTCCAGTGATTCTCAGACACCATCTGCAAATTATGATTTTCTGCCTAACTTTCCGTGAGAAAATTTTTTCTCCCGTGTAAAATATTGTGGAGTTGGTTAAGTGACGGGCAGGACTGAAGCGCGATTGTTATCTCAGCAAGAATGAGATCTCCATTTCTACATTGCTTCAAAAACAACAGTTCTACGCATTAGGCTAGGGTCAGACGAAAGCATTTTTCCCCGCGAACGTGAAAAAGTGCGTCCGAACGCATTGACGTATTTTTTCAAGGAATGCGCAAAAACAGTCAGACGACGCGCATTTTCGGGCGTGATTTTGTACGGATCGTCAATAAAACTCTATTTGCATCTGGACGTTATGTAGGCTGGACATTAGCAGCGTCTGACGTCTCCTAATCACGCACACACGCCGCTATGCCGCAGCTGCGCACTCAGTACGTCAGTACTAGCGGTTCAGCGTTCTCAAAAAAATGCGTTCAAATTCCACTTGCGTTGCACGGCCGGACTTTTGTGCGGCCGTACATCATATATTGGCCGTCATTGCCCGTCATTTGCTGCTTGTGCGGCCGTAATTAAATGCGCCAGAACGCACGTTAAAAGTGCGCTGGTCTGACCCCAGCCTTAGGCTAGGGACAGATGAGCGCATTTTCTGCGGCCACCGTCAAAATGTACGTCGATGCGTGCGCACGCATTTTTTCACGGAATACGCTTAAGTGGTCAGACGACCACAGTCGCACAGTCGCAGGTACTCACCAACGCAATTCTAGGGAAATCCGGCTGTTTGAACGTTATGTAGGCCGCACACTAGCAGCGTCTGACGTCTCCTAATCACGCACACACGCTGCCATGCGGCCGCAGCGCACTCTGTACGTCTGTAGCAGCGGTTTCACGTTCTGAGAAAAATGCGTTCATTTGCCGGTTGCGTGGTGTCGGCGCACTTTTGTACGCACGTACTGCGTATATTGGCCGTCATTGGCCGTTATGTGCTGCTACTGCCGCCGTGATTTAGTGCGCCTGCACGCGCGTTCCGACTGCCCCACTCTGACCCTAGCCTTAACAGCAACACAAAGGACAGGGGCGACACGGCATGAAATGTTACTTATGAAATCATTTTAAAATCCTTTTCAGACCCTTTTGTAATTTTCTTCATGTCACATTTAATAAACTCGGCTGACCAGGGTCCTCTTTCTCTTTCATTCTCTGTGCTTCAAACCGGCTTGTTAATTTTATGTTTATTTTGTCCTACCCATCGCACATCGCTACAGAATATGTTGACGCTTTATAAATAATTGTAATGATTAGGGTAGATCAGTAGAAGAGTATGTACAGGGTGATTCATACAGACCCAAACCCAACATTTTTGTTGTAGATCGGAAACGAATGGAATGAAATGAATGAGAGTTTCAGGAAACGTACCTCCTCTTATGTTGAGCACATCCAATCACCGCACATGCTGTAAATAGCCACTAGGTGGCAGAACAGGCACAACAACAGCACAGACACAAGAATTGCATTCACCTGGAACACAATGTCTATTCAGTAAAAGGGGAAACTCAGGAGAATTAGCGGAGAAACGAACAATCTAGACCAAACGGACGATTTGGAAAGTGAGATAAATGGGAGAATTTTTCTGGTTTGGCTATTATGACCTAGATTTTTCACATCTCCTGCCAGCTTTCCTGATTGTCACCCTTTAGTGAATAGACCTGCTAGTCTTTGAAAGAGCTCAGTATTCACTTGCAGCAAGACGGCACGACATGCCACATATCACATGAGGACCATGTAATTTCCAAGAATCTGTAGCTATCCCAGTCTCCCAATCCTACCAGCCTGGACTTCTTTTGTGTCGCTGTCGGAAGCCCTGCAAAATTGACGCCTTTACAGAAACCTTTAGGAAGGAGACCCGAAAGCACTGATGATGCAATACTGAGAAACATCAGCAACAACAGGCAACAATGGCCACTTAGAACACTTGCTGTGATGGAATGTGCTGAACATAAGAGGAAGATCCTTTCCTGAAAATATAATTAATTTCTATTCATTTATTTTAGATCTGTAATAAAACCATTGGGTTCGGATCTATATGAATCACCCTGTATTAACTGTAATGTATCTGTGTATTTGTGACTCTTTTCCTGTTTTTGAAGGGTTTTGGTTACTTATTTGTATTTGCAGCGGATGAGATGAGGATGAAGATATGGTTCATTAGACAATGCTGATTCGGGGAGTTTCATGTTTCTTTTTCGCTTGGAAAGGATATGAAACACCCAACCATGCAACATTTGGTATTCAAAAGCACAGGATGCAGATGCTTTAATTAATTTTACTGCTCGCCTCCCAACATTTGAAACGGTCGAAGAGGGACACTTTTTTTTCCTTCTGAAATCACGACTCACCATAACTGACCGGTCTCTGTCATTACCCTGCCTTCTGATAACAGTTCTCCTTTTACAGTCCCGATAGCAGAAATACACTGGACAAACAGACAGACAGACCTCTTTACTGTTAGAATAACAAGTAAAGTGTTGCATATACTTTAAATGTCCCGCTGCAGGATCTGTCAGACACAAACTCACAAGCCATGTCCCAAAAAATGGAAATTCTCCTATTTATAAAAGCACATACGATATATATATATATACACACAGACACATATATAAATATACTGCTTGGCCAAAAAAAGGTCACACACTCTAATACTTGGTTGGACCGCTTTTTGATTTTATTAGGCTGGCGTCAGACGAACGCAGTCATCACGTCCGTGTCGCCGCACAGTCTAACGTCCGTCGTAGCATTGATTTGTGATCAATAGAGACCAACACACAAAGTACGTGCGCACCACGCAGGTGGCAATGGACGCCATGTAGGCCTCGACGTAAAAGCGATAGGACGGATGCCCAGATTGCGATGCGTCCGTGTAGCGCCCTGTGTGCGTGATGACTCGACGGCAGACGCAGCGCATTTGCGACGTCCATCACTTTGACGCTCAGAGGTTTATTTTGGTCTGGCTGACTGTACCTGTCTTCCTGTTGTGGATTAACAAATTAATTTTGTTTCCCATACTTCCCTTTTTTTTTCTACATCCGTTATGCACGCACGCAGAGTGCGCTCAGACTGCGTTCTTCTGACATTAGCCTAAAGGCACACATGCAATGTCAAAGCATTTGTTTCCTTCCAGAGTTTCATTAATTTGTGGCCAAGATCTTGTATTGATGAAGGGAGAGTCTGAGCACTGCATAAAGCACATTATCCCAAAGATTCTCAATGGGGTTAAGGTCTGGACTGTGCGGTGGCCAATCCATGAGTGAAAATGATGTCTCATGCTCCCTGAACCACTCTTGCACAATTTGAGCCCAATGAATCCTGACATTGCCATCTTGGAATACAAAAAGGATATACAAGTGCTCACCATAACAAATAAAAACCAAATATCATAGGGCAATACAATAAATACAAGGACACACAATCCATCCTGTTTAGGCTGGTGTCAGACGAGCACACTATGTGCGCCGTACTGACGTGCCTTCTGGCCACACACTGTTACGCACGAACGAATTGCGCACGTCACAGCAGCCGTGCCGTGGCCATGTTTCAAGCCTCCCCGTCGAAGTGCTAGGACGATTGAGCCTTGCAGTGCTGAGCGCACTAACTGCGCTCAGCGAGGTGGCCAGACGGGCGTCAGAGTGGAAGGAACGTCCGCTCTCACGGACGTTCCTTGCGCTCTTAAAAACGCTCGTCTGACCCCGGCCTTAGTAGATGCTCGCAAGATTATAAAATCAATCATTCCTCACAATGTTTTAGAAGAAAAGATGTGTTGACTGTTACAATGTATAACTGCTACTCTTTAGACGGTGATAATTAGTATTATTTTTAACTCGCCTAATTCACAAATCAAACAGAATTACAGGAGTGACAAAAAAATGGCTCTGCTCTGCTATGTGATTTAGTGCCCCTTGTTCACATTTTGTACCTAATTAGAGGGTTTTGGAGGTTTTCTAATTGCTGAATAATCCTCCTCAAACATTATTCTAAATAATGGAATTTCTATCGGGACCATAAAAATAGAAAGACGCAATTAAAACTTTGAAATGCCAGAGAGGGGTCCTTAAATTAATTTACGGCGACCTAAAGAAATCTTCTTTCCTTTTACAAAAGTTACAAAATTCCAAAGACGCCAAGAATTAATCGGTGAAACTTTCTTTCAAGAGCGCACTATAGCCAGAGTTAACATTTTACAGGCAATTATGTCTTTATGTGCCTGTATGACCTGAAATTAGCTTCTTTTTTTTCCTATTCTTGACTGCCTTTTTCATTTTAACATTGAGATCAATCACACATTAACGCTTGGTGTCTAAAATGTACATTTCTTGCCGACGAATAGAAATTAAAAGTACAGTGGGCAATATAAGGAGAGCGCCATCATACAGAGCGGTAACAAATAACGTGTATTTTAAAGCATCCCTAAAAAAAGGTTAAATAAAAGTATCTAGAGGACAGCAGTAACATTGTGACAATTTCATTGACATGATCTACATTTGGTTTGTCCACTTTTTTATATACTATTGCTAAGGGGAGGACTAATGCCCAAGAATGGACATGTTGTCACATGCTGACATGAAACAAATAAGAGACACAGGAAATCCAGTTCCTGAGCAGTTGCTGCTGTCACATGAGCCCTGGCAGCACCTTTCCTGTATCTGCCTTCTGGTCCAGTCCTGGCTTTCCTCTCGCCTTCTCAAATATTCCTATTCTCTCCATTCTCTGACGTCTGGACAACACACCATGACATTATCCATTTATTATTATCCTTTATTTATATAGCGCCACATATTCTGCAGCGCTTTGCAAGACCAGTGTAGAAGGGGTTGATACATTGGAATATCACACTTGGATGATACGGCCTGATTCAGGGGGACCCTGTTCCCAAAGGAACTTACAATCTATGAGATGTACAAGTATTTGTGAGGTAGACGTATCCATATCGTTAGGTGTCTTGTCCAAGGACTGGTGGCGTCTGAGTGGGATCAGGTCGTCTTTACATGATTGTAGATCAGCGACCTGGTGGTTAAGTTGAACTCACGTCTCTTAAAGTTGAGACTTGCTTCTCCACAGTTTCATTGGAGGGATGTGCTGAACTGGATTTGACTTGCGTCCCCATGGTCGAAGGGTAGAGACGTTACCACTGGACTCCACAGCTGATATTGTGTGGTAGGCAAGTATGTACTGTTAGGTGTCTTGCCCAAGGACCCTTACTGGAGAGGTGCTCTGCCAGGGATTCGAGCCTGGGTCTCTACGGTTATAGAGCCGGTACATGACATGGGAAACCTGGACCTGTTATCTGATGTCTGTTTGCTGTATATAGTTCCTGGTCATTGTATTTCCTGTACTCCCCACCCTGCTTCCTATTGTTGCCTTATCTTTAAGATCCTGTCAGCCCCATCTGACCATATCAGCTGTGTATCACCTACTTGCTGTGAATCTCCAGTAAATGTCCTTGGGCAAGACACCTAACAGTACATACTCGCCACCCAGGACATACTTGAAAACGAGAGAAATCTCAATGTATCCTTCCTGGTAACAATACTTTCTCCAAAAAAATATATATATATCCACTTGTTTGCCACCGTGACCTGGTTTTCTGCTGTGTATCCACTGCAACTGATCTCTGCCTATTTTTTTTTTTGAAAGGATTTTACCAGGAAGGATACATTGAGATTTCTATCATTTTCAAGTATGTCCTGGGTGGCGAGTATGTACCGTTAGGTGTCTTGCCCAAGGACACGTACTGGAGAGGTGCTCTTACCAGGATCGAACCTGTGTCTCCACAGTCTCTCTCCACGGTTATAGAGCAGTGATGTTACTTCTACTCCACCCAGCCGGTACCCTATAACTAGGAACCATGTCAAGGACTGCTGAGCAGTAGACAATGGCAATCTATGCAACTATCTATTACTAGTCCCTGACGCTCAAGTCATTGTGGAAACAGGCAGATGAATAAAAACAATGGAATCCACTCCAGTTTTCAGTCGGAAATAATTATGTTTATTGTACCATCCCCAGATACAAACAACGTTTCGACTGCTGAAACAGCCTTTCTCAAGATTTTTTTTTAGTTGTTGATTGTGGATAGGGATGAGCTGTTCGGTTCGGATGGTTCGGAGTTCGAACCGAACTTAGCCTGTTCGGTCTGCTCGCGAACTCCGAACATTTCCGGGTGTTTGGCGCATGTTCGACCACAATGCATCACAATGGACCACAATGCACTTTCCCACTGGCCTGAAGCTCGTAATTGGCTACAGTCTTGCACCTGACCACAGGTCTGGTGCAAGACAGGTTCAACAGTATGCCAATCACGGCTCAGAGTCCTGATTGGGCAAATTTTGCCCAATCATGGGCTCGCAGAGCTAAGTCCCAGAGCACACTATATAAGGTTTCCACGCACCGCTTCAGCATGCATTTGAGAGGAGATTTCATAGGAGATTGTTGTTGTGTGTTCTTACTGCCGGTCTGCCACGCTACTGGGGGGTCTGGGGGGTTTCATTTCTACAAAACATTTGGGAATTGAGGTGATCTGTGTCTTGTCACTGGTGCCAGCAAGTATTTTGGGGGTCTCACAAATTTCCACAAAACATTTGGGAATTGAGGTGATCTGTGTCTTGTCACACAGCCAGTACCACACAGTATTTTGGGGGTCACTAATTTTTACAAAATATCTGGAATTGATAGAGGTGATCTGATGTCTCTTGTCACTGCCAGCAAGTATTTTGGGGGTCACTAATTTCTACAAAACATTTGGGAATTGAGGTGATCTTCTGTGTCTTGTCACTGCCAGCAAGTATTTTGGGGGTCTCACAAATTTCCACAAAACATTTGGGAATTGAGGTGATCTGTGTCTTGTCACACAGCCAGTACCACGCAGTATTTTGGGGGTCACTAATTTTTACAAAATATCTGCGAATTGAGGTGATCTGTCTCTTGTCACTGCCAGCAAGTATTTTGGGGGTCTCACAAATTTCTACAAAACATTTGGGAATTGAGGTGATCTTCTGTGTCTTGTCACTGCCAGCAAGAATTTTGGGGGTCTCACAAATTTCCACAAAACATTTGGGAATTGAGGAGATCTGTGTCTTGTCACACAGCCAGTACCACGCAGTATTTTGGGGGTCACTAATTTTTACTAAATATCTGGGAATTGAGGTGATCTGTCTCTTGTCACTGCCAGAAAGTATTTTGGGGGTCACTAATTTCTACAAAATATTTGGGAATTGTTATAATCCGTGTGTTCTCACTGGCTGCCACCCATCAGGGGGTCTCACTGATTTATAGGAGGTTTCTGAGACTTGTAACCTGTGGCTTCTCACTGCCACCCATCAAGGGGTCTCACTGATTTATAGGAGGTTTCTGAGACTTGTAATCTGTGGCTTCTCACTGCCACCCATCAAGGGGTCACACTGATTTATAATAGGTTTCTGAGACTTGTAATCTGTGGCTTCTCACTGCCACCCATCAGGGGGTCCCACATACTTCTAGCAGATTTATGCGAATTGTAATCTGTGGCTTCTCACTGAATCAGGGGGTCCCACATACTTCTAGCAGATTTATGCGAATTGTAATCTGTGGCTTCTCACTGCCACCCATCAGGGGGTCACACTGATTTATAGGAGGTTTCTGAGACTTGTAATCTGTGGCTTCTCACTGCCACCCATCAGGGGGTCCCACATACTTCTAGCAGATTTATGCGAATTGTAATCTGTGGCTTCTCACTGCCACCCATCAGGGGGTCCCACATACTTCTAGCAGATTTATGCGAATTGTAATCTGTGGCTTCTCACTGCCACCCATCAGGGGGTCACACTGATTTATAGGAGGTTTCTGAGACTTGTAATCTGTGGCTTATCACTGCCACCCATCAGGGGGTCCCACATACTTCTAGCAGATTTATGCAAATTGTAATCTGTGGCTTCTCACTGAATCAGGGGGTCCCACATACTTCTAGCAGATTATGCGAATTGTAAATCTTGGCTTCTCACTGCCACCCATCAGGGGGTCACACTGATTTATAGGAGGTTTCTGAGACTTGTAATCTGTGGCTTCTCACTGCCACCATCAGGGGGTCCCACATACTTCTAGCAGATTTATGCGAATTGTAATCTGTGGCTTCTCACTGCCACCCATCAGGGGTCACACTGATTTATAGGAGGTTCTGAGACTTGTAATCTGTGGCTTATCACTGCCACCCATCAGGGGTCCCACATACTTCTAGGCAGATTTATGCAAATTGTAATTTGTGTCTTCTCACTGCCACCCATCAGGGGGGTCTCACTGATTTATAGGAGGGAATTGTAATCGGTGTCTTGTCACTGGCTGCCAGCTATCAGGGTGTCTCACTGAGTTATACCAGAGTTCTGTAAATCTTTAATCTTTATACCAGAGTTGAATCAGAGTTCTGTATATATTTAATCTATATATCACTCACTATGTCTGAAAGAACAAAAAGGACAGGCAGACGCTCCCAGACACAGATAAAAGGGCAAGCAGCCCCTGTGTCGGGAGGCTGTGCCTCTGGTCGTGGTGGACGTGGTGCATCCTCTGCAGGGGCACGCTTGTCCTTTCTAACTCGTGCTGGCCGTCTTAAGCAGCAGCAACATACTGAGGATTTGGTGGATTGGCTAACCAGGCCATCCTCATCCTCCGAGTCCTCTGCCAGCCAGGCTTGTAGTGCTTTACAGTCCACCTCAGCTGACAAAACAGCTAATGCAGCCTCCATGTCCACAGCTACTCCTGCCGTAGCCTCGCTATCACACACGGAGGAGTCAGCTGAATTTTTTGACTACAATGACAGTGACATGCTGCTTGAGGATGCGCAGCAAGTACAGTGCTCTGATTCAATCTCTGAGGTTGAGGAAGGGAGTATAATCAACATAGAGGAAGGGGGTGCAAGTGAAGACACACAAATAACTGGCACTCATGTTGCCCCAGCAGCTGCAGCATACTGCCAAGTTGGCTCCAGTGACGAGGAGATAGGGGGTGAAGATGACATTGAAGATGAGGTCACTGACTCCACCTGGGTGCCAGATCGAACAGAGGAATCAAGTGAGGAGGAGGGGGAGGAGGAGGAGGCACAGCAAACACGAGGCACAACATCCTCTATGACCAACTGTAGCACTAGCCAGTCCAAGGCATCAGATGTCAGAGCTGCTCCGGTGCAGAGCGCTGTTGTCTCACAGCACACATGCAGGAACTCTGTTGTCTGGGAGTTCTTTAAGAAATGTGCAGCAGAGCGCACCGTTGCTATTTGTAATCTATGTCAGATGAGGCTGAAGCGTGGGAAAGACACCAGACACTTGGGTACCAGTGCTTGAGGCGACATATGAACACCTGCCACACATCCCGTTGGTGCAAAACTTTGCGTAGGTCCTCCTCCTCCTCATCTGTCTCTACCCCCACTGTATGTCCTGCCTGTAACGTTGGGGCTTCCAGCCTCTCCGGTATGCTTGAAGGCAGCATGTCTGATGCTGCTCTCTGACCAACGCCCGGTTTAAATAGAGACAGGCAGGGAGGTGGCTGCATGAGGCACGACTTGAGAGGGGGCGCGGTTTGGTGAAGGCCTTTTAAAAACCCACAGCTCCTTCCAAACAGTGCCAGATCGTGGCTATCCTTACCTGAGCTCCCTGTACCTGAATTATCTCGTGATTTAACCTGTTATTGACCTCTGCTTGTTTTCTGACCATTCTACCTTCTGTTGCTCTAGACTATTTTCCTTGTACTACGCTACTGCACTGATATCGACCCGGCTATTCCATTTGACTATTCTATTCTCTGTATTCCTGATTCTGGCTTGTCTGACTACCCCCGTGTTGCTGACCTGGTTGTGCATTACGACATTGTCTTTGATTAACCCTTTCTGTCTAGCTAGTACATATTTACCTGGCCAATTTTTAAGGACCAGACAGTTAGGGATTTTTCTACGGCTACCCTGGTTGTAGGTTTTTGGCTCTGTGGAGTGTTGGGCTTTAAGGACTGCGTGGTGGGATCCAGGAACCGTGACATTATACTGTAATGTTGGGGGCTTCCAGCCTCTCCGGTATGCTTGAAGGCAGCATGTCTGATGCTGCTCGCTGACCAACGCCCGGTTTAAATAGAGACAGGCAGGGAGGTGGCTGCATGAGGCAAGGCCAGATCGTAATGTCACGGTTCCCGGATTCCACCATGCAGTCCTTAAAGCCCAACACTCCACAGAGCCAAAATGCTACAAACAGGGTAGCCGTAGAAAAATCCCTAACTGTCTGGTCCTTAAAAATTGGCCAGGTAAATATGTACTAGCTAGACAGAAAGGGTTAATCAAAGACAATGTCGTAATACAAAACCAGGTCAGCAACACAGGGGTAGTCAGACGAGCCAGAATCAGGAATACAAAGTATAGAATAGTCAAATGGAATAGCCGGGTCGATATCAGTGCAGTAGCGTAGTACAAGGAAAATAGTCTAGGGCAACAGAAGGTAGAATGGTCAGAAAACAAGCAGAGGTCAATAACAGGTTAAATCACGAAAGAATTCAGGTACAGGGAGCTCAGGTACGGATAACCACGATATGGCACTGTTTGGAAGGAACTGTGGGTTTTTAAAAGGCCTTCACCAAACCGCGCCCCCCTCTTAAGCCGCGCCTCATGCAGCCACCTCCCTGCCTGTCTCTATTTAAACAGGCGTTGGTCAGCGAGCAGCATCAGACATGCTGCCTTCAAGCATACCGGAGAGGCTGGAAGCCCCCAACGTTACACTGCCATGTCATTGCCTTTCCAGCTGGTGGACTCTGCTACCTTCCGTGAATTTGCTGAATGTGCTGTACCACAGTGGCAGGTTCCAAAACGCCATTAATTTTCATGCAAGGCCATTCCAGCACTATACCAGCACGTGGAAGACAATGTTATCCAGTCATTGGGAAAGGCAGTCAGCAACAAGGTGCATGTGACTTTAGACACGTGGTCCAGCAAGCATGGAGAGGGCCGTTACATTTCCTTCACGGCACACTGGGTAACTCTGATTGCAGCTGGGAGGGATCCAAGACGGGGCTCTGTGCTGGAGCTTGTTCATCCACCACGCCTTCAGAAAGCTGCTTGTATGAGGTCTGTCTGCTCCACCACCTCTTCCTCTTCCTCCTCCTCCTCCTTCCCTGTCTCTGGCGAAGTGGCAGTTAAACCGACGCGTGGCAGGGGCTACGCAATGGCTCAAGCAAAAAGATGCCATACTGTGCTTGAGCTGGTTTGTTTAGGGGACAGGAGCCACACCGGACCAGAAATTCTGTCAGCTCTGCAGGGGCAGGTGCAGAGATGGTTAACACCATGCCAGCTTGAGGTGGGAATGATCGTCTGCGATAATGGCAGCAACCTTCTCTCTGCCCTACGCAAGGGTAAATTGACGCATTTACCATGCCTAGCACACGTCCTAAATCTAGTGGTACAGCGTTTCCTAACCAAGTACCCAGGGCTGCCAGAGCTTCTCAGCCAGGCCAGAAAAGTCTGCAGCCACTTCAGACGGTCATTCCCAGCAAGCGTTCGCCTGGCAGAAATGCAAAGAGAATTCCACCTTCCCATAAAACGTCTGATCTGTGACATGCCCACCAGGTGGAACTCGACATTAGCAATGCTGCAGCGTCTGCACAAGTAGCAGAGGGCCATCAACGAGTACCTGTGTGAGTATGGCACAAGGACAGGTTCAGGTCAACTTGTTTTTTTCCCCCCCTGCAGTGGCTGATGATCAAGGATGCATGCACTGTACTGTCACCATTTGAGGAGGCAACGAGGATAGTGAGCAGGGACAGTGCATGCATCAGTGACACAATTCCTTTAGTGTTCAAGCTGGAGCACACTCTGCGGGGAATTATAGATGTGACTCTAGAGGCAGAGCAGTGGGAGGAAGAGGAGGCCTTCCCTAGCTCTCAAGGCCCCAGTCTTTCCGCAGACAGCATTCCAGCGGGTCCTACTCAGATCAGACAGGAGGAGGATGAGGAGGAGGAGGAATATTTAAGTAGTGGGGGCATTGAAGGTGGGGATTCCTCAAGGGAGGGTTTTGTGTGCCCAGAAACACAAGGGCTAGTGCGTGGCTGGGAGGAGGAAGTGCACGATACGGTCATCCTCATTGACCAGGAAGACTCGGAAGCTAATGCCACCTCCATCCTACACTGCATGGGCTCCCTTATGATGCAAAGCCTGCTAAAGGACCCCAGGATTCGTGCTATCAAGGAGAGGGATCATTACTGGTTGGCAACCCTTCTTGATCCACGATACAAGGGTAAAGTTGCAGAGCTCATCCTGCCCGCACAGAGGGAGCACAGGATGAAAAAACTTGAGGACGCTCTAAAGCGACACTTGTGTAAAACTTTTCCAGGCACTGGTAGGTTACCAAGTGATGACACACGTGCTTCTGAGGCTGCGGATGATCAGAGGAATAGTGGTGAAGGCCAGGGCTGCTTGACTGATGCATTTTTAATTTTTTTTAGTCCACGACGCCCAGGGCCCATGGTCCACCCCTGCATTCTTCTACAATACTACAGAGGGGTTACTTTATGATGATACTTGCTGGCCTGGCAGTCTGGCACCAAAAGCACAATATCTGGGTGCACTGACTCCTTTACCAGATTCATATATTTTTAATATAGGACCGCAAGGTCCACCCCTGCATTCTTCCACAATACTACAGAGGGGATACTGTATGATAGTACTTGCAGGCCTGGCACCAAAAGCACAATATTTGGGTGCACTGCCACTGACGCCTGTATCAGATTCCTATCCTCAGAGGGGTTACAGTGTGACGGCACCTTCACGGACAGGTTATGGGGACCTACTAGGCACGATATTTGAAGGAATTTTTCGTTTTTATTTTTAACCCTTATTTAATGGAAAACTCACTGTCCCTTTAAAACCTTTTTTTTAAAACTTTTTGTCCTTGTTTCCTGTCCCCCAGGGCACTATCCGGACCCCCATACACCTTTTATGGCAAATATCTAGCATATATGCCCTCTTGGAGGGCACTCTAAAAATCAAATTTTCAGCCCCATTGACTTGTATTGAGTTCGGATTCGGATTCGAACATTTGGAAAGTTTGGGTTCGGGTACGAACCCGAACTCGGGCGTGTTTGGCTCATCCCTAATTGTGGACAGGGCCAGCAGCACTGCTAGGTGAACTAGGCAGCTGCCTAGGGCTCCAAGTCATTGATCAGAGGGAGGCATGGGATCAGGTTCCGAGTGTCAAACTGAGATCTTGTGCTGCGTTTGCTGCAGGTACATTTGAGAAAACTGGAGAATTTTTAATGTACTGGTTGCAAACCCAGTTAATTTAGTCAGCTAATACGAACATTTATAACAGCAACTCTTAGGCTAGGGTCAGACGAGCGTGATTTCTACGGACTGTACGTCCGTGCACACGGACGTACGTTAGTACGGAAGACACAGTAGTGGCCACACAGTCCGTTTTTTTCACTGACGTATATTTAGACGGATGTAGGAGGGAAAATAAATTAAAAAGCAAAACCATTTTGTCCGTGAAAAATGCTGGACGTATAAATGCAGTCCGTCTGACCACGTTCCATCACTCACACACAAAGCTATGCGGACGTTGCGGACGCAGCGCACTTTGTGCGGCCGTTCTAGCGGTTGTACGTTCTTGCCTGCCTTGCGTCCGTGGGCCGCGGCCGTTGTGCGTCCGCAGTTCAGTGCGGACGTACTTCGTGTGTCGGGCTCCAATGGGCTTCCTGTCATGCTATCACGGACGTACTTTTAGGCGCAATCACGGACGTGAACACTACGCTCGTCTGACAGCAGCCTTAATACTTCCTCGGGTAATAAGATGTTCATCATTTCATGCAGCCTGCTTCTGTATCAATCTAGATGAATGTTAAATTAGATGGCATGTGCACTCTCTGTGTATCTGACATCCTACACACTGGTAACAGAATATTCTTAGGTTATCTCAGGATTCCAAACAGTCTGGCAGCCTCAGAAAAAAAGTTTATATTTTATTTTCTCTTACATTGGTGCTAACAATTGTATATAGTTTTTATGAAACCTTATTAATAATCATCGCGTTGCTTCCTTACAGCAGATTTCAATAGATGCCGTTTTGATAAAGTATGTTCACTGCATCAGGCTTGAGTATAATATTTTTAGCATAGTTGTTTTTCTGGGTTAATTAATTTTGCTAAAACAAAATCATTTAACACAAACTTTTCACAGCCGATAATATTTCATCATTACTTGCTGCAAGCAAGAGTATTTTCTGGCTGCCTGCATCTTAGCCCTTCCTATTCAATGTATAGGAGGCAATAATTTATAGAAACCAAGTGCGACTGTATTTATAATATTCAAATCAATGAATATTGATTATACGCAGAACTGACCGCCGTCAATCTGTCGAACTGACTGCTGTACGCTACCGAAAAAAGACGATCAGCCGCCGATTGTCACTGAAGTGGCAGAAAAAAAAAAGAACTCTGCTATTTTAAAAAAGGTGTTTAAACCAATAAAAATGCATGGAAATAATAAAAAGGTCCTGTAGAAAATAATAAAGTATTTGGCGAATTGACAGCTTTCTGAATAGTCGAACTGCCATGAAATTGCATTGTACGGTGAAATTCCCCTTATAATTTGCTTAAGCCTGTCACAGTCCCCAATGTACTCCATCTTTGACAGGTCCTATCTAACTTGACCGAGTCTGCAATTACAGGATCAGCTCACCCTGGAGCTCCCCGGCAGCTCGAGGCCTTTATAGGCAGCCACAGTGGGACACCTCTGAACACCGAATGGGAGTTGTCAGCTCTCATATATAAAATACTAAACAGCAAAAGTTTGCACTCAATCTCAAAACTAAGCGGGTGCCTCTAAGACATCAAATACAAAACACCAAGAAAGAGCACTCCATATTATTTAAAACTGTGGTTTTTTTTTACACAGAAAATGATAGAAGAAGGTGATCAATAATATGGAGTGCTCTTTCTTGGTGTTTTGTATTAGATGTCTTAGATGGGTGCCAGACAAAGTTCCTACAGCCAGGTTCCCTAATGCCAACATCCCGGCGGCCAACTTCCAGACAGAACAAGTGACGGACATCCCAACTTCCCTACACGGCTAACTTCCAGACATCCATAATCCCAGAGGCTAACCCTAACACTAACACCCTAACCCTAGGTTTAAGGGGTTAGGGCTAGGTTTAGGGGGTTAGGGTTAGGGCTAGGTTTAGGGGGTTAGGGCTAGGTTTGGGGGGTTAGGACTAGGTTTGGGGGGTTAGGGCTAGGTTTAGGGGGTTAGGGCTAGATTTACGGGGTTAGTGCTAGGTTTAGGGGGTTAGGGCTAGGTTTGGGGGGTTAGGTTTAGGGGGTTAGGGCTAGGTTTAGGGGGTTAGGGCTAGATTTAGGGGGGTTAGGGCTAGGTTTAGGGGGTTAGGGTTAGGGCTAGGTTTAGGGGGTTAGGGCTAGGTTTAGGGGGTTAGGGTTAGGGCTAGGTTTAGGGTGTTAGGGCTAGGTTTAGGGGGTTGGGGTTGGGGCTAGGTTTAGGGGGTTGGGGTTAGGTCTAGGTTTAGGGGGTTGGGGTTAGGGCTAGCTTTAGGGGGTTGGGGTTAGGGCTAGGTTTAGGGGGTTAGGGCTAGTTTTAGGGGGTTACGGTTAGGGCTAGGTTTAGGGGTTGCGGTTAGGGCTAGGTTTAGGGGGTTAAGATTAGGGCTAGTTTTAGGGGGTTAGGGTTAGGGCTAGTTTTAGGGGGTTACGGTTAGGGCTAGGTTTAGGGGGTTGGGGTTAGGGCTAGGTTTAGGGGGTTAAGATTAGGGCTAGTTTTAGGGGGTTAGGGTTAGGGCTAGGTTTAGGGGGTTGGGGTTAGGCCTAGGTTTAGGGGGTTAGGGTTAGGGCTAGTTTTAGGGGGTTAGGGTTAGGGATAGGTTTAGGGGGTTAAGGTTAGTGCTAGGTTTAGGGAGTAGGGTTAGTGTTAGGGCTAGGAGGTTTAGGGAGTAGGGTTAGTGTTAGGTCTAGGTTTAGGGAGTAGGGTTAGTGTTAGCCGCTGGGATTTTGGATGTCTGGAAGTTGGCCATCAGGGTGTTGTCTGTGTAGGGAAGTTGGCCGTCGGGATTTTGGCAGTAGGGAACCTGGTTGTAGAGATTTCGACCCAAACCCGTCTTAGATGCACCCGCTTAGTTTTGAGGTTGAGTGCAACCTTTTGCTGTTTTTTTTATATATATATATATATATATATATTGATATATGTTGTTTGCAGCAGCTTCTCCTGCCGGTGTTGAATTTTGCCATTATGGATAGTTGAAAATCACTGTAGGATCATTTTATAATTGTTATTAGCAAGTATAGTGAACTTTGCAAGCACAACGGTGATTAGTGACTGAGTAACCCCTTTAGAATCCTTCCGTGCCTCATCTATCATCCCAATTAAAGAACAGCCAGGCTGGGCCGAGGTCTCTATACAACATCTCAATACTGGGAATGTTTTATCTATTCATCATGTCTTTTTCTTGAAAAACCTATAAATAAGAATGTGTTTTGGGCTCAGGAAATCCAAATGAGTATTACTTCTACTTTTAGTATTGTTCGCATATTTTACATTTTCTGTACTTGCTCTATTGACATCAGAAACAAAAGGTGTAAATCATCCAATTAAGGAAATGTCTGTTTTTACAGTGCATATATCATTACCTTGATACTGTATCTTACTACATATTTGGTTTATTTTTTTTCCCACATATGTGAAAATACGAGCCATCAGACTGTGCCATGGAGATTTTGGATAAAATAGTGGCATTTCAAAATACTATTAAAAACTTGATGACAAAAGAGAAATAGTTATTGGTCAAAGAAAATCCACTTTCTGATTTATCTCGAGAAAATTGAACTCAAAGAAAGATAAAAAAAAGTGAAACGCAGATTATGAATTATTTGCATAGATTGGCTTTGTAAGATTTATTTTGATGGGTATAATAAGCCTGGCTGTAGGCCAAGGCATTGATCCTTCCTCGCCATCTGCTGCAGTTTTATGTAATCAAAGAATTATATACATTTGTTTTTGTTTCTTTTTTTCAAGGCAAGGTATTTTTTTTTATTTTTCTCATTACCATATTAGTTGGTGAAGCAAATTCCAATCAAATAAATTGTACAAGTTACCTTCAAATAATAGAATTCAGAACTTGTTTGTACAGCAATGCAGCGACTTTCAATTTTAATTAAAGACATGGCAAAAAAATGCAAAAATATGACAAAAGACAACAAATATGACCTTTATACTACATGTTTCCTATGTTTATATTACAAAATTAATCATGAAGATATTGATCCTTTCACTACCAAAAGATTTTCCATAAACTACTTTCAATAATCAGTGTGTTTTTCCAAAGTCCCCGTCAGGGTTATCCAAAGAGATTCGAAAATTCACCGCACGTTCGGTGACTTTTCGTTCTCTTCAATTCGGTTCCTTTTGCCGATCCCATTTCGGTGACCCTGCGGTGTATTCAGCAAGCTCCACAGGGTCCCCGAATTGCAGGGAAAAGCTGCCGAAAATCTGACGAAAACTAACCGAATGCATGCTGAAAACAAGCAAAAACATCTGGATTAACCTTCGAAAAACCCGAACGGGAGCCGAACGTAGAGGAGGCAGTGAATAAATTAGCAAAACCATTTGTATGAATCTGGGAAAAAGAAACGCTGTTTGCAAAGAAACTACTGAGCGAAAATGTCTGAAATTTTCACAGGAGGTCCAGGGAATGATAATAAAGAGGGCTGTTACAAAAAAAATAAGTAAACTGAAAAAAAAAAAAAAAAATCGGACTTTTAAAAAAAAAAAAAAAATCTGAAAAATGCTTAAAGTATCCTAAAATATCTATAAATAAAGAGACTTTTTGCTGCAGAATTTTATAATGAACAGTTTATTAGATATTGAATTAAAACGGGAATATTTTTAACATTGAAGGGATTCTCCTGAATAAATTTGCCGAATTAAACCACCGAATGGCAGGGCGTTAGGGGAACCTTTCACTGCTGGTTTGTGTTCTCTGAATAGCCAAAGCAGTGCTTTTTCATGGGGATTTCACTGCCCTCGAACAGGCACCGTATGTTCAGGCAATTCGCCAGGATTTGGCGAATTGCCTGCTCTCTGGATAGCCGAATGGCCAGGAAAGGTAACCGAACACTGATTTTCAGCATTCGGTTACCTTTCTCAAGCAATTCGGATCTCTTTGGATAACCCTGTATCATTTAGCACCTTCGCTGCTGCTGATGCTGAGCCATTATATACAGGTGAAACTCGAAAAATTTGAATATGGTGCAAAAGTTCATTTATTTCAGTAAAGCTACTAAAAAGGTGAAACTAATATATGAGATAGTTCAAGCCGTGATTTCTCATAATTGTGATGATTATGGTTACAGCTCATGAAAACCCCAAATCCACAAACTCAGAAAATTAGAATATTCCATGCAATCAATAAAACAAGGATTGTACATAGAACAATATGGGACCTCTGAAAAGTATAAGCTGCATATGTACTCAGTACTTGGTTTGGGTCCCTTTTGCAGCAATTACTGCCTCAAAGCGGCAATGTGGCATGGAAGCTATCAGCCTGTGGCACTGCTGAGGTGTTATGGAAGACCAGGATGCCTCAATAGTGGCCTTCAGCTCTTCTGCGTGGTTCAGTCTCATGTCTATCATATTTCTCTTGGCAATGCCCCATAGATTCTCTATGGGGTACAGGTCAGACGAGTTTGCTGGCCAATCAAGCACAGTAATCCCACGGTCATTGAACCAGGTTTTGGTGCGTTTGGCAGTGTGGGCAGGTGCCAAGTCCTACTGGAAAATGAAGTCAGCATCCCCATAAAGCATGAAGTGCTCCAAAATCTCCTGGTAGAGGGCTGCGTTGAACCTGGACTTAATGAAGCACAGTGGACCAACACCAGCAGATGACATGGCTCCCCAAATCAACACAGACTGTGGAATCTTCACACTGGACTTCAAGCATCTTGCAGTGTGTGCCTCTCCATTCTTCCTCCATACTCTGGGTCCTTGGTTTCCAAATGAGATGCAAAAGTTGCTCTCATCAGAAAAGAGGGCTGTGGACCACTGAGCAACAGACCAGGTCTGTTTTTCTTTAGCCCAGGTAAGACACTTCTGACGTTGTTTGTTGTTCAGGAGCGGCTTGACAAGAGGAATATGACATTTGAAGCCCATGACCAGGATCCGTTTGTGTGTAGTGGCGCTTGATGCACTGACTCCAGCCTCAGTCCACTCCTTGTGAAAGTCCCCAACACTTTTGAATGGACTTTTCCTGAAAATATTCTCCAGGCTGCGGTCATCCCTGCTGCTTGTGCACCTTTTTCTTCCACACTTTTCCCTTCCACATAACTTTCTATTAATGTGCTTTGATACAGCACTTTGGGAACATCCAACTTCTTTTGCAATTACCTTTCGAGGCTTTCCCTCCTTATGGAGGGTGTCAATGATGGCTTTCTGCACAACTGTCAGGTCAGCAGTCTTTCCCATGATTGTGATTCCTACTGAACCAGACTGAGAGACCAATTAAAGGCTCGGGAACCCTTTGCAGGTGTTATGGCTTAATTAGATGATTAGAGTGGGACACTTTGAGCCTAGAATATTGCACCTTTTCACTATATTCTAATTTTCTGAGATTGTGGATTTGGGGTTTTCATCTCATATATTAGTTTCACCTTTTAAATTGCATTACTGAAATAAATGAACTTTTGCACGATATTCTAATTTTTCGAGTTTCACCTGTGTATATATACAGTATATTAGGGCTGGTAATTATTACAATTTTCGTGTTTGATTAATCAATTTTTTTTTTAATCGATTAATCGATTTAATTATAACGCGCATACAGATGCAACTACTTTTAGCTGATCTGCATGCATTGCAACTCTGCATTAGTCAGTGGTAAATGTGGTGTACACTATATACAATCACCCGACACTAGTTAGTTTCAAGAATCCATGACTTTACTTCACAGTTCACACAAATATGTCTTAAATTCAAACTGTAGCACTGACTTAAGTTATTATATTGCCCCAGCTCACACATGGATATATTTGCCCCCAGCTCATACATGGCTATATTGCCCCCAGCTCACACATGGATATATTGCCCCCAGCTCACACATGGATATATTTGCCCCCAGCTCACAGATGGATATATTGCCCCCAGCTCATACATGGATATATTTATTTATTTATTTACAAAGGATTTTACCAGGAAGGATACATTAAGATTTCTCTCATTTTCAAGTATGTCCTGGGTTCAAAAACATTGAGTTGTTACAGAAATACAAAGTAGTAAAATGCAAGATATTAACACAAAACAGATATACAGATTAACAGAAAATAAATATGTAGGAAATAAAGTCACTATGTTACATGTTTACAGGTGCATTCCGTATTGAGGTATGTTAATAGGGATCTCTTAAGGGACTTTAGACTGGGGGAAGATTTGATGGCGTCTGGGAGGTTATTCCATAATTGTGGAGCTCTGTAGGAAAATGAGGATCGAGCCACTTTCTTTTTGTATTGTGGTATTGCAAGTAAGGTGCTGGTCCTGGATCGGAGGTTATCGGATGAGGGAACTGCTAGGGGAAGCAGTCTATTCAGGTAGGGTGGTAGCTTCCCAGATAAGCTCTCAAACACCAGGTTGGAAAGGTGAAGGGTACGTTTAGACTCCAGCGACAGCCAGTTTAGCTCTTTCAACATGTCACAATGGTGGGTCATGTAGTTACATTGTAGCACAAAACGACAGAATGAGTTATACAATGTGGTAAGTTTCTGGAGGTGTATTTGAGGGGCAGCTGCATACACTATATTGCCCCCAGCTCATACATGGTTATATTGCCCAAGCTCGCACCTTCTGCCGCCGCGTTTTTGGCTCCCTATGAGCTTCGAAAGGCATGGAGCTTGGCTGCTCGCCTGGGGGAACGAAGTGACAAGCCGCGTTCTTGCAAGAACCCGGAGTTCATGTGAATTTTATTCATCTCTAAAAAGAAGTCTTCGTGTGCGTCCGGATTTTATTTGTATATATATATATATATATATATATATATATATATATATATATATATGAAATATACATATATATATAACATACATTATATAATTGTAAACGTCACACCCCAGGTTTAAGTGAAATGTTATGATAATAGAAACTTCAACAAAAATCGCTTGGTAGTGAAGGGGTTAATCTCAATTTGTGAAAAATAATAACTACTGGAAAGAAAAAAGAACTTGTTTAGCCATTTTCTATCCTTAAAATCAGCAGAAAATATTTTTATACAAAGAATTTGTAAGTTTCCCACAAATCTACGTAAGAATGTGAATTATATCAATGACATCTTACTTTTTACTTTTGTCTTATTTTTCTCTTATGGGTTTTCACACAAATGATTAAGGATTCAGGTATTGTGATATCCCATTTAAAGTTGTACATTGTCTACAAAATTACCCTTACAATAAGAATGGTTTTATAATTCTATTAACTTGATATTTTGCATTTTTTTTGTTATAAAATAATGGTATAAATATAGTCATTCCACCCAAAATCCCCTTTTTATGCTTTACATGAAGAGGTAAAATAACTGTATTAGGATTTGGTAAGGCAACCACTCTTAGCAACAATTTTTCTAGATTATGTAAGACATTTCCCTTCATTATGTCATAATGAGAGTCTCCGCTACCTGCTGCCCTTTACACTCTCCACTGAAAAATGATAGTCTGCTGAAGTATTACGCCAATTATTCACATAAGATATGGGTCACAAGTGATGTATAGGTATCATAGATCACATGTAGAGATGTGTTTAGTGAAATATAGTATCACTTTCCTAAATGTAAGCATAAAACATAGGATTGGAGAGAAGTTTAAAAAAATCAGGGAGAAGGATTTACGATGGAGCGTTTCTTCCGATAATACTGCAAAGCATGTATTGTACTGGTAGATGAAGGGCAATCATGCCATAAAAATAATTTAAAAAAGTTCATGAAATATTCCTTTTATAGAAAACTTTGCATGATCCAGATTCCACGTCTTTTTAAAAGACGAAATAGCAAGACCGACAGGAAAAAGAAAAGTGTATATATTAAGCATGCAACGCATTCCTTTATGGTGTGTTAAATCTTGAAATATTATTAACCACTACATTCCGAAGATTTAGTATTTTCGATCTTGATACCTGGCTCTGAGGGCCTGTGGGGTCCTTGTAGGTAGTCCCCTACCTTCTTGGCCGTTATGCTGCGCCCGGATTGATTCTTGCGGTGACGAAAGGGAATAAAAATCACCTAGAGCCGGGTATCGTAAAAAATAACCAATTTTTTAATAGTATAAATAAAAGGTGTTCAGCGGCCAAATAAAATCAATGTAATGAGCCCTGAGACGCGTTTCGCAACTTACGTGGCTTCATCAGTCAGCCTGATAGATGAACATGCTAGGAGTGAATCACTAAAGAAAAAAGAAACTTGTATATACTGTATTAAGCATGTGACGCATTCCCTTATGGTTTGTTAAACCTTGAAATATTATTAACCACTACACCATGAAGATTGAGTATTTTCGATCTTGAAAAGCATCCTCAGGTGCCCCAAAAACGAATGTACTCAATCTGGTCTTATTCTGGAGCAAAGCAAAGGAATTTTCTTTGTTGCAAATTAAATTAATTTGCTCCACAACATGCCCCTAAAGATTCATACCATCAGACATGACAGCAGATGTGTTGAAATTATTTTTAAACACTTCGAGGTCCGTTTTTCCTGTATGGAATCACCGAGTTTAGCAAGAATGTAATTGTAGTATTGAATATTAGCCAGTAGAGGGAGCCTGTCAGATAGCACTTGCCTCTGTATATATTTTCTATGTGGCTATTGAAAAGTCATGTCCTATAAAATCACCGGTTCCTGCCTACTTGGTACTGAAGAGGTAAACACCCTTTTTGGATAGAATGGGTTAAGATGGTACTTGTTTAATCCCCAGAGACTGGGGGATTAAAATTCACATGTGCTTGAAATGTTCTATAAATAAAATATACTATAAGGGTGATTCAAAGAGCACCGAATTGGTCCCCAAATTGCACCGAGCAGTGAATTGCCCCATACAGTGCAACTTTGTGCCCATTCAGCTAATCAATAAGGTGGCGATTCGCCAAATATTGGTGAATTGCCAGAGAAATACGCTGACCTTTGGCGGCAGTGACATTCCCCATAGAGAAGTAATGGTTAATCTATTCAGAGAACACCGAACTGTACTGAAAAATTGAAGAAATGCCCTGATTTTCGGTGGTTTCGTGCGACAGGTTTAAACAGCCGAATCCCATAAGATTCAATGTAAAAAAAATATTAAATATTTATTCAACCGTTTATTTTTCTGTCCATAGGACTCAGATCGTCGTGGAACCCTGGAGAGAGTGGTGAGAATCCAGCAGGAGAGGGGGCTGCAGTAAGGACGCGCTGAGTGCATCCTCCGCAGCTAAGTGGTTAAAAAAGATCAACTTTTCAGCTCCCTGTTAGAGCTTTCGTCAGAGTATATCCCGAGGAAGCTCCAATAGAGAGCTGAAACACTGATCTTTTTAGCTCATTTTCTGTAAATATATATATATATATATATTAGATCTTCTAGGTAAGGGCTTATATATGTCTTTTTTATACTTTGAGTTTTGTATATCGTAAATTTAGATAATATCAATCTATAATTAATGTACATTTGTAACTTAAATCTATTCATTGAAATCTACATTTAAAAACGTGTAAAACAGGTGTTAACATACATTTATTCATAAGAAGCGTCAAATGTTTTGATTGACTTTAGCTTCACTTGCTCATCTTTTCTACCATTTCTGCTGTCCAAAAAAGAAATTGTACTGGTTGAGAATAGAAAATGGAAAACAAGTCAATCTAATATATATTTTTTTTTACTCCCACATGAAGAAAGCTTCCATGCTGTATTATGTAACCGCTTTCAGTTTCTTGGCAGAGAGAATGTGACTATCTGAATTTTTCTGTCGATTTATGTTGTTAAAGCATCCATTACAATTTATGTCCAAAACATGCATTATTGTTGCAATTAACGCTGAATGAAAAATACGTAAAAGTCTAATTTTTTTTATTAATTAATCAGGAATTGTTGACTGGGGAAACACTTGTTTTCCACTTTCATCTATAAATATTTTTAATTCCTTCTATGAAAATAAGGCAGGCAGCAATATATAATATACATTTATATCTCATAAGGAAGGCGTGCACTTGTGGAGTCTATTAAGTATAGCATATTTTTATTGTTGTACTGGAAAAAATAAAAATAATAAATGTTTCAGTCCAAGCGAACGTCAATTTAAAATGTTGATATTTCGTTACCACAATAAAAATATTATGTAGTCAAAAGATTCCACAAGTGAACGACTTCCTTATCAGTTCTATTTGCACGGCGGCGACCAGCAATGAAGCTATCAAAAATGGATAGCCTAGCTGCCGGTCCCTGGTGAATATTTGTGTGTACAGTATACACCATCATATATATGGTGGTATACAGTATACAGTGGGGCAAAAAAGTATTTAGTCAGCCAGCAATTGTGCAGGTTCTCCCACTTAAAAAGATGAGAGAGGCCTATAATTGTCATCATAGGTAACTTCAACTATGAGAGACAAAATGAGAAAAAATATCCAGAAAATCACATTGTCTGATTTTTAAAGAATTTATTTGCAAATTATGGTGGAAAATAAGTATTTGGTCACCTACAGTACAAACAAGCAAGATTTCTGGCTCTCACAGACCTGTAACGTCTTCTTTAAGAGGCTCCTCTGTCCTCCACTCGTTACCTGTATGAATGGCACCTGTTTGAACTTGTTATCAGTATAAAAGACACCTGTCCACAACCTCAAACAGACACACTCCAAACTCCACTATGGTCAAGACCAAAGAGCTGTCGAAGGACACCAGAAACAAAATTGTAGACCTGCACCAGGCTGGGAAGACTGAATCTGCAATAGGCAGTAGCTTGGTGTGAAGAAATCAGCTGTGGGAGCAATCATTAGAAAATGGAAGACATACAAGACCACTGATAATCTCCAGCGATCTGGGGCTCCACGCAAGATCTCACCCCGTGGGATCAAAATGATCACAAGAACGGTGAGCAAAATTCCCAGAACCACACGAGGGGGACCTAGTGAATGACCTGCAGAGAGCTGGGACCAAAGTAACAAAGGCTACCGTCAGTAACACACTACGCCGCCAGGGACTCAAATCCTGTAGTGCCAGACGTGTCCCCCTGCTTAAGCCAGTACATGTCCGGGCCCGTCTGAAGTTTGCTAGAGAGCATTTGGATGATCCAGAAGAGGATTGGGAGAATGTCATATGGTCAGATGAAACCAAAGTAGAACTTTTTGTGTTAAAAACTCAACTCATCGTGTTTTGAGGAGAGAGAATGCTGAGTTGCATCCAAAGAACACCATACCTACTGTGAAGCATGGTGGCGGAAACATCATACTTTGGGGCTGTTTTTCAGCAAAAGGACCAGGAAGACTGATCCGTGTAAAGGGAAGAATGAATGGGGCCATGTATCGTGAGATTTTGAGTGAAAACCTCCTTCTATCAGCAGGGGCATTGAAGATGAAACGTGGCTGGGTCTTTCAGCAGGACAATGATCCCAAACACACCGCCCGGGCAACGAAGGAGTGACTTCGTAAGAAGCATATCAAGGTCCTGGAGTGGCCTAGCCAGTCTCCAGATCTCAACCCCATAGAAAACCTTTGGAGGGAGTTGAAGATCCGTGATGCCCAGCGACAGCCCCAAAACATCACTGCTCTAGAGGAGATCTGCATGGAGGAATGGGCAAAAATACCAGCAACAGTGTGTGAAAACCTTGTGTAGACTTACAGAAAATGTTTGACCTCTGTCATTGCCAACAAAGGATTTATAATAAAGTATTGAGATGGACTTTTGATATTGACCAAATACTTATTTTCCACCATAATTTGCAAATAAATTCTTTAAAAATCAGACAATGTGATTTTCTGGATATTTTTTCTCATTTTGTCTCTCATAGTTGAAGTGTACCTATGATGACAATTACAGGCCTCTCTCATCTTTTTAAGTGGGAGAACCTGCACAATTTGTGGCTGACTAAATACATTTTTGCCCCACTGTATATATAAAATAATATATATATATTATGCAAGTGATGGCCAGTACTCTCTAGGCTCTCCTTAAAAGTTTGGATATTATCACTTGGATATTGTGTTTCATACATTGGCAACCCATGCACCAGGCAACCCATGAAATTTGTGAGTGCAAGAGTGCAGTGGAATATACAGTATATTTGTTGTACATCAATTAGAAATTCACATACAGTAAGGTGTTCACAGAAGGGTGTGTCTTCCATAGATCATGTCATTTTGGTTGGAATACCTTATGTCAGCATTTTTAACCGCTTCACGACAGGCAGGCATCACCCTTCAAAAGGGGGTTACCGCCGGCGAGGCGCAATGGTACGCTTTGCTGGCAGGTGCTGTCGTGGGCCTCAGACTAGGCCCGCTCACATAGCCAACACGCGTCATTGGCTGCAGGGGGACGGACTGAGTTCAAGCCGTCCCAAGAAGCCAATTGAGAATTTATTATTTTGGCATCTGGAACATAGAAGGAAAAAACTATGTGAGTACTTCTTTCTAAACTACATTAGTGATTCTTCTTTCAGGTGCTTGGATCAGCAGAGAGTTAGGGGAGCTCACTCTGGAACAGGCAACATAAAACTGCCCATGTGAGAAGCTGTCTTTCTTCCCTTAGGTCCTTTAGTACCTATAACGGTAGCTATATAGCTTACCCAAGAGTAGCGGAGTTGGGATATTTGAGGACAGAAGTATATGCTTGAATAATACAAAAGGTTTATAAACTACAGACTGTAACAAGGAGACACAAGGACTAACTGAATTGTCTCTAAGCTCTGAAGGTTTCGAGACCAACAGATTACCTAGGACACATTCATAAACAGGAGACGTGGAATGACAGTCCATGAAGTATTCAAGGTGCAGGGCAGTCAGATGCAAAAACCAATCATTTTGGTACATACAAGGACTAACTGAATTGTCTCTAAGCTCTGAAGGTTTCGAGACCAACAGATTACCTAGGACACCCTCAGAAACAGCAGACGTGGAATGACAGTCCGTGAAGTACTCAAGGTGCAGGGCAGTCAGAGATGCAAAAATAACATAAAACAGAAATAAACAATAGTTTGTTATCGTGGTCTTAGCAAAACCATAAACATAAGTAGTAACCTGGGAAATGGAACCCCGGAGGGTTGCAAACGATACCCCTAAACGTGAAGGGATAGAACCCAAAACAGCAAGTGATCAACCCAGCAACCAGCAGGGGGTTAAATCACTAAAACAAGTGATACAGCGTAATAAACACGATAGAGAGAGAGTAGTCTAAGCCAAGCCAGGTCAATTAACAGGAGAAGGGATCTCATACAAGCAGGGTCGTCAACAGTAAAGTCAAATAGATTATATAAGTAGCGATGCGTGAGATAAACTCCACAACAGGGCAATGAGGCCATTCCTAGAGCCCTGTTTTAAAGCCTGTGGCTCCTGGCAACCACACCTGACCCCGCCCCCTCAGATGCCGATCTGCCAGCAGAAAGTGCTGGCATCTGACCAGCCAGCGGTCCCCCTTCTTGCCCAGACCCCCCAGGGAGCACAGCGGGGGCTGAGGATGTAACAGTACCATAGCTTCAATCACATTTCTGTGGAGTGCTTTTACTTGCAATCTGGTGCCAATACAGAGCTTAGGTGGGTTGAGGTTCTGCAATATTATCACAGGTTCTCCCATGCTGGAGCATTGATGGTGTGTGTGAGGCCTGGCTGTAAGAGGATAGCAGACATGCTGGAGGAATAAGGGAGTGTGCGAGCCCTGTCTATGAGAGGAGCTGCATAGAGACTCCAGTTTATGTGAAGTAACAGCATCCCTCTGATCTGCTTATTAAGTGTGTCAACTGGATTTTTGGAAAATGGTAACGCACGTGTTTTTTTATTTTTCACGAAGATTGTGAATACCAATTTTCATGCCTGTCACATCTTCAGCATTTGAAATAATATCCTGTTCAAAATATCCTGTTTAAAATATCCATCCCTCTTTTTCATCTCCCCTTTTCTGGATTTTTGGAAAATGGTAAAACATGTTTTTGTTTTTAAAAAAAGATCGTAAATACCAATTTTCATGCCTTTAGCTTTCATCTTTAGCTTTTGACATATTCATATACTGCTAAAAATATTCACACCCTTTTTTAACCCACTTAACCGGATTTTCTGAAAATGGTAGAACACATGTTTTATTTTTCAAGAAGATTGTAAATACCAATTTTAACACCTGCGACATCTTTGGTATTTGAAATATACTGCTTAAAGTATTCACCCCCCTTAAATGAATTTTCAGAAAATGGTAAAATATAATTTTTTGTTTTTCAAGAAGATTGTAAACACCAATTTTTACACCTGTAACATCTTTGGTTTTTAATATATAGGTATCCTGTTTAAAATATTAACCCCTTTAGGGGCAACATTTCCAAAAATCCTCTTTTTAGTTGGTGCCTACATCATAAAAACAATGTGCCTTCAAAATTTCACGTTCCTAGGTTAAACTGTTTGAGCTGGGTGTTGATGAGTCAGTCAGGACTTTTCCATTTATATATATAAAAAGGAAAGAGAACAAACTCATCTTTATATAGTGCAGTAAATATCTGCAAGCTAGTCTTTTAGTGTACTTTACACATGGGATGATCTGTTCCTTATAATACTGCAAGACACTACAGGTTGAATGACCCCTATAAGAAATATGTGGCGCCAGGCATGTTTTGAATTTTGTATTTTGTGGAATTTTGGAAAATTTGCATATAATAATGAGATATCTTGGGGATGAGACCCAAATCTATACAAGAAATTCATTTATATACACATAACTTGAAGGTTATTTTACACATTATTATTTTTAAACATTTTGCTCCCTGCCACGTAAGTGAGCTGTGGAATTTTCCACTCGTGGTGCCATGTTGGCACATAAAATGTGTTGGATTTCTGATAAGGGATACTCGACCCATATTAATTTGTTGGTATTCTCTCATAAGGTCATTTGCTTGCGCAAAGAAACCCCATTTTAAAATATAAGTTGTCACAGAGCTCTGTGCCCTTGTGGGCATCTCCATGCAGAAAGATCCCCTCTCGTCATCATTCTCCCAATTTCTCGTCCAATCCCACCCAATTAATATAGTAAGAAACCTCCTAACGACCTCCTAACTGCTAAAAAACACGGCCACTATTCTATTCTCATCCTGCTTGACCTCTCGGCTGCTTTTGACAATGTTGACCACCCCCTCCTTCTACAGACCCTCAACTCTCTAGGTCTCGGTGACACTGCACTCGCTTGGGTTGACTCCTATTTATCCAACAGGTCCTTCTGTGTGTCCTTTGCTGGTAACTCCTCCTCTTCATTGCCTCTATCTGTTGGTGTACCTCAAAGCTCTGTCCTTGGTCCTCTGCTCTTTTCCATCTACACCTCCTCCCTGTGCTAAATCATCAACAGCTTTGGCTTTAATTACCACCTCTACGCTGATGACACTCAGATCTACCTCTCTACCCCTGATCTCTCTCCCCCTGTCCTTTCCAAAGTCAGTGACTGCTTATCTGGCATCTCCTCCTGGATGGCCTCCCACCACCTAAAGATCAACATGTCAAAGACTGAGCTCCTACTTATTCCTCCCTCCAATGCCTCCCCACCTCCTGACTTCTCTATCACGGTGGAGGGTATCACCATCTCCCCATCAAACCAAGTGCGCTGTCTTGGAGTTACACTTGACTCTGCTCTTTCCTTCATCCCCCACATCAAGTCTCTTTCCTCCTCCTGCCGATACCAACTGCGTAATATTTCCAGGATTCGGCCATTTCTTACCGCTGTCACCACAAAACAACTCATACACGCCCTGGTAGTCTCCCGACTCGACTATTGTAATAATCTCTTATCTGGCCTCCCTCTGTCCCGCCTCTCCCCCCTACAATCCATCCTGAACGCCTCCGCCAGGCTAATTCACCTCACCCGCCGCTCTGTCTCTGCCACTCCCCTCTGCGAGTCCCTTCACTGGCTCCCCATCCACTGCAGAATTAAGTTCAAAATCCTTACCTTGACCTACAAAGTTCTCACTGACTCAGCTCCCCACTACCTGTCCTCACTAATCACCAAATACACCCCAGCCCGCTCCCTAAGGTCAAACAGTGACCTGCGCCTAGCTCCTCACTGCATCACCTCTTCCCATGATAGACTGCGGGATTTCTCACGCACAGCCCCCACTCTCTGGAACGCTCTCCCTCGTACTGTCAGACTTTCCCCTAACTTCTCTTCCTTCAAACGCTCCCTTAAACCGTTCCTATTTAGGGAAGCCTACCGCCCAACTCACTGACGCAACCATCAATCACTCTCACCTTGCAGTCCTCTCCTCCTGTTTCCAACCCCAACCCTCCTAGATTGTGAGTTCCTACGGGAATAGGGCCTCATCTCCTCCTGTACTGTTTGTCAAATGTTGTTCAATGTATTGTATTGTAACCCTGTCTATACTGTGCCTATTGTACAGCGCTGCGGAATATGCTGGCGCTTTATAAATAAAGAATAATAATAATAATAATAATAATAATAAGAGATCATTGTAGGGTGAAAGTAACTAATTTGGATTTTACAGCTGAATATATATTTTATACAAAGGGAAGGTAAGGAACAGGAAAACCAATGGCATAACACACACAGGGGATGGACAGCCCAACAAGGGAAAATATGCCATGGCATTAACATACAGAATAGCTTTCTCCCTTCCATAGACGCTCTCGTCTAACAGACAAAGTAAGGAGCTCCCTTGCACTACATGACAAGGAGGAGAAACATGCAGCCACAGATCTGGTTTAATCTGGCTTTTGTTGCAAAAAGGGACCCTGGAGACATTTAGGACAATAAAACAGCAATACAGTATAAATCTGGGAAACGGAAGGATTTATATAACCCAACACTCTACAATAAACTCATCAGGGAGCAATCTCCCAAGGAACAACACAAACATCAAGGAATGGGACAAGGAGGACAACAGGCAGGAACATGGCATGGAGGGCAACAATAGGACAACAGAGAACACGGACATCCAGTACCTACAAGGGACTTAGGGTGACATTGACCTGGACTGGGGAAATAAATAGAATGTCAGGTCTACCAAAACCCACGTGACTCATGGAACATAAGCCAAAAAGGAAGAAAAAAACAAATATCTTTCTTTCTTATTTTTCAAATACTTGCAAGCAAATAAAGAATGTGTGTCTCCTATAAATAGATGATTTAATACAAAATACCTTTAGGCTTTCATTAATTTAGACAGCAGCAGAAAGCAGTTTCTTAACTTCTTTATGTCATCTTGGTGTTCGCCAAACATGGCAGCAAGCCAGCTAGTTCAAACACGAAGAAACCGGACTCAAAATGATTCCAATTGATATAAACAAAACAGGACTACATGTAGCAATTATTAAATACCATAATCAATGAAGTAAACTGAATTTCAAGGATATTATTTAAAAAGGGAAGGATATAATGAAATTGATGATTCCATTTGGTTTCCTCAAAAGTAATGTGACGGAAACTGCTTAATGAAAATGCCTTGGTTAATCAATATTCCTTCCGTCGCTAATGTCTGCAGGTGAAAAGAACTGTTTGTTTTTGCAATTACAGACAAAGCCCATTCAACAGTCAATTATACTTAAAGAAAATCAAACCTCCAGCATTTCATTAAAGGACAAAGGGCAAGCAGCAGTATATTCATATACAGAAAGCGACCTGAAAAATGGAGCCCCTATTCTGGAGAAGCTTGAAGAATCAGGGCTCCTGGTAACCCACCACTGCTAAGGGGTTACAGATCAGATTGCAGCCACAAATGCGGGCAAAGATGACAAGCCTGCTGCTGGTCTTCACTCATGGACTGATAATTTGGGATTGCGCATGACCAGAAAATGTGTGATATAGCTTATGGCTCAAAAGTCAGTGTTGGAAGGGTGATAGTAGTAGACATGAGTCGGGCACCAAATGCCCGACCAGACAATTTGAACTATGTGGTGAGCACGGTATCCTCAGCTGAAAGGTGCAGACAGACCTCCATATCTGACATCCATTACAGACATAATATCAAATAGGTGTGCTTGACCATATCCTAAAGTTCATACCATCCAGGTGTATATCAAGAGAATTTATAGTTACATTCCTTTGGGTCAATCCAGCACAGTCAACTGCTGATCATCATCCCATCGGCACTCCACAGATATTACACAAGAAAAATGACGCAAGGAAAGTGTCGCAGAGATAAAGAAGACGCTTCAATATGGACGCAGACAAAAGTGATGTCTGCTCCAATCTGGAGCTCCCAAATTGGACGTTTTTGCAAGCAATCAATTTGTAAGATTAGGGCTAGCGATAGGGTTTGGAAATTAGGTTTAGGTTAATATTTGTGCTTGTTTTAGGGTTAGGGTTACTTTTATGGTTAAGGTTCACCCTAAACCCTAAACACAGCATTCTGCTGCATTTTTGCTTCATTTTTATGCAAACAGATTCTGATCCTTACAATAACCGAGATCTCAACTGAGATCCTACATAGGGTGAGAGAACTAGAACATAACTTTTATTCAACTCGATATTAAAAACAATACATAAAACAAAATGTGCTACAAAAATGTGCTCAGACAACACAACACAAAATACACACAATTAGAAAAAGAATAAAAAAATTCCAGTTCCAGATAAAAAGAAGCCAATAGTACATATTCTATGTTGTATTCAATATGCACTATGGGACAGATGGGTGAGCAGCCAAGTGTCACGGATCCCCCTGATTACCAAGATGGTGGTCCCTTTACGCAGACCGCTCACTACCCTTCCGATCCTTAGAGTGGTCGGCACGTCTAGACAGGCTACTAGGATGGTAGTACAGAGCACATACAACATACAAGGGGTGGTCTGGTGTGCTTGGGGTGCCACACGGACTGACCTCCGTACCAGAATAGAGGAGTGATACAAATGCCAGGGGTCGAGACACAGAATAATCGTTTTGCCAATGCCAGGGGTTCGAGACACAGAATAATCGTTTTGCCAATGCCAGGGGTCGATACACAGAGTAATCGTTTTGCCAATGCCAGGGTTCGGTACACAGAATAATCGTTTTGCCAATGCCAGGGTTCGGTACACAGAATAATCGTTTTGCCAATGCCAGGGGTCGAGACACAGAATAATCGTTTTGCCAATGCCAGGGGTCGAGACACAGAATATCGTTTTGCCAATGCCAGGGTTCGGTACACAGAATAATCGTTTTGCCAATGCCAGGGTTCGGTACACAGAATAATCGTTTTGCCAATGCCAGGGTTCGGTACACAGAATAATCGTTTTGCCAATAACACACAAGAGCTCTGCGGGAAGTAACTACCACGTCAGGGCACCAGTGAGAATGTGAAGCCGGGCTTTAAACTTTGCGGGTCCGCGTCATGCGCCTGGCCCCGCCCCCCGGCGCCCCACGTGTGCGGAAGCGTTCCGCGATATCACTCGGCGCCTGGCCAGCGAGCAGCGAGGAAGCCGCTGCCAGGCGCCGGGGGTGTGCGGGGGCCACCGTCACAGAACCCCCCCCTCTACGGGCGGCCACTGGACGACCCCCAGGGGCACAGGGATGAGCCAAATAGAAGGCCTTCACCAAGCGAGGGGCATGAACCTCAGTAGCCGGAAGCCAAGAGCGGTCCTCCGGACCGTAACCCACCCAGTCCACTAAGTACTGAAGAGCCCCCCTAGAAACCCTGGCGTCCAGAATGGCCTTAACCTCAAACTCCTCCTCGCCCTCCACAGAGACCGGAGGAGGGGGGACATGGGCCCTGGTGTATCGATTACACAAAAGCGGTTTTAAAAGCTCACGTGGAACACGTTGTGTATCCTGATATGGGAGGGCAGTGCCAAGGCATAGGAGACCGGGCTGAGTCGCCGCAGTATCTTGTAAGGGCCTATGTATCTGGGGGCTAGTTTCATCGATGGCACTAAGAGCTTAATGTTCCGCGAAGAAAGCCAAACCCTGTCCCCGACTTGATACACAGGTGCTGGTCTCCTACGTCTATCGGCCTTCGTTTTCTGGACAATACTGCTCCTCTCTAGTGCCTGTTTAACCCTCCTCCAGGTCTCAGTCAATGACGCCAAGTGCTCATCCAGAGCAGGAATCGCGGTATCAGGAAATGCAGAGGGAAGCACGGGAGGATCAAATCCGTAAACTGTGAAGAAAGGGGAATAACCACTGGCTTCACTCACGGCACTGTTTAGGGCGTACTCGGCCCAAGGTAGCAGGTCTGACCAATTATCCTGTCGTTCAGATATGAAACACCTGAGATATTTCTCAATATTTTGATTTGCCCTTTCTGCTGCCCCGTTCGTTTGGGGGTGATAGGCCGAGGAGAAGGACAGGTCTATTCCCACGTTCTTGCAGAACCCCCTCCAGAATCTGGAGACAAACTGGGTCCCCCTATCAGAAACAATCCCAAGAGGGATACCGTGTATGCGGACCACGTTGGCGACGAAAATGGGCACCAGCTCGGCTGCTGACGGTAGCTTCCGAAGAGGAACATAGTGACCCATTTTGGAAAAGCGATCTATAATCGTGAGTATAACAGTATTCCCTCTGGACTCGGGTAACTCTACTATAAAATCCATGGCTATCTGCGACCATGGTCGTTCGGAATAGGCAGGGGCTGGAGTAAACCAATGGGCGCTGTCTTAGGACTTTTATTTCTTGTGCACACCTCGCATACGGCTATGTAATCTTTAATATCCCGGCGCATCGTGGGCCACCATAGCAGTTTTTGGATGCTAGCCACCGTTTTGGTGATCCCCATGTGTCCAGAGGTTTTATTGTCATGGTAAATTTTAAGGACTTCTTTTCTCTCCTTCTCAGGTACAAAGAGCTTCGCGGGAGGCCTCCCCCCCGGAGCCTTATCTTGGATAGTCTGCAATCGAATCATCAGAGGGGATGAGACACTGATCGTGGTAGAGGCTATAATCCTTTCCTGAGGTACAATGGGATGTTGATCCTGAACGTTATGTTCATAGGATTCGTACTGTCTAGATAACGCATCTGCTTTAATGTTTCTTGACCCAGGTCTATATGTGAGGACAAAATTAAAGCTTGAAAGGAATAATGACCATCTCGCTTGTCTGGCATTCAACCGTTTAGCGTCACCAATGTACGTGAGATTCTTATGATCGGTAATGATGACAATGGGGTCCCTAGACCCCTCCAATAAGTATCTCCACTCCGTCAAGGCTGCGATAACTGCTAACAACTCTCTGTTTCCGATATCATAGTTCCTCTCTGCCGGGGACAACTTTCGGGAATAGAAGCCGCATGGATGCAAGGGTTTGTCGGGTGCCTCCCTTTGGGACAAGACTGCGCCAAGACCTAGCTCGGAGGCGTCAACTTCAACTTGAAAAGGCAGAGCCGGATCAGGATGTCGGAGAACAGGGGCAGTCGTGAATGCCTGTTTGAGGACCTCGAAGGCTTGCCTGGCCTGGGGTGTCCATTTCTGATTCCCCACCCCTTTCTTAGTCATGGCCGTGAGAGGAGCTACCAAGGCCGAAAAGTCTTTGATGAACCTTCGATAATAGTTGGTAAAACCTAGAAACCTCTGGATGGCTTTAAGACCTTGGGGTAGGGGCCAGTCGAGGATTGCCGACAATTTACCAGGATCCATCTGAAACCCCTCAGGGGTTATGATATACCCAAGGAAGTGCACCATCTCTATATCAAATAGGCACTTTTCTAATTTGCAGTATAAGCCGGCCTTCAATAGTCTCCTTAACACTTGTTGCACATGGGCGTGATGGGTCTCCTTATCTGGAGAGTATATCAGGATGTCATCGAGATACACTATGACGAATGTTTGCAGAAAATCCCTTAGGGTGTCATTTATGAGATCCTGAAACACAGCTGGCGCATTACATAACCCAAAGGGCATCACCAGGTATTCGTAATGCCCGCTACGCGTATTAAAAGCCGTCTTCCACTCGTGCCCCTTTTTCACCCTTATCAGATTGTAGGCCCCGCGTAAATCGAGCTTCGTGTATATACGGGCCCCTTTCAGTCGGTCGAACAACTCTGTTATAAGGGGGATAGGATATGCATTTCTTATGGTTATTCTGTTTAAACCTCTATAATCTATGCATGGTCGCAAGTCTCCCTCTTTTTTGGAGACGAAAAAGAAACCAGCTCCTGCTGGGGAGGAGGACCGTCTAATGAATCCACGCTCAAGATTCTCTTTTATATATTCCTCCATAATATCGTTCTCCTTTTGCGACAAGGGGTATACATGTCCTCTGGGAGGCATAGTACCGGGGAGTAACTCTATGGCACAGTCATACGGGCGATGTGGTGGTAAAACCTCAGTCCTGGCCTTCGAAAAAACCTCCTTTAATGCCTGATAACAGTCAGGGACTACTGTGGATAAAGGAGGTGCTGTGGCGATATTAAGGCTACCAATAACGGTGACTCTGCCCATGCATTTCAACTGGCAACTGGGACCCCAACATTTTATGTCTCTCTGGACCCAATCAATCACCGGGTTATGCTTAGTCAACCATGGAAACCCTAGGACGACGGGGCATGAGGGAGAGTCAATAATCTGGAACCGTATGGTTTCCTGGTGCAAAACCCCTGTTTTCATGCATACCTCTATGGTGTCGTGGGTGATATGGGGACATGACAAGGGTTTCCCGTCTATGGCCTCCACCAGTAGAGGTCTTTCTTTGAGAACTAGAGGCATGAGGTTCTTGGAGGCAAACACCCTATCCATAAAGTTGCCTGAGGCTCCAGAGTCTAGGAACGCCTCAGTCTCGAGGTGTACCCCCTCCCAGGTTAAGGAGATGGGCACCAGAATCCGGGTTTTTTTTTCTCGTTATCGACAAAGGAGGCATAGAGCGAACCGATTACCTGGCTAGTAGGTGTTCTCTGGCCCGGCTTGCCAGTGTCACCCCTGCCACCCTTGGGTCTTTGAGGACATTGAAGACGAAAATGCCCTGCCCCGGCACAGTAGAAACAGAGCCCCCTTTCCCTTCTGTAAGTTCTCTCAGCCTCTGAAATACCTGTTCTACCTATCTGCATAGGTTCCACGACCGGTAGATCGGTTCTTACTGGCTCTGGAGTACCTGACGTATTGGTGTGTCTGGGTACCAAGGGTAAAGGAGGCAAAACCCTTCTGGGTCTGTCTCTAGAATGCCTCCTGTCCCTAATTTGGTCGTCCATGGCAATACAGAAATCAACCAAATGGTCCAGATGTTCTGGCAACTTCAAGGGAGCCAGCTCAAACATCAAGGCCTCGTTCAGGCCTTCGGTAAATGCCAAGGTTAGAACGTCGTTAGGCCAGTGTACCTCAGAAGTCAAGGTCTTAAATTCTATAGCATAGTCGGAGACTCTCCTATTACCTTGCTTAATGTGGAATAAGGACCTGCCTGCATTGGTGGCCCTTCTAGAGGGATCAAACGTACGTTTTAGTTCAGAGGTAAAGCCCTCATAGTCATATATGACGGGCTTTTTGTTTTCCCACAATGGCGTGGCCCACAGTAACGCTTTATCAGTTAAATGGTTAATTAGGTAGCCTACTTTGGCCTTATCGGATACACAGGACCCTGGATTGTTCTCGAATAGAATCTCTAGTTGGGTCAAAAAACCCCGACACAGGTTAGGCGTACCATCATAGCGTACGGGCGCCTTCATACTGAGCCTACACCCCTCGGGTGAGGCCGAACTGGCCCTAGGTACTACTGGTTCTGGAGGACTTGCAGCACCAGTAGTGGATCGATTCAACAGGGTTTGCAGGGCAAGAGCAATTTGGTCCATCCTGTGGTCCTGCTCTTCTTGTCGGGCTGCAATTCTTGTCAACTGAGATGAGAGGTCTGCGGGATCCATTGGCCCTGACGTAATGTCACGGATCCCCCTGATTACCAAGATGGTGGTCCCTTTACGCAGACCGCTCACTACCCTTCCGATCCTTAGAGTGGTCGGCACGTCTAGACAGGCTACTAGGATGGTAGTACAGAGCACATACAACATACAAGGGGTGGTCTGGTGTGCTTGGGGTGCCACACGGACTGACCTCCGTACCAGAATAGAGGAGTGATACAAATGCCAGGGGTCGAGACACAGAATAATCGTTTTGCCAATGCCAGGGGTCGAGACACAGAATAATCGTTTTGCCAATGCCAGGGGTCGATACACAGAGTAATCGTTTTGCCAATGCCAGGGTTCGGTACACAGAATAATCGTTTTGCCAATGCCAGGGTTCGGTACACAGAATAATCGTTTTGCCAATGCCAGGGGTCGAGACACAGAATAATCGTTTTGCCAATGCCAGGGGTCGAGACACAGAATATCGTTTTGCCAATGCCAGGGTTCGGTACACAGAATAATCGTTTTGCCAATGCCAGGGTTCGGTACACAGAATAATCGTTTTGCCAATGCCAGGGTTCGGTACACAGAATAATCGTTTTGCCAATAACACACAAGAGCTCTGCGGGAAGTAACTACCACGTCAGGGCACCAGTGAGAATGTGAAGCCGGGCTTTAAACTTTGCGGGTCCGCGTCATGCGCCTGGCCCCGCCCCCCGGCGCCCCACGTGTGCGGAAGCGTTCCGCGATATCACTCGGCGCCTGGCCAGCGAGCAGCGAGGAAGCCGCTGCCAGGCGCCGGGGGTGTGCGGGGGCCACCGTCACACCAAGAAGAGCAGTATCCCGGGTCTATGGGTGTCCAAAAATACCTAAGTACAGTACTGCTAAAAATTATCTATAAACAAAACATGGTCACTGGTTGACTGACAAGAATCAACAATTTAGACTGAGGTCTTTTTTGCACCAAACATGTACATTGCTCAGTTCTTCTCCAATAGAGATTACAAATCAAGGTCCCCCGATGTTAGTGTTTAAAGGTTTGTTTATTGGTTGAAAATTTAAAACAAACACAATTACTATCATTATAACAGACATGTGCAATTTGGCTTGGACCTATTCAGAAATGGTCCGAAATATTGGCAATTTGGATGGAAACAAATTTGCCAATGTGTGAACCGAATCGTTTTCCAAATAAAAAAATTAAAATTTCTTCCAAATTTTTCTGATAATAAATCGGCCAAGTCTGAATCTAGTCGGACTAGTAAAAAAACAAAAAACAAACGTGACCCAATCTATCCCTACACCCAACCCTAGCGCTATTCATATATAACAACCAGAAACTGTAACCCTTATCCTAGCCCTAACCCTATCCTAACCCTATCACCAAACCTGGCCCTAACCCTATCCTAATCCTAGACCAAACATAGCCCTAACCCTAACTCTACCTTAACATTAGCTTTGCCCCTTACATATGACACACAGAAACTGCCGCTGTAAGCCTAGTTGTAGCCTAACCCTAACATTAAACCTAACCCTCATCCTATCCCTGATCCTAGCACCCTAACCATTTTTGTTTTTTTACGTATCATACATAAAGGTTTTGAATATCAGAAACAGACAAATATATTGGAAGTTTCTGATATTCCGAATCGCCCGATTCTGATTATTTCTGAATCTGATTTTTTCAGTGCTGCGCATGTCTACTCTGGAATTCAAGAGTCACAAGATATAGTTTTGATACAAGATCCCCAAAGTTTTAACCATTCCTATCATATTTTACCAACAACTGCTGCTTCCTTAGTTAATAAAATAGTTATCAGATGCCGTTCGTGTTTGGAATTGTTCATTTTGGTTCCTGTGGAAAGAAATTCTATGTTTTAACATGTCAAGGACAGATGAATTTCCATCGTTGTAATTAAAATGTGTTATTCATGGAAACGAGCATCAAAAAGAATATTTAGCAAAGTGTTTACTCCTAGTGGGTTTAGGACCAGCAGAGCTGCGTTAGGCAGACGTTTGATGGCTCATTCACCTGCTTGATATACTGATAATGGATAAAACATCTGGATGCAATGATTGAGGGCATTGTTTGCCTTAAATGCCCATGCGGTATTACTAATTAATGATAATCCCATCTAAATAGTGCCATTTGGGATAATTTATTTTTGACAACATTCAAATTTTTCTGATTAAAGCTTTTCTTTTTATTAAATTCTAAAATGATTTTGCGGAGAACATAAACATTTTGAAAGAAACAACAAAATGTTTCGTTTTTGACATGGTCAAACTACAATATATAATACACAGTGATAAACTCCTGTATACAAAATAAAAGTGTCAAATGGGATAAATGAGCATCGCACATTGAACCACTCAGATTTAAATGTTTTTAGGTTAAAGGTGTATTGGCCTTTTTTTTTTTTGCCTGATCTGCAGACATCTCCAACTTGATAACAGTATAAAATATGGGGTGCCGGACAAAATCCCTACAGCCAGGTTCCCTAATGCCAACATCCCGACAGCCAACTTCCAGACAGAACAAGTGCCGGACATACCAACTTCCCTACACGCCCAACTTCCAGACACCCATAATTCCAGCGGCTAACCCTAATACTAACACCCTAACCCTAGGTTTAAGGGGGTTAGGGCTAGGTTTAGGGGGGTTAGGGCTAGGTTTAGGGGGTTAGGGCTAGGTTTAGGGGGGTTAGGGGGTTAGGGCTAGGTTTAGGGGGGTTCGTGTTGGGGCTAGGTTTAGGGGGTTAGGGAGTAGGGGTAGTGTTAACCGTTGGGATTTTGGATTTCTGGAAGTTGCCCGTCAGGGAGTTGTCTGTGTAGGGAAGTTGGCCATGTAGGGAAGTTTTTCTGTCAGGGAGTTGTCTATGTAGGGAAGTTGGCCGTCGGGATTTTGGCATTAGGGAACCTGGTTGTAGGGATTTCGGCCCAAACCCTAAAATATGTTATCCTGCAAAAACTACACGAGATGCAAGAGGAGTGGTTGCGAGCAGTCTGTAATACATGTGTCTGTGCCAAAGTCTTTAGTTGCTTGACAAGATCAGGCTTTACTGAATAAGCACAGGGCATCAGGGACAGTCATGTTGAAAGAAAGAAACATTTATAAGGCAATGTTTATCAGGAATAATGTTTTCCATTGTATATTTTAAATATATAATAGGGATGTGCAATTTGTTTCGTTCCGAATTGGATTTGGTACGAAATTCACCATTTTTGTTCTTTCAGAAGCATTTCCGAAACAAAATATCGGTCGCCCGATATCAAAGTTTCAGCACAAACGAAATCATTTCATTATGGGACCTAAACAAAATAAAACGGAATGCACATGATACGAAATGCTGAAAAAATGGAACAAAACAATCAAAAGCGAAATAAATTTCATAACGAAATGAACTGAAACAGAAAAAAATTGGAACCAAATGATCGGACATAAAAAAAAAAGAACAAAATGATCTAAAACGTAAAAAAAACTGAACCAAAAAGTCTAAAACGAAAAAAAACAGATCAGGTCACTTTTTAAATAATGCAGATGCTAGGCTTTTTTTCCACCATAGTTTTCAATGTTAAAAAAAATCCCTGTTTAATAATTTTCAATTGCAGCAAACAGCCATTTTTTTAATTAATTTTTTGGGCATTTTTCGGGATTTTTTGGGTGAAAGTTTAGGTTTCCTAACTTATTTTAAATGTAATAATGAGGTTTGTTTTTCTTTGCTGAACACATGCAGCTGAATTATTTTCTTACAGTCTGCGTGCGTTCAGCAATAAAAAAATGGATTTTTTGTTTGCTGCAATTGAAAATTATAAATGGTTTAAGAAATATTTAATAAAAACGGGGATTTTTTTAACATTGAAATCTATGGTGGAAAATTCGAATTGATATCAACTATCGAATTGATCTTAACTTACAATACAAGTAATAGTCGGCAAACTACTTTATGAAACATATTCATTTTGTTTCACTGTTTAATTTGACTCAAATACTAAATTTGTGACACAGATTAATATTTAACCCTAGCTTGTCTTTTAACAGCTTGATTTGATCAATTGGGGTTTTATTTAGTGATCTGAAATTCGAATTGATATCAGCTATCGAACTGATATATTAACTATCAAATTGATAATTTGCTATATCAATTTGAATCGATATTTCGAAGTGATCCGAAACAAAACAAAATTAGCAACGAAATTCCAAAAACAAAATTATTTTAAAACGAAAAGAAACAAAAAGAAACAAAACAAATTTTTCAGCCGTGCGCATCTCTATTATCTCTATTATCTCAGTTATTCGACGACCAGGGTTTCATTTCCGATTGTATCATGTAAGTCTGCTGTTTGTGCTTCCCCATTGTAAAGCGCTATGGAATTTGTTGGCGCTGTATAAGTACTTGTAACTGTAACTTTATTTTTGTAACAATTGAATGTTCTTGAACCCAGGACATACTTGAAAACGAAAGAAATCTCAATGTATCCTTCCTGGTAAAATCCTTTATAAATAAATAAATAGAATATTATATAATAAACTCCAAGGTACACGTTTCCTAAATGACAGATAAAAAAAGACAAAAGATATGTATATGTTGAGCACCTGTTATATGGAATGGTTGACACTCAGAACATTCTGGATTCACCTGCCGCCCCTGATTGCATGTCCCTGCCTTGGACCCTTCTGATGTTTTAACTACATTCCCCATGAGGCTCAGGAAACTTAATGAGTTGCTGAGCATCATGGGAGATGCAGTTCCAAAACATCTGGAGAGCTAAGGTTGCTGTCCTTTGCTGCATGAACTAATTGACAGGCAGGTGTTTCCATCTGCTGGCCAAAAGGTGCTACTGCCACTACAGTGGAACTGGGATTGCAGTGTCATTGATAGGGAACACAGACCTATCTCAGCAGTTCAAGCCTCTCTAGCCCATCGACTGCAATGTTCAATGTGCTAGAATTTTAAGGCAAGAGAAAGGGTTCTGGGCGCACCCTAGTGGTTATGTACTAAAACAGCATATGTATGTATATATTTAATAAGAGCAATTTGCAAGAGAAAATGTAATATATACTGAATAATTCACGCATAGGATGGAAGTACTGTAAGATTGGAATACTTACATTTAGTTGGATTTTAAGGCATAATCTGGAGCCTATATGCCGATGCATTACATTTGCAACAAACAAAATTCCTTTGCATTGCTCCAGGATAAGATTAACAGGGTTATTCAGAGAGCGTGAAAAGCAGGAAAATGACTAGAGAATGAAAAATTCTAGGTCAAAATAGCCGATTTGGAAAGTGAGATGAAAGGGAGAATTTTTCTGGCTTTGCTATTTTGACCTAGAATTTTTCATTCTCCAGTCATTCGCCTGCTTTTCACGCTCTCTGAATAACCCTGTAAGTATATTCAATCAAGGGACACGAGCAGAGGCATTTGAAGATCGAGTAAAGTCGATCTCAGTACTGAAGGGGTTAAGGATTTCCAAAAGCTGATGATTGATTGATCAAAGAAAGCTTTGATTTAATAAACCTGGTGGTTATTCTATCTAATGACAAAACAATAACCATAGGCAGTAGGAAAAGGACACCAATATTTTTCACGTTTTATTTTCCATATATAAGTGGGGTTTTTTTAAACAAAATTAAGTTAGTAGAAAACGGTTACAAATTCAAAGAAGAATAATGACCAGCTGCTTCACAATATTCATTATAACATAGTGGTGAGTTGTGCTCTATGACCTGTGCCTGTGAAAAGCAACCCTCCTTATCGGCTACATATGTAGCCTGGCAATATGAAAATGAAGTAATGTGATCCTAAAGGACAGGTCTGTACATGCACAAGTCTATGGATCCATGACCAATTAAAATGATTTCACTGGTGAACTAGCGAAGAAATTCTGACAGCTAAAATGGCCTTTTGTAATGTTAATGTAAAGTTTTGGTATAGTTTTCTTTAATTTCAACTCGGTAAAGTATGACATAAATGTGAAATGAGTTACTTTTCTGTTGAAAAAGTTATGTGATCACGACAAAAAAATCATTGTAACCTCACGTTGTTTTCCAGTCATTGTAAAAAGCAACAACAACAAAACAAAAACAAAGAAGTACATAAAAAAATGAAATATTCATGTTTAAAAATCGATTAAAAATCATTGTAATCTCCCGTTGTTTTCGAAACATTGTAAAAGAGCAACAACAACGAAACAAAAACAAAGAAGTACAATAAAAAAAGTAAATATTCATTTACCAGTGTGGTGAGTAGCTAAGCGATATTACATATTACATACAGAAACTCTGCCCCCTAACCCCCTCACTACCAAATGATTTTCCAGAAACAGTCAGGAACCTTCTTCTTTTTTTTTTGGAAAATTTATTTTAATGAACTATACAGTAAGAAATATTTGGGAATATTCCCAATGTTGGGCACTATTACACTCTTTGCGCAAAAATGTGCGCGTGCACAAAAATGCAATAACGCGAGGGGCAAAACCCTTCGCGCTGAACGTTGTATAACGACGTTCGCGCAAACGATGCGCGTTAACGTCTAACGCGAGTGACCCTGCGCGAACACTGCATGAGCGCAAGTTCGTGAGCGCATCCCATATGTAACATTGTGAGCGCAAATGCGTTTGTGCGCTAGTACGTGAATGGTATTACAATCGATGGGCAGATTTTTACGAACAACGTTCCGCGCATAATTTTAACGTCTTTGAAAAGCTGGTGGTAACTGTAAATCTGAACGTCCTGGCCAAAACCAAATACACCAGCACGAAAAAAAAAATACAGCACAGTATAGTTACACATTCTACACATACCCAAACAATAAAATGGAGAAGTTGTGCGTGTTTTTATTATTGCTGCAGCATATATACTCAGATTGATTTTGGCAGGCGCCAAAACTGAACGGGAGACAATTGTGGTTCTTAATTCTGATTGGCTGAATCACGTGAAAAAACAGCCAGCACACCGATTTCTGCGCGCAATGTTAATGCTCGTCTTTTTTATGCGCAATATTTTTTGACGGATGAATAAATGCGCTCAGATCGTAATACAAGCCTTATTTTACGCGCGTTAACGTTTAACGCTGCACGCAAAAAAAATTGCGCTGTGCGTGCGAATTTGCGTGGAGAATGTAATAGAGTCCGTATACTTTACTTTAATAACCTATTTTGCAGGCAAATGTCGCCATCTGCTGACCACAGTACAGTGCTACAGTTCGGAGCTCCACATAGGATCAGCTGGGGAGCTGTCAGAGACATTCTCTACTTTTCGAAGAGTGCCGAACTAGTTAAATTGCCCCGTCCTTAAGGGGTTAAGTTCTTTCTCTTTTTGTGAAACAAATAAATATGTAAACATTGATTTGTAACACTTTATCTTTGCATACAGATAACACTCCAGACCGATATTTCATTTCACCGCAATGGGAGGTCGAGGTAACACACGGACAAGTGAGGTTTGTTGAATCTCGCTGCCTTCTTCATCTCCTTCAAAAATCAATAATGCAATGAAAATTTCTAACATTTCGCCCGGAATAGATCTGCATTTAATACATATATCTGCATGTGTTTAATAAGTATATCCATTGAGGTTTTTGCGTAAGGTTCTACAAACAAAGCCGGCAGACTATGTGTATAATTAATTCATTATTCAAAGCAAATAGCACATATAAGGATAGCGATACACGATTAGCGAGATGAGCTCGCAAAATTACATTAAGTACAAACTCATTACAAGCTAGAATTATATGTTGGCTGTTCTGTGCCTCGGTACGAGCCGCAGAATGCTAATTATGCAATGGGGTTATTTAAAATGTTATGTAGTGTAAGCAGCAATATCAGTCAACCAAAGATAAATCGATCGCGGTCTTTTAAATGTCTCTGCACGCAGTACTAAGGACAGTATTAAAACGGCTATATTTTATTTTAAGATGATAAACAGCTTTTCTTTAAAGTTTGATAAAGTGTTCATAACAACCTTTAAAAGTCTCATATAAATATGTTATGTTACAGCGCTGTCTAAACCTGCTAGTGTGTAGACCTGTTATATGCTTCCTATGCTATACCGTATACCAGACCCTTTGCTTGCCCACCGACAACCGTACATCACAACCCTTTGACCTCGGATCGCCCCTTGACCATTCTACCTTGGATTACCCCTTTGTACCTTCGCCTGGATCTCCCCTATATCTGTTTACCCTCCTCCATCTATTCAGTGTGAGTATTCCTGCATTTTGGGCTCAGACACCCCTATAACTGCGGTGCCACCCCGGTGCCATTCTTGACAGACTGAGGGAATTAATGATGGGGATTCAGTTCACAAAATCTGATCATAGTTTGCTTAAGCCTGACACAGTCGCCAATGTACCCCATCGTTGACAGGTCTTATCCAACTTGACCGTATCTGCATTTACAGGATCAGCTCCCCATCTGGCTCAGACCTTTATAGGCAGCCACGGTGGGGCACACCTGGGAACAGGGAGGGGTGCATACCAAATGAGGGGTTGTCAGCCCTCTATATGTATAGTAGACCAGTAGGAAGGTTGCACTAAACCTGAACTAGCAACAACAGCGGGTGCATTTAAGACACACAGGTGCCCCACCGTGGCTGCCTATAAAGGCCTTGAGCCTGGAGCTCCAGGGTGAGTTGATCCTGTAAATGCAGATTTGGTCAAGTTAGATAGGACCTGACAATGAAGGGGTACGCTGGCGTCTGAGACAGGCTTAAGCAAAGTATGATCATACTTTGTGAACTGAATCCCCTTCATTTATTACCTCAGTCAGGCCTTTAAACATTTTTAAAACTGTGCTTATTTGCTATATCTTGGAATATGCCCGATGCGCCATCAAGGAAGAAAAACTAACTCAACAACTAGACCTGACCAGCTGAAGCAACCCCAGATCATAAATGGTCTGTACGGTAGGTGGTGACTATTTTTGGCCAGGCAAGGTATTATACATATTAAGGCTAATGTTAGACGAACGCATTCTGAGCACACTGCGCGTCCGTGCACAACTGACGTACTTTCTGGCTGATGATAATGTAGACACCACACGGTCTGGTTTTTTTGACTGACATTTTTTTGACTGATGTAGATTGGAAATAAAATTAATATGTAAAATGAAAAAAATTGATACATGACATGAAAAAACATTTTGTCCATCAAAAATGCTGGACGTCAAAAATGCAGTCCGTGTGACTACGTTCCATTACTCACACACAAAGCCACGCGGATGTCGCGCACTCTGTGCGTCCGTCTGAGCGGTTTGACGTTCTTGCTTAAATTGCGTCCGGTGCCACGTGCGTTGTGCGTCTGCAGTTCTGTGCGGACGTACTTTGTGTGTGGGTCTCTATTGATCATAATTTTATGCTACGACGGACATTAAAATGTGCGGCAACACGGACGTGATCACTGCGTTCGTCTGACACGGGCCTTAGAAATAAATGTATATGTCAAAGAAGATTATCAAGTCAACATACATTTAGAAACTATTCCCTTTCTTCATTCAATCCTGTAGTTGTATACATGGAAGCATACAAAATCATGAGATAAAAAAACAATATATTTGAAGACATTCAAATTGTAACATAGGACAACTTTTTTTATGGTTATCATTTTAATCTTTTCTCTGACTGATGCTACTTATCGGAAGGCCCTTTGATTTTTTTTACTTCTCATTATTTTATTTTATTTTATTTGATTTGATACAGAATCTTTTGATAGGGATTTGCAGATTGTCTCATTCCTTTTTCAGCTAGAATCTAGGCTAGTGGCTGGAAAAGAAATGAAAAAGTGGAGGATAATACACACAGAATCGGAATGAGCCTGGTGGCTGACACCTTATTGGATGATAAATAGTACATCTTCACTGTAGGAGAGAACGTGTATCATAGCAGAGGCAAGATTGAGATTAATAGCAAGCAGCCCAGCTTTCTTATTAATTTAGGGACCCACTTGAGAATGACAAATCTTAAAACAATGGTTGCACTTGAACTCGGTGGCCTGGCATTACGGCGCTCAAAGCAGATGATTGTTTCTAAATCTTTTGAACTGGCGAGAGGCAAAACTTCAGACTAGCAGCAGCCAAGAATCTTTTCTAGAATGCCATTCAAAGTTTTGATATGGACGGTCAGAACTTCAGAAAGAAATGTCACATGAGTTATGGAAACATTCACAAGTGAAGTCATGTATATTTATAACTGGAAAGAAGATCGTTCGGGTTAGACTTGAGCAGGATCTGATCTCAAGGTCTTGACTCGTCGCATTTTTAGTTTAAAAAAATCACAGTTTACAATTTATTTTAGGAAAACCCTGACAGAAGTCCCCTCTTTTATCAGATACCCCTACAACAGCTGGTTCCATGCTACCAAGGACATCTACTGTGCTCCATCATCTGTCATGTTCCCAGGAGATACTATATGACGGCAGAGGGATGAAAAACATTTCTTATCAATTATATTTTGAAGCACTTTGTATGGCCATGAAATGACAATCATTTTAGAATTTTTCAATACCCCTCCTTAGTCATTCTTCTGACACTGAGCCAGCTTCCACCAGTCTTCCATCCTCTCTCTATTATGATTTTCTAGTCTCCCTGTAAACACAGTTAATTCTCGTCATTCCTCCCTCCAAGAAGAACCCAATACCATCTATCTCTCTACGAGTAAATGAAACACCCATTAGCCAAACACCCCAAGCTCGCTGCCTTGGTGTCACTTTTGATTCTGACCTAACGTTCTCTCCCCACAACAAAACAGTGACCAAATCCTGTTACTTTCAACTTAAAAACATCCCCCGTGTCCGCCCCTTTCTGACACAAGATACCGCAAAAGTGCTGGTTCATGCTCTTGTAATTTCACAACTTGACTACTGCAACTCGCTCCTTATTGGCCTCCCCAACTCCCGTATTTCCCCTTTGCAATCTGTAATGAATACAGGGGCCAGGCTTATTTTTCTCACCAGAAGCACCTTTTGTACCTCCCCTCTCTGCCGGTCCCTCCATTGGTTTCCTGTACGTTTCAGGATACAGTTTAAAATACTGATACTCACATTCAAATCACTAAATAACTCAACCCCTCCCTACACATCTTCATTACTCCGCAAGCACGTCCCATCTAGACAACTCCGGTCAGCAGGTGATCTCCACCTGTCATCGGTCTACACACGCACGGCTAACTCTCGCCTCAAGGACTTCTCAAGGGCAGCACCGGTCCTGTGGAATGACTTGCTTCACCCTATCAAACTCTCCCCTGTCCTTCAGGCCTTCAAGAAGTCCCTCAAGACCCATCTCTTCAGATTAGCATACCACATCACTAATGCAACTCATCCCTCTGCTCACCTACTCACACATGATTGAAGCTGCTTCAATGGCCCCACCGTTCCCTAACCACTGGCACTAAGGATCCTGCTATCTAGTAAAATTCCTCTTGTCTTACTCAACACCAATCCCCCTAGACTGTAAGCTCCTATGAGCAGGGTCCTCTTCGCCTATTGTTTCCATCATATGTCCATTTATATATATCTCGTTCCCTTTGGTTATTGTAAAGCGCTGCGGAAACTGTTGACGCTATATAAATTATGACAATAATAATAATATGACCTCCCAAGTCCTGGGGGTTTACTATGGGAAAGATGCGACTTCTTTGCTTACCTCCGTTATTTCCAACACAATTAAGTAGGGTTGGGGTTAGAAATTAGAGTTAGACATTGGGGTTAGACATTGGGGTTAGGGTTAGAAATTAGGGATATGGTTAGGTGACTAGTTGTGCTTGTTTTGCAGAAGCAGCAGAACCTGCAGCCTAGGTTTTTTGACCTCAAGTGATTTTCCAAAAAAAAACATTGTCAGGAACAAGTGTTTTTTGTAAAATGATTTTTAATTAATTATTCTGTAAGACATATTTAGAAATACTCCCAATGAATCTTTTACTGTACTAACCTATTTGGCCAGTAGATGGTGCCATCTACTGCCAAATTGAGTTACAGATGCAGTCCGTGGTTCACTGCAACAAATGAATCGGCTTGCTGAATGTCCGATGCCAGGACATCCAGTTAGCTGATTTTATACAGCTTTAGCTCTTTGAGGATTATGCCCACAGGGCTAAAACTTTGGGGGCATCTTATGCAGACCAAAAGCAAACAAAATAATTTTTCAGCAAAATATCATTTGCTTTTGGGCTGCAGATCAGGATATCTTGATATCAGAGCACCAGATGGTGCCTTTGAAGCCCGAGATATCTCAATCTCGGTAGTGAAGTGGTTAAAGCCGCATCTTTGTCATAGGAAAACTGTCCGGGCAATAAAGCAGCTCTCCACTCCACTACACTCGTCTCCATCAAGTCTCTGACTGTTGTTTCTGGGAAAGTCTATCTATTTGGTTCCTGATTGAACATTCTATAGAACTAGAAGAAGCAGATCCATGCTGGTGAGTTTTTCTTTGGAGGATAAGTCTGGGTCCCAAATCAGAATTTGAAATAGCATACAACAAGTATACATTTTACTTTCACTGTGGTGGTTTTATTTTTATTTTTATTTTGCTATGTGATTAAAGCTGTGCATTGTTTATTGTAGAAGTGTTATTCTAAGTGCTATGCTACTGATACACAGTACAGGGACACAAGATACACATACAGGGTAATTCAAAGAGATTCGAAAAGTCACCACACGTTCGGTGACTTTTCGTTCTCTTCAGTTCGGTTCCTTTTGCCGATCCCATTTCGGTGACCCTGCGGTGTATTCAGCAAGCACCACAGGGTCGCTGAATTGCAGGGAAAAGCTACCGCAAACCCACCGAAAACTAACCGCAAAACCCACCGAATGCACACCGAAAACCCGCAAAAACATCTGGATTAACCCATCAAAGATGCTGGAAAAACCCGAGCAGGAGCCGATCACACACAGTGAAGCCTCAGACGAGGGAGGTGAATAAATTAGCAAAACAGTTTGCATGAATGATTGAAAAGTGAAACGCTGTTTGCAAAGAAACCACTGAGCGAAAATGTCTGAAATTTACATATGAGGTCCAGGGAATGATAATAAAAAGGGCTGTTACAGAAAAAATCAGTAGAGTTAAAAAAAAAAAAATCGGACTTTTTAAAAAAAAAAAATCGGACTTTTTAAAAAAAAAAATCCAGAAAAATGATTAAAATATCCTAAAAAATCTATAAATAAAGAGACTCTTTACTGCAGAATTTTATAATGAACGGTTTATTAGATATTGAATTAAAACAGGAATATTTTTAACATTGAAGCCTATGGGATTCTCCTGAATAAACTTGCCGAATTAAACCATCGAATGGCAGGGCAATTCGGGAACCTTTCACTGCTGGTTTTTGTTCTCTGAATAGCCAAAGCAGTGCTTTGTCATGGGGATTTCACTGCCCTCGAACAGGCACCGAACAGGCACCGATTGGCAGGGCAATTTGCCAGGATTTGGCGAAATGCCTGCTCTCTGGATAGCCGAATGGCCAAGAAAGGTAACCGAACGCTGAAAATCAGCGTTCGGTTACCTTTCTCCAGCCATTCGATCTCTTTGAATAACCCTGATAGTACCAGCATGTATTACTGCCTCTTTTTCATATTAGTTTCTTGAGTAATTTTGTTGACTTGAATCCCTTCACTACCATGATCGAGTATGCTCAATCTTCAAAAGCTCTTGTACCAATCCAAGATTGAGTAAACTGAAACAGGTCGTATTCTGGAGCAATGCAAAGGAATTTTGTTTACTGAAAACAAAATTAATTTACTGATTTGCTCCAGGATGTTCCCCATAGTTTCAACATGTTGACATGACAGCCGATGTACCGAAATTGTTTGAAAAGAATTGAGGTTTGTTTTTCCTTCTCGGAAACACAGAGCCCAAGCTGTAATGTCCATGTAGTCACTTTTTTAAGCCATCAGAGGGAGCCCTATGACTGCTAGATAGGGCTTACTGACAGTAAAAATGTATCACACGGTAGGTGTCTGTGCATTTTTACTATGTGGGTAACAGAAAGGGATTTTCGATAAAACCACTGGCAGGACCCAGTGGATCCATGAAAAAAATTACTTGATAGTGAAGGGGTTATTTAACGTCTCTTAAAGCACCTCTAACTCTTTTCAGTAGAGAAATCACTTTTAGCCTTTCATGCATCAATGGCTTGGAACCACTGACTTTTATGCATTTTAATTGAGCTTCCTAAAGCAGAGAGAGAGAGACCGAGGAAAAGCTAAAACTCTGACAAGGAGGCTCACTGTATAAGCTTGGGAAACCTAATTGGTTTTTAGAAAACCTCTTTAGAAAAAAGAATCTTTGAAATAAAGAAATGTCTATTCACTAAACGGGGAACTGCAGTTATTTGAAGATAATTTGCTCACCCGTAAAGTGAATAATTAGTTACTGCCATGCAGCTGACGAAGGACGGAGCAAACCACTTCCAAGATACCACAACCCGGCTGTAACAGCAGAGCTGCACTAACTTCTCATCATTTAATTTATAATCTCACCAGATACATTTTTGAGATTAATATTTAAATAAAACTTATTTAGTCGCATCACTTCTGTGATAAGTAGAAGGAACACGGTGAATATGCATGAACTGCTTTTAACATATGACATGGTGAGTTAAGTCATTGTTGAATTACAATAAAAAAATTTAAGTGAGCATATGGTAGGGGGCGGGTAGACAAAAACAGTAGACAATATGTTACTTATGAATTACCAAAATTCTTCTACATTGAAATAAAATCTGTGTGTATTTTAGGTTGTCAGTAACATAACTCAAAATGCATAAAAAGGTTTGAGAGCGGCATCTGTTTTGGGAACGTTGTAACAGTGACATTGTGTTCTCATATATTTTTTGTTACAGAACTCAATATTTCAATGTCCAGAATTTAATTAATATCTGTAGTTATGCCTTACATGGCTTTTTAAAGAGAACTCTTAAAGGGTATTCCTATTAAAAATACAGTTCCTTTTTTGCACTTAAATAATTGGGCAGATGCTGCTGACAGCCTCTTTCCATTATTTTTATTATATATATACGTATATATATATATATATGTATATATGTATAAAGGAAACGTCCTGGCTGACTGACTGACTGATCAATGCCCAGCTCAAATTGTTTACTCTAGGAACGTAAAATTTTGAAGGTACATTGTTTTTATGACATAGGCACCCACTAAGGAAGGATTTTTGGAAATTTCACCCGTAAGGAGGGGTGAAAAAGGGGGTTAAATATTGTAAACAGAATACTTATATATCAAAAACCGGAGATGTTACAAGCATAAAAATTGGTATTTACAATCGTCATGAAAAATAAAAATACATGTGTTCTACCAATTTCCAAAAATCCAAGTAAGAGGGAGTGAAAAAAGGGGGTGAATACTTTTATCAGTAAACTTATATTTCAAAAAAAGATGTTACAGGTGTGAAAACTGGGATTTGCAATCTTCTTGAAAAAAAATAAAGTGTTTTACCATTTTCCAAAAATCCAAGTGGAGGGGTGAAAAAGGAGGGTGAATATTTTAAACATGATACCTATATCTCAAAAACAGAAGATGTTACATACGTGAAAATTGGTACAATCCCTCACTGCTCCAGCATGTCTGCTTCACTCTCACAACCAGGGCTTGCAAACTCCCTCACCACTCCAGTATGTGAGCTTCCCTCTCACAGCCAGGGCTCATACACTCCCTCACTGTACCAGCATGTCTGCTTCCTTTTACAGCCAGTGCTCGCACACTCCCTCACTGCTCCAGCATATCACAGCCAAACCTCATACACACCCTCAATGCTCAAGTGTGGGAGAACCTTTGATATTATTGCGGAACCTCAACCCACCAAGCTCTGTAATGGCACCAGATTGCAAATAAAAGTACTCCACGGAAATCTGATTGGGGCAATGGTGCTAACCGGTTCTGGTCAGGGATGTCGGTGTTCATACCACGAATATCTCTTATACCTTCAGAATATCCGTTTCAATTCAAAAGACTTCAGTTTACCCTAAAGGTTTGTTTTTTAATTACAATGAACAAATCTCAGGGACAAGCTTTGAAGGTGAAGGGGATTGACATAAGGGAAGTCTGCTTCTCACTTGGGCAGTTTTACGTTGCCTGTGTTGTTTCAGACTGAGCTCACCTAACTCTCTGGTGATCCAAGCACCTGAAAGAAGAACCACTAATGTAGCTTAGAAAGTAGACATGTGCATTCGTTTTAGTACTAAAACGATTTAGTCCGAATTTTGGGATAATTTAGTTTTCGTATGACTCAAGAGAAACGAAACTGCTCAGTTCAAAAAACGAAAGAAACTAAAATAAAATGCACTACATTTTAGTGTCAGTCCTTTTTGTGATATTACATTGATGAGTGAAGGAGACCAGCAATGAAGAGCGCAACATCCGAAGTTCTGCACCATTCACATGTCAATGCAGTAGGATGTTCTATACAGAGAGGGGCATTAATTAATGCAGGAGGATGTTCTATATATTATACAGAGAGGGGTATTAATGTAGGAGGATGTTATATACAGAGAAAGGTATAAATTGAGGAGGATGTTCTATACAGAGAGGGACATTAATTAATTCAGAAAGATGTTCTATATATTATACAGAGAGGGGTATTAATTAATGCAGGTGGATGTTGTATACATTATACAGAGAGGGGTATTAATTAATGCAGGAAGATGTTCTAAACATTATACAGAGAGAGGAGCCTTTTTTAAGCCCTTTAAATCCAGTGGCTGTGAGCCCTGAGATCGGCTGCTTGTTATATTATCTCTCAGTACAATGTATCAGGCTCAGCTGTTACAGTAACTGACTGTAACAGCACTCAGAGTTTCAGTAAAACAAGGAAATAATATTGTTATAACCTATTATATATAAAAATATTATTTACTAGTTTTACTGAAACTCTGAGTGCTGTGATGAGCAGCAGTCAGTTACTGTAACAGCTTTGCCTGACACGGGGCAGTATTACAATGTTGGTGCTAACTTAACCATAGGCTTTAATGGCTCTGATAAGTTTACAACAGCTCTGGTTAAGTTAGCACCAACTATGTAATATGGCCCACATTGTGCTGAGAGTGAGAGATACTGTAACAAGCAGCAATCTCAGCCCTCTGAGGAACCACTACAATAGTAATTGTATCCACTGGTTTTCGGATTAATGAAATTAGTTCTCATACTAAAGAACTGAAAACGAATTTCTTTAGCAACTAAATAAATTGCATTTTAGGACTAATCCATTAGTTCAAAACGAAATTTTGTGCTGTGCACATGTCTATTAGAAAGAAGTACTCAAAAAAGGTATTTTTTTTTTGCCCGTCTCATTGTCTGTTTGTATTTACAAAACAAAATTCATGGATGCGTATGAATGAAACAACTTAGTTTTGTCACCAATATGCCCTGACTAACGTCTGCAATAACCATTAAGACATCAACCTATAAATTATATTTCGTAAAGTTTGGACAAATTTAAAAACAATTGTAACAAATCCCAAAATCCACGCGAGCAAAGCCACGGGCAAAAGCTATAGTCTCTCATAACATTATTTACAAGTGAGGATTCCAATAATCTGTTTAACCTCTCTGCTAATGATTTAGGGCCACATTACACTCTTAACGCAAACGTTTACGCTCACTTGCGTGAGCATTAACGTTTGCTGCGGTGTTTACCGCATATTACAATCCAAACGCAAACTAGGGATGTGCGTTTCGGGTTTTGGAATTTCGGAATTTTCACGAAATTTCCCAATTCGTGTCTTCAGATTCGGCCAAATTTCCGAATCGGGTCGGACCCGAAAACCGATAGATACGAAAAGTTTTCCGAGCCGAAACGAAAAATTTTCGGATTTTTCGAATGAACTTGAAATGTGTCAAATCGAAATTTATTTTTGCTCTATTCATGATTTCGGTTCCATTTCGGTAATTCTGGAAATCGTATATTTAACTATTATCGGTTATATCGCTGATTCTGTAAATTTTGTATTTGTAAATGCGTATCACTTGTTTCTTGTGGCATTCGGGTCAGTTTAGCGTTTTTTAAATCGTTTTGTTCATTTTTTTTGTTCCTTGGCTTTCATACCAATTTAATATGATTAAATAAAGTTGTGAAATGTATATTCAATTATTCATAAGAAAAAAAGGATCTTTATTTAATAAAAAAAAACACGATAGAATCGCCAGAATTATCGTAGACACTTTCAAACGAGGAGAACAGACGTTCCGAAAAAACGAAAATTTCCGAAATTTCCGAAAAGTCGATACAAAAAACGAGCAAAGTGACCCGAAAACACGAAAAATGGTCGATATTCCGAAAAAAATGTACACGAAAAACGAGCCGAACCGAATCGAAACAGAAATCGGTCGAAACGAGCCGAATCGAAAATTTTAAACATCCGAACAAATCGAACCGAAAAAAAAATCGGTGCACAAGCCTAACGCAAACGGGTTAAGTAACCTGTTTGCGTTTGGTACCTTGCGCTTTTCAGCGCGAGGTTACTGTACTTTGCGCTCCCTTTGCTATACTTTGTTAAGTATAGGGAGCACAAAGTGTTAATCAGCGTTAGGATTACAATCTACTAGCCCTGATTAACATCTGGCTGTGGTTAGCAAAATGTTAACCACAGCCAGGACTTGGTGTTAACGGATTCCGCTTCTGCAGAATCCGTTAACACCATCCATAAAAAAAAGAAAAAAAAGAATCAGATACTCATCTCCTGTCCCGCGGCGAGGACCGCGGCTCCAACCGCCTCCTCCGTCTGGCGGGAGCAGGGAAAGACTGGGGAGAAAGTTCCCCCAGTCTTTCCCTGCCTATCACTACTAGTGATGAGCCGAACACGCCCGTGTTCGGTTCGCATTCGAACTCGAACAATTTCAAAAGTTCGAGTTCGAACTCGAACACGAACCGAACTCAATGCAAGTCAATGGGACTCGAAAGTTCGATTTTTAGAGTGCCCTCTAAGAGGGCATATATGCAAGATATTTGCCATAAAAGGTGTATGGGGGTCCGGGTAGTGCCCTGGGGGACAGGAAACAAGGACAAAAAGTTTAAAAAAATATGTTTTTAAAGGAACAGTGAGTTTTCCATGAAATAAAGGTTAAGAATAAAAACGAAAAATTACTTCAAATATCATGCCTAGGAGGTCCCCATAACCTGCCCGTGAAGTGGAGGCTTTGTAGGATGTATAGAAACATTTAAAAACAAAAAAATGACATTTCAAATGACATGCCTTTAGTGTGTGCCACTTCCTTTGTGAGTGGTTCCTTTGTTGTTTTTTAAAATTGTATTAAACATATTACAGTGTTACGCTATGATATGCCTGTATGTCTTGCTATTTTAGCTACTGTATCTCCATGAAGTCCTGGCTTCCTATCCAGGACCTTTAAAAGGTTGTATTTACTGCATGTTATTAAAAGAGCTCAGTGATGTAATAGCAAAACCGTTAACAGATTTATTTAACCAATCCTTGCTAACGGGAGTCGTCCCAGAAGACTGGAAATTAGCAAATGTTGTGCCCATTCACAAGAAGGGTAGTAGGGAGGAATCTGGGAACTATAGGCCAGTTAGTCTTACGTCAGTAGTGGGGAAATTAATGGAAACCATGTTAAAGGAAAGGATTGTTGACCATCTAAAAACACATAGATTACAGGATCAGAAACAACATGGGTTTACCTCAGGGAGATCATGCCAAACTAATCTTATTGATTTTTTTGATTGGGTAACAAAAATAATAGACACAGGTGGTGCAGTAGACATTGCTTATTTAGATTTCAGTAAGGCTTTTGATACTGTTCGGCATAGAAAGCTTATCAATAAATTGCAATCTTTGAGCTTGGATTCCAATATTGTTGAATGGATTAGGCAGTGGCTGAGTGACAGGCAACAGAGGGTTGTGGTAAATGGAGTTTATTCGGCGCAAGGTCTTGTTACCAGTGGGGTACCTCAGGGGTCAGTACTTGGACCCATTCTATTTAATATTTTTATTAGTGATATTGCAGAAGGTATTAATGGAAAAGTATGTCTTTTTGCTGATGACACAAAGATTTGCAACAGGGTTGACGTTCCTGGAGGGATCAGCCAAATGACAAATGGTTTAGGTAAACTAAAAAAATGGTCGGAACTGTGGCAATTGAGTTTTAACGTGGATAAGTGCAAGATAATGCACCTGGGACGTAAAAACCCAAGGGCTGAATATAGAATATTTGATACAGTCCTAATCTCAACATCTGAGGAAAGGGATTTAGGGGTTATTATTGCAGAGGATCTAAAGGTAAGTAGTCAATGTAATAGAGCAACAGGAAATGCTAGCAGAATGCTTGGTTGGGTAGGGAGAGGTATTAGCAGTAGGAAAAGGGAAGTGCTCATGCCACTGTACAGAGCACTGGTGAGACCTCACTTGGAGTACTGTGTGCAGTACTGGAGACCGTATCTCCAGAAGGATATAGACATCTTAGAGAGAGTTCAGAGAAGGGCTACTAAAATGAAGGAGAAAAGTTACCAGGAAAGGCTTAATGATCTTAACATGTACAGCTTGGAAAAAAGACGAGACAGAGGAGATATGATAGAAACATTTAAATACGTAAAGGGAATCCACAAGGTAGAGGAAGGGAGTATATTAAAAGGAAACAAAGTAGCAAAACAAGAGGACATAGTCTTAGATTAGAGGGGCAAAGGTTTAAAAGTAACATCAGAAAGCATTATTTTACTGAGAGGGTGGTGGATACATGGAACAGTCTTCCAGTAGAAGTGGTAGAGGCCAAAACAGTAATTGAATTTAAGCAGGCATGGGATAGGCATAAGGCTATCCTAAACAAAAGATAAATCCAGGTAAAGTATCCATGTAATTGGGCAGACTAGATGGGCCGAAAGGTTCTTATCTGCCGACATTTTTCTATGTTTCTATGTTCTATTTTTGTTTTTATTATTTGATATGCCTTTAGTGTCAGCAACAGTGCCGTCACACCGTAACCCCTCTGTGGTATTATGGAAGAGTGCAGGGTTGGACCCTGCGGTCCAATATTAAAATGATATAAATCTGGTATAGGCGTCAGTGGCAGTGCACCCAAATATTGTGCCTTTGGTGGCAGCAAGTGCCTTCACACCATAAGTAACCCCTCTGTGGTATTGTGGAAGAGTGCAGGGTTGGACCCCGTGGTCCAATATTAAAATGGTAGGAATCTGGTATAGGTGTCAGTGGCAGTGCACCCAAATATTGTGCCTTTGGTGGCAGCAAGTGCCTTCACACCGTAAGTAACCCCTCTGTGGTATTGTGGAAGAGTGCAGGGTTGGACCCTGTTGTCCAATATTAAAATGATATGAATCTGGTATAGGCATCAGTGGCAGTGCACCCAAATATTGTGCCTTTGGCGATAGCAAGTGCCTTCACACTGTAACCCTTTTGTGGTATTGTGAAAGAGTGCAGTGGTGGAGGTTTTGGGAATGAAGAAGAGATCCCCGATCTATTCAGTTACGTCAGCATCAGGGGATTGATAGCTGCTGATCCAGGACTGATTCATTTTTATAAATGTCAGACGGTCTACAGAGTCGGTGGACAGACGCACTCTTTTGTCTGTGACAAAACCTCCAGCGGCACTGAACGACCTTTCAGAAAGCACGCTAGATGAAGGGCAACCTAGTAGCTCCATAGCATATTGGCTAAATTCTGGCCAGCGATCCAATCTCAACACCCAGTAAGCCAGTGGATCATCTGTTGAAAAGGTATCCAGGTCTGCCCTTGCCCCTAGGTAGTCCTGCACCATATGGTGAAGACACTGGCAATGGGTGCCTACATTTGACATCCCTGGGCGTCGTGGACTAAAAGTGTTTTAAAAAGGCATCAGTCAAGCGGCCCTGGCCTTCACGCTCTTCCTCTGATCATCCGCAGCCTCAGAAGCACCTGTGTCATCACTTGGTAACCTACCAGTGCCTGGAAAGGTGTTACACAAGTGTCGCTTTAGAGCGCCCTCAAGTTGTTTCATTCTGTCCTCCCTCTGTGCGGGCAGGATGAGCTCTGCAACTTTACCTTGTATTGTACTTGTAACGTGGATCAAGATGACTTGCCAACCAGTAATGATCCCTCTCCTTGATAGCACGAATCCTGGGGTCCTTTAGCAGCCTTTGTAGGATAAGGGAGCCCATGCAGCGTAGGTTGGAGGTGGCATTAGCTTCCGAGTCTTCCTGGTCAATGAGGATGACCGCATCGTGCACTTCCACCTCCCAGTCATGTACTAGTCCTTGGGTTTCTGGGCACACAAAACCCTCCCTTGAGGAATCCCCACCTTCAATGCCCCCACTACTTAAATATTCCTCCTTCTCCTCATCCTCCTCCTGTCTGATCTGAGGACCCGCAGGAATGCTGTCTGCGTAAAGACTGGGGCCTTGAAAGCTTGGGAAGGCCTCCTCTTCCTCCCACTGCTCTGCCTCTAGTGCCACATCTATAATTCCCCGCAGTGCGCTCCAGCAGGAACACTAAAGGAATTGTGTCACTGATGCATGCACTGTCCCTGCTCACCATCCTCTTTGCCTCCTCAAATGGTGACGGTACAGTGCATGCATCCTTGATCATCAGCCACTGCGGGGGGGAAAAACAAGTTGACCTGAACCTGTCCTTGTGCCATACTCACACAGGTACTCATTGATGGCACTCTGCTGCTTGTGCAGATGCTGCAGCATTGCCAATGTCGAGTTCCACCTGGTGGGCATGTCACAGATCAGACGGTTTGTGGGAAGGTGGAATTCTCTTTGAATTTCTGCCAGGCGAACATTTGCTGGGAATGAAGTAGCTGCAGACTTTTCTGGTCTGGCTGAGAAGCTCTTCCAGCCCTGGGTACCTGGTTAGGAAACGCTGTACCACCAGATTTAGGACGTGTGCTAGGCATGGTAAATGCATCAACTTACCCAGGCGTAGGGCGAAGAGAAGGTTGCTGTCATTATCACAGACGACCATTCCCAGCTGAAGCTGGCGTGGTGTTAACCATCTCTGCGCCTGCCCCTGCAGAGCTGACAGAATTTCTGGCCTGGTGTGGCTCCTGTCCCCTAAACAAACCAGCTCAAGCACAGTATGGCATCTTTTTGCTTGAGCCATTGCATAGCCCCTTGTAACGGGGAGCCCCCTATAGGGTGAGGGGGAACCCCCAATCTGCAGAGATGAAGCCTTAAGGACAGGTATACAGCTTCCAGGGAACAAACCAAGATATAAACAGAACTTAGAAAGATCCCTAAGCCCTGACTGAGATCCTTGAAGATGGTCTCGAAATTCTAACTAGGCTAGGTTTGCAAGATGAATAAAATATAAACCAGACAGACAATAAATGCAGGTATACAGATTCCAGGGAACAAAGCAAGATAAACAGAAACTAGAAAGATCCCTAAGCCCTGACTGAGATCCTTGAAAGGTGGTCTCGAAATACTAGCTAGGCTAGGTTTGCAAGACAAACAAAACATAAACCAGACAGACAATAAATGCAGGTATACAGGTTCCAGGGAACAAAGCAAGATATAAACAGAAACTAGAAAGATCCCTAAGCCCTGACTGAGATCCTTGAAAGGTGGTCTCGAAATACTAGCTAGGCTAGGTTTGCAAGACAAACAAAACATAAACCAGACAGACAATAAATGCAAGCATACAAATTCCAAAGCACGGTACAGTACAGGGGACAGACAGAAGAGAGATCCAGATACAAGAGCCAAAAGGTCATACACGGAATATCATTCTAGAGGGGTCAGGCAAGAGAGGGATCCTAAATACATGAGCCAGAGGTCGTACACAGCAAATATAAGTAAACCAGCAATACAGGGACTAGGTATGAAAGACTATCCTGGTCCAAGGATCAAGGGGAGTCCTGGTCGTACTTATAGGGCAGAACAGGTCATGTGACCGCAGGCCAATCAGCCCAACATATGGCCTGCAGGCTGAAAACAAAAAATAAACAGGAATCCCTGCTACCACCAGCAGGGGGCAAGGCCAAGACGTGACATAACCCCCTCCCTTACGGGTGACCTCCTGGGCACCCAAGAAAGAAAACATGGATGGCATGAAGATGGACAAGACCAGTCACCAGTACCCATTGGAATCCCACTCAGACTCAGAGTAGTCGGTTTGTGCCTGAGCAAGCAAAGCTCTTTCATAAACCCCCAGGTCCTTTCTGCGGATCACTGCACCATTAGAGGCCCGTACACAATCTTCGCAACCGGGCTAGGGTCTCGTACCTGAGGGTCCGACGGCATGAGTACCTTGGACCTTGAACGGAGTGAATCATCAGTCCCATGTTGTTTATGTTTAGTCCTCTTGCGTCTCCTGGACCGTGATCTAGGAGTTCCGTCCACACCATGGTACATAGAGGTATTAGAGGTGCTGCCAGATCCAGTGACGGTAGTCGTGCCCCGGGATTGTATATTACAACCCAGAGTGGAACCACTAGACACAGTGGACTTACTGTCTACCCCAGAGACAATGACCTTGCCATTAAACGTGGCCCCGACCGATACAGTACAGGGTGTGTGCATGACTGGTACACTCTCGGGATATGGGACATCACCAGGACATGGTACAGTTGGCGCCACAATAGCCTTACACCTCTCCCCAGGAGGAGTATATTGTGAATCATCTGAATCAGAGTCTTCCACCAGCCCTTTCAGAATGTCAGGGTGTCTCTGGAGCACTACCCAGTGCCTCTCACGCATCCAAAAGCCAGAAGGCGTCCGTATATATTCCGTGGGAACACAATGTGATTTAGGGATCTCAATACCCTTTAAACCACCAGCTTGCTGAATTTCCCTGATTACTGTGCGGAGTAAGGCAACCTCGGACTTAGAGGGTGTAGTATCAATGGAACCAGAACAAAGTGTGGCAGTGTCAGAACCAGATTGGCTAGGGTTGATCACCTTTTCTTGTCTTCTCTTAGAGCAAGACATAGACTTTGTGACCACCTCACAAGGCTTGACAATGGTGGGGACAACACTGGACTCACTGTGGGGCAAGGGCACAGTGGTCTCATGTGCCAATCCAGGCACATCGGCCTCATAACAAAACGTGGTCACAGCTGTCTCGTCTAACCTGGATACAGCTGTCATTGCTGACGTACAGCTTGTCCCGGACACCACTGGCAAGGTACCAGCCTCAGGCATCACGAATGACATATTGTCAGTACCCGACATGGCTGGCTTCTCATTACCAGTACCCGACATGGCTGGCTTCGTGCCAGGGGAAGCAGACATGGCTGGCTTCGTGCCAGTGGATACAGACATGGCTGGCTTCGTGCCAGTGGATACAGACATGGCTGGCTTCGTGCCAGGGGAAGCAGACATGGCTGGCTTCATGCCAGGGGAAGCGGACATGGCTGGCTTTTCATTGCCAGTGGGAACAGACATGGCTGGCTTCGTGCCAGGGGAAACAGACATGGCTGGCTTCGTGCCAGTGGATACAGACATGGCTGGCTTCGTGCCAGTGGATACAGACATGGCTGGCTTCGTGCCAGTGGATACAGACATGGCTGGCTTCGTGCCAGTGGATACAGACATGGCTGGCTTCGTGCCAGTGGATACAGACATGGCTGGCTTCGTGCCAGTGGATACAGACATGGCTGGCTTCGTGCCAGTGGATACAGACATGGCTGGCTTCGTGCCAGTGGATACAGACATGGCTGGCTTCGTGCCAGTGGATACAGACATGGCTGGCTTCGTGCCAGTGGATACAGACATGGCTGGCTTCGTGCCAGTGGATACAGACATGGCTGGCTTCGTGCCAGTGGATACAGACATGGCTGGCTTCATGCCAGTAGATACAGACATGGCTGGCATTCTTGCCAGTTGCCAGTGGGAACAGGCATGGCTGGCTTCATGCCAGTAGATACAGACATGGCTGACTTTTCATTGCCAGTGGGAACAGACATGGCTGGCTTCATGCCAGTAGATACAGACATGACTGGCATTTCATTGCCAGTGGAACAGGCATGGCTTTTCATTACCAGTGAGAAATAACATGGCTGGCAGCGTGCCAGTAGATACAGACATGGCTGGCTTCATGCCAGTTGAAACAGATATGGCTGGCTTTTCATTACCAGTGAGAACAGCATGGTGGCAGCATGCCAGTAGATACAGACATGGCTGGCTTCATGCCAGTTGGAACAGATATGGCTGGCATTCATTACCAGTGAGAACAGGCATGGCTGGCAGCGTGCCAGTGGAGACAGACATGGCTGGCTTTTCATTACAGTGAGAACAGGCATGGCTGGCAGCGTGCCAGTAGATACAGACATGGCTGGCATTTCATTACCAGTGAGAACAGGCATGGCTGGCTTTTCATTACCAGTGAGAACAGGCATGGCTGGCAGCGTGCCAGTAGATACAGACATGGCTGGCTTCATGCCAGTGTGAAACAGATATGGCTGGCATTTCATTACCAGTGAGAACAGGCATGGCTGGCAGCGTGCCAGTGGAACAGACATGGCTGGCATTTCATTACCAGTGAGAACAGCATGGCTGGCTTTCATTGCCAGTGGGAACAGGCATGGCTGGCTTTTCACTACCAGTGAGAACAGACATGGCTGGCAGCGTGCCAGTGGATACAGACATGGCTGGCATGTCATTTTCATTGCCAGTGGGAACAGGCATGGCTGGCTTTTCATTACCAGTGAGAACAGGCATGGCTGGCAGCGTGCCAGTGGATACAGACATGGCTGGCATCGTGCCAGTAAAACAGACATGGCTGGCATTTCATTGCCAGTGGGAACAGACATGGCTGGCTTCATGCCAGTGAGAATAGGCGTGGCTGGCAGTGTGCCAGTGGATACAGACATGGCTGGCATCATGCCAGTAGATACAGACATGGCTGGCATCGTGCCAGTAGATACAGATATGGCTGGCAGCGTGCCAGTGGATACAGACATGGCTGGCAGCGTGCCAGTGGATACAGACATGGCTGGCAGCGTGCCAGTGGAACTGACACATGGCTGGCAGCGTGCCAGTGGATACTGACATGGCTGGCAGCGTGCCAGTGGATACTGACATGGCTGGCAGCGTGCCAGTGGATACTGACATGGCTGGCAGCGTGCCAGTGGATACAGACATGGCTGGCAGCGTGCCAGTGGATACAGACATGGCTGGCAGCGTGCCAGTGGATACAGACATGGCTGGCAGCGTGCCAGTGGATACAGACATGGCTGGCAGCACGCCAGTGGATACAGACATGGCTGGCATAGCATTCCCAACCGGAGACAATGCAACCACACTGGGAGACGAGGGCATAGTGATCCCATGATTCAACAGATTTGAGGTGGCTATTCTGCCAGTCTGGATGCCTATGGAGGACACACCAGTACCTCCATAGCGATACCTGGATACATGGTTCCCCTGCCATTGCTTAACAGGTTTTAATACACAATGTTCAATAGTGTGATTTGGATCTGCGCAATAAAAACAGAGACCATACAACCTGCGTCTTTCCTTCTCCGGTATGGGTTTGCAAGTAGTGCAGGGTGGTGCTGCATCGTTAGCTGCAGCAGGTGATAGGCTCAGAGCCTCTATTAACCTCTGCAGCTCTTTCAGCATAGCAAGCACCAAGTTCAATACAGCTTCATACATATGAGACATACCTGCCAGCTTCTATTTGGGACCAGGATAATGTAACGGGGAGCCCCCTATAGGGTGAGGGGAACCCCCAATCTGCAGAGATGAAGCCTTAAGGACAGGTATACAGCTTCCAGGGAACAAACCAAGATATAAACAGAACTTAGAAAGATCCCTAAGCCCTGACTGAGATCCTTGAAAGATGGTCTCGAAATTCTAACTAGGCTAGGTTTGCAAGATGAATAAAATATAAACCAGACAGACAATAAATGCAGGTATACAGATTCCAGGGAACAAAGCAAGATAAACAGAAACTAGAAAGATCCCTAAGCCCTGACTGAGATCCTTGAAAGGTGGTCTCGAAATACTAGCTAGGCTAGGTTTGCAAGACAAACAAAACATAAACCAGACAGACAATAAATGCAGGTATACAGGTTCCAGGGAACAAAGCAAGATATAAACAGAAACTAGAAAGATCCCTAAGCCCTGACTGAGATCCTTGAAAGTGGTCTCGAAATACTAGCTAGGCTAGGTTTGCAAGACAAACAAAACATAAACCAGACAGACAATAAATGCAAGCATACAAATTCCAAAGCACGGTACAGTACAGGGGACAGACAGAAGAGAGATCCAGATACAAGAGCCAAAAGGTCATACACGGAATATCATTCTAGAGGGTCAGGCAAGAGAGGGATCCTAAATACATGAGCCAGAGGTCGTACACAGCAAATATAAGTAAACCAGCAATACAGGGACTAGGTATGAAAGACTATCCTGGTCCAAGGATCAAGGGGAGTCCTGGTCGTACTTATAGGGCAGAACAGGTCATGTGACCGCAGGCCAATCAGCCCAACATATGGCCTGCAGGCTGAAAACAAAAATAAACAGGAATCCCTGCTACCACCAGCAGGGGGCAAGGCCAAGACGTGACACCCCTGCCACGCGTCGGTTTAACTGCCACTTCGCCAGAGACAGAGAAGGAGGAGGAGGAGGAAGAGGTGGTGGAGCAGACAGACCTCATACAAGCAGCTTTCTGTTGGAGCGTGGTGGATGAACAAGCTCCAGCACAGAGCCGTCCTGGATCCCTCCCAGCTGCAAGCAGAGTTACCCAGTGTGCCATGAAGGAAATGTAACGGCCCTGTCCATGCTTGCTGGACCACTTGTCTAAAGTCTTGTGCACCTTGCTGCTGACTGCCTTTCCCAATGACTCCATAACATTGTCTTCCACGTGCTGGTATAGTACTGGAATGGCCTTCCGTGAAAAGAAATGGCATTTTGGAACCTGCCACTGTGGTACAGCACATTCAGCAAATTCACGGAAGGAAGCAGAGTCCACCAGCTGGAAAGGCAGCAGCTGTAATGCGAGTAATTTTGCTAAGCTGGCATTTAGACGCTGTGCTTGGGGATGGTTGGGACTATATTTTTTCTTACGCTGCAGCAGCTGGGGCAACGTAATCTGACTGCGTAAATCTTCAGCTGATGGGATGCTGTCACATTCTGAGGAAGGACCTCGTACACCCATTACTGTAGCATCATCCCTGTCAGTGGAGGTTGTAGGCAATGACATGGCAGGACATATAATGGGGGTAGAGACAGATGAGGAGGAGGAGGACCTATGCAAAGTTTTGTGCCAACAGGATGCGTGGCAGGTGGTCATATGTCTCCTCAAGCACGTGGTACCCAAGCGTGGGATGTCTTTCCCACGCTTGATCCTCACCTGACATAGATTACAAGTAGCAACGTTGCGGTCTGCTGCACATTTCTTAAAGAACTCCCAGACAGCAGACTTCCTGTACATGTGCTTTGAGACAAGAGCGCTCTGTACCTGAGCAGCTGTGACTTCTGATGCCTTGGACTGGCTACGGTTGGTCATAGAGGACGTTCTGCCTCGTTTTTGTTGTGCCTCCTCCTCCCTTGACTCCTCTGTTCGATCAGGCACCCAGGTGGAGTCAGTGACCTCATCATCGTCATCACCCCCTATCTCCTCGTCACTGGAGCCAACTTGGCAGTATCTTGCAGCTGCTGGGGCAACATGAGTGCCAGTTATTTGTGTGTCACTGGCACCCCCTTCCTCTAGGTTGATTATACTCCCTTCCTGAACCTCAGAGTTTGAATCAGAGCACTGTAGTTGCTATGCATCCTCAAGCAGCATGTCACTGTCATTGTAGTCAAACAATTCAGCTGACTCCTCCATGTATGAGAGTGAGGCTATGGCAGGAGTAGCTGTGGACATGGAGGCTGCATTAGATGCTTTGGCAGCTGAGGTGGACTGTAAACCACTACAAGCCTGGCTGGCAGAGGACTCAGAGGATGAGGATGGCCTTGTTAGCCAATACACAAAGACCTCTGTATGTTGCTGCTGCTTAAGACGGCCAGCACCAGTTAGAAAGGCACCAGTTAGAAAGGACAAGCGTGCCCCTGCAGAGGATGCACCACGTCCACGACGACCAGAGGCACATCCTCCCGACACAGAGGCAGCTTGCCCTCTTATCTGTGTCTGGGAGCGTTTGCCTGTCCTTTTTGGTATTTCTGACATGGTGAGTGATATATAGATTAAAGATATACAGAACTCTGATTCAACTCTGGTATAAAAAGTGGAGATATGCAGAACTCTGATTCAACTGTGTTATCTAGATTAATGATTTCCAGAACTCTGGTATAACTCAGTGAGACACCCTGATAGCTGGCAGCAAGTGACAAGACACAGATTAAAATTCGCAGAAATCTGCTACAAGTCTGTGAGACCCCCTGATAGGACCCCCTGATAGCTGGCAACAGTGACAAGACACATATTACAATTCCCAGGAACCTCCTATAAATCAGCGAGACCCCTGATGGGTGGCAGTGACAAGACACAAATTACAATTCCCAGATACCTGCTACAAGTATGTGGGACCCCCTGATAGCTGGCAGTGAGAAGACACAGATTACAATTCCCAGGAACCTCCTATAAATCAGTGAGACCCCCTGATGGGTGGCAGTGACAAGACACAAATTACAATTCCCAGGAACCTCCTATAAATCAGTGAGACCCCCTGATGGGTGGCAGTGAGAAGACACAAATTACAATTCCCAGGAACCTCCTATAAATCAGTGAGACCCCCTGATGAGTGGCAGTGACAACACACAAATTAAAATTCCCAGGAACCTCCTATAAATCAGTGAGGCCCCTGATGGGTTCCAGTGACAAGACACAGATTACAATTACCAGGAACCTCCTATAAATCAGTGAGACCCCCTGATGGGTGGCAGTGACAAGACACAAATTACAATTCCCAGGAACCTCCTATAAATCAGTGAGACCCCCTGATGGGTGGCAGTGACAAGACACAGATTAAAATTCGCACAAATCTGCTAGAAGTATGTGGGACCCTCTGATAGCTGGCAGTGAGTAGACACAGATTACAATTCCCAGAAACCTCCTATAAATCAGTGAGACCCCCTGATGGGTGGCAGTGACAAGACACAAATTACAATTCCCAGGAACCTCCTATAAATCAGTGAGACCCCCTGATGGGTGGCAGTGACAAGACACAGATAACAATTCCCAGATATCTGCTAGAAGTGAGACCCCCCAATAGCTTCTGGCAGTGAGAACACACAGATTACAACAATCCCCGGATATCTTGAAGAAGTAACCCCCCCCCCAATAGCTGCTGGCAGTGAGAACACACAGATTACAACAATTCCCAGATATCTTGTAGAAGTGAACCCCCCCCCCCCAATAGCTGCTGGCAGTGAGAACACACAGAGTACAACAATTCCCAGATATCTTGTAGAAGTGAGACCCCCAAAATAGCTGCTGGCAGTGAGAACACACAGATTACAACAATTCCCAGATATCTTGTAGAAGTGAGACCCCCCCCCCCAATAGTTGCTGGCACTGAGAAGACACATTAACAGAACAATCTCCTCTCAAAAAACACGTGCTGGGGCTATGTGAAGCCTTATATAGTGTGCTGCGGGACTTAGCTCTGTGAGCCCATGATTGGGCAAAATTTGCCCAATCAGGACTCTGAGCCATGATTGGCATAGTCTTGCACCTGACATGTGGTCAGGTGCAAGGCTGCAGCCAATTACAAGCTTCAAGCCAGTGGAAAAGTGCATTGTGGTCCATTGTGGTGTTCGGAGTTCGGCGAACAGCCGAACGGCCGATGTTCGATGCGATCTCCGAACAGATCAAACTGAACAGCTCATCCCTAATCACTACGCAGAACGGCCGCATCTCGCGAGGCGAGATCCGGCTGATCATGTGACCGGCAGGGAGAAACTCAATGGAGTCCTATGGACTCCATCGAGTGGATGCTCGTGGCTGCGCTCAGCGCTGCCGCGAGCATCGCTGGGGTTACCGCGCGGTAACAATGCAGGCAGTATTTTTTTGCACCTGCATTGTAATCCAGCGTTAAAACGCGGGTGCAAGGGGGAAAACTGCGGGTGCAGTTTTCCTCCCTTGCGCCTGCGTTTTAACGATAGGATTGAAATAGAGCCCTTAGTATACCTTAGTATACCCAATCTTCAAAACCCCTTCTGGTACCCTGATATCAAGTATTCTTTAAACATCAAACTGTAAATTATATTTCATACAGTTTGGACAAAAAAATCATGTTTCTATTAAAAACAATTGTAACAAATCCCAAAATCCACACGAACGAAGCCGCAGGCAAAAGATAGTTTGTTATAGTTTGGGTGAATTTAGACACCTTTTTTCCCAACTCGCCGCCCACAGTTCCTCCTCTTCAGCCAGGGAATTCCGAACTGAATTTGCACTCCTACACAACATGCGTAGAGTAGGAACCGCAAGTAGCGCAACACTACGGATTTGCACTTTACGTCTACAAGTTCCGTAGAGCATACGCAGATCCGATCCATCGCTGCCTCAATGAGACTGCTCGCTATTGCTGGTGGTCTCAGAGAAGGTTATACCAGCACACTCTCTGCTTGCTGAAATCCCTAGTGACCGGCAGCCGGGAAATTAAAAATCCCACGCTTTGCAATCATGACATTTAAAATTCACCTGTCATGCCCAACTAATGTTGGGCTCATTTGACAATAAATCACTCTCTGGCATGGTGATCCCCAGCACTTGAAACAGTACATTCCATGATGTGTGAGATACCGCATTGATCTTTAACCCCTTCGATACAATTATTGAGGATACTTGATCTTCAGAAGCACCTGCTGATCCAATTCGGTTCGATTGGGCGATCCCATTTCGGCAACCCTGCGGTGTATTCAGCAAGCACCACAGGACCGCCGAAAACTCACCGGAAAACGAGGGCAAACGCGCACCGAAACCCGCAAAAACATCTGGATTAACCCCACCGAAAATGCCGGAAAAACCCGAGCAGGAGCCGATCACACGCAGCGCAGCTGCTGGAAAAAGCCGACACCGCAGATGAATGCAGTGAATAAATTAAAGAAACAGTACGCTTGAATGTTTCAAAAGTGAAACGCTGTTTGCGAAGAAACTACTGAGTGAAAATGTCTGAAATTTACATATGAGGTCCAATGAATGATAGTAAAAAGGGCTGTTACAAAAAATAAGTTAAAAAAAATTTGGAAATTCTTTTTAAAAAAAATCCCAAAAAATGCATAAAATGTCCTAAAAAATCTATAAATAAAGAGACTCTTTACTGCAGAAAATTATAATCAACGGTTTATTAGATATTGAATTAAAACGGGAATATTTTTAACATTGAAGCCTATGGGATTCGCCTGAATAAACCTGCCGAATTAAACCACCGAATGACAGGGCAGTTCGGAAACCTTTCACTGCTGGTTTTTGTTCACATTTGGCGAATTGCCTGCTCTCTGGATAGCCAAATGGCCAAGAAAGGTAACTGAACGCTGATTTTCAGCGTTCGGTTCCCGTTCGGCAGCCATTCGGATCTCTTTGAATAATCCTGTTAACTTTACCGCATAGGACACTGGTGGACTTGCCACTAACCATGTCTGTCAGTATCACATTGGTAAAGTCAGGTGAACATTTCCCAAGATTGGCAGTCATGTCATTAGTTTACTTAGAAGATAAGTAGTAATTTATCAAGAGATCAATTATTTTACCAGTTAAGAATGTTACTGTGGTTACACTGTTAGTTTGCTCGCTTCTTTATAAAGTCTGTAATGAAAAAACAAACAAACCAGAAAAGGCACTTGGTGAATTTCTCAATTTCTCCTTTTATAGGCTTTTTCTTCCTATTATGTAAATTTATGGTTTAGATTTATAACTTCATGTAAAGAAATCCTAACCAAAAACAAAACGTCTGACATAAAATTCTTGTCAGAGAAAAACAAGATAGACACAATAAAGGAGCAGCGGACATTAATAAATCATCCGTTAAAGATACTATTAATGTACACATCCCCCTTCATGCAAGCTACAAATCAACTTATTAAATAATAAAAAGAGCATAAATGAAACAATGCCAGATATATGTGTAATGTATACATTATTTGTTTACTACGGAACCTGGTACCAAATGTGAAGCTTCTTTTCAATAAAGTATTCTGTTCTTCATTGCCAGAGTAAGAGGACTGGAGCTTTACGTGGGCTTTTGTCCAATGACTGTCCCCCTTGCATTGTGCTATTGTCGTATGCCCATTTATTCCCCGTTGTCCAATCTATTGTCCTATGCCCACTCACTCACCATTGTCTTACTCTTCCTTTGAAAGTATCATTGCTATATTGTGCTATAGGTTGGCGGCAGTTAGTGCCAAAATATTTATCATGGCACATGGCCTATTATAAAGGCATGCGAGCTCCAAATGCCACTGGGTTAACCTGGTCCTGTTGGCACCAGAAATCCTGGCTTCCACAAAGAGTTATGCTTTACAGCAGTGACCTCCTCAAACTCTAAATGAAAGCTTAATATGCATACTATTTGCAGACATGCGTCTGTATGGTTTAGGATGGGACTCAATTTCATTGCATGAGTATGCTCAAATCATCGAAATCCCATATACACACAAACACACACAAGATTACATAATCTTTGCAAGTCATACTTACAGAACATTGAGAAACAATGGCACCTATTCCAATGTGGCCAGAACAAGGGAGAGTAAGTGTTACGTTTTGGCTGCGCCCCCTGGTGGTGAAGGGCCTTCATGTCTGTTTTTCCCCTGTGGTGTGTCTGGCTGTGCTGTCTGGGGTCACATGGGCCAATTACACAGGCCCACTCCCTATTTATATCCCAGCAGCACAGAGCCTCATTGATGGTTTGTGGAGTTTCATGGTGGTTCTGTCTGGTTTGTGCTCCCTGTGTTGCTGCAAAGCATTCCTGTCCAAGTATTTTCTGGTTCTGACCTCGGCTTTATTCCTGACTATCCCTTCTGCCCACTCCTGGTACTGTATATACTGATCTGTTGCCAACCTTTGCCTGAATGACGATTCTTGTATGTTTCATGTTTTATGTACCTTGTCTGTCTTAGTCTAGTATATATTCAGAGGCCGCTTATAAGGACCTCTTTAGTGTAGTCTGTCTGTTTTGTTGACTACCCTGCAGCCTACTCAATTCACGGATTGTCAGGTTTATCATTGTGTTTCTCTGTTTTGTTGACTGCCCTGCGGCCTGCTCAATTCACAGATTGTCAGGTGTGTCTGTTTCTGAGCGTGTCCTAAGTGGTCTGTCGGTCGTGAAGCCTTCAGAGTTTAGTGGCAATTCAGTTCTGGTTTTTGATGCTCCTTTGGTTTTGGAGAAATCAGTTTGTCCTTGTGTCTATTCAGTAACTCACCTGCCTTAAGGGCTTCATCCCATGTTCCAAGCCACCACGATGGCCCAAGCAGGGGCTAACCGTTACAGTAAGTGAAAAATAGTCACGAGCAGATTTCCCTACCAACGCAGCAGTTACACAGCAGCTGCTTTACTAGTGACTGGCTGTGGAATGAAACGCAGCCAGAGCCGAAAACCGCAGTAGCGCCACACTGGTATCGGCTCCTGGAGTTTGTTGGACTCCATGGAGCCAAGTGTGTCCTCAAGCTCACACTTGGGATATCATGCAGGAGCCACAGATGGACGCTGGATACTATTTGTTCCCAGTCTCCCACTGCTCTCGGCAAGAGGAAGTGGTGAAACGCGCTGTGTTCTCCACCTGGGGGGGTGAAAGATGAATGTGGAATTTCTTGGTGTGTTTCTTTGAGTGTTTTAAGTGAATTTGCAGAAGCAAAATTACGTAACACCAGCTTTTAGGAGTCAGTATTTCTTAGAGACATACCGGGTTGAGGATAGAACGAGTTATCTTGGAATGTCTTAACAGCTACTATACATGGTATAGGAGACATTAATTTACAGCAGGGATACGTTATGTCTGAACCGCAAGCAAGAGCAGAATGACTTGTCCTGTCATTAAGATATCTGCTTATCGGACAATATCTTAACGGCAAGAGGGGACCGGGACTAATAATGGGTGTGAGAAAATTATATTATGCTGCCAGTGTATCGTTTTATATCATACAAGATTACATGATTCAGGCACATAGCTGTTCTTTATTCATGCGTATGTTCCATGGTAGATCTGGAGACACAGACTGAGGTCTGCCAAGTAAGCGTGTGTCATAGGCTCAAAAGACTTTAATTTGTAATACCAATCCTTTAGCACTGACATAACCCCATATGTTGCTTCTCTGCTGTTTTTATCACATCAAAAGGGTGTTAAAGTAATAGTAATTTCATGTTTATGGGAAAACTTCCAAAACCCCTTTTTAGTAAGGGAGCAGTGTGGGTTTTTTTTTTTTTTTTTTTTAAAAAGTCAAAGGAAAAAAGGGGGTCAGTGGTTTCATCAATATGATAACACAAGTACATATAAAGGAAAGTACAATAATACAGCAAACAAAAGAAAAAAAAAGATAGAGAAGATGGCACTATTTTTGTTATCAGCTTATTTTACACAGTATCAAACAGTGATGGTATACGGAAGTTCTCGGCCACATTCCAGTTCTTACTTGTTATAGGCTTTTTTTTTTTTTTTTTTTTTTAATTCTTATATCATTATTTATATATTTATGAACACTTTACACAGTCAGAGGGTGATCTTACCGAAAATCTCACATAGTATTACATAGAACGCAGGTCCCACAGTACCCATGGATCCTCCGATGGTGCCCTCAACTCTAGAAGTCGCGTTGATATTTGTTCATACGTACGAAACGTAGACACGGTATCCGTCACATCTTTTAACTCCGGTACCATAAGTGACTTCCAGTTACGTGCTAACAACATAGTTGTGGTAATTACATGATATAACACCGTTTTGTGTTTTCGACCTAGCCGTTGAGGGATTGCCCCCAATAACATTGCGTCAGGGGTAAATGGAAGGACTATGCCCAATACTTTTTCAAGAATCTTCAGAAAACTTTTTCAAAAAGCTTTTTTATATTATTTCATGCTTTTATCTTTTATGTTATTTTATCGCCCTTGATAAAGTCTCAGGACGAAACGCGTTGGGCATTTTTACTTTAATAAATTTACTATTCATTTATATACCTTCCTCAATCAATTATTCACCTACATAAAGCTTTTTGAAAAAGTTTTCTGAAGATTCTCGATCTCCACACTTTCTACTTGGGCTCATCCCACCCAGAATCAACAAGGATTTCCAGCTTCTCTACCTATTCATCTGTGTCCTTTATCTGGAGGAGAGTGGGAATACCTCCACGAGAAGCGGATCCAACATCTAAAGCTAAGTACCCTGTACCACATTTTTTCTTATATCCAATACTTTTTCAAGAAGGGAGTGAATTTGTTTCCATAGCGAATACAACGGAGGGCAGTGCCACCACACATGGATATAGTCTCCCACCCCACCTTGGCATCTCCAGCACTTCTCAGTATTATTTGGCTGAAATTTGGCCAATCTAGCTGGCGTTAAGTACCATCGGTATAAGAATTTTCGTCTAGTCTCAAGTAAGGTCACATTTCTTGTTGCTTTAAGATCAAACCAGTAAATTTGGGTCCATTGTGACTGCGTCAAAGTTAAATTTAAGGTTTTTATCCCAAGCTTTTTGATGGGAGAATGTAGATGGGGACATCTCTGTCATCAGTGTCATATAGCTAGTTGAAATTAGTCCGGACGGTGGTCCATTCCAAGTCGTAAGAGATTCCACCCCAGACAATTGAGCTTTATCTACCGAGTAATGTGGTAAAATTCCCACCGCCCGCATCCAATGTTGAATTTGTAAATAGGAGAACAAGAACCCCCCCTGGAAGTTTATATAAAGTCTGTAGTTGCGCAAACGAATGCATACCAGTCTTAGAGAAAAAGTCTTGGATATGTTTAACCCCATGTAATTCCCATTTAGACACCGTGAAGGTTGGTAATACTCTTTTCAACACCTGGATAGGAGTAACCACGAATATTGAAAAAATCTTGAAATCTTATCTATTGATTTATCCCAGACACACAGTGCTTGTGACGTAAGGGGGGTGGTGACTATCGACTCAGGTCTACAGTGTCTTGGAGTCCAGAGCAGCGTTGCAATATTGTGGGGATAAGAAGCGGACAATTCTATGGAGACAAAGCATGGGGGGGGGGGGCTAAATCGTGTGTCTTTTTTTTAAATCTATTTATTGTGGTACAGGTTACAAGCATACAATAAATTATGACAAAGATATAATTAAATATCACTATGGGTCAAGTACTAAAAAATAAGCGAGGGAACTCACAAAGATATCTCTCCTGTAATTAGCAATTATCATCTTGCACATAACACAAATACACAATTATATCTGATATAAATATATGGATTTTAGAAAAAATATATGATAATTCAAATATTTATCAAGACTTAAGAAGAAAATATATGATTAAACTCCTGAATAAACATTGTATAGTGTGTGGGAACAGTGGGAACTCAGTTCCCACTGCAAAAATAGGGGAAGAACTGCACTCCCCCGACTTTATCCCTGAATATCACCAATGAATAAAAATATGCATATCAGATGTGTAAACATAAAGCATTCGTAATGCTCAGAAAATTACAATTGGATGCCGTAAAAAACCATTGCAGGTGTGGTATCATCTGAGGGCATTTGGCCAAATAACCTGGAGAGCACTCGGAAGTCACACCCTCGGTGCCTGGGGGGTCTCAGGAGGGGGTCAGACACCCGGCGGCATCACTGGCTGGCCGGGTGCCCGGTGTCCGTGCGCCTAATGAGGGGGCGGGGCGCGGCATGATGACGCGGAGCCGCCGGCCTTTATAGACAGGGAGCGCAAATCGACTCATCGCGTTGACATGGATTTTGTTTCCCGCATCGCTGGTGTACCGTTCATTCGAGTCACTGATTCATTGTTTCACTGCGACGTTGCTGACCTGGACTGTATGAGGAACCTGATTGTTGCTGACTCGGACTGCTTTCTTGACTACTCTCTCTCTGACCAAGCTGGTGTGTATGCTTTACATAGAACAGACTCAGAGTGTATGCTGACTCTGCATAACGCTGACTCAGAGTATACTGACCCTGCAAAATGCTGACCCTGCGTGTATGAGGACCCTGTTTGTTGACAACTCGGATTGTTAACCTGACCACTCTATTTCTGAATCCTTTCTGTATGAATGACTTGCATAAGCCTGATCCAGGTTACTCCTTAGCTGCTGTTAAGATTAACCCTTGCTGCCTGAGTGCATGTTCTGTTCTGAGACCCGCTGCTAATATACCAATGTTGTACTGTGTTTCTGGTGTGTCTGTTCTCCCTGGCTGGGAGCGATAGGATTAGAGGTCCTGACCACTCAAGGATCGGAGGGTTTAGAGGTTTTTACAAAAGGATCCACACCACGGTTGTCGAGGGTGAGCGATACAGCGAATGTGACATCGGAATATTGAGGGGGGGGTGTTTGGAATCAGTCGGCATGATCTCTGAGCATCTGCAGGAAATACCATTTAGTGTATTCAATTGTAGAGACCAAGGATACTTTGGTGTCTGGGAGATGACGTCTAAGGAGCCCACAAAGTGAAAAAATAACCAATTTTACCATCTGGGTTTGAGGAGAGTTGAAGCCATGTTGGTACAGGTTATTTGGTATGTAGTTCAGAAAAGGACTGGGGGGGGGGTGGCAATTTTTTAAAAAAAAATTATGAAAACAAATTTTATAGTGAATTTCTATTGTATTTTATTAAATGTATAGAATTTATTTTAACCCCATTATTTTAACCCCAAGGATCACTGCCGTACATAGTACATCCTGGGGAAGATTCCCTTTAAGGATGTACTATGTACATGTATGTCATGGTCCTTTAACCGCCCTCCTCCCTCCCTATGCTCACCTCTCTGGCCGGGGTCCCAGGTCGGTGTGGCTTCCTTGAAGCCTACCCAATGGTTTAATGGGCCCCGGCCATCGCATTGACATCATCGCTGGGTACGATGACGTCAGTTTCAAACTCCCTAGCACCTGCAGAGAACCTGAAAGAGTTCGCCCGAAAGGCCACAAGTAAAAGTCCTCAAATTTGAGAACTTCTTGTTTATGAAAACGTCAAGCTAGTCCTCCATGGCAATGAGCAACCAGCTTGGGAAGCCTTTAACCCCTTCACTACCAAGTGATTTTCCAAAAACCCATTGTCAGAAACTAGTGTTTGTTTTGTAAAATCCTTTTTAATTAATTTTACAATAATAAATAGCCATTACTTTAAATAACCTATTTGGCCAGTAGATGGCGCCATCTACTGCCAAACTGAGATACAGAGGTTTGAGCTGCAGGTCTATTTTTTTTTCTCCTGCATCGGCTTCTGAAAGTCTGATATTCCAGTGCATCCATTGGCTGATATTACAGTTTTAGCTCTTTGGGCATTATGCCCACAGGGCTAAACCTCTGTGGGCACATTCTGCAGCCAAAAAGCAGACAAAATTAATTTGCAGCAAATGAATTTCATTTACTTTTGGCCTGCAGAGTGCCATTTGAAGCCCGAGATATCTCAATCTCGGTAGTGAAGTTTAAAAGTGTTGTGCATGGTTTCTCAGGTAACCGAAGAGTTGGAAATTATGTTGAGATTGTGAGCAACCTTCTAGACAAGTATCATCACTTAGGCTGAAACATGTCCCTCAAAATGCACGTTCACCACTCTATTTCAGGTAGTATTTGCAACTCCTCTATGTTTATATCGTTTTGTTTGTTTTATCTTGTGTAGTTTACGTTTGATTGATTGAAAATAATGTTCATTTACATTGTAGTTGTAGAATATAATACTGTTGAAATTTGCTTTTTCCTATAATATTTGTAGAGGAATAGGTTGTGTATCTCTGAAACTAGAGCTAATTAAAAATAAACTATTATCAGATCCTTTTTTTTACCCAAAAGTAGTTTAACTACTTTCATTCAGGAAACAAAAAAAGTGTTTTTTTTTTTGCGTAGTGTAATATGTGTGGTATCAATAAACGAGTAAGAGACAAATTAGAGCTAAACACAAACAGCGCAGAAATGTAAAAACAGCAGTGGGTACTATCGGTCAGACAATGGCAAAACTACCTGGTCACTACGAGGTTAAAACCAAGGCAGGTCAATCATATCTTTTTTTCCAAAGTACGCAACCTATTGCAGGTTGTCAAAGTAGAGCAGGAAAATGACCCTCACCCCAACATACCATGCATGAAACCGCTAATTAAAAGCATGTGACACCACGCAAGGAATACAACATTCAGGATTCTTCGATGCCGATGTATGGATACGGGTCATAATGAGAAGACAGAAACACTTAGGGCTCTATTAAATACTTTGCGCAAACGTTAACGCGTGCGCAAAAACGCATTAACGCAAGGGGAAAAACCCTTTGCTCAGAACGTCGTATTACAATGTCTGCGCAAAAAATGCGCGTTAACGTCTAACGCTGGTGAACCTGTGCGAACCCTTTGCGAGCGTAATGTACTTTGCGCGTCCTATACTTAACATTGTGAGCTCAAATGTGTTTGTGCACTGTTAGACGGATGGAATTACAATCTATGCGCAAATTTTAAAGGACAACGTTTGCGGGTATAATTTTAACGTCTTTGAAAAGCTGGTTGGAACGGCAAATCTGAACGTTCTGGCCGAAACCAAATACAACAGCCTGAAAAAAATACTGCAAAGTATAGTTACACATTCTACACATACCCAAACAATAAAATTGAGAGGTTGTGCGTGTTTTTATTATTGTTGCAGCATATATACGCAGATTGATTTTGACAGGCGCAAAAACTGAACGGGAGACAATTGTGGTTCTTAATTCTGATTGGCTGAATCGCGTGAAAAAACAGTCCACCCATCCGTTTTTGCGCGTCTTTTTTATGCATGTTGTTTTTTGATGGATGAAAAAATGCGCTCGGAATTTAATACCAGCATTAATTTACGTGCGATTATTGTTTAACGCAGCGCACAAAAACAAAATAGCACTGCGCATGCGTTTTTGCGCGAAGCAGTTAATAGATGTGTAAGAGTGTCCTATTAACATGCCAATAATTCTACACGCCAATGAATGTATAGATTGCGCAACAAACCTAGTTATAGAAAAGTGCACAAAATTTTATATTTTTCCATTATTTGTCAGAATTATTGAAGACTGAATTGGAAGTGATCCCTTTTCTCACACTACTGGTCACATGGTATGGAATATTAAGAAGTAGTAACAGAATATTTGCTTCATATAGTACATTGCAATAGATACAAAGGTTCATTTAACCCCATTCACTACCATGGTCTAGTATACTCAATGTTCAAAAGCTCCTGTAGGAGTCCAACATCGAGTAAACCTGGTCTGGTCATTCTCCAGCAATGTAAACTAATTTTGATTCCACCATAAAATTCATTAGTAAATGGACTCCAAAATGTGCCCCCCAATTTTTCTGCACATCCGACATGTAGAGTTCCAGCTGTATTATTTTAAAGGTAGTTACGCTTTTTAGCCAGCAGGGGAGCCCTCTGCCCGTCAAATAATCTTACTGTCTCAATGTATTTTACAAAAGGTACTTTAATTTTGACTATGTGTGCAATGGAAAGTTCTTTTCCATTAATCCACTGGTCCTGGAAGTAGTTTTAAGGAAGACAACTTTTTGGTAAAGGGGTTAAGAGGCATGTTTTCAATAATACAGTTTACAAAATAGTAAAAAAGCCTTGATTAATGTACACATACATTCGGTAGTGATGTAAAATGTGAATTTAATGTGTTTTGTTCAGGTTGTGATCGCAGCTTGCAAGCAGCCTTTGTATTCAGAACCACTTGCTGATGAAATGCAGCAATAAACAGGGTTATTCAAAAAGAATCAAAGTCACGGCACGTTTGACTTTTCGTTCTCTTCAATTCGGTGCAAATCGGCTTTCCCATTTCGGCGACCCTGCGGTGTATTCAGCAAGCACCACACGGCTGTCGAAGTGCAGGTTAAAGCTGCCGAAAACCAGGCGAATGCACACCGAAAACCCGTAAAAAGCATCTGGATTAACACGCTGGAAAAACCCGAGCAGGAGCCGATCACAGGCATCGAAGCCTCCGGAAAAAGCCGACACCGCAGACGAATACAGTGAATAAATTAGGAAAACAGTTTGTATGAATGATTGAAAAGTGAAACGCTGTTTGCAAAGAAACTACTGAGCGAAAATGTCTGAAATTTACAAATGAGGTCCAGGGAATGATAATAAAAAGGGCTGTTACAGAAAAAATAAGTAAAGTTAAAAAACAAATCGGACTTTTTTAAAAAAATAATCCAGAAAAATGCTTAAAATATCCTAAAAAATCGATAAATAAAGAGACTCTTTACTGCATAATTTTATAATGAACGGTTTATTAGATATTGAATTAAAACTGGAATATTTTTAACATTGAAGGCTATGGGATTCTCCTGAATAAACCTGCCGAATTAAACCACCGAATGGCAGGGCATTTTGGAAACCTTTCACTGCTGGTTTGTGTTCTCTGAGTAGCCGAAGCATTGCTTCTCTATGGGGATTTACTGCCCTCGAACAGGCACCGAACAGGCACCGTATGTGCAGGCAATTCGCCAGGATTTGGCGTATTGCCTGCTCTCTGAATAGCCGAATGGCCAAGAAAGGTAACCGAACGCTGATTTTCAGCGTTCGGTTACCTTTCTCCAGCCATTCGGATCTCTTTGAATAACCCTGAAAGTTGTATCTTTCAAATCTTGTACGGAGTAAAAGGATGGTGGAGGGAGTTTACTAGTCTAACCCCCCCCCCCCGAGATGGGCACATTGTAGTATAATCATCACTTATCGTACATTATGAAAAAACAACATTCATCCAGTTTTCGTCTTTGATTGGGAAAAAAACATTTATTTAGTGTTTTTAGGTTTGCAGGAGACCCCACTGGACCCCCTGTGAAGCCCTACTGAATTCATGAGTTTACACCTGGCTTGACTTTGTGGGTTGCCTGTTTATATTTTACATACTTCCAGTAAAACAGAAAGGAGAACTTCTTTATCCTGATTATTTTTTAAATAACTTTATTTATAACAATGTACAACCAATTTACGCATTACATATAGACAGGGATTACCCCAGTACCCGTATTTTTGTTTGAAGAACACAGAACCAGTCTCGGGGGAGCCCTGAAGGTTTCTGTGACGCTGAAAGGGTGTTATTAACGGAGTTGATGCCGAGTCAGACTGACTGTGAGGATTAGGGGATTATGTAGCACAGGATTAACAGAGATACATCATGCACATTCATGTGTTTCAGTCTCAAAGGAAAAGCCAATTTTATCATTTTCTTTGGGGACTAAATTGTTTTTATCTGCTAAAATGGACTGAACAAAAGTATTTTTTGGCAAATAATCCAGAGCCACCAGCATTTTATGGCAGCGATGCTCACTAAATGAAATCCAAACTATGGAATTATGTCTGACGTGGAATAAAATGTTGATTTGTGAGTGTCAACGCAGTGCACTAAGCATTATCCCTCTATGGATGAGATAGTAAGACGCTCCTGATGAAGTCCACGTGACGAAACGCGTCGAGCAACACCTTCAGACACCTTCAGACGAATTGGGTCATGGGAGTTGGTGATGTTATGCTCCATTTGTTTTAAATTTTTGCTATCATCTTGGCCTGGAGACATTCAAGAACCTGCTATGTGTCTTCCCAGTACCAGCAGCCTGTGAGTGGTTATATCTAAGAATACATTGCACCAATTTATTCTGTATTGTGCTGTATTGTTAGGGGTATCACCCTATGTGTGATTTTATTATTCAAATAATCCAGAGCCACCAGCATTTTATGGCAGCGATGCTCACTAAATGAAATCCAAACTATGGAATTATGTCTGACGTGGAATAAAATGTTAATTTGTGAGTGTCAACGCAGTGCACTAAGCATTATCCCTCTATGGATGAGATAGTAAGGCCCCCGTCGGCCCTTTGGCAATTTACAGGTGAGTTCACACCCTTCTTACAAAATGATTGTCACAGTGAGAAGTAGTATTAGAGCGAGAGTGGAATTCTTTGTTATCTTTTTTTACTGACAGTTAAGGGCAGATTTATCAAAAGCTACAGTATCAGTATCTCTTTCAATTAATATATAATATTATTACCATCCATACTGACCATTCCTGACAGCATTTTCAGCATTTTATTTTAATGGAGGGGAAATAAAACTACTAAATGCTAAAGAGCTGTAGTATTGAGGTATGTCCGCCCATTTAGGGTGGCTTTTTCTAAAAAGCCAAGCTATTAGTTCTCCTGGTGTCAAGTTCCACAGGCAGGCCAGCCATCAGAAATTTTGGGGCCCCTTACTGACCCTCAGAATGCACCCCCCCCCATGATCCCCTCTTCTCATAGGAGATCAATATTTACTGTGAATCGTGATCACATTACAGAGTGTTAGTCCCAATATGTTAAAATCACACATATTGCTCTCACTAAAGCACATTTAACATAAAAAGTATCTATCAGGTTCAAATGAAATGGTGATTTAAAAAATAATATGAATCAAGATCGTATTACAGAGTGTTGCTCCCAATACCTTAAAATCACATAAAATGTGTATTAGTGCAAACGATGTAGCATAAGGTATGATTAGATTATTCCATTGGTTAAGCATATCACAGAGCACCACAGCAATAGAACTCACAGTAATGTGCACTGTGATTAGCATCTCTTAGATTGTAAGCTCTTGAGCAGGGTCCTCCCTCCTTCTGCTCCGTGTGTGTAATGTGTATGTATATTTGTTATTCTGTCTCTCCCATCGTACAGCGCTAAGGAATTTGTTGTCGCTTTATAAATACTTGTAACGGTAACTGTAACTATATCAGAGCACCACAGCAATAAAACTCTCACGGTAAAGGCAGTGAGTATAAACATACACAGAATCCACAGCGATAGACCGCTAGCGGTAAAGACAGAGAGTATGAGCGTACACAGGAATCCTGTGTACGTTCATGCTCAATGCCTTTACCGTTAGAGGTCTGCTGCTCTGGATCCTGTGTACTCTCAGACTCACTGCCTTTACCATTGGAGGTCTATTGCTGTGGATTCTGTGCTGATACTCGCAGCGGCGCGGAAGCATTACTATGGGAATCAGGGATGTAAGCGCTGCGTTCCTGCACGAGGTGTTGAGATAGCGCCTTCCCTGGAATACGACATTAACATGTAGACGGTAAGGGAAAATCTGTAGGCGCACATCATCCTGCTTACCGTCCCCGTGTTAGCGGTAGGAATGGAATATAGCCTAGCATCAGGAAGTACAAGAACTTGTAGGAATACTAACGGGTCCTTTTGTAACCCGATTAATTAAATTGGGCAGATAATTTATAATGTCTCTTAAACAAGGTTAATCCTTTATAGAAAATGCATGTGATGCGTTTCCTTAATTCTTTATTTCAGCATTGGATAACGGAGTTCATTTATCTTTTGCTTTAACCATCCAAGAAAATATTTTTTTTTTTACATGCAAGCCACTGTGTATATTCACATCTATGTGAGCGCAGTGCTATGTGTTCTGCAATAAAGTGTCTAATCACAAAACAGTGACATTGTGTGCAATTTCGGTACTTTGTGTGTTGCAACATTTCAGCATACTTCGGCTAATCCGTTTAACTGAAAATACGATAAATTCACTATATAGCAAATGGTCACCGTATTTTTCCGAAATTTGAGTCGCCAGTTATCGGACGTCCTTTGGATCCCTGTATCTCTGGAACCATAGAAGCTAGAGTGTCATGGCCTGTCCATGGATACCTAACATGACCTGGTTTTAAGTAAAAAAAAAAATAAATAAATAAATAAATACGAATTTTCTCATATTTATGCAGCATTATTCTCTTTTCAGTTATAAAGTCAACATTGATGCTGCACTGTGGAGCTCTGTGATACGCTCATACACACTGCACAAATTACTGAGTTTTATTGCTGTGGAGCTCTGTGACATGCTCATACACACCACACATTGCTGTGAGTTTTATCGCTGTGGAGCTCTGTGAAATGCTCGTACACACCATGCATTACTGTGAGTTTTATGGCTGTGGAGCTCTGTAAAACATTCATACACACACTACACATTGCTGTGAGTTTTATGGCTGTGGAGCTCTGTGATACACTCATACACACTGCACATTACTGTGAGTTTTATTGATGTGGAGCTCTGTTATAGCTTGGTTGAGTTTTGGTGGGCATAGTTTGAAGGGGCGGCAGCATTTCATGCTTGGATTCAGGCAACACAATGTTGTGGCCCGGCCCTGGCTGTGTATTCATTAGCTGCACACTGGTGTGTGCCCTCTATTCGTTGGCTGCATGCAAGAGTACTCCATCTTTTCATTGGCTGCATGGCTTTTTATCATGCTTCATGGTGAATATCAAAACTTTTTTCCCTAGAAAAAAAGCACTGTATCGATCGGTTTATCTCGCCAACCAGCCATCTATGGGCTATATTACAATCTTCGCACAAAAACCTTTGCGGAAAGTTAAAATCTTTGTGCCAAGAGTAAAAGTTTTGCGCGCGCAAATCACCGCTGGTATTACAATCCTCGCAAGTCTTGTCATCCGCCGATCAATAACGCATGCAAATAGGATGCGCCCAAATGCTCGCGCAGTATCGTCGCGCGCATAAAATCAGTATGCACACTGTTTTTTTTGTCATGATTCTGCCAATCTGAATTAAGAACCACAATTATCTCACATTAAGAAATTGCGCCTGCCACAGTCAATGCTGCAGCAAGAATACATGCACACACAACTTCTCCATTTTATTGTTTGGTATGAGTTGAATGGGCAACTATATTTTGCTGTATTATTTTTTTATGGGCTGGTGTATTTGGGTTCGGCCAGGTTGTTCAGATTTGTCATTAACACCAGCTTTTAGGAGTTGCTAAAATTATGCGTGCAATGGCCATGCGGTAATTACTGCGAAATAGATTGTAATACCATCCTCGTACCAGCGCACATTCGCATTTGTGCTCACAATGTTAAGTTTAGGACGCGCGAAGTACAGTAAGCTCGCGCAGGGTTCGCGCAGGTTCACCCGCGGTAGACGACTGCGCGTGGTTGTTGCGCTGACTATGTAATATGGGATTCGGCGCAAATGGTTTTACCCCTCGCGTCAATGTTTTTTTGCACACGCGCAAACGTTTGCGTAAAGGTTGTAATTTATCCCTATATCTGTCTACCTGTCTGGACCTTTTGGGGGTTTTTTTTGCTTTCTGGCTCAATCTACATTTCTGTCTATTAATTAGGGATGCACTGAAATTTCGGCCATCGAAATTATCGTCAAAAAATGGTGCTTTCGTTTTTTTTACCAGAAAAAAATAATTTGCCTGAAAATTTTCCATACGAAATAGGGCCTGGAGGCCCAGCCGAGCCTGGGCCTGGAGGACGGCTGAGAGGGCAGTCACCACGGGACTGCCATCGCTGGAGGAGCTCATGGCCGAAGTACAGGGCCAGATTTATAACTAGGCAGAGTAGGCATGTGCCTAAAGGTGCCTGCCATAAGGGGGCACCTTGCTGTGTTAAAAAACGTGTTTTGTTTTACAATCATTTAGACCACTGTATCTCTGGAGTCCTATGGGCTAGAGGGACATCTCTGGTATCACTGGAAAGGCCAGATTATGCCCTTTCCAGTGACACCAAATATAACCAAGTAACCAAGTAAGATTTAGGTAAAAGTAAAATAACAAATAAAATATTATTTTTCTCTTTTTCAGTTTATTATTAAGTGAACAGTGATGTTGCGCTAACTCACCTTCTCATTTTCCACACTGCTAGCAATTGCAGAGCTGATGATGCAATGCATTGTTTCATCAACAGCCTAGACCAGGGGTCAGCAACCATGGCTCCCTGATGTTTTGGGAACTACATTTCCCATGTGGCTCAGTCAGCCTAATGGTTGACTGAGCATCGTGGACGATGTAGTTCCGAAAACATCAGGGAGCCAAGGTTGGTGACCCCTGGCCTAGACCGTGACACTGCATTGATGAGAGACAACTGGAGTTTGGGACCCGCATCTCTGAATTGTACACATCACAAGGTTAATTGAGGTAATTGGGGGGGTTGCTCCACATTTCTGTGCCTATAGGCTCCTGAGATGCAAATACGGTCCTGCCGAAGAAGGTGGATGTAGGCGAGTATGTATATGTAATGTGTTCTCACCCCCCCCCCCCAATTGGTCATCCAAACCTGGGCCTGGAGGTTTCAGTATCGGTATTCGGTTTCGGTATCGTCCAGAAATTTCAATTTCGGTGCACCACTACTAATTACGTGTATCTATTTACTTTAGTCTATATATCGTCGTTATATGTATTGGCGTCTATCGATATATCTGTGTATGAATCTGTGTCTAATATTAGAAGAATTTAAAAAATTTTTTTTTAATAATAATGATGAGGCATAATAGAACTGTGATTATCAAGATTTATATTACATTTTTCTAAAAGGAAATAGTTTAAATTGTTATATTATTTGTCTTTCAAACCATTAAAAGCCTCTTTGTATTTTATCACTAAACTTATCCATGTTCTGATTTTATTTTTAAGGTGATTGGTCGGAACTAATACTTATTCATCTAAAAAAAAATAAAGATATGTGTTTAATGGCAAATACTATCTTAGAGCATATTTTTAATTTGTCCAGCACTTTACATGGTTCCTGGAAAAGTGAATGCTCTGATTAACACGAATAATAGAAATAGTAGTATTGTTACATAATTGCATAGAAAAAATAAAAAAACGGATATCTGCAGTATTAAGGTTGACATTAAAGGAGACCCAGCTGTATATTTACACTTGCTTATTATTTAACAGGGTGCTTTACATAAAATCATAGTAATACTGTCATCAGTAAGGACATGGATTATAACACCATAAATAATCATTAAATTACAATTGATTACGGAGATGTAGTGTATGCAGCCGCCCCGCAAACACACCTTCATAAACTTACTACATTGTATAACTCATTCTGCCGCTTTGCGCTACAATGTAACTACATGACCCACCATTGTGACATGTTAAAAGAGCTAAACTGGCCATCGCTGGAATCCAGACGCACCCTTCACCTTTCCAGCCTGGTGTTTAAGAGCATCTCTGGGAAGCTGCCATCCTACCTGAATAGACTGCTTCCCCCAGCAGCTCCCTCATCCTATAACCTCCGATCCAGGACCAGCACCTTACTTGCTATACCACAATACAAAAAGACAGTGGCTCGGTCCTCATTTTCCTACAGAGCACCACAATTATGGAATAACCTCCCAGACCCCATCAAATCTTCCCCCAGTCTTAAGTCACTCAAAAGCTCCTTACTAACATACCTCAATACAGAATGCACCTGTAAACATGTAACCTAGTGACTATATTTCCTACATATTTTTCTGTTAATCTGTATATTTGTTTTTTTTTTAATATCTTGCATTGTATTACTTTGTATTTCTGTAACTGTAACACTTCAATGTTCTTGAACCCAGGACATGCTTGAAAACGAGAGAAATCTCAATGTATCCTTCCTGGTAAAATCTTTTATAAATAAATAAGTAAATAAATAATAAATAATTGGGTTAAATCGTGTCAAATAAGAGCAAATGTGATATTTTGCTTCTAAAACCACTTTTGATGTCCCGAATTTAGTTATTTTTTCATACCTTAGTGAATCAACCCCTTAGAGTAGTTTAATCCACTGCCAGTGGTAAAACAATAATTTTGTATCATCAGAAAATCATTGTAATTATAATTCAGTATCCCCAGAATCAGCCATGATACCCTTCTTCAAAGCACTGCTTTTATGTGCTCCCCCTCAAAAGGCTAGGGGATTAAACAGAAACATGTTAAACTGAATTGGAAGGGTTGGTCTGAGGTCTCCATAGAGTTATCTCTTCAGAGTGAAGTGGAAATTGTGTCTTTTATGCTTTTCCTCATAACGGAGTCAAAAGACAAGCCTGAAATAATGCTAAAAAAATGAATCACTTCTCTTCTTTGCTATGTTTCGTTTGAACATATTAAAATGTACTATCAACGCACTTGAAACTGTAGAAAAAGTAATTGTTCCTCATTGTTCTATAAAAGACGGAGGGACATGTGACATCTTGGGCTCTATTACATTCTTCATGCAAAAATGCACGGTAAACGCATGAATTTTTGCGCGAAGCGTCAAACGTTAACACGCGTAAATCAACGCTGGTATTACAATCCTCCCGCATTTTTTCATCCATCAGAAAATAACGCGTGTAAAACGGACACGCAAAACAGGCGCTCAGTAACGTTGCGCGCAGAAATCAGTGTGCGGACTGTTTTTTTCACGCGATTCAGCCAATCAGAATTATGAACCTTGATTGTCTCACGTTAAGTTTTTGCGCCGGTCAAAGTCAATCTGTGCATATATGCTGCATCAAAAACACGCACAACTTCTCAAATTTATTGGTTTGTATGAGTAGAATGTGTAACTATACTTTTCGGCAAGGTCCGTCAGATTTACCTTTAGCACCAGCTTTTAGGAGTTTCTAAAATTATGTGCGCAAAGGCTGTGTGTTACAAGCTGCGCATAGATTGTGATACCATTCGCGTACCAGCACACAAACGCATTTGCGCTCACAATGTTAAGTATAGGACGCGCAAAGTACAGTAAGTTTGCGCAGGTTCACCCGCGGTAGACGTTAACGTGCATTTTTTGCACAGACATTGTAATACGACGTTCCGCACAAACGCGTTAATGCGTTTTTGCACACGCATTAACGTTTGCACAAAGAATGTAATAGAGCCCCTTGTGTTTTAACTCTTTCAGCTTTGGAATTCATCGTTCCTTGACAGGTGAAATTTTAAGAACTTTAATTAAAAATATCTAGCTGTTCTCTATTGTATAAAAAAGATTTCTACCTTATCTGTAGACTCATCCGAAAGTATCAATATTATGTTAAGTCAGTACCCTAACCCTTTCGCTACTAAATGACTTTCCAAACAACCACTGCCTGTTCCAAGTGAATTTAGAGAAAACCACTTTTCATTACAGACAGTGCATAAATGTATGTACATTCTTACGTTCCTACATTATACAGTCAATGTAACTTTCAAGGGTCAAGTTTTTTTTTATAGAGCTCTAAACACCAGAGATAGTAGGTAGAACTGCCCACTACCTTCCTGTTTGAAGAAAGCTGCTGCATTTGCTGGAGGAGACAGCTCAGTGTTTTGCAAAACTCCTCAAAAGAACTCTTTTTTCTGCAAGTGGTCTAAGAGGCGCACACGTTTTCATGGTGTCAGCTTAAAAGAGAGATAAAAAATAAAAGGCAAAGGACATCCATATGAAGCATGCCATTTCTTTAGACCTGTGCAGCTATAGTCAATAAGCTTATTTGACAGACTGAGGGCTCTCTGTGCAGGTCAAAATGTGCTGCCAGATGTAGAGTAAAAAAGCTGGGTATCTGTGTTTCTGTGAAAGAGAAATGGATCTCCAAGCTGTTCAAACAACTTCAGCACCTCGGCAGACATATCCTATGTGGAGAAAGTTTAGGGGTACATTCTGGAGAATTTAATTTGCAATAAATAAACTCCCATCCGATGCTCCAGAGTAAGACCAGATGGAGTTTACTTGATGTTGGACTCTTGCAGTAGTCGAGTATATTCGTTCATGGTAGTGAAGGAGAAAATATATTTCCTTTTGTTATTAAGGATAAAACAGTAAAATAAGTACAATACAAATATAAAACAAAGAAGCAGTAGGTATACATGTAACCATAATATGGTACTTTATGTTATTATCAGGGTTATTCAACGAGCTCCGAATTGCTTGAGAAAGGTAACCGAACGCTGAAAATCAGCGTCGGTTGCCTTTCCTGGCCATTCGGCTATCCAGAGAGCAGGCAATTTGCCAAATCCTGGCGAATTGCCTGAACATACGGTGCCTGTTCGGTGCCTGTTTGAGGGCAGTGAAATCCCCATGAAAAAGCACTGCTTCGGCTATTCAGAGAACACAAACCAGCAGTGAAAGGTTCCCCTAATGCCCTGCCATTCGGTGGTTTAATTCGGCAAATTTATTCAGGAGAATCCCATAGACTTCAATGTTAAAAATATTCCCGTTTTAATTCAATATCTAATAAACCGTTCATTATAAAATTCTGCAGTAAAGAGTCTCTTTATTTATAGATTTTTTTAGGATATTTTAAGCATTTTTCTTAATTGTTTTTTTTTTTTTTAAAAGTCCGTTTTTTTTTGTGTTTTTTTTTTTAAGTGTACTTATTTTTTCTGTAACAGTCCTTTTTATGATCATTCCCTGGACCTCATATGTAAATTTCAGACATTTTCGCTCAGTAGTTTCTTTGCAAACAGTGTTTCATTTTCACAGATTCACACAAACTATTTTGCTAATTTATTCACCTCCCTCGTCTGAGGTCTCGGCTGCTTCGGCTGTGTTCGGCTCCTGCTCGGGCTTGGTTTTCGGCAGGTTAATCCAGATGTTTTTGCGGGTTTTCGGCGTGCATTCGCTGGGTTTTGCGGTTAGTTTTCGGTGGGTTTGCGGTAGCTTTTCCCTGCAATTCGGGGACCCTGTGGTGCTTGCTGAATACACCGCAGGGTCACCGAAATGGGATCGGCAAAAGGAACCGAATTGAAGAGAACGAAAAGTCACCGAACGTGCGGTGACTTTTCGAATCTCTTTTGAATAACCCTGTTAGTGTCTTCTTGGTCTATTTAAAACCTAACCTGGTCATCTAAAATTAAAGAATGTGGCTCATTGAATTCTTAGGTGTTAAAGACAGCCATCAGTATTAGAAGTCCAGCAGCATGTGCAAGTGCCCTGGAAAAGGGCACATGGGACTAGATATTTGTGTGAGCTCTGTAGTGATTATTCGCAATACTAGCACCACATTGTATACTCTTTGTAGACTATAGGATGGGTAGTAGTAACCTCAGGAAAAGCCCTCCCTCTGTATTTAGAGCCTTTTACACAATCTCCAACACCGGGGATGGACTGTGGTCATTCTTGGCCTGAGAGGTGACCGGCCATGGGCTGGCCCCAGTGGAGTGCCACATGGGGTTGGCATTGGGTGGTGTTTCAGACTCCATTCATGGCTGCATGAATCAGATCATTGATTCATGCAGCCAGGGCCTTTTTATTACAGGTCCTATTAAGGAGATCTGTCTAACACTGGTCATACACGTTTAAATTTCAGAGGCCTGCCTGGTGTTGCCGATTGCCAGTCCGTCTCGGCCACACTTCAGGCTTTTAATAGGGCCTACTATTAAAAGAATAAGAATGAAAGTCGTCTTGAAGATAAAAACATACTACTGTTTTAACATTAATCAACATTTCTTTTCTCCTTTGAAACGCATTTTTTCGTTTTCTCAGTTTTACAAATTTTTGAAGGGAAGAAAGAAATGCACACATCCCACAACGCTATCCACTTGCAATCATAATAATGAATGCTATCGAGTCACCCTGCACAGCTGGATATTACAAACACAGACACATTTCTGACTGTGCATGCTGAAATATTTTTATGCTGCTTGGAAGAAAATACATCCCCCAAAAAACACATATTCCTTTTTCATACAAACCTCAAATAAGTAGAAAATTGATCAAGCGATCTTTATCTAAGACCATTGACCATGTATATGTAATATATGGAAATACTGTTTTTTTTATTCATTTCTTTCTTTCCGGAATACAAAAGCAACATTCACTTTCTGTTACTTTCAATCTCACAGTCCTATAAATAGAGCCAAGGCTATAAGGCATCCGTTAAAGCTCTTCCCGGCTATTGCTTTGGGTAAGGACATCCTAATTAAATGCATTTGACCATATTACAACCCAGCTGTTAAGAATAATGGCCCCAGTCATTAACATAACAGCTCTAGTCGCCCTACCAAACTCTCCCCTAATCTTCAAGCCTTCTAAAAATCCCTCAAAACCCATCTCTTCAGATTAGTGTACCACATCATTGATGCAACTCATCCCTCTGCTCATCCACTCACACATGATTGGAGCCGCTTCTATGACTCCACCATTCCCAAACCACTGGCACTCACGATCCTGCTATCTAGTAAAATTCCTTTTGTCTTCCTCAACCCCAATCCCTCGAGATTGTAAACTCATATTAGCAGGGCCCTCTACACCTCCTGTTTCCATCATATGCCCGTTTATCTTGTTCCCTTTGGTTATTGTAAAGCGCTGTGGAAACTGTTGGCGCTATATAAATGATGACAATAATAATTATAATAATTATTAACGGCACAAGCCGCTATTCCAAAATAGCTTGCTGCTGTTTACTAAAGGTTAACATCTCCTATATTTTGTATAGGAGCCGTTAACAATGGGACAGTACCGGCTGGGTGGAGTAGAGGTAACATCACTGCTCTGCGTGGAGAGAGCCTATGGAGACATGGGTTCAATCCTGATGAGTACCTCTCCAGTATGTGTCCTTGGGCAAGACACCTAACGGTACATACTCCCCACCCAGGACATACTTGAAAATGAGAGAAATCTCAATGTATCCTTCCTGGTAAAAATCCTTTCTCAAAAAAAACAAAGGACAGCTGGAGAACAATGAGCTATTCCCTTGTATTTTGCGATTTTCATCTCGCCATTTTTGCAGCTACTGGGGAAATTTGGCTATGTGCAGAAGCCAAATTCAACATCAACATGCAAAGCTGACGGGAGCAAAGGCGAATAATGCTGAACAATGGTACCGCCATTATTCCTTTGTAAAAAGTAAACCACGGCTATTCTCCATTAATCGTTGTTCTACCATTATTTGCAACAATGGTGCATTTAAAAAGGTATTCTCCATTGAGCTCCTATACAAACTACAGTGAACAAAAAATCCTAAAAACCACATATGAATATGTCTATGGCACTACTGCCTCCAAAATGTGTGGACGAACCCAAGTATCGGGAATAAACTATATAAAAATTCCTATTGAGTCAAATAAATTGGACATTTTGAGGATAAATTCAAAAGATATATAGACAACACATTACTCAGTATAAAAAAAGTTAAAAAAGTGATTTGATCATTAATCGCTTTACTACCGAGATCGAGATATCTCGGACTTCAAAGGCATCATTTGTGCCCCGATATAGAGATATCTCGATATGCGGATCTGCAGTTAAAAGTAAATGAAATTTGTTTGCCGCAAACAAATTTTGTTTGCTTTTGGGCTGCAGAAGGTGCCCCCAAGGTTTTAGCCCTGTGGGCATAATGCCCAAAGACCAACAACTATGTAAAATCAGTTGCTGAATGAATGTGAAATATCGGGCTTTCAGCAGCCGATGCAGGGGAAAAAAACATAGACCTGCTGCTCAAACCTCTGTAAACTCAATTTGACAGTAGATGTCCCATCCATTGGCCAAATTAGTGATTTACAGTAAAAGCTATATATTACTGTAAAATGAATTAAAAATGATTTTACAAATAACAATGTTTTCTGACAATGTATTTTTGGAAAATCACTTGGTAATGAAGATGTTAATACTTATTAAAAAAAACTAAACACTAATCCTACACAATTTTTCCTAAATATCTCTAAGAATTCAAATTTCAGTGTATGAACTACAGCTATTGAGCACAGACTCCCTTCCCCCTCAGGATCTGATGTATGGGTACAGGACATACTTGAAATTAGAGAAATCTCAATGTATCCTTCTTGGTAAAATACTTTGCAAATAAATAAACAAATGTGTCATTAAGGCAAGATAAAGCAAAATGTACCTGTGCATTCTCTGTCATTAAGGGGTTAAGGCAGGCATTTAGTGTGTGTGAAGCAGATAAGATCTACATTCAAGCCTCAAATGCTGGCTTGGCTAGTGTCAATTGCTACTCTACACAGTACTACAACTTCCACCTATACACAACCAACTACCCATCCCCCCAAAAAACAAAATTACTGATCACAGATTACACAGCTATGACCAGCACTAAAAGGGTTACATTTTTAATAAGAAATTACCCCCTAAAAAGGTCAGCTTGCTCAGAGAGCACTCTGATCAGACTGATTACTGATACAGTACAGCACTGATAATATACAGTTCAGTGATCAGGCAGCAGCAAAGAGGTTAATTTTTTTTTTTAAAAAAAAACCTGCTGCAACTGTCAAAACTGTTCAAAATATAATGTTTTGACCCTATAACAAAAAAAAATAGATGAAAAAATACAGATTTTCGGGTCAGGCTGGTCACAGGTTTAATGCTGCAATCAGCATTGAAAGGGTTAAAAAACTTTTTTTTATTTAAAATTTAAGTTAAACCTTTTTTTCACTTGAATAGTTGCACCGATCCTCTGCCTCTCTCGCCTCAGATTGAACTGAGGAGAAGAGAGGGGCAGAGACAATGTGTAAGTCTTTTACAAATCTCTGGCTGACATCAGGGCTGGCCCATCCATGAAGCCGGATGGTGCGGTGGCTCCAGACGGCCCTTTGCCAAGGGCGACATTTTGCTACCCTGTCAAAAGCCGTGGCATGAAGTACCCAATGTGCAGGGCCGGCCCAACCATGGAGCAGTGTGGAGCACTTGCTCCAGGCGGGCAAAATTTGTGAGCGGCAAATTTTTGCGTCGCTGACACTGCAGCACTATTTTTTTGTGAGCGCTGGCGCCGCGGCAGCATCTAATTTGGCCGCCGGCGCACGGATGCAGTGAGTGATGCCGCCGCCCCCCACATGTGACCGCGCCCACCTCTCACACTTGCGTCCACACGCCAGCGCGTGTCAAGAAGTGTGTCGTGTGGGCGGATCCTCGGGCACGGCAGTCAGCAACTTGTTTCTCCTCCGGCTCCCGCAAGACCCTGGTCCAACCAGCTACCCACCAGGTACTGTATGTGCGAGCCTACTGCCTGTCCAGGGGCGGACTGAACCGTCGGGCTTTCAGGCACTGCCCGAGGGCCCGCGGGGGAAGGGGGCCCCGGAACCTGAAGGCAGGAGAATTTACTTCCTCCTCACTCCTTCTTGCCGCTGAGGTGCAGGTAATGCAGAGCGCAGGCTGCTTCCCTCCGTGATCACAGTAGTGGTGGCCGGATCATGAACGAATCGTTCTTTTGATCCGGATCTTTTCACTGAACTGAGTGATTCGAATCACCAAGCTAAACGATCCGTTTTTTTTTTTTTTCTTTTTCATTCAGTCAGTGAAGCTCTCCCAGCAGCTGTAATGTGATCCTAGAGTGTGTGAGTCAGCTCCGCCTCCCAGCTCTGCCTGGCAGCTGTAATGTATTACATTGTAACCATTCAGTCAGTGAGAAGGATCTGATTCTGCATCTTAAAAGCAGAACATTACACAGGCTCAATGATCCTTCAATAACTAAATAAAGGTTTAACCCTCACTGCCCCAAAGATCTGGATTCCCTTTACATCTGTATCACTAACTTCCACATAAAATAAATTAAAATAATTCAATTGTTTTTTTTTTTAATTATAACATTAGAGAGGAGCTGCAAACCTTCTGTCTGCCTTCACTGACATCACCAAAGCAGGCAGGAGGTTTGATAATATAGTGCAGTGATGGCGAACCTTGACACCCAGATGTTTCAGAACTACATGTCCCATGATGCTTACCCACACTGAAAGGCTGACTGAGCATCATGGGACATGTAGTTCAGAAACCTTGGGGTGCCAAGGTTCGCCATCACTGGTGTAGGGTGCAATAGGAGGAGTTTTGATATTATCTGTATAGTAATATAAGCCGGAGAGTGCAGGGAGACCCAGGGGATAATTACAATCATTCTTCCTTGCCTTGCTTTATAAAAAGCTATTGCTAATGCTATAAGCAAAGGGACAGGTCCAATCGGTACTTCATACTAGTACTGAGTGTGAATGAATGCAGAGAGGAGGAGCTACTTTCCTTCTGCCCGCCTTCAGTGACATCAACAAAGAAGGCAGGAAGAAGCTTCAGAGAGAGAGACTGTAAGGGGGCGGAGCCAATCGGCAGCACGGGGCGTGACTGAGAGAGAGAAGCGGTTACTGGTGAGTCACACCACCCCCCCCCCTGTTTAACTTAGTGATCCGGTGATTCGGATCATGATCCGGATCATTTTTATGAATGATCCGAATCGATCCGATTCACAAAAATGATCCGAACTTCCCATCACTAGATCACAGGCGACCACAGAGAGGAATTGAGGAAGAGATGTGTTCGGCTCCTCCCCTTCTCAACATGCTGTTCCCCCGCTCTGAGAAGGCAGGAAGCAGGCTGTGCTGTGCTCTCTCTCTGCTCTGCCTTCCCTGAGACAGACTACAGCAGGATGCAGTAAGTAGCAGTGCCTGCTTGTAGGACCCCCTGCCCCCCCCTCCATTTTCCTGCAGCTGCTCTCTGTCACATTTCCATTTGTGAGTAACTGTAAATATAAGATGTGGAAATGTGTATATAATGTGCAATGTGTATGTGTGTATATAGTGTGGTAATGTGTGTGTGTGTATATGGTGTGTGTGTGTATATGGTGTGGTAATGTGTGTGTGTATATAGTGTGTATATGGTGTGGTAATGTGTGTGTGTATATAGTGTGTATATGGTGTGGTAATGTGTGTGTGTATATGGTGTGGTAATGTGTGTATATAGTGTGGTAATGTGTGTGTGTGTGTATATATTGTGTGTGTGTTTGTATATATAGTGTGTATATATGGTGTGTGTGTGTGTGTGTATATATGGTGTGTGTGTTTGTATATATGGTGTGTGTGTGTGTGTGTGTGTATATATGGTGTGTGTGTGTATATATGGTGTGTGTGTTTGTATATATAGTGTGTTGTGTGTGTGTATATATGGTGTGTGTGTTTGTATATATAGTGTGTGTATATATGGTGTGTGTGTGTGTGTGTGTTGATAATGTGTGTGTGTGTTTGTATATATAGTGTGGTAATGTGTGTGTGTGTATATATATTTGGTGTGGTAATTTGTGTGTATATAGTGTATAAATGGTGTTGCAATGTGTATATATGGTGTGGTAATGTGTGTGTGTGTGTGTGTGTGTATATATATATATATATATATATGTGTATATATTTTTTTAAATTTTACATAGGCGTTATTCAGAGAGAGGTGAAAAGCAGGAGAATGACTGGAGAATGGAAAATTCTAGGTCAAAATAGCCAAACCAGAAAAATTCTCCCATTTATCTCACTTTCCAAATCGGCTATTTTGACCTAGATATTTTCACTTCTCCAGTCATTCTCCTGGTTTTCAACGCTCTCTGAATAACCCTGTTAGTCTCCATGTGCATCTGAAACTTGGTGGATATAGTGTATATATGGTGTGGTAATGTGTGTATATAAGATGTGGTAATGTGTGTGTTTAAATATTGTATATATGTTGTGGTAATGTGACAGAGGGCGCGCTGGACGTCTGCCTGCATCGTGATTCTCATCTGTTCGCCAGCATTATCCCTACCACCTCACTCTGCTGACACTGGGGTCTGATGTCTGGGTAGGTATTCATGTATCTGGGGGTCTGTGTCTGGGTATCATGTATCAGGTGGTCTGTGTATACATGTATCTGGGGCAGGGGCAGACTGGGCCGGGTGGCACCGGTGCAAATGCCCCCCGGGCGATAATCAGCCCAATAAAACGACTGCTGCACTTTTTAATGACACCGGCCAGTACAGTTTTATTGCTGTGGAGCTCTGTGATACACTCATACACAGCGCACATTACTGTAAGTTTTATTGCTACATACCCCCGGGGTGTAGGGTTTGTTATGGCTATGTTTGCGAATGTATGGCTGTGTGTGTAAATGCATGTATTTGTTTTTAAACAGGCTCCTGTGCATAAACGTCTGCGCCTGTGTCCTTGTCGCAACCCGGCGTTGCCCCCTAGCCTTGCACCCAAAAGGATGATATTGCTCCTAGAATCGCCACAATATCTGCTGCCTGCACTCCAAAACCTTAAGTATGACAGCATCGTGAGGTACAGGTAGGAGACTAAATATTGGTGCGGGGGAACAATAGGTTAAATGGGCGCTACTCAATTTTACCACTTTTAACCTCTTTGCTGCTTACAACGTGCTGGGCGCATCCTCTGATTTCATGTTTGTGTTCAGAGGATGTACTCAGCACGTCATTGACGTCCTGCAGCTCAGTGCCATTTCTTTCTTGGAGTAGCTGGGGCCGGCCGCCCGTGCAGTGATGTCAGCCGCTGCTGTGGTGCAGGAAGGAGGCGGCAAGCCACAAGGCAGTCCAGACCCCAGGGCACATCCTGCTCCGCAGACAGCTCGTCCCCCTGAGCCACGCGTACCGCTTTCTGGTGACCAGATTCTGGTCACGCTTTACAGATATGCAAAGCATGCAACAGATATCCTGTTGAGCTCTGTGATACGTTCATACACACTGTACATCACTGTGAGTTTTATTGCTGTGCAGCTCTGTGATACACTCATACACACTGCACATTACTATGAGTTTTATTGCTGTTACACACTCATACACACCACACGTTACTATGAGTTTTTCTTATTGCTGTGACACACTCATACATGGCACGTGTTTTTTTTCAAGGGGGGGAGCAGCATTTCATCCATCGCTCCAGGCAGCACTGCAGCTTGGGCCGGCCCTGCCAATGTGGACCTCAACCAGGCCGGCCCTGGACTTTTTTCTACTCCGAACCGGCAGAGCAGATGCTCTTTTGCTAGGATGCAGAGGACATCTGCAGCCCACAGTGGAAGTTTCGCTGATCGGCGCCAGCCTGGCGCTGATCGTGGACTTCTCCTGCAGGGAGCTGATATCTTGAATGCTGTACTGTGGAGCTCTGTGATACATTCATACACACTGCACATTACTGTGCATTTTATTGCTGTGGAGCTCTGATACGCTCATACATGCCACATAGTTTATTTTTTGGGGGGGCAGCATTTAATCTATGCTTCCAGGCAGCACAATGGCTTGGGCGGGCCCTGGCTGACATATTGTGACAGTGACTACAGTGACAGATTGTCACCATTGTCAGGTGACCCAGATCACTGTCATGGGATACCGGGAGACTGCCTGAGTTGCCAGGCAGACTCCCCGAGCCAGCGTTCTGAACCCTGGGAAAGGAGGCAGGTTGGAAGAGGCCAAACGCTACAGGCCGTGCTATGCCGCCCCGCGTTTTTAAGCCAGCTGGAAAGCATAGAATGCCCATTGGCAGCAAGGGGTTAAGCACATTGAACAAATCGCATCCATAACAATCAAGTTCCCACATTACAATTATCTCTTGAACATATTAAAATAAATAACAGTTTATATGTTTCTGAGGAAAATGTTAATATCACATCACCTTGGAAGTGTATGTGAAGTAACAAACACTCCCCCAAATGTGCTAATAACAACTAAACAGGGTTATGCATACTGACAACATGTAAACATGAACACATTAGCAAACGGAATACAACCAATGGCATCCATTCAATACAAGCTCTAGAATAAAATATAATCGGGATATCTTAACTGTTGTTTAAACCCTTCACTACCAAACATTTTCCTGGACCCAGTGAATGCAAACCAATGCAGACGTTGCAAATATAATTTAATTTACACCTCAAAATCCATTTTAGATACAGTAAACTTACTAACTCAAAAATGTATCTAGCAAACTGTTAATACAGCGTGCTGTGCAGCCTGTTAAGGATAATGACTCGTTGCTGCATTTCTATCAAAACTTTGATTTGTTTTGCAAAAACGTTTCTTTTTTTGAAGAGTCTCCAAAATTCAGGCTTTTTTTGTTTTTAAATCAATACTATAAATATTCTATGCATTTTTAGTATTTGTTTTGTTAATGTGTGTTGCATGTTTATAATATCTTTCACATCTGTTACACCTGTCAGAATGGGAACGGGCAGCACGGCAGCAGCTATTTATTATTCTAAAGCGTTCTGTTTGCGTATGTAATGGCACGATTCCAGGAAAGTTAATGTTGAAATATTAAAGAAATATTAAAAAATAAGAACCTGACCTTCTAGTGGAAACTAATCATTTCTGCATGATTATGCTGTGTGTGTCTAATTATACACATATATATATATATGTTATACATACATAAATATATATTTATATATAAAACACCAAGAAAGAGCACTCCATATTATTGACCACCTTCTTCCATCATTTTCTGTGAAAAAAACCACAGTTTTAAAAAAGCTCAAAAAACCCGACCGAGGCAAAATGATGGGATTCAGTTCACAAAGTTATGATCATAATTCGCTTAAGCCTGTCAGAGTCGCCACCTAACTTGACCGAGTCCACACTTACAGGATCAACTCACCCTGGAGCTCCCCGGCAGCTATAGGCCTTTATAGGCTGCCACAGTGGGGCACCTGTGAACAGGGAGGGGTGCATACCAAATGGGAGTTGTCAGCTCCCTATATATAAAATACAAAACAGCAAAAGGTTGCACTCAACCTCAAAACTGAGCGGGTGCATCTAAGACATAAATACAAAACACCAAGAAAGAGCACTCCATATTATTGACCACCGATAGCAGTCTCTCCCGAGAATGTTCCATGGCCATTCAGGGTCACTTCGATCGGAGCCAAGAACCGTAGCACAAAGGTCGGTGGTTGAAGCTGATCAGGCGGCAGCAGTTGATGAACTGGAGACATTTTGTAAGGATAATACTGCAGAACGTTCCGAACAATTTTGTGTACTGTGGCAATAGGATGGGACAATGATTGGTCTTGACATTTGACATTCTGTCCTCTTCAACTTTGGTCGCTACGTCTCCAACCACCTGTGAGGCCACAGACTTTGCACCGTCAGTGCTACATTTGGTCCTGTGTGGGAAATGAGGTGAGTTAGTGCAGCAGCATTGTTTGCTTTACAAGTAAAAGCACATAATGCCGCTGCCTTAGAACAGAAAGAAGTATTTTTTTCCACTTTATTTTTAGACATTACAACCTTACCAAACACGACCATGTAAACGCCAGACTCTGACCTTTAACACGACACATCACTTGACCCTGTGCACTGTATAAATAAGAGAAGCAGGGCTCTAAAAGTCAACTTACCTCTACGCACTGCACTGCCGCAGTTTAGGTTTGCATTGTTCCATCACCTCCACACGTGCTGGCAGTGTGGGAAATGAAAAGGGGAGTTAGTGCAGCATCACTGTTCAATTTATAATTGGAACGTGAACAATAGTGATGCATTAGGAAAAAGGAAAAAAAAAAGATATTTTATTTATTTGTAATTTACTCTGGCCTTTCCAATGATACCTTATTTGTCCTTCTGTAGGACTCCAGAGATACAGGGGTTTAAAGGATTGTAAAATGTAATTTAATTTATTTTTAATTAATTTATTTACTTTACACAGAGCAAGGCACCCCTTTACTAGTTCCACTTTGAGGCTGGGGTCAGACCAGCGCACTTTTAACGTGCGTTCTGGCGCACATAATTACGGCCGCACTCAGGCCAGCCTTCAGAAATTTTGGGGCCCCTTACTGACCCTCAGAATAGGGCCCCCCCCCTCTCCCCAAAGGAAATAAATTTTTAATGTGAATCGTGATCACATTACAGAGTGTTAGTCCCAATATCTTAAAATCACACATATTGTTCGCACAACAGCACATTTAACATAAAAAAGTATCTATCTGGTTCAAATAAGTTAAGACAGTAAAAAATTCAATTTTTTATTAAAAAAAATATGAATCAAGATCGGATTACAGAGTGTTGCTCCCAATACCTTTAAAACCACACAAAATGTGTATTCGTGCAAACAATGTAGCATAAAAGTATAATTAAATAATTCCACTGGCAAAGCACCACAGCAACAGAACTCTCAGTAGTGTGCAGTGCGTATGAGCATATCAGAGCACCACAGCAACAGAACTCTCAGTAATGTGCAGTGCGTATGAGCATATCAGAGCACCACAGCAACAGAACTCTCAGTAATGTGCAGTGCGTATGAGCATATCAGAGCACCACAGCAACAGAACTCTCAGTAATGTGCAGTGCGTATGAGCATATCAGAGCACCACAGCAACAGAACTCTCAGTAATGTGCAGTGCGTATGAGCATATCAGAGCACCACAGCAATAGACCTCCAACAGTAAAGGCAGGGAGTATGAACGTACACAGGATCCACAGCAATAGACCTCTAACAGTAAAGGCAATGGACCACATTACATACTTGGTGCTAACGTTTACACTCACCTGAGTGAGCATTAACGTTAGCCCAAGTATTTAACGCATATTTCAATCCAAACGCTAATGGGTTAAGTAACCCGTTTGCGTTTGGTATCTTGTGCTTTTCAGCGCGAGGTTACTGTACTTTCGCTCCCTATACTTAACATGGGGAGCGCAAAGTGTTAATCAGCGTTAGGATTACAAAGTCCCAGCGCTGATTAACATTCAGCTCTGGTTAGTGGAAAGTTAACCACAGCCAGAACCTGGTGTTAACGGATTCCGCTTCTGCAGAATCCGTTAACACCATCCAAAAAAATTAAAAAGTGAGCAGATACTCACCTCCTGTCCCACGGCGAGGACCGCCTCCTCTGGCCGGTGGGAGCAGGTTAAGACTGGGGAAAAAGTCCCTGCAGTATCCCACTGAGTATCACTGCACTCACCGTCCGGATCTCGCAAGGCGAGATCCAGCTGGTCATGTGACTGCCGGCGTCTGCTTCAATGGAGTCCTATGGACTCCATTGAGAGGATGCGCGCAGCTGCGCTTAATGCTGCCGCGAGCATCCCGGGTGTTAACGCGCAGTAACAATGCAAGCAGCATTTTTTGCGCCTGTATTGTAATCTAGCATTAAAACGCGGGCGCAAGGGTGAAAACTGCGGGCGCAGTTTTTCCTCCCTAGCGCCCACGTTTTAACTCTAGGAATGTAGCGTTACATCCAGAGGGATGGATGGATAGACAGTGGGATGGACGGACTGGTATGGATGGACAGATAGACAGACAGGGATGGATGGAGGGATGGATGGACAGATAGACAGACAGGGATGATGGAGGGATGGATGGACAGATAGACAGACAGGGATGGATGGAGGGATGGATGGACAGATAGACAGACAGGGATGGATGGAGGGATGGATGGACAGATAGACAGACAGGGATGGATGGAGGGATGGATGGACAGATAGACAGACAGGATGGATGGAGGGATGGATGGACAGATAGACAGACAGGGATGGATGGAGGGATGGATGGACAGATAGACAGACAGGGATGGATGGAGGGATGGATGGACAGATAGACAGACAGGGATGGATGGAGGGATGGATGGACAGATAGACAGACAGGGATGGATGGAGGGATGGATGGACAGATAGACAGACAGGGATGGATGGAGGGATGGATGGACAGATAGACAGACAGGGATGGATGGAGGGATGGATGGACAGATAGACAGACAGGGATGGATGGAGGGATGGATGGACAGATAGACAGACAGGGATGGATGGACAGATAGACAGACAGGGATGGATGGAGGGATGGATGGACAGATAGACAGACAGGGATGGATGGATGGACAGATAGACAGACAGGGATGGAGGGATGGATGGACAGATAGACAGACAGGGATGTATGGAGGGATGGATGGACAGATAGACAGACAGGGATGGATGGAGGGATGGATGGACAGATAGACAGACAGGGATGGATGGAGGGATGGATGGACAGATAGACAGACAGGGATGGATGGGATGGATGGACAGATAGACAGACAGGGATGGATGGAGGGATGGATGGACAGATAGACAGGGATGGATGGAGGGATGGATGGACAGATAGACAGACAGGGATGGATGGAGGGATGGATGGACAGATAGACAGACAGGGATGGATGGAGGGATGGATGGACAGATAGACAGGGATGGATGGACAGTGGGATGGATGGATGGATGGATGGATGGATTGACTGACCTCTCCCCAGCCCCCTGTGTTCTCTCTATCACCCCCCCCCAGCCCACAGTGTACATTCTGTCACCTCTCTAGCCCCCCTCTTCTACCCTTCCCAGTGCAGCATCTGTTACCTGCCTCTGTCCAGATCCAGCATGTGCAGGGTGTCAGGGCAGCTGCTCCTCAGCCTGGCTTCTCTCCTTCTCCCATCCACAGGCACGTGCTTGAGGTGTTGCTGTGTGAGGAAGGGCAGGGCAGGCAGTGTGCAGACTCCAGAGCCAGGGGAAGCAAGGGGCAGCCATGATGGTGGAAGGGCTGCTCCCCCTCCTCTCCCAGACCCACGGCTGTCACATGGAGAGGCGGGGCTTGTGCCGGCCGGGGGCGGAGTTTCTCAGCACAGCTTTGATCTCTCCCCACAGAGACACAGCGCTGGATGAGCACACAGAGGCAGGATGATACAAAGGCTGGCCCTGAGTGGTATCACCCTCCAAGAGGGTGTCACCCAGTGTGGGCCTGGGGCCCCCTCCCCACGTGACTCGGCGGCCATCTTGCTGCTCACAGGGCAGCCAGGCCCAAGTAGGCCGCAGTACCTCCTCCAGAGGCCTGCGGCCTAAAGTAATCAAAGCTACCGATGGCGGGCCCCCCCAGTCGGCCGGGCCCCTTACTGCAGCATGGGCTGTAATGCCCTGATGGCGGCCCTGGCCGCACTAGCAGCAGATGACGGGCAATGACGGCCAATATACGATGTACGGCCGCACAAAAGTCCGGCCGTGCAACGCAAGTGGAATTTGAACGCATTTTTCTGAGAACGCTGAACCGCTAGTACTGACGTACTGAGTGCGCAGCTGCGGCATAGCGGCGTGTGTGCGTGATTAGGAGATGTCAGACACTGCTAATGTCCTGCCTACATAACGTCCAGACGCAAAAAGAGTTTTATTGACGATCCGTACAAAATCACGCCCGAAAATGCGCGTCGTCTGACCGTTTTTGCGCATTCCGTGAAAAAATACGTCAATGCGTTCGGACGCACTTTTTCACGTTCGCGGGAAAAATGCTTTCGTCTGACCCTAGCCTTAGCAGATATCCTGGAAGGAGTTTTAGGATATGGTATTATGTGCATTCCAGATTACAGGGTCAATTAAATTGCATTATTAGTATTTCAGACGTATCTATAGCTGAAATATTCTAATGCATGGGAAATGGATGTTAATTGCACGTAAACACATCGCTGGGGGATAAGGAAAATCCATAATGTGTTGCGTGCTCATTGAGCTTGTTTGTTGGAAGCAAAAGGTTCAATATGTTGCATTTTCATTTTACTGGATTATGTCCGTCAGTGTATTTGAGTAATTAATGAATGAGTATAATACTGTGAAAAGGGCAAGCGGGCTCTTAAGGTTCATTGATTCACGATTAGCAATATTATATTATTTAGGTATGTTGCGTAAAACATGCGTTTCGGTCTCAAAAAACAAACAAAGTAGAGTAACTCTGACCGTCTGTCTTGCTTGGGATCAGCATACGGACATGCTCCTGTGCTTCCAGGTCTCAGTCTCCCCTTTAGTCACATGGCAAGAGCAGCATTATTGTAACGGTAGCTATATCGCTTACCCAAGAGTAGCGGAGTTGGGATCTTTGAGGACAGAAGTATCTTCTTGAATAATACAAAAAGGTTTATAAACTACAGACTGGAACAAGGAGACACAAGGACTCACTGAATTGTCTCTAAGCTCTGAAGGTTTCGAGACCAACAGATTACCTAGGACACATTCGGAAACAGCAGACGTGAAATGACAGTCCGTGAAGTATTCAAGGTGCAGGGCAGTCAGATGCAGAAACCAATCGTTTTGGTACAAACAAGAACTAACTGAATTGTCTCTAAGCCCTGAAGGTTTCAAGACCAACAGATTACCTAGGACACATTCAGAAACAGCAGACGTGAAATAACAGTCCGTGAAGTATTCAAGGTGCAGGGCAGTCAGAGATGCAGAAAACATAAAACAGAAATAAACAATAGATTGTTATCGTGGTGTTAGCAAAACCATAAACCTAAGTAGTAACCTGGGTAAAGGGAACCCCGGAGGGTTGCAAATGATAACCCTAAACGTGAAGGGAAAGAACCCAAAACAGCGAGTGATCAACCCAGCAACCAGCAGGGCGTTGAATCACTAAACCAAGTGATACAGCGTAATAAACACAATAGAGAGAGAGTAGTCTAAGCCAAGCCGGGTCAAATAACAGGAGAAGGGATCTCATACAAGCAGGGTCGTCAACAGTAAGTTCAAATAGATTATATAAGTAGCGGTGCGTGAATAACTCCACAACAGGACCATGAGGCCATTCCTAGAGCCCTGTTTTAAAGCCTGTGGCTACTGGTAACCACACCTGACCCCACCCCCTCAGATGCCGATCAGCCAGCGGTCCCCCTTCTCGCCCAGACCCCCCAGGGGGCACAGCGGGGGCTGAGGATGTAACAATTATGCGCAGAAGCATTTCATTCCTGTCTTGGACAAAAGCATTGAGGAAGTTCCGAGACAGGAGCGAAATGCGTATGTGCATAATGATGCTCTTGCCATGTGACTAAAGAGGAGTCTGAAACCAGTAAGCATGGGAGCACGGCAGTGTCTTATCGCAGGCAGGACACACTGTCCTATAGTCACTCTGCTTTGTTGATTCTCTGGGGCTTCCAGACTATGAGAATACAGTTTTTTTTATTATTTTAACCCTTTCGCTGCTGAGGCTTTTCCCGCCTCTGTGCTGAGGTCATTTTTACCGGTTTTGCTCATCATGTTTAAACGTGTTTTTAAGGCTTATTTTAGTATATGACCCAGACATATTATATATCGTTCTTTCCGTCAGACTCGGCAGATTAATAATATGTCATTATTATATATATACGTCATGACCTGTCTGTATATTATAACAAAAAATGCAATAAAATATGAATTTTCAATAATTTACAACGTGTAAAGTGTTTTTTTTCCACATTTTAACATGCGAGCAATTGCGGTTATATTTTGTATGGGGTGCGCTTGTTAAAAAAATTAGAGATGGGGTCTCGTTACATTTTTTTTTGGGGAGAATTACACGATTTTTAACAAACGCACCGCATACAAAAATCGTTAGTGCAGCATCATTGTTCACATTATAATTGAAATGGGAACAATATTGCTGCATTAACAAACCAAAAAAAGAAAAAAAAAGTGTTTATTTTTTTTTATAATTTTTGTTTTAAATATTTTTTTATTTTTTTTATTTATTTTTTTTACAAACTTTTTTCACATTCGAGTTTGGTATCGTTGGAACAGCCATGCTCTGGCCGATCCAACAATACCAAACGTTAACCCCTAGCTGCCACGGATCAGGAGATAGGGAGTTCATTGGAACTCCCTATCTCCTCCGTTGGTGGCAGTTAGGGGTTAACTCCAGGACTGGCGTCATCGTGCTACGCACGATGACGCCAGTCCTCAGGGGGAGTTCCCGGAGGCTTGGCCGACATCCAAGATGTCGCCAGCTCCGGGAAAGGATCACGAACCGGCGCTTTTCAGCGCCGATTCGTGATCCAGCTCCCCAGGGGTTAATGCCAGGTACCATTTGGAAGGGCAGGCTGTGCCCTTCCAAATGGTGCCTGGGTTAACCCCCACAACGCGCCGATCGGGAGGGAGAGAGGTCCGAAGGACCTCCCCCCCCTCCCTTTCAGGCGCCTCCTCCGCATATGCGGGGGGGCGCCTGAATTAGGTGTCATCGCGCTGCCGCGATGACACCTAATTTCACCGCGGCGGTTCCGGATGCTGGGCTGACATCGAGGATGTCAGCCCGCACCGGGGGGGTCAGCGATCGTCCGGAACCCGGCCGAACGCTGACCCCAAAGTGAGGACGCGCTCAGCGCGTCCTCAGCACAGCAGGAGCCATGCGGAGGACGCGCTGAGCGCGTCCTCCGCATCGAAGTGGTTAAGTGGGATAAAATAGATTTTTTAAAAAAGAGCGCAGTATATCTCAGCTCCAGAATATCGTTTGGGGATCCTACGCACGTTTGATCCTCCCCAGGGCATTAATGGCACAATATTACATGCAGTTTTGTGAGTGCACTTCGCACATATTTTATTTATCATTCATATTTAAGATTTTTATTATAAAGCAATAGAGACATATAACAATCATTGCATGAAAAGCGGCCACAGGTAATGGTCCAGCAGCAGGGAAAGACATCAAGATATAAGGGATGTGGGGATGAGATAAACCGGGCACATCAACGCAGAAGCTGGCGGAGGTCACAGAGGGACGTCCTGGAAAATCCTGGGAGAAAAATAAGGGGGGAATGGGGGGATAGTTGACTGCCCATATGATATGGCATTCCCGGCTCACCCCGACAACCCGCAGGAAAACCGGGGGGCCGTGGTCATTCAGAAAGCACAATGGACTTCTTTTTATTGATTTTGCAGATAATGTTAATTTTGTTCACCACTGCAGAGCATCCGTTAGTAATATTTGTTTCAGTCCTATTGGTCAGACGTGGGGCAGTCAGACGTCCTGAGCAAAGGCCAGAGATGCAGGAAGACTTAACCCCTTTACTGCCAAGAGATTTTCCAAATAAACATTCTCAGTAACCAGTGTTTTTTTTTTAAAAAAAAAATCCTTTTTGATTGATTATACGGTAAGAAATATTCCCAGTGTTTTCCTTAATGTAATAACCTATTTGGCAGGCAGATGGCACCATCTACTGGCCAAATGGAGTTACTACAGTTTGAACTGCAGCTCGTGGTTCCCTGCATCGACTGCTGAAAGCCTGATATGTCAGGGCATTCTTCAACCGATTTTAAACAGTTTTAGCACCACGGGAGTTATGCCCACAGGGCTAAAACTTTGGGGGCAGCTTCTGCAGCCCAAAAAGCAAACAAAATGTATTTGCTTTTGTCCTTCAGAGCTGCAGATCAAGATAACTAGATATCTGTATCTGATATTGACTTTGAAGTCCCGAGTCATCTCCATATTGGCAGCGAAGGGGTTAAGCAACTCCAAGGAGGCAAAAACCAGTTCCCCGTTTGTCTCCAGTTCCCCTACTCAAAGAAGTGAAGACCACGTCTACAGATTCATAGGCCTTTTTACTGAGCCAGGACAAAAATGGGCTCAAAGACACGTGAGTGGTCTTCTCTAGTGTTTATTTGCTGTGTGTTTTAAATCAGGGGTCTCTGCACTATATTTCCCTTCTTTGTCTTTTTGGAGAGAATGACACAAGGAGGAGTCGGCAGAAACCAGGCTGTATGAAATTTGTGGACTCGAAAGTAAAGAGTCTCCCAAAGTGTGTGGACTACAAGGACATAATATAGACTCATTTGTTTCTCTTTTGCTCTGAACCGTTGTATTTTGATCATTTACACTGTATGGCTCCTGTAAAAGAGGTTTTCCATAAAACCACTGGTCCCTGACAGTGGTTTTATGGATAACGACCTGGTTGTGAAGGAGTTAAAAGTTAGACGGGTCTTTGCAAAATTTATTTTGTAGCTTTGCATTGCTCAATAGACATACTGTATATATCATGGTGTAATCAGGCTGTATTTCCTCCTACGTACTTTAAGCAAGAGATATCCAGATGGACTTCCAAAAATAGCTTGGATATATATATAAAAAAAGAAAGTGTTACTTAAATGTTATGCTCAAACAGTTATAAAAGAAATACATACATTATATTGAATAAAGATTATTATATTTTTTAAATTATTCCTGTGTTGCGGTGCATGGTATTTATTGAAATGCATCGACCAGGTTCCAACACCAGGAGATGTGAGTTGCAAGATTTGGGGGGTTATTTAGCGAGCACCGAAATTTCAGTGCGCTCTCATTCGGCGCACTTAGGGGATTTCAATCCACCAAAGCTGCGGGGAATTGAGCATTCACTGCCGGATTCCCGTAGTGCACCAAACAGGATCTGCTGAATGCCGTCGATCAGACCGAACTGGTTAAAAAAAGGAACTCCTTAATTTAAAAAAATAGGCATTTAAAACAAAAAAATGCATGAAATAATAAGAAAGGTCCTTTTAAAAAAATAAAACTGTTACAGAATAAAAAAAAACAACAAAAACCGCCATAAAGTAAATCATACATTTTGCAAAAAAATTCCAGAAAGATGCCTAAAAAAAATTGTAAATAATAAATAAGACTTTTTGTTGTAAATGAAAAGAATAAACAGTTGAATAAAAAGATAATAAAATCACAAATATTTTCTAACATTGAATTCTATGGGATTTACATTTTTAAACTCGTCAAACTAAAGCTTCGAAAGTCAGGGCGTTTTGACAAAATCTCAGTGCAGTTCAGCGTTCTGTGAATAGATTAACCAACCATTACTTCGCTAGGGGACAATTTCGCTGTCGCCGAAGGTAGTCGAATTGTGGCGATCTGAGGTGAACTGCAGCGTATTTAGCTGTCAATACGCCAATATTTGGCAAATTGACAGCTTTCTGAAAAGACAAACTGCAACAAAATTGCATCGTACAGGGAAATTCACCATTTAGTGCAATTCGGTGACAAGTTCGGCTCTTATTGAATAACCCTTTTGGAGTGTGGAGCCCATCGATTATGTGTTTATATAATTATAATATATATACAGTATATATAAAATACAAAACAGCTTGGTGTTTTGTATATATATATATATATATATAATAATGTCCAGAAAGTTCTGCACACATACCAAATTCTGCTGGATTCTGCCTCGGTGCAAACGTCCCTCGTAGAGATATGTAGATTTCCAATGTTTGCAGGGAGCACTCAAGGACTTGAATATAAAGATTTTATTGAGCAAGTAAATCTAAAAAAACGACGTTTCGGCCTACGCAGAGGCCTTCATCAGGTATAAAAACAATAGTAAACTGGCTCTTAATATAGTGTCTTGGTTAGAGATTGACCGGTCTGCAACCCATTGAGACTAATTGCACGTCAACCGGAAATGGGTGCACGCCTCTCAGTTTGTATTATTCAAGTTACGTCCTCGGTGGAGGATCCCGTTGCTAAGTAACAAACGGAACGCTATCTGTCGAGTAGCGATGAGAGAAATTGAAAGGTATTAAGAGGTTAAAGTCATAGAAGGTCCGGGAAGCAAAAGAAGGGGAGAAAGGGAGATTATATAAAAGATACAATAATGGTAAAGATGTTTTAAAAAAAGAATAATTGTAGTTGGAGGAGATCTGCCTAAACAGAGACACTCTGTATGTTGCATATATCAAAAGAGAAATTGTTGAATTATTATCATCGCGACCTCAGTAAGATGTTCCTGTTATTTGAAGACTAAGGGACGCGGTGTAGAGGTAACTCCCAATACGAAGAGCCATAATACACACGAATAAGGAACCGCAGTTCTCATTATCTGGGCAGCGCTCACTGCTATTTAGAATCGACGAGGTACGTTGTATATTTCCTATACAACGTACCTCGTCGATTCTAAATAGCAGTGAGCGCTGCCCAGATAATGAGAACTGCGGTTCCTTATTCGTGTGTATTATGGCTCTTCGTATTGGGAGTTACCTCTACACCGCGTCCCTTAGTCTTCAAATAACAGGAACATCTTACTGAGGTCGCGATGATAATAATTCAACAATTTCTCTTTTGATATATGCAACATACAGAGTGTCTCTGTTTAGGCAGATCTCCTCCAACTACAATTATTCTTTTTTAAAACATCTTTACCATTATTGTATCTTTTATATAATCTCCCTTTCTCCCCTTCTTTTGCTTCCCGGACCTTCTATGACTTTAACCTCTTAATACCTTTCAATTTCTCTCATCGCTACTCGACAGATAGCGTTCCGTTTGTTACTTAGCAACGGGATCCTCCACCGAGGACGTAACTTGAATAATACAAACTGAGAGGCGTGCACCCATTTCCGGTTGACGTGCAATTAGTCTCAATGGGTTGCAGACCGGTCAATCTCTAACCAAGACACTATATTAAGAGCCAGTTTACTATTGTTTTTATACCTGATGAAGGCCTCTGCGTAGGCCGAAACGTCGTTTTTTTAGATTTACTTGCTCAATAAAATCTTTATATTCAAGTCCTTGAGTGCTCCCTGCAAACATTGGAAATCTATATATATATATATATATAACTGTATAGCAGTATGTAGTGATACCCCTTTTTTATTGGACTAACGTTACGTTTAAAAGACAAGCTTTCCAGCGTATATCTCTCTTCTTCAGGTCTGGAAGCTATACTGAGCAAAATCGTAGAATTGAACATTAAGGGTCACATGGGGGGGGTAGATATCGTAAAGAGTGAGAGTCAAATGGTATGTTCAAAATGGGAAAATAAATCTCTCGTGTTTATTTTCCCATTTTGACCATACCATTTGACTATCACTCTTTACGACATCTAATCCCCCCCACCCATGTGACTCTTAGGGCCATATTGCATTCCTCACGCATCGGTTTTGCACGCACGCAAATGCGCATTTGCGCAAGGACAAAACCATTTGCGCAGAAAGTGGTATTTCAACGTTCGCGCAAACGATGCGCGTTATCGTTTAACGCGGATGGACTTGCGTGAGCGTGATGAACTGTGCGCGTCCTATACTTAACATTGTGAGCGCAAATGCGTTAAGCGGATGGTATTTCAATAGATGCGCAACTTCCTACGAACGACGTTTACGTGCATAATTTTAACGTCTTTGAAAAGCTGGTGGTAACTGCAAATCGGAACGTTCTGGCCAAAACGAAAAACACCAGCACGAAAAAAAAAAAAAAAACAGCACAGTATAGTTACACATTCTACACATACCCAAACAATAACATTGTGAATTCGTGCATATTTTTTTTATTGCTGCAGCATGTATACTCAGATTTATTTTGACAGGCGCAAAAACATTAGTGAGTCAATTAAGGTGAATTGATGTCAATTAAGGTTCTTAATTCTGATAGGCTGAATCCCGCGAAAAATACAGTCAGCGCACTGATTTACATGCGCAACGTTACTGCGCGTTGATTACACTTCGTTTTGCGCGTTTTTTTTACTAACGTTATTTTTTGACGGATGAGAAAATGCGTTCGGATCCGAATATCACGTTAATTTTCGCACAATAACGCAGGACACTGCGCGCAAAAAAAATTGCGCTGAGCGAACGTATTTCTGCAGAGAATGTAATATGGCCCTTAGGCTAGGGTCAGACTAACGCATTTTTCACGTTGTCCGTGAAAATGTGCGTTCGAAGAATGGACGTATTTTTTCACGGAATACGCGATAGCGGTCATACGATGCGCAGTTTCATCCGTGATTTTGTACGGATCATCAATAAAACACTTCTTGCATCTGGACGTTATGTTGGCCGGACATTAGCAGCGTCTGACATCTCCAAATCACGCACACACGCCGCTAGCGGACGCAGCGCACTCTGTACGTCAGTACTAGTGGTTTAACGTTCTCGAAAAAATGCGTTCATTTTCCACTTGCGTTGCGCAGCCGGACTTTTGTGCGACCGTACTTCGTATATTGGCCGTCATTGCCCGGCATCTGCTGCTAGTGCGGCCGTGATTAAGTGCGCCAGAACGCGCGTTCGCACTGCCTCAGTCTGACCCTAGCCTTAATGTTCAATTCTATGATTTTGCTCAGTATAGCTTCCAGACCTGAAGAAGAGAGATATACGCTGGAAAGCTTGTCTTTTAAATGTAACGTTAGTCCAATAAAAAAGGTATCACCATGTAGTGCTATACTCGTGATTTTGGCATCTGGCTTATCTAATCTATATGTATACATACTGTACATGTAATTATATATATACAGGTGAAACTCTAAAAATTTGAATATGGTGCAAAAGTTCATTTATTTCAGTAATGCAACTTAAAAGGTGAAACTAATATATGAGACTCGTTACATGCAAAGCGAGATAGTTCCAGCGGTGATTTGTCATAATTGTGATGATTATGGTTACAGCTCATGAAAACCCCAAATCCACAAACTCAGAAAATTAGAATATTCCATGCAATCAATAAAATAAGGATTGTACAAAGAACAATATGGGACCTCTGAAAAGTATAAGATGCATATGTACTCAGTACTTGGTTTGGCCCCTTTTGCAGCAATTACTGCCTCAATGCGGCAATGTGTCACGGAAGCTATCAGCCTGTGGCACTGCTGAGGTGTTATGGAAGACCAGGATGCTTCACTAGCGGCCTTCAGCTCTTCTGCATTGTTCCGTCTCATGTCCCTCTTCTTTCTCTTGGCAATGCCCCATAGATTCTCTATGGGGTTCAGGTCAGGCGAGTTTGCTGGCCAATCAAGCACAGTAATCCCATAGTCATTGAACCAGGTTTTGGTGCTTTTGGCAGTGGGGCAGGTGCCAAGTCCTACTGGAAAATGAAGTCAGCATCCCCATAAAGCTCGTCCGCAGAAGGAAGCATGAAGTGCTCAAAAATCTCCTGGTAGAGGGCTGCGTTGACCCTGGACTTAATGAAGCACAGTGGACCAAACACCAGCAGATGACATGACTCCCCAAATCAACACAGACTGTGGAAACTTCACACTGGACATCAAGCATCTTGCAGTGTGTGCCTCTCCATTCTTCCTCCATACTCTGGCTCCTTGGTTTCCAAATGAGATGCAAAATTTGCTCTCATCAGAAAAGAGGACTTTGGACCACTGAGCGACAGACCAGGTCTGTTTTTCTTTAGCCCAGGTAAGACGCTTCTGACGTTGTTTGTTGTTCAGGAGCGGCTTGACAAGAGGAATACGACATTTGAAGCCCATGTCCAGGATTCGTCTGTGTGTGGTGGCTCTTGATGCACTTACTCCAGCCTCAGTCCACTCCTTGTGAAAGTCCCCAACACTTTTGAACGGCCTTTTCCTGAGAATCCTCTCCAGGCTGCGGTCATCCCTGCTGCTTGTACACCTTTTTCTTCCACACTTTTCCCTTCCACATAACTTTCTATTAATGTGCTTTGATACAGCACTTTGGGAACATCCAACTTCTTTTGCAATGACCTTTTGATGCTTTCCCTCCTTATGGAGGGTGTCAATGATGGCTTTCTGCACAACTGTCAGGTCAGCAGTCTTTCCCATGATTGTGATTCCTACTGAACCAGACTGAGAGACCATTTAAAGGCTCAGGAACCCTTTGCAGGTGTTATGGCTGAATTAGCTGATTAGAGTGGGACACTTTGAGCCTAGAATATTGCACCTTTTCACAATATTCTAATTTTCTGAGATCGTGGATTTGGGGTTTTCATGAGCTGAAACCATAATCCTCACAATTATGACAAATCACGTCTTGAACTATCTTGCTTTGCATGTAATGAGTCTATATCATATTAGTTTCATCTTTTAAGTTGCATTACTGAAATAAATGAACTTTTGCACAATATTATAATTTTTCGAGTTTCACCTGTACATATATATATATAAAACACCAATATGCATGATGTTGATACCACCCATGTATTTAATTAAGTTCCATAACTCAAACTTGATGAATGTTGCAAACTGCAGCTACATAGGCAGCCGCTGATAAGAAACGCATCAACAAATTATACCAAAGCCCCTGGATCGTGGATGAAGAGGGAGCGAGATATTCGCTTCTGATCTTTCCCTGTCTTTTCATTACGTAAATCAATAAGTGTGTGTTTTAGCTTTGAGCCATTGCTCCAATTAGTCCCTCCCTGGGGTCTTGTTTGGAAGGATAATATAAATCACGTGGCACTTCTAAATTCTAAGCACCATTCCAATGTGTTCTGCAATCTCAGGCAAATAACCCGCACCTGCTTACAAATGCTCCCTGCTTTACCGGGGAATTTATAACCGGAGAAAAGCTCGGTAATGGGCGCTTAACAGCGTTAAATCCTAACGTTCTGTTGATTTTAGAAATATGGCAAATTAAATGAGTCTGTTCTGTTCAAAGTCAGCATATGAGGAGCATATTCTATGTATATTTATTTTCCTTAACTATGCAATAAGGAAACTGAAGTCAGGAGAGACTACATAAATATATACAGTATATATATATATAGACACTGTATATAAAAGGAGATTGTAGAAATATTGAAATTATTTATTCCAGTTATTGGCTTTTGCTGATAGAATAACTAGTTAAAAGGGGCGCTGCAGGGTTAAAATACAGGGGAGGCGAGGGGGTTGAACAGTAACCCCTCCTGACCCCCACTCCCATTTCAACCCAAAAGGTAATGAAAAAAAACTTACCTTAACAGCATAGTGACCAGGTGGTTTTACCATTATCTGTCCAAAAGTACCCACAGCTGTTTATACATTTCTGCGCTGTTTGTGTTTAGCTCTAATTGTCCTCTTACACATTTATGAAACCAACACATATTACATACCGTTTTTCTCGCCATTAAATGGACTTTCTTAAGATACCATTATTTTTGTCATATCATATAATTTGCTACAAAAAAATGATGAAATATGATGAAAAAAAAATGAAACAACACTTTTTCAGTTTTTTTGAGAAAGTATTTTACCAGGAAGGATCAGGGCCGGTGGTGCCGCTAGGCGAGCTAGGCGCCTAGGGTGCAGCCGAGAGACCAACACTCTCACATGGGTATAATGTGACGGATCTCTCCGCCGGCTGCTGTCACGCCGCTCTATCACGCTGCGCGCTAGCTCTGGCCTCTGGGTGCAGCTTGATCATGGAAGACTCTCGGTGGCTGTCCATGCTGAGAGGGCGGGGTTATCCCCGCTTCCCTCACTCTCTATTGGACAGCCACTGCAAGCTGTCTTCCATGATCAAGCTGCGCCCAGAGGCCAGAGCAAGCGTGCAGTGTGATAGAGCGGCGAGACAGCGGCCGGTGGAGAGACCCATCATACCCAACCATGTGTCAGCTGCTGGGGGCAGTATACACCCATGTGTGCGCTACTGGGGCAGTATACACCCATGTGAGAGCTACTGGAGCAGTATATACCCATGTGTGAGCTACTGGGGCAGTCTATACCCATGTGTGAGCTACTGGGGCAGTATACACCCATGTGTGAGCTACTGGACTAGTATACACCCATGTGTGAGCTACTGAGGCAGTATATACCCATGTGGGAGCTACTGGGGCAGTATATACCCATGTGTGAGCTACTGGGGCAATATATACCCATGTGCATAGGCGACTCTACAGGGGGGCAAGGGGGGGCAATTGCCCCCCCTAGGATATTCCTTGCCCCCCCATGTGCCCCCCCACCAAAAATCAGCTTCCAGCTTACCACACTTCTTCGGACCAGTTTATCTCCGTCCCTGTGCATCGTATATGGACGATCTAGGTGTAATTGGAAAGAGCAGATTCTGGCCTTTCCAATGATACCCAACATGATCATATTCCATTTGAAATAAAAGTCAAAAACATTAAATAATAACAGGCACTTAAACTTAAGCATTTTCACAGGGTTGAAATGTCTCAGCAGTGAAGTGGTTAATGTTCAGACTATACATTACATTGTGTATTACATTAGTTTTTGCCTTGGTTTAGTTGTATATTAAGGGTTAATGGGTAGGCTTCATCCCTCACATTATACATTTTATTTTTTTCTTGATTAATGACTGTTAGCTATATGCCTCACAGTGTATTCATTTCATGTTTTACCTTGATCAATGGCATTTTAGGGGTTAATGAGTAGGCTAAATGCCACATTGTTTATTATTTGTATTGTATTTCCCTGGGTTTATGGCATTTCAGGGGTTATTATGGAAGTTAGAATCTAAAGGGTCTAATCATCTTTAGATCCTCTGCTTTTTGTCACATTTTGGGGAATTTATTTCGCCGAAAATAAAGTGAATTCCCTATTTAGCGAATGGTCACTGTAATTTGCTAAAAGTGGAGTCGCTGAAGGAGCAATCAGACATTCAGCGAAAACTGCCGAACTGCGGCAAATAAAGTATCATGTTAGTACAATAAAAAGGCATCATTGCATCACATTACTCTGGGGTCTTGGAATCTTATTTATATATACTTATTTAGGGCACTATTACCTGGTGTGAGTTAACCCTTGCGTCGGCATGGTTTTGCGTTAGCGCCAGGTTAATCGAGTCTAGCGCCTGACCAACAGATCTTTTGCCTCTCGCTACAAACGGGAAGAATCACTTGGCGCGTTGGTATTAGCGATTTGTAGCTCGAGCTTACTGTACTTTCCGCGTCCTTTACTTAACATGGGGAGCGCTAGAGATCTCTAGCACTTTTGCAGCTAGCAGATCAGTTGGTGCCAGCGCTAATTTTTTGAGGGACGCTAATTGCAACATTTTACCTACTGCTTAACCCTGGTGCTAACTCCAAAAAAAACAGATCTTCGCCCAAAATTAACAGGCAATTGAAAGGAATGCAGCACAGGTGTTCTCTTGGCCCCATACACTATAGCAATGGATCTGGTCCACATTGTCGTTGCTGTTGCAGTCGGCTCTATTATAAAAGTATCCTTTATCCACATATATCCTAATTCTAATATATTGCCTAATTTTAAACATTTTATGCTGGGGGTTATTCATAGTATGGAAGCGGTTGATTATTAGGGTGACTGTGTGGACCATGTTTAAAGGGACATGTGAATAAGTCTTGCCCTGAAACATGTATTATTTATATGCTGCAGCAGGGAAATTTTTGTCGCTCACCTGGCCTTCCTTTTGGATCTATTAAATGCAGTGTAATGATTCTACCTGCTGTTGGGTGGCATTTATCATGCAATGCCCATCAGCCGTAATATATGTATGCATCAAACCATGGATGATACGGCCACTTTGGAGGATTTTAATAATGCAGGGATGTGAGGTTATTCACTGGATGTGTTCATATTCAAGCTTGTGAGGGCGGGGGATAGGTATGGCCCGGCACTGGAAAAAAAAAACGTTCTATCCTGTACACAACCGCATTAGCGCTGGGTCTCAGCCCGGGTCTTAGAGTTTTCCTAGCGTGCGCTAAACGACCTTGTTCATGGACTACTGCAGACAAGGTGATCTGTTCGTGGGTCGTCAGGCACTATGTTTTAGCAACTCGCGCTAAATGTTTCCTTTAGCGATGGTGTTTTAGCTCACACAGGTGATTGGGCCCTTAGTTTTATTCAGTGATATGATTTAGTGGTGAAAATTATTAGTGCCCCCCCAGTTTTGACTGCGGTATCTTCTGTGCCCCCCCTAAATATTGTTCCTAGAGTCGCCACTGCCCATGTGTGAGCTACTGGGGCTGTATACACCCATGTGTGAGCTACTTATGCAGTATATACCCATGTGTGAGCTACTGGGGCAGTATATACCCATGTGTGAGCTACTGGGGCAGTATACACCCATGTGTGAGCTACTGGGGCAGTATACATCCATGTGTGAGCTACTGGGGCAGTATACATCCATGTGTGAGCTACTGGGGCAGTATACATCCATGTGTGAGCTACTGGGGCAGTATATACCCATGTGTGAGCTACGGGGGCAGTATATACCCATGTGTGAGCTGCTGGGGCAGTATATACCCATGTGTGAGCTGCTGTGGGCATTATATACCCATGTGTGAGCTTCTGGGGGTAATATATGCCCATGTGTGAGCTCTGTGATACGCTCACACATGTCACGTGTTTTTTTTTGGGGGGGCGCAAGTAGCTGGTCTGGCCTAGGGTGCAATATAGCCTAGCACTGGCCCTGGTACAGATACATTGAGATTTCTCTCGTTTTCAAGTATGTCCTGGTTGGCAAGTATGTACCGTTAGGTGTCTTGCACAAGGACACTTACTGGAGAGGTGCTCATCAGGATCGAACCCATGACTCCACAGGCCCTCTCCACGCAGAGCAATGATGTTACCTCTACTCCACCCAGCCTACAGCCACCAAAAAAGACACCGGCTAAATAGTTTTTAAAATTATGTCCTGAGTTTAGAAATACCAAATTTTTACATGGTTTTGCTTTTTAACCCCTTCAATGCCAAACCATTTCACCTTTGTGTGCGGAGTTCATTTTGACCATTTTGGGCACATTGGGCCATATTACATACTTGGTGCTAACTTAACCAGAGCTGTTGTAAACTTAAAACCTCCATAAGCTATAACGGCTCTGGGAAGTTTACAACAGCTCTGGTTAAGTTAGCGCCAACTTTGCAATATGGCCCATCATGTTTAAACGCGATTTGAAGTAATTATAGGATCCAGACACAAATTTAAAAAAAAAAATGTTTTTATTTCATTATTTTATGGTCCTTATGGGGTTAAATTAAGCGTCATGTTCCATCTTTGCTGTCCGAATGTTAATTGTTTTGCAACTAGAGTAAATTCTATTTAGAAAACTTACACTGTAGTTTGCCGAAGTTCTCACCATTGTTTCTGCCATACTTGTGCAATGAATTTTACACAGTTGTTTACACCACGGGTGTTAAACACAAGGCCCGCGGGCCAAATCCGGCCCGCCAGACCTCGTCATGTGGTCCGCGCAGCCGCCAGCCTGCGCAGCATTCGCGCCCCTAAAACTGGCCCGGGGGTTGAGGCACGGTCCTGAACAGTCCGTCCTGTTAAAGGGGAGGCGGCTGCGTGCAGGCGCAGCCGGTCACGTGGTCCGGCTAATCAGGTGGTACTGACTCTCTGTACCACCTGACTGGCCGGACCGCGTGACCTGCGCACGCACGCAGCTGCCTCCCCTTCAACAGGACGGACTGTTCAGGACCGGACAGGCACTCCCGCTGCCCGGCATCTGGGTCCCCTCAACCTCTGCCGGAGCTGGGGCAAGTATCCATGTGAGAGCTGGCTGCCTCTGGGGCATATCCAGGTGAGAGCTGGGGCAAATCCATGTGTAAGCTGGGGCAAATCCATGAGTTGGGGCAAATCCATGAGTTGGGGCAAATCCATGAGCTGGGGCAAATCCATGAGCTGGGGCAAGTATCCATGTGAGAGCTGGCTGCCTCTGGGGCATATCCAGGTGAGAGCTGGGGCAAATCCATGTGTAAGCTGGGGCAAATCCATGTGTAAGCTGGGGCAAATCCATGAGTTGGGGCAAATCCATGAGCTGGGGCAAATCCATGAGCTGGGGGCAAATCCATGAGCTGGGGCAAGTATCCATGTGAGAGCTGGCTGCCTCTGGGGCATATCCAGGTGAGAGCTGGGGAAAATCCATGAGTTGGGGCAAATCCATGAGTTGGGGCAAATCCATGAGCTGGGGCAAATCCATGAGCTGGGGGCAAATCCATGAGTTGGGGCAAATCCATAAGTTGGGGCAAATCCATGAGCTGGGGCAAATCCATGAGCTGGGGGCAAATCCATGAGCTGGGGCAAGTATCCATGTGAGAGCTGGCTGCCTCTGGGGCATATCCAGGTGAGAGCTGGGGCAAATCCATGTGTAAGCTGGGGCAAATCCATGTGTAAGCTGGGGCAAATCCATGAGTTGGGGCAAATCCATGAGCTGGGGCAAATCCATGAGCTGGGGGCAAATCCATGAGCTGGGGCAAGTATCCATGTGAGAGCTGGCTGCCTCTGGGGCATATCCAGGTGAGAGCTGGGGAAAATCCATGAGTTGGGGCAAATCCATGAGTTGGGGCAAATCCATGAGCTGGGGCAAATCCATGAGCTGGGGGCAAATCCATGAGTTGGGGCAAATCCATAAGTTGGGGCAAATCCATGAGCTGGGGCAAATCCATGAGCTGGGGGCAAATCCATGAGCTGGGGCAAGTATCCATGTGAGAGCTGGCTGCCTCTGGGGCATATCCAGGTGAGAGCTGGGCAAATCCATGTGTAAACTGGGGCAAATCCATGAGCTGGGGCAAATCCATGAGGTGGGGCAAATCCATGAGTTGGGGGCAAATCCATGAGCTGGGGGAAAATCCATGAGCTGGGGCAAATCCATGTGTGAGCTGGGGCAAATCCATGTGTGAGCTGGGGCAAATCCATGTGTGAGCTGGGGCAAATCCATGTGTGAGCTGGGGCAAATCCATGTGGGAGCTGGGGCAAATCCATGAGCTGGGGCAAATCCATGAGCTGGGGCAAATCCATGTGTGAGCTATGGCAAATCCATGTGTGAGCTGGGGCAAATCCATGAGCTGGGGCAAATCCATGAGCTTGGGGGCAAATCCATGTGTGAGCTGGGGCAAATCCATGAGCTTGGGCAAATCCATGAGCTGGGGGCAAATCCATCTGTGAGCTGGGGCAAATCCATGTGTGAACAAAAACAGTAATAATTGAATGCAGTGACAATAATTTATGATAATAAAGAGTGGACACATAGTCCTACAGATACAACTGGCCCTTTGAGGGTGACCAAACTGCTGATGCGGCCCCGATGACATTTGAGTTTGACACCCCTGGTTTACAACAATAGGACTCGATATAATTCTACTGGCCATTTTTGCAAAAAACATATCAGCCGTTTGCAGAAGATATTTTTTTCTAAATATCAGCTGATTCAATTGAAGAAATTCATCTGGAGCCGATATTCAAAAAATGCTGCTGGTCAATAAAAAACAAAACAAAAAAAACTGCCTTAAAAGCTTATTTCCAGCTGGCATCATACCAAAAAGTTACATGCAGAGAATGCTACAATATATCTTTTTGGGTATAACGAAAAGCACTCACACTAAACATACAGGGTTATTCAAAGAGCTCTGAATTGCTGGCGAAAGGTAACCGAACGCTGAAATTCAGCGTTCGGTTACCTTTTCTGGCCATTTGGCTATCCAGAGAGCAGGCAGTTCGCCAAACGTTGGCAAATTGCCTACACATATGGTGCCTGTTCGGTGCCTGTTCGAGGGCAGTGAAATCCCCATAGAGAAGCAATGCTTCGTCTATTCAAAGAACAAAAACCAGCAGTTGAAAGTTGCCGAAATGCCCTGCCATTCGGTGGTTTCATTTGGCAGGTTTATTCAGGCGAATCCCATAGGCTTCAATGTTAAAAATATTCCCGTTTTAATTCAATATCTAATAAACCGTTTATTATATTCTGCAGTAAAAAGTTTCTTTATTTTTAGATTTTTTTTTAGGATCTTTTAGGCATTTTTCGGTATTTTTTAGTTAAAAAATGTTTCAGTTTTTTTTTTTAAATCGTTTTTTCTTTTTTTTCTGTAACAGCCCTTTATTATCATTCATTGGATCTTATATGTAAATTTCAGACATTTTAGCTCAGTAGTTTCTTTGCAAACAGCGTTTCACTTTTCAAACATTCAAGCAAACTGTTTTGGTTTCTTTTCAGACCATTCGTATGCGGTGTTGGGTTTTTACCCGGCAGCTGCTCTGCGCGGTGATCGGCGGCTGCTGGGTTTCTCCGGCGTGTTCGGTGGGGTTAATCCAGATGTTTTTGCGGGTTTTGGTGTGTGTTCGCCGGGTTTTGCGGTGAGTGTTCGGCGGGTTTGCGGCGGCTTTTCCCTGCGTTACGACGGCCCTGTGGTGCTTGCTGAATACACCGCAGGGTCGCCGAAGTGGGATCACCAAATCGCACCGAATTGAAGAGAAGGAAAAGTTACCGAACGTGCCGTGACTTTTCGATTCTCTTTGAATAACCCTGATAGTAAAATAAAAAGAAAATATCTTACCAGCAAGGTAGAAAAAACTAAATCATTAAATCATTCACATAACGTGTTCCTGTCTACAACGGTAGATACACCAATGTAAACGGGAACATGTCACGTGTAGGATTTAGTGATTTATACCTGTAAGGGTGGTAACTGGTGTGAGCCATGGTAGGACCCGCAAGACTAGGCATAGTAACCCTTAAAAGGCGAAGATACCTCAAGAAAACACTTTATTTATGAAGTAGATGGTTAGTCCAGATGGTCAAAGAAGGTTCAGGGATGATAGGAATGGAGACACGCGGGTCAACATACAGATGCAGTAAATCAGTAACACGGATGCTGTGGAACAAACAGGGTTATTAAGAGAGAGGTGAAAACCAGGAGAATTGGCAGGAGAAGAGAACAATCTAGACTAAATAGCCAATTTGGAAAGTGAGATAAATGGGAGAATTTTTCTGGTTTGGCTATTTTGACCTAGAATTTTCACTTCTCCAGGCATTCTCCTGAGGTTCACCTCTCTCTAAACAACCCTGATAGTGTTGCAGGTAGTTTACACAGGAGCTGTAGGCAGGAACACGAATGCTGGGGAACGTAGTGTTGCAGGTAGTTACACAGGAGCCGTAGACAATAACACGGATGCTGGGGAATGTAGTGTTGCAGGTAGTTACACAGGAGCCGTAGACAATAACACGGATGCTGGGGAATGTAGTGTTGCAGGTAGTTACACAGGAGCCGTAGACAATAACACGGATGCTGGGGAATGTAGTGTTGCAGGTAGTTACACAGGAGCCGTAGACAATAACACGGATGCTGGGGAACGTAGTGTTGCAGGTGGATAAGCTTAGTAGGCGATGGTGAAAGTTCACATAGTAGACTGGATACTGTGAAGGCCTTGGAACCACGGGTTTGGTATAGCAGTGTTGGTTAGGAATATTTGCAGGCAATGGTGAAAGTTCACAAAGCAGTCTCTAAGGAGCAATGCAGGAATCCAAACAAGGCAGACTAGTTTCCACAAAGAAACTCAAAAACTAAGCAGTGCTCAAAAGGTGACCTACCCTAACGCACGGAGAGGCTCAGGACTCAGAAGGTCATGTGGCCAATAGCCATATGTTATAAGGAAGTCCTGTACTGGATAAATCAAGTGGAGAGGAGAGGTAAGAACCGGACTGGAATCAGGCCAAGAAACCCTCCAGCGGGCACCAGGAGAGGAAGCATTACAATACTGTGCCGATCAGATATTTATTTTTTATTTTGCCATTTTTAATGTGTGTGTAATAAAGATATATTGTAGAATTCTCAGCTTGTGACAATTTGTAACATTTTTGGTGTGTGTGTGTGTGTAATAAAGATATATTGTAGAATTCTCAGCTTGTAACAATTTGTAACATTTTTGGTGTGTGTGTGTGTGTAATAAAGATATATTGTAGAATTCTCAGCTTGTAACTATTTGTTACATTTTTGGTGTGTTATAAGGATTTGGTCTTTTTGGGTTTAATCCTGCTCTATATGAGATTTCTTTTGTCGCTTGTTTTGTTGTTTCTCTCTGGTTATCTTTAACCTCCCTGGCGATACGAGTCTGACATCTTTTAGATGCCAGAATCGTCGTTTTTTTTTGGCCCCCTAACGGTATTCCCGATTGTGGCTTGGAGTTAAATTCCTATGCTGGAAGGGGTAACCCCGAGCCACACTCGTGATGCCGCTGGATACATCACCTGTCCCTGCACTCCATCGCTGTCCCCCGCAGTCTCCTCCGACGATCCCGACCCTCATACTTCCTGGTTCCGTTCTCGTGAGAAGGGAACCAGGAAGCAGAACGCCGCAATCGTCGGAGGAGACTGCGGTGGTCAGCGAGGGAGCGCAGGTAAAGGTATGTAGGCAGCCTGAGTGTGGCTCGGGGGCACCGCTTTCAGCACTGAAAGTTAACCCCGAGCCACACTTGGGAAAATAGTCAGGGGGGGGGGTTAAGTCATACAAATATATGTCTTAAAACATGAGTATTAGAAAAATCTGATATTAAAAAAAAGAAAAAGATTCCAGTCTAATTCCCTCCATTTCCCTGCCTGAAAATCCATTTATCAACACCTTTCATCATTTATACTGTCATGTATTTGTTTTTTGGAAATCGACAGAGCGATAAATTAGAGTGGACTCGCTGAGGCCGATACTAACATGGAAAAGCATAGCCGCAAGAGCAGATATTCAATCCGAAATGCCGGCAAGCCTGAATTTGAATCAACTGAACTCAAAATTAACTGAAATGATCCAAAAAGTACAGATTTTGACTATTGGGCCAAATTAAATTGAGCCCTAAGTTCCTGCTGAAGTTATTAAGCAGATTTCACAGTTGTTTTTTTACCATTGTTAGTCACTGTCGGAGTTCAGTGGAATTTGTCACTTTAGAATCTCTGAAGTGTATTCCCGGGTGTTGCAAAGAATGGCAGAGCAACGCTGAACGGAGAATAGCCGCAGAGGACTATATATAAAAATTTTAAAAAATAAAGTATTTTACCAGGAAGGATACATTGAGATTTCTCTCGTTTTCAAGTATGTCCTGGGAGGCGAGTATGTACCGTTAGGTGTCTTTCCCAAGGACACTTACTGGAGTGGGATTTGAACCTGTGTCTCCACAACTACTGAACGAAAATTTCTGAAATTTACATGTAAGATCTAATGAATGGTAATAAAAAGGGCTGTTACAGAAAAAAGAAAAAACTATTTAAAAAAGAAAAAAACAGAAATTTTTTTGCTTATAAATCCCGAAAAATGCCTAAAAGGTCCTAAAAAATGTACAAATGCAGAGACTTTTTACTGCAGAATATTATCAACGGTTTATTAGATATTGAATTAAAACGGGAATATTTTTAACATTGAAGCCTATGGGATTCGCCTGAATAAACCTGCCGAATTAAACCACCGAACGGCAGAGCATTTCGGGAACTTTTCACTGCTGGTTTTTGTTCTCTGAATAGATGAAGCATTGCTTCTCTATGGGGATTTCACTGCCCTCGAACAGGCACCGAACAGGCACCGTATGTGTAGGCAATTCGCGAGGATTTGGCGAATTGCCTGCTCTCTGAATAGCCGAATGGCCAGGAAAGGTAGCCGTACGCTGAATTTCAGCGTTCAGTTACCTTTCTCCAGCAATTCGGATCTCTTTGAATAACCCTGTTAGTGTGCAGCTGACTCATATTGAGCAAAGGCCCTTCACTTTTCCTACGGGACACAATCGTATCAAGTGCTTATATACAACGGAGACCGAGGAGATATATTGTGTCAATTAATCAGTAGGTACAGCCCTTGTTAGCAGCTGTTAAGTCCAAGCAGTGATGGTCTTCTAATCTCATTATCACTTCACTTCTCAGTAGGGTCTGACACTCTGGACAGTTTGCATATATTCAGGATACGAAAAAATTTGACTAGTGAAAGAATTCGAAAAATGCTGACGCTGGCTGTAAATGTCAAAAATTTAAGAAATTTAAGAGAAAATAGGGGTTTGCGGAACACACAAATGACCAGATCTCGTATTATCACTTGCAGTTCATCTCGGCAGACAGCCGATTCCCAGCTCGGTGTGTGCTCCAGCCTTCAGTGATTTATTGGGTAATTCAGAATTTGCCAGTATGTCTTGCGCTAATTAAATGTATCGCACTCTATTCAGAAATGTCACAATTGATTTGTCTTCGGCAAGCGCGGACTTTATTTCAATCTTCTGAAAAAGATTTTATGAGCCCCAGATAACTTATTCTGGCACATACATCTCCCAGGGCGGCCGGAGCGCGGGAGGGCAGTATCATAGGATTCCATCCATCCATCTAATATTCAATACAAATTTATTTTTAAGGCGGTTTATGTATCTGTTCCGAGAGGTATAACTAGGGGGATTATAAAACACAGTGACTTCATACGGCTTGATCATTCCATAAAAAGAGAGAGGAAAAAAAAAATTACACAACGGGGCAAATTTTAAGCGAAAACGACATTACAGTTTTCAGGCGCGATATCCCCGGGGGTGAGATACATACATTTAAATTGATAGATTCTGTAAACTCTGATACACCCTACTTGTTTAAATTAAACCGCGTCTTATAATTTTAATAAGGTGATTCCGCGGGCGGTGAATATGTCTTCATTAAACATTCAATGTATATGAAAACGTCCCTCATCAGCTGTTTGCATTTTTTATGGAAATAAATAGGGTTTTTTTTTTTGGGGGGGTTTTTGCTTCGCATTTTGTGTTTATATCCGGCATTTTTATATATGACTTTTTTATTCACCAGTGCTTTATGCAGAATATTAGAAAGTTATGTTGGGGAAAACAGGAACGCATTAGCAAAGCTGTAAAACAAGGGTGTCCGTTCGAGGCCCTCCGGCCATAAAGAGGAAGATTTCCCAAAATTCATTGCCAACAGTCCAAATTCTTGCACATCATCCAGATGCATAATATTTAGAGGGACATACCGTACCTGCTGTATGGGTGTGCATTCGTTTCGTAAAAAATCTCAATTTGTTAAGATTTTCGTTAATTCGTATTTCGGAAGTACTTCCTAAATAATGAATTGATTTCATTCAAATTGAAACGAAACGAAAAAGGTGTAAAACGAATGTGATTCGTTATACTGTTTCACAAGAGAACCATTGATTAAATGATTCCTGAGCAGGATTTGATGTATTGGGGTTTTATTTAATGATCCGAATCGATATCAAATATCGACTCGATCCCAACTTGCATTACATACAAGTCAGTACTAAAGCAAACGACATTATGAAACTAATCAGATTCATTTGACTGTTTCACAAAGCACCCTGTCCCTGTAAATTGGCCTGTGGTGCTCAATCTGTTGTTAGCACCACAGGCCAATGGACAGCTCAATATTTAACCCTAGCTTGCCTTTTAAACAGCAGGATTTGATTTATTGGGGCTTTAATTAGTGATCCAAAATTCGAATCGATATCAAATATCGAATCGATCCCAAATTACAATGGTATCTCGGATCACTAAAAAAAACCAAAAAGCACAAAAATGAAATAACGAAACTAATCAAAATTTAAATTAAATTACGAAACGAAATTCCGAAAATTAAATTATTTTGAAACTAAACAAATTTGGCAGCCGTCCACACCTCTAATTTATAATGAAATATTTAATATTAATAATAATGGTCTGCAGATGTTCACGTTGTATCATCTTAAGCCAGAGACTTCAACATTCTTTGCTCTTTCTTTGCCTTTTCTTCTGCTATAGGCAAAATCTTCTTTCTTCAAGTCTAAAGGAATGTGATTGTTGACCTTCGAAGATCTCTTGTCTTGATTGCTTCGCAATGAATAGTAAAAGTATTGTGGTTCACCAGTTCCAGCTCATTTTTAATGTTTAATGGTTTCCATAATCTACTAGGCTAGTACATTTATATTCATTACACTGTAAGCTCTTCAGCAGGATCTGCTTTTCCTATCGTTCCCCATGTGTCAAACTTATCTGTCAATTTTATGTTTTGTCCTACCCATTGTACATCACTGCAAGATTTATTGGTGCTTTATAAATAATTGGAATCATAGTTCATTCACAATTCTTTTTTCTGCCGATGATAGGTGTTTACCCACACTTTTGGGTTGGTGCCATTTTCTGTCACTTCGAGGGTGGGCATTGTGACACCACTGCAACTTAGTAACTGTCAATCAAAAATATCAGCTGCGTGATGCCCTCTAAAATGAAGAAAGCATTCCGCCAAGTAGAAAATCTATATACAGTATATGTATTAGGTATGTATGTAGCAGTGAAATTGATACATTTTGCATCGCTTCTGGGATGTGTTCCTTTTTTATAGGTTTCAGTAGGTTGTTTTTTTTTTCCTCTGGGACTTTGTGTTGCTTGTTAAAGTCATATAACTGTAGGTAATTCTTATTATCACCATCATCATTTATATGGCGCCAACAGTTTCCACAGCGTTGTATAATAAAGGATTGGAATTTAACCCTTTCACGTCGGGCAGGTGGTATTATCCTGCTTACCGTCAGAGCCTAGTGTCACTTAGAAAATAAAATAAAAAACCACAACATTTTTGCAGTTTACATTTCCCCAAATTATTTTACGACTTCCTGTTTTTTTTTCTTCTTCATTTTCTAACATCTCTTTCGTTTTTAGATGCTTTGTATGTCGTGAAAGGCTGTAGTGGGATCGCAGAGCTTTCTCAATTGTAATTGAAAGCGTTTCCAACTCACCTTATATTCCCTCCTCCTCGGAGGTCAAAAGATGACTGATAGACTTGCATGACGGCAAGGACAGGGCTTTGGCAGAAGGTATCTCATGGGAACTTTTAGCAATCAGCTTGGTGGAGAGAGAAAGTCCCTCGCAGGACTCTAATGAGCGGCGTGAAATTTTCAGTGAACCCAAACAGAGGGTGATTTAACAATTAGACGCTGGAGGAAGGTTTTCACTTGATATCTGTCACATTTTACTTTACATGTTAATAGGGTTCTGAAATCCGTTTTAAATGGGCTTTTCTGAGCGGTTACCACTAGAATATATAGAAGTGCTAACTTTTACAATGAGAATATTATTTTTAATCCGGTTTATTTAGGCCTTATCTGCCAAGCTCAATTTTAACATAATAAAATAACCAGGGGAATAATTAACATACAGGGTTATTCAGAGAGCACTGACATGTCACCTCTGATTCACCGCACTTCGGCGAGTCCGATTTGCTGACCCTGCTGTGAATTCAGCATTCACCGCAGGGTCCTGGAGGTGCGGCGAATCGGCTGCTGAACGCCGCCACTGCCAAACCACCGGACAGCTGCCGATAAGCTGTTTGCAAAAAAACTTACTGGACGAAAATGTCCGGAATTATCATATAAGGTCCTATGAATAATAATAAAAAGGTCTGTTAAAGAAAAAAGCGCCATTAAAATAAGAAAAAATATTCAGAAAGTGCCAGATATGTCATATTTAAATTTATTGGTGTTTTAACAAGCCTTTAAAACAAAAAGATATTTTCTCTTTGGGTATAGGAATAAAAGTTAAAAATTTTGCAAATGTATGAAATATATTTTTAGAATCAATATTTTATTATATTTACAGTAGAAAATAGATGCTCCAATAAGTATTTGTTGAATATAACTGGTAAATAATATAATTATTGAAGAATAGATTCTGTTGATTTAACTAGAAAGGAATTTACTCAGTTTTAAAGGAGTGGAAATATAAATCTAAATTTGGACAGGAGAGACTCAAAGTCTAAGACTGAAAATAGAGGGTCTTTGTAAGAAAGATTGACCTTTGATCTGAGATAAGAGATATTAAAATTAAAATGTGGAAATAATCTGAAGAGCAACACTGCCCTCTAGAGGTATAGTAAATATCATATTAATATAAAGAATATAATATTTAGATGGAAAGAGCTAGATTGTCAGTGACGTCAAATTGACTATAATTGGAACTGTTTGTTGCAGGGGCATTCACGCAAGCAGACTATCGCAGGCAGACCATCGCTAGTAGACCATCTCAGGACACTATGCACTTCAGATCAAACTAAGACACGATTATGCATTAATTCAGACTGCCGATCATTCCACCACATCTCTAACTCACATGCATTGAATATCTACATTGATAATTTTCACATATTCCAAAACAATCAAAGAATATTCCAAGGCTGTAATTTATTGAATCCAGATTGGAGGTAATGTATGAGAGAGCAAATTTAATGTTAATAAATTATATATATTTGGAGTATTTCTTGCAACAGATAGATCTAGAGTCTTCAAAATATTTCTATTCTGCAGATAGAGATATGAAGAAGAATCGGATATAAGGATTTATCCTAAAGAAACTGTTGCAAGATTGATATACCGATATATATATATATATTGAATTTGGAAATTACTGTGATTGAAATTAATAAGCTAGGAATTATATAACTACAATATAAAAAGCAGAAGATTAGAAGCTTAATTCTCGATATTAGGGGAGGATTCACTAAATAAGTTTTTATTACTTATCATTCTAAAAATAGAGTAAGTGATAGCTCATCTTTTGTTGATCCACGTAGTATAGAGAGATACATATATCTCTACAAGATCTAGATTGTTAAACATTGGTTTGCTGGGAAATACATGTTTTGTTAAGCAGAAATTTTTATTAACCATTTGTGTATAGTTACTAACTGATAAGGTAAATGATACTAATCATATATGCAGTTACTAACAGGAGATACATATATTGGGAAGCTAGTGTCTATGTGCTGATGGACTTTGTGGTTGTTTATAAATTTTTGTTCATGATATGAGATTTGAAACTTTTTTGTATACGTAATAAATATATATATTTTTATCCGATTATTGATTAGTGTATTCTTCAAAGCAAAACACAGACAATTAAAAGAATTTAGGAGAATTTCTAGGAAATATAAACGATTGATACAAAAACATATATATATGTATATTGATACAAAAACATATATATATGTATATTGATACAAAAACATATATATATATATATTCAAAACCCGATGGCAACCTGCATATACCACATATACAATAGTGTTACCTGGGTGCAAAAAATCCAAAATATGGTGTACAAGTCAAAAATAGGACGCACTCCAGGATTTAGGTGAAAAAAGTAAAATCGATGGTTTATTCAAGATGCATATAAAAGAGAGATGTGCCCATAGTGCCCTATGGGCACATCTCTCTTTTATATGCATCTTGAATAAACCATCGATTTTACTTTTTTCACCTAAATCCTGGAGTGCGTCCTATTTTTGACTTGTATATATATATTCACACACACTCAGTCTATAGCAGGTGTCAGCAACCTTGGCTTTCCAGATGTTTTGTAAATACATCTCCCATGATGCTCAGCCACTCGTTAGTTCCAAAACATCTGAAGGCCCAAGGTTGTTGACCTCTGGTCTATAGACAAACATATAAGTTGACATCGAGGAGTACAGCTCACCTGTTAACCCCTTCACTACCATGATTGAGTTTGTTTAAACTTCAGCAGCACTTAATCGGTTTCTCCCAATGTCGAATATACTCAGGTTGATCTAATTCTGGAGCAATTCAAAGGAACTTCATTCACAACGATTGAAATTCACTTGGAAATGGGCTCCACAATGTGCCCCGAACGTTTGGGCACCATAAAAGAGGTGCTAAAAGTATATGAACAGCTTGGAGTTCCATTTTTTTCAATCAAGGAAAAACAGAATCCAGTAATTGTATAGTAGAGCTGTAGTAGCACTTTTTAACCAGCAGATGGTGCCACCTACCTGTCCGTGCATATCGTTTGTGTTCAGGAGAAAAGCCATGGAGAGATCCCACAAAATTATAATTAAGCAGAGGTGTGTCCAGTGGCGCTCTGAGTACTAGTTTATATAAATCAGAATTTTTATTAAATATTATTATTAACAACTTATAGCTAGAAGTCAAGTTTTTGTGAATGCACTCCTAGGTGCTCTGTCCTCATCATGAGCACAAGTGGGATATTGAATAATGCAAAAAAAATGCAGAATTCCCTCTCATATGTTCCTTAGTATGTATCAGTACAAAGAGAGACACAGAATACTCTTTACTGCTGCGTGCACAAGAAATGCCTCATGGGGACCTTATTGTAATCGTGTTGAAATTGAATTGAGCAAGCAAATTGGTCCAAATATATTGCTATTCCTTTGTGTACCCCGAGTAATAGATACCAGTGCTGTGAACCCAGGAAGAACACATTTATTCTGTTACTCATATTTTAAGGTTCGGTAACAGCATCTGATAATAAACACATATGATTAGAAGCACGAAATAATGAAGGATTAACTAGTAATGCAATAAGCCGCAGAATGTGCAAAAAAAAGCTTTATTAAATACTTTATGGAATCAAAGAACAGAATCTATTTGGGGCTTGATTAGAAATAGAATATATAATGATAACAGAGCTGAGGGAGGAATAAACGTATCCAATATAGTGTCTGGAAACAAAATAATCTACCAAAAAATTTAATGTGAATATTAGATGCATTTTACCCATATCTGTAACTTCAACAAACTTACTGCAAAACCACGAGCGATGGGACAATACATCAGCTTGAAATCAGTGGGCTACACCAGGAACTCAACAATGTAAAAATGTATATTTATTAAAGGACGGCCACAGGGGCACAAAATACAGCAACGTTTCAGCTAGAAAGCCTTAACCATGCTTAGATTGTCAACTCCCACAACCCTCTTATAAGGTTCCTCACACTGAGCGTCTGCGACATCACCGGAAGTGCGCTGGTCGCCCGATTTGACCAGTTCCCTGTTCCCTCATGTGCCAAAACACAGGCGTCTGGCCAGACCAGCAGCAGGTTGAGGCTGAAGCTTGTCACTCTGAGTCGCCATTTTCCTTCCATCCTGCTCTCAAGCATAGACTGTGAAGCGGCCGCAATGCAGACCTCGACAGGGCCTGGATCAGGGGTGTCTGTTTGTGGGTGTGTCTGTGGGTGATGTGTGTGGTGTGTGTGGGTCTGTGGGTGTGTTTTTGTGGGTGTTTCTGTTTGTGGGTGGTGTGTGTGTGTGTGTGTCTGTGGATGTGTGTGGATGTGGGTGGTGTCTGTGGGCAGGGCTGGACCGACAATGGTGCAGAGCGGAGCAACGGCGCCAGGCGGCAGAAATTTGGGGGCAACAAATTTCCGCCCCCGGCACCGCTGCTGCGCTCAGCACTTTATTTTATGCGCCGGCGGCAGATCGTGCGGCCGCCGCGTTCGTTCCTTCAACGAGCGGCAGCCGCATGAGTATCTGCCGCTCGCCTGAGATCCATCCGCCAGCCTGCTTCGATCGAGATCACGTGATCTCGCGAGAACGCGGCAGGCTGGAGGATGGATTTCAGGCGAGTGGCAGATACTCATGAGGCTGCCGCTCGTTGAAGAAAGGAGAGCGGCAGCCGCAGGATCAGCCCGACGGAGGGACCTGGCAGAGCGAGGTGAGCTTGGGGGCAATCTATCCATGTGTGAGCCTGGGGGCAAATATGTCCGTGAGCCTGGCCTGGGGGCAAAACTATCCATGAGTCTGGCCTGGGGGCAAATCTATCCATGAGTCTGACCTGGAGGCAAATATATCCATGAGTCTGGCCTGGAGGCAAATATATCCATGAGTCTGGCCTGGGGGCAAATATATCCATGAGCCTGGCCTGGGGTCAAATATATCCATGAGCCTGGCCTGGGGTCAAATATATCCATGAGTCTGGGGGAAAATCTATCCATGAGTCTGGCCTGGGGGCAAATCTATCCATGAGTCTGGCCTGGAGGCAAATCTATCCGTGAGTCTGGCCTGGAGGCAAATGTATCCATGAGTCTGGCCTGGAGGCAAATATATCCATGAGTCTGGCCTGGGGGCATATATATCCATGAGCCTGGCCTGGGGGCAAATATATCCATGAGCCTGGCCGGGGCAAATATATCCATAAGCCTGGGGGCAAATATATCCATGAGTGAGTCTGTGGGCAAATATATCCATGAGTGAGCCTGGGGGCAAATATATTCATGTGTGAGCCTGGGGGCAAATATATCCATGTGTGAGCCTGGGGGCAAATATATCCATGTGTGAGTCTGGGGGAAAATATATCCATGTGTGAGTCTGAGGGAAAATATATTCATGTGTGAGTCTGGGGGCAAATATATCAATGTGTGAGTCTGGGGCAAATATATCCATGTGTGGGCACTGCTGGGTATGTGACGCTGGGTATGTGACGCTGGGCACTGCTGGGTATGTGACGCTGGGTATGTGATGCTGGCCACTGCTGGGTATGTGACGCTGGGCACTGCTGGGTATGTGACGCTGGGCACTGCTGGGTATGTGACGCTGGGCTCAGTTATACACACCTCACATTACTGGATCACAGAGCTCCACAGCAAGAAAATTCTAATGTACGGTGTATGAGTGTTTGAATTTTATTGCTGTGGCTTACCGTGATATGCTCATACAATTTTTTTTGGGGGGCAGCAGCATTTCACCCTTCGCTCCAGGCAGCACAATGTCTTGGGCCGGCCCTGTCTGTGGGTGTGTTTTTGTGGGTGTTTCTGTTTGTGGGTGGTGTTTGTGTGTGTGTTTCTGTGTGTGTGTGTCTGTGGATGTGTGACTGTGGGCGTGTGTTTTGTGTCTGTTTGTGAGTGTGTGTGTCTGTGTCTGGGTGTGTGGGTGTCCGTTTGTGGGTGTGTGTCTGTGTCTGTGGGTGTGTGGGTGTGTCTGTTTGTGGGTGTGTGTGTCTGGGTGTGTTTGTCTGTTTGTGGGTGGGTGTCTGTGTGTGTGTGTCTGTTTGTGGGTGTGTGGGTGTCCGTTTGTGGGTGTGTGTGTCTGTGTCTGTGTGTGGGTGTAACTGTGGGCCAGGATATGTGGAACTCTGTGATATGCTCATATACACAGTGTATTACTGTGAGGTTTATTGTTGTGATACGCTCATACACAATGCACATTACTGTATCACAGAGCACCACAGCAATAATACTCAAAGTAATGTGTGGTGCGTATGTGAGTTTTATTGCTGTGGAGCTCTGTGATATATCAGACGTGTATGAGCATATTTTTTGGTGGGGGGCAGCATTTCATCCTTGGATCCAGGCATCACAATGGTTTGGGTCGGCCCTGTGTACACACAGAGGATGTATTCTTCAAAAGAAGTTTAAAAACACAATTATAACAACTTATTATTCTATTTTTAAAATGATAATATATATTTTTAAACTGCTGGAGTAACTTGACAATGTTTTTTCTTACTTTTCAGTGTGCGGCAAATTCAGAAAGGGGGAAATCACTGGTGTAAGGTTTTAGCACAGTCAGCAAAATAAAAAAGGAGAAAAGGGGAAGAAAAAAAAAAACAACCCTTAACAAGTAAGTACTTTTTGCATTAAGAGCTTAATAATTCATCAAACAGTGAGATGTTAGTGTTTGTCACGCTTGTACGGAGAACTATTTTATTTTGAAGAATGGATGCGTGAAATTGTATTCTTTAACCGTGCTTTTTTTTTTTTTAAGGCAATTTAGATTTTCAAGAGTACATCTTTTACTTAGATTTATTATAGGAGTCAAATTCTACTCACTGTTTTTGGTTTATTTTTATTTTCATGTTTTTCTTTTTGCAATGAGAGATATACTCTGGCCCCTTTTTTATATCTGCGCTTTTTTATGCTTTTTTGTTGCTGATCTTTGGATTGTGCCTCATTTGCAATGAGTCTGCCCAGTTTGGCGTATTTTGTGTCCTGTACCTCGGAATGTGGATCCCACTGAGAACAACAGAGTGTATGTGACAGACATTGTGCCTTAAATCTCATCCATTCTAACCAGCACTGTGACTTGATTCCAGACTCACCCGGCTCAGCATGAATGATGTCTGAAATCACAAGACATATATATATATATATATATATATTAGACAAGGCGGGTAGCACTCAACCTTTACTAAGCTCAGAGTGCGGGTGCTTCTCCGGACAATGTAATATAACAAACCAGAAAGAGAGCACCCTATTAACACATTCAAAGGCTTCAACAGCAGCTTATACATTTAAACATTGAGATTTTATCAAATTTTAACCCTTCAAAGCCTCCAACAACTCGTACTCCTTTCAGGATTACAACAGTTCTTTAATCATTCAAGAATTTTCATAGGTTTATAACCCTAAACTCTGTTCAAAAATGGTGGAAATTTAGTTCACAATAAATGGCCATAAACTGCTTAAGCCTGTCAACAAACGCCAATATAGTCCACCGTTTGACAGGTCCTATCCATATCACCTAATGACTGCTATTATGGGATCAACTCATTTACTGCGGACTGATTCCTTTCTGGAGCTCCCTGCAGTTTAAGGTTAAATAGATCCTGTAGGTGGAACGCCTGTGACAGGGAGGGGTGCTTACCCAACGGGTTGTCAGCCACTTTCATACAGAATACACAAGGAGGGTAGCACTCAAACTTTACTAAGCTCAGAATGTGGATGCTTCTCCAGAAGGGTTAAAATTTGATATACTCTCAATGTTTAAATGTATAAGCTGCTGTTGAAGTCTTTGAATGTGTTAGCTAGAGTGCTCTCTTTCTGGTTTGTTGTGTTACATTGTCTGGAGAAGCACTCACATTCTGTGCTTAGTAAAGTTTGAGTGCTACCCTTCTTGTATATTCTGTATGAAGAGGGCTGACACCCCTTGGGTAAGCACCCCTCCCTGTCACAGGTGTTCCACCTACAGGATCTATTTAACCTTGAATTGCAGGGAGCTCCAGAAAGGAATCAGTCCGCAGTAAATGAGTTGATCCCATAATAGCAGTCATTAGTAGGCTTGTGCACCGATTTTTTTTCGGTTCGACTCGGTTCGATTTTTCGGATTTTTAAACTTTTCGATTCGGCTGGTTTCGACCGATTTCGGTTTCGATTTGATCCGGTTCGGCTCGTTTTTCGGGTACATTTTTTTTCGGAATATCGACCATTTTTCGTATTTTCGTGTCACTGTGCTCGGTTTTTGTATCGACTTTTCGTGATTTCGGAAATTTTTCGTTTTTCAGAATTGTAAATTTTTCGGAATATCAGCCATTTTTCGTATTTTTCGTGTCACTTTGCTCGTTTTTTGTATCGACTTTTCGGTTTTCGGAAAATTTTCGTTTTCCGAAAATTTTCGTTTTTCAGAAAATTTTCGTTTTTTCAGAACGTCTGTTCTCCTCGTTTGACACATTTCAAGTCCATTCGAAAAATCCGAAAATATTTCGTTTCGGCTCGGAAAACGTTTCGGATCTGACATTTTCGGATCTAAAAACTTTAGGAAATTCGGCCGCATCCGAAAACACGAATCGGGAAATTTCGTGAAAATTCCGAAATTCCGAAACCCGAAACGCACATCCCTAGTCATTAGGTTATATGGATAGGACCTGTCAAATGGTGGAATACATTTGGTTTGTTGACAGGCTTAAGCAATTTATGGCCATTTATTGTGAACTAAATTTCCACAATTATTCAACAGAGCTTAGGGTTATAAACCTATGAAAAGTCTTGAATAGGTTAAGAACTGTTGTAATCCTGAAAGGAGTAAGAGTTGTTGGAAGCTTTGAAGGGTTAAAATTTGATAAACTGTAACTACATGACCCATCATTGTGACATGTTAAAAGAACTAAACTGGCCATCACTGGAATCCAGACGCACCCTTCACCTTTCCAACCTGGTGTTTAAGAGCTTTTCTAGGAAGCTGCCACCCTACCTGTATAGGCTGCTTCCTCCAGCAGTGCCCTCATATAACCTCCGATCCAGGACCTGCACCTTACTTGCAATACCGCAATACAAAAAGAAAGTGGCTCGATGCTCATTTTCCTACAGAGCACCACAAATATGGAATAACCTCCCAGACGCCATCAAATCTTCCCCCAGTTTAAAGTCCCTTAAGAGATCTCTATTAATATACCTCAATACAGAATGCACCTGTAAACATGTAACATAGTGACTATATACAGAATGTACCTGTAAACATGTAACATAGTGACTATATACAGAATGTACCTGTAAACATGTAACATAGTGACTATATACAGAATGTACCTGTAAACATGTAACATAGTGACTATATACAGAATGCACCTGTAAACATGTAACATAGTGACTGTATACAGAATGCACCTGTAAACATGTAACATAGTGACTATCAGGGTAATTCAAAGAGAATCGAAAAGTCACCGCACGCTCGGTGACTTTTCGTTCTCTTCAATTCGGTTCGTTTTGCCGATCTCATTTCGGCAACCCTGCGGTGTATTCAGCAAACACCACAGGGTCCCTGAATTGCAGGGAAAAGCTGCCGCAAACCAAACGAAAACTACTGAGTGAAAATGTATGAAATTTACATATGAGGTCCAATGAATGATAATAAAAAGGGCTGTTACAGAAAAAATAAGTAAAGTTAAAAAAAGAAAAAAAATCTGACTTTTTTTAAAAAACAAATCCAGAAAAATGCTTAAAATATCCTAAAAAATCTATAAATAAAGAGACTCTTTACTGCAGAATATTATAATGAACGGTTTATTAGATATTGAATTAAAACGGGAATATTTTTAACATTGAAGCCTATGGGATTCGCCTAAATAAACCTGTCGAATGAAACCACCGAATGGCAGGGCAATTCGGCAACTTTTCACTGCTGGGTTATGCTCTCTGAATAGACGAAGCATTACTTCTCTATGGGGAATTCACTGCCCTCGAACAGGCACTGAACAGGCACCGTATGTGCAGGCAATTCGCCAGGATTTGGCGAATTGCCTGCTCGCTGGATAGCCGAATGGCCAAGAAAAGTAACCGAACGCTGAATTAGTGCAAGTCGGATCTCTGTGATTTACCCTGTATATTTCCTACCTATTTATTTTTCTGTTAATCTATATATTTGTTTTGTGTTAATATCTTGCATTGTAAGTGGTAGAGGCCAAAACAGTAATTGAATTTAAGCAGGCATGGGATAGGCATAAGGCTATCCTAAACAAAAGATAAATCCAGGTAAAGTATCCATGTAATTGGGCAGACTAGATGGGCCGAAAGGTTCTTATCTGACGACATTTTTTTATGTTTATGTTTATGTATTACTTTGTATTTCTGTAACCACTCAATGTTCTTGAACCCAGGACATACTTGAAAACAAGAGAAATCTCAATGTATCCTTCCTGGTAAAATCCTTTATAAATATAAATTTTAAATGTATAAGCTGCTGTTTAAGTCTTTGAATGTATTCGTTGGAGTGCTCTCTTTCTGGTTTGTTATATACACACACGTAACACTTCTCTTTCTGGTGTATTCTATATGCAGGGAAATAGGAACACACCGATGAAGTCAGAGGGGACCACTGCATTTTTTTTCTGTTGTATTGACCTATCACAAAGTAATCTAACAACTACTACCCAAAGCTGCGTCCAGATAAAATCAATACAATTAGGACAGACAGGGACCTGTTTACAGTACTTGGTGCAATTTAACTTGATTTAATAGGATTTCTTTGAGAGAGTCTGAATGAGATGTACAGGAATTCACCATTCTGTCACTTTCTAACCTAAAAGGTAAGAGGAGCTGTGTTTGTATTTCACAGTAGATGAAAGTCTTGATAAAAAAAAATATAAAACAATAGAGTAATGAGCAATTTAGATTCCACCTGCATAAAAGTTTGGAACATTCCTTTCGAGATGTTTATTTTTTTCAGATTCCATGCATTAACGACTTGAACATTTTATACTTGCTCTGTGATTTCTTTCACAATAATAATATCATATGTGCAGTGGTTAAGTCCTAAAAAAGTAAAGAGGTTATTCAAAGAGCATAGAAATTTCAGTTCGGCGCACTTCGGCGATTCAAGTTCATTGACCCTGCGGTCAGCATTCACCACAGGGTCCCTGAAATGCGCCGAACAGGAGCCCACAAAGACTGCCGAACACCGCAGAAGACAGCTGAGCTGATGATCCGCCGAAGTGACGGGGGGGGAGGGGAATAAAAACTGGGATTCTCCAAAAGGCGCTAAAAAACGCAAAAGAATAAAAATGCATGAAAATGCATGGAAATAATAAAAGAGGTCCTATAAAATATATATAAAAGAAATGTAAATATATATATTTTTTTTTTAAAAATACCAAAAAAATTCTAAATAAATAAATAAAAGGCTTTTTGCTGCAAAAGAAAAGAATAAATGTTTGAATAAAAAATATATACTAAAAAAACGGCAATCTTTTTTTACATTGAATCCTATGGGATTCGCCTATTTAAACCTGTCGAACTGTATGAACTGTACCCACTGTAAAAATAGTGGAGGAACTGCACTCCCACGCGTTCCCCTTCAACTTGACCCCTCCATATGTAACATTTTATAGCAATGAACAGGACTTCTTTCACTTAATCTAGGATCTCAACTCTGGCCCCTCCCCCATATATTTCTGAACTACAGCTCCCATGATTCTCTGGCCATCTAGAGATTGAGATCCCTGATCTATATGCATTCATAATGCAACACTTGATAAAGAGTATTCCCCAAGCCCAGGTGGCAAAGCGGAGTATTCGATCACAGACAGAGGTTACCTCAGCGATTGAATGCCCATGCCAGTCAAACCAAGGTGCAAGAGGTGTCACTTCTGAGCCATTGAGTGCTAATGCGGGGCATGGTGCCACTGGGCCACTAATGCCATCACCTACAGCTTCTTGCAGTAGAAAACAGGCACAGATTACTGTGGCATGCTAGCACAGCAATATGTTACCTTGGGCATCTCAAAGTTGGCCATTGTAGTGATTTCTAAATAGTATTGAGGCAGTAAAAGTGGTTGAAACTAAGTGATTTCCCATAAAACCACTGGTAGGAACCATTTTTTTGGTATTTCACCAATTATACAGTAAAAAAAATCACAGCGAATATTCACAATGTACCATTTGCTGTAGAAGCCCTATTTGATAGGCAGTTATCACCATCTTTTTCTGGAACATATTGCACTATGGGAGCGCTGTCTCCGTTCTTTTATCTTTGAGCTGAACAAGAAAGAGGAATGGTGTAAATCAATCATTTTGGAAGTTGGAGGCAAACTTTGATCAACTGAAATTGGAGTTGAAATTGGGAAGTGTTCATTGAAATTTGGGATGTCGATTCCAGTAAAGAACGCACAAAAGACTGATTTCATATACAAGTATTTTTATATATACTCACTTTTTGCCCTCCACCATAACTATATATATATATATATATTAGTGTGATTCACTTATAGCACTTGCACTTTTATCGACCCATCTTGGAGGACTGAAGTTGGGGACAAACATCAGCAAACCAACATTGGGTTTGAACAGGAAAATTGTCCATCAAAATTTATGGTGTGAAATCCAGCAAAGAATGCACAAAGATTTATTCTATATATTAACATTTTATTTATGGTGTGATCCACTTTTATTTATTTATTATCTTATCCTTTTATTCGCTTGCGCCACGAGAGACCCCCCCCCTTTCCTTTTGTATAGTCAAGTGTTTTTAGTTGGAGGTTTCACGCTGTATAGCTCTGATAGGCTGCCCTATGTATATGTTATATTACACACAAATTGTTAGTTTGAGTCTTTTATATAGATTGCCTTTATATAGCACCCACTGTGTTCAAATTTTACATATATTTATAGATATCACCATCTGCTGGCCAAAAAGTGCTACTGCAGCTGGGGCTCCATGCGGAATCATCTGAGGATCCATCATTTTAGACACAGAGTCTCAGCTGTTCAAACAGTTTTAACACCTCAACTGTCATGCCTGAGGTGCTGTGACTGTGAGGACAAATCCTGGAGCCTATTTGGAAATGTCTTTCCTTTGAAATAAACTAAATTCCATTTCATTGCTCTGGAATAAGACCAGATCGACTATACTCGATAACGGGTATACTTGACCTTGGTAGTGAAGGAGTTAAAAATAAATAGCTGTCCATCAGGGCTTTGTCAGATTTCACAGTGAAAAATGCAAAGCCATCATGAATTTTAAAATACGTGCTCTAATTAACAGATCTGTAGTGTTCCAGCAGTATATGGTGCAGGTCGTACCTCATACAACTGCTATTGTTGAATGGTTAACCCCTTCGCTGCAGAGGACACGCTCAGCGCGTCCACCCGCAGGTAACGTTCCTTGCGGAGGACTCGCTGAGCGCGTCCTCCCTTTGGGGCCAGCGATCGGCCGGGTTCCGGCCGATCGCTGTGCCCCCCGGTGCGGGCTGACATCCTCGATGTCAGCCCAGCACCAGGAACCGCCGCCAGCCTAATTAGATGTCATCGCGGCGGCACGATGACATCTAATTCAGGCGCCCCCCCCGCATGTGCGGAGGAGGCACCTGAAAGGGAGGGGTGGAGGTCCCTCGGACCTCTCTCCCTCCCGATCGCCGGCGTGCAGGGGGTTAATTCCAGGCACCGTTTGGAAGGGCACAGCCTGCCCTTCCTAACGGTACCTGGAATTAACCCCATGGGGGCTGGATCACGAATCGGTGCCGAAAAGCGCCGGTTCGTGATCCTTTCCCGGAGCTGGCCGACATCTTGGATGTCGTCCAAGCTTCCGGGAATGCCCCCTGAGGACTGGCGTCATCGTGCATAGCACGATGACGCCAGTCCTGGAGTTAACCCCTAACTGCCACCAATGGTGGAGATAGGGGGTTCATTGGAACCCCCTATCTCCCGATCCGTGGCAGTTAGGGGTTAATGTTTGATATTGTTGGATCGGCCAGAGCATGGCCGTTCCAACGATACCAAACATGAGTATGAAAAAAGTTAAAAAAAAAAATATATATATATAAAAAAAATAAACAAGTTTTTTTTTCTTTTTTTTGGTTCGTTAATGCAGCAATATTGTTCCCATTTCAATTATAATGTGAACAATGATGCTGCACTAACGATTTTTGTATGTGGTGCGTTTGTTAAAAATCGCGTAATTTTCCCCAGAAAAAAATGTAACGAGACCCCATCTCTAATTTTTTTTAACAAGCGCACCCCATACAAAATATAACCGCTATTGCTCGCATGTTAAAATGTGAAAAAAAAACACTTTACACGTTGCAAATTTTTGAAAATTCATATTTTATTGCATTTGTTTGTTATAATATACAGACAGGTCATGACGTATACATATAATAATGACATATTATGAATCTGCCGAGTCTGGCGGAAAGAACAATATATAATATGTCTGGGTCATATACTAAAATAAGCCTTCAAAACACGTTTAAACATGATGAGCAAAACCGGTAAAAATGACCTCAGCACAGAGGCGGGAAAAGCCTCAGCAGCGAAAGGGTTAAAATCACTAGATAAACGCGTGTTATATAATTAGCAATGCAACAACCTCATGTTTTGTTACAAATTGTCATTAAGTAATTGCTGTTTATAGGAATTCTGAATCAAACGGAATTTTCACAGTCAGCGCAGGAGTTAAGACCGACTATTACATATTGTACTATACAAAAGGTGGGCACAATCAAGGACCCATAACAATTTTTTAAGTCATCCATTAAACAGACAGGTTTATTCATTGAGCGGTGGATTTGTAAAGAATTGCAATTTTTTACTTCGCAATTACTGAATCAGCATTATTTTCAACTCCAGCACTGTTTCAGCTTGGTTATTGTGGCTTAAAACGTAGCGATAATGTAATAATACAGGTTGAGCAAACTCCTGAAATCGAATGCTTGGTATATCGAGCATTCTGGATTTTTGATTCTTCTGAGTTTTGGAATCCAAATTCCAAAAGGTGGAAGGCATAGAAGATGTAGCGGAGGAGACTCAATGCAAGGCACATGCTGCAACAGCACCAGAACCAGTGTGTTTTGGAGCACCAGCAAGGGTTGCGTTGGAATCCGCGCTGCAGTTCCTGCATGTGACATGCTGCGAAGAGCCAACAAGAAAACACTGAAGCTTCACAGTATGTCCCTCGCAATCACTGCAGTTTGTCCCAGCATGTATCTACATGCTGGGACAAACTGCAGTGATTGCGAGGGACATACTGTGAAGCTTCAGTGTTTTCTTGTTGGCTCTTCGCAGCATGTCACATGCAGGAACTGCAGCGCGGATTCCAACGCAACCCTTGTTGGTGCTCCAAAATACACACAACTCTGGAGGAGAGCTGGAGTGAAGGAGGACCAGTAAGGAGAAGCCACGAGGCAAGCAAAAAGTATGTCTAGAAGACTCTAAAATTTCTGGCTTTCATAGTCTTCTGGATTTTGGAAATACAAATACGGGGTGGTCAACCTGCATAACTTTGCAAGTGGATATTTTCTGTACTCCGTGCAGCGGTGTGTCAGCCCTTTGACGTGCACCTGCTGGCTGTTATGTGTTTTAGTTTAATTAAATCAGTAAACCTTTTTATTTTTCACCTTCCAATGGAGTTTTGTGAGTTTTTTTAGCTTCTAATCTGCCTGCTCTTCTCATGGAGACGGCCATGTTTTTTGCTTCAGGTCTTTCGTGGGAGGGATTAAACACCTAACTTGAGTGATTGACAGCTCAGCCTGCGATGGCTGGGGTGGGGGGGGGGTCAGTTAGCAAGGATGCATCTTTACCTCTGATAAGCTACGTTTTAGGCTGGGGTCAGACGAGCGTGATTTCTACGGACTGTACGTCTGTGCAGTACGGACATGGTCAGTACGGATGACGCAGTAGTGGTCACACAGTCCGTTTTTTCACTGAAGTTATTTTTTGACGGATGTAGGAGGGAAAAATAAATTACAATGAAAAAACATTCTGTCCGTCAAAAATGCTGGACGTATAAATGCAGTCCGTCTGACCACGCTCCATCACTCACACACAAAGCTATGCAGACGTTGTGGACGTGGCGCACTCCGCACGTCCGTTCTAGCAGTATTACGTTCTTGCCAAACCTGCGTCCGTTTGCCGCGGCCGTTGTGCGTCCGCAGTTCAGTGCGGACGTACTTCATGTGTCAGGCTCCAATGGACTTACTTTCATGCTATCACGGACGTACTTTTAGGCCCAATCACGGACGTGAACACTACGCTCGTCTGACCCCAGCCTTAGTCCCTCCTTCCCACAGCTCGGCTTCAGTGCAACCATACACACACATTTTTATACATCATTGTTTATACATAATACATATTTCTATAATCACAGCACTGTAGGGAAGAGATAACAGTTGAAACTTATGGGAGAATCAAAGCTTTCCCATCTGTTCAGAAGATCTGTGAGTCATTTTCAAATGCTGAGGCTGTAGCGGATTTTCGTTCAGTGGCAGCTCTGGGCGAAGGGTCTCCTGCTGTGAGAGCCATAAATCACTCCCCAGGGAAATACATCATGCGGCATGCCACAGCTCTGTGAGCAAACAGGAAGCTCAGGGCGATTTCTTTACAAGTTTTTTTTTTGTTGTTGCTGGTTTTTTTTTTTTTTAAAAAAATATTCGTCTGTCAGCCACTTTGGCTAACACAATGTATAGGCAAATCTGGGATATTTTTCAAATGAGCTGACGTTGTTTTGGGCACAATTAGTGCATTTTTACAGTAATGATACTTTACGCAGCTTCAGTCAATCAGAATCTGTTTAAGAGTTATTAAATTGCACGAGTGGCAATGAGTAACTCCGCATTACAGAATATCTTCATTAGTTAAACCACTAACCTGATGTAACCGTGTATTTTTTTTATAAAGCCCTTTCAAACCTCTTCCCAACGGATTTTATTTATACCTCATTGGAAAGGGTTACAATCACAGACCAGAATTCCTATTTTCTACCCCGCTGGTTGGCATACAGTATGATGTTGCCATTACAGTGGGATCCTCTCGATGCGCAGTAGATCATTGGTTGGCGGTCCCAATCATTGTATTTCATAGAGTACATTATCCCAAATTCCCAGTTGTTCTCCAGGCATGTAAAACACATTAACTAAGTAAGCAGTTGAATGATTTAATATAATCATTACAGAAGATATAGAACACTGTCTTACTGTACAACTTAACTATTTGAGAAAAATGGTCAGTATCTGAGTAAATCTAAGAACGTGAACAGGAATTTTTCTATTTTACATCACCCTCGTGCAGCACATTTCTTTGATGCTCAGCCAGACTCATTGTATTGGCAAGGTTAGCGTGACATTATGCTCATGTGATACGTTGTTGATTTATTTCTGAGCCCTGTTACTGTTCAAGAGAAAATCTTCTATTCATTAATGATGAAGCCAGCAAGAACCTGCTCCGTAGCAAGGTTATTTTTCATTTCATTCTACCAAGGCTTATGAAAGAAGACGAACAACTCAGGTACATTGGGTTTTGAAACATAAAGAGCCAATCTAGACAATTTGATGCAAATTGAATGGCCAAAGCGACCAGAGTGTCCTTTCTTCCTCTCCCCCTTCTTGGGAGTGCTTTAGGGCTGTTTCAGCCTTCTGAGTGCAGGGGATCTGCCTAACCAGAAAGCAGAGATCAGCCTTTCCTGATCTGACTTTTGGGCAAAGGTTCAGGAATGAACATCAGTTTATTCTTATCGCGAGTCAATGGCGCTCAGTGAACTCACTATCAGACCCATTGGAGCAAGCCCCAGCTTGCCATATCCAGTGCAGAACCGTGGGTACCCAGTGCTGGATTGGAGGTGAGAATTAAAGTGGGAAGGAGAGAGGGTAAGGGTATGGTTCATTCCCCCCTTACCATTGTAAACACTGGAGCAAGGGGTCAGCAATTTCTGCCCTCCAGATACGTTGAAATGACATGTTCAGAAGATAATGCTCAGTTACTCATTAGGCTGGCTGATCCTCATGGGAAATGTAGTTTCAAAACATCTGGAAAGTCAAGTTTGCTGTCCCCTGCCCTAGACTATCCTTTTAACCACTTCACTACCAAGGGATATTCCTGAAATCCACTGTCAGTAACTAGTGCATTTTTTGGAAAATATTTTTTTTATTGACATATATAAGAAATATTTGGAAATTCCCAAATTGTTCTTTATTGTAATAAGCCATTTGGCAGGCAGATGTCTCTGCTGGCCAAAGGAGTTACTGCACCTCTTGGCTCTATATTGGGGAAATTTGTTTAAGCGATGTTTAAGACACATATTCCCAGCTGGTTTTAAATAGTGTTAGCACCCCGGGTGATAAATAATAAATGTAGCTAATCAAATCAATATCCTGTTTATAATTACCATAAATGGAATCCCAAAAATTCTGTCATGTCTTTCTCATATATCAAAATGAAGCAAGCCGCTGCGCTACGCCATGGCGGAGACACCAAAATCAGCCACACACAAAATATAGCTTAGTCAGGTCATGTCTGAATATTCCTTTTGTTAGACAGACCAATTTATTAAATTTCAAAGAACTTATAGCCAATCAGCATACAGATACATTTCTACGTCAGAGTTTATCCAACAGTCAGGCATAGGCACTTATTACCATATATGGTTCACAAGAAATATTTTCTATATCAGACGCAACATAGATTTCGCTGTCATTTCTATTTTGCCTGGAAAGAGTTAACACAGGATATCTATTTTAATCAACACCCCATGTCATCCTCTAGAGGAAATGAAACTGAACAGAAAATCTGCCCACATCTTGTACTTGTATTCAAACAGGAAGGGGGGGGAGGAAACCAGACACAATGGGCAAGCTATATATTTTGAAGACAGTCAGTCCCTATATATATTGGAATATAAGAAATTACAAGATTTATAGATATATATTCATACCGAAAATTAAAAATCTAACATCGGGTATCATGTTCTGGGGCCAAATAAATTATATTCCTATACATGTCACCAGTGGAACACGATATAGACTATACTTTATCAGTATGGCACCTGCTGGTACCCCCATATCAAGTATGGTCGATCATGGTAGCAAAGAGGTTAAGCTTGTTGCAGAGGTTTGTGCACATATCATGTTATAAGATTATGTATAATGTTGACTTTTATTCTTTGAAACTTTAACTGTGGAAACTTACCAATCAAGACTTAAAAATACAAAAATGGCACAATTTTCCAATCCAACAGTGTTTCTGTCATGTAGATTTGTATTAATTGAGGTGATTTTCAACATTAACTGAATAATAACCAGGTTTGGTTATGACTTTTGTTCACCCTACTTAAGTTCAAACATTGGACTTCAGCACAATCCGATTGGGTATGTCGGCAGTCTTCTGTGTTCCTTTAAATATACCTCTACATAGTTTATTCTTTCATCAGGACCAAGCACATTTTTATTAATTACAGAAAATGTATAGCGAGTATTCAGATATTTAATGCCTTTGACTCTTTATTTTGATGGTGGAGTTGAACACATTCCTTGCTCAGAGATTTCTGGAACATATATTTTCATTTGCTGCTTTACATGTATTAATTGGAAATGTGACAAGACTAATGAAGCTGAAGACTGTATTATTTGTATCATGCGTCTTGAACTTTGATCTGCATGCTGATCACTGAATAACTCAGTACTGACCTTGTACTCACAAGACTTTCTCTGTTAACTATTTGTTAGTCTAATTTCTTATTCAGTGAATTATGGACTTCCAACAGAATGTTTATTAATGTCCACAAACCTCCCAAATATCATTCCATTTAAGATCAAAATAATGCTTAAATTGCATATTAAGAACTATGACATTCAATACACCTTACAGCATTATTACTATGAGAACTGCTGTGATCATGGTGTTGTATCACTCAGTTATAGGTACTTTAGTACATTCCCTTCAACGTGTTACATTGTAGCCAAGCTGCGCAATGACAATGCAGAGCTACAAGGAACTTAGAAACAACACAGAGAAGAGATAAGGCTCAAAAAAACCACTCAACAGGGCATAACCCAAAATTACAAGGAAAAAGACAATTTGCACAAAGTGCAACAAGAGTGGTAGTACAATAAATTTTAATGGTAATAAACCATATCACAAAATATGACAGTTTTTAAATCTCATGTCTTCAGTTGGCGCGCTACATTGATGACATTATTGTCATCTGGACCTCCACCGCCTTGGAGTTTTCCAACTTCGTTGATACCCTGAACATCAATGAGTTTAATTTAAAGTTCACCTATGAGATACAAACTCATTCGCTGAATTTCCTTGATATTTCCATTCACAAGGATTCTGCGGGTCGACTTGATACCACCTTATTTCGCAAACCTTCTTCAGCCAACAACCTTTTAACTTGGACTAGTCACCACCCTTATTCCTCACGTAAGGGCATTCCTATTGGCCAATATCTTAGACTGCGTCGCACCTGCAGCACCATTACCGAATTTAAAATCAAAGCACATTCTCTTCGGTTGGCTTTTAGAGAGAAAGGTTATCCTCATCGTATTCTCAAAAGTGCTTACAAACGGGCACTACTCTCTGATCGACATGCTTTATTACTTGACACTTCTCCAACCACTGGGTCTGAACCCATAAGACTCATTGCTGATTTTGATTTGGGTTGGCAATCCGTCAAAGGGATTTGTGAGCGTTACTGGCCCCTTTTGACTAATGATGCACATTTGAAGGATGTCATTTCCAACCGTCCTGCTTTGACAGCTAGGAGGTGTCCTAATGTCAAAGATAAATTGGTACACAGCCATTTTCAACCTATTTGTCGTCCTGCTGATTCGTGGTTGACTAATAACTTGAAGGGAATGTATAAATGTGGCAGGTGTGTAGCCTGTCCTTATGTCTCCCGTACCCCGAAACAATTTCACAACTTTGACGATTCCATCTCATTTACGGTCCGCCAGTTTATTAATTGTAACTCCGCCGGCGTTATTTATTTGCTGTTGTGTCATTGTGGTAAAAAATATGTGGGCAAAACTATTCGCCCTCTTAAAGTCCGCATTTTGGAGCATATCCGGTCGATTAGACTGAAAAAGGACACTCCTGTCGCCAGACATTTTATGTCATGTACGTTGTGTTCACTCAGCAACTTTAGGTTTTTGGGTATTGAACACATCAAACTTGGCCCTCGTAAGGGCAATCTTGACAATAAGCTACTTAAACGTGAAGCCTTCTGGATATATCGCCTTCACACCAGATCACCGTCAGGTCTCAATGAAGGCTTCACGTTTGTTCCCTTTATTTGAATTTATTTGAATTTTTATTGTTATGTTCATAATTATCGTTTTCATATTACATTACTTTATTACTTTGCCTTTGTACTATTATTAATCCTCTATGCATTGGTTAGATATTTAGCAATTTCCTTGTTTTTTAGCCCTTTTCCCCCTACATATCCACAATATTCATCCATTCAATGTTGTTGGGCCCCTTATACTTTGTCAGTTTTTCATAGGGTTGTACTTGTTTATTTTCTTATACATTTTAAGCGCAGTCCTTATTGGGACATTGTCCTCTATACAAGTATATACATATACAACCGTCTTTCTATTTTACACTGACCCCTTTTTTTGAAGTTAAGGAATTTTTCGCATCACGATTGTCAGGTGATAGGTTATTGATTAGCAATGTCTGTCTATTTTACAACCTGCTCATCTCTGCAATTATGTCGGCTGTATATTTAGATTCTGCGCTTAGGATTGTTTATCAATGACTCATCCTATGATTACTGGCATTTGGGTTACCCATACAATTTATTATTTTGGATGACCTTGCGGTTTATTATTTTTATTAGGGTCTGTAAGCTCTAGTATGCTTTTAGTTACCTTGGTATTGGTAAACAAGCTATCTGATTGGCTCTTTGGTCCCACATGTCCGTTTGGTTGAATTAGCTAAGTTGCTCTCTGCAACTAACTTGATTAACACATATGTGTTTTTTTTTTTTTTTTTTCTTCATAGCTATTGCTGTGGTGTCTGTTATGGTGGTGCTTTTAGCAGGCTCACCATTGGCTTATTGGTACCACATGACCAGTTGAGCCTTATACCATGCGATCTGATGTATACATTTTTTCAATTACCAATCAGTAGGGCATCCAGCTGACCGCACTTGAAATTACGATCTTGAAGGTATTTAGGGGGTGAGTTGGGGCGGGCATTATATCTCCAGACTAAGCCCTGCTTGGGCGAAACCGGTCGAGACATGCCTCTCTTTTGTTTTTAACAGTCTATTTGAATCTTTATTCGGTGGACTTTGATCCTTTATACATGGTTACTTATTGTGCCCTTGATGGTTTTTGGTGGGGCTCTTAGCACCACTGCTTATTATTGCCTTTGGGTGTTTCTCAAACACTAAGATAGTGTATTGTATTATTGGTTATGTAGGTGGCTTGAACCACCGAGGTATAGTGAGGTTACACCTATAATCCTACTAAGACTTCCAGCTTGTTGGGCTTTTTGGACTTCCACTCCACCAATTGGTACAGTTATAATAATTTCTCCATTTGGGTCATTTTCCACCTTCTTTTCCAATCTCTTTTTTATTTTGTGATATGCTTTATTACCATTAAAATTTATTGTACTACCACTCTTGTTGCACTTTGTGCAAATTGTCTTTCTCTACAAGGAACTTAAAAAGAAACACTCTACATTTATAAAATGGTCAGGATGTGTAAAGTGGTCAGCAGGATGAGTAGAGTCCCCCCCACCAGCTCCCCCGATCTGGCGAAAATGCCTTTTTCGCTCTCCTCTATCCGTTACAATCACTCCACCAAAATTGCGCTTTCTAAAGTAATAAATGACATGCGACAGCAGAAGTTTATTACTCTTTACACCTTCTCAACCTATCACTGTTGACCACCCTACTCTTTTAGATATTCTCTCCTTCAGCCTACAATGCACTGCCCTATCCTGGCTTGATTCTTACGTCACTGATCAAACTTTAAGTTTCTCCTTCACATCTGTCTCTGCCTTTGTCTGCCGGGGCTTCCCAAGGCTCAGTCCTTGGGCCCCTACTATTCTCAATCAACAAACCGACTATTGAATAGCTCATTTGATTTTTGGGGGGTTTTGGTGCCATCTTTATACTGATGACACCCCAAAATACAGTCTTCTCAAACCGTAGATCTCCCACTCCTCTGGGTCAGTTGTCCGAAAGACTCAATGATATCTCCTTCTGGATGACTTCATATCACCTCAAACATGTCAAAGACCAAACCTCTGCTGAATTTCATGTTGCACACACCTTATTTCTGACAGACTTGCCTGCTACGGCTAGCCACCACCATACAATCTGCCTCTCGTGACTGTTGTCTTGAAGTGATAAATGACTCTCCTTCAAACCTCACATGCAATCTGTGACCAATTCCTATCACTGGCACCCATGTAACATCTCAGAATACGACCTTTTCTGACCCAAGAAACCCCAACAAACCTAGTCCATTCTCTAAGTATATCCCACGTGGTCGTGGACCATTGAAACTCGTTCCTTAACGACCTTCCCTTCAACAGATTGCAACTACAAGATTATTCCTCCTCAGTCGTTGCTCTGCCTCGGCTCTATACCAATGTCTGCACCAGCTCCCTCTAAGGCTAGGGTCAGACTAACGTATTTTTCATGTCTACCGTCAAAAAGTGCGTCGATGCGTTGAAAGCATTTTTTCACGGAAGGCGCGATAGCGGTCATACGATGCGCACTTTCGGCCGTATGTTTTACAGATCCAAAGCAGGAAACTTTGGGTGTCTGGACGTTATGTTGGCCAGACATGAGCAGCGTCTGACGTCTCCAAATCACGCCGCTATGCGGAAGCAGCGCACTCTGTGCGTCAGTACTAGCGGTTTGACGTTTTAGCAAAAATGCGTTTGTTTGCCGCTTGCATTGCACTGCCGAACTTTTGTGCGGCCGTACTTCATGTGTGGGCCTGTGTTGGACGTCATTTGCTGCTACCACGGCCGTAATAAAGTGCGGCTAAACGAACGTTTGCACTGCGTTCGTCTGACCCCAGCCTAACTTACAGAATCAAATTTGAAATACTTTTGCATATGAAGCCCTGGCTGACTCTGAACCCTCTTACATCCATCAGCTCATCTCCAAATATGCCACCCACTGCACATTATCTCAAGTGAGAAAGAGGGAGGTTTATGAGGGTCCTGAGAACGACCAACGGCACTAGTGACTGCTTTACGTTGGTGCCCACTCAGGTCTCACAAGGTTTTAGCTCGATTGTGCCATTACAGGGACAACTGCTCCATATGCAAATCAGCCGCAATCACCCAGAATGGTGGCCAGTACTGTATGCCAAGGAAGTCACTCCTGCACGAGAGGTAACCCCTGGTGGTCGTTTCAGCCTTGTTAGGCCTCGTCAGGAGGGTATAGCTGACGCACCTCTAGGCACGTCGAGCAAGGGTTCCACATCTGGATTACCCTGTAGACTTACCCCCAACCTTCATTTTCTGTTCCTTTTCATTCACGCCATCAGGAATTCTTCCAAGCTACACCCATGACGTGGAACGCTCTTCCCTGATCTATCAATCTGTCAATTTAAAAATCATCCGACAGAAGGATAGAGGAACATAAATAAAAGTAGCCGGGCACACCTCAGAGCATGTTATGAAGGAGCCTTTAATAGGATGTACACACATTTATAATTCATGCTTGTTTATTAATCGTCATTCAACTTCAAAGAATATGCTGACCCTATATAAATGATTGTAATTGACAGCCTATACCATTTTCGTGCCTCGTATGAACATTGTGGCATCATTACCTCCGAAGTTCATGTTCAGAGCCGTCCTACCATAGGCCTCATGTTCTGCACCAACGCTCGACTACCATTGGACATTATTGTAAATTGCATACCAAAAAAGGGAAAACGCTAAACTCTCCTATTTCAGCTTTAACTGTAAAGATTTGGTTTCTCATTAAATTATAAACTCTCAGTTTAGCGATCAGATCCTGTTGGGGACTCTAGGTGGAATCGGTATTGCTGCATTAAATCTATACTTTCTAAAACAGAGGGAATGTAAAAAGGAGAAGGAGGAGATCGGTTTCATTGATGAATGTGTTAGAACCTCACCTTTCAAATTGTATTGCCTAGCTGGATTAAAATGAAAAACGTATGCCTTTGCACCGCAATCAATATCGTCTGATGAACGAGAGGGAAGATAATTAGGCATCATAGGGTTTTTTTTTCTTTAAAAGCAGCCTAATAACATACAAGCCGCCTCTAAAGAATTAGCTACAAAAGTATAACGATAACATTCATGCGTGATGCTGTACAAGCCTTTTTACATCTTAAAAAAATGCATTAAAACCACTACATATACAGACTATTTAATTTAAAACAATAAGATAGTGACTCCTCTTTCTTGTCTGGGAGCAGAGCTGTAATTGGGGGGGGGGGGGAGTTAAGTCGATACAGGTGTAAAGGCCAGGGCCCTGCGACACCAGCATGGCACTTAGCTGCTGCTGTACTTCTTGAAGCCACTGGGCGTTACTGCCTCCAGGGATCACTTCAATCCCCACTGGACCACCAGGGATTGCTCTCCTGTAATAAAGGTAACCAGGAGAGGGGGTAAAATGATTATATATATATATATATAATATATATTGTTTATTATTGCAGAAGCCACCCGCACATCACAGCAATTCGAAGAATTGCATCCCAGAGCTCGTGTGCCACATTCCCCATATGCAGCATGGAATTCTGGGCAGGATATGCAAATGACATCTGTCTCACTTTTATGCATCCTGGATCTGTTATTACACAGAACCCTAAAATCGATGCTATGCCACACTGTGGCTTTGTAGCAGAGACAAGGTTTATGCAACTGGTCAAAACCACTCCTAGGACAGCGATGTTTCGGGTTTGTTGGACCCTCATCATGCCTAGCTCCTAGCTGATGAGGGTCCAACAAACCCGAAACAGCGCTGACCTAGGAGTGGCTTTGACCAGTTGCATAAACTTTATCTCTGCTAGAAAGCCACAGTGTGGCATAGCATTGATTTTAGGGCTCTGTGTAATAACAGACCAGGATGCAGGAAAGTGAGACAGATGCCATTTGCATATCCTACCCAGAATTCCTTGCTGCATATGGGGAATGTGACACAGGAGCTCTGGGATGCAATTCATCGAATTGCTGTGATGTGCAAGTAGCTTCTGCAATAATAAACACACTTATTATAGTGTGGAGACTTTTTTTGTCCTCCACCACAACTATATATATATATATATATATATATATATCTACAACAAAAAACTGCAACACACATCACAAACACACACTTTCCACCTGCATTATAGACACGTCACACAGACACGTTAGACAATTAGTTAAAAGATACATGGGCCCAATTTCCCTAGTGAATGCTGCTAATTGTAGCATTCTAGTGAGTAAGTGTTAACGTCAGGATAAGCGACTTTAACGCATGCCCCATACTACCTTCCTGACGCTAAACCTCCTAAAACTCCGTTAGCGCTAATTTTATTTTGCGCATCCTATACTTAACATGGGGAGCACAATCAGTAATTAGCGTTAGAACTTTGTAATACCTTACTTATACTAGCAAGAAAAAAAACTTTTTCAATTGTCACAGTCCAATAAAGCCTTCCTGACTTTGAATTGTTGTGCCTGCGTCATCTCTTGCGAGGTACTGATGGCCGCCTGCTCCTTTTTGCAGCAGGAACAAAGGAACATGTCCTTTTTCATTTCTTTTTTACAATAACTTTGTTCCTTAAATAAGTTAACAATCAGTTGCAACAAAGAAACACAGCTCCCGAAAAAAATGTTTACTATCCCCCCAAAATAAAGACTAGCCCCACTAAACAGAAACATATGACAAGATGGCGTTATAGAACGCTCGACGATGAACCCACAGGCGTCACTTTTGTAGAGTGGTTGGAAGTCCTACTTTAAAGAAACACATGAACAACTTATCTCTAAAGAGATAAACCTTTTTTTTTCTATAATTGGAGTGCCACTAGGTCATAAAAAGAATACTGAAAGTACAATTGGCACTTTTTAATGTGGATGTGGCAGTGTGTGTGCCGGCTCCGCTTTCTTGTCTGATTCAAAATGTAATTTGATACCCATGGTACAGATGGTGTTCATGAAGTTTATAGCACCAACTGCAGGAGCTTTGCTCATTGACTTCACCTATGGCATTTTAGCCAACCTTGGCAACCCAGATGTTTTGAAAAACGACATGATTCTAAAACAGAATTATGGTTGAGTGAGCATCAAGGGTCATGTAGCTCTGAATCATCGGAGGTGCCAAGGTTCAGCATCATTGCCAGGGCTAATTGCATTGTAACCATATGTTTGAATATATAATTGTGTGTCACACACACACAAGTGGGATCACCACCAGTTGAGGCCTTGGGGGCCAGAGCAGAATTTCCAGCCAACATGTTACATTTATTGCTTTTAAACTGTAAATAAATCGCAAACCATTCATTTTCATGTTCATTATTGTGAAGGAAGAAAACCCCCAGAACGTAGATGTAGACCAAAAAGGTCAAGAGCAGGTCTTAGGAGCAATTTACTAAGTTGGTACAGCCATCTGCTCATACCTATGATTGTACCTCAGTTTCTGGCTATAGCATTAGATGCTAACCCCTTTAAACGCTGGGTGGGTTGTGCCCAGCTGGAGGGGTTAACGCCAGCAAGGCGTACTAGTACGCCCTGCTTGCCAGCCTCTTCGGTGAGTGCCTTCTCCAGCCCGCCTAGCCGCCGACGAACGACGCATGTCGTTGGCTGCAGGGGGTCAGCCTGAGTTCAAGCCGTCCCGTAGCATCCGTGCGCACCGACTGCTGGTCGGGGCCTAGGTGGCCCATAGAAGTCAACAGGGTGTACAAGTACACCCGTGTTTTCAAGGCCCATCCACCGCAGGGACGGTATGGTGCACCTGGCGCTGGGAAAGGGTTAAACCACCAACATGTAGGGCCCTATTCCAATGTTGGTGTTAAATGGCAGACGCTAATGGAAAAACTGAGTATCTGCTGTTTGCCGTTAGTGCCTGCCATTTAACACCTGTATTACGATGGAGACGCTTTCTCAGCAGCTCCAGATGTAATACGGCTGAGGTTAAATGATAACACCAGCTGCACTTAGCACTGGAGTATATAGGACTCAATGGAGACTAGGCGCAAGGTTGCGCGAATGAGATCCGTTTGGGCAGGGAGTGATACGCAGAGGAACACTGGGAACTATTTGTTAACCAGTGTACCTCTGCTGTGGAGCGAGGAAGAAGCGAATCTACACTGAGGGATGTAAGGTGAGCAGGGGAATTTTTGGTAGCGTTAGATCATAGAAACATAGAAACATAGAAAAATGTCGGCAGATAAGAACCTTTCGGCCCATCTAGTCTGCCCAATTACATGGATACTTTACCTGGATTTATCTTTTGTTTAGGATAGCCTTATGCCTATCCCATGCTTGCTTAAATTCAATTACTGTTTTGGCCTTTAACACTTCTACTGGAAGACTGTTCCATGTATCCACCACCCTCTCAGTAAAATAATGCTTCCTGATGTTACTTTTAAACCTTTGCCCCTCTAATCTAAGACTATGTCCTCTTGTTTTGCTACTTTGTTTCCTTTTAAATATACTCCCTTCCTCTACCTTGTGGATTCCCTTTACGTATTTAAATGTTTCTATCATATCTCCTCTGTCTCGTCTTTTTTCCAAGCTGTACATGTTAAGATCATTAAGCCTTTCCTGGTAACTTTTCTCCTTCAAGCCATACATCATTTTAGTAGCCCTTCTCTGAACTCTCTCTAAGATGTCTATATCCTTCTGGAGATACGGTCTCCAGTACTGCACACAGTACTCCAAGTGAGGTCTCACCAGTGCTCTGTACAGTGGCATGAGCACTTCCCTTTTCCTACTGCTAATACCTCTCCCTACACAAACAAGCATTCTGCTAGCATTTCCTGCTGCTCTATTACATTGACTACTTACCCTTAGATCCTCTGCAATAATGACCCCTAAATCCCAACCCTCAGATGTTGAGGTTAGGACTGTATCAAATATTCTATATTCAGCCCTTGGGTTTTTACGTCCCAGGTGCATTATCTTGCACTTATCCACATTAAAACTCAATTGCCACAACTCCGACCATTTTTTTAGTTTACCTAAATCATTTGTCATTTGGCTGATCCCTCCAGGAACGTCAACCCTGTTGCAAATCTTTGTGTCATCAGCAAAAAGACATACTTTTCCATTAATACCTTCTGCAATATCACTAATAAAAATATTAAAGAGAATGGGTCCAAGTACTGACACCTGAGGTACCCCACTGGTAACAAGACCTTGCGCCGAATAAACTCCATTTACCACAACCCTCTGTTGCCGGTCACTCAGCCACTGCCTAATCCAGTCAACAATATTGGAATCCAAGCTCAAAGATTGCAATTTATTGATAAGCCTTCTATGCGGAACAGTATCAAAAGCCTTACTGAAATCTAAATAAGCAATGTCTACTGCACCACCTGTGTCTATTATTTTTGTTACCCAATCAAAAAAATCAATAAGATTAGTTTGGCATGATCTCCCTGAGGTAAACCCATGTTGTTTCTGATCCTGTAATCTATGTGTTTTTAGATGTTCAACAATCCTTTCCTTTAACATGGTTCACATCAGTGTTAACTGGTTAACTGGTTCACATCAGTGTTATGTGATTGCTGAAGCACAATCACATAACACCTGGGTCTGAAAGACGTTATTCTTTTTAGAATAACATCAGATGCAAATGGGCTCATTGGAATGGCTCGTTCTCCCTCTGCTGGGGCAACATTAGCATCTCCCATACAAAGTATAAGAGACACTAATGTACAGTAACCAGGTGCACCATCCGAAACCAAAGCTCAGATTGCATTTTTGATGGCATTTGCCGTTAAAATAAATAAGAGCACAGCGCTCGAGCCGTTCTGATTATATATATATATATATATATATATATATATAAATAGATATATATACACACATTTATACACATATATAAAATCTAACACACACCGTGGAATAACATAACCACCAAAGTACACTTGACATATAGTGACCATTACTTGCAGAATTGAAGTATCTCACCTGTGATCACCCCAGGAACCCCATCATTTCATCACTAAGCCTTTCTCAAGGAACAATTGTGGACAGGTGTACTTTTTATATTCTGGCTGTAATGATGCCATTACTCTGTGTTTATCTCTTGTATCCATTGTGTACCACTCTCTGGAAGGTAGTCAGTCCCACCTAGCCTTAATTGACCATGTACAAGGTGACATTCAAGGATGCTATTGATAAGGTATTCCCAGAAGTCCAACATTGAATTGTTTATTGGGGTATTGACAAACGAGTTGTACACCATAATAACTTTTGTTCAAAATTTTAGTTATACAGTACCATCAAGATTTTCATATCTACCAACAGGTTATACCATTTCGTTCTTTTTTTATAGACTTTCACTATTGGAATGTAGCAATCTTTTGGTTTGGTCTGCTTGAGGATTACTTTTTAGAAGCTACAACAAAGCTTGCGTCATGCAATGCAGACAGCTTGCTGACATCCTGTTTGTCTCTCTACATCATTGCTGTGAGCTTTCCACACTGCATGATTGTATCTTCACCTGAGCCAAAGTCCTGTCACACAATGTGCATGTCATACCTTTCTTTCTCAACCGCACAGCACCAAATGCATCTGTTTTTTCCATCAACTCCACTGGATTAATAACAAAAGGTAAAAGAGAAAAAATAAAATCTGTCATAACACAATACCCCTGACTCTGCATGCCTTCCAGAAGAGTCAAAACAATTTGGCCTGAGGTACCTACGCTTGGAGTAGGGCTGTGCAATATTGACAAAATAATCATATTGCGATTTCTTGAATGAATATTGCGATTGCGATTTTATTTGCGATTTAGCCAATTGTTTTTGCTTTTTCAAACCTGCTACATACATTCTAAATGTATTCAGTATTCAGCACATGGATATACTGCCCCAGCACATGGATATACTGCCCCAGCTCATGGATATACTGCCCCAGCACATGGATATACTGCCCCAGCACATGGATATACTGCCCCAGCACATGGAAATACTGCCCCAGCACATGGAAATACTGCCCCAGCACATGGAAATACTGCCCCAGCACATGGATATACTGCCCCAGGACATGGATATACTGCCCCAGCTCATGGATATACTGCCCCAGCACATGGATAATACTGCCCCAGCACATGGAAATACTGCCCCAGCACATGGAAATACTGCCCCAGCACATGGAAATACTGCCCCAGCACATGGATATACTGCCCCAGGACATGGATATACTGCCCCAGCTCATGGATATACTGCCCCAGCACATGGATATACTGCCCCAGCTCATGGATATACTGCCCCAGCTCATGGATATACTGCCCCAGCACGTGGATACTGCCCCAGCTCACCTCTGTGCGCCACGTGTTCGGCTCCCTGTTAACTTCTGGCGGCATGGAGCTTGGGTGCTCACCTGGGGGAACCATGTGACGAGCCGCGAGAACGTGGCTCGTCACGTGGTTCCCCCTGCGAGCGCCCAAAGCACCATGCCGCCGGAAGTTAACAGGGAGCCGAAAATTGCAGCCTTATGCGATTTAGAAATTGCATGGTCGGAAATCGCGATTCGATTGCGATTGCAATTAATTGCACAGCCCTAGCTTGGAGTTGTTGTTTTACCAGTGTATACTATGAAATTCCATAAATATTCAGTTTTACTATCAGAAACCCGAGGTTTTGATCTGGTATCTTGAAATTTTAGTAGAAATATACACTTATCTGCCACTTTATCAGGTACACCTTTGCTAGTGACGGGTTGGACCCCCTTTTTCCTTCAGAACTGCCTTACTTCTTCGTGGCATAGATTCACCAAAGTGTTGGAAACATTCCTCAGAGATTTTGGTCCATATTGACATGATAGCATCGCGCAGTTGCTGCAGATTTGTCGACTGCCCATTCATGATGCAAATCTCTCTTTCCACCACATCCCAAAGGTGCTCTATTGGATTGAGATCTGGTGACTGTGGAGGTCATTGAACTCATTATCAGGTCCAAGAAACCAGTTTGAGAGGATTTGAGCTTTGTGACATGGTGCATTATCTTGCTGGATGTAGCCATCAAAAGAATGGAACACTGTGGTTATAAAGGGATGGACATGGTCAGCAACAATACTCAGGTAGGCCGTGGTGTTTAAATAATGCTCGGTTGGCACACCTGGGCGGCCCAAAGTGCCAAGATAATATCTCCCACACCATTACACCACCACCCTGAACCATTGATACAAGGCAGGATGGATCCATGGTTTCATGTTGTTTACGCAAAATTCTGACCCTACCATCTGAATGTCGCAGCTGAAATCGAGACTCCGACCAGGCAACGTTTTTCCAATCTTCTATTGTCCAATGTAGCCTCCGTTTCCTGTTCTTAACTGACAGGAGTAGCATCTGGTGTGGTCTCCTGCAGCTGTAGCCCATCTGCTTCAAGGTTGGAGTTGTTGTGCAGTCAGAGATGGTATTCTGCATACCTTGGTTGTAACGAGTGGTTATTTGAGTTACTGTTGCCTTTCTGTCATCTCAAAACAGTCTGCCCATTCTCCTCTGACCGTAACACGGCATTTTCGGCCACACAACTGTCGCTCCCAGTAGATCAGCAGTTTTTTAAATACTCAGACCAGCCTGTCTGGCACCAACAACCATGCCACGTTCAAAGTCACTTAAATCCCATTTCTTCCCCATTCTGATGCTCGGTTTGAACTTCAGCAAGTTGTCTTCACCCCGTCTAGATGCAACCTAATTAATGTACCTAATGAAGTAGCTGGTAAGTGTATAGGGCCCTATTCCCTACTTCATGCTAATATAGGGACATCTACGTCAAAAATCTGCACCTGCAGATTTCCCTGTAGTGTCCCCATTTTACCGTGATATTCCAGGGCAGACAGCAGCTGAGCACCTTGCCCGGAATGCAGAGCTAAATCGCTGGGATACTTGCGGTAGCGCTTCCGCTCCACCTCGAGTGTCACTTCCTGGAGTCCATAGGACTCCATGAAAGGATGCCCTTCCGGGACGTGAGCCCTGTGCAATTTGTTCCCTGTCTCACTCTGCTTCCAGAGACAAGAAGCACTGGATAGAGCCACACTTCTTGCCGTGGGATGAGAGGAGAATATCGGATTTACCAGGGAGGTTACAATGAGATCTCTTTTGTTTTCAAGTATGTCCTGGGTGGCAAGAATGTACCGTGAGGTGTCTTTGCCCAAGGACACTTACTGGAGAGGTGCTCTTTAAACATGACTATTAAAAGTATCTGATCCTGAAGAAAAAAAAGGTTTCAGTCAAATTCCCTCTATATCCCTGCCTGAAAATCCATTTATCAATACCTCTTACCATTCTAATTTTTTCTAGGATATCAATATACTGGTCACTTCGAATGCAATCAATATAGCCGATATTTCCTTTGAAATGTATAGCCGCGAGAGCCGACAATTGAGCCTAATTTTTAATTGGTAATTGAAGTGCCAGTAAGCACTAATCTGAATCTCCCAAACTGAAAAATGGCCAAAAATAGTCTGAAAAAAGGTCCCAATTTCGGTGATTGGGCTGAACGAAAGCAAGCCTTTGGTTTGAAAAGTCACTCGAAATACTCAGATTGCAAAATTATCTCCTGTCCTGACCAAGGAAAAAAAAATTGGTGTGCATATGAGAGGATCGGAGAACTCCTGAGGCTAGGGTCAGAGTGGGGCAGTCGGAACGCGCGTGCAGGCGCACTAAATCACGGCGGCAGTAGCAGCACATAACGGCCAATGACGGCCAATATACGCAGTACGTGCGTACAAAAGTGCGCCGACACCACGCAACCGGCAAATGAACGCATTTTTCTCAGAACGTGAAACCGCTGCTACAGACGTACAGAGTGCGCTGCGGCCGCATGGCAGCGTGTGTGCGTGATTAGGAGACGTCAGACGCTGCTAGTGTGCGGCCTACATAACGTTCAAACAGCCGGATTTCCCTAGAATTGCGTTGGTGAGTACCTGCGACTGTGCGACTGTGGTCGTCTGACCACTTAAGCGTATTCCGTGAAAAAATGCGTGCGCACGCATCGACGTACATTTTGACGGTGGCCGCAGAAAATGCGCTCATCTGTCCCTAGCCTAAGTAGTGATGGACCGAACACTCCCGTGTTCGGTTCGCATTCGAACATTTGAAAAAGTTTGAATTCGAACGCGAACATGATTCGAACACAATGCAAGTCAATGGGGCTCAAAAGTTCAAAAATTAAAAGGTCCCCTCCAGAGGGAATATATGCAAGATATTGGTCATAAAAGGTGTATGGGGGTCCGGGTATTGCCCTGGGGGACAGGAAACAATGAATAAAAAATGTGTTGCCTTACCTTAGCCTGGTGGTCAGTGGGGGCTCCCTGGATCCTGGTTGTGGGGGGGGTCTGCCGTGGCCGCAGGTGCAGTGACTCCCTCCCTGCGCCGCCTCTCTGCCACATGCATCCGGCCGGCCAGCCCGCACAGTCGCAGATCTGTCATCTGGCAGCCGCATGCTCCTCAAGGGGTCCTTGGGAGGCCCCGGCGGGCTGCCCTCTACAGTGCCTGATTAGAGGGCCTCATCTGAGTGATGTTTTCGCATCAAGAATGTTTTATCCCATAGGCTTCAATGTTAAAAATATTCCCGTTTTTTAATTCAATATCTAATAAACCGTTGCTTATAATATTCTGCAGTAAAGAGTCTCTTTATTTTTAGATATTTTTTTTTAAAAAAAATCATTTTTTTTTTTTTTTTTTTTAACTTTTGGCGAACGGCCCAAAAAGTTCGAAGTTCGCGAAAAGCCGATGTTCGAATCGAACTTAGAACAAATTTGAACCGGCAGCCCATCCCTACTCCTAAGCACCTACAAGTGAAAATACTCATCAGTGAAACCAAATCAAAATAACACAACGGGGACGATTTATTATGTTTGTTGTCCTTTGTGTTTCTGTCGTTTGTGTTTTTGTCAGTTTCTACCCAACAGCGAAAATTTACAGATTACACTACCTGTGTTTCCGTCAGATAACTGGTTGAACTTTACCCCTACTTTTACGACTCCCTCTACTTGGGAGTTTTCCAGCTGTGACTTTTCTGGATTATTCAACGTGGTTCGCACAGGGGTCATTGTCTGACAGTATTAGACAACACATTGCTCATGTCATCCATCGGCATATTTGGCACATTTTGTTTGTATTATAGATTTATTATAGTTCCATAAGCCATTTTGGCAGCCATGAATTTTTTATTTTCTTTATTACCATCAGATGATGTGAAGCTTTGAGACTCATTCAGGGTTATCCAAAGAGATCCGAATTGCTTGAGAAAGGTAACCGAATGCTGAAAATCAGTGTTCGGTTACCTTTCCTGACCATTCGGCCATCCAGAGAGCAGGCAATTCGCCAAATCCTGGCGAATTGCCTGAACATACGGTGCCTGTTCGGTGCCTGTTCGAGGGCAGTGAAATCCCCATGAAAAAGCACTGCTTCGGCTATTCAGAGAACACAAACCAGCAGTGAAAGGTTCCCCTAATGTCCTGCCATTCGGTGATTTCATGCGGCAAATTTATTCAGGAGAATCCCATAGGCTTCAATGTTAAAAATATTCCCGTTTTAATTCAATATCTAATAAACCGTTCATTATAAAATTCTGCAGCAAAAAGTCTCTTTATTTATAGATTTTTTAGGATACTTTAAGCATTTTTCTAATTTTTTTTTCTTTTTTTTAAAAGTCCGATTTTTTTTTTGATTTTTTTTTCAGTTTGCTTATTTTTTTTGTAACAGCCCTCTTTATTATCATTCCCTGGACCTCCTGTGTAAATTTCATTCATTTTCGCTCAGTAGTTTCTTTGCAAACAGCGTTTCTTTTTCCCAGATTCATACAAATGGTTTTGCTAATTTATTCACTGCCTCCTCTACGTCACAGCTGCTTCGGCTCTGTGTGATTCGGCTCCTGTTCGGCTCCTGTTCGGCTTTTTCGAAGGTTAATCCAGATGTTTTTGCTTGTTTTCAGCGTGCATTCGGTTACTTTTCCCTGCAATTCGGGGGCCCTGTGGTGATTGCTGAATACACCGCAGGGTCACCGAAATGCAATCGGCAAAAGGAACCGAATTGAAGAGAACGAAAAGTCACCGAACGTGCGGTGACTTTTCGAATCTCTTTGGATAACCCTGATAATGTTTGTGTTGTATTATTTTAAGCAGACTTTGTTTTTCAAATTGTTGTGACTTAGATGAAGATCAAAGCACATTTTATGACCAATTCATGCAAAACTCCACGTAATCCCAAAGGGTTCACATACTTTTACTTGCAACTGTAGCTGTATCGTCATTAGCCATGATACATACAGTCAGGGTTATCCAAAGAGATCCGAATTGCTTGAGAAAGGTAACCGAACGCTGAAAATCAGTGTTCGGTTACCTTTCTTGGCCATTCGGCTATCCAGAGAGCAGGCAATACGCCAAATCCTGGCGAATTGCCTGCACATATGGTGCCTGTTCGGTGCCTGTTCGAGGACAGTGAAATCCCCATAGAGAAGCACTGCTTCGGCTATTCAGAGAACATAAACCAGCAGTGAAAGGTTCCCCTAATGCCCTGCCATTCGGTGGTTCAATTCGGCAAATTTATTCAGGAGAATCCCATAGACTTCAATGTTAAAAATATTCCCGTTTTAATTCAATATCTAATAAACTGTTCATTATAAAATTCTGCAGCAAAAAGTCTCTTTATTTATAGATTTTTTAGGATACTTTAAGCATTTTTCTGATTTTTTTTTTAATTTTTTTTTCAGTTTACTTATTTTTTTTGTAACAGCCCTCTTTATGATCATTCCCTGGACCTCCTGTGAAAATTTCAGACATTTTCGCTCAGTAGTTTCTTTGCAAACAGCGTTTCTTTTTCCCAGATTCATACAAATGGTTTTGCTAATTTATTCACTGCCTCCTCTACGTCACAGCTGCTTCAGCTCTGTGTGATTCGGCTCCTGTTCGGCTCCTGTTCGGCTTTTTCGAAGGTTAATCCAGATGTTTTTGCTTGTTTTCAGCGTGCATTCGGTTACTTTTCGTCGGGTTTGCGGTAGCTTTTCCCTGCAATTCGGGGGCCCTGTGGTGTTTGCTGAATACACCGCAGGGTCACCGAAATGCAATCGGCAAAAGGAACCGAATTGAAGAGAACGAAAAGTCACCGAACGTGCGGTGACTTTTCGAACCTCTTTGGATAACCCTGATTGTCTGTCTACTAGGACGCAGCTGCTGCCAATGGTCCTCTACGCTCTACTCACCATTCTCCGCATGTAGTGAATATGCCAGATACCATTCACCTGGCAGTGGAGAATCTGCAAATAAAAGTGAATTTGCAAAACACAAAATTTAATTTCCTACTTAGTCATATATGTACAAACGTGTAAACAAGATCCTGGGAACCAGCTGTTGAACCTAAATTCCAAGGGCAGTATTACAATGTTGGTGCTAACTTAACCAGAGTGTCACGGTTCCCAGATCCCACCACGCAGTACTTAACACCCCACACTTCACAGAGCCCAGAAGCTACCAACAGAGTAGCCGTGAAAGATCTCTAACTGTCTGGTCCTTAGAATTGGCCAGGTAAACTAGCTAGACAGAAAGGGTTAACAACACAGGGAGTAGTCAGCCGAGCCAGAATCAGGAATACAGAGTTCAGAATGGTCAAATGGAATAGCCGGGTCGATATCAGAGCAGTGGCGTAGTACAAGAAAATGGTCTAGGGCAACAGAAGGCAGAATAGTCAGAAACAAGCAGAGGTCAATAACGGGTTAATTCAATATAGCAGTCAGGTACAAGGAGCTCAGGTATGGATAACCACGATCTGGCAACTGCTGAGAATACACTGAGGGTTTTTAAAGACCTTCACCAGGCCACGCCCCCCACTCAAGCCTCGCCTCATGCAACCACCTCCCTGCCTGTCTCCATTTAAACCGGGCATTGGTCAGCGAGCAACATCAGACATGCTGCCCTCAAGCACACAGGTAGGGCTGGAAGCTCCCAAGGTTACACAGAGCTGTTGTAAACTTAAAACCTCCATAGGCAATAATGGCTCTGGTAAGTTTACAACAGCTCTGGTTAAGTTAGCACCAACTTTGTAATACGGCCCCAAGTATACAGATTGTCAATACAAATTCACTACGACCAAAGGACAAAATCGCACCTATGGGATTATTTTCTAGCACATGTTTATAGTTAATTGATCATTGACCCTCTCCAAAGCTCCCAGGACCACAGAATAATTGGAGGTTAACCTCTTACACACAAATACATACAACATGGCTAACCGATGAACTTTTGTTGGTCGAACAAATCAAGGAGGTCAAAAGTTTATTTATAAAATACTTTACCAGGAAGGATACATTTCTCTCGTTTTCAAGTATGTCCTGGGTTCAGGAACATTGTATTTCTGTACCTACTGTAACAATTCAAAGTAAAAAATTGCAAGATATTAAAAAACAACACAAATATACAAATTAACAGAAACTAAATATGCAGGAAATATAGTCACTATGTTACATGTTTACAGGTGCATTCTGTATATAGTCACTATGTTACATGGTTACAGGTGCATTCTGTATATAGTCACTATGTTACATGTTTACAGGTGCATTCTGTATATAGTCACTATGTTACATGTTTACAGGTGCATTCTGTATATAGTAACTATGTTACATATTTACAGGTGCATTCTGTATATAGTCACTATGTTACATGTTTACAGGCGCATTCTGTATATAGTCACTATGTTACATGTTTACAGGTACATTCTGTATATAGTCACTATGTTACATGTTTACAGGTGCATTCTGTATATAGTCACTGTGTTACATGTTTACAGGTGCATTCTGTATATAGTCACTATGTTACATGTTTACAGGTGCACAGTGGCGTAGCGTGGGTTGTCAGCACCCGGGGCCAGCCAAGAATTGTGCGCCCCCACCTGTGGACACGTTATCGATATTTCCCCAGCTCTCACATGGATTTGCCCCAGCTCATGGATTTGCCCCCAGCTCATGGATTTGCCCAGCTCATGGATTTGCCCCAGCTCATGGATTTGCCCCAGCTCACACATGGATTTGCCCCAGCTCACACATGGATTTGCCCCAGCTAACACATGGATTTGCCCCAGCTCACACATGGATTTGCCCAGCTCATGGATTTGCCCCAGCTCATGGATTTGACCCAGCTCACACATGGATTTGCCCCAGCTCACACATGGATTTTCCCCCAGCTCACACATGGATTTGCCCCAGCTCACACATGGATTTGCCCAAGCTCATGGATTTGCCCCAGCTCATGGATTTGCCCAGCTCATGGATTTGCCCCAGCTCATGGATTTGCCCCAGCTCACACATGGATTTGCCCCCAGCTCACACATGGATTTGCCCAGCTCATGGATTTGCCCAGCTCATGATTTGCCCCCAGCTCATGGATTTCCCCCCAGCTCATGGATTTGCCCAGCTCATGGATTTGCCCCCAGCTCATGGATTTGCCCAGCTCATGGATTTGCCCAGCTCATGGATTTGCCCCAGCTCATGGATTTGCCCCAGCTCATGATTTGCCCCCAGCTCATGGATTTGCCCAGCTCATGGATTTGCCCCCAGCTCATGGATTTGCCCCAGCTCATGGATTTGCCCAGCTCATGGATTTGCCCCCAGCTCATGGATTTGCCCAGCTCATGGATTTGCCCCCAGCTCATGGATTTGCCCCCAGGTCATGGATTTGCCCAGCTCATGGATTTGCCCCCAGGTCATGGATTTGCCCAGCTCATGGATTTGCCCCCAGCTCATGGATTTGCCCAGCTCATGGATTTGCCCAGCTCATGGATTTGCCCCCAGCTCATGGATTTGCCCCCAGCTCTCACCTGGATATTGCTCCAGCTCCGGCAGGGGTTGAGGGGACCCAGATGCCGGGCAGCGCGGGAGTGCCTGCCCGGTCCTGAAGAGTCCGTCCTGTTGAAGGTGATGCGGCTGCGTGGCGTGCGTGCGCAGGTCACGCGGTCCGGCCAGTCAGGTGGTACAGAGACTCAGTACCACCTGATTAGCCGGACCACGTGACTGGCTGCGCCTGCACGCTGCCGCTTCCCTTTAACAGGATGGACTCTTCAGGACCGGGCAGGCACTCCCGCGCTGCCCGGCATCTGGGTCCCCTCAACCCCCGGGTCAGTTTTAGGGGCGCAAATGCGCCCCTAACAAAACTGCGCCCGGGGCCACGGCCCCCCCAGCCCCCCCACGCTACGCCACTGCAGGTGCATTCTGTATATAGTCACTATGTTACATGTTTACAGGTGCATTCTGTATATAGTCACTATGTTACATGTTTATAGGTGTGTTCTGTATACAGTCACTGTGTTACATGTTTACAGGTGCATTCTGTATATAGTCACTATGTTACATGTTTACAGGTGCGTTCTGTATACAGTCATTGTGTTACATGTTTACAGGTGCATTCTGTATACAGTCACTGTGTTACATGTTTACAGTGCATTCTGTATACAGTCACTGTGTTACATGTTTACAGGTGCATTCTGTATTGAGGTATGTTAATAGAGATCTTTTAAGTGATTTTAGACTGGGGGAAGATCTGATGGTGTCTGGGAGGTTATTCCATAATTGTGGTGCTCTGTAGGAAAATGAGGATCGAGCCACTTTCTTTTTGTATTGTGGTATTGCAAGTAAGGTGCAGGTCCTGGATCGGAGGTTATAGGTTATAGGAAGAGGGAACTGCTGGGGGAAGCAGCCTATTCAGGTAGGGTGGTAGCTTCCCAGAAAAGCTCTTAAACACCAGGTTTTCAAGTATGTCCTGGGTTCAGGAACATTGTATTTCTGTACCTACTGTAACAATTCAAAGTAAAAAATTGCAAGATATTAAAGAACAACACAAATATACAAATTAACAGAAACTAAATATGCAGGAAATATAGTCACTATGTTACATGGTTACAGGTGCATTCTGTATATAGTCACTATGTTACATGTTTACAGGTGCATTCTGTATATAGTCACTATGTTACATGTTTACAGGCGCATTCTGTATATAGTCACTATGTTACATGTTTACAGGTGCATTCTGTATATAGTCACTATGTTACATGTTTACAGGTGCGTTCTGTATACAGTCACTGTGTTACATGTTTACAGGTGCATTCTGTATATAGTCACTATGTTACATGTTTACAGGTGCGTTCTGTATAGTCACTGTGTTACATGTTTACAGGTGCATTCTGTATAGTCACTGTGTTACATGTTTACAGGTGCATTCTGTATACAGTCACTGTGTTACATGTTTACAGGTGCATTCTGTATTGAGGTATGTTAATAGAGATCTTTTAAGTGACTTTAGACTGGGGGAAGATCTGATGGTGTCTGGGAGGTTATTCCATAATTGCGGCGCTCTGTAGGAAAATGAGGATAGAGCCACTTTCTTTTTGTATTGTGGTATTGCAAGTAAGGTGCAGGTCCTGGATCGGAGGTTATAGGTTATAGGAAGAGGGAACTGCTGGGGGAAAGCAGCCTATTCAGGTAGGGTGGTAGCTTCCCAGAAAAGCTCTTAAACACCAGGTTTTCAAGTATGTCCTGGGTTCAGGAACATTGTATTTCTGTACCTACTGTGTCAATTCAAAGTAAAAAATTGCAAGATATTAAAGAACAACACAAATATACAAATTAACAGAAACTAAATATGCAGGAAATATAGTCACTATGTTACATGTTTACAGGTGCATTCTGTATATAGTCACTATGTTACATGGTTACAGGTGCATTCTGTATATAGTCATTATGTTACATGTTTACAGGTGCATTCTGTATATAGTCACTATGTTACATGTTTACAGGCGCATTCTGTATATAGTCACTATGTTACATGTTTACAGGTCCATTCTGTATATAGTCACTATGTTACATGTTTACAGGTGCATTCTGTATATAGTCACTATGATACATGTTTACAGGTGCATTCTGTATATAGTCACTATGTTACATGTTTACAGGTGCGTTCTGTATACAGTCACTGTGTTACATGTTTACAGGTGCATTCTGTATATAGTCACTATGTTACATGTTTACAGGTGCATTCTGTATATAGTCACTATGTTACATGTTTACAGGTGCATTCTGTATCTAGTCACTATGTTACATGTTTACAGGTGCATTCTGTATACAGTCACTGTGTTACATGTTTACAGGTGCATTCTGTATTGAGGTATGTTAATAGAGATCTTTTAAGTGACTTTAGACTGGGGGAAGATCTGATGGTGTCTGGGAGGTTATTCCATAATTGCGGCGCTCTGTAGGAAAATGAGGATCGAGCCACTTTCTTTTTGTATTGTGGTATTGCAAGTAAGGTACAGGTCTTGGATCGGAGGTTATAGGAAGAGGGAACTGCTGGGGGAAAGCAGCCTATTCAGGTAGGGTGGTAGCTTCCCAGAAAAGCTCTTAAACACCAGGTTGGAAAGGTGAAGGGTGAGTCTAGATTCCAGCGACAGCCAGTTTAGCTCTTTTAACATGTCACAATGGTGGGTCATGTAGTTACATTGTAGCACAAAGCGACAGAATGAGTTATACATTGTAGTAAGTTAATGAAGGTGTGTTCCCAAAGTGACACTAAGCGATGATAAAGTTCTGCTGAAGTTCTGTTCATTGCTCACTTTATCTTAAAGATATGGTAGTATAAAATAACATAGGAACATAAAACATGGCTTTACCATAATTTAAGCATAAAAAACCCCCATAACTCATCTATTCTCCTAATAGGCGTTTAAACCAATAAAAATGTATCTAAATAATAAAAAGGTCCTTTAAAAAAATAAGAAGGTCTGTTACAAAATAAAAAAATGCCTTTGAAAAAAATTGGGAAATTAAAATTGTCAAAAAAAAAGTTCTACAAATAAAAAATTAAAAAGGCTTTTCCCTGAAAATGTAAACAAAAAACAGGTAAACATGATATTACGTTTTTACATTGAAACCTATGGGATTCACCAGTCTAAGGCTAGGGTCAGACTAACGCATTTTTCACGTTGTCCGTGAAAAAGTGCGTTCGAACGAATGGACGTATTTTTTCACGGAATACGCAATAGTGGTCATACGATGCGCAGTTTCATCCGTGATTTTGTACGGATCATCAATAAAACACTTTTTGGGTCTGGACGTTATGTTGGCCGGACATTAGCAGCGTCTGACGTCTCCTAATCACGCACACACGCCGCTAGTGGAAGCAGCGCACTCTGTACGTCAGTACTAGTGGTTTCACGTTCTCGAAAAAATGCGTTTGTTTGCCGCTTGCGTTGCGCGGCCGCACTTTTGTGCGACCGTACTTCGTATATTGGCCGTCATTGCCCGGCATCTGCTGCTAGCACGGCCGTGATTAAGTGCGCCTGCACGCGCGTTCGCACTGCCTCAGTCTGACCCTAGCCTTAATCTGTCGAACTGAATTACTGAAAATCAGGTAATTTTGCCAACACTTCGGTATTCTGCGAATAAATTATCTATTACTTCTCTATGGGACAATTTTGCTGCCGCTGATGATTGCAGAACTGTAACGTATTTCATTGTTAATTCGCCAGTATTTGGAGAATTGTCAGCATTGTGAATAGATGAACTGCCCCAAACGGTGAAACTCACTGTTCAGTGCACTTCAGTGGCAAGTCCGGTTATTCTGGAACCCCAGGGTCATATATAAAATCCACTGGGGTGTATGTATTCACCAATCGGTGAAATTGCTATACAAGCTTCCGGAGAAGTGAACATTTTAAGCAAAATTGTACAGCGTTACGGAACATGTTGGTGCTTTATGAATGCTTGTAACTGTAAAACACTCAAAGCTAAGAGAAATACTCAAGTCGGAAAAGATTTTTCAAGTTTGGCTATTTTGTTCTAAAAATGTGCAATTTCACTGCAGTTCTCCACCAGGGCACCAGTTAGTGGATAATCCCTCATGTATACAAAATATCCTAATAAGTTACCAATAAGTAACACAAGGGGCAGTGAGCATTCCCTTGGAATCCTCCAATCCGCATTGTGCTGCCAAGTACGCCTTGCCCAGGGAGTGTAAAGCACCGAGCAGAGAGCCGGCCGGGATTTAATTCAATCGGACGGTCCTGTGTCACCGTCCCCACGGTCGGTATATGATCTTGTTCTAACATTTTATCAGCATGTTTTACTAGAAGAGGGGCTGTTTAATCCCCACTTTGCATTCCATGTAACGGGACACACCACGTGGTATCACTCACTTCCTTCTCTGGGTGAAGCCCTTTAAGACTGACGGTTTTATTTTCCAAGCAGTTTTGCAGTTACAGCATGCTGTGAGCGGATTATATCTCGGCATTAAGTGACAATTCTTCCTGGGTGCTAACAACTATTAACCCCTTCACTGCTGAGCCATTTCACGTCTTAAAAAAAACACTTATTTTTTGTACTCTATTATTTTTTTTATTTACATTTAACATGGTCAAGTTTGGTATCATTGGAAAGGCCACGCTCTGGCCTTTCTAATGATACCAAACATGACCCTGCTAGCTGCCAACAGTCTGGAGATATCAGGGTTCAAAGGAACCCCTATCTCCACCCCATCTTTCCTTAGGAGTCAATGAGGACGTTCCCCACACGTCCTCAGCAGTGAAAGGGTTAAATTAAAATCCTCCATAATGCAGATTACAAGAAATAATCGAAATAATTGTGAAAAACAGGTACACGTCCAAGCGAATCAGAAAGCTGCTTTGCCATCAGAGCTCCCTTGCTACACTCCCTGTAAGCAGCAAGGAATTCTGGGTAGGATAAGCAAATTAAGCATTTTTTTTTTTAGCTCCACATTTCTTACAGATAACTTATTGCTGTATATACCACATACTGTATCTTGTTTTGCAACCATTCTGTGTGTAACTCGCTGGGTGGAGTAGAGGTAACATCACTGCTCTGCATGGAGAGAGCCTGTGGAGACACGGGTTTGATCCCGGCAAGAGCACCTCTCCAGTAAGTGTCCTTGGGCAAGACACCTAACGGTACATACTCACCACCCAGGACATACTTGAAAACGAGAGAAATCTCAATGTATCCTTCCTGGTAAAATACTTTCTCAAAAAGACAAACAAAAAAAAATACTGTTATTGTGTCCCTTCTATATAGAAAATACTAAAAGGATTAAAATGAATGTGTGTGTATTATCTATATATATATATATATTTATTATTGCAGAAGCCACTCGCACATCACAGCAATTCAAAGAACTGTGTGTGTATATACGGTATATATATTTATATATATTATATTCCAATACAGCAGATCCTGCAAATGAGGACTATATAGCCCATGGTGCTTAGTCCACAATCCATTCAATCCAAGTATCTGAGCCGACACGTTAGGTCTTCTACAAATTAAAATATTTTCAACTAAAATAAGCCACAATAATATTGACATAAAACGGCAAGGATTGCTGGCTCCGATACTTTATAATAAATTACAACAGTATAAATAATTGTGAAAAGGATAAGATACAAATCACTTGTTGCATCCCCTATGCTGGAAACTGTGTAGCAAGGAAGGTGTCTGCGTTTAAGGCTAGGGTCAGACGAACGCATTTTTCACGTCGTCCGTGAAAAAGTGCGTTTGAACGAATGGACGTATTTTTTCACGGAATACGCGATAGCAGTCATACGATGCGCTTTTTCGTCCGTGATTTTGTATGGATCATCAATAAAACACTTTTTGCGTCTGGACGTTATGTTGGCCGGACATTAGCAGCGTCTGACGTCTCCTAATCACGCACACACGCCTCTAGCGGACGCAGCGCACTCTGTACGTCCGTACTAGCGGTATCACGTTCTCGAAAAAATGCGTTTGTTTGCCGCTTGCGTTGCGCAGCCGCACTTTTGTGCGGCCGTACGTCGTATATTGCCCGTCATTGGCCGTCATCTGCTGCTACTACGGCCGTGATAAAGTGCGGCTCCATGCGCGTTCGCACTGCGTTTGTCTGACCCTAGCCTAAGGCTAGGGTCAGACGAAAGCAGTTTTAACGTGCGTTTAGACGCACGAAATCACGGCCGTGCTAGCAGCAAATGACGTCCAATGCCGGGGAACACACGAAGTACGGCCGCACGAAAGTTCGTCCACGCAACGCAAGTGGCAAACGAACGCATTTTTTCTAGAATGTCAAACCTCTAGTACGGATGTACAGAGTGCGCTGCGTCCGCTAGAGGCGTGTGTGCGTGATTGGGAGACGTCAGACGCTGCTAATGTCCGGCCAACATAACGTCCAGACGCAAAAAGGGTTTTATTGATGATCCGTACAAAATCACGGACGGAAATGCGCATCGTATGACCGCTATCGCGTATTCCGTGAAAAAATGCGTCCATTCGTTCGAACGCACTTTTTCACGGACAACGCGAAAAATGCGTTAGTCTGACCCTAGCCTAAAGCTGACCTTTTTTTTCCCCCCATCAAAAGAGATATGTGGATTTTATTTGCACGTTTCACCCAGAATCCCTTGCTGCATATGGGAAGTGTAGGGGAGGAGCTCTGTGGACAAAACATTTCTCTGGTTTGCTTGGACGTTTAGAAGTTACAGTTACAAGTATTTATGCAGCGCCAGCAGATTCCGTAGCGCTTTACAATGGGGAAGCACAAACAGGTGACGTACATGATACAAGAGGAAAGACAACCTGCCCGTAGGATAACTGTCCAAGGTAATACAGCACTTTAAACCAAGTGCTCAGGCAGACATCCCAAGAGCTTACAATCTAAGGGACTGGGGTAACTGAAAACAAATGGGAGCAGAGGGAAGGTGAAGCTGGTGGCCAAAAGAAGTTCTTCATGTATATCATTTTTAATCTATCCATGTTTTGGCTGAGGGCTCCCCTTCAGTAGTGTGTATGTGGAATTCTATATATCAGTTTATTCTTGTGTATACAGCAATAGGTGACATGATAAATAGTATATTTATTTTATTTAAAGCATAAATATCCTGGTAATGTTGTTTGAAGTCAGTTTTGCTGCAGAGTTGGTTATTCATAGATATTGGTTATATCTCTTGGGAAGACGTGCAGTATCTAAAGCCGCTCAGCCAGGATTATATAACCATCATGCCAATTACTTAGAAGAAATCGGGCAGCCATGTCCAGCATGCGAGTGGTTAAAAACAGGAGCAGGGTTGTCAGGTCAGCCATGTTTGAAACCTTGCAGTATGTGGAAATTATAAGATATAGGTATGGTATCAGGGGGATCCCCGGTGAACTTGAAACAAGGTTAACCTTGTGATTTATGAGTTCTATGTGTTGAAGGGCAGCTTTCTCCCTGTGCTCTCCCTCTGCATCAAATCGTACTGTGCGTCAGGGAAAACACGACCAATGTGACAACCCCAGTCACATCCCTCTCAATGCAAACTAGGGTTGCCATCAGGTCAGCTGTGTTTTCCCGGACATATATTGATATTTCATGGAGAGAAGATGCTTCCCTGCAGTATGTATAATTAATATGCTGTAGGAGGGAACTCTTGTATAATAAGGAGAGGACACTTGCAGGGTTATTCAGAGAAAGGTGCAAACTAGGAGAATGACTGGAGAAGTGAAAATTCTAAGATTAAAATAGTCAAACCAGAAAAATTCTCCCATTTATCTCACTTTCCATATCAGCTATTTGGTCTAGATTGTTCTCTTCTCCTGCCAGTTCTCCTGGTTTTCACCTTTCTCTGAATAACCCTGTTGGAATTCCAGTTTCAAGTTTTAACCTGGAGCACATGAGTTCTACATGTTGCAGGGTTATAATTTCTCATGCAATGCCCATCAGCCTGAATAAAGTATATGTGCCCAGGAAAAACATGGCCGATCTCACAACCCTGCTACAAACTGCAGCAGGACTATGGTATGTGGCACAAAGCCTTTGAAACGGATGAAAACATGTAGCTCTTAACATTTTCCCATCATCCACTATCAAATGGTATAGGGTTAAAATAAAACCAGGGGCCCTTTCAAGGAGGGGGCAGGGATGAAAGCGCTACACTTTTTCTGTGGACCTCTAATCCATGTGGACCTCTCCTCCAGAGTTAAATTTGGGAGTAGAAGGGAAATCCTGACTGGAAGAGTGAAACAGTTTAGCACATTTTTTGTCCCCTCTCACCGTTAAATAAATATCTGTGCAGAAACCTGATGGGGAATTGCAAATTGGGAAAATAAAAATCAAAAAAATTCACCAGGCGTGGGAAAAAAGCAAAAAAAAAAAACACCTTTCAAATTCTGCACTATTTGCATTTTTTTTTTTTTTTTTTTTTTGCCAATACGTTTACCCATCTCCTCCAAACCAACAATTCATGTGCGACCACTTAAAGATCGCGTCGGAGGTAAAGACTCTATCCAGTCCTATTAAATATAATAGCTGGGCATCTATAAATGTATAATTGTAGCTGTTTCAGCACGGCAGATATATGGTTTAAGCAGAATATATCATTTTGCACCTTCTAGATATCACTAGCTGGGACGCGCAAGTCACTTCAGTCTGCATTAAGCTATGGATGGTGATATTCGATAGCCTGGGGATGCAGTGCAAGTATAAAGGGATGCTGCGATCAACTGATATTTTTCACATGTCAAAGATGCTGTGATTCCTTAGGGAAAAATTATTATATTTCACAAGGGATATTGGCAGTGTAACACTTTGCTGGAATGCTTAATGCCGATATTGCTGCGGGAGAAATGAGAGATCCGGTTGTTCCTCCTAGGCATTTAGCCCAGTGTTCCCTTGGAGCTAGCTTGTGGTGCTGACTGTTAGACAGCAAAAAATTCTTAAAGTGTATAAAAGTCAAAATGAGCTGTGTGAAACAGGAGCAGGTTTGGATAATTTTGAACAAGGTTTTTTTAAAAGCCTTATAATTACAAAACATACATACATACCATTTTGTATGACATCAAATTTTAAGGAAGGTAGAGGCAATACAATTTTCCTTCAGCAGACAGAGTAACTCACCCCCCTTACTAAATATATCTATCTATTACATATACATAATATATTTTAACACCATAAAGGAGGGCCTCAATGTGGACTCTGACTTTTTAACCCATTATCATAACGTCACATAGCATTCAGAATTCTGGCTGGCATTTCGTTTTTTTTGTTTTTTGTCTTTTTCTGCCTTCACTGGGTTTTTTTCGGTTTCTTTTTCGGGTTTTTTCTCCTCCCAAGTTGTCTTCTTATAACTGTTGTATTATGGGCCGAAGATCTCTCATGTGTTTATTTTCCCATTGTTAACATACCATTTGACTCTCACTGTTTACGACATCTAACCCCCCAACCTGTGTGCCCCTTAGACCAGCGTCAGACGAACGCAGCGATCACGTCCGTGTTGCCGCACAGTTTAGCGTCCGTCGTAGCCTAGAATCATGAGCAATAGAGACCCACACACAAAGTACGTACGCACCAAACTGCGCACGCACAACACACGTGGCAAACGGACGCAAGTTAGGCAAGAACGTAAAACCGCTAGCCGGACTCGCAGAATGCGCCACATCCACGTAGCGTTCTGTGTGAGTGATCAGGAGATGTCAGGCGCAGCGCATTTGCAACGTCCAGCACCTTGACGCACAAAATGGCTTTTCATATCCTTTTCAAGTTTTTATCATTTTTCATGTTCATTTTGTTTCCCATAATTCATTTTTTTCCCACATCCGTCAACAAAAACGGACCGTGTTTTTTACAGTATCTTCCGTCAGTACGTCTGTCCGTTATGCACGCACGCAGAGTGCGCTCAGACTACGTTCATCTGACATTAGCCTTAATGTCTTAATGTTTAATTCTAGGATATTGCTCAGTATAGTGTCCAGACCTGAAGAAGGGAGGAATATTCTCGAAAGCTCAAAAGCCGCACTCTGATACCGCTAGGGGGCCAAAGAAATTGTTTTGATTCTGCCATATAATATAATTCAGAATTGGAACGCTAGGGAGGATAAGGCTAAGAGAAGCAGGTTCCAAAATACCCCCTGTCTCTCCTCACTACTGTCTAGGTCTAGGTTGTCGATGAAACCATGCATTGCATCATCAGCTCCACACTTGCTGGCAGTGTGGGAAATGATAAGGTGAGTTAGCGCAGCATCGCTGTTCACTCTATAATTGTAAACGGAATAATAGTGCTACGTAGAAATAACAATATTTTATGTTTGGAATCACTGGAAAGGTCATAAGCTGATCTTTCCAATAATACCTCATATGTCCCTCTAGCCCTAAGGGCACCAGAGATACAGTGGTCTAAATGATTGTTATAATAAAAATTATTATATTATTATCATTTTTAAATTTTTAACAATCAGAGCAAGACACCCCCTTGTTGCAGGCTCCTGTAGGCACATGCCTAGTCTGCCTAGTTATAAATCCAGCCCTGGTTCTAAGAGGAGAGCAACAACATTCCGGTTATACATTTTGATGTGCCATTAATTTACTTTCAGGGAGTGCATTTTACAGGGGGTCGTAATGATCTAAAAAGTTAAAACAGTATCACACTATGTTGGATATACTTTTTCTCTGTGCTTAGATTCTGCTCCTACATATTTTCATATTATTTTTTTTTCCTTAAGGTGACTGTAGACTTGGACTTTAGACGGAGCTCAAATTTGAGGCCCTTGTTATGCAAATAAAAATAATTAAAGAAACAAAAACCTGCTGAACCAGCAACACCCTAAAAATAACGATGTTGAATCCAGCGGGTTGATGTCAGAGAAGGTACATAGAAATTATTCAGGTTACTGTTTTCAAGGAACTGGCCGACCCGCTTCATCATTTTTTTTTTTCCTTGTTGACTTTATTTTTTATATTTAATAAAGACTTATCTGAGAAAAGTGGTAAGAATGCAACTATGACAAGTAGAGCCCTTGGAGTCCTTCAGAACTTTTGGTTGATGATTCCAAGGATCACAGAAGACAAATATGAAAAAGGAACAGGACAGGAGTGTACCCAAGTTTAAAGAAAAGTCTGTTCAGCAACTTCATCTCAGAGCAAGTCTCTCACCTTTCCATTTGCAAAGTTTAATACATTTTCCACCTCATTGTTCCTTCAAATAAAACATCTTGTTAAATTGTTGCAATTTCCTAGACGATTAGGTTGAGGGCTAACTTTATATATTTAACTTGTTACGGATTATCCCATTCCTTAAATTTTTTTCTTAAAAAAAAAAACATTAAAAAAATTCAATGCTGGTGTTGCAAAAGATGAAATATGGACTTCCTTACCAAGCTGTTCCATCCATAGCATTGGCCATAAACACGTTCATCTCAGGCCGTAAAATGTGCAGCTTTGAGAATGGAGTCTTCTGGCTCCGTTATGAAATATTATTCCGAATCGTAAACATTTGATGGCATGAATGATCACGGAAATATTCTGCGAGAAAAAGCCTACCATTGTGTACAACCTCTGACATTTTAAAATTGCAAATTAACGTAAAATCATTAACAAACAGACGAACCGGGCGGTTTTTAAATCGCGGAGCACATAATATATTACACGTTTATCTCCAGTGCTCATTATTTGTTGCTTTCTACGATGATCTTGCTGAAAGTAGGTTATTTTAGTCGAGTTTTAGGACTTTTTTTTTTTTGTTAAATCTCAAGGGCTCAGGCAAATTATGTTGGTTTTGATTAATGGTAGACCATGAAGCTACGGTTTCATTTTCTCGCTATATTATATACCCCTGAGAACAGAATCATAGGCAAAATAAATAAACAGAATAGGAAAGTCCCGTAAAATGAATAACCTGAAAGGAAGGACTTTAAGTTGCTCAACAATAATCCTAAAAGGTTGAATGAGACAGATGACCCCAACAGTAAACGATACAGGGGCAACAGTGGTGCGTAGCAAGTTTCTGGTTCAATACAACCAGCTGATGAATATTGTCAAGTGTAAGAGGGACAATTGGGCCTGGATCGGCGCAAATTATGCTTTCTGGGGTCTTGGGATCTCGCATATATAAGGAGAAAATAGACAATAATAGTGCAATACAGTATGCTTTAAATGTAATTATATTACACAGTTGATTTCCCACTCACAAGTGTATTATACTGTAGACCTCGCAGATCTGCACAAGGAGCTTTTTCTCTCTTCTGTCTTCCATTGTACGGCCTTGGACAGAACATCTTAGACAAGGTGGGGGCAACCTGAGAAGTTGGAAGGCAATATACCTGCATGTCTGGACCCACTCAGAGCCAGTGATTGGGCTCTACACTTGTGAGTGGGAAATCAACTGTGTAATATAATTACATTTAAAGCATACTGTATTGCACTATTATTGTCTATTTTCTCCTTATATATGCGAGATCCCAAGACCCCAGAAAGCATCATTTGCGCCGATCCAGGTTATATATTTCATATATTGTGTGGATTGGTATAGGGGAAACCACTATATCCTGGTATTGGTCATCTGGGGTGCTGTGGTGGTGGATACATACTGTGTGGCGCTGCACCATTCTCTGTACAAACAATTGGGCCTGGATTTGCCATAAGGCCACCGTCATTCAGCTATGTACAAATCCGGATGCTCGTAATTGGCTCGTGATGGAGTTTGGACATTCTGAATTTGGCCGCAGAGGAATGCGGACGCTCCATGCCCGAAATGGAGCAACATTTTCCATGTGTAGGGTTGAGGTTATGATTAAAAATTGGAGTTAAGTAACTAACTATTTGTGCTTGTTTAACCCCCCCTCCCCTGATGGTTTTCCCGAGTGTGTCTCGGGGTTAAATTTCACAGCCGAGAGCGGTAACCCCGAGACACACTCGGGCTGCATATATCACCTCTCCCTGCGCTCCCTCGATGTCCCCGCAGTCTCCTCCGGTGATTGCAGCGTTTTACTACCTGGATTTCTTCTCGCTAGGAGGGAACCAGGAAGTAATGAGGTCGCGATCGCCGGAGGAGGCTGCGGGGACATCGACGGAGCGCAGGGACAGTTAATGCATCCAGCGGCATCCCGAGTGTGGCTCAGGGTTACCGCTTCCAGCATAGGAATTTAACCCCGAGCCACACTCGGGATGCCGCTAGGGTGGCAAAGAAAAAGACCGCTTTTAGATGCGGTTTTTCAAAAAAATTAGACCGTCAGGGAGGTTAAGGTTAACACTAGAGCTAACCCTAATGCTAACATTTGCTCCATACTTTAATACACTAGGTAACTTTATTTTATATCGTCCTCCACTGCACACCTATTCCCTTTATTGTTTTGAGTAGATTTATTTATGCTTTACATGTACAGCGTATGGCCAAAAAAAAAAGTCACTAAGTTTGGTTTGCTTTGATTACGACACACATTTGCTGCTGCATCACTTTGATAAGCTCATGCAGTGTCACAACATTTATTTCCATCCAGAGTTGCATTTATTTGTGACCAAGATCTTGTATTGATGATGGAAGAGTCGGGAAGTCTACCACTTGACTCCATAACAAGACATCCGACCGATCCAAAAACGGTCCTCACCTCTCCCTGCGTTAACTCATCACTGCAGCCCCCCTCCTGTTTCGAACCCCCTTACCCATCTAGGTTGTAAGTTCCCATGGGAATAGGGCCCTCATGTCCTCCTGTATCTGCAGGCAGGAATACTGACCTTCTCCTGTATGTAATGTAGAACTGTCCTGTCTTTACCCATTGCAACTTGTACATTGCTGCGGAATGTGTTGGCGCTTAATAAATAATAATAATCAGTGCTTTTTTTTTCTGGAAAAATAGGTGGGGTACTCTCACGCCCAGGGAAAAACTGATTATTATGACTATTTTCATGTCCTCATAAACCAATAGTTGTAGGTCCCTTAAAGGAAGACACTATAAAAGGGAACCATATTTTTTAATACTGTGTTCCTTTAAATGAACTACAACTATTGTTGTAACCCTATGGGGGTTATCCACTAAGTGCCTCTGTTGCAAGAAAAATCTGTATTGCAGGGCTGTTAGCTGTTTTTTTTTTTAAACGATGGCACTGAGTGGATAATCCCCTAGCACTTGTGAGCACCACAGCAATGAAACTCACAGTAATGCGCAGTGTATATGAGCTCCACAGCAATGAAACTCACAGTAATGCGCAGTGTGTATGAGCTCCACAGCAATAAAACCTCACTGCCGCCTTACAGTGCCAGTTCCTCTGATCACACAGCTTGCCTGACAATCCGCAGCTCTAGCAGATGTGTGTAAACATGCTGCACCCCCCCTCCCCATGCTGTTCAAAGTTTCAGTGGCTGCAGAGAGAGGGGGAGCAGCCCTCCCTTGTCACTTACTGGGGGAGGGGGTTATCAGTCTCCACATGCACTCCTGACAATTGGAAGCGTTCAGGAGCAACATGCTGCCGAGCGCTTCCGATTCTCTGCTTGCCACTGCAGGAGGAGGGAGGAGCATCATGCTCTCTGTTAGTTCTGGCTGGTGGTGAGTTGCCGGTACTGAGTGGTGAGGTGCCGGTACTGAGTACCCCTGAGTACCCCCTGAAAAAAAGCCCTGATAATAATAATTAATAACGCTGCTTAAAGTCTTCTCCAGCACATTATGCCAAAGATTCTCAATGGGGTTAAGGTCTGGACAGTGCGGTGGCCAATCCATGTTTGAAAATGATGTCTCATGCTCCCTGAACCACTCTTGCACAATTTGAGCCCGATGAATCCTGGCATTGTCATCTTGGAATATGCCCGCTGTGCCATCAGTGGAGAAAAAAAACCATTGATGGAAAAACCTGCTCATTCAGTATATTCAGGGAGTCACATGACCTCATTTATGCATCTAAAACCTATTAATCACTGTGGTAATTATCAAACAGAAGACTCGCACCAATTTTCTTAAGGGTCTATTCACTAAAAGGTGAAACTCAGAAGAATGGGCAGGAGACTAGAACAATTTAGACCAAATAGCAGATTTGGAAAGTGAGATAAATGGGAGAATTTTTCTGGTTTGGCTATTTTGACCTAGAATTTTCACTTCTCCTGCCAATTTTCCTGAGTCTGCGTTTCACCTTTTAGTGAATAGACCCTTTAGTTAAATCCAGCTGGTGACTTATTTTTGGTCAGGCATTGTAAATATCATCATCTTTTAAATCTTTCATGCTTTACCTGCATAATACTGAAGGAGTTGCACTTTTACAGAGTTCCAGTTTTTCCATATTTTCCCATTTTTAACGGGGGAAAAAAGTTGTTGTTTTATTTTTCCTTTAATGCTGTGGCTAAAAAATAAATAAAAATGAACATTTTGTTCCAGGTATTCTTCTGTTTGGGAGAAAACATGTCTTCTTTAAGCGGCAAAGTGCAGACTGTATTGGGTCCTATTCAGCCAGAACAACTTGGATACACCTTGACCCATGAACACTTGACAATGACTTTTAATTGTTGTTATTCCCCACCGCCTCCTCCTCAAAAAGCCTTGTCTGAAGAACCAATTTTGATGAAAAACCTATTTTGGCTGAAGCAGAATCCTTACAGTAACAGAGAGAATCTCCTGCTGAACCAAGAGGTCGACACCATAAAGGCAGAACTCTTACATTTCAAAGAAGTGGGAGGTGGAAGTATTGTCGAAAACACAACTACGGGCATTAGCCGAGACGTGAGGACTCTGAAGGTGATGGCAGAAGAGACAGGGGTGAATATCATCTCTGGAGCAGGATTCTATGTAGATGCCACTCATTCTTCCGAAACTCGGTCCATGTCTGTAGAACAGGTAGGACTTTATAACTTTTAGGTCTTCTTTTCTGATAAACGACGACTGTCCAGTTATTACCTGATGCGTTCTTCAAGGACATCCCTTCCTTGGCTGTGTAGGATGCAATCATTCAGTTTTGTACTCTTTTGAGGCCACTTTAACCTTTAAATGTTATATAATGGAGTATCAGTTTAGCCCTCAACTGGGGCATCTACCCATTACAACACAGGAACGGGTCATGCTTCCAATAGGATAAAGATTTTGAAATGTTAGTGTTTTTTATGAAAGTCTAAATCGTCTTGGTCAGTGGTTCCCAACCGCGGTCCTCGAGTACCCCAAACAGGCCAGGATTTAAGGATTACGTTGGGGAAATGCAGACCGAATCCTGCAATCACTGAGCAGCAAATCATATCACCTGTGCTGTGCTTCACATATCTTCCAAACCTGGCCTGTTAGGGGGACCTGAGGAAAGCAGTTGGGAACCACTCGTCTAGATCATGAGTCAGCAATCTTGACCCTCCAGATGTTTTCGAAGTACAGTTCCCACAATGCCCATATAACCTGATGAGTGGGGATGTAGGTCCAAACCAACTGGAGAGCCAAGGTAATGGTATTTAGTGCTAGTGCTAGAGAACAGCTTAAGCTTTAATTTCTACAGGTTTCACTTGGAGAACACAAGAAACAAATACAATACAGACAGTTGAAGTACAGTCCTTATTCTGCATTTTTCATAGAGGAAGAGGACTTTATTTCATTTATTTTGTATGCGCTTTACCATAATCCTTAATCCATTATACCATTTTAAAATACCAGTATCTTTTCAGACAATCTTCCCATTATTCTAGAATGAAATCCTTTACATCGTCTTCTACACTAGTATGTGTATCCCAATTCTGCACAAATAATTATAAATAAAGAATATAATCTTAATCTCTGTGTATATGCCATTTATATGAAATTAAGCAAGATTCCAAAAATATGCAGATAGAACCACTTTGCCCAGCATTAGGGGTGTTAGGGGAGCACAGACATATATGTTCAAAACCAACGGACATACCTTACACCAGTGGTTCCCAACTGAGGTCCTCAAGCACCCCTACCAGGCCAGGTTTTAAGGATTCCGTTAGGGAATTGTAGATGGAATCATGCAATCACTGAGCAACAAATTATATCACCTGTGCTTCAGATATCTGACAAACCTGGCCTGTTAGGGGGACCTGAAGACCAGGGTTGGGAACCACTGCCTTTCTCTATCTCCACTCCGAGAGATCCCCCCCCACGTCTGAATTTGGAGGGTTTTCCCCTAATTGACAATGCTGAGTTTTCTGCATAGACTAAAAGTAAACGCCTGAAACCCTTGTTTATGAAACTAACTTGTGGCTTGATAGTAAAACTTCCCACACGTAAGCTCAATCGCCATCTTTTTCTTAGTTGACAAAGATTCTCGTGAATGAAGTCCTTGAAGGGGCAGATGGAACGGATATTAAATGTGGGATTATCGGAGAGATAGGATGTTCATGGCCACTGACTGAGAGCGAAAGGAAAATTCTGCAGGCCACTGCTGAAGCTCAGGCACAACTCGGTTGCCCCGTCAACATTCATCCTGGAAGGAGCAGCGATGCTCCTTTCCAAATTTTAAGGATTCTTCAGGAGTCTGGAGCCGATATCTCAAAAACGGTGATGTCTCATCTCGATCGGTAAGCATGCCAACCGATCTTGATTTTTTTATTGTTATATTTTCTCTGTTCATCAATATTTCGTCAGTTCTTGTATGAAGTTACTTCTAGAGAGCTTTATTATTAAACGCCAACACGTTCCGCAGCGCTGTACAGAGGTACAATGGGTAACAAGACAATTATACAATACACCAAATGGGCAAGTCAATATTTCACTTGAAGATACAGGAGGAATTGAGGGCTCTATTCCCGTGGGAACTTACAAACTAGATGGGTGAGAAACAGGGGACGAGGACTCCAATGATGGTAATGCAGAGAGATAAGGACAAGTATTGGGTTGGTTGGATGTTGAATAGAGTTGGGTGGTAGGCTTTACTAAAGAGAGGTGTCTTTAGGGAGCACTTAAAAGATGCCAGATTTGGGGAGAGTCTGATATCGAGAGGAAGCACATTCCATAGGTTTGGTGCCACAACAGAAAAGTCCTGCAATCTGGTTTGTGAGATGGTAATGATGGAGGAAGCCAGAAGTAGACTATCATCCTATTGAGCTCATAAATTTGTTTCATAAAATATTCATTTCACATCAAAATACATTACGTTTATAAAGGTCTCAGACGTACCATAACATTGTGCTCATGATTCAAGAGTAAAGTTTAATTTTAAATTTTAGTTTTGCTTTATAACTTATTTGAATTAATTTTTTTTTTTTGTTTTTTGTTAATGGCAATATTTATTAATGTTTACACATTATTAAACTTGATATACCTATGTCCACATGCAAATGAAAAATATAATGCTGCCTTTTTGATGTCTTGTAGAATTGTCTTTTACCCATTAGACCGTTGTACAACCCTGCGGAATGTGTTGGCACTCAATAATTCTCATCATGTATTTATTTTTTGTTGCCATGTTATATATATATACATACACAGTATAGTTACACAAGTATAATTAAATATACATATTTTGTGAAGTTCTGAAGGAATTCTCATCCGTTTTAATATACTATAGTTCTTTATGAGAATCAAGTAATCTTACATGGTTTAAATCAGCTGAGTGCTTGCTTTTCACAAAATTATCATTTTAAATTCTGTATCGAAACCACGTTGTACCCGTTTTTTGTATTACACCGCACATCCCTCGCCTTTTGTCTCATACATAATCCGAAGGCATTCCCTGACAATCTGTCTTCAATTAAATGTGTTATTACACCAACTTGGTTAACGCAACGAAGAACTCCGTAATCCCCTTTTAATAGAAATGGCTTAATGTCAACATTTAAGTAATAAAGCCACTGCTCTTCATTATTTCAGGACTATATTTGATGAGAAAAAACTGCTAGAGTTTGCTGAGCTTGGATCGTACTTGGAATACGATTTGTTTGGGACGGAAATGCTGAATTACCAGTTTAACGATGCCGTTGACATGCCCAGTGACAATGAAAGGATCAAAACGTATGTATTGCCGACATTGAGTGTATTTTTCGTTCTTAACGCATCTCTAAAATCTCGAACGCTTTGGTTGAGCAGATTTATTTTATTACGTTTTTTTACAGTCCTTGAAAGAGTTTAACCTTTCCTCTCCATGCAGCCAATACATTGACCCACCATTCAACTACATCTACACTTTGCCAGTGTGTTGCCTTTTCATCCTTAATTCTGTCACATTTTCTAGATTGTTGTTGCAATCCATTTATTTAAGGTTAGCCTGTAAGTCAACAAAATATAAAGGCTGCCAATCAACATCCACTGAAACTCTTTCCATGGTCTCATGTCATTGTTATCTCTTGACTTCTCACTCCAAGTTCATCCATAACCACATTAGGCTAGGGTCAAACGAACGCATTATTCTCAGCGACCGTCAAAAAGTGCGTCTGAACGCATTGACATATTTTTTTCACGGAATGTGTGAAAATGGTCAGACGACGCGCATTTTCATGCGTGATTTTTTTACGGATCGTCAAAAAACCACTTTTTGCGTCTGGACGTTATGTAGGCTGGACATTAGCAGCGTCTGACATCTCCTAATCACGCACACACGCCGCTATGCCGCCGCAGCGCACTTTGTACGTCAGTACTAGCGGTTCAGCGTTCTCGAAAAAATGCGTTCATTTTCCACTTGGGTTGCGCGGCCGGACTTTCGTGCGGCCGTACTTCGTATATTGTCCGTCATTTGCTGCTACTGCGGCCGTGATTAAGTGCACCTAAACGCACGTTAAAAATGCTTTAGTCTGACCCCAGCCTTACTGGAAACTAATGGAATGCGACACAGGTACAAGTCCCACCGAGTAACTTTATTATAACATAATCAGCAAATAAAAATGCAATGTTTCGGCCCTAAAAGGCCTTATTCCTGCACGGCCGAAATGTTGCATTTTAGAGACTAGTTTAGAACCAAACATGATAAAACATGTTGTAATGTCATCAGCGCACATGACCAGACTCATACAGAAATGCAGGGCATAACTACCAGGGGTGCAGAGGGTGCCACTGCACCCATGGCCTTGAGTCCGGGGGGGCCCACACTCACCTGCCTGGGCCTGGGGGCTTGCCTATATTTTATAGATAAAATAATTTTTTTAATTCATTTTATATTTATGTGAGTATATTTACTTTGGAGCTCTGATACACACCAACACACCACATATTACTGTGAGTTTTGTTCCTGTGGAGCTCTGTTATACGCTCACACTGCACAATACTGTGAGGTTTATTGCTGTGTAGCTCTTATACGCTCACACTGCACATTACTGTGAGGTTTATTGCTGTGTAGCTCTTATACGCTCACACTGCACATTACTGTGAGGTTTATTGCTGTGGAACTCTGTTATTCGCTCACACTGCACATTACTGTGAGGTTTATTGCTGTGGAGCTCTGTGAAATACAAATATTGCACATTACATTAAAAATGGGATAAACTGAAGAGGTTGTAGTGGACCTGGAAAAAATGGGACACTGTCTGGAGTCAACATTGTGGACCTGGAGAGGACCAATGCATGTTGACAGGAGGGGGGACAAAGTATGTTTTTGCCTAGGGTGCGGATACTGTCATTACTCCTGCACCTGGGCCCTGAGGTTTCTAGATATGCCTCTGCAGAAATGTGTGTGTGTGTGTGTGTGTGTGTGTGTGTGTGTGTGTGTGTGTGTGTGGTGTGTGTTTGACAATTCCTGGAAAGTTTAAGTATTAAATACATTTTCTTGGATGCCTCTTTGGTTTCTATTACTTTTAACCCATTATTGGTATACACGATTTAATACATTTTATACCTTTCAATCTTACCGACAGATTAATGTGTCATCTGATGGGGTAATGTATTCCCAGGTTCTATACTATAGGCTTCTTTCTTTTAACACCTAATGCTGATGGTCTGCTGTCTCGCCGTGCAGTCTATATAGTCTTTTTTATTCTATGAATTTCCTCATCGAGCGAAATAGACAAAAGTTTTTATTGTTTTCATATGTAATAGAATACAATGACCCTGTGCCTGGGGATCCGAAACAATTACATTAAGGTCTATGGTGCTGGGAACTAATGCTGCTTGAAAAATGTCATCACTGCGTACAGAAAAGAATACGTTTATCACCACAAAACTGATCAAAAGTTTAAGGAGTGACATTTGTGGAGGAAACTCTGCGAGTTCATAAAGGACTTCTGGCTGGAGTTGACCACATGGAAAAACGTGAATGTACACTGCCTGGAAAAAAAAAAGTCCTCATCTGGATTCAACTAAGCAAATAGATCCGAGCTTCCATTGGATAATCAGCGAAGTGATTAATATGTTTCAGCTGCAAAAAAATTAGGTCCCGTGACTTCCTGATTATACTGAATGAGCAAGTTACCACATCGAACAATATAGTTTTGGGTTTATTTATTTATTTTCCCCTGATGGCACAGCGGGCATATTCCAAGATGGCAATGCCAGGATTCATTGGGCTCAAATTGTGCAAGAGTGGTTCAGGGAGCATGAGACATCATTTTCACACATGGATTGGCCACCGCACAGTCCAGACCTTAACCCCATTGAGAATCTTTGGGATAATGGGCTGGAGAAGACTTTACGCAGCGTCAGACTCTCCCATCATCAACACAAGATCTTGGCAACAAATTAATGCGAATCTGGAAGGAAATTATTGCTGTGACATTGTATGAGCTTATCGACACGATGCCACGGTGATTGCGTGCCGATATCAAAGAAAAAGGCCATCTAATGAAATATTAGTGTGTGTCATTTTTCTGGCAATACGATGTACATCAATAGGGATGTGCAATGAAAAGCATTGTAATGTTTTATGTAAATCCGCAGCTCCTGGAGGGACTAGGAATTTCTAGTCCGAAAATCCCATAAAATCATCAATAGTTGTGTTGGAATATCAAGCTCCTAGTGGTTTCATTCATGGGAAGTAGTTAATGAAACCGTTTAGCAGCTTTATAGATGAATCAGAATGTCCGTGCAGGGGGATTAAGTAATTAATAAAACTGTTTCACATTCCAAAATAATAAAAACAAAATAACAAATCGATACAAATTGCTAATCTCCCGAATTAACGAATCGATACGAAATCCGAATCAAAGTAACATAACGAAAGCACCGAAACTAACTAAAAAACTTAATGGATCGATCCGAAGCAAAACAAATCTTTCATTGTGCACGTCTACTGCTTTAGAGACTTTACTTCTATTATACATGTATCTGTAGATAATAATATATATATTATTAATATTATTATTTCTATAATCCTTGTCTCGTGCAGAGATAAAGACTTTACTAAAATTAAGCACTTACTAGGGTAGTTCTCATATTGTGGTGCTGACGTCTTCCTGGGAAATAACATGATGACTGATGTGTATTCACACTTACACCCACACTTTCTTAGTATTTGTACAGTCATAGACTATGAATATGTTCACCTTCCAAAAAAAAATTAGATTAAAATCATATGGAATGTTGCATTACTATCCTCATTATGGAATTCCTCTGCAAAATTAAATAACTATCAGGGTTATCCAAAGAGATCCGAATTGCTTGAGAAAGGTAACCGAACGCTGAAAATCGCGTTCGGTTGCCTTTCCTGGCCATTCGGCTATCCAGAGAGCAGGCAATTCGCCAAATCCTGGCGAATTGCCTGCACATATGGTGCCTGTTCGGTGCCTGTTCGAGGGCAGTGAAATCCCCATAAAAAAGCACTGCTTCGGCTATTCAGAGAACACAAACCAGCAGTGAAAGGTTCCCCTAATGCCCTGCCATTCAGTGGTTTAATTCGGCAAATTTATTCAGGAGAATCCCATAGGCTTCAATGTTAAAAATATTCCTGTTTTAATTCAATATCTAATAAACCGTTCATTATAAAATTCTATTTATAGATTTTGTAGGATACTTTAAGCATTTTTCTGATTTTTTTTGAAACGTCCGATTTTTTTTTTTTAAATTTACGTATTTTTTCTGTAACAGCCCTCTTTATTATCATTCCCTGGACCTCCTGTGTAAATTTCAGACATTTTCGCTCAGTAGTTTCTTTGCAAACAGCGTTTCATTTTCCCAGATTCATACAAACGGTTTTGCTAATTTATTCACTGCCTCCTCTGCGTCTCAGCTGCTTCGGCTCTGTGTGATTCGGCTCCTGTTCGGCTGCTTCGCTGCGTGTGATCGGCTCCTGCTCGGGTTTTTCGAAGGTTAATCCAGATGTTTTTGCGTGTTTTCGGCGTGCATTCGGTGGGTTTTGCGGTTAGTTTTCGTCAGGTTTGCGGCAGCTTTTCCCTGCAATTCAGGAACCCTGTGGGGCTTGCTGAATACACCGCAGGGTCACCGAAATGGGATCGGCAAAAGGAACCGAATTGAAGAGAACGAAAAGTCACCGAACGTGCGGTGACTTTTCGAATCTCTTTGAATAACCCTGTATATCTTGAAGGGAAAAGCATTTGTATTCATGATATATTGGCAGTGGTGCTTCACCTTGTAAATGTTGAGAGGGGAGGGGGGGGGGGTTTCCAAGATACTATAATGTAAAAAAAAAGTATGGATTTTATCCATATTGGGTCACCCCCAATAATAATTTTAAAAAGTGTGGGAAGCAACTTATCAAGATTTATTTTCCCATTTCGCAATTATCTCCTAACACAAACACTCAAATCTGATATATTTATATCTGGGTTTTAGAAAAACTATGTGGTAAATCCAATATTTATGGTGATTTAACAGGGAAAGATATGATTGAACACCTGGATACAAGCTGTATAGTGTATGGCAGTGGTTCCCAACTGCGGTTCTCAAGTACCCCCTAATAGGTCTGGTTTTCCAGATATCTGAAGCACAGCGCAGGTGATAGGATTTGCTGCTCAGTGATAGAAACATAGAAACATAGAAAAATGTTGGCAGATAAGAACCTTTCGGCCCATCTAGTCTGCCCAATTACATGGATACTTTACCTGGATTTATCTTTTGTTTAGGATAGCCTTATGCCTATCCCATGCCTGCTTAAATTCAATCACTGTTTTGGCCTCTACCACTTCTACTGGAAGACTGTTCCATGTATCCACCACCCTCTCAGTAAAATAATGCTTCCTGATGTTACTTTTAAACCTTTGCCCCTCTAATCTAAGACTATGTCCTCTTGTTTTGCTACTTTGTTTCCATTTAAATATACTCCCTTCCTCTACCTTGTGGATTCCCTTTACGTATTTAAATGTTTCTATCATATCTCCTCTGTCTCGTCTTTTTTCCAAGCTGTACATGTTAAGATCATTAAGCCTTTCCTGGTAACTTTTCTCCTTCAAGCCGTACACCATTTTAGTAGCCCTTCTCTGCTCAGTGATTGCAGGACTCAGTCTGCATTTCCCCAAAGTGATCTGCAAAATCTGGCCTGTTAGTGGATCCTGAGGACCACGGTTGGGAACCACTGGTGTATGGGAATAATGTGGACTTAGTTCCCTCTGCAAAAACACTGGAGGAACTGCAATCCCATGAGTTTCTCCTAGTTTTATCTACTTGGAGAAAATTGAATAACCATGGTTTTTCACCGAGCTCCGATTTTATGTTGATTATGAGGTTAATATGTAAGACTCCTTGAGGGATAGAATATCCAGTCTCTCTTCTCTCCTCCTCCTGTCCCTCAAAATCACTCAACACCAGGGTCTCCAAGCTGGCATTATTTTCAGAATCCAGGCATGAGCAGAGAATAACTAACACGGATGGAATAACTAGTTACTGTCCGGTTGACCTGGCTTTAAACAGGATCCTATACAAAGTATAAATTTGCAGTAAGGAGCTTGAGTCATTAAGTATAATATATAGTAAGTGGAACAACTGTGTGGACTATTCCATCATGGTCCAGACTAGGCTTGTGCACCGATTTTTTTTTTTTTTCGGTTCGATTCGATTTTTCGGATTTTTAAACTTTTCGATTCGGCTCGTTTCGATCGATTTCTGTTTCGATTCGGTTCGGCTCGACTCGTTTTTCGTGTACATTTTTTCGGAATTTCGACCATTTTTCGTATTTTCGTGTCACTTAGCTCGTTTTTTGTATCGACTTTTCGTATTTTCGGAAATTTTCGTTTTTTCGGAACGTCTGTTCTCCTCGTTTCAAAGCAATAAATTTCGATTTGACACATTTCAAGTACATTCGAAAATTCCGAAAATATTTAGTTTCGGCTCGGAAAACTTTTCGGATCTGCCATTTTCGGATCTAAAAATTTTCGGAAAATCGGCCGCATCCAAAAACACCCGAAACGCACATCCCTAGTCCAGACAGAGACTTTTGGGCTATATTCCATACCTGACACGAACATAGACTGTAAGCAGGATTTTATGCGCCTTTCCCTTACTGTCTCCATGTTAACATCTTATTCTGGGGAAGGCGTTATATCAGAGCAAGAATAAATGGTTGAATATGAAAATAATGATAATGAGGAGTCCAGTGGTAACGTCTCTACCCTTTGACTGTGGAGAAACAAGTCAAAATCCCATTCAGCACATCCCTCCAATACAACTGTGGAGAAGTCTCGACTTTACGAGAACCAGGTTCAACCTAACCACCAGGTCGCTGCTCTACAATCATGGAAAAACAACTTGATCCCACTCGCAAGACACCTAACGATATGGATGCAGAGCTTTCTATGGATGTCCCTTCCTCGCAACACTAGACTCTTCCCGTCTCTCTGGTCCTTCAAGAAGTCTCTGAAAATACATTACTTTAGAAAAGCTTATCGGCTCACTCCATGATCCCTCACTGTACATCTCTTGCTCCATCTTCCCAATCGACCCACATGTGCCCCGCTACTACATACACCAGGTACCCTCACCTACTGTGTCACCCCTCTCCTTAGATTGTAAGCTCTCGAGCAGGGTCCTTCCCTCCTACTGTTGTGTGTGTGTGTGTATTCATTCTTCTGTCTCTCCCATTACACAGCGCTAAGGAATCTGTTGGCGCTTTATAAATGCTTGTAACTGTACCTCACAAAATACTTGTACATCTCATAGATTGTAAGTTCTCTTGGGAACAGGGACCCCCTGAATCAGGACGTATCATCCATGTGTGGTTTTCCAATGTATTAACTCCTTGTACACTGATCTTGTAAAGCGCTGCGTAAAATTTGGCGCTATATAAAGGATAATAATAATAACCTTTTTTTTTTCCCATTGAAACCTGTCGAATTGAAGCACCGAAAATCAGGGCATCTCGCCAACATTTCGGTGCTGTTCGGCATTTTCTGAATAGATTAACCATTACTTATCTATGGGATATTTTTTTTGCCGCCGAATTGAGGGGATTTGCGCTGTATTTCTCTGACAATTAGCCTATAATTCTGAATAGCTGAGTTGCCACGAAAATTGCAATGTGAAATTCACCTTTTGGTGCAATTTGGTGGCTAGTTCGGCTCTTGCTGTATAACCCCTATAGAGACAATAACCATGTCCCTTTGCTCACCTGGGATGCTGTAGGTTTTAACTCTGGTAATAGCAATTACCTACAGCTCCTAGAAGATTGTCCTGACATCCCAGTTATTTATATGTGGTTAAGAATTAACAAATCTTTCTATTGATAACTCCCAGCGTTTATTGTAAACTCCCGGTGATAGGAGGTCAATAATGTTGATTTAGTCTTCCAATTCATGACAATCGATTGCAGCATTTATTCTGTTAATTAAGTTGATTAATGGTGAATATTCCTAAGGAAAACAAATAAACATTTGTTTACTCAGTCTCTTTCTGTTCACCTCGCCGTTTCCATATGTAGGCTAACGGGGAGATAATATCCTACCATTGTAACATTGTACTGTGTAACGACGATGTAACAGGCTGTAGGCCTGAAGTTGTGGAAGGGTTTAGTTGCCCACTTAAATACTTACCTCAATCCCTGCAGAGTCATTGGCAGCTGCAAACACAAATATATATATTTAAAATGCTTTTGCTCTAGGAAAAAAGGTGGGGTACTCCCCATGGAGCGCATAAAGAGACACGCAGCGAGTGTCCATGTGCACTTCGGGTTTTTTTCGGTTCGTATCAGTTTATTTATTTATTTCGGTTCGGCAGGTTTCCGTTTAGTTTCATTTCGGGTCGATTCGGCAGTCTGTTTCAATGGGTTATTTCGTTTTCCCGTTTTTGTGAGTAATTTAACCCTTTAACCTGAGGCTTTTCCCGCCCCTGTGCTGAGGTCATTTTTACCGGTTTTGCTCATCATGTTTAAACGTGTTTTGAAGGCTTATTTTAGTATATGACCCAGACATATTATATATCGTTCTTTCCGTCAGACTCGGCAGATTCATAATATGTCATTATTATATGTATACGTTATGTCATGTCTGTATATTATAACAAAAAATGCAATAAAATATGAATTTTCAATAATTTACAATGTGTAAAGTGTTTTTTTTCACATTTTAACATGCGAGCAATTGTGGTTATATTTTGTATGGGGTGCACTTGTTAAAAAAATTAGAGATGGGGTCTCGTTACATTTTGTTTTGGGGAAAATTACGCGATTTTTAACAAACGCACCGCATACAAAAATCGTTAGTGCAGCATTATTGTTCACATTATAATTTAAATGGGAACAATATTGCTGCATTAACGAACCAAAAAAAAGAAAAAAAAACTTGTTTATTTTTTTTTTATAATTTTTTTATTTAATTTTTTTTTTTTTTCAAAACTTTTTTCATAGGCAAGTTTGGTATTGTTGGAACGGCCATGCTCTGACAGATCCAACAATACCAAACATTAACCCCTAACTGCCACGGATCGGGAGATAGGGGGTTCCAATGAACCCCCTATCTCCACCATTGGTGGCAGTTAGGGGTTAACTCCAGGACTGGCATCATCGGGCTATGCACGATGACGCCAGTCCTCAGGGGGCATTCCCGGAAGCTTGGCCGACATCCAAGATGTCGGCCAGCTCCGGGAAAGGATCACAAACCGGCACTTTTCGGCATCGATTCGTGATCCGGCCCCCATGGGGTTAATGCCAGGTACCATTTGGAAGGGCAGGCTGTGCCCTTCCAAATGGTGCCTGGGTTAACCCCCTGCACACCGCCGATCGGGAGGGAGAGAGGTCCGAAGGACCTCCCCCCCTCCCTTTCAGGCGCCTCCTCCGCACATGCAGGGGGGTGCCTGAATTAGGTGTCATCGCGCCCCCGCGATGACACCTAATTACTCTGGCGGCGGTTCCGGGTGCTGGCTGACATCGAGGATGTCAGCCCGCACTGGGGGGGCCAGCGATCGGCCGGAACCCGGCCGAACGCTGGCCCCAAAGTGAGGACGAGCTGAGCGCATCCACCGCAAGGAACGTACCTGCGGTTGGACGCGCTGAGCGCGTCCTTAGCATCGAAGTGGTTAATTGTATTTTGGATTGATTTGTATTTAGTTTTATGAGTTATTTCGTTAGGAATACAGATTGCTACCAATAAAATGAAAGTCTCCTTACTTATTTATATTTTTAGGATTTTTTTGGGGCATTTTTCTGGAATTTTTGGGTGAAAGTTTGGGTTTCCTAACTTATTTTAAAAAAACTAGGCTTTTTTTTCCACCATAGCATTCAATGTTAAAAAAATCCCTGTTTTTTTTTTTTTTATTAAATATTTCTAAAACCGTTTATTATTTTCAATTGCAGCAAACAGACTTTTATTTATTTATTTTTAAGATTTGTTTGTCATTTTTCGGGACTTTTTGGCTAATCTTTCGGTTTCCTGTTTTATTTCTTTGCTGAACGCATACAGCTGGATTATCTTCTTCCAGTCCGTATGCGTTCAGCAATGAATTTTGATACAATACATTTTGTCAGTGCCATGGATAGTAAAAAGCCTGCCATTATCCATGGTCCTGATATGAAATAGACTGATAATGTTTCAGATTCGACTACTGTCCATGGTCTGCCTCCTATCAGAACCATAGACAGTCGCCGATGGTGAAACATATTATCAGCCTATTTCACATCAAGACCATGGATAGTAATGCTATCCATGGTCCTAATGTGAAATAGACTGATAATATGTTTCACCATTGGCGAATGTCCATGGTTCTGATCTGCTTTACCTGCAGAGTATGAACTCTACATACTGCAGGATTGGATTTTTCATGCATAGCCCATTAGTATGAGTAAATTATATGTGTCCAGAAAAACATGGAGGATCTGGCAACTCTAACTGTAACATTCTGTCCCTGTGCTAAAACCAATAAAAACATTAAATCAAAACAAAACAAAGAAAATCTGTGTGGGTCCTTAGTTTCCTTTCCTACCTCAAGTCGTAGTTACAGATCATCTAAAATACCTCGTTGACCACCTGCTGTCTGGAGACATCCAGAGAACAGGGCAGCTTAGAATAGAGGAAGGAGAAGTGAGCAAGAACACTATAAGAATGAAGTGTCTCTTTTAACACATAATGTATTGTCATAAAGTTATTGTCTTTCGATGTACATTTTACATGTTCTTGGCTAAAACTTTTATTTTGCAGACTTCGGCTTTTGATTAATGAAGGGTACGAAGATCGACTTGTCATTGCTCACGACATCCACACAAAGAACCGGCTGACAAAGTATGGAGGACATGGATACTCGCACATCCTGACAAATATCGTTCCAAAGATGCTGTGCAGAGGCATATCCCAAGAGTGCATTGACAAAATATTACTGGAAAATCCCAAACAGTGGCTGACATTCAAATGAGTACTGGAATTCCATGAATTGTGACAGGGCCGTCTTTAATATTGGCTGGGCCCTGGGCATATATTTTTTTTGGGCCCCCACGTGCAATTTTGCTCTCCACTTTAACAACCCAAAAATAAATGTTTACATGTTCTGTTCAATAAAAACATGAAAACATATAATGTTTGTGTTGTATTATTTTAAGCAGACTGTGTTTTTCAAATTGTTGTGACTTAGATGAAGATCAAAGCACATTTTATGACCCAATTCATGCAAAACTCCACGTAATCCCAAAGGGTTCACATACTTTTTCTTGCCACTGTATATCACATTTTCTTCAGGTAGTAGGGGTTGTGGAATTCGGGGGTGAGTTCCCTCACTTTTTTTCCCAGGACTTGACCCCTGCCGTGGATCAATGGCTGGCGCAAGGAGGCAGTCAGTGGGCAATGCAGGTGGTCTGGTACAGGGTATAGCATAAGAGATAGGACAGGTCTGCACATTATCAGGGTTTGACTTGTAATGCCAAATCAGGTTGCATGGGGGGAGTGACTCTTATTAACAGACAGGATGGTGTTATGTGTGTTTTGTGTTTCACTGTTTAACCCCTTGCAGTGCTAGTTAGGTATGAGGGCAGCACTGGTAATGTTTATTTGCACACACCGGTACTGGTCCCTGACACTGAGTGTGGTGTGCGTCTGTGTGATGTAAGTGTGTTATAGCAGCTTGCTCTATGAGATGTGATGTGATCTTCTGCAGGCTAGCAGCTTTTTCGTTGGCTATACAGTATGGGAATAAAGGGGAAGAGGGGTGACACCCCAAGTTTCAGCACTGGGTGTCACCGTGACGCCACTGTACAGGAGTCCAAAGCACCCCCTGCTCTCGTCGCAGTGGTGTGGCGGCGTGTGTTTTAGATGGGCGAATGTGTGATAATGAATTGTGCCATAACCTCCCCATTTACTTCTGGTGTGGGAAATGAGAAGATGAGTTAGTGCAGTGGCAATGTTTGCTTTACATATAAAAGCACATAATGCCACCACCTTAGAAATGAGAAAAAAAAAGTACATTTTGCTTTTTGTTCGTTCGTTATTCTGTTTTTACAAATTACGTGGGCATATTTGGTATAGATGGAAAGGCCAGACTCTGATCTTTCCACTGACATCACACTTGACCATGTGCAATGTAAAGATTAGAGACGCAGGGTTCAAAGGGCCCCCAGCGACCCTCGCTGCAGTGTGGCGGTTTAGGTTTTATGATGGAACCATGTATAATAACACATTGTGCCATCACCTCCACATTTGCTGGCGACATGGGAAATGAGATAGTAACTTAGTGCAGCATCATTGTTCATTTCATAATTGAAAATTGAACAATAGTGCTGCAATTAAAGCAAAAAAAATAAAAAATATGTAACCTGGTCATGTTTGGAATCAACAATTCCTTACTTGACACTCTAGCTGCTATGGTTCTGGAGATACGGGGGTCCAAAAGACCCCTGTATCTCCTCCATAGGGATCATTTCCTAATGAGCCAGATTTGTGGAGGTGTGACCCATAGGCTCCATTCCATGCCCAAAGCCACACAGTGAGAAACAAGTAATGAGACTGGGGGAGGGGGGGTTCACCACACAGAATATCACGCAATGTATCCACCCACAGAGTAAAATATTTTCTTATCTTACATGTAATTTGGTTTTGTCCTGTATGGTTAGTTATCAGCAACATAAATAAACAAATTAAGACCATTTAGTTTGTGGTGTTAGGCCCTTGTCAGACAAACGCAGTGATCACGTCCGTGTTGCCGCACATTTTAACGTCCGTCGTAGCATAAAATTATGATCAATAAAGACCCACACACGAAGTACGTCCACACAGAAGTGCGGACGCACAACGCACGTGGCACCGGACGCAATTTAGGCAAGAACGTCAAACCGCTAGGATGGACGCACAGAGTGCGCCACGTCTGCGTAGCTTTGTGTGTGAGTGATGGAATGAAATCAGACGGACTGCAATTTTGACAGACAAAATGTTTTTTCATATTCATTTTATTTCCCATCTAAATCAGTCAAAAAAAACGTCAGTCAAAAAAAACAGACCGTGTGGTGTCTACATTATCATCAGCCAGAAAGTACATCAGTTGTGCATGGACACACAGTGTGCTCAGAATGCGTTCGTCTGACATTAGCCTAAGGCTAGGGTCAGACTAACGCATTTTTCACGTTGTCCGTGAAAATGTGCGTTCGAAGAATGGACGTATTTTTTCACGGAATACGCAATAGCGGTCATACGATGCGCAGTTTCATCCGTGATTTTGTACGGATCCTCAATAAAACACTTCTTGCATCTGGACGTTATGTTGGCCGGACATTAGCAGCGTCTGACATCTCCTAATCACGCACACACGCCGCTAGCGGACGCAGAGCACTCTGTACGTCAGTACTAGTGGTTTAACGTTCTCGAAAAAATGCGTTCATTTTCCACTTGCGTTGCGCAGCCGGACATTTGTGCGACCGTACTTCGTATATTGGCCGTCATTGCCCGGCATCTGCTGCTAGTGCGGCCGTGATTATGTGCGCCAGAACGCGCGTTCGCACTGCCTCAGTCTGACCCTAGCCTAAGTGTCCCTTTAACCCTTTCCTGTCACAGGGTGACACTATGCCGTCCCTACGGCGGATGACCATTGAAGTCGCGTGGCAGCATAGTACGCCCCGCTGACTTCAATGGACCTTCTTCGCTCCGCCCACCAGCGGCCGCATGTCAGCTGCGTAGGCAGCCCAGTAGAGAGGCCCGCCGCAGCAGCCGTCAAGTGGGACATACTAGTACGCTTCGTCGGCTTTAAAGCCCTATCGCTGTGCACAACCCGCCTGGTGGCAAAGGGTTCAGCTGCATGTAAAATTTGTAATGGTCTTGGTGAGGCTGCAAAATTCCATGTCTGTATCCCGCTGGGATGGGAAGTATACTCAATGTCTTATCTTTTATTCCACAAATAAACAATCAATTAGCTCTAAAAAATGATTAATTTAATTCCTACAGGCAGCAATGATCAAGTGTACTTTGAAGCAAGTAATAATAATAATAATAATAATGCACAACTTGTAGAAAAGTAAAGTGATCCAATTAAATGACTCCCCTCTGGAACAATTTAATGTTCCTTGCAATATTGATGATGCTTGTAATTACCTTGCTGTTCTTTAATTAATGTTGATACAGAACACGGTAATTTAAATTACTTTCTAGCAAAAAGGTAGATTCTGCCACTTTATTTTTAAACAAAAAAAGTCATCTAGGCGCGCTTTGTGTTGTATAAGTTACATTTCTCACGCCACTTTAACTTGTAGAACAGTTATTGTTCCGGCATTGTCGCGTATATATTAAGATATTAAGAAATTTTAAAAAAAGCCAAATTTTTTCTTCAGTTTGCAAACTGTATGCGCGAAATAATTCATCCTGCCTTTGCTTTCTATTACTTATCCTGTGTAAGTTAGGTAAGGCCGGGTGCACACTAGGCGTTTTTTTGTGCGCACTAACACGCGTTACGGTGAGTGCGTCGCAGCATATAATTATGCGGATAGAGAAGAACACATGCATAATGCGCGCTACGCATAACGCGCGCTGACGACGTCTGTCATTGAAACACCAAGGCTTGTGCGCTAGGATTGACGCGACGTTGGCCTCGTGCTGAACGTCAAATGTCAAAAGCCTTTTTTTCTCTCTTAGTCAACTCAAATTCAGTTTTTACGACGTGCATCAAAATTAACGCATCGTCTGGTGTCTAGTCGCGTGTTAGTGCGCATAAAAATTCCTTGCCCCCCCATGTGCCCCCCCACCAAAAATCAGCATCCAGCTTCCCACACTTCTTCGGACCAACGTATCTCCGTCGCTATTCATCGTATATGGAACTAGGTGTCATTTGAAAGGGCAGATTCTGGCCTTTCCAATGATACCCAACATGACCATATTCAGTGTGACGTATAAGTCATAAAACATTAAATAAAAACGTGTACTTAAACATTTTCACAGGGTTGAAATGGATCAGCAGTGAAATGGTTAATGTTCAGACTATACACTACATTGTGTATTACATTAGTTTTTGCCTTGGTTTTAGTTGTATATTAAGGGTTAATGGGCAGTATACATTTGTTTTTTCCTTGATTAATGGCATTTTACGGGTTGATGGGTAAACTACATGCCTCAGTGTATTCATTTCAGGTTTTCCCTTGATCAATTGCATTTTACGGGTTAAGGGGTAGCTAAATGCCACATTGTTTATTATTTTTATTGTATTTCTCTGGGTTTATGGCATTTTAGGGGTTATTATGGAAGTTAGAATCTAAAGGGTCTAATGATCAGTAGATCCTCTGCTTTCCGTCACATTTCGGGGAATTTATTTTTCCGAAAATAAGGTGAATTCCATATTTAGCGAATGGTCACTGTAATTTGCTAAAAGTGGAGTCGCTGAAGCAGCTATCAGACATTCAGCGAAAACTGCCGAATTGCAGCGAATAAAATATTGAATTTAGGTATCAGGTTAGTACAACAAAAAGGCATCATTGCATCACATTACTCTGGGGTTTTGGAATCTTATTTATATATACTTATTTAGGGCACTATTACCTGGTGTGAGCTAACCCTTGCGTCGGCGTGATTTTGCGTTAGCGCCAGGTTAATTGAGTCTAGCGCCTGACCAACAGATCTTTTGCCTCCCGCTACAAATGGAAAAAAATCACTTAGCGCGTTGCTATTAGCGATTTGTACCGCAAGCTTAATGTACTTTCCGCGTCCTATACTTAACACAGGGAGTGCTAGAGATCTCTAGCGCTTTTGTAGCTAACAGATCACTTGGTGCCAGCGCTAAATTTTGCACTAATTGCAACATTTTACCTACTGCTCAACCCTGGTGCTAACTCCAAAAAAACAGAAAAACCTGGTCCTTGTCCAAAATTAATAGGCAATTGAAAGGAATGCAGCACAGGTGTTCTCTTGGCCCCATACACCATAGTAATGGATATGGTCAGCAATGTCGCTGCTGTTGCAGTAAGCTCTATTATAAATGTATCCTTTATGCACATATATCCTAATTCTAATATATTGCCTAATTTCAAACATTTTATGCTGGGGGTTATTCATTGTATGGAAGCAGTTGATTATTAGGGTGACTGTGTGGACCATGTTTAAAGGGACACGTGAATAAGTCTTGCCCTGAAACATGTATTATTGCTATGCTGCAGCAGGGAAATTGTTGTCGCTCACCTGGCCTTCCTTTTGGATCTATTAAATGCAGTGTAATGATTCTACATGCTGTTGGGTGGCATTTATCATGCAATGCCCATCAGCCTTAATATATGTGTGCATCAAACCATGGATGATACGGCCACCGTGGAGGATTTTAATAATGCAGGGGTGTGAGGTTATTCACTGGATGTGTTAATATTCAAGCTTGTGAGGGCGGGGGATAGGTATGGAAAAGCAAAACAGTTCTATCCTGTACACAACCGCATTAGCGCTGAGTCTCAACCCGGGTCTTAGAGTTTCCCTAGTGTGCGCCAAACGACCTTGTTCATGGACTACTGCAGACAAGGTAATCTGTTAGTAAGTTGTCAGGCACTAACAGGGTTATTCAGAAAGCAGTGAAAAGCAGGAGAATGACTGGAGAATGGAAAATTCTAGGTCAAAATAGCCGATTTGGAAAGTGAGATGACTGGGAGAATTTTTCTGGTTTGGCTATTTTGACCAAGAATTTTCCATTCTCCTGTCATTCTCCTGCTTTTCACCGCTCTCTGAATAACCCTGTAAGTTTTAGCGACTCGCACTAAATTTTTCCTTTAGTGATGGTGTTTTAGTTCACACCAGGTGATAGGGCCCTTACTTTTATTCAGTGGTCTAATTTAGTGGTGAAAATTATTAGTGCCCCCCCAGTTTTGACTGCGGTTTCTTCTGTGCCCCCCCTAAATATTGTTCCTAGAGTCGCCACTGGCAATAGCATTTCTATTCCGTCATATGTGACATTTCGGTTGTGATAACGGCCTTTCTCAAGCATTGAGGAATGTATGGAAGCACTGCTTGAGAAAGGCTGCTGTCACGGCCGAAACAACACATCCAATGAAATAAAAATGCCTTTACCCTCCCTTGGATGTGCCTGTTCCCCTTCATCTTTGGATTGCTTTGAGAAGATGATTTTTCTGGGATCCATTTGAGCACCCCGGAGGGGTGTTATATATTTATCTCTGATAAGCTGAGTGCAGGTGTACTTTCTCTTTTTTTTTTCTCCTAAAAATTGAAAGGTGGTATTTCTTGTTGCTCCATCACTGCTGAATGCTAGGAAAAGGGTGTAATCTATTCTCAGGGGGCAGCTGAAATCCCCTCCTAACCCATGTTCTTTACAGGGGGGCAGGTGAATAGGTCAGGGGGCTCATGAGTTGTCGGCACTATTGTCAGCGTTTTGCTGATGGCATCTTCCCATTTATTTCTTTTTGGGGTTTTGTTGGTTTAGGATAAAATACTTACCTTTTCCCCTCCCTCGGCTGCTCCTCCTATTTGGCTCAGGGCTTCTGAAATGTGGAAATGTGGCAGCTTCTTGCGAAACTGGTGCAGCACGCTGAGCTTGCGTACTTGCATGTGCAAGTTATGCAGCACCTGTGCAGAATGAAGGACTGGTGCTGCTCATGCTGCTGCAAGCACTCAGCGACAGGATGATGTCATCTTCCGTCTCTGAATTGGTCTCCAGCAGGAAGGATATGAAAAATTCTGTCTGCTGAATGGCCGCTGTGTGGACGGAGGAAACTCCTCTGCTTTACACAGAGCTATCAGCAAAAGAGGGCTGGGTGCAGGAAGGAAAGGTGGTGGGACACTCCACATAGTCTGACCACTTTAATAAACTAAAGTGGTCAAACAGCATCAAGTAACCTTTTAAGTGATTTTGAATTTGCTAAAAAAAATAGATTAAAAAAAAATAATCCAGTAGCAAACTCTGGTCCCACACTGTAGAGGCCTTTGTAATTTGTGCCTCCTTTGATCACTAGCAGAAGGACACAGAGACCAAATAGTTTCTGTTGTCCTTCCTCTATCGGTGTAAAATTAGGTGACGACCCTCTTTGGACTCAAAGAGATTATACAAGCAATGGTGTACAGTTGTGCTTCTTTTATCTGGTGGTGGTTCCAATTATTGACACAGTGGGTCACTTGTTTAGGAAGCAATGGGTTTTGGGTAATGTTTTGTTTTTTTAAAGTATTTTTACCAGGAAGGATACATTGAGATTTCTCTAGTTTTCAAGTATGTCCTGGGTGGCGAGTATGTACCGTTAGGTGTCTTGCCCAAGGACACTTACTGGAGAGGTGCTCTTGCCGGTATTCGAACCTGTATCTCCACGGTTATAGAGCAGTGATGTTACCTCTACTCCATGCACTGAATTCTGCCATTAGCAGCTCCCTAATACTGTATCCTGTTGGAATGGAGCTCTTTTTTTTTGTGTTGCCAGCATTGTCTTCTTTTATATCTAAAACAATTTAAGATAACCTTTTAAATGGGTTTCAAGTTTCACACACCAGTAACTCTTGTCATAAAATTTGCATTCTTTCTGCTACAAATCTCGTCTTCTGCAACAATGATGAGATATTCAGTCGAAGTGAAGGGCCATGCTGTAAGCATGTTTTAACATTTATTTTTCACAGAAACAAAATAAGAATTTGCTTGTCGGAAACACAGTACGGTGAGAAAAAAAAATGTTAAAGAAAATAAATAAATTTTAATAAACAAACATGAAAGCATAGATGTTACAAAGTAATCCTGAATCACAGAGGTACAAGATTTAACTAAACCATCAGTCTGGGTTTATCTTGGAAAGCGATAATCGAATACGCTTTAGTGCAGGGATCTCAAATCTGCCCCCCCCATATGTTTATTGCCTACAATTCTCAGAATTCTTTCAATGCACTAGATGACCAGAGAATCATGGGAGTTGTAGTTCAGAAACATCTGGGAGGGGGCGAAGTTTGACATCTCTGCTTTACAGAGTATGTCATTCATGATCAGAATCTCCGCTTTCCTAAATGTCAGTTTCCGAATTGTTATTTTTTTTATTGTTTATGTAAAAAGATATAAATTGGTAAATAATCGCATATTGTATCACAATTCGCTGGATAATATTGAAAACGATATATGGTCTATGTTTTGACATTTTCTTTGGCGCTCACTGAATTTTAATGGGCCCTGATGTTTTCACGGTGATTTATGTGTATATTTTGTTTTATGTGGTTACATGATTTTGGATTTTTAAAATTTTATATTTTTACCTTTTGTTTTCATCTTGGTGAGCAATTCCCAAGAAATCTCTCTTGATGCTTAGCAAAGCAAAGACTGAAGGGGTTAAAGTGTACAGTAGGCAGTTTACCTCCTCCCTACCTAGCAAACACTCAGTATATTAAAAAGAAAGTAACAAAATATATTTGTTAAACAAGGGCTGCATAGTCAACACTTAAAAGTAGTGAAAAAAAAAGGAACATTTTGTTTAGATATATAGATATTACAATATATGTATATTTAGAGTATATATAAAAATCACATGTGTTTTATAATATGTAATTTATTCACTCATTCTTTTTGCAGATGTTTTGTTGGGATCAATGGACTATATATATATATATATGAGTGTTTATTGTCCTTTATCCTTGCAAATATTCTAAATGTGGTCTACAAATAGGCAGAAATACCATTTTTTGTTTTCAAAATAAATGTATCGAATTTATCCTAGTAGGATTTTATATAGTTCTCTTGTCTTAGAAGTTCCTAAAATTGTTTATGGTTTTAGATTGTTTAGATTAAGATGTTTTAATGCTCGTAACCTTAAGAATTATGATTTATTTACTTAATTAATTATATATTTTTTCTCTTATCCGTAACATTAGATATGCTTATTTGTTTTATAATTATATATTGGCATAATTTAATAATAATAAAAATCCTATTGGGGTTATTGAGGACTCATCTTTACAGAACAGAGGCTTCAGCAAGATGAAAACATTGTGTAAACATGTCAGTATTTGGGCATAACATAATCTCCCCCCCCCTCCCCAGACCTAAACTGCATTCATTTATTATAGGGAAATTGTCTGTACCAGTGGCAAGCAGCATCTACTCCCCTTTATTGTGCTAAGTGATGCTATCCCTGCTATGAGAATGCAGCAATACGGTGTGAAACTTAACCACTTCAGGACCAAAGCATAAGCCTAACTTCTCAACCAACACCAGCCCTTGATTTTTGCGCTGTGCCTGTTCTATCATACATTTTCTCTTTATTATCATATACACCTAGAAGTGTTATATATAGAAGTTATCTGACTGTACGGACCTGACATCCCAATCATCCCAGGATGGCATAGAACTAGGGTTGCTGATTTACACTCCTGATGAAGTGGGACAGACGTACCCACGAAACGCGTCGAGTGACTTATTGAAAAAGATTGAAACATCTGACGGTGTGCTCGGAGAACCCGGGGAGGAACGCATCCGAGGAGACCTGGGACCTTCGGAAGTGGATCCTGGATGTTCAACGGACGTTTAATTCGGGAGGTCTGAGCCATTGTGGCAAATGTTTATATGCACATTTTGTTATGTGCCTGAAAGAATGTGAGTGTGCTTTTTGTTGAAGAATTTTAATGATTTTTTTATTAAAATACTACGCAATGTACTCTTTTTTTTTTCCTAGATCCAAAGTAAAGACGGAGTACAGATATGGTGATCCAACTGTGTCTGGTGATCCAACAGAGTGGTATTTAACCGATATATGCACGATTTTGCGCCATTGTTTTTTATTTTTTAGATTTTGGTATTTTTAAAGGTTCCAAGGTACCTTTTTCTTTGTGCTGCAATAGATTAAGAACTAAGACAAAAACTGTTTACTTATAGAACTAGGGTTGCCAGATCGGCCATGTTTTCCTGGACACATAATCTATTCATGCTGATAGGCAGTGCATGAAAAATGCCATCCCACGTCAAGTAGAATCCATAAGCTGCCGGAAAGGAATCCCAGGTGACCTGCCTTGATTTCTTTCCTGCAGAACATGAATTATACATGTTGCAGGGCAGTACTTTTCCCCGTGCACCTTTTGCATGAAATACTAATGTGTGTCCAGGAAAACATGGCTGATCTGGCAACCCACACAAAACACTTGTCATTAATGGGTTAAAGCAGTGGTTCCCAACCCTGGTCCTCAAGTTCCCCTAACGGGGCAGGTTTTAAGGATTTCTTTGTGGACTGAATCCTGCAATCACTGAGCAGAAAATCAAATCACTTGTGATGATGTGCTTCAGATATCATGCAAACCTGGCCTGTTAGCTTTACATGAGGACCGTGGTTGGGAAATACTGGGTTAAAGAATGCCTTTGGTGGCCAGTCTTTGTGCAGAGAGACAGTATAGAGCAGTGTTTCCCAAATCTGTCCTCAGGACCCTCTAACAGGCCAGACTATACGGATCACCTTGGGGAAATGCAGACTGAATCCTGCAATCACTGAGCAGCAAATCATATCACCTGTGCTGTGCTTCAGATATCTGCAAACCTGGCCCGTTAGGGGAACTTGAGGACAGGTTTGGGAAACACTGGTATATAGAGCATTTACAGAGAAATGTGTCAGTCTTGGAGTATAAAGATTAGGGTCTTGGTAGTTTAAAATGTATTTAGCATTTTTTTACGATATCAAAATAAAGTCAACATTTACATGTATTTGGGATTGAAGGGGTTAACTACAGATTGGTTGATTGTAGAACAATAAGTGCAAGACCAAATGCTTCCTCTTGAATCTAAGTCAGTAGGTCAAGGTGGAAATGACACTGACACCTCCATTGAGACATTATTTAACCCTCTCCTGTGCAATGTCATATTATTATTACTAATGTTATCATTTACACATAGCACCAACAGATTCCGTGTCGCAGATCATCGACCTGGCGCCTTCTCGCTCCATCATATACACTTTGTAAGGTTTCTGATTACACGCATTAAATAAACTAAAACAATGAAACGTAGAAAATAAAGTTTCCTTTCCAGATATTAAATATAAAATGTATAATTTAATATTTTGTTGTGATCTGTTACACTTCGATATGTATTCTCATAGTTTAAAATGTGATTTAGCTGATTTACAGTTTGATTAAATAACAAATTTGTAACTATTTAGCTTTTTTTTTTTTTGCCAGCAGACCCCTCTCTCTCTATCTCTGATTTTCCTGTCCTGGATAATAGGCGTTTGCATATTACGAAGACCCCACCCAGCACAGAAACGGTTAAACGAGTCCTATTTGCGATGTACGCTCCCAGCCTGCGCTATATGCCCCGAGTCAATAAAATGCTACATGTAATCGGATTGTGACAGAATTCCGTAAGCCACATCTCGTTCCCAACGCCACGACGTATCGTCTTAGTCCTATTGCACCGTATGCCGCTGTGCTTCAGCCGGTCCTCGCCAATTGCCGTGTGTTCTCGCAGGCCGGCGACTGACATATTCCAAGGTCTGACGTTATGGGTAAAGCAGCAAGATTATATATTTTATGTTACTATTATATATGTAGGGAATGTTTCAGCAACTTATTTTTTGCTTGTTTCGGGTGCTTTTACATTTTTTTTTTTTTTTGTTTATTGTATTTTCTGTAGAAAATCTGTTATATCATAGGATTTCATTCACACAGGCACAAACAAGTAATGTTCGCTTTGGTGGTCAGGTATGATGCGTCTGTGTAACTTGTACAACATATATATTTATAACTATATATTATGTATATATTTGATTATTAATGTTTCTGAGGTGTACGGCTGTACGGAGTCCCCGCTGTTGTCGTGGTCCCACAGGCAGTATCTTTTAGGGCGCCGTTTGATTCGCGGCCTGCAGCCCACTTTTAAATCCGTCACCAAGGGCTGTTAACAAAAAAATATATCTTTTTAGTTCCTTTGGTATCCTCAGTCGGCGTAGATGATAAATCCAGAGAATGTGCTGTATTTATTATTGTTTCCGCCATGTGCCTTTCCTCCGTCCAGCTTTATATATACCTCGTCTCCGGGTTCCAGGTGTAGGACCACACTGTTGCTGGCATAGTCATAATTTTGGTCGGCGTCCTGAGCAATCGCGCTGGCGCGGACCTAAACGAGAGAAAAGGTGGATAAAAAAAAAGAAAAAAAGGATGAATCATTCGCTCGCATTCAAGAAACCATTCCACTGCTAGGCTCCGGCTATTAGATCAGCGCCATGACATGAATACAAGATAGCAGAGCATTGTGCGCCGGGGACTAGGAAACCATCTGTGTTATTATTCTTTATTTATTGAAACCCCAACATATTCTGCAAGACTGTATAGTTGGGATGTGATCCATAATAACATGTTAGGATGCATGGCTACAGACTGTCACATAGAGTGATAGAAAACTTTAACTCTGTAAAGGTCATTTCTATTATCCTCCCTGAAACAATGTGGCGAGATTCTGAGCTCGCTGCTCTCAATCCGTCTCTCACTAAGCTTTTATTACTTCCTTCCATCAAAATCAAATACATATATACAGTGTATTCGCTGTCAGTCTCACGGCGCATCCTATAGCAAAACCTTTTAGGTGCCGAGTTGGAGAAACAACCCGCTTGGCCTTCACGTATTGTTTTATTTTCGAATTCTTTTAGAATTCTGTTGCATCAATACATATTGTTGGACCACATGCAAAATAACAGTGGATCGATCGCTCCATATACGCAATAAACTGCGTGGGAAGTATGAAGGGGGGCTGATAGCATGCCACAGCTACAGCTGGTAAGAAATGGAAAAAGGTCCACCGTGTGCCATCCACTAGTAGAAACCACTAAAGTAGATTTATAGTCAAGTGAAATTGAATAACCCTGTAAGATTTACCCAAAGAGAATCGAAAAGTCACCGCACGTTCAGTGACTTTTCGTTCTCTTCAATTCGGTGCGATTTGGCGATCCCATTTGGCGACCCTGCAGAGTATTCAGCAAGCACCACAGGGCCATCGTAGCGCAGGGAAAAGCCGAGGCGAACCCGACGAAGACTCACTCACCGCAAAACCTGGCGAATGCACACCGAAACCTGCAAAAACATCTGGATTAACCCCGCTGAACACGCCAGAGAAACCCGAGCAGGAGCCGATCACAGTGCAGAGCAGCCACTGGAAAAAGCAGACACCGTAGACGTATGGAGGGAAAAAAACAAAAAAAGAGTACGCTTGAATGTTTGAAAAGCGAAACGCTGTTTGCAAAGAAACTACAGAACGAAAATGTCTGAAATTTACATATGAGGTCCAATGAATGAAAATAAAAAGGGCTGTTAAAAGAAAAAAGAAAAAACGATTAAAAAAAATTTCGCAACAAAATCCCGAAAAATACCTAAAAGATCCTAAAAAATCTAAAAATAAAGAGACTTTTTACTGCAGAATATTATAATCAACGGTTTATTAGATATTGGATTAAAACGGGAATATTTTTAACATTGAAGCCTATGGGATTCGCCTGAATAAACCTGTCGAATGAAACCACCGAATGGCAGGGCATTTAGGGAACCTTTCACTGCTGGTTTTTGTTCTCTGAATAGATTAAGCATTGCTTCTCTATGGGGATTTCACTGCCCTCGAACAGGCACCGAACAGGCACCGTATGTGCAGGCAATTCGCCAACATTTGGCAAACTGCCTGCTCTCTGAATAGAAAAATGGCCAGGAAAGGTGACCGTACGCTGAATTTCAACATTTGGTTAACTTTCGACCCCAATTCGGATTTCTTTGAATAACCCTGATAGTCTTTTGTAAATCATCAACAGCAAAAATGAGATGGGAGAGCAATGAAAATAAGTTTTCACAACTGTATAACATTCTGAAAACATGTGTATTTTATATATTCTAATATATTCTGTCGCCATACTGAAAGATGTGTGTTTGGGTTGCATACCACCCAAGCGTCCATTATGAAGTAACAGTCTTTCTTTCGGAGTCAAATCGTTCAGTTCCTCTTTTTTCCCTCCCAAATATCCCTTTTTTTACCCCGGAGCTTTTTTTTACCATCTCTTTAGGGTGTGCAGGTGTCTTTTTAGGGGCTCTCCTTATATTAATGGAGTGCGGGTGTATAACAGAGCTGCAGAACAATAAAACTCCCAGTAAGGAGTCTCTCTCTAGGCTGTAATAAATGTGGTTCGGAATCATTTGGTATAAATAAGATACTTTTCTCTTAAAGTACATTTCTCATGTCTTTCCCCATAGTAAAGAGTGCGTTATCCCAGAGCACATTTATTATATATCATATTTTAAAGGAGAGATATAAAATATTAAAGATCAAAACCATGCAAAATGGATTCACTGTCACCAGAGAACTTATATCATTTACTCTGTTATCAGTTAACTACACTATACAATGCACAGTTAAATATATTCACTGTTATTCACAAACATTAGTTTTTAGTGGTTTACATACGGAAATTAAAATCTAGGCTGTCGTCAGCTCTGGTAAATGTCTAGATATTCAGGGTTATTCAAAGAGATCCGAATTGCTGGCGAAAGGTAACCGAACGCTGGACATTCGGCTATCCAGAGAGCAGGCAGTTCGCCAAATCCTGGCGAATTGCCTGCACATACGGTGCCTGTTTGGTGCCTGTTCGAGGGCAGTGAAATCCCCATAGAGAAGCAATGCTTCGTCTATTCAGAGAACAAAAACCAGCAGTGAAAGGTTCCCTAATTGCCCTGCCATTCGGTGGTTTAATTCGGCAGGTTTATTCAGGCGAATCTCATAGGCTTCAATGTTAAAAATATTCCCATTTTAATCCAATATCTAATAAACCGTTCATTATAAAATTCTGCAGTAAAGAGTCTCTTTATTTATAGAGTTTTTTGATATTTTAAGCATTTTTCGGGATTTGTTTTTAAAAAAAATTTAACTTTACTTCTTTTTTCTGTAACAGCCCTTTTTATTATCATTCATTGGATCTTATAAGTAAATTTCAGACATTTTCGCTCAGTAGTTTCTTTGCAAACAGCGTTTCACTTTTCAAACATTCAAGCGAACTGTTTTTTTTTATTTATTCACCTCCTACGTCTGCGGTGTCGGCTTTTTCCGGCAGCTGCGCTGCGTGTGATCGGCTTCTGCTCGGGTTTTTCCGGCGTTTTTGGCGCGGTTAATCTAGATGTTTTTGAGGGTTTTCAGTGTGCATTCGCCGGGTTTTGCGGTTAGTTTTTGGCGGGTTTGCGGTGACCTTTCCCTGCAATTCGGGGACCCTGTGGTGCTTGCTGAATACACCGCAGGGTGGCCGAAATGGGATCGCCAAATCGAACCGAATTGAAGAGAACGAAAAGTCACCGAACGTGCGATGACTTTTCGATTCTCTTCATATTACACTGATTGAGTATTCTATCAAGAGCATTTCTCCCCCTACCTGTCTATCAAATCGATGGCAGTTGTGTGAGGTGACAGCTGTGCCAATGAGCGATTACTGGTAAGGGCAGGAGGGCCAGCGTATGACCGATTCTCCTGCTCTCTGCAGCCAGCAAAAACTAAATAAAAAATTCTGATTAAGTGTAATTGTTACAAATGGATATATATGGAAATATTAGCCCCTTCACTACCAAGATCGAGCATGCTCGATCTTCAGAAGCACCTACTGGTCTAAATTTGGAGTAATGCAAAGGGATTTCACTTTTTGGACTTCAGAATGTATCCCCCGAAGTTTCAGCACCATCGACGTGTCACTGGAGATGCAAGAACAGTTTGAACAGCTGGGACTCGGTGTATAAAACATGGATTCCCTGGTGATTCAGCATGGAGCCCCATCTGTTCTACTTTAACCATAATTATGTTCTTATATTTGTGTAAACTCTTTTTATTCAACCACATTCGATGGTACATAGCAGAACATACAAAGTAAAGACAAGTAACCATTGGATCAGGAACAAGTTATACAATCGTCGGGGTCCCGAATGGGGACCGTCGTGCAATGGAATCCATGTGGTTTCATTTTATAAGAAATGTCTAACATGACAACGCAGAAACCGTTAATAAGGAAAAGTCATAAGCATAAACAGTGGCGGTCAAGACTATCAGGGTTATTCAAAGAGAATCGAAAAGTCACAGCACGTTCGGTGACTTTTTGTTCTCTTCAATTTGGCTTGATTCGGCGATCTCATTTCAGCGACCCTGCGGTGTATTAAGCAAGCACCACAGGGCCGTCGTAGTGCAGGGAAAAGCTGCCGCAAACCTGTCTAACACTCACCGCAAAACCCAGGCGAATGCACACCGAAACTGGCAAAAACATCTGGATTAACCCCGCCGAACACGCCGGAGAAACCCGAGCAGGAGCCGATAAGAGCGCAGAGCAGCCGCCGGAAAAACCCGACACCGCAGACGAATGGAGTGAGAAAAAAAACCAGTACGCTTGAATGTTTGAAAAGTGAAACGCTGTTTGCAAAGAAACTACTGAACGAAAATGTCTGAAATTTACATATAAATCCAATGAATGATAATAAAAAGGGCTGTTACAGAAAGAAGGAAAAACGATTTAAAAAAAAAAATGTTTGCAAAAAGCCCCCAAAAAATGCCTAAAAGATCCTAAATAATATATAAATAAAGAGACTCTTTTACTGCAGAATTTTATAATGAACGGTTTATTAGATATTGAATTAAAACAGGAATATTTTTAACATTGAAGCCTATGGGATTCTCCTGAATAAACCTGTCGAATGAAACCACCGAACAGCAGGGCATTTCAGCAACTTTTCACTGCTGGTTTTTGTTCTCTGAATAGACAAAGCATTGCTTCTCTACGGGGATTTCACTGCCCTCGAACAGGCAACGAACAGGTACCGTATGTGCCGGCAATTCGCCAGGATTTGGCGAACTGCCTGCTCTCTGAATAGCCGAATGGCCAGGAAAGGTAACCGTACGTTGAATTACTCATGAATAACCCTGTATAACTCATGATAAAAGTAAATAGAATAATGGACAAAATCGAGGGGGTGGCACAGTAAAGCTTTGGACCAGTAATCTCTAAGGGGAACCCGGTCGGTCCTGCTCCTCTAAACCCGTCCCCTGTCCCACAGCAGGAGTCTCCATGGAGATCGAGGATAAAATTATTCATCCAGGGCGTCCAAATAGCATCAAATTTAGTATATTTACCTATGAGGTGTAATGCAACTCCTCCCGAATCTTTTCTACCCTATTTGCCGGCGCCAGTAGAGATGAATAAGACCGCCCGGCCGCTGAGAGTAAAATAGCCAGCAGAGAGTTTTTAAAGGAATCGGTAGAGAACGGTACCATGTTTAGAAGATAGGGCAAGTCAGCATTAGCAACATCTTTAATAGGACCCGCCATCTCTAACCAATAGGACTGAGGTCTGGGGCAAGTCCACCAGATATGCATGAATCGCCCGGCTTCAGGAGACAGTGCCAGCAAAGGATGGCTTCAGATGAGACATTTGATGAATCGAGATGCCACTGGTTTACCAGATCGGTCATGTTTTCCTGGACTCGTATTACGATTTCTTGCAGAGGGAGAGCAAATGGAAAAGTACTGCCCTGCAACATGTATGTTGCAGGAAGGATATTCAATCAGGTCATCCAGGATTCCTTTTTTGAGTTTGTACTTGCATATGAATTGTACATGCTGGAAGGTTGCATTTTTCATGTACCGCCCATCAGCATGAATAAATTATGCGCATTGAGGGAAATATGTCCGATCTGGCAACCTTAGCTGTCACACTTATTTTTTTCAGGGAGTTGACCCCTGGATTTGATATATAGCACAGGATGCTGGTCAGCCGATCGATTGAGGGCCAAGCATGCAGCGCGTCGCAATTACCCTCTCTGTGTAACTCTAACAAATGAAAAAATAGGATAAAAAAGAAACTAATGGAAACAAAAACTGTAAATGTCGATCCTCACACAGGTGCCACACAGTTGGGTGAGGCCAATAATCCCCAAATCAAGACAAGTGCAAAGATAAAGCCGGTCACACTTCAGGGTTTGATACATCTTCTTTTTATTTGTATCTCAGGAGACACAACATTTCGGCTCAATACACGAGCCTTTATCAAGAGTTAAAGAACAAGGCAGATCCCAATGCAGGAACCGGGTATGTAGTGATCTGCCAGGGGTCAAGTTGAGGAGAAACGTGTGGGAACGCAGTTCCTTCACTATTTTTGCAGAGGGAACTAAGTACAAGCTTACGGTCCTTCCCATACAATCCCTGCTATATTCTTTTTGGCAATCTGCTCCACACTCCCCCTGCTCCCTTTTGTTTCAGTTACCTTTGTCCCTTAGATTGTAAGCTCACGGGATGTCTGGCTGAGCACTTGTATAAAGTACTTAATTAGCAGGGAAATTATCCTATGGCCAGGGTTGTCTCTTCATCATGTAGCATAATTTATTATAGGGGTTATTCAGAGAGCACCGAAATTGACACGGAATTGCACCAAATGGTGAATTTCCCCATACGGTGCAATTTTATGGCCATACAGCTAGTCAAAATGCTGGCGATTCTCCAAATATTGGCGAATTGCCAGTGAAATACGGTGCCTGTTCAACGGCAGTGAAATTCTCATAGAGAAGTAATGGTTAATCAATTCACATGACACTGAACAGCAGAGAAATGTCAGTGAAATGACCTGATTTTCGTTTGTTTCATTTGACAGCTTTGAGCAGGCGAATCCCATAGATTTCAATGTAAAAAAAAAATCCCCGTTTTTCTTAAATATATATTCAACCGTTTATTCTTTTCATTTGCAGCAAAAGGACTATTTTTAAAAAGATGTAGGCATTTTTCGGCGAACTTTTGGATTCACATTTGTTTTACATGGCGTTTTTTTTTATTCTGTAACAGACCTTTTTATCTTTATTCATAGGACCTCCTACATCATTTTCATGAACTTATTTTTTTTAAAAAACACGTTTTAGAAGTTGTGCTTGTTTTTTTGTTTGTTGTTTTTTTTAGCGCTGTTCGGCGGCTGGTCGACAGTCTGTTCGGCGGGTCGTTGTCAATTCGCGGATCGATTCGTCGGTATTTTGCGGCAGGTTTGTGGCTGCGTTTGGCGGTTTTTCGAATCGATTCGGTGGTTTTGCAGCGATTTACGTGTTCGATTCGGCGGTTTCGCGGCAGTTTATGTGTTCGATTCGGCAATTTGAGGATGCATTTGGCGTGTCGATTCGCTGCACTTTGGGGACCCTACGATGAATGCCGAATACTCTGGAGTGTCGGCGAATTTATCTCGAAGTGTAGCAAACGAAAGAGCTGGTTGTTGACATTTTGGTGCTGTCTGAACAACCCCTTAAATCTCATGTTTGTTCTTCCCCATTGTAAAGCACTGCGGAATCTGTTGGCGCTATGTAAATGCTGCTGTAACTGTAAGCGCTGTTAATGTTCTGCAGGCTGTACGACTCTATGAAACATGAATTGCTCAAACATCCCTCAATAACCATTTAATGAACACTGCTATTACTCCCACTCCAAATACACATCAATATTGCTTTAACCTACACAGTGCCTGAAAAGCAATCTGATGAAATTAATTAACACGCTGCAGGTATGTAAACAGGCATGAGCCCCGCTGACAGTCTGGGTACTGGATAGGTCACTGGATGAATTACCTATCTGAAAAGTGCAGAAGGAAGACGGGACCTAAATATCTATAATCTGCTCGTGTCTGTATCAGGATAATGAATATAGACGGTGTTGGTGGTAATTATTTTCATCATTATGTTTGTCAACCAATTATATATTAATTATTGTCATAGTGCATTATGCACCAACTACATAAATGAGCAATTATCATTCTTAATCATTACATTTGTTTGGTAACTGCTACCAGATACATTCTTAATCACTTCCGAGCCATAGAATCGTGCTTGACATTTGAACCTAATTTTTACTGCGTACATGTATCTCTGCCTATAGATCTCAGCATTAGAAAAAAAGATAACAAGACTTTCATATGGAATCTAGAGTGTTCATATGTTATAGGGTGTTGTTATAATCAATGACCAGATTCCGAGCCGGTATAAACTTTCCCAGAGCCATCAGGTCTAGATATCAGGGTCCTTATTCCATAGTTGACGGTAAAACGGAGACAGTAAGCAGGCCCTGCCGATTTTCATTACTGTTTCCATTTTACCGCCCGTATTCTGGAGGTGATGCTTTATTAGCACCTAGCCCCAGAACGAAGCGCGAGGCTGCCACATACCGGCAGCAGCGCGTTGCCAAAAGTACAGGCTTGTGGAGTCAATAGAACTCCATAGATCCTGGTGCGTCCCAGCTGCGAGTTCTGCGGGCGCTCGCTCTTCCAAGATTGTGCAGCGCCGCAGATAAATCGTAGAAGGGGACTAGGAACTATTCGATCCCAGTCTCACTCTACTCGCGATGAGAAGAAGCGGCGGATCCCGCTGTCCTTTTCACTGCGGGGTGAGGTGAGTATGTGATTTAATGTGGAGTTTTCATAATTGTTTACACTAGTTTGCAAACACAAAATCCCTTAACACTTCGCGGAGACGTTATTTCGCAGTGAAATACCGTCTCGGGTGGAAGAGCAGGTTACATTGAAATACCCTGCTCTTCCAAGCGGAGGTGAAAATTAACATCTCCCATAATAAATATAGGAGACATTACGGTACAACAACCTCATGAAAGGAAATGCTACAGTTAGGGCTCTATTACATGCTTCGCGCAAACATTAATGTGTGCGCAAAAACGCATTAACGCAAGGGGCAAAACCCTTCGCGCAGAACGTCGTATTACAATGTCTGCGCAAAAAAAGTGCGTTAACGTCTAACGCAGGTGAACCTGCGCGAACCCTTTGCGAGCGTAATGTACTTTGCACGTCCTATACTTAACATTGTGAGCGCAAATGCGTTTGTGCACTGGTACGCGGATGGTATTACAATCTTAGGGCAAAATTTAACGGACAGCGTTTGCGCGCATAATTTTAACATCTTTGAAAAGCTGGTGTTGATGGAAAATCTGAACGTCCTGGCCAAAACCAAATACACCAGCCCAAAAAAAATAAAATAAAATACAGCACAGTATAGTTACACATTCTACACATACCCAAACAATAAAATTGAGAGGTTGTGCGTGTTTTTATTATTGCTGCAACATATATACTCAGATTGATTTTGACAGGTGCAAAAACTGAACGGGAGACAATTGTGGTTTTTAATTCAGATTGGTTGAATCACGTGAAAAAACAGTCCGCCCACCGATTTCTGCGCGTAGCGTTAATGCGCGCGTTTTTGCGCGTCTTTTTTACACACAGTATTTTTTGATGGATGAAAAAATGAGCTCGGATTGTAATACCAGCGTTAATTTACGCGCGTTAAAGTTTAACACTGCGTGCAAAAAGATAGCGCTGCGCGAGCCCTTTTGCGCAAAGAATGTAATAGAGCCCTTAAACCCTTAACCCCTTAGTGACCGGGCGGTTTTACACAAATCCGTCTTTTAGTGACCGCTGCTGTTTTTACGTTTCTGCGCTGTTAGTGTTTAGGACAATTTTTCCTCTTACTCGTTTATTCGACCCACACATATTATACACCCTTTTTCCCGCCATTAAATGGACTTTCTAGAAATACCATTATTTCCATCATATCGAATAATTTACTATAAAAAAAAATATGAAATATGAGGAAAAAAATGGTAAAAACACACTTTTTCGTAATTTAATCCCCAAAATCTACAACCACCCAAAAAGACCCCGGCTAAATAGGTTCAAAATTTTGTCCCGAGACTAGAAATACCCAATTTTTACATGCGTTTGCTTTTTAACCCCTTCACTGCTGAGACAGTTCACCTATGTGCGCGGCACTCATTCTGACCATTTTGTGCTAATTATTTTTAGATGACAGCCTAGGTCCTATTTAATTAAACTCCCCCCAGACAAAAAAAACTTTTTTAAAAAAAAAACATTTTTTTATTTTATTTAATTTTTTTATAATTTTTTTTATTTATTTTTTTTTTTTTAAAAATTTTTTTAAAACCAAACCTGGTCATGTTTGGTATCATTTGAAAGGCCATAATCAGGCCTTTTAAATGATGGCAAATATGACCATCCAGCTGCCATGGATCGGGAGATAAAGGGATCCTTAGGATCCCCTTATCTCTACATGGCAGCTAGAGGGTTAACTGGCCCACTGACATCCTCACACATATGGTGAGGTTGTCAGTGGGTGGGGGGGACCTAGAGGCTTGGCTGACATCCAAGATATCAGCCCCCTCCAGGTTTGAATCGCGTTTTGGCGCCAATTGGCGCCAAAAAGCTATCCGGCAGCGAAACTGTTAACGCCATACACCGCTGGAAAGGGGAGGCTCTCCCCTCTCCAGCGGTGCACACGGCATCTCCCTAGCTTCAATGGTTGGGGAGATAGAGGGCTCCGAAGGAGCCCCCCCTCCCCTCCATTGAAACACATGGGGGCACCTTCTGATGACGTCACCACGCAGCGTGGCGACGTCATCAGCCTCGCCTGCCCATGTAAATCACATGGGCAGGCTTCCTCCCTGCCAGATCGCCGTGGGATCCGACGAGGGAGGTGAGTATCGGGCGGGAGGGGGATTTGGCGCCGCTGACGTACCCTGTACGTCCGCGGGTCTAAGGGAGACCCGAGTACAGGACGTACAGGGTACGTCAGAGGTCCTTAAGGGGTTAAGTACCGGCTGGGTGGAGTAGAGGTAACATCACTGCTCTGCGTGGAGAGAGCCCGTGGAGTCATGGGTTTGATCCCAGCAAGAGCACCTCTCCAGTAAGTGTCCTTGGGCAAGACACCTAACGGTACATACTCGCCACCCAGGACATACTTGAAAACTAGAGAAATTTCAATGTATCCTTCCTGGAAAAATCCTTTCACAAAAAAAAAAAAGCTGCAAGCTTGTGGAAAGAATGGAATAGCGATTCCCCTTGATAAGATAACTAAAGGAGATGCTATGTGTATCTAATCAACAACTATGGAATATGGCTCCAAGTCAGGTATAAACTTACCACCGCCATTTACCCCTTCATTACCAAGTAATATACAAAAAAATCAAAAGCACTATGGGCTACTAAAAGGTACTAAAACCTTTAGTGCAACAAAGTAATTTAATTTGCAGTGATACAGCAAAGCCCCAAACTGTGTTAACATGGTTTCAGGCTGCTGTGTCTGTTACTGCTGAATGTGTATGCAGGATCATGGCAGTGAAGGGGTTAAAGTGCACCGGCTGTCTGTGGTGGGGCCCATGTTCAGGATCAAAAACCCAAAGTGCAGGAGATACTACTCAGACAACACGTAGAATGACAGAAGGTGAGAACACCTCAGTGTTCGGCAGAGACTCCTGCACGGCACAACCACAAGGAACCATAATACTGACAGGCCGACCTTTAGAGTAGCCAGATCTGAGCTAATAGGAAATACCACAGGGCCGTGTAGAGTCTCAGGATATAAACAGTATATACAGAAAGGAGTCAGCACGGTATGGTTTAAGACAAACTCGTGGTCATATAAACAGCCAGGGATCAGAACACCAGAGAGGGACGTCAGATCAAGCCAGGGTCATACACAGAATATCAGCTGAGAGATAAATAAACCAGAAAACAAAAGCACAGCGAGGGAAAACCACACAAGAACCAGGATGGGAAATAGCACAAAAGGATTAACTAAAATAAACAAAGGACACAGCGACAGGAGTAACAAACTGAGAGGGAAACATAGAACCAAAAATACACTAGAACAAAACATACAAACAGAACAGAAACTTGCATGAAGCAGGAAACACAGAGAAACACTGGAATGTCAAGATACTGAATGACTCAAAATCATGGAGCAATGCATTATGGGAGCAGTGCTCTTAAATAGGGAGTGGATCAGAATAATGAGAGACAGGTGAAGGAGCTGACTGCTAACAAGAAACCCCTGGGCTGGAATCCAGGAATGGCTACAGGAACAAAGACCCAAACCGAATCAGCTCACATACAGGGGACAGGGCTGGAAACGTGACAGATTTTTGATCCCAGGACAAAATTTAAAAACTATTTAACCGGGGTCTTTTTTTGGCGGTTGTAGATTTGGGGGTCAGAGTTCGAAAAAGTGTTTTTTTCCCCATTTTTTTTTATCATATTTCATACTTTTGTTTACAGTAAATTATACGATAAACTAATGGTACCCTTAGAAAGTCAATTTATTGGCGAGAAAAACAATATATAATATGTGTGGGTTCCATAAACGATTAAAAAGAAAATTAGAGCTAAACACAAACAGCGAAGAAATGTAAAAACAGCAGTGGGTACTTTCGGACTGACAGTGGTAAAACCGCCAGGCAGGGTCGGCCCAAGCCACTGTGCTGCCTGGACCCATGGATGAAATGCTGTCCTCCCCAAAGAAAAAAAAACACATGGCATGTATGAGCGAATCACCAAGTTCCACAGCAATAAAACTCACAGTAATGTGCAGTGTGTATGAGCGTACCACAGAGCTCCACAACAATAAAACTCACAGTAATGTGCGGTGTGTATGAGTGTATCACAGAGCTCCACAACAATAAAACTCACAGTAATGTGCCGTGTGTATGAGCGCATCACAGAGCTCCACAACAATAAAACTCACAGTAATGTGCAGTTTGTATGAACATATCACAGAGCTATACAGCCAGGGCCGGTGAAAGACTATTTTGCACCCTAGGCAAGACCAGCTACTTGCAACCCCCAAAAAAAAGATGGATATAATATATTGCCCCAGCTCTCACATGGGTATATTTGCCCCTAGTCTAGCTCACACATGGATATATTGCCCCAGTCTAGCTCACACATGGATATATTGCCCCCAGACCAGCTCACACATGGATATATTGCCCCCAGACCAGCTCACACATGGATATTTGCCCCCAGACCAGCTCACACATGGATATATGCCCCCAGACCAGCTCACACATGGATATATGCCCCCAGATCAGCACACACATGGATATATTGCCCCCAGACCAGCTCACACATGGATATATTGCCCCAGACCAGCTCACACATGGATATATTGCCCCAGACCAGCTCACACATGGATATATGCCCCCAGACTAGCTCACACATGGATATATGCCCCCAGACCAGCTCACACATGGATATATTGCCCCCAGACCAGCTCACACATGGATATATTGCCCCCAGACCAGCTCACACATGGATATATGCCCCCAGACCAGCTCACAGATGGATATATGCCCCCAGACCAGCTCACACATGGATATATTGCCCCAGACCAGCTCACACATGGATATATTGCCCCACAGCCAGGGCCGGTGCTAGACTATTTTGCACCCTAGGCAAGACCAGCTACTTGCACCCCCCCTAAAAGATGGATATAATATATTGCCCCAGCTCTCACATGGGTATATTTGCCCCTAATCTAGCTCACACATGGATATATTGCCCCAGACTAACTCACACATGGATATATTGCCCCAGACCAGCTCACACATGGATATATTGCCCCAGACCATCTCACAGATGGATATATTGCCCCCAGACCAGCTCACACATGGATATATGCCCCCAGACCAGCTCACACATGGATATATTGCCCCAGACCAGCTCACACATGGATATATTGCCCCAGACCAGCTCACACATGGATATATTGCCCCCAGACCAGCTCACAGATGGATATATGCCCCCAGACCAGCTCACACATGGATATATTGCCCCAGACCAGCTCACACATGGATATATTGCCCCAGACCAACTCACACATGGATATATTGCCCCCAGACCAGCTCACACATGGATATATTGCCCCAGACCAGCTCACACATGGATATATTGCCCCAGACCAGCTCACACATGGATATATGCCCCCAGACCAGCTCACACATGGATATATTGCCCCAGACCAGCTCACAGATGGATATATGCCCCCAGACCAGCTCACACATGGATATATTGCCCCAGACCAGCTCACAGATGGATATATGCCCCCAGACCAGCTCACAGATGGATATATGCCCCCAGACCAGCTCACAGATGGATATATGCCCCCAGACCAGCTCACACATGGATATATTGCCCCAGACCAGCTCACACATGGATATATTGCCCCAGACCAGCTCACACATGGATATATTGCCCCAGACCAGCTCACACATGGATATATTTCCCCAGACCAGCTCACACATGGATATATGCCCCCAGATCAGCTCACAAATGGATATATTGCCCCAGACCAGCTCACACATGGATATATTGCCCCAGACCAGCTCAAATATGGATATATTGCCCGATACCTGCTGTGTCGACTTGTTGTCAAGATCTGTCAGTCACTGACTCAGACAGTCGACCCAGTGTGACAGGCAGGCGCAGGCTCAGCAGCACACACAGCAAGGAGGACTCTGTCTCCAGGAGCCGAGGAGAGCAGCTTCTTGCATTCTGTCGACTCCAGACTGGCGCCTAGTCTCTGCCTCCTCCTTCCAGTCTTCCAGCGGCGCCTGACGTGGTCACGTGGGGGCGTGCATGCTGCCGCCAGCCCCAACACGTGCAGGCGCCGTTGACGTGTGCGCCGCTGACGTGTTGCGTACGTGCGGAGGCGGAGCTTGCTGGGTGTGCTGATTGCGGCGCCCCGGGCCCCCGGCCGCTCCCGCGGGCCACGGTGCCGCCGGCGGACACACGCACTAAATTTTTTTTTCGGGCACGGCGCGGCGCCCTAGGCAGCGGCAACGCCGGCCCTGTCCACAGCAATAAAACTCACAGTAATGTGCGGTGTGTATGAGCGTATCATCGAGCTCCACAGCAATAAAATTCACAGTAATGTGCGGTGTGTATGAGCGTATCATAGAGCTCCACAGTGCAGCATCATTGTTCACTGTATAATTCAAAAGTGAACAATTGTGCTGCATGGGGGGGGGGGAGTGATTTTATATTTAACTTTTTAGTTTTACATGAAACATTTTATATTTGAAGGCCATGCTCTGGCCTTTTCAATGACACCTTGCTTGACCATTTAGCTTCTATGGGTCCAGAGATACAGGGGTCCAAGTGACCCCTGGATGTCCTCCATAGAGGCTAGAGCATTCACTGCATGGCGGGAAGGGAGCTCCCACATCTGACATCATCACGCCCATGAGCCTGGTCGAGGTCAGCATTGGAAGCTTCATGCAGTGGCCAAAGGACCCCCTATCTCCACCGAAGGTATGGAAATCCCTGGAAGTAAATATTGCAAATACAGAAGGCAGTACAGAATACTCCTCACTGCTCTCTGTATATTTCCATGTCTATTTGTCCCCTTATCCGTATATGTAGCGTGTCTCGTGCATGTGCACTGGCGGGATGCATTATCTATAGATCGAATATTGCCTCCACACTTCATGCACCCAAGATGGCTTGTCTGACCATCCGTGCATACGCGGGTGTGACATAATGACCAGCTGGTTGGCAGATCAGCTGGCGTGACATCACTTCTGCGCATGCGCAGCTCGTCGGCTCCATTATCTGACGAGAGGTATTTCTCGAAAGAACACCGGGAACACCCCTTGGAGGAGTCAGTGCATTGGGAGTCCCTCACATCAATATTGGGGCATGCCGGGCCAACATTGAGGCTTTGTGAATCTAGCCCATTGTTTCACTTACCATTGAAATACCTTCTAAATTTTGCCTCTTGAAATGCGTTTGCATTCTAACAGAAGCTATTAAGCTGCTCGTCCCACCTGAACGCTCTATATAGATTACTAATTACCAGTAATGTAACCTGCAGCAGTTAAATGCTTGAAAATATACTTTCACATGTGAGAAAAGCCATTTTAAAAGAATATCGACTATGAGTGGCGAGCAGTACATTGATCAGGGGATCGGAGAATTTTTAAGCTTGTGCTTCAACGTTTCTCCCCAAGGTGTCTCTCTATTTGTGTCATTATATGGACTAATTACCTGACATTTTCATTGATAACCTTTCTACTTTTAATATGTGTCTGGATTACTTAACTCCCTCCATGATAGTACAGTAATAGTGTTTACACGTTCATACGTTCATTGAGAAAGGAACATACTCCAGGCCTCCGCGCAATCTCTGTGTTTTATTTCTATGGAACTCCCTCCTCCACAACATTAGACTCTCCCCGTCTCTCCAGTCCTTAAAGAAGACTCTGAAAACACATTACTTTAGAGAAGGCTATCATCTCACTCCCTAATCCACCTCTGTTCATCTCTTACCCCATCCCCCCACCCAGCCCACATGCACCCCGCTATTTTATGTTTTCTATTTACCCGTAGATACTCGAGTATAGCGCGACCCGAATATAACGTGATGGATAGAGATTTATTATGGAAATGAGAGAATACTCACGACTCGAATATAACGCGAGGAACAAAATTGTACCTTACCGGTAAATAATTAAAATCCTTCCAGGTTCTCTTAACACAGGCTACCCCTCAGGCCAGGGTGCTCTGCTCTAGAATGATTTCAGTTGTTACTAAGTATGAAGCCGCCGGCCACCCATCTTTACTAGCGATTAGATGGCCGGCGGAGGCAAGCAAACTTAATGATTGGCTTAAACTGTGCGTGCCCTCTGGCCGTGATGGATCTCACCTCTCACAAATTTTTGGAGTTCCTGAAGTGTTTGCAAGCATCAGGAAGCCTGTATTCACTTCAGCGAGACTACCGGAATTTACGGGAGACTTGAGATCCAGAGCAAGGCGATTTTTTTTTTTATCACGCGATGCAGATGTCTCGAATATAACGTGACCTCTCCAATTTTAAGGTAAGATTTTGTCACCAAAATCTAGCGGTATACTTGAGTATCTACTCTCTCCTAGTGTGTCACCCCTCTCCTCTTAGGCTAGGGTCAGACGAGCGTGATTTCTACGGACTGTACGTCCGTGCACATGGACGTACGTCAGTACGGAAGACACAGTAGTGGTCACACAGTCCGTTTTTTTCACTGACGTATATTTTGACGGATGTAGGAGGGAAAATAAATTAAAAAGCAAAACCATTTTGTCCGTGAAAAATGCTGGACGTATAAATGCAGTCCGTCTGACCACGTTCCATCACTCACACACAAAGCTATGCGGACGTGGCGGACGCAGCGCACTTTGTGCGGCCGTTCTAGTGGTTGTTCGTTCTTGCCTGCCTTGCGTCCATTTGCCGCGGCCGTGGTGCGTCCGCAGTTCAGTGCGGACGTACTTTGTGTAACAGGCTCCAATGGACTTTCTTTCATGCTATCACGGACGTACTTTTAGGCGCAATCACGGACGTGAACACTACGCTCGTCTGACCCCAGCCTAAGATTGTAAACTCTTGAAGTGGGTCCTCTCTCCAACTGTTCTGTGTGTTTAACTTGTATGTAGATTTGTTATGCCGGCTCATGCATTGTACAGCGCTACGGTACTTGTTAGCGCTTTATAAATCCTGTAAGTGTAACTGTATTTACTGGTTGTATCTTCCGCTGCTTTGTTCAAAATGTTAAAAAATATAAGTAGATGTGGTGGAAACATTTAAAAAGTAACAGAATATTTCAACTTGTTACAGTTCATTTTGATTTGTGAATTCTTTGGCAAATATATCTATTCTATAATATATGACTATCCTGCAAAGCCTGAGAAATTGCATGTGCTTGGCTCTGCACATACTGTATCTGTATCTGTGTGTGCTCGGCTCTGTACATATGTATCTGTGTGTGCTTGGCTCTGTACATACTGTATGTATCTGTATCTGTGTGTGCTCGGCTCTGTACATACTGTATGTATCTGTATCTGTGTGTGCTCGGCTCTGTACATATGTATCTGTGTGTGCTTGGCTCTGTACATACTGTATGTATCTGTATCTGTGTGTGCTCGGCTCTGTACATACTGTATGTATCTGTATCTGTGTGTGCTCAGCTCTGTACATATGTATCTTTATCTGTGTGTGCTCGGCTCTGTACATACTGTATGTATCTGTGTGTGCTCGCTCTGTACATACTGTATGTATCTGTATCTGTGTGTGCTCATCTCTGTACATATGTAACTTTCCTTATCTGTGTGTACTAGGCTCTGCACATATGTATCTTTATCTGTGTGCGTTCGGCTCTGTACATAAGTACCGGCTGGGTGGAGTAGAGGTAACATCACTGCTCTGCGTGGAGAGAGCCTGTGGAGTCATGGGTTCAATCCCAGCAACAGCACCTCTCCAGTAAGTGTCCTTGGGTAAGACACCTAACAGTACACACTAGCCACCCAGGACATACTTGAAAACGAGAGAAATCTCAATGTATCCTTCCTGGTAAAATCCTTTCTCAAAAAAAAAATATGTATCTGTGTGCACAGGACTCCTACTAAAAAAACAGTGTGACCATTTGTACTTAAGTCAAGTGGGGTATTGTACATTTATGTGGCTGTCAGTACATAAATTGTATGGATTATAGGACATGGGTCTCACATCAGTTCTTTCAGGCCGGTGTCAGACGAACACAGTGATCACGTCCGTGTTGCCGCACAGTTTAACGTCCGTCGTAGCATAGAATCATGAGCAATAGGGACCCACACACGAAGTACGTACGCACAGAACTGTGCATGCACAACGGATGCAAGTTAGGCAAGAACGTAAAACCGCTAGAACGGACGCGCAGAGTGCGCCACATCCACTTAGTGTTGTGTGTGTGTAATGGAACGAAGTCAGATGCAGCGCATTTGCGACGTCCAGCACCTTGACGCACACAATGGCTTTTCATATCATGTATCAATTTTTATCATTTTTCATATTAATTTTATTTCCCATAGTTCCCTTTTTTTTCCAACGTCCGTCAAGAAAAACGGATTGTGTGGTGTCTGCAGTATCTTCCGTCAGTATGTCCGTCCGTTGTGCACGCACGCATAGTGCGCTCAGACTGCCTTAGCTGTTAAAAAAAAATAAAAAATACGTGCGAGTTTCATCCGATATTTTTTTTTTTTAAATATATTAGTAGGTCAATGTGCAAAATTTAGCTAGAGCTGAAATTCAAAAAAATCATGTTGTTCCAAAAAAAAAAAAAGCTGTCAAGTTAACTGCACAAAAAAATATTTTTTATGGCCCGTATCAATTTGATTATGGCTATTTGAAAATCCAATGTTGAAATGAAGGTTTCCATCTGAATTTGTTTCTCTTCCTGCATATCCTTTGATCGACCCCTTTCATCACTGGATACTTGTTCAAAAATTGGCTGAACGATAAATCCAAATGGAATCACCGAGTCTGAATATTCCATTAAATAGTATAGGTGCGATTGGCATTAATAGAGCCGAATTTTTAACAGGTAATCAAAAAGCCGATATGCCCTTAATTAAATCTTACTCTCACACTTAAATATCTCAGTGAGCCAAATGTATATCACCAAAGCAAAGAAAGAAAGACATGCATGATACTGTAATCTGGCATAGAAAGAACAAGTAGAAAAGTGTAGACAAGTGTAAAGTGTAGGCAGGGCTGGTGCTAGGCTATTTTGCGCCCTAGGGCAGACCAGATGAAATGCTTCCCCCCCCCTAAAAACAAACAAACACGTGACATGTATGAGCGTATCACAGAGCTCCACAGCAATAAAACTCACAGTAACAGGAGATGTGTATGTACATATCAGAGCGCCACAGCAATAAAACTCACAGTAACGCGCGGTGTGTATGATCATATCACAGACCTCCACAGCAATAAAACTCACAGTAATGTGCAGTGTGTATGAGCGTATCACAGGGCTCCACAGCAATAAAACTCACAGTAATGTGCAGTGTGTATGAGCGTATCACAGGGCTCCACAGCAATAAAACTCACAGTAACGCACAGTGTGTATGATCATATCACAGACCTCCACAGCAATAAAACTCACAGTAATGTGCAGTGTGTATGAGCGTATCACAGAGCCCCACAGCAATGAACCGCACAGTAACGGGCGGTGTGTATGAGCGTATCACAGGGGTCCACATACCCCGACCCAATGTCACACACATCCACTCCACCCACACAAATCCACACACACAGTCACACACACACACACAAATCCACACACAGTGTCACACAAACATAAACTTACCCTCACAGCCCTGGTTGAGGCCTGGCTTCGGGCCTGTCCTGGTTTTGCGGCGTGCTTCAGAGCTGTGTTGTCTGGGCAGGGGCACTTCATGCCACGGCCTTTGACAGGGTGGCAAAATGCCGCTCCTGACAAATGGATGGGCCGGCCCTGCCTGTGGAGCTCGGCTGCGCCCTAGGCGGCGCTGCTCTCTAGGCTGCCGTCTAGCTCGCCTAGCTGCAGCGCCGGCCCTGAGTGTAGGGCAGGGGCGGACTGACAACTAATGGGGCCCCCGGGCAATAGGAGGTCATGGGGTCCCCCTTGTTCTGCACCCACAGGAGGCCACACCCATAAAAAACCCACCCCCTACAACGCAACACCCACATGTACATTATTGTGCTAAAGAATTCATTTCTGAACTCCTAAAAATAACCTTTTTGAAAATCCACTTGGACCCAGCAGCGAATTGTGCCCCCCCATATTTGCAGATGGCCATCGCACTGCTGCAGCAGCCATCACCCACTCATTGCAGCTAAGGCTACACCCTGGAACAGAAAGTCCCTGTGGAAAATGTGGGAAACTGCTGATCACTTTAACAGATACTGTACAATCCTGACACACTGCACAATACAGAGCTCCACAGCGATAAAACTCCCAGTAATGTGCAGAGTGCATGAGCGTATTACAGAGCTGCACAGCAAAAAACATAGTTACATAGCTACATAGGGCTGAAAAAAGACATGTGTCCATCGGGTTCAGCCTCTCACACATTACCTCACAGTAATGTGCAGTGTGTATGAGTGTATCACAGAGCTCCACAGCAATAAAACCCACAGTAATGTGCAGCTCACACATGGATATATATTGCCCAGCAGCTCACACATGGATATATTGCCCCCAGCAGCTCAAACATGGATATATATTGCCCCAGTAGCTCACACATTGATATATATTGTCCCAGTAGCTCAAACATGGATATATATTGCCCCAGTAGCTCACACATTGATATATATTGCCCCAGTAGCTCACACATTGATATATATTGCCCCCAGTAGCTCACACATTGATATATATTGCCCCAGCTCACATATGGATATATAGTGCCCCAGCTCACACATGGATGTATATTGCACAGCTCACACATGGATGTATAGTGCCCAGCTCACACATGAATGTATAATGCCCAGCTCACACATGGATGTATACTGCCCCAGGTCACACATGGATGTATACTTCCCAGCTCACACATGGATGTATAGTGCCCAGCTCACACATGGATGTATACTGCCCAGCTCACACATGGATGTATAGTGCCCAGCTCACACATGGATGTATACTGCCCAGCTCATACATGGATGTATAGTGCCCACCTCACACATGGATGTATAGTGCCCACCTCACACATGGATGTATAGTGCCCAGCTCACACATGGATATATACTGCTCAGCTCACACATGGATGTATAGTGCCAAGCTCACACATGGATGTATAGTGCCCAGCTCATATTTGGATGTATACTACCCAGCTCACACATGGATGTATAGTGCCCAGCTCACACATGGATATATACTGACCCCAGCAGCTCGGTTTTGTAAGGGACGTTCCAACTTCCGACCACGGCGGCGCACTAACAAACCGCCTCGTCGGCAGCGCTCCAGCGTGCCTTCCTGGGCCCCACGTGCACCCTGCATTGACGCCGCCCCCCACGTGATGCGCGCGCTTCATGTGAGGGGGCGTCATCAATGCAGGGTGCACGTGGGGCCCAGGAAGGCACGCTGGAGCGCCGCCGACGAAGCGGTTTGTTAGTGCGCCGTAGTGGTCCCTAACAAAACCTGGCCCCCACTGACCCGCTGGCCCTCGGGCAGCGCCCGAGTGCCCGATGGGTCAGTCCGCCCCTGGTGTAGGGGTTATTCAGAGAGCACTGACATTTCAGTGCTCTCTCGTTCGGCATACTTTGGCAATTTCATAACGTCTTGAAATAAAAGTGATATAATGCTACAAAAACATAATATTTACGAAGGTTATTCAGTTATGTAATTGCTATAAATCTCACTCAATTTAGCAGCGATCTTATACTACTTAACCCTTTCGCTGCTGAGCCATTTCACTCCTCTGTGCTCAGCTCATTTTTACCGGTTTCACTCATCATGTTTAAACTCGTTTTGAAGCCTTATTTTATTATATGACCCAGACATATTATATATCGTTTTTTCCGGCAGACTCTGCAGATTCATAATATATCATTATTATATGTATATGTCATGTCCTGTCTGTATATTACAACAAAAAATGCAATAAAAATTAATTTTTCAGTAATTTAAAAAGTGTAAAGTGTTTTTTTTTTCACATTTTAACATGTGAGCGTTTGCGGTTATATGAGTATATGAGTATATGAGTTACGCTTGTTAAAAAAATTAGAAATGGGGGACGTGTATAAATTGTGGGGGAAAATTACACGATTTTCAACAAACGCACCCCTTACAAAAATCGTTAGTGCAGCATCATTGTTCACATTATAATTGAAATGGGAACAATATTGCTGCATTAACAAAACAAAACAAGAAAAAAAAACTATTTTTTAGAACCAAAATTAAAATATTTTTTTATTTTTATTTTTTAATTTTTTTTCTTAACTTTTAACATGGTCATGTTTGATATCGTTGGAAAGGCCATGCTCTGCCCAATCCAACGATACCAAACATTAACCCATAGCTGCCACAGATCGGGAGATCGGGGGTTCATTGGAACCCCCTATCTCCACCATTGGTGGCAGCTAGGGGTTAAATCCAGAACTGACGTTATCGCGCTATGCACGAGGACGCCAGTCATCAGGGGGAGATCCTGGAAGCTTGGCCGACATCCAAGATGTCGGCCAGCTCCGGGAGAGGATCGTGATCTGGCGCTTTTTGGCGCCGAATCACGATCCGGCCCCCAAGGGGTTAAAGCCAGCCACTGTTTGGAAGGGCAGGCTGTGCCCTTCCCCACACCCCAACACCATAATCCCCCCTCCACCAAACTGGCATCCTATCACAGTTCCACGATGGAATTCACTAAGCTCCTGAGAGCGACCCATTCTTTCACAAATGTTTGTAAAAACAGTCTGTATGCCTAGGTGCTTGATTTTATATACCTGTGGCCATGGAAGTGATTGGAACACCTGATTTTGATTATTTGTATGGGTGAGCGAATACTTTGGGCAATATAGTGTATCTCTATCATTGCATCGTCAGGGTTAACAAGTGTGCGCTTTCAATATTCCTTTTTTTTATATACAGTCATGGCCGAAATTGTTGGCACCCCAGAAATGTTTCCAGAAAATCAAGTATTTCTCACAGAAAAGTATTGCAGTAACACATGTTTTGCTATACACATGTTTATTCCCTTTGTGTGTATTGGAACAAAACAAAAAAAGGGAGCAAAAAAAGCAAATTGAACATAATGTCACACAAAACTCCAAAAATGGGCTGGACAAAATTCTTGGCACCCTTTCAAAATTGTGGATAAATAAGATTGTTTCAAGCATGTGATGCTCCTGTAAACTCACCTGGGGCAAGTAACAGGTGTGGGCAATATAAAAATCACACCTGAAAGCAGATAAAAAGGAGAGAAGTTCACTTAGTCTTTTCATTGTGTGTCTGTGTGTGCCACACTAAGCATGGACAACAGAAAGAGGAGAAGAGAACTGTCTGAGGACGTGAGAACCAAAATTGTGGAAAAATATCAACAATCTCAAGGTTACAAGTCCATCTCCAGAGATCTAGATTTGCCTTTGTCCACAGTGCGCAACATTATCAAGAAGTTTGCAACCCATGGCACTGTAGCTAATCTCTCTGGGCGTGGACGGAAGAGAAAAATTGATGAAAGGTTGCAATGCGGGATAGTCCGGATGGTGGATAAGCAGCCCCAAACAAGTTCCAAAGAAATTCAAGCTGTCCTGCAGGCTCAGGGAGCATCAGTGTCAGCGCGAACTATCCGTCGACATTTAAATGAAATGAAACGCTATGGCAGGAGACCCAGGAGGACCCCACTGCTGACACAGAGACATAAAAAAGCAAGACTACAGTTTGGCAAAATGTACTTGAGTAAGCCAAAATCCTTCTGGGAAAACGTCTTGTGGACAGATGAGACCAAGATAGAGCTTTTTGGCAAGGCACATCATTCTACTGTTTACCGAAAACGGAATGAGGCCTACAAAGAAAAGAACACAGTACCTACAGTGAAATATGGTGGAGGCTCAATGATGTTTTGGGGTTGCTTTGCTGCCTCTGGCACTGGGTGCCTTGAATGTGTGCAAGGCATTATGAAATCTGAGGATTACCAAAGGATTTTAGGTCACACTGTAGAGCCCAGTGTCAGAAAGCTGGGTTTGCGTCCGAGATCTTGGGTCTTCCAGCAGGACAATGACCCCAAACATACGTCAAAAAGCACCCAGAAATGGATGGCAACAAAGCGCTGGAGAGTTCTAGGAGTTATAGGAAGCGACTGATTTCAGTTATTTTTTCCAAAGGGTGTGCAACCAAATATTAAGTTATGGGTGCCAAGAAATTTGTCCAGCCCATTTTTGGAGTTTTGTGTGACATTATGTCCAATTTGCTTTTTTTCCTCCCTTTCTTTGTTTTGTTCCAATACACACAAAGGGAATAAACATGTGTATAGCAAAACATGTGTTACTGCAATACTTTTCTGTGAGAAATACTTGATTTTCTGGAAAAAATTCTGAGGTGCCAACAATTTCGGTCATGACTGTATATTTTTAAATATACTTACAGACCCTTATTTCTCAACTGTCGCTGCATTTTAATTAAAATAATCCTAAATCCGATAAAACCAGAAACAGTCTGCCTTCCACAAAGTCGCTCTGAGCAATTCTTCGAGGAATAGCATGATCTCGCAGCCCACGAACAGCTCTCCTTTGTAATTAAAAAGTAGTATCTTTTTATTAATTTATCCTAGCTGGCGTGTTTAGAGCAAACATATCTCACGGTTACTAAATAAACAGAGTTAACTCTTCTAGAAGATCGAGAGTGACGATGTACGATTTGAAGAAGAAAACTTAGATATTCCAGTTTAACCAAATCGTTTCCCCATTCTCCTCTGAAATAAACCCAAAAATACTTTTATTAAACCGGCAGACTAGCTATCAGTTTAAAATTCATCATTTAAATATTGTAACTAAAACAAGTGATCAGATAAACAATAGACTTGGCTTATGCCATAATTTATATAGCATGGGGATCAAACTTCGGCCCCCCCTGATGTTTCTGAACTACAACTCCCATGGTTCCCCAGCCATTTATTGCATTCAAAGAATGGGAGGCCAGAGTTAAGATCTTCTCTTTATTGGATGGAGGTAAATAAACACCACCCCGATTGGGATTATGATATTACAGAGGATGCGCTCCATGACCATAACAGCCTGGACCTATGGCATCATAAGAACGTCAAGATCCATAAAGTAATAAAAGGTTCTAAGTGAGGGAGCCAAGAAATTAAAAGACGCTTGCTCCTGGGGAGGAAAGCTATGGCATATCTAGACAGCAAACTAAAAAGCAGAGACATCACCCTGCCAACAAAAGTGTGTATAGTCAAGGCTATGGTTTTCCCAGTTGCAATGTATGGCTGTGAAAGTTGGACCATAAGAAGAATTGAGGCCATCGAACTATGGTGCTGAAGAAGATTCCTGTGAGTCTGGACTGAAAGGTGATCAAACCAGTCAATCCTAGAGGAGCTCAACCCTGTCCGCTTTTAGAAGGCCAGATACTGAAGATGAAACTCATATACTTTGGCCACTTAATGAGAATGAAGGAAGCCAAATGCTGGGAAAGAGTGAGGGTAAAAGAAGAAGGGGACGACAGCGAATGAGGTGGCTGGATGGAGTCATTGAAGCAGTAGGCACGAGCTTAAATGGACTCCAGAAAATGGTAGAGGACAAGAAGGCCTGGAGGAACGTGGTCCATGGGGTCGCAATAGGTTGGACACGACTTCGCAACTAACAACAACAAAAATGAGGAAGACACAGCATGGCCAATAATATATATATAAGCTATGTCCAGTTCATCCCATACCTGTTACGTAACTCAAAAGGTTAGGGAATCTGCTCGTTATTACCATTAGGATGATTTTCCCTCATGCCAGATGTGAAGGGAAGGAAATGGTCAAATTTTAGGCGAGAATTGTAAAGCAAAACACATTCAGTTATTTTGGCCTAAAATTTACAGTTCCCCCTTTATGAGATTCTAATTCGGTATACAAATAAATAAGGAGAAACTAAAAGGATACAGTATATTGATGTCAAATAGAGAGGATTTACATCCACCTAGAAAGCTGTCAATCAGCAGGTGTATGAGAACCTTCCGAGGTCCTGATTCAGACACCCTGCAAAGTCCATAACCTTACAAAGAAAAAACAGCCTGGGTGTAATTAGGTTCAATCATCGAAATCGGCAGCTTTTTCAGTTTTGGGAGATTTAAATAAAAGGTCTATCAGCATTTTAATTTCCGATAAAAATCCGGTTCGGATATCAGCGCTCGCGGCTATACTTTTTAATGAAAATTTTCGGCTTCAGCAATTCAATTCGAAAATATCAGTAAGCCCATTTCGGAAAAAATCAAATACTCAAAAGTAGCTGCATTTTAAGGCATTGAAACAAGGAACATCGGAGTGAAACCTTCGTGTAAAACAATGGATTTTTCAAACAGGCTGCTTAATAGCAAGATAGGATGGTGGCCGAAAATATGCTTTTTGGTGGTTTTACCAGCCAGCTCTTTATTGGACCAGCATAATTTTTCGATTTTTTGGGTCGATATTTTTTTTTCGAAATATCTGCTGATGGAATTAAGTCGAGCCTGTAGTTTGAGGAACCAGTGGGTTGGGGGGGTCATTCAACCACCTGATGGTCAACTTCAGCAGGTGTAGCATTGGCTGTGTAATCGTGAAGTCAAAGGGGACTTTATGTCATGGTGCAATTTATGTCAATGCAGACATGGCTACGCCCCAAAAGAGACGTGTCGAGTCAGCGTTTGTGTGGCAGGATAACTAGTTGGCCTGAACAGCATCCAACCAGGGCAGAGGGAAAAATCGAGGGTCAATCGGTCGTACTCGTAACATGTGACTTGGCAGGGCTGATACATAGAGAGTAAGGGATTATAACGGCAAGAAATGCGTAAATGCAACAAATATTTTACCGACTATCACACATGTATTTCTTCAGGAAGAGTTTTATTTTCATTTATATACTAAAGACTTCCACCACCTTTCAATACATTAATAGTAAAGGCATAAATAGTTGATGTGGTAAAAGATAATTAGTATATACAGCGCAAAAGACCCTAATATATATACAGTGCAAAAAACCCTAAACAGCAGATAATGACATAAATCTTATGTATTGCCTTTTAGAGTTTGAAGAAAATTGTCTTGGAAGTGGAAGTAGGGCGGCTTTCTTATTAAGTCGTTTAGGTTAAGGTCTCACAGGTGCCGCGCATGTCCTAATGACAGAAAGCAACTAATATTGCCTATAATGTAGGGCTTTTACTTTTTTGGCAGTGCAGGGGTTACTCCACAGTATCCTATTTTGCCCCTTTATCTGTATAGCTGGAAACCCTGGTCGATCTCATGTGACTGCAGCATCCTGCTACACACAGAGCGGCCTGGGTGCTGGATGCAGCAGGGAGGAGCTGTCAGCCCCGCATGGAGGACAGAGCTGCAAGAGTCTTATAACTATACCGAGAGGGGGGGGGGGGGTCTGTCCATTCATTTACTATATTTTCATCTGTTTATTTATATGATTGGGTATCCATTTATCTGTCTATCTCTATCATTTATTTTTCTATCTCTAGATGTCTCTGCCTGTCTATGTATTGTGATATAGCCACTGGACACACAGATCAGTGCTGCAGCCTTTTCTTTATTGGGCAGCCATGGTACATGCAGAGTACTCCATAAACAAGAAAATAAAACCAAATATAAATCAAAAGCCTAGTCCTCATTTGGAGACTAACTAAACAGTTGTCTCCCCTCACTACAAAATTGGGCGGCTAAGCCGCTTACCAATAAGCAAAACAAAATAAAATGCACTTCCCTTAGTAATTTCAGGGTTTTGTCTCCTATTCTGCTGCATCCAGCACAAAGACTGCTCTCTCAGAGGGAACCACCGTATCTATAAAGGCAGGGCAGTCTTAAAGGAACACTCTAGGCTAAAAATCCCCCTTTTTTTTTACATTAAAATATACCTATTCCCTACCTAGTTATTCAGTATATATTATATATATATATTTTTTTTTTAATGTAATACTTACCCTAAAAAGCACTTGTTTACAACAGCGTCCTTTTTTTTATACTCACCTCCCTCCCCTTCCGCTCCCGTCCTGTTAGAGCTTGAACTTGGCTAATGGTTTACGTGAGAAGCGCGCATGCGCGCCTCTCACGTAAGCCAGCCAATCAACAGGCTTCCTCTTCTTCTTTGATTAGTGTTACGCGCAAGAGGATATGTGCAACACTAGTCAGCCGCTGCCGCCAGCTACTGCGGCGAGTTGGAGACGTCATTGCGCTGAAAGCGCGATGACGTCTCCTACTCGGCAATAGTCGGCAGAAGCGGGAAATATGATTCCCGCTCTGCTGACTGACAGCTGGGAGGGCGGAGTAAAGTCCTCCGCGTCTCTCAGCTGGTTTAGCCGATCGGCTGAGCGGAGGGAGGGGGGAAAGGCGCGGGCGTACTCAGGGCATCATGACCACCTAAAAAAAGCTTAGGTGGTCATGTTGCCTAGAGTATCCCTTTAATCAGGTGTCAGCTGATAATTAACCCTATAGGGGAAAAGGTATTTCTCCATCTACCTGCTAATAAACCTGTGGTCTATTACCCTGCCCCTAATCACACTGTCACAATATCTAAACATCTGTTAGCTTTTTATCTGTGTATATATTGATCTATTTTTCCATCGGTATTTCTTTTTATGTATATCTAAGTATAATTTCCTCTATCTGCTACAATTGATGAAGCAGACTTGTCAGAGCACAGGAGGGAAATCAGGGTACATTTTCAAGTTAAACGTTACTATAAAAATGGCTTTAACAAGGGATACAAGTCACAGCAATACTTTATTTAAGAGCAGCCTACTGCTTGAGCTGCACCTAAGTGATCAACAAGTCTATAACTGCCTCTGTTAGTGAATGTGAACTCGACAACAGGAATAAGGAGACATCTTGCGCTCCTAAGCTGGGTCATGGAGTGTGTTAGCATTATATCCACTTTAATAACGGCTGAGTGCAGGGACATTCACCAAATCTGAAACTGACCAGTAAATACCATAATTCCCAGGTAATATCACTTCATAGAATAACTAAACAATATTTTTAACAAAAGCACTATGTTGTTTAGGCTGATAGGATACTATAAGGGGAGGGGAACTAATACAGTATAGCTGAAAAAAAAAAATACACTTTTTTCATTACTCTGCACATCCCAAGATGTAGAAATAGAGTATTTTAATGTGTATATTCTCTTCTCTTTTTTAAATAACTAAATGGACACTCTACACAACATGAGCACTCAATGTAAAGTGAGTGCTCACAGTTCTCTCAGGGTCCTCACTCACTGGGGGCGGGGTCTTGGAGGGCTGATTCAATGCTCCCAAAGCAGGGGCTAGTTGCTCCCTTGAAGTCTAGATCAACAAAACCGGACCTGAGCTTCAAGAATTGCAACCAGGAAGCACAACCCTCCCAGCCTTTGGATTGTCTTGACGCTAGTACAAGAAGAATATTAACAATAAAATAATGTGTATTTTTTATTACTTGGTATTTATGTAGTGCTGACAGACTTCACAGCAATTCAGAGTTAATGCCCAGTTTAGAGGTTGTCTGAACACATGGTTAGGAGAGGTTTAGTGAATGCGGTCCTCACCTTTCTGGAGTGTAACCCCGCTCCCCAGAGAGTTTTATTGAATCTTTCTGTCCAGAACCACTTCTGCTTAAGAATGCTTGTCTTCATCTACCCCAAAGTACGTTCTCTCTCTGAAACTGTCTTCCTCTCTGCCAGCCTCTTTTATTTTTAATCTACTTCCTCTAAGCTTTCTGGCTCCCAAAAGAGATTGACTTGAAGGCAAGGACATTAGAGACTCTTCTCTATTATTCCCACCCTCTTTCCTAACTCCTAATTTCTCTGGGCCTTTTGTTCTACTCTTTCCTTTAAGAGAGTCCCAATATCTCCTCCCCACCCCAGGTGCCAGTCGTAAATGGAAAAGACAATGCTTTAGGATCAACTTCTACACTAAATTTCCATTGGCGATAAGGTCAAACCCCTCCCAGTTTGAGCCAATCTTCTATTTTTACTATTTGCATACACACAGGACCCAGTGCCCATCAAGCCACAAAATACAATAGAAAGCAACCCCAAAGTATTAAAACAAAGGACTTGTATCATGGGTCAACAAAAGAAAGGACCAGCGTGCCACAAAGCGATATAAATAGAGGACGGCCATTTTGAATTAAATACATAGCAAGCCTTTGCAGACACTGGACTCGCTTCAGGTCACTCAGTCTGACCAGTTGTCCTGGGAATCTGTGTATTGCACAATATATTAACAACTTTTTCAAAACCCATTTATCATGGTCTTGTTTGACCCAGTACTTTTCACAGACACGATCGTCCCATTTTCTGTATTTACCCTATTGCCTTCTTTCTTGAAGTCGACATATTAAATGGATCTCCTATAAAATGTACACATTAGATTGAATATTTTATGCAATAACCATTTGGTCCGAGTCGAAAAACAGTTTTAATGGCACTTCTACCTTGTAATTGTAAATACATATTCCTCCCTAGATATGTGACATGAGCCATGCTATTTGCTCACCCCTTCTGCTCTGGAAAACGCACCATTCTGATAGAGTTATTCTTCAAGAGTCTCCATCCAATTTGGATAATAAACATTTAAACCTCGTGCGAGAGGTCACTGCAATTTACAGAAACAAATTGGCTTGCTCAAACATATTAAGGCACGTCTCTCTCAAACACTGGCTATCATTTGGCTTCACGCATAAGTAAGATACCTGCCTCTAATGGAAGCAACGCGGTGGGCGCTGTGGGAATATTGCGACCAGATATCGTTAGAAGCCTGCAATCGTAATACAATTCTGATTTGGAGATTGAAATTGCGGGATTGCTATTCCGCCTGAGTTCAAACATGTGTAACCACACGTTTGCATAAATATTCATTCCGTCCCTTTTGCTGATTGCACCGGAGGGTATTCGGTATCCTGGGAGTCAATTTTATCTTTTGTGACAACAAAACGAAGAAGAAAAATAAATAAATAAAATAAACGTAAATGTATTTACTGGAGAGACGGAGGTCGAGAAACATGACACTGCGGAGACAGTGTAAATCACCGTTATATCAATTTCCAGAGGATAAACTACAAAGGAGAATAGAAAAAAATAAAAAAAAGCGCAACTTTTGGGAAATGTGTGTCAGTTTCTTAGCTGCTTTATTTTACATCCATGAACATAAATGAGAAGAATCGTAAAGTGACTCTGCATGTATTGCAACATACACTATATTGCCAAAAGTATTCGCTAACCCATCCATATGCGAGTCAAGGCAGGTGAGCGAATACTTTTGGCAATATAGTGTATTTGCATTACGTTTAAAATCAGAAATAGACAACTTTAAAAGGACAGATAAATGTAAACTAAAGAGACAAAAACAGACAGATAATAGAGAAATAGACGGAAGAGACAGATGAATAGAATGGAGAGATAGACAGAAGAGACAGATGAATAGAATAGAGAGATAGAAGAGACAGATGAATAGAATAGAGAGATAGAAGAGACAGATGAATAGAATAGAGAGATAGAAGAGACAGATGAATAGAATAGAGAGATAGAAGAGACAGATGAATAGAATAGAGAGATAGAAGAGACAGATGAATAGAATAGAGAGATAGAAGAGACAGATGAATAGAATGGAGAGATAGAAGAGACAGATGAATAGAATAGAGAGATAGAAGAGACAGATGAATAGAATGGAGAGAGAATAGAGAGAGACAGACAGACAGAAGAGACAGATGAATAGAATGGAGCGATAGACAGATGAATAGAATAGAGAGACAGACAGACAGGAGAGACAGCTGAATAGAATGGAGAGACAGACAGAAGAGACAGATGAATAGAATAGAGAGATAGACAGAATAGACAGATGAATAGAATGGAAAGATAGAAGAGACAGATGAATAGAATGGAGAGACAGACAGAAGAGACAGATGAATAGAATAGAATAGAGAGAGAGACAGATGAATAGAATGGAGAGACAGACAGAAGAGACAGATGAATAGAATGGAGAAATAGAAGAGACAGATGAATAGAATGGAGAGACATACAGAAGAGACAGATGAATATAATGGATTGGAGAGATAGAAGAGACAGATGAATATAATGGAGAGATAGAAGAGACAGATGAATAGAAAAGAATAGAGAGAGAGACAGATGAATAGAATGGAGAGACAGACAGAAGAGACAGATGAATAGAATAGAGAGAGAGACAGAAGAGACAGATGAATAGAATGGAGAGACAGACAGAAGAGACAGATGAATAGAATAGAGAGATAGACAGAAGAGACAGATGAATTGAATGGAGAGACAGACAGAAGAGACAGATGAATAGAATGGAGAGATAGAAGAGACAGATGAATAGAATAGAATAGAGAGAGAGACAGATGAATAGAATAGAATAGAGAGAGAGACAGATGAATAGAATGGAGAGACAGACAGAAGAGACAGATGAATAGAATAGAGAGAGAGACAGAAGAGACAGATGAATAGAATAGAATAGAATAGAATAGAGAGACAGATGAATAGAATGGAGAGACAGACAGAAGAGACAGATGAATAGAGTGGAGAGACAGACAGAAGAGACAGATGAATAGAGTGGAGAGATAGAAGAGACAGATGAAAATAATAGAGAGAGAGACAGACAGAAGAGACAGCTGAATAGAAGGGAGAGATAGAAGAGAAAGATGAATAGAATAGAGAGAAAATAGAGAGACAGACAGAAGAGACAGATGAATAGAATAGAGAGAGAGACAGAAGAGACAGATGAATAGAATGGAGAGATAGAAGAGACAGATGAATAGAATGGAGAGACAGAAGAGACAGATGAATAGAATAGAGAGAGAGAGAGACAAGAATAGAATAGAATAGAGAGAGACAGATGAATAGAATGGAGCAGACAGAAGAGACAGATGAATAGAAGAGAGACAGATGACAGAGATGAATAGAAGGACAGATGAATAGAAGATGGAGAGACAGAGAAAATAGAGGACAGACAGACAGATAGAATGGAGAGAAGAGAATGAATAGAATAGAGAGAAATAGAAGAGACAGATAGAAAGAGCAGATGAATAGAATAGAGAAGAGACAGAAGAGAACAGATGAAGACAGAAGAGAGAGAGAGACAGAATATAGAGAGAATAGACAGATGAAGAGAATGAGAATGAGAGACAGACAGAAGAGACAGATGAATAGAATGGAGAGATAGACAGAAGAGACAGATGAATAGAATGGAGAGATAGAAGAGACAGATGAAAATAATAGAGAGAGAGACAGACAGAAGAGACAGCTGAATAGAATGAAGAGATATAATAGAAAGATGAATAGAATAGAGAGAATAGAGAGAGACAGACAGAAGAGACAGATGAATAGAATAGAGAGAGAGACAGCAGAGACAGATGAATAGAATAGAGAGAGAGACAGATGAATAGAATGGAGAGACAGACAGAAGAGACAGATGAATAGAATGGAGAGATAGAAGAGACAGATGAATAGAATGGAGAGATAGAAGAGACAGATGAATAGAATGGAGAGACAGAAGAGACAGGTAAATATACAGAGAAATAGAAGAGACAGATGAATAGAATGGATAGACAGAAGAGACAGGTAATATACAGAGAAATAGAAGAGACAGATGAATAGAATGGATAGACAGAAGAGACAGGTAAATATACAGAGAAATAGAAGAGACAGATGAATAGAATGGATAGACAGAAGAGACAGGTAAATATACAGAGAAATAGAAGAGACAGATGAATAGAATGGATAGACAGAAGAGACAGGTAAATATACAGAGAAATAGAAGAGACAGATGAATAGAATGGATAGACAGAAGAGACAGGTAAATATACAGAGAAATAGAAGAGACAGATGAATAGGCAGATAAATAGACAATAGAGAGATAAACACAACAGATAAACGGACTGGAAAGTTACAAAGAAGAGACAGGCAGATAAATAGATAATAGAGAGAGATGCAGAAGAGATGGATAAAAATATATTAGGACAGACAGAAGAGACAGACAACTGATAGATAAAAAGATAATGGAGAGATAGGCACAAGAGACAGATAAATCAACAGGAGAGGGAGACAAATGGGACAACCGGTACATAGATAACAGAAAGACAGAATAGACAGACATAGAAACAAATGATAGACACACTATAGACAGCTAATTGAATGGGGAGATAGAAAGAAGAGACAGACAGATGTGGACTAGATAAGATACACAATAGACAGCTAAATCAAATGAAGAGATAGACAGGAGAGATAAATAGATAATAGAAGGGCAGAAGAGACAGATGAGAGATAAAAAGATAATTGAGAGATAGACACAATAATCATAAATTGAATAGAAAGTTGCACAGAAGAGACAGGCAGGTGAATGTATCGCAAAGAGATGGAAAGGACAGATACATAAATAAATAGATAACAGAAGGATAGGCAGAAGCGACGGCCAGATAAATAGAAAATAGCAAGATAGAAAAATAAACAGATAACAGAAGGATAGACAGATGAGACAGATACATAATAAAAGGGATAGATCAATGGCGTGCGCAGCCAATTTCAGGGCCACATTACGATCCTAGCATTAAAACGCGGGCGCAAGGTAGGGAAAACTGCACCCGCAGTTTTCCCCCTTGTGCCCGCGTTTTAACCCTTTCGCTGCTGAGGCTTTTCACACCTCTGTGCTGAGGTCATTTTTACTGCTTTCGCTCATCATGTTTAACCGCGTTTTGTAGCCATATTTTGATATATGACCCAGACATATTATATATCGTTCTTTCCGGCAGACTCCACAGATTCATAATATGTCATTATTATATGTATACGTTATGTCATGTCTGTATATTATAACAAAAAAATGCAATAAAATTTGAATTTTCAATAATTTATTATGTGTAAAGTGTTTTTTTTTCACATTTTAACATGCGATCGTTTGCAGTTATATTTTCTATGGGGTGTGCTTGTTAAAAAAATTAGAAATGGGGTCTCGTTACATTTTTTTTTGTGGAAAATTTTGCTTTTTTTAACAAACGCACCGCATACAAAAATCGTTAGTGCAGCATTATTGTTCACATTATAATTGAAATGGGAACAATATTGCTGCATTACCAAAACAAAAACAAAAAAATTGTTTATTTTTTTTTTAGAATTTTTTTTAAATATTTTTATTTTTTTATTTTTATTTTTTATTTTTTGAAAAAAACATTTTTCATGCTCATGTTTGATATCGTTGGAAAGGCCATGCTCTGGCCGATCCAACGATATCAAACATTAACCCCTAGCTGCCACGGATCGGGAGATAGGGGGTTCATTGGAACCCCCTATCTCCACCATTGGTGGCAGCTAGGGGTTAACTCCAGGACTGGCGTCATCGTGCTATGCACGATGACGCCAGTCCTCAGGGGGAGTTCCTGGAGGCTTGGCCGACATCCAAGATGTCGGCCAGCTCCAGGAGCGGATCACGATCTGGCGCTTTTCAGTGCCGATTCGTGATCCGGCTCCCCAGGGGTTAATCACAGCCACCGTTTGGAAGGGCAGGCTGTGCCCTTCCAAACAGTGCCTGGATTAACCTCCGCTCCCCGGTCGATCGGGAGGGAGAGAGGTCCGAAGGACCTCCCCCCCTCCCTTTCAGGCGCTTCCTCCACACAAGCGGGGGGGGGCGCCTGAATTAGATGTCATCGCGCCGCCGCGATGAACATCTAATTGCTCCGCCGGGGTCCCGGAGTGCTGGGCTGACATCCAAGATGTCAGCCCGCACCGGGGGGGAGCAGCAATCCGCCGTAACCCATCGGATTGCTGCCTCCTGTGCATGGATGAACCACTTGGCTGGACGCGCTCAGCGCGTCCATAGCAGCCAAGTGGTTAATGCTAGATTACAATGCAGGTGCAAAAAATGCTGCCTGGATTGTTAGCAGGCGCTACGGCCCCGCGATGCTTGCGGCAGCACTGAGTGCAACCGCGAGCATCCACTCGACTCCATTGAGTCTCCCCCTGCCGGTCACATGACCGAGGCGAGAGCTGGCCGGTCGGCGTAGTGATACGCAGGGAGAGACTGGGGGGGACTTTTTCCCCCAGTCTTTCCCTGCTCCCGCCGGACGGAGGAGGCGGACGGAGCCGCGGTCCTCGCCGCAGGACAAGAGGCGAGTATCGGACTTGTTTTTTATTTTTTTCGGATGGTGTTAATGGATTCTGCAGAAGCGGAATCCTTTAACACCAAGTCCTGGCTCTGGTTAACTTTCCGCTAACCAGAGTCGGACGTTAATCAGCGTTAGGACTTTGTAATCCTAACGCTGATTAACACTTTGCGCTCCCCATGTTAAGTATAGGGAGCGCAAAGTACAGTAACCTCGCGCTGAAAAGCGCAAGGTGCCAAACGCAAACGGGTTACTTAACCCGTTTGCGTTTGGATCGTAATATGCGGTAAACACCGCAGCAAACGTTAGTGCTCACGCAAGTAAGCGTTAACATCAGGAATGTAATGTGGCCTTCATGGAATATTTTTTAATTACATATATATGTTTGGATCATTTGGTACAGAGCAGTTATTTTTAGTTAGGGATAACCAATGTTTAAGCTGCGATACGGTCATCATGCTGTTTATCAGATATTAAGGAACGTCCAAAAATCCATTTAGGCGGTCAACCAGCTATTTGGTCTCGATTGTTCTCTTCTCCTGCCAGTTCTCTTTTGATTGTGAGTTCCTACGGGAATAGGGCCCTCATCTCCTCCTGTACTGTTCGTCAAATGTTGTTCAATGTATTGTAACCCTGTCTATACTGTGCCTATTGTACAGCGCTGCGGAATATGCCGGCGCTTTATAAATAAAGAATAATAATAATAATAATAATTCTCCTGCTTTTCACCTTTAGTGAATAGACCTGTATATCAGTTTTAATGTCCATTCCAACGCAAAACAATCCCACAGAGGGTTTATCTAAAACCAAAAGGCAAAAATAAAGAAGAAATAATAATAAAATAACCATCAGTAAGAAGTGATGGACCATGCCGTGTTGTGCCTGACCGAATACAAGAAACAAAACTCTACCATCAACATCGTCCAAGAAATGACAGAGCAGATCCAGGGTGTGATTTTGGATAATCTGAAGTTGTTTGGAGCCCGGTCATACAATTTATTTTTATTTTGCGAGGTGATGTGACGGGGCCCTTGTAGTCTTAGGCTAGGGTCAGACTAGCGCAGTTTTAACGTGCGTTTAGCCGCACGAAATCACAGCCGTACTAGCAGCAAATGACGTCCAATGCCGGGGAACATACGACGAACGGCCGCACGAAAGTTCGTCCGCGCAACGCAAGTGGCCAACGAACGCATTTTTTCGAGAACGTCAAACCGCTACTACTGACGTACAGAGTGCGCTGCGTCCGCATAGCGGCGTGTTTGTGTGATTAGGAGATGTCAGACGCTGCACACGTCCGGCCAACATAACGTCCAGACGCAAAAAGTGTTTTATTGACGATCCGTACAAAATCACGGACGAAAAGGCGCATCGTATGACCGCTATCGCGTATTCCGGGAAAAAATACGTACGTTCGTTCGACCGCACTTTTTCACGGACAGCGTGAAAAATGCGTTCGTCTGACCCTAGCCTTATACTTAACCTATTCCTTATTGCACAAAAAATCTCAAACGCTTTCAAACCCAAGTCCCGCCAGCAAGAGAGGAGTGTGAGGAAAATCCCAGGCTGCGCTGACTCTCTTATTCCAGGATAAAGAGTCTCTGTGAGCTGGGTCATGGCTTCCCTAATAGGAGACGCTTGACATATCATATAAAAGCCCATAATGGAGCAGATCCCGAGCCTCCTCTTGCAGGGCGCTGCGTATCATGACATGAGCGCGTAACCCAGATCAATCCATTTAATTAGGCGTGACTATAGGCCCGGCAGCTCCCTGCTAGCAGTGTTACTCGGCGAGGCGGTTTCATCACGTGGCTAGCTAGGAATTATGAGACTTGGAGGTCACCAACACCCAGGATGACATGATGACATGCTTTTTTCCTACAAGTCCCCCGAAACAGACTCTTCTCATACGTCACAATATGAAAAACCCAGATATACATTGAATATTATATACATATATTATATGCACACATATACATACACGACAAAAAAAAATATAGAAGCTACAGGTAAGAAATCAAAAAGGAATCCCAGTGGCCTGTCTTGATTTACGTCCGGCAGCATATTAATTATTCGCCGTGCAGGGCAACACTTTTCCCGGTTCTCCCCTCAGCATGAAATAGTAATGTGTGTCCAGAAAAACATGGCTGATCTGGCAACCCTAATACACACACACACACATTATATATCACATAAACACACAGACACCTAAATATTTGTACATCCACCAGCATATATAGAATATATGACCCCCCCCCCACTAGGGTTGCCAGATCGGCCATGCTGTCCTGGTCACATACTACTGTTTCATGTAGAGGGGAGCACAGGGAAATCCCACCCGGGATTCCGTTTTTGTTTCCTACCTGCAGTGTATGGATTCTACATGCTGCAGGGCTGCTTTATTGATGCACTGCTCATCAGCATGAATAAAATTATATGTGTCCAGGAAAACATGGCCCGATCTGGCAACCCTAAGGCTGGGGGTCAGACGAACGCAGTGCGAACGGGCGTGTAGCCGCACTTTATTACGGCCGTGGTAGCAGCAAATGACGTCCAACACAGGCCCACACCCGAAGTACGGCCGCACGAAAGTTCAGCAACGCAAGCGGCAAACAAACGCATTTTTGCAAGAACATCGAACCGCTAGTACTGACGTACAGAGTGCGCTGCGTCAGCATAGCGGCGTGTGTGCGTGATTAGGAGACATCAGACGCTGCTCATGTCCGGCCAACATAACGTCCAGACACCCAAAGTTTCCTGGTTTGGATCCGTAAAAAATCACGACCGTAATTGCGCATCGTATGACCGCTATCACATATTCCATGAAAAATAACGTCCACGTGTTCAGACGCACTTTTTTACGGACGATGCGAAAATGCGTTCGTCTGACCCTAGCCTAACACACACACATACACTTTAGTTTTTTTTTGGTTTTTTTTTTTAAATTGAAAAGTTTTTATTGAGTTTTTAAGGCAGTTACACAATAAAAGGTGGGGAAAAATTCCCCCATAAAATACATTACGCAATTATAAAGGAAGGAAACAAAAAGAAAAGGTAACATTTAAGAATCTTAAGGCTGGGGTCAGACCAGCGCACTTTTAACGTGCGTTCTGGCGCACTTAATCACGGCCGCACTAGCAGCAAATGACGGGCAATGACAGCCAATATACGAAGTATGGTCGCACGAAAGTCCGGCCGCGCAACGCAAGTGGAAAACGAACGCATTTTTTCGAGAACGCCGAACCGCTAGTACGGACGTACAGAGTGCGCAGCTGCGGCATAGCGGCGTGTGTGTGTGATTAGGAGACGTCAGACGCTGCTAATGTCCAGCCTACATAACGTCCAGACGCAAAAAGAGTTTTATTGACGATCCGAAAAAAATCACGCACGAAAAATGCGCATCGTATGACCGTTTTCGCGCACTCCGTGAAAAAATACGTCAATTCGTTCGGACGCACTTTTTTACGTTCGCGTGTAAAAATGCTTTCGTTTGACCCTAGCCTTAAAGTTGAACGCAAACCATGAAATGTGAGTTAAGCTAAAATATAATAAAATAAAGTGAAATAAAGTGAAATGAAATTCGTCGCCTCTACACATATATGCACACCAAGTTTTGTCACATTTAGTAACCAAAAAATATACCATCACTTTAGTTAGACCAGTCTGTAAAACAAGTCCTCACGTCTCAGATGGCACGGTCAGGTTGGAGAGAAGGTATGTGTCCCACAAAGTCAAGAAAGTCCTGGTTGGAGGGAGGGACCCAGAGACTGTACGGGACATACCGTCTAGGACAGTGTTTCCCAAACCTGTCCTCAGGACCCTCCGCCTCGCCACTTTTTCCAGATATCTGAAGCACAGCACAGGTGATAGGATTTGCTGCTCAGTGATTGCAGGATTCAGTCTGCTTTTCCCCCAAGGTGATCTGTGAAACCTGGTCTGGCGGAGGGTCCCGAGGACAAGTTTGGGAAACACTGGTCTAGGAGGTGGAATTCTTTGAGGCGGCCAGAAATCAGGGGTATCGTTGGCACTAATGCGGATTTCCACCTTGCGGCCAGGAGGAGGGTTGAAATTGTCAGGATAATATGCGCTAGCATCTGTTTCTGGAAACGGGAGAGGGAGGCGAGAAAAAGTTGTAGTAGTAGAATTTCAGTGGGAGGGTCTATCCTGACGCCCAAAACTGTGGAACAGAATGTGGCCACATCCCTCCGCCATGCTACCAGTAAGGGGCACGTCCACCAAATATGATAGTATGTCCCCTTCGATAAACCACAACGCCAGCAGGTGGAGGAGGCCCCCCAGGATACATGACATTCCCTATCAGGGGTAAGCTACCACCTGTACAACAGCTTTTTCCGAGCTTCCCACATTGAAGCACATCGAAATTTACTTCTGTCACCCGAAAAATTATCCCTCCATGCCTCCCTAGAAAACTCCCTACCCGGATCCACTTCCCAGGCCGTTTGGAAGCCCCACTTCCCTTTGGAGGAAGATGTGAGTAGGAGTCCATAGCAGGTGGAAATAAGCTTCCTCCTATCAAAGGGTTAGCAGGGGACAAGTACTGTAACTCAAGTATAACACGACCCGAATATAACGCGATGGATAGAGATTTATTATGGAAATGAGAGAATACTTAAGACTCGAATATAACGCGAGGAGCAAAATTATAAAAGTATACTGTACTGGGAAACCATTAAAATCCTTCCAGGTTCTCTTAACACAGTCTGGCTGCCCCTCAGGTCAGGGTGCTCTGCTCTACAATGATTGCAGTTGTTACTAAGTATGAAGCCGCCGGCCACCCATCTTCTTACTTGCAATAAGATGGCCGGCGGCGCAAGGTGACCAACACCTCATCATTCACCAATAGCCACTATGCCAGGAGGTGTCATTTTCTGACCGCCGGCTCTAGTAGGCTGTCTCATCCACCGCTAGTCATGGAGACTTGGGATCCATGAGCACGTCAAGTTTTTTTTTAAATTTTACACGCGATGCAGATGTCTCGAATATAACACGACCCCTCTAATTTTGAGGTAAATTTTTGGCACCAAAATCTAGCGTTATACTCGTGATTTATCAGCATTGAGGTGATTTCTTAGTATTTACGTGGGGGCGGTACTCTACCCCTTTTATTCCAGGGGATTTCTGGAAATGCCCCATCCTCTTCACCCGTCACTTTTAATCTGTGTATACGCGCACACACACACACATAATGATGCTGTTTGAGCACAATGCTATGATCCTGATTAATTAGACTGGCGTCAGAGAGTGAGCACGTCTGAAAGACATTATTACATAGCGGCGCGCGGTACACACGCGGGGATTCACACAGCGCCGGGCTAAAATGAATTACTTTGGACCCATTGGGTCCTATAAAATACAGGGGTTTATTAACTAAACAGCGAGAAGATACTGAACTTAAATATTTACACTAAAACAGCAGAAATGATAACATTAAAAAAAATGTAAAAATTACAGCAAAATGTATTTTTTTTACCTCCAGTCTGGTGACATTTTTCAACAAAGCCACGAGTATTATTTCAGTGAAATCATTAGTTAACCCCTTGCTACATGCTATAAAAAAAAGCGATAGTAATATTTACAGTCGCCTTTGTACTCTTTAACGCCACCTGCATGTATTCATCATCACACAGCTATCAGCTATGCATTAGGTGTGTCAGATCGGCCGTGTTTTCCTGGACAAATATCTATATTTCATGCAGAGCACAGGGAAGATGCTGCCCTGAAACATGTATAATTCATATGCTTCAGGCTAGAAATCAGATTCCTAGGCAAATCACCTGGGATTGCTCTTTGATTCTGTGTACTAAAGGGTGGCATTTTTCATGCACTGCCCATCATCATGAATCATTTATATGTGCCTGGGGGGGGAAAGGCAAACCTGGCCACCCTATTATGCACAGATACAGCAAGAGCAAATGATATGATGTTGAAAAGGTGTTTATGGACTGGGAAAAAACTCTCACAAATATATAAATATATCAGAGAAACGACAAGAGAGATTAGAGAAGGTTTGCAGAAAGTCTTTGTGTATTGTTTCGCCATCCTTGTAGAGCTGGTCTGTGTGATACAATACCTTAGGTTAGGGTTGCCAGATCAGCCATGTTTACCCAGACACGCATAATTTATTCATGTTGATGGGCAGTGCATGAAGGATGCCCCCTGGCCTGCACCATGGAGAATCCATATAGTGCTGGTAAGAAGTCAAGAAATGATCTGACCCTATACTTCAGGCCTGCCAGATCCTCCATGTTTTCCTAGACATGTATAATTATATCATGCCGATAGGCAGCACATGGAAAATGCAAGTACAGTGTTCCCCGAAAATAAGGCACAGCCGTATATTTTTTTGGCCCCCAAAAAAAACACACTATCAGGGTTATTCAAAGAGATCCGAATTGTGGCCGAAAGGTAACCGAACAGTGAAATTCAGCGCACGGTTACCTTTCCTGGCCATTCGGCTATTCAGAGAGCAGGCAGTTTGCCAAATCCTGGCGAATTGCCTGCACATACGGTGCCTGTTCGGTGCCTGTTCGAGGGCAGTGAAATCCCCATAGAGAAGCAATGCTTCGTCTATTCAGAGAACAAAAACCAGCAGTGAATAGTTGCCGAATTGCCCTGCTGTTCGGTGGTTTAATTCGACCGGTTTATTCAGGCGAATCCCATAGGCTTCAATGTTAAAAATATTCCCGATTTAATTCAATATCTAATAAACCGTTCATTATAATATTCTGCAGTAAAAAGTCTCTTTATTTATAGATTTTTTTAGGATCTTTAAGGCTAGGGTCAGACGAAAGCAGTTTTAACGTGCGTTTAGACGCACGAAATCACGGCCGTGCTAGCAGCAAATGACGTCCAATGCCGGGGAACACACGAAGTACGGCCGCACGAACGTTCGTCCACGCAACGCAAGTGGCAAACGAACGCATTTTTTCTAGAACGTCAAACCGCTAGTACGGACGTACAGAGTGCGCTGCGTCCGCTAGAGGCGTGTGTGTGTGATTAGGAGACGCCAGATGCTGCTAATGTCCGGCCAACATAACGTCCAGACGCAAAAAGTGTTTTATTGATGATCCATACAAAATCACGGACGAAAAAGCGCATCGTATGACTGCTATCGCGTATTCCGTGAAAAATGCGTCCATTCGTTCGAACGCACTTTTCACAGACAACGCGAAAAAGGCGTTAGTCTGACCCTAGCCTACGGCCTTTTTTGGGATTTTCTTTCTTTTTCCGTTTGGTTTTTTAAGGCTAGGGTCAAACGAACGCATTATTTGCAGCGACTGTCAAATAGTGCGTCCGAACGCATTGACGTATTTTTTCACGGAATGCGCGAAAACGGTCATACGATGCGCATTTTCATGCGTGATTTGTTACGGATCCAAACCAGGAAACTTTGGGTGTCTGGACGTTATGTTGGCCGGACATGAGCAGCGTCTGACATCTCCTAATTACGCACACACGTCGCTATGCGGACGCAGCGCACTCTGTACGTCAGTACTAGCGGTTCTGCGTTCTTGAAAAAATGCATTCATTTTCCACTTGCGTTGCGCAGCCAGACTTTTTCGTGCGGCCGTACTTTGTATATTGGCCGTCATTGCCCGTCATTTGCTGCTACTGCGGCCGTGATTAAGTGCGCCAGAACGCACATTAAAAATGCGCTAGTCTGACCCCAGCCTTAATCATTTTTTCTTTTATCTGTAACAGCCCTCTTTATTATCATTCCCTGGATCTCATATGTAAATTTCAGACATTTTCGTTCAGTAGTTTCTTTGCAAACAGCGTTTGTCTTTTCAAACATTCAAGCGGACTGTTTTTTAATTTATTCACTCCATACGTCTGCGGTGTCGGCTTTTTCCGGTGGCTGCCCTGCGCTGTGATCGGCTCCTGCTCAGGTTTTTCCGGCGTGTCCGGCAGGGTTAATCCAGATGTTTTTGCGGGTTTTGGTGAGCGTTCGACGGGTTTTGCGGTGTGTTCGTCGGGTTTGCGGCGGCTTTTCCCTGCACTACGACGGCCCTGTGGTGGTTGCTGAATGGGATTGCCAAATCGCACCGAATTGAAGAGAACGAAAAGTCACCGAACATTCGGTGACTTTTCGATTCTCTTTGAATAACCCTGTAGGTCTTATTTTTTAATAATATCAGTAGAAGACTTGCAACACAGGAGTGAGTGGCAAAGTTAAGATTAGGGTGATCAAAGCAATCGGGTTATTCAGAGAAAGGTGGAAACCAGGAGAACTGGCAGGAGAAGAGAACAATCTAGACCAAATAGCCGATTTGGAAAGTGAGATAAATGGGAGAATTTTTCTGGTTTGGCTATTTTAACCTAGAATTTTCACCTCACCAGTCATTCTCCTGAGTTTCAGCTTTCTTTGAATAGACCTGATGGTCTTATTTTCTGGGAAACAGGGTATTCATATGCTGCAGGAGAGAAATCTTTGAAGTGCAAAGTGACCTGTCTTGATTAGGCAAGTGATTGCCCTACTGAGGCATATGAACTATACATGGTGCAGGGCAGTGCTGTCGCAGTCTTCTCCCTTTGCATTAAATATTAATATATGTTCCGAAAAAAAAGGCTGATCTGGCATCCCTAAATACCCGCAAATGCAATACTCCTTTATCATATTGTAATCCCCATAGTCTTATTACCCATATTGCCAGATTAGGCTAGGGTCAGACGAACGCATTTTCACGTTGTCTGTGAAAAAGTACGTTCGAACGAATGGATGCATTTTTTCACGGAGTACGCAATAGCGGTCATACGATGCGCATTTGCATCCGTGATTTTGTACGGATCATCAATAAAACACTTTGTGCATCTGGACGTTATGTTGGCCGGACATTAGCAGTGTCTGACGTCTCCTATTCACGCACACACGCCTCTAGCGGACGCAGCGCACTCTGTACGTCCGTACTAGAGGTTTTACGTTCTCGACAAAATGCGTTCATTTTCCACTTGCGTTGCGCAGCCGGACTTTTGTGCGACCGTACTTCGTATATTGGCCGTCATTGCCCGGCATCTGCTGCTAGCACGGCCGTGATTAAGTGCGCCTGCACGCGCGTTCGCACTGCCTCAGTCTGACCCTAGCCTTAAAGTGATACTCTAGCATTAAAACAACAGGGAGAAATAGAGGGGTTTAACATTACCCCCCACCCTCAGAATTTAAACTTACATTAATTTTAAACATGCCTTCTTTCCTTCGCTGGGCTATGTCTGCGCTGGTTGGATTTGAATTCAAAAGTTTTTATTTTGAAATAAGTCAGCATTACATCATAATATAAAATAATAGGTAGACTCACAAGGCCAAACAATGAAACGTGACAGGCAATTATAACCACACGGGGCCAGAGAACGTCGTCTGGGTAACATCTATTAATAACAGAAGAGACATCAAAGGATAACAATATATCGACAAGTAACGTCCCCAATTGGGGGGTCTCAGAATAAGAAAACTCTGCATGTGTGTAATAAGAATAAAGTGGCGAAAAACATATAATAATAAAAAAGGGGGGAGGGGTGTGGGGGAAAGGCACAGGCCATAACCGTGACACTCCTGGCCCACTCCCGAAGGAGGCCATAGAGGGACAACGTTACGAGGCCCGGAGGTCTGAGGGCCGAGTACGACAAGCAGAGCCATAGTGACGCACCTCGGTACCACACGGATAGCGCCAAACACACAAAAAAAAGACACACTAGTCCCCTCAGATGTGGAAGCAAGCCATTGCGAAAAAAACCCAAAAAGAGTTCTCATAACGGGAATAATAGCCAGAATCCTCAGAGAGTGTCAAATAGAAAGAAACAAAAATAAAAAGTCATCAAAGTCACATCAGACCGGTAGGAGGGGGAGGGGAGAAAAAAAACGCATTAACAGATTAGAAATAGAGGGAAAAAAAAAAAAAGTCATCTGTAAAAACTAGGGCATCGTCGGAGAGTCACAGAGAGTGAGTTCAAGAACAAAGGAGTAGGGATGTGCGTTTCGGGTTTCGGAATTTCGGAATTTTCACGAAATTTCCCGATTCGTGTTTTCGGATGCGGCCGATATTCCAAAAATTTTTAGATCCGAAAATGGCAGATCCGAAAAATTTTCCGAGCCGAAACGAAAAATTTTCGGAATTTTAGAATGGACTTGAAATGTGTCAAATCTAAATTTATTTTCGCTCTATTCATGATTTCGGTTCCATTTCGGTAATTCTGGACATCGTATATTTAACTATTATCGGTTATATCGCTGATTCTGTAAATTTTGTATTTGTAAATGCGTATCACTTGATTCTTGTGGCATTCGGGTCAGTTTAGCGGTTTTTTTTTGTTTTATGTAAATCGTTTTGTTCATTTTTTTTGTTCCTTGGCTTTCATACCATTTTAATATGATTAAATAAAGTTGTGAAATGTATATTCAATTATTCATAAGAAAAAAAGGATCTTTTTTTAATAAAAAAAACACGATAGAATCGCCAGAATTATCGTAGACACTTTGAAACGAGGAGAACAGACGTTCCGAAAAAAACGAAAATTTCCGAAATTTCCAAAAAGTCGATACAAAAAACCAGCAAAGTGACCCGAAAATACGAAAAATGGTCGATATTCCGAAAAAAAAATGTACACGAAAAACGATCCGAATCGAATCGAATCGAAAAGTTTAAACATCCGAACAAATCGAACCGAATCGAACAGAAAAAAAAATCGGTGCACAAGCCTACAAAGGAGTCTGCATGTGGGGGTCATTACAGAGCACTCCGGTCTGCAACGTAAAGGAAACCAAAACTGACCCCCTCAACCTATGTCCAGCGGGACAACATTCCGAGCAGCAAAAGAAATCAAATAAACAACGAAACAAGAGTCAAAATGCAAAACCACAAATTAAAAAGAACGGATTGAAAAAGAGGTGGCTTCTCGTAGAGGCATTGTGCAAACAAGTCAGAGATTCCCATCGTCTAAGTTCTGAGCCCGGTGAGATGAGCGCTCCATCCGGTGCCAAACCCGCTCCCAGTAGAACAGGCCAGGCCTCGGCCGGGTCCGAGATTACATACGACATTTAGTTATGGGTAACCACTAATGAGCCGGCTGGACCCCAGCGGTACCGGACCCCTTTATGCCTGAGGAAAGTTGTCACCTCGCGGTATCTGCGGCGCGCCATCAGCGTAGCGAAGGGCAGGTCGTGGAATAATTTCAGGGTTACTCCATCGTATAGGACATCAGCTCGCGCCCCCGGCGCTGTCATGATCCGCGTTTTGGCTGCCACATCTGCTGTGACCGCGATCACATCTCTTGGGGCATCTCGGGGGGCCTCAGCAGCCTTGCGAATGCGGTAAACCGCGCTAAACACCTCCGGGGTGTCAGGCGGATCCTCCAAAACTTGGCGTTCCAGACGATTAGTGTACGGGAGTAAGTCCGCTGGGGTAACCGACTCGGGAACTCCTCGGACACGGATATTACGCCGACGGTGCAGGGACTCCAGTGCCTCCACTGAGCGCGTCAAAACGTCCACCTGAGACCTGAGAGCAGTCACCTGTGCCGACAATACCATCTGTTCTCCTGCCAACTCCACGTTCTGAGCCTGAACCGCCACCATCTGTGAGCGCACCTCCTTCACCTCAGAGCGCACGCTAGATAATTCAGTCAGCCATATTGATTTGATCTCCGCTATGAAGTTTCTATAGTCCTGCATCGTGGTGGGGCGCATGTCATCTGGGGCAGCCGCAGGGGTCCCGGCAGAGCGTGGAGGCGTTGTTGCACCCAATGGAGAGCCAGTCTCCCCTGGGGTATCCGATATCCGCTGAGGTAGTAGGTCTCCCCCTTGTTGCGGGCCGTCCATCCGTCGTGCCAGGTCCTCCTCATCCGACATTAGCGTATCAGCATCTGAACCGCCTGCGGAGGGCTCCGAAGCTGTAGCCGTGGCCTCAAGTAACGCCGCTGCCAAGGCCTTTTTCCTGTTTTCTGCGCTCTTTTCCGTGCAGCGGCACTCATAGTCGTAGGATTCTTTTCCCGGGACGTCTCGGCGGGCCAATCGGGCCCCCGTCCGTTGTGCCAGGAGCAGTCATCCTCCTCAGAGGAGCCATACCCCATGGGCAGGAGGGAAGAGGGGGGTATAACTGTTGCAGATCGTCTATAAATCAGGGAATCTCTAATGTCCGCCTGTCTGGTGTCAGCCAACCTGCGCTGTGGAAGCGTTTTTAGCTTCTTCCCCATGCTCAGGCGACAGCAAAGTCTCTCCAGCCGGGAATCAGGTCCGATATGGCCTCCAGGAAACACCCCAGGCTCCACAAGATGGCCACCGTAACTAGGCCGCACCAGGCCCGAAGGTCCAGGAAGCCAGGAGGGAGCGGTAAAATGCTCGGATATCAGCGGCGCCGCGAGCACCACAAAGTCCACTCGTCATGGGGGCCCTCAGAAGGTCAAAATCGGACGGCAGAGACACAGTAAATGTGACCCGTTATAGGGTAAACAGCGGAGCTCCTCTAGCATGCGTCTGCTCCCGTCCGTCGCTAGCCACGCCCCCCGCTGGTTGGATTTGAGATGCTGCCGCTTCCTGTAAGCGGCAGCATGTCATGTGATCATTGGGAGGCAGCCAATCCAATGGTTCTCGATGCTGAACAGCACATTGAGAGAGAATGGTGTTAAGTCGTTCCCAAAGGTCCTCATTAGTAAACTGGGCTCAGCACTAGGGTTGCCAGATCCGCCATGTTTTCCTGGACACATTACGATAGGGTCTATTCACTGAACGTGCACCGAATTGCAACGAACGGTGAATTTCACCATATGGTGCAATTTCATGGCAGTTCGTCTATTCACTAAGCTGTCAATTTGCCAAATACAGGCGAATTAAAGGAGAAATACATTCAGGGTTATTCAGAGAGTGGTGAAAAGCAGGAGAATGACTGGAGAATGGAAAATTCTAGGTCAAAATAGCCAAACCAGAAAAATTCTCCCATTCATCTCACTTTCCAAATTAGCTATTTTGACCTAGAATTTTCCATTCTCCAGTCATTCTCCTGCTTTTCACCGCTCTCTGAATGACCCTGACTGTGTTTCTTCTCAGTTCGGCAATCTTTGGCGGCAGCGAAATTGTGCCATAGAGAAACAATGGTTAATCTATTCACAGAACCTCAAAACTGCACCGAAATTCCTGCGGAATGACATGATTTCTGTTGGTTCAGTTAAACAGGTGAATCCCATAGGTTTCAATGTAAAAAGATAAAAAAAAAATTTAAAAATTAAGGATTTTTTCATTTTCAGGAAAAGGCCTTTTTAATTTTTTAGAACACTTTTTTTGTATTTTTGTTTTTACAAAATTTGTTTCCCAACTTTTTAAAAAGGCATTTTTTTTTAAATTCTGCAACAGACCTTTTTTATTATTTAGACATATTTTAATCAATTTTTATTGGTTTAAACACCTATTAGGAGAACAGGAGAGATCAATTGCTCCCCCCCAACTTTGGTGGAATTTGCCAAGGCCACTTCAGCGCTCTTCGGCAACGTTCTCCAACTTTTTCGTGGGCCTTCGCCGACTCCATCTTCAGCACATTACAGTCACTATTTGCTAAATAGTGAATTCACTGAAATTTTGGTGAAATGGAATCGCCAAAGTAGAAAAGTAAAAAAAAAGGGCCGTGTGGTGTCTACAGTATCTTCCGTCAGTACGTCTGTCCGTTATGCACATATGCAGAGTACGCTCTGACTGCGTTTGTCTGACATTAGCCTTAAGGATCACCTTGAGGAAACGCAGACTGAATCCTGCAATCATTGAGCAGCAAATCCTGTCACCTGTGCTGTGCTTCACATATCCTGCAAACCTGTCCTGTTAGGGAGACTTGAGGACCAGGGTTAGGAAACACTGGCATAAAGCAGTGGTTCCCAACCGCAGTCCTCAAGTACCCCTAACAGGCCAGGTTTTCAGGATATGTGAAGCACAGCATAGGTGACAGGATTTGCTGCTCAATCACCAAATCCAAAGGATCCGCAAATCATATCACCTGTACTGTGCTTCAGATATCCTGCAAACCTGACCTTTTGGGAGTACTTGAGGACCACGGGTGGGAACCACTGGTCTATACCAATGACGGCGAACCTTGGCAGCCCAGATGTTTTGGAACTACATTTTCCACGATGCGTAGCCAGCCTTATAGCTGTCAGAGTATCATGGGATATGTAGTTTCAAAACATCTGGGCTGCGAAGGGTAGCCACGACTGATCTATAACACAACACAAAAAGAAAGTGTCTCGATCCTCATTTTCCTACAGAGCACCGCAGTTATGGAATAACCTCCCAGACGCCATCAAATCTTCCCCCAGTCTAAAGTCACTTAAGAGGTCCTTACTAACATACCTCAATACAGAATGCGCCTGTAAACATGTAACATAGTGACTATATACAGAATGCACCTGTAAACATGTAACATAGTGATTACATACAGAATGCACCTGTAAACATGTAACATAGTGACTATATACAGAATGCACCTGTAAACATGTAACATAGTGACTATATACAGAATGCACCTGTAGACATGTAACATAGTGACTATATACAGAATGCACCTGTAAACATGTAACATAGTGACTATATACAGAATGCACCTGTAAACATGTAACATACTGACTATATACAGAATGCACCTGTAAACAAGTAACATAGTGACTATATACAGAATGCACCTGTAAACATGTAACATAGTGACTATATACAGAATGCACCTGTAAACATGTAACATAGCGACTATATACAGAATGCACCTGTAAACATGTAACATAGTGACTATATACAGAATGCACCTGTAGACATGTAACATAGCGACTATATACAGAATGCACCTGTAAACATGTAACATAGCGACTATATACAGAATGCACTTGTAAACATGTAACATAGTGACTATATACAGAATGCACCTGTAAACATGTAACATAGCGACTATATACAGAATGCACTTGTAAACATGTAACATAGTGACTATATACAGAATGCACCTGTAAACATGTAACATAGCGACTATATACAGAATGCACCTGTAAACATGTAACATAGTGACTATATACAGAATGCACCTGTAAACATGTAGCATAGTGACTATATACAGAATGCACCTGTAAACATGTAACATAGTGACTATATACAGAATGCACCTGTAAATATGTAACATAGTGACTATATACAGAATGTGCCTGTAAACATGTAACATAGCGACTATATACAGAATGTGCCTGTAAACATATAACATAGTGACTAATCTATATACAGAATGCATCTGTAAACATGTAACATAGTGACTATATACAGAATGCACCTGTAAACATGTAACATCGTGACTATATACAGAATGCACCTGTAAACATGTAACATAGTGACTATATACAGAATGCACCTGTAAACATGTAACATAGTGACTAATCTATATACAGAATGCACCTGTAAACATGTAACATAGTGACTATATACAGAATGTACCTGTAAACATGTAACATAGTGACTATATACAGAATGCACCTGTAAACATGTAACATAGTGACTATATACAGAATGCACCTGTAAACATGTAACATAGTGACTATATACAGAATGCACCTGTAAACATGTAACATAGTGACTAAATACAGAATGCACCTGTACACATGTACAGTTGTGTTCAAAATTATTCAACCCCACTGAAATTGAGTGTTTTGGCCAGTTTGACATTGATTTTGATCATTCAGTCATCTTGCTTACAATTAAATCAAAGAGGCACGTGTAGGTCAGACAAATATAACATAACATTTATAATGAAATAACCACAAATGTCTTTTCTGTGCTCACATCATTATCAGTTTTATTCAACCCACAAGTGACATTCAATCTTAGTACTTAGTACAACATCCTTTTACAGTTATAACAGCTTTTAAACGTGAAGCATAGCTTGACACAAGTGTCTTGCAGCGATCTACGGGTATCTTCGCCCATTCGTCATGGGCAAAAGCCTCCAGTTCAGTCACATTCTTAGGCTTGCGCACTGCAACTGCTTTCTTTAAGTCCCACCAGAGGTTCTCAATCGAATTTAAGTCAGGTGACTGCGATGGCCACTCCAAAATGTTCCAGCCTTTAATCTGCAACCATGCTCTAGTGGACTTGGAGGTATGCTTGGGATCATTGTCCTGTTGAAAGGTCCAACGTCTCCCAAGCCTCAGGTTTGTGACGGACTGCATCACATTGTCATCCAATATTTCCTGGTACTGGAGAGAATTCATGGTACCTTGCACACGCTGAAGCTTCCCTGTACCTGCAGAAGCAAAACAGCTCCAAAGCATGATTGACCCCCCGCCATGCTTCACAGTAGGCAAGGTGTTCTTATCTTCATAGGCCTTGTTCTTCCTCCTCCAAACATAGCGTTGATCCATGGCCCAAACAGTTCTAATTTTGTTCATCAGTCCACAGAACACTATCCCAAAACTTCTGTGGTTTGTCCACATGACTTTTGGCATACTGCAGTCGACTCTTCTTATTCTTTGGAGACAGCAAGGGGGTGCGCCTGGGAGTTCTGGCATGGAGACCTTCATTACGCAGTGTGCGCCATATTGTCTGAGCTGAAACTTCAGTACCCACATCTGACAAATCTTTTCTCAGTTCCTCAGCAGTCACACGGGGACTTTTCTCCACTCTACGCTTCAGGTAGCGCACAGCAGTCGAAGTCAGCATCTTCTTTCTGCCACGACCAGGTAGCGTTTCAACAGTGCCCTTTGCCATGAATTTGCGAATGATGCTTCCTATGGTCTCTCTTGGTATGTTTAACATCTTTGCAATCTTCTTATAGCCATTGCCCTTCCTGTGAAGAGTAATCACCTCTTCTCTTGTCTTCCTGGACCATTCTCTTGACTTCACCATGTTTGTAACCACACCAGTAAATGTCTAGAAGGAGCTGAGTATCACAGTCATTTTAAAGCTGCCTAATTGGTGCTTATTATGCTTTATTGCTGCTCCGTGACATCCACAGGTGTTTTCAATACCTGATTGAATACACTTGAATGAACCTCTGTTCTTCAGAGTGGTAGTCTTTAAGGGGTTGAATAATTGTGTCAATGAAGAATTCACAAAAGAAACATTTACTACTATATTACAAAACCAATTGATGTCATTTTAGTTGCATATGGTCCTTGTAGGATTTCATTCTGAATACAATTACAAATGTACACTAAATTCCCTAAAACCCTTTACAGCATTGGGGGTTGAATAATTTTGAACACAACTGTAACATAGTGACTATATTTCCTACATATTTATTTTCTGTGTTAATCTGTATATTTGTGTTTTGTTTTTAATATCTTTCATTTATTACTTTGTATTTCTGTAACGACTGTAACAATGTTCTTGAACCCAGGACGTACTTGAAAATGAGAGAAATCTCAATGCATCCTTCCTGGTAAAATACTTTATAAATAAAGATACACACAGCACTACAGGAGACAGGCATCCGTGTGGTTAATCTGATCATTTATAGAGGCGTTATAAGAACTATTTTAGGATCATCTATTTTTCACTATAGATTATATCATAGCATGAGAGTATCGCTGCCAAATCAGACAGGAAACAATCGGATACGTTATACAAAGTTTTAAAGCTATGGGATAGGGTTTTAGGCTAATGTCAGACGAACGCATTCTGAGCACACTGTGTGTCCATGCACAACTGACGTACTTTCTGACTGATGATACTGTAGACACCACACGGTCCGGTTTTTATGACTGACGTTTTTTTTTTACCGATGTAGATGGGAAATAAAATTAATATGTAAAATGAAAAAAATTGATACATAATATGAAAAATCATTTTGTCCGTCAAAAATGCAGTCCGTCTGACTACGTTCCATCACTCACACACAAAGCTACGCGGACGTGGCGCACTCTGTGCGTCCGTCCTAGCGGTTTTACGTTCTTGCTTAAATTGCGTCTGGTGCCACGTGCATTGTGCGTGCGCACTTCTGTGCGGACGTACTTCGTGTGTGGGTCTCTATTGATCATAATTTTATGCTACGACGGGCGTTAAAATGTGCGGCAACACGGACATGATCAGTGTGTTCGTCTGACACTGGCCTTATGGTTTGCTACATGGCTGTTTGTATGTGTTTGCCCTCCAGGATACCACTTGCCAGTCCTCCCTGGCTGCTGCCTCCTTGTCTTCATACAGGTACCAGATTCATGATGTTTTTATAGGTTTGAGGTGTGTACGCTCCCATTGCCTCTACATTATGAGCTGCCAAGGTGTCCACTCCTAAGGACATATTTTCGATGGTGCGTGCAGCCCATTTCATCAGGGTGTGCACCCATGGAATATTTATTAAATATGATTAGAAAATTCAGCACAAAATAACTTTCATTTTCCTAGCAATAACCAATTGCATAAAAGGTAAAGTTATTTATTTGTGAACTTTTATTTTGAATTCAATAAAGGGCAGCCAAGAAGTGAACACGGGGACCTGAATAGTGCAACTCGCCCAGCATTAGGGGGCGTCTGGGCACATCTGGAACGCTGCCCGTACTCACCTTTATACAGTTTGCCAATTCAATTTTTTTCAAATAAATAACTGAATTCCTCTGTTATTTGCATCTGTTTGATGCTACAACTCCCATGAGTCTCAGGCCAGCTAGTGCATTCTGGGAATTGTAGGCATTAAACTACTGCAGTGGGGCTGAATTTGTGGTCCCTCTTCTATAGTCCTCATTCGTCAAAAATGGACTGCACGTGCATGAATGAAGCACGACACTAATTAACACTTTACGGTTATGTCATTTCTGCCCTGCTTCGCGTCTTAACTTTTTTTTTTTACTTTGGACAGATTTTTAATTATGTCATCCGTCTGCAACAGTGTTTGTGTGTGAGTCCCTTACATCAGGACTCAAACTCTGGCCCCTCCAGATGTTGCTAAACTACAACTCCCATGAATCTCTAAGCAGCTATTACATTCGAAGAATTCAGAGACTTTGGCCATTCATCAACATGGCTGCGAGGCTGGAGTTTGAGAAAGCTGTCTTCTACACTATGAACTACATTTCCCATGATACCCATTGGGAAGACTTGGAAATAATAACTGCTTGCATATAAGCCAGGTATGTATTTAACTATAAGTCATACAGGATATACATATATATATATATAAAGGGTTTATTCACATGGAATGTTGGTGTATTCATTCATAAGTGTTGGGATTGAAGAATTCTAAACGATTTACAAAAAAACATAATAGCTATAAATGAAACAAATTCTCTAATTATTCTTATACTTCCAGTTTGACCTCCAATTTACAAAACAGCAGCTCTCATCTAAACTTTACCCCAAACTAGGTGCCCTGACACAAATCCCGCCTGAGCCCCGCGGTAAGAAAGCAGATTGTACAACAAATGCTTATGCCAGCTATTGAATACGGAGATGTAGCGTATGCAGCTGCCCCGCAAACACACCTCCAGAAACTTACTATATTGTATAACTCATTCTGTCACTTTGTGCTACAATGTAACTACATGACCCACCATTGTGACATGTTAAAGAGCTAAACTGGCCATCCCTGGAATCTAGACGTACCTTTCACCTTTCCAACCTGGTGTTTAAGAGCTTTTCTGAGAAGATACCACCCTACCTGAATAGGCTGCTTCCCCCAGCAGTTCCCTCATCCTATAATCTCCGATCCAGAACCTGCACCTTACTTGCAATACCCAATACAAAAAGAAAGTGTCTCGATCCTCATTTTCCTACAGAGCACCGCAATTATGGAATAACCTCCCAGACGCCATCAAATCTTCCCCCAGTCTAAAGTCCCTTAAGAGATCTCTATTAACATACCTCAATACAGAATGCACCTGTAAACATGTAACATACAGGGTTATCCAAAGAGATCCGAATTGCTTGAGAAAGGTAACCGAACGCTAAAAATCAGCATTCGGTTACCTTTCCTGGCCATTCGGCTATCCAGAGAGCAGGCAATTCGCCAAATCCTGGCGAATTGCCTGCACATACGGTGCCTGTTCGGTTCCTGTTCGAGGGCAGTGAAATCCCCATGAAAAAGCACTGCTTCGGCTATTCAGAGAACACAAACCAGCAGTGAAAGGTTCCCCTAATGCCCTGCCATTCGGTGGTTTAATTCGGCAGGTTTATTCAGGAGAATCCCATAGACTTCAATGTTAAAAATATTCCCGTTTTAATTCAATATCTAATAAACCGTTCATTATAAAATTCTGCAGCAAAAAGTCTCTTTATTCATTGATTTTTTAGGATACTTTAAGCATTTTTCAGATTTTTTTTTTTTTTTTAAAAAGTCCGATTTTTTTTTAATTTTTTTTTTCAGTTTGCTTATTTTTTTGTAACAGCCCTCTTTATTATCATTCCCTGGACCTCCTGTGAAAATTTCAGACATTTTCGCTCAGTAGTTTCTTTGCAAACAGCGTTTCATTTTCCCAGATTCATACAAATGGTTTTTCTAATTTATTCACTGCCTCCTCTGCGTCACAGCTGCTTCGGCTCTGTGTGATTCGGCTCCTTTTCGGCTCCTGTTCGGCTCCTGTTCGGCTTTTTCGAAGGTTAATCCAGATGTTTTTGCTTGTTTTCAGCATGCATTCGGTTAGTTTTCGTCAGGTTTTCGGCAGCTTTTCCCTGCAATTCGGGGACCCTGTGCTCTTTGCTGAATACACCGCAGGGTCACCGAAATGCAATCGGCAAAAGGAACCGAATTGAAGAGAACGAAAAGTCACCGAACGTGCGGTGACTTTTCGAATCTCTTTGGATAACCCTGATAGTGACTATATACAGAATGTACCTGTAAACATGTAACTTACAGGGTTATCCAAAGAGATTCGAAAAGTCACCGCACGTTCGGTGACTTTTCGTTCTCTTCAATTTGGTTCCTTTTGCCGATTGCATTTCGGTGACCCTGCGGTGTATTCAGCAAGCACCACAGGGTCCCCGAATTGCAGGGAAAAGCTGCCGTAAACCCACCGAACACTAACCGAATGCACGCTGAAAACAAGCAAAAACATCTGGATTAACCTTTGAAAATGACGAACAGGAGCCGAACAGGAGCCGAACATGAGCCGAATCACACAGAGCCGAAGCAGCTGTGACGTAGAGGAGGCAGTGAATAAATTAGAAAAACCATTTGTATGAATCTGGGAAAAAGAAACGCTGTTTGCAAAGAAACTACTGAGCGAAAATGTCTGAAATTTTCACAGGAGGTCCAGGGAATGATACTAAAGAGGGCTGTTACAAAAAAAATAAGTAAACTAAAAAAAAAAAAAAAAAAAATCGGACTTTTAATAAAAAAAAAAAAATCAGAAAAATGCTTAAACTATCCTAAAAAATCTATAAATAAAGAGACTTTTTGCTGCAGAATTTTATAATGAACGGTTTATTAGATATTGAATTAAAACGGGAATATTTTTAACATTGAAGTCTATGGGATTCTCCTGAATAAATTTGCCGAATTAAACCACCGAATGGCAGAGCGTTAGGGGAACCTTTCACTGCTGGTTTGTGTTCTCTGAATAGCCGAAGCAGTGCTTTTTCATGGGGATTTCACTGCCCTCGAACAGGGACCGAACAGTCACCGTATGTGCAGGCAATTCGACAGGATTTGGCGAATTGCCTGCTCTCTGGATAGCCGAATGGCCAGGAAAGGTAACCGAACGCTGATTTTCAGCGTTCGGTTACCTTTCTCAAGCAATTCGAATCTCTTTGGATAACCCTGATAGTGACTATATACAGAATGCACCTGTAAACATGTAACATAGTGACTATATACAGAATGCACCTGTAAACATGTAACAATCAGGGTTATCCAAAGAGATTCGAATTGCTTGAGAAAGGTAACCGAACGCTGAAAATCAGGGTTCGGTTACCTTTCCTGGCCATTCGGCTATCCAGAGAGCAGGCAATTCGCCAAATCCTGTCGAATTGCCTGCACATACGGTGCCTGTTCGGTGCCTGTTCGAGGGCAGTGAAATCCCCATAGAGAAGCACTGCTTCGGCTATTCAGAGAACACAAACCAGCAGTGAAAGGTTCCCCTAATGCCCTGCCATTCGGTGGTTTAATTCGGCAAATTTATTCAGGAGAATCCCATAGACTTCAATGTAAAAAATATTCCCGTCTTAATTCAATATCTAATAAACCGTTCATTATAAAATTCTGCAGCAAAAAGTCTCTTTATTTATAGATTTTTTAGGATACTTTAAGCATTTTTCTGAATTTTTTAAAAAAATTAAAAGTCCGATTTTTTTTTTTTTTTTTTTTTCAGTTTACTTATTTTTTTTGTAACAGCCCTCTTTATTATCATTCCCTGGACCTCCTGTGAAAATTTCAGACATTTTCGCTCAGTAGTTTCTTTGCAAACAGCGTTTCTTTTTCCCAGATTCATACAAATGGTTTTTCTAATTTATTCACTGCCTCCTCTACGTCACAGCTGCTTCGGCTCTGTGTGATTCGGCTCCTTTTCGGCTCCTGTTCGGCTCCTCTTCAAAGGTTAATCCAGATGTTTTTGCTTGTTTTCAGCGTGCATTCGGTTAGTGTTCGTCGGGTTTGCGGCAGCTTTTCCCTGCAATTCGGGGACCCTGTGGTGTTTGCTGAATACACCGCAGGGTCACCGAAATGGGATCGGCAAAAGGAACCGAATTGAAGAGAACGAAAAGTCACCGAACGTGCGGTGACTTTTCGAATCTCTTTGGATAACCCTGATAGTGACTATATACAGAATGTACCTGTAAACATGTAACATAGTGACTATATTTCCTACATATTTTTTTTCTGTTAATCTGTATATTTGTGTTTTATTTTTAATATCTTGCATTTATTACTTTGTATTTCTGTAACGACTGTAACATTTCAATGTTTTTTGTATTCAGGACATATTTGAAAACGAGAGAAATCTCAATGTATCCTTCCTGGTAAAATACTTTATAAATAAATAAATAAATAAATAAGGCTTTTTGCCGAAAATGAAAAGAATAAACAGTTGAATAAAAATTAAGTTCAAACGATAATGTTTTTTACATTGAATCCTATGAGATTCGCCTGTTTAAACTTGTCGAACTGAACCACCGAAAATCAGGGCCTTTCACTGACACTTGGTGCAGTTCGGCGTTCTCTGAATATATTAACCATTACTTCTCTATGGGACAATTTCACTGCCATCGAAGATAAGCGAATTGCCGATCTGCGCGAACTGCCCCATATTTCGCCAGATCATTAGCCCAACGCCTCAAGCTCGCTGCCTTGGTGTCACTTTTGATTCTGACCTAATGTTCTCTTCCCACATCCAGACAGTGACCGAATCCTGTTACTTTCAACTCAAAAATATTGCCCGTGTCCGCAAAAGTGCTAGTTCATGCTCTTGTCATTTCACGACTCGACTACTGCAACTGGCTCCTCATTGGCCTCCCCAACTCCTGTTTTGCCCCTTTGCAATCTGTAATGAATGCAGGCGCCAGGCTTATTTTTCTCACCAGATGCACCTCTTGTACCTCCCCCCTCTGCCGGTCCCTCCATTGGCTTCCTGTACGTTCCAGAATACAGTTTAAAATACTGATGTTCACGTTCAATTCGCTCAATAACTCCTCCCTACATGTCTTCATTACTCCGCAATCACATCCCATCCAGACAACTTCGGTCAACAGGCGATTTCCTCCTGCTATCTGTCTACACGCGCACAGCCAACTCTCGCCTCCAAGACTTCTCAAGGACAGCTGCTTCTATGGCCCCACCATTCCCAAACCACTGGCTCCAATGATCCTGCTATCTAGTAAAATTCCTCTTGTCTTTCTCAACCCCCAATCCCTCTAGATTGTAAACTCCTATGAGCAAGGCCCTCTACACCTCTTGTTTACATCATATGTCCGTTAATCTCATTCCCTTTGGTTATTGTAAAGCGCTGCGGAAACTGTTGGCGCTATATAAATAATAATAATAATAATTTGAGAGCTTTCAGTTCTCTGAATAGCCGAACTGCCGCGAAATTGCACCATAAGGTGATATTCACCGTTTGGTGCAATTTGGTGGCAAGGTTGGCGATTATTGAATAACACTTTATGTTGTTTAAGTAAATAAATCACATTTCTCTTTACACATTGACGCCTTTGAGCCATGTCCTATCAACCAATGACCTGTGTACATCATCTCACTTACAGAATAAAAGAACTGCGATATCTGTAACTATAAGGCCAACATCATCCATCTGAAAGAATGCGGGAAAACTTTCGAACGCAGCTGTTTTACCCGAAAATTCGCAATACCAAATCTAGTAATCACCACTCGGTGAATCGCCCTTTCAGATGTCTGTGAACCTGAAGAAGCTACAGTGTTAGTACTGCGAAAAATGAAACGCAAAATGAGTGATTCGTGTCTTGAAATGAATAGGAATAAATATCATGGTAGTGTTTGTGTTACGTTCCCCCAGCCAGGCCCACTGGTGCTGACTGAGAGCTCTTCTCAGCCCTTATGGTTTTTTTAGGGTTAATCTGTTTGGCTCTCCGCCCCTGGAGTCTCGGCGTCTGACCAGACCTGTGGTCATGTGACCTGCACTGCCCTATTTAATGGCTATCAGTGCACTTGTTCCCTGATCCAGTATAGATCTTCCTTGCTGTATTCCTGCTGTCTGTATTCTTGATATCTTGGTTTATGACTCCTGGCTTTGTATCCTGACTATTCTTGTATTTAATCCCTAGTACTGTATATTGACTTCCTGGTTTATGACTCCTAGCTTTATATCTTGACTATTCTCTTGCTTGATCCCATTTGTGTTTTGTCTGTGTGGTATTCAAGATTCTGGTTTATGTTTGAACCACACTACAGTCTCTGTTGTTTGTTTACCTGGTGTGAGTACTAATCCAGTTTTCCCTGCTGGTTGCAGCTCTAACCTCAAGTTCTATATGTGAGTCCTGCCCTGCATGTTACTGACTATATTTCTGGTTTATGTTGTGTGTATCTAGTGCAGCAGCTCATTGTTCTGGTTTATAGAGACCACCTCAAGGATCTCTTTCTTGTTCAGTTGTTGCTAGATATTTCTTCCTGTCAAGTCTAGTTCAACCCAGTACTCTGTATAGTCAGAAGGCCGTTCAAGGACCTTTCCCGTGTGTGTGTGTGTGTGTGTGTGTGCGCTGTTTTGTCTTGTTGGGTTCTGCATAATGCAGAAGGACACATACCTGCCTAAAGGGCTTAATAAACACAGCCACAAGGACGCCCTTTGGCTCCTGAGGGGGGTCACCGTAACAGGTTGTGTTCTGTATAAAAGGATGCAAAGCTTTTTATTAACCCTTCAAGCACCTCAGGGATGAAAATAAAACTCCATGTCAAAACAGGGAATTTTTTTAATGGAAAAAGGCCACATCACAAGAATTGAGTTTTACATTTTGCAGGTTATTGGACACATGCAGGGTTATTCAGAGAGAGGTGAAACTCGGGAGAATTGGCTAGAGAAGAGAACAATCTAGACCAAATAGCCGATTTGGAAAGTGAAATAAGTGGGGAAAAAAATTCTGGTTTGGCTGACAGTTCTCCTGAGTTTCACCTCTCTCTGAATAACCTTGAATTTGTCAAAAACAAATATATACATACACAACAAAGAAGGCACCGAGAACACAACTTAGTGATGCTATTAAAGATTTAAAACCACCTGAGGATACCTTTTAATAGGGATGGAGATTTAGTCACACATTGTGATCAAGTTTTTAAACTCATCACAACGTCAATGTACTTCATCTCAGTGGCTCCCTATCATAAACAAGCTAATGGGGGGGGTGGGGATTAAATATGTATATAATAATGCAAAAAAAATAATTTTAAAATTATATATATTTTGAATTTATATAAAATTTGAATATATATATATATAAAAATAAATTCTCCTAAAATTGCCTATTTGGCATTAATAGGATTATTCATGAAACAAGCAGTTACAAGATAATTGTGAAAAGGGGAAAATTCTCCGGATCAGTCTTTTTTATTCTGGATATTTGGAGATAAAAATCTAAATTCTCTCGTTAATTACCATAAAAATATATGGTTTTGTTAATAACCCTATGAGTAAATATATAACGTCCTCAATTGTTTCCTTTCCTTCCGTGTCACAGTGCTCAGTACCTATATCCCTGCAATGACCTAAGTTTGTGATTAATCGAATATTGGTCTGGATCTTCGATGATGAATGGAATGAAGAGGACTCATCGATTTGCCTCGCAGCATATCAATTAAAGCAGGCTCTCATGACCACTAATGTCCCCTTCTCCCGAAAAACCATACAAACCAGTGTGAAGCATTTACACGATTACAGCTTCACAACGACCAATTAAAACGAGCGAACATAAACCATGCCAGAAACTAAAGAAGAATAAATCAAAGACGACAAAGGCTAGGGTCAGAGGAGCGCATTTTGTATGGACTGTGCGTCCGTGCAGTACGGACGTACTTACTGACTGACGACAAGGTAGTGGCCACACAGTCGATATTTTTCACTGACGTATTTTTTGACTGATGTAGCAGGGAAAATAAATTACAATGAAAAAACATTCTGTCCGTCAAAAATGCTGGACGTATAAATGCAGTCCGTCTGACCTTGTTGCATCACTCACACACAAAGCTATGCGGACGTTGTGGATGTGGCGCACTCCGCACGTCCGTTCTAGCAGTATTACGTTCTTGCCTAACCTGCGTCCGTTTGCAGCGTCCGTCAGCCCCCGCACTTCTGTGCGAACGTACTTCGTGTGTGGGGCTCCATTTAACACAATTGTATGCTATCACGGACGTACTTTTGTGCAGCAACACGGACGTTAACACTGTGTTCGTCTGACCCCAGCCAAAGGGGTAACCACAAAGGGGTAACCACAGAGGAACCGACCGGTGGGGAATTCTACTGCATTAAGACCAAAATAGCTGATTTTGATGGTTTTCCCTCAAACGGGGTATTAATTCCGTGTGGCTATATTAACCAAAAATGTGCAGTTAACCACCAATTCACCTCCTAGTCTGTAACTCCTTGAATAGTCTATCACTGGTCCCCAATCTAAAGCTGCAGCTTTGCAAGACCTACAATTCTCTGAATCAGGGGTCTCAGACTCCGCCGAACCCCCAGATGTTTCTGAACTACATGTCCCATGTCTTTCTTTTGTCACCAGGAAAGGGTTAATGATCTTAACATGTACAGCTTGGAAAAAAGACGAGACAGAGGAGATATGATAGAAACATTTAAATACGTAAAGGGAATCCACAAGGTAGAGGAAGGGAGTATATTTAAACGGAAACAAAGTAGCAAAACAAGAGGACATAGTCTTAGATTAGAGGGGCAAAGGTTTAAAAGTAACATCAGGAAGCATTATTTTACTGAGAGGGTGGTGGATACATGGAACAGTCTTCCAGTAGAAGTGGTAGAGGCCAAAACAGTAATTGAATTTAAGCAAGCATGGGATAGGCATAAGGCTATCCTAAACAAAAGATAAATCCAGGTAAAGTATCCATGTAATTGGGCAGACTAGATGGGCCGAAAGGTTCTTATCTGCCGACATTTTTCTATGTTTCTGTGATTCTCGGCCATTTATCGCATTGAAAGAATTCTGGGACTTGTAGGCCAGCGACATCTGGGTGGCCAGAGTTTAACATCACACTCTGGACGCTTATCCGTGCGCGGATCAAGCTCACTGCTTTCAGGTGACAGACAATTGTTGTGTTTCAGGTTACTGGATGTCCCCCACTGCCCCATTACACCCAAATTCCATCAGTTGAGGGGTAATCATAGATTAGAGCAGGAGGCAGCATCCTTGGCCCTCCAGATGTTTTGGAACTACATCTCCCATGGTGCTCAGCTAGTCCTTCGGTTTCAAGGGAAATGTAGTTCCAAAACAACTAGAGGGCGAAGGTTGCGGATTGCTATTCAAATGAATATATATATATGATTAAAGACGGATAGCTCTGTGATGGCTAATAAATAGAAAACTATGAAAAAGATATATATATTGATAAAATCAGATTTATAAAAAACCATATACATTTATATAACATAAATCTTTAATTTACAATGACAGACCTTCCATAGCGTTGAAGTTTGCTGTTTATTGTCTATTGTGTTCAACTCAATAAAACATGTACTACATGGCTAATAAGCATTGACATAACAGGTATTGCAGGAGGATAAAATGTATGGAGCAGTATGTATATATATCAGGTCTATTCACTAAAGGTGAAACTCAGGAGAATGGCTGGAGAAGTGAAAATTCCAGGTCAAAATAGCCAAACCAGAAAAATTCTCCCTTTTATCTCACTTTACAAATCGGCTATTTGGTCTAGATTGTTCTCTTCTCCTGCCAATTCTCCTGAGTGTCACCTTTTAGTGAATAGACCTGATAATGCTAAAAAGGTACAATAGTCACTGGGTTTGGCATGTGATGCTTGACATTGGTATTAATGATATACATTTTGCTGAAGTTTCCCCACGGTATTTACTGATTTGCAAGGTGCTATTGGTGACTTAAAGTCTAAAACAAGGGTGAAAAGAGCTCAAAATAATCTCAATAAACAGAGGAATTAGATCGCCACATCAACAAACACTGAGGCCACAGGAGGGACAAAAATAAAATGTTATACTGCGCAAAACCACTAACACAGATAAGTAAACGTATAAATACATTTTATAAAACAAATAATGCTAATGCCAAGCTGTCAATCATCCATAGATGGGCAGAATGTCTGTGATCTCACTGTATTTTCACCTCCTGTCTCTCCAGGTTTCATGTTTGTTTTTAAACACACATTGGGGAAATTAAATGTATCACGCGTTATTAAACCACAATATCCATTAACCCCCCCCCCCCTGTAAGTGAGAGGAGCTGGTACCCAGTGATCACAGCTTGTACATGGCAGAGGGATCTCCCACCCTGTGTGATGTGCATCAGGTACATGGGATGTGGACATTATATTCCAGAGATCACACATAAACATTAAATCCACAAGAAGAGTGTTACATATAAATAATTATAGTGGCATTAGACTGGAAAGGGTACCTTTCCACCCCAGGAGCCATCACATGGGTGCCAGGCAGAGGAAATCAGGTTTCATACTTCTCATTGTGGATACAGGTACAACAAACAACCTGTTTGGGAATGAGGAGGTGAGGAGGACATGGAAGGGTGTCTGCTCTTAAATTTCCTCGGAAAGATGACAGGAATCCAAAAATAAATAACACATTTTACAGGTTATATTGCTGAGATCTTCCTTAAGCTGGCAGACCCTCCCCCCCCCCACACGCACACATTTGTGAAACAATTCTCAGTGGTGTTTCATTATGTGGCAGGACATTCCAGGGGGAGTGAAAGTGAAAAGCTGACGTTTTTTAAAGAGAATTCACAGCACGTTGTTTCCCTGACACATCCTGATACAATGTAACTGTCTGATTTACTGCTCTGGCCTTTACTTGTTACTTATAAGCCACACTCTGTACTTGCAGTGCATGGGTAAAGCAGTGTGCCAGGAGTCCAGGGGCATGCCATCTGCAATCTGGAACTTAGAGCATGCCCACAGTGCCAGGTGTCCATGGGCATGCCACCTGAAATCTGGAATTTAGAGCATGCCCACTGTGCTAGGTGACCATGGGAATGCCACCTGAAATCTGGAACTTAGAGCATGCCTAAAATGCCAGGAGACCAGGGGAATGTCCAACTTCTGAATGACAGGAGCCCAAAGTTTGTCACCTGAAATCAGACTCTTAGAACATGGCCACCTGAATGCCAAGCCTCCAGCACATGCTATCCACCTCATTTCAAGGAGCATACCCATCTTTATGCCAGGGTCCTATATGTGCAGCATCTCACTCCCACATGGATGTCCACCTGAATGAAAGCATCCCAGTGAATGCTACCCGAATGCCAGGGGATCATGACAAGCCACACTCCCATCCCCAGGTGCTCAGGACATGCCCAAATGAATATAGGAGTACAGGACATCATCTCTTCATCCCCAGGTCTTCAATAAATACCCACCTAAATGCCAGGACATGCCAACCCCTCACCCTTAAGTCCTCAAGACATGGCCCACCTGAATACCAGTACTTCAGGGCATGCCACCCCTTTTCCCAATGTCTTCATGACATCCCAGGCCAAATGCAAGGAGAACAAGACATGTGCCAGTGCCACCCCTTATCCCCAGGTTCTTAGGACATGCCCACCTAAATGCCAGTACCTCTGAATGAAAGCATCCCAGTGAATGCCACCTGTATGCCAGGGGACCAGGATATGCCACCCCCACCCCTCATCCCCAGATCATCAGTACATGCCCACCTAAATGCCAGGAGCCCTGAGTGAAGGTGGTTTGCCCCCTGCATGGCAGTGCTGCCCGGTGTCTCACCTGGTTGTTCTTGCACAGGTCTGCCCACATGCTGGTGCCATCCCCTCCCCTCATCAGGACGTGGTAGGTGAAGAAGTAGATGCCCGGGATGGAGCAGGTGAACTTGCCGGTGGTGGGGTCGTAGTGGTTGCCCAGGTTGGTCACCACGTCGTCGAACTTGAGCAGCTCGTACCCCTCGTGCTGGCGCTTGAGGCCGGCGTAGAAGGCGATCTTGGGCACGGTGCTGTACGTGGCCGCGCTGATGGCCCCCGCCGCGTTCAGCCCAGGGTTCCCGGGTGGCCCAGGTAAGCCGGGTCTGCCCACCTCCCCCTTGACTCCCGGCGGTCCCGCGGGTCCAGGCGGTCCGGGTTCCCCCGGGGGCCCCCGCGGTCCTGCTTTGCCCGGGCGCCCCGGCTCCCCCTTGGGTCCCTGGATGAAGGTTGGCAGTGACTGGAGAAGGCTGTGCTCCCGCACCGTGTCCGCCGCCGCAGTGCTGGGGGGTTTGGTCCCGTACGGGTCGCACACCATGCGGCAGGTGCCGAGCATCTCGTAGTGAGCCGAGGTCCCGGCCGAGCTGACCAGAACCGGGATGAGGATGACCAGGAGCAGCACCATGACCACCCCCAGCGCCCCGGCGGCCACTAGCCTCTTCCTGGCCACCAGCCGGCTCAGTGCTGGCCGCTCCTCCTGTCTGCTTTTCGACGAAATCTTGAAGCTTTTCTGAGACTCCACTAAAAAGAAAAAGCCTACAGGACCCCCTCCCCGGAGAGCCGGCCCCTGGCAGGTGCAGGACGGTGCCCGGGGGTCAGGAGGGCTTCCTCTCTGCTGACAAGTCCTCCCCTTTCAGATGGTGCAGCCTGGACCTGCAGGAGCTGTAACTATGTGTCCAACTTCACTGTCTGTGTCCAGTTATCTCTGAGTTCAAGGAGGGGGGGGGAGCTGCAGCCTGTGTCCCCCTTTTTCCCTCAGGGATGCTGACTCTCTCAGTCCTCTCTGGGTGGTCTCCTCTGATCACTGGTCACACTTCACTCTTCCCAATGAGCAGCGGGTCTAGGAATCCAAGAGAGTCTTCTTCACAGCATCTCTCACCTCCCCAGCTCAGCACAGATACCTTCAGCAAGCCACCAGCCCACGTGTAGCCATCATCAGCAGCACCTCCCAGAGCCACAGGAGCATCTTCTCAGCCTCCTCACACATGATGGACTGGCTTTATGCCTCTTCCTTTCCCTCCCTCTCTTAAATTTCCTTATTTTTCTCTTCTTTGACTTTCCCTCTTTTTCTCTCCTTCTTTCCTTCTTTCTTTCTCTCTTTTTCTCTCTTTCTTTTTTCTCTTTCTTTTTCTCTCTTTCTTTTTCGCTCACAATTTCTTTCTTTCTCTGATTCTTTCTGTGTCCCTTTCACTCTTTTTCTTTCACTCGTTCCCTCTTTTTTTTCTCATTTTCTTCCTCTCCCTCTTTCTTTGTTTTCTTAATCTATCTCTCTCATTATTTTCTCTCTTCTTTCTCTTCCTTCTTCCTCTTTCTTTCTTTCTCTCTCCCTTTCTTTTTCTCTTTCTTTCTCTCTCTTTCTCTCTCTCTCTTCTCTTTCTTTTTCTCTTTCTCTCTCTCTCTTCTCTTTCTTTTTCTCTTTCTCTCTCTCTCTTCTCTTTCTTTTTCTCTTTCTTTCTCTCTCTTTCTTTCTTTTCTCTTTCTTTCTCTCTCTCTTTCTTTTCTCTTTCTTTATTTCTTTTTCTCTTTCTTTCTCTCTCTCTCTTTCTCTCTTTTTCTCTCTTTATCTCTCTTTCTTTTTCTCTCTCTTTCTTTTCTCTCTTTCTTTCTCTTTCTTTTTCTCTCTTTCTCTCTCTCTCTCTTTCTTTTTCTCTCTTTCTTTCTCTCTTTCTTTTTCTCTTTCTTTCTCTCTTTCTTTTTCTCTCTTTCTTTCTTTTTCTCCTTTCTTTTTCTCTCTTTCTCTCTCTCTCTTTTTCTCTCTCTTTCTCTCTCTTTCTTTCTCTCTCTTTCTCTCTCTTTCTTTTTCGCTCACAATTTATTTATTTCTGATTCTTTCTGTGTCCCTTTCACTCTTTATCTTTCACTCGTTCCCTCTTTTCTTTCTCATTTTCTTCCTCTCGCTCTTTCTTTGTTTTCTTAATCTCTCTCTCTCATTACTTTCTCTCTTTCTATTTCTTTCTCTCTTCCTTCTTCTTCCTCTTTCTTTTCCTTCTTTCTCTTTCTATCTCTTTTAATTCTCTTGCTTTATACTCCGGTCTCCTTTTCTCTTTATTTCACTCTTTTTATGTCGTTCACTTTTTCTTTCTCTCTTTCTATTTCTTTCTCTCTTTCTTTCTCTCTCTTTCTCTCTCTTTCTTTCTTTCTCCTTTCTTTTTCTCTCTTTCTTTTCTCTCTTTCTTTTCTTTTTCTCTTTCTTTTCTTTCACTCTTGTTCTCTTTCTCTCATTTTCTTTCTCATCTCTCTTGCTCTCTCTTTCTTGGTTTTTCTTTCTCCCTCTTTTCTTTCTATTTCTTTTTATCTTTATCTCTTTTTTATTTCTCCCACTTATTTCTTTCTCTCTTTCTTTTCTTTTTTCCTTTTCTTATTTTCTCCCTCTTCTTTTTATTTCTTTCTCCCACTTTTTCGTTCTATTTCTTTCTCCCTCCTCTTCTACATTCTTTTCTCTTTTTTTATCTTTCTTTCTCCCTCCTCTTCTACTTTACTTTATCTCTTTCTTCTTCCCTCTTTACCTTTCTAGTTCTTCATCTCTTTCTATTTTACTCTTGGTCTTCTTTTCTTCATCTTTTTCTATTTCTTTCTCTCTTTTCCTTCCTGTTTTTCTTTTTTTTCCTTTCTTTTTCTCCACTGGAAACTCTTGCCACTTCAGATCATCTTCCCTCAGCTGCTCCTTTTTTGTGCCTGCTATTATTTCTAGCCCTGGAATGATAATGCATGAGCTGAAAGGCTTCCTAGAGGCTGATCTGCAAAGAAAGGAGGCTGAGGCTGAGCACAGAAAGGATTGCTCATCTCCCCCATCCCTCCATGCTTCATGAATACCAACGCCTAGCCAGGAGCAATGCACAGGGGTTTCCTGGAATTCATAGAATCAACCAGAGCTGGAGGAGAAGACACACACAGGGGAGACAATAATGATAATACTATCTGTAACTCCACCTGTAGATGAGAGGAAAGAGATAAAAGAGCAGATGACCCCACCTGAGAATATGCAGGCACCTGGTACCAGGAGCTTCCCCTTACATAGTCCAGGGAGAGGAAGATGAAGGGGGTTTATTTTACACAGAGAGATCCTGGAAGGTTTGGGGAAAACAATGGAATTTAAATTATAATCTAGAATTGGGAAAAAACTAAATTAGATAAAAAGTTAACACAATTAGCTGTTTAGTGAATAGACCCCAACATGAGAATGCCAACACTAAAGACATCTGTCGCAGCTTTTAATGGTTGATGAACACATACACCTCCAACAAACTGCTAAATATTAGTAAATATCGTGTTTTAATGCCCTGGGGCCGGGCTATAGGGTGGGGGGGGGGGTTTATTCACTAAGAGATTATTAAATGTTGGAGAATTGCAAGAAAATTGCCTTGTTTTGGGAAAAAAATAAATCAAATTTATCAATTCTGATCTAATGTCTTTTAATCCATTGAATATATAAATGAACCTCCATAACTCATGGTCTAGTGTTGCATCATAAAGTGAGACATAATAATCATACTTTATTTTTATATAGAACCAACATATTCCGCAGCGCTGTACAAAATATGTGAACAAGGGCGTGATACAATAGAACAGCAGATGTAGCTTAACAAAGATGACACAGTACACTGGGGGACACTGTTCGCAAAGGAAATTTCAAACTACAAGGGATAAATATATATATTGTGATGCAGGCGCATCATATCGTTAGGTGCTTTCCCTAAGGACACTCGCTGCCGAGGTCTGATCGTAGAGTAGTTGTTTGGACCAGCAAAGCAGCCACAATACGGAGGATCAAGAATTTGTTAGGACAGACAGAACAGTAGAAATTGTAGGGGGTAACCCGGGGCTGTCAAACTCTGGCCACCCAAATGTTTCTGAACTACATTTCCAATGATTCCCTGGCCATCTATTGCATTGAAAGAATTCTGGGAATTGTAGTCATCAACATCTGGGTCGCCATGAGATAACAGAATATTTACCCAGGATGTATGTCGCTGTCTGAAAGACGATTACTAAATTGTAACTTTTATTAGTCTGTTTCTAAAAAGTACAGCAAGTAAAATTGTATAAAAATAATATTTTCCCCATAATCCTCCACTCCAGAAGATGCAAGGACAGGTGTAATGTTTGTAAACACTGTTACAAAAATAAAGAAGTGAAGACTCTATATGGCTGTGTCCCGTATGATGTTATAACGCTCACCGTGTACTTCCCTTTAGACTTTGCTCCCCCCTCATCTGATACTGTATTCCCTTGTTTACTATTGGTTTGTCACGTGTTGTATCGATGGTGCATAAACTGTCACTTGATGCTTGTAAATAGAATGTTTTGCTGATGACATTGCGAGTTGCGCCTCGCTGTCTCCGCACTTTATGCCTCTTCAATGCGCAATTTCTATGCTGAAAATGAATAAAAAGTTGTTACAATAAAAAAAGTGAAGTCTCTAAACTAGCTGTGAAACAATCCACAGATAAAAGCATACTAAAGAGTGAAACTAAGGTAACGTAGCAGGATAATAGGGGAACACCCCACTAAGGCCCCTATTACATTCTTTGCGCATTTGTTTTTGCGCGCACAAATGCGCATTTGCGCGAGGGGCAAAACCCTTTGCGCTGAACGTCGTATTACAACGTTCGCGCAAACGATGCGCGTTATCGTTTAACGCGGATGGACCTGCGCGAGCGTGATGAACTGTGCGCGTCCTATACTTAACATTGTGAACGCAAATTCGTTCGTGTGCTGGTACGCGGATGGTATTACAATTGATGCGCATCTTTTTATGAACGACGTTTGCGCGCATAATTTTAACGTCTTTGAAAAGCTGGTGGTAACTGCAAATCGGAATGTTCTGGCTGAAACCAAATACACCAGCACGAAAAAAAAATACAGCACAGTATAGTTACACATTCTACACATACCCAAACAAAAAAATTGTGAATTTGTGCTTGTTTTTATTATTGCTGCAGCATGTATACTCAGATTAAGGTAGGGTCAGACGAACGCATTTTTTCGCGTCGACCGTGGAAAAGTGCGCGTCGAACGAACGGACATATTTTCACGGAATACGCGGTTAGTCATACGAGCCTGTTCGTCCGTGATTTTGTACGGATCATCAATAAAACTTTTTGTGTCTGGACGTTATGTTGGCCGGACATTACGTCTGATGTCTCAATCACACACACACGCCGCTATGCGGCCGCAGCGCACTCTGTACGTCAGTAGTAGCGTTTGACGTTCTCGAAAAAATGCGTCGTTTGATGCGTTCGGACGAACGTGGGCCGTACTTCGGTGTTGCTTACGTCATGCTGCTACATGATTTTGTGCGGTAAACGCACGTTAAATGCGTTCGTCTGACCCTAGCCTTACTTTGACAGGCGCAAAAACTTAAGTGAGTCAATTAAGGTGAATTGATGTCAATTAAGGTTCTTAATTCTGATTGGCTGAATCCCGCGAAAAAAACAGTCCCCACACTGATTTGCGTGCGCTATTTTTTACGAACGTTATTTTCAGACGGATGCGAAAATGCGTTCGGATCGTAATGCCACCGTTACTTAACGCTGCGTGCAAAAAAAATTGCGCTGCGCAGACGAATTTGCGCGAAGAATGTAATAGGGGCCTAAGCATGTAATAACCTAACACATCATTCCTACATAGCAAGAAGTGGACATTCGATGGTAATACAGGGGAGGGACTAATGATGACGTGGTATAAGACACCATGGTGTTGTTTTCTATTGGCTGCCGCGCTGCACCCGGGATTGGGCCTAGGAGTATAAAACCCATCAGCCTAGGGCAGATAAGTCTATTTATTCGTGTATGTATACTGTGAAAGAATTAACCTATGTGGTTCACAGTGAAATGGCGCTTAGCAAAAAGTGTTGTTTGTGAGCGGCTCACCTATAGGTGTATCCCGCACCCAAATGAAACAAAAACGATATATACTTCAATCGAGTATATCGGGAGCGCTATAGAGTATTGTACAAGCACTGAATAACATGTGATCAATGAATACAAATATACAGTCAGGTCCAAAAATATTGGGACATCGTCATAGACACAATTCTAACATCTTTGGCTCTATACACCACCACAATGGAGTTGGAATAAAACAAACACAATGTGCTTTAACTGCAGACTGTCAGCTTTAATTTGAGGGTATGTACATCCAACTCAGGTGAACGGTGTAGGACTTACAGCAGTTTGCAGATGTGCCTCCCACTTGTTAAGGGACCAAAAGTAATGGGACAGAATAAAAATCATAAATCAAACTTTCCCTTCTTAATACTTGGTTGCAAATCCTTTGCAGTCAATCACAGCCTGAAGTCTGGAACGCATAGACATCACCAGACGCTGGGTTTCATCCCTGGTGATGCTCTGCCAGGCCTCTACTGCAACTGTCTTCAGTTCCTGCTTGTTCTTGGGGCATTTTCCCTTCAGTTTTGTCTTCAGCAAGTGAAATGCATGCTCAATGGGATTCAGGTCAGGTGATTGACTTGGCCATTGCATAATATTCCACTTCTGTCCATTCAAAAATCTTTGGTTGCTTTTGCAGTATGCTTTGGGTCATTGTCCATCTGCACTGTGAAGCGCCGTCCAATGAGTTCTGCAGCATTTGGCTGAATGTGAGCAGATAATATTGCCCGAAACACTTCAGAATTCATCCTGCTGCTTTTGTCAGCAGTCACATCATCAATAAATACAAGAGAACCAGTTCCATTGGCAGCCATACATGCCCACGCCATGACACTACCACCACCATGCTTCACTGATGAGGTGGTATGCTTAGGATCATGAGCAGTTCCTTTCCTTCTCCATACTCTTCTCTTCCCATCACTCTGGTACAAGTTGATCTTGGTCTCATCTGTCCATAGGATCTTGTTCCAGAACTGTGAAGGCTTTGTTAGGTGTTGTTTGGCAAACTCTAATCTGGCCTTTCTGTTTTTGAGGCTCACCAATGGTTTACATCTTGTGGTGAACCCTCTGTATTCACTCTGGTGAAGTCTTCTCTTGATTGTTGACTTTGACACACATACACCTACCTCCTGGAGAGTGTTCTTGATCTGGCCAACTGTTGTGAAGGGTGTTTTCTTCACCAGGGAAAGAATTCTTCGGTCATCCACCACAGTTGTTTTCCGTGGTCTCCCGGGTCTTTTGTGTTGCTGAGCTCACCGGTGCGTTCCTTCTTTTTGAGAATGTTCCAAACATTTGTTTTGGCCATGCCTAATGTTCTTGCTATCTCTCTGATGGGTTTGTTTTGTTTCTTCAGCCTAATGATGGCTTGCTTCACTGATAGTGACAGCTCTTTGGATCTCATCTTGAGAGTTGACAGCAACAGATTCCAAATGCAAATAGCACACTTGAAATGAATTCTGGGCCTTTTATCTACACATTGTAATTGGCGTAATGAGGGAATATCACACACCTGGCCATGGAACAGCTGAGAAGCCAATTGTCCCATTACTTTTGGTGCCTTAACAAGTGGGAGGCACATCTGCAAACTGCTGTAAGTCCTACACCGTTCACCTGAGTTGGATGTACATACCCTCAAATTAAAGCTGACAGTCTGCAGTTAAAGCACATTGTGTTTGTTTCATTCCAACTCCATTGTGGTGGTGTATAGAGCCAAAGGTGTTAGAATTGTGTCGATGTCCCAATATTTCTGGACCTGACTGTAAATATAAGAACTTACCTTGATATCCAAATTCTCTTATAAGTACTTCAAAATGTATATATGTATCCTAGAATAAAGAGCATAGAATAATCGCGCAGTATCATGTACAGATGGAATCACTATGATTTTAAATATGTCAATTACACTCACAAAGGCGGAGCCTATATCGGCTCAGAAAATGCACATCATGACATATTTGACATATTTAAAATCCTAGTGATTCCATCTGTACACGATACTGCGCGATTATTCTATGCTCTTTATTCTAGGATACATATATACATTTTGATCATAGCACTTGACCCGTACAACTCACTCTCCTCTTCAACCATGGAGATGCACCAATGAATCCTAATTAGAATACTTGACCAGTACAACTCTCCTCCTTAACCATGGAGATGGAGGTTCAACCTCATCTCCATGTCTCTTCTCTACAACCGTGTAAAACTGGTTCAGATCCCAGCCAGAGCACCTCACTATTATGTCTGTAAGGGTCCTACTGATGAAGCCATCTATTATATCAGTGGTTCCCAACCCTGATTCTCAAGTGCCCCTAACAAGACAGGGTTTAAGGGTCACCTTGGGGAAATGCAGACTGAATCCTGCAATCACTGAGCAGTACTGTTCACCCGCTCTGAAGTTCTCTGCTCTTTCCCAAAGTCAGGGACATAACCAGACAGATATTGAGCTTGGTATTGCTCAACGTTTGGCAAAAAGACAGAAAAATATCCATTCAAACGTCCAACAGATAATTTATTTATTTTATAAAAGTATTGTTACCAGGAAGGATACATTGAGATTTCTCTCGTTTTCAAGTATGTCCTGGGTTCAAGAACATTGAATAACACATCCAGGTAGGGGGAGCTGGAAAAGGCTAAGATAACCCACCCAGTAATCCTATCAGCAGATAGTAACAGATACGCACAGACAAAAAAGACCGACAGATAGATAATAAAGGCATTCCTACATAACACATATTACACAAACACCCTGCACCCTACAGGCACAGGGTGACTTCAACATAGGAGAAGGCAGGGAAACACCGTAGAACATCAGGCCTGCAAATTCCAATGAGCTCATGCACCCCGAGTCCAAAGTGACACGCGTCAAAAGAAGTAATGGTTAAGCTAGTCAGAGAATGCCGAACTGCACCAAAGTGTCAGTGAAATGCCCTGATTTTCAGTGTTTCAATTTGACAGGTTTAAAACAGGCGAATCCTGTAGGATTTGATGTAAAAAAATTTATCATTTTGAAATCTTTTTTATTGAAACCTTTATTCTTTTCATTTTCAGCAAAACGTCTTTTATTTATTTATTAAAATTTTTGGATATTTTTATGGACTTTTTAGGCAAAATTTTTGATTCCCATTTTTTTTAATGGCGTGTTATTTTATTCTGTAAGAGATCGTTTTATTATTTTTTTTACAGGACCTTTTTTTATGATTTCCATGCATTTTCACACTTTTTTTTTTTAAAGCCTTTTGAAAAAAAGCAGTCTCCCCCCCCCCCCACACACACACAGATCAGCAGTGTTCAGCGGGTCATTGGCTGTCTTCGGCGGCATTCAGCAGGTGGATCGGCAGCGTTCAACGGTCTTCAGCGGCTCCTGTTTGGTGCACTTTGGGGACCCTGCAGTGAATACTGAATTTAGATTGTAAGCTCTTGGGCAGGGTTCTCTCTCCTACTGTGTGTTGAACCTGTATGTATATTTGTTATTCTGTCTCCCATTGTACAGCGCTGCAGAACTTGTAACTGTAACTGCAACCGCAAGGTCGGTGAACTTGAATCGTATCGAAGCGCGCCGAACAAAAGAGCACCGAAAAAGCTCTTTGAATAATCCCCCTATATTGTTATATACTTGATCCCTGCAACCTATCCTCTCTCTGCTCAACACCTGCCATGTCCTCCTTGGCCACCATTATGGTCATCCTATGCCTGAATGAGTCCTCCTAACCACTTGTTGAACAAAATCCCGGATTTTAGTCCCCAGTAGATAAAGCATCGCTCGTTTAAGATCATTTATCCACACAAAATGCTAATGCCCTTCCTAACGAGGAGGTGTCAATCTACTGTCTCCTCCAACTGCATGCCGTAAAATCGTTAAATCTTGGCCCGTCTCGAGTTATGATGGTAAAGATTTATTTACATGAATAAAATAAATTGATCTTTATGTCTCACTCCTGTGTTCCCAAACAGTGGATGTCACTCAGCCGAGCACAGCGTCCACTTGTCTATATCTGGACGATGACTGATGTAGTTTAACTTGTTGCACAAGGTCCAGAATCGACAATGAGGTACGACAAAAAAAAAACGAACAAACAAAGAAACCAGACAAACAAAACTCTCCACTTACAGTATGATCTGCCGAGCGTGTTCTGCGTTCGGTATTTTATTATCGCAGCCGTCCTTTTATTCTCCTCTTTTTTTTTATGCCGCAACACAATAAGGTCAAAGAGCCGGACACCGGGAAACAAAGACTCATTGATTTTTACATTTGAGAAGAAATGTCAGATATGGGAGAAGAGCGTCATCCTGGGAGAACGGGCATTAAACGTACAGAAGTGATATTGCGCAGGCAAAATATTCATGCTTCTTTATGCGATATCTTTCTCATCTGGCTGATAAGGACCGACCGCTGCTTTTTCATCTTTTCAATTGTAAATATTGTATTTGTCCCATTCTGCATCTGTCACTTCTATGGTTTTATCTGCGACAGACACATAGCGATTGTTTTGCCCACCAGAGATCTCCAGTCTAGGGGGGACACGGGCAAACTTGGAATAAACATTGTTGCTTTTGTCAGGCGGAACTCGAGCTCGCAGATAAAAGGACCACGGGGCTGCTCTGCCGCTATAGCTAAAGCATTTCCATTCTTACTTAAAAAAAAAAAAAAAAACAAAACAACAACAAAACTTTTGACAATTTGATTAGATTCATCTGGATCAAAAAGAAGGAAGTCATGATTTCGTCTTCAAGGCTTGAACTATGAAGTTTATAAACTGGAAATGAAGTCGAAATACTTTTCCTATTGTGCGAGGAACTGAAGCGCAGCAGCATCTTGTCATAGCGTGTTATCTCTGCCATTCCTACCAGCTCAGTCTCTTCAGGGGTAACTGGGATTTATCTGCATATATCAACAATGCATTATCTTATAGGGAACCTACTGATGTAGCCATAGCTACTATCTAAAGCTCTGGGCTGTGTAAGAGCTTAGAAGGAATACCTGTAGGTATGGATCTTGCTTATTTGCCACAGAAGATAAGCCTGGCAGAATAACTAGAGGGTATGGGTACCTCTGCAATTTACAGGGGCACAGTGGGCGCTATGGTATCCCTGTTTTTTAAAGTATTTAGAATTTTAGAACAGCGCTTCAAAGTGAAAGCGTAAGAAGCCCTGTCAATCAGAGAGCCAGGAATTACATTTCCTGGCTCTCGCAGCAGTTTAGAGTTTTAGACCAGTGAGCTGGTGATGTGATCTCCCTCAACTTATAAAACATGCGTTTATCTGTGATAGTGATTACTTGGAAACTTCATGGAGGTGGAGTGAAGGATGTTTTCTCTAATACAAAGTCAAGGAATTAAGTCGCTTCTAGTGAATTAGCCCTTTCAAAACAGAGGAAATACTAAGCAACTTATTTTCTGGGCGTAAGTAATCTTATGTGACTTACCGGTTACCGCATAGGTCAGTGGTTCCCAACCCTGGTCCTCAGGTCCCCCGAACAGGCCAGGTTTGCCAGATATGTGAAGCACAGCACAGGTGATATGATTTGCTGCTCAGTGATTGCAGGATTCAGTCTGCATTTCCCCAGGGGAATCCATGAAATCTGGCCGGTTAGACCTGAGGACCAGGATTGGGAAACACTGGCATAGATTCTTACCCTCCACATTGAAGAAAACACAATTAGGATTTAAACATATATATTTTTTTTAAAAAAAATCACACTACTTAGGGAAATAATACGAAACTTGTACAGTGTCTTGTTTACCCATTTAATTTTCGGTTTGTATTTAACCCCTTCACTACCAATATCGAGATATCTCGGGCTTCAAAGGCACCATCTGGTGCCCGATATCGAGATATATTGGTATTCTTATCCGCAGCCCAAAAGCAAATGAATTTTTTTTGCTGCAAACGCATTTTGTTTGCTTTTGGGCTGCAGAAGGTGTCCCCAAAGTTTTACCCCTGTGAGCATAATGCCCGAAGAGCTAATACTGTAAAATCGACTGCTGAAAGCTCTGAAATATCGAGATTTCAGCAGCCCGCGCAGGGAGAAAAATAGAAGAAAATAGAGCAGCCACTCAAACCTCTAACTCAATTTGGCAGTAGGTGGCGCCATCTCCTGGCCAAAAATAGGTTATTTACAGTAAGACACGCAATAGGTATATGCTCAAATATTTCTTACTTTAAAACACTGGTTTCTGACAATGTTTTTTGTAAAATCACTTGGTAGTGAAGAGGTTAAGAATATTTTTACCCTTTTTATAGCACATATAGAAACTGATTCAGGTTGGGAGTATTTTCTATTTCTTTTGGTTCACCAAATATAAAAAATAAGGAGTATTTGGTGGACTCCAGTTGCTGTACAGCATGGTTTACTTCATTGATATGTATGTCTCTTTGCTCGCGCCAGGATGGAGCCACGGCGGAGCCTTAGGTTTAAGTTTATTTTCCCAAGCGCTGGGGGAGAGAAAAACAGGCAGACACAGGAAGCTGTATATGGTATAATAAGTGTATTCCAAAAAGGTAGGCACACAGCAACAGTCTTATATACAATAACAGAGCACTGGAAACAAATAGACAAGTCTTTCTGCCCAGAGGTAGTGTCTTGATGAACCAGGGATAGTGGGCTATGCAGTGTCCACCAAGTAGGAACCAGGAGCTCTTCGCAAAGTACCTTGAGACGAGAGCAGGATGGTGGAGTGAGGCTTGAATACAGATAGCCACAGGTGTGGACACAATACCCCAGGGATAGTGGGCTAGGCAGTGTCCACCGCAGTCAGGATCCACAGGCCTGGAACCAGGAGCTCTTCGCAAAGTACCTTGAGAGCAGGATGGTGGAGCGAGGCTTGAATGCAGATAGCCACAGGTGTGGACACAATACACCAGAGATAGTGAGCTAGGCAGTGTCCACCGCAGACAGGATCCACAGGCCTGGAACCAGGAGCTATTCGCAAAGGACTTGAAGTAATGCAGGCAGATGAAGCAGGAACACTAGTAGACAATAACGATAACAGTACAGAGGATAATGGGGAATACAGACAGACTCGGAGGGGCAGCTTACAGAACCTCACAGTAAGCAGGATGGGAAACACAATGAGAGAGCATTGAAGGGAAGGGTGTGTCCAGGTTAAATGCAAAACAACTCAGGAATGGACACAGGAATTAACCCCTGAGAGGCATGCTAGTATGGAACAACAGCAAGCTTCGTGGATACAGGCAGGCTCCTGGAGCTGGCATGACACTCTTTATCTTGAGATGGTCAGATCTGCATAGATCCTTCACCATGTCCAGAATTGTCTTCAGAACCTGCTGTGTAGGTAACAAGACTGCGGATTGGCATGGAAGGATCTAACTTCATTGCACTGTCATTTGATTTAATCCAGGAGTGGCTGTGGTACACAATTCCTTTGCATTGCTCCAGTTAAGACCTGTTTGAGCTAACTCGATCTCAGGCCCCTGCAGGAGCTTTTGAAGATTAAGTTTATGCAAACATGCTAGTGAAGGGTTAATTGTGCCAGGTGCAAGAAATGTGAGTTAATGGGACACTTTAGCCACTATTACCATTTAAATTGAAATAAAAATGATATGTTAGGAGTGTGGTCGCTCGTCCCACCGACCTGTTCATGGCCACAGCAACTGACCTTCAATGCAGAGGTCTCCCCTACTCCCTGAAACCTGTCAACCAGTGACTGCTAGGCAGTTTCCTATGTGCTGGCCACATTAGGAGTAAAGATTATGTCAGCGACCAATTTATGGAGGAGCCACCTGGTTGAACCCGCAAACTCCATGATGCCTCTCTTCTCCTTCTGAGCAGCTGCATGTTCATATGCCAGACATCATCTTGCAGGGAGTCACTTGTCAGCAGGAAGAGCACCGAAGAAGCAGAGCAAGATACAAGATGAAGTTTAAGGTTCTATGCATAAAAATTGGTTAAAAACTAAAACTGATGGGCGACGGACATTTTAATAAATAACCCTTCTGGTCCAGAGCCTGTAGGCACAGAAATCTGGGGTGCCCCACTCTGGCAAAAAAAATTTTTGGAGGAGATACTTTTTTACTTTTTTTTGGGGCACATTACACATTTAAGAAAAATTAAAAACAGGTTCTCCATGGATGTAGACATGATGCATGGAGGAAGGAAGGAGAGGAGGAACGAACGAGCAACTGGAGAGTTGGCTGCTCAAACCGCTCAGTCAGGATGGCACATCCGTGGTGAACACTGTACGTACCAGCCACCTCTAAGCAGACCAGGGCCACCCTTAACATTTTTGGGGCTCTCTGTAAACATAATTTTTGTTTAGTTTTACAGAGCAAGGTGCCCCCTCTCCACGGAGTGCCTAGAGGCACATGCCTACTTTGCCTAATTGTTAATCCGGCCCTACTCCCACCATTATTTGCCTAGAGCATTGCTTTAAGATTAGTAGGTTATAAATCAAGGATTAAGTCATCATTCTATCTATACTTTGTGAAGTCAAACCTAAGCATGGTCCAGATTCATCTACAGAAGGCCACCCACACCCCTTCTCTTTGTTATCTTCAATTTTGTCGTCTTGGTTGCATGGCTGCCGCGCATATATAAAAACTGTCAGCGTCATATAAAATGTGATAATCCTCCACATCAACACCAGCACTTTCAGTCAATTTTTCTAAACACAGTGTTTAGCTTGAATTTGCTTCCACACCATGTCATCCACTTGTTTTCTAAATAACTAAATCCCTTTAAATTCCACTTTATGTGGTTATTTTCCGCAAAGAGCAAAGCACTGAATTGAATTGGCACGACGAGGTTACATGTATTAGAGGAGTCTTTGTCTCTGAATCTCAGAGCACAAACAACTGATCAAGATAGTAGGAGGAACATCTGTTTAGCAAATAAAAAAAAATCTAACTTGCATGTTAAAATACTTCTAATTAGCCTGTTATCGTCATTTCTCCCCAATCCGAGGTTTAGTGAATAAACCAAATCTGCGTTACTTTTCCTACATCGGGTAACAGTTTTATTAAATGTTTCTTATAGAAATGTGTAGACTCGATAAAGAAGAAAAAATAATAAATACCAATTTAAAGCAATCTTTCTCAATTTAAAACACTTATTTAAAGTACATTATTAGAGAAGCTCTAGGTGTCCTGACTATTCAGTGGTCATAGTGACCTAGGAGCAATCACCCCTCTCTCACCTCCGGGAGGGACATCTCGTTACGGTGGAAGGAACGTCCATTTTCACGGACGTTCCTTACGCTCTTAAAAACGCTCGTCTGACACCAGCCTATTACATTCTTCGCGCAAACATTTGCGCCCGCACAAAAACGCATTAACGCGAGGGGCAAAACCCTTTGCGCAGAACTTCGTATTACAATTTCAGCGCAACAAACGCACGTATACGTCTACCGCGGGTGAACCTGCGCCAACGCTGTGCGAGCGTACTTTACTGCGCGCGTCCTATACTTAACATTCTGAGCGTAAATGCGTTTGTGCGCTGGTACGCGGATGGTATTACAATCTATGCGCAGTTTGTAACGCACAGCCTTTGCGCGCATAATTTTAGCGACTCCTAAAAGCTGGTGTTAATGGCAAATTCTATCAACCTGGCCGAAACCAAATACACCAGCCCAAAAAAAAATCTGCAGCGAGGTATAGTTACACATTCTACACATACCAAACCTATAAATTTGAGAAGTTGTGCGTTCATTTTTTTTTTGATGCAGCATATACGCGCAGATTGATTTTGACAGGCGCAAACACTTAGGCTAGGGTCAGACTGAGGCAGTGCGAACGCGCGTGCAGCCGCACATAATCACGGCCGTGCTAGCAGCAGATGCCGGGCAATGACGGCCAATATACGAAGTACGGTCGCACAAAAGTGCGGCCGCGCAACGCAAGCGGCAAACAAACGCATTTTTTCGAGAACGTGAAACCACTAGTACTGACGTACAGAGTGCGCTGCGTCCGCTAGCGGCGTGTGTGCGTGATTGGGAGACGTCAGACGCTGCTAATGTCCGGCCAACATAACGTCCAGACCCAAAAAGTGTTTTATTGATGATCCGTACAAAATCACGGATGAAACTGCGCATCGTATGACCGCTATTGCGTATTCCGTGAAAAAATACGTCCATTCGTTCGAACGCACTTTTTCACGGACAACGTGAAAAATGCGTTAGTCTGACCCTAGCCTTAATGTGAGACAATTGTGGTTCTTAATTCTGATTGGCTGAATCGCGTGAAAAAACAGTCCGCACACTGATTTCTGCGCGCACCGTTGCTAAGCGGCGTCCGTTTTATGCACGTTATTTTTCGACAGATGAAGAAATGCGCGAGGATTGTAATACCAGCGTTGTTTTACGCGTGTTAACGTTTATTGCTTTGCGCAAAAATTCACGCGTTCGGCGTGCGGTTTTGCGTGAAGAATGTAATAGAGCCCTTAATGTTTTAAATGCACTCAATTTAAGAGGAAAAGTTTATGACGGTTAATTCTCTTGAATATTGAATATGTAGAGATACCCTTCATTTTGTTTTCTAGAGCCACCCACCATACTAAAATTATATATTATTAGATACGGGCATTTCTTTCGTTTTCATTTTGTCCCAAAATTATTTTTGGATGAAGAAAAAAAACACTCCAGATTGGAAGTCTACCTAAATTATTAACCCCTTCACTACCAAGCGATTTTTGATGAAATTTCTTTTATCATACAGAGTTATTCAGTGAGAGGTGAAAACCAGGAGAATTGCCAGGAGAATGAACAATCTAATTAAAATAGCCGATTTGGAAAGTGAGATAAATGGGAGCATTTTTCTGGTTTGGCTATTTTGACCTAGAATTTTTGCGTCTCCAGTCATTCACCTCTCTCTGAATAACCCTGATAGCATTTATTTGAAACATTCGAAGATGACAAATATAGGGTAAAATAGAAATTTCGCAAAGATATTGCTGTTCTGAGATAGCTAAAAATTTAAAAATTAGCAAATTTATATAAAATTTTCAAGTATTTGTTAATCCTTTACAGAAATATTGTTGGAATGAAAGATTCTGAACTGTAGATGGTGCTCCTTATGTTGCACAATTTTACACGGGGTCTGCATGCTCAGCTTCCAGGCAGGACTGGCCTTTGTATCAGATCCAGTAAATGTGATGCAGGCAGATAATATAATGGTGAGATCTCCTGTTTATGGTGATTTGTAGTGATCATAATGACATAATGATAGTATCAGCAATGTGGCTGCCAAAAAAACGACAGAATATAAAAATATCTGTACTTGACATAATGCCTGTGTATGGAAATGACAGTAACACCTTGTATCTGTACTGTACAGGGATTTTCAGTTTTTATAACCCCCTGAATCTTATCCCTGTGCGGCAGTGAATGACTCCAGAACTTTCCCTGGATTCTGCCCTATCCCTGGCTGCTGTAGTCCATCATCAAAGTGTTTGTACTTCTTGTTACAGTGAGGTTTGGAGCTGCTATTTGCAGCTTGTTTTATGTCTCTCCAGTGTGATTGGAGAGAGGTAAAACTAAGGATTTTGCTTCTCCGCAGTGGGCATACTAATCTTGCTTTAAAAAAGGTGTGAAAACGGGATAATGCCGCGTGCTTTTCAATTTATTACAATGTAAAATCGAGTTAACTCGACTTTCCGAGTGAAGAGTTTAAGCCTATAATAATGTATTAATATAAAGAAATGAATAAAAATAAATCCTGGTCTTGATAACGGCTTGTGTTTCGAGTCAAAACGTTTTAACTCTTCATCATATTAAAGCAGATATGCAGACCCTGGCAGTGTGCCCAGCTTTTTCTGTCTTCTAAAAATAAATGTGTCGTTGGACTATTTTTTAAGATATCAATAGTATAAGGAAAGAAGAGGGAATTATTTGTATGTGTTATCTAGAGGTGACTGTAACGCTATCTGTACCAATAACTCATTGCACTACATTTTTCAACATGCCAAGTTCAATTTGGCAAATTTATATAATTAATAATTTTTTATTTAGGAGTTTTTCTGTAAAACAAAACAGAATCAGATGTAAGATATCAATAAGAATATCAAGAACAATAGTCATAAAGGTCAACCATGCACTACGCATACTCGTACAAGAAATGAATACAAACAAGGTTATTCAAAGAGATCCGAATGGCTGCTGAAAGGGAACCGAACGCTGAAATTCAGCGTTCGGTTACCTTTCCTGGCCATTCGGCTACCAGAGAGCAGGCAATTTGCCAAAACCTGGCGAATTGCCTGCACATACAGTGCCTGTTCGGTGCCTGTTCGAGGGCAGTGAATCCCATAGAGACGCAATGCTTCGGCAATTCAGAGAGCAAAAGCCAGCAGTGGAAAGCTGCCGAATTGCCCTGCCATTCGGTGGTTTCATGCGGCAGATTTATTCAGGCGAATCCCATAGGCTTCAATGTTAAAAATATTTTAGTTTTAATCCAATATCTAATAAACCGTTTGTTATAATATTTTGCAGTAAAGAGTCTCTTTATAGATTTTTTAGGATATTTTAAGCATTTTTCAGGATTTTTCTTTAAAAAAAATTGCGATTTTGTCTTTTTTTTAAACTTTACTTATTTTTTCTGTAACAACCTTTTTATTATCATTCATTGGATCTCATATGTAAATTTCAGACATTTTCGCTCAGTAGTTTCTTTGCAAACAGCGTTTCACTTTTCACACATTCGAGCAAACTGTTTTTTTAATTTATTCACTCCATTCGTCTGCGGTGTCAGCTTTTTCGGTGGGTTAATCCAGATGTTTTTGCGGGTTTTCGGTGAGCCTTCGCCAGGTTTTGCAGTTAGTGTTCGGCGGGTTTGCGGTGACCTTTCCCTGCAATTCGGGGACCCTCTGATGCTTGCTAGGGATGTGTGTTTCGGGTTTCGGAATTTCGGAATTTTCACGAAATTTCCCGATTCGTTCCTTCGGATTCGGCCGAATTTCTGAATCGGGTCGGACCCGAAAACCGACAGATCCGAAACGTTTTCCGAGCCGAAACGAAAAATTTTGGGATTTTTCGAATGGACTTGAAATGTGTCAAATCTAAATTTATTTTCGCTCTATTCATGATTTCGGTTCCATTCGTGATTTCGGTTCCATTTCGGTAATTCTGGACATCGTATATTTAACTTTTATCGGTTATATCGCTGATTCTGTAAATTTTGTATTTGTAAATGCGTATCACTTGTTTCTTGTGGCATTCGGGTCAGTTTAGCGTTTTTTAAATCGTTTTGTTCATTTTTTTTGTTCCTTGGCTTTCATACCATTTTAATATGATTAAATAAAGTTGTGAAATGTATATTCAATTATTCATAAGAAAAAAAGGATCTTTATTTAATAAAAAAAAAACACGATAGAATCGCCAGAATTATCGTATCGACGGAATGAATTATCAGATCTGAAAAACAAACCAAAAATTTATTATAAAAAAAGATATAAAGTATAAAAAAAGTAAACCATAGTAGTTTACGTCAAAACGAATAGAGTTAGACACTTTGAAACGAGGAGAACAGACGTTCGAAAAAACGAAAATTTCCAAAATCACGAAAAGTCGATACAAAAAACGAGCAAAGTGACCCGAAAACACGAAAAATGGTCGATATTCCGAAAAAAAAATGTACACGAAAAACGAGCCGAACCGAACCGAATCGAAACAGAAATCGGTCGAAACGAGCCAAATCGAAAATTTTAAACATCCGAACAAATCGAACCGAATCGAACCGAAAAAAAATCGGTGCACAAGCCTAGTGCTTGCTGAATACACCGCAGGGTCGCCGAAATGGGATCGCCGAATCGCACTGAATTGAAGAGAACGAAAAGTCACCGAACGTGCTGTGACTTTTCGATTCTCTGTGAATAACCCTGCGTTGCAGGAGAAAATGACCACAAAAAGGAGCAGTATACTGACAAAACCTCTACAAGGGAAGGGAGAGAAAAAAAACCACAAAAAAACCAAAATACAATAAAAATAGGGAGGGGTGTGGGGGACAACCAGAAGGTTTACATTCCCGACTCTCTCCCATGATCCCTCAGGGCAACAGGAGGCTGTGGAAGAAGGTGGCAATGTATATTTTTATATTCATTTTTCCCCACACATCCCTGTGTTTGACGATGACTCGAAGGGAAACAAATAAAACAGAAAGGGCTCTATTCCATAGTTATTGCTATCATAGCGCCTCGATATGTAATTGTTAGCGCTAGGATTAGTAGATTTAACGTTTGGCCTCGATATTCCAATCGTGACGCTACAGTCTGGTGAAATCAGTTTGAGCATCGCAGCTTGCGTGAGCTTACTGTACTTTGCATCTCCTATATTTAACACGGAGAGCGTAATCAGCTTTTAGCGTCTCGAGACGGGAAGTATTACAAAGTGCAGGTGCAAGTTAACGTCGGGACGTGAATAGGCAAATTTTTCACAACTCCTAAAAGCTGGTGTTAAATGATACTGCAAATGCAAAATGATTTAACACGCTCTAAAAGCCCCCCTAAAAATCCCATAATCACCTCTCATCCCACGGTGAAAAGGGGCGGCGTGATACACTACTTCTCTCCGGGAGCAGAGTGAGACTGGGAACAAATAGTTCCTAGTCTTCCTCTGCAATCACTCCGCACCTGATTTTGCTTGAGCGAGGTCGCACACAGCTCGCAGCTGGGACGCGCAAAGCTCCCTGGAGTCCTGTGGACTCCACGAGCCGATACTCGCGGCAGCACATTGTGCGAACAGCTGCTATTTGCTTGTATTTGGACTTGCCTCCCCGGATTTGACCTCTGCCTGTTCTACCTACTCTAAATCTATTCAGCAGAGCCTCGACCTGCGCACCGTCTGACCACGACTCTGGATTATCTCTTTCCTGTACTGTGAAACCGGTTCTGACCTGTGCCGACTCCCACTACAAAGAGGCCAGAACCCTTACTGGTTACTCTGCCTAGCGCTGTTTTACAAGAGTGTGCGCCATCACCCTTGAACCATGAGGACCAAAGAGGGGATGACGCCCCAAAGATGGCCATCAAGGCACGAACTGTTGAGCCTGCATGTTTACGGCTCTGAAAAGGACCCACACAGATTCGAGGATGGAGAGGACAGGGGGTGCCACCCAAACTGGCACATTGCCAATAATACGGAGCCACTTAGTCTAACAAACAGGCTCCAGACCAGGTGATTCTGATCATACTTACTTCATATTCGCATTTTTAAATGTTTTTTACATTTGCTATGTTTTTTTCCTTTTCATGTTCCTCTAGGATGGTACAACGACATTTTGTGTGTAAACATCTTTATTCTATTTCACATTTGCACCAAAACAAATTGCAAGTTGATTATAGCTTACGTCACGCTCTCTTTGGAGTGTTCACTCTTTTTTGTTATGACAGCCAATGCGTTGAAATTGTTTGAACAGCTTCGAGAACTGTTTTTCCTTCATGGAACCACAGAGCCCAAACTATAATTTAAATGTAGTGGCACATTTTGGCCAGTAGAGGGAACTCTCTGCCTGTCAAACAGGGCTTACCTAAAGTGAACATATTCAGTGGGACACAGATATGATCAACTTATCCAAGCAGTAAATATATATATCTACTGAAAATGCTCACCTATACTTGGATGCACAGGTAATATAAACTCTGAGGTCCTCAAGATTTCTTTTATTTATTTATTTATAAAGGATTTTACCAGGAAGGATACATTGAGATTTCTCTCGTTTTCAAGTGTGTCCTGGGTTCAAGAACATTGAATTGTTACAGAAATACAAAGTAATAAAATGCAAGATATTAAAAACAAAACACAAATATACATATTAACATATCATGGGAAGGGCTAGAACCTTGGGTTAATTAGGGTGATTTGCAAAGTGAAAGCAGCTGGAAAGTAAGCTACAAATTTCAGACCAGCTTGTCCAAATGCAAGCGCTGTGGCAGAGTGTCGTGTGATGTGAACTGGTTGCAGGTCTGTAGGAGAGAGAGGTCACAGAATCAGGGCATGTGGTCTGTATAGGGAAAGCATATTTTACGACATGAGGGGGAGGGGCGGCCATTTTAGAGCATGGGTTTAAAAAAACAGAGCATACAAACAGCCAAAATATTAATAGATAGATTTTATCCCCATAGATCTGTGTGTAACTGCCTGGACAGGTATCTACCGGGTTGAGCGGCTCAAACATTAAATGTAAATGTATGAAATCCAACATTTGACCAGAATCTGCACAGCAATATACACTGCCTGGCCGAAATAAAATCACACAGCCTAATATTTGGTTGTGTTGCCTTTTACTGTGATTATGGCATTCGCCGTGGCATCGTTTCGATAAGCTCATTGTCAGGTTCCGGCCGCCATCTTGCGGACCCCCAGACCTCGCTGTCTCACCCGGGTCCCGAGGACGTCCTCCGGAACGAGAGGAGGTTGAGAGGCGGCTCCCCCGATCCGAATGCGCGGGCTGCAGGGTCCGGATGTCGGCCGCGGGGTCCTCCGTCCATCCAAGATGGCGCAGGTTCCTCAAGTGGTCGGCGTCTGGGCGGGTCTGCGTGTGTGCGGCGGATCGGCGGGGGGGCGCGGCTTCAACCTCAGCCGCCGGGGTAGAGCCCAAGGTGATCCCTGGAATCTCCCCTCCTAGCTCCAATCAGAGGAGGGAGAGACCAGAGAGGCAGGGCGAAGGGTGGGCGGAGCCAACTCCTGACTCCTCCATAAAACTCCTGAACACCATAGGCAAGACGCTCATTGATTTTGTGGTACCTCTGCTACAAGAGCTCTCCCTGTTGTTTCCCTAAATATCCTAGTATCCTTATCTGATTGACCTTCCCGTTGCCGACCTCAGCTTTCTCACGACCACGATTCTTGCCGCCTGCCTTGACCTCGGAACGCCTAGACCCTCCTTCAGCCTTTAGCCTTGTGCATATCAGTCCTCGCCTTCCTCCTCTCCGCATCCTGGGTTCCACTTCCAAAAAACCTTACATAATCAATGAGCCACGTCATGGAATCCGCGGAGCTGGCCGAGGCCCTGACCGCCCTAACCCGTCAGATGGGGACGCTGACACAATCGCTACAAGAAGTACAGTCTACCCAGGCACAGTTCCAATCGCAATTACATGACCTCCAAGCTGGAAGACCTGGTCCTTCTCCACCTCTTCCCTGGTCATTTTTTGCCTCGTCAGTGCCCTCTGGTGGTGAGGTCCATACCCCAGAACCGGAGGTCCCAATGCCAGATCGCTTCAACGGAGACCGCAAACTGTTCCAGGACTTCATAACGAGCTGCCTCCTGTATTTCTCGCTGAAACCCCGTACATACACCAACGATCATGTAAGGATTCAGATGGTAATCACCTTACTGACAGGAGAAGCACGCACTTGGGCCCATACCCTGATCCATGCCCAAGATCCCACTTTGAACTCTTGGCTATCATTCTTGGCCTCTATGGAGACGATGTTCGGAGACCCATTCAAGACAGATACCGCTCAAACGGCTATCCGAGCCTTAAGACAAGGGAGACACCCTGTCGAGGAGTATGTTACATCCTTTCGGAAATATGCTCTAGACACGGCTTGGAACGAGGCCGCCCTAGTGGATCAATTCCGAAGGGGACTGGCGGATCACATCAAAGACGAGATAGCCAGAGGAGACCGTCCTCGAATCCTCGAGGAGATCATTCTTCTATCCATTTCTGTCGATCGCCGGTGGCGTGAACGCCAACTAGAGAAAAACATCAATCCGTATCCTTCTCTGCTCCCTCAGACAAGACGAATGGGGTCTAACACTCCACGTCCGCTGGCTCTACCTCCCGTCTCCTCGTCACCACTGGCATCTTCCGAAGAGCCTATGCAAGTGGGGTTGATACGAGGACATTTACCCCCTGCAGAATTAGAGAGGCGTAGAAAAGAAAACTGCTGCCTTTATTGTGGAAGACTAGGCCACGTTGCCAGAACCTGCCCAGAAAAGATTCGACCACGAGGTAAGCCTCTATGCCACGTACAATTACCAAGGTCCCCCTCTGAATCTACATATCTTCTATCCTTTGACATTGTCTTACAGTGGGAAGACAAGAAGATCCCCCTCCGCGCAATGATTGATTCTGGAGCCAGCAACTGTATCCTCGATTCCTCTCTTGCTCACCGTGTGTGTGTTCCTGTGCACAATAAAGAATACCCCATAAAAATACAGGTTGTGGATGGATCTTCTTTGAGACGCTACCTATTCAGGTTTGGGCGGGGCCTCGTCACCAGGAGACCCTCTCCTTTGACCTCATCCCTTCGCCAATGTTCCCGGTAATACTAGGCATACCTTGGCTGAGACAACATGACCCAATGATACAATGGTCTACGGGATTAATCTCCTTTCCATCTCCTTACTGCAACCAGAATTGTCTGAATTCCCCTCCTACGTTATCCGTTAATACAGTTCTAGATACAAATATGAGAAAGACCGGAGTACAATTACCCACATGTTATCAAGAATATAAAGATGTATTTGACGAGATAGGAGTGGAGACTCTTCCCCCACATCGCAAATATGACTGTCCCATAGACCTCCTTCCCGGAGCAGCCATACCCTTCGGACGCATCTACCCTCTCTCCACCCCTGAACTGGAAGTACTCAAAACCTACATAAAAGAAAATTTACAGAAAGGCTTCATACGCCCATCAACCTCTCCGGCAGGGGCAGGGATATTCTTCATAGGAAAGAAGGACGGAGGGCTCCGTCCGTGCGTAGATTTTCGTGAATTAAACCACATCACTATAAAAAACCGATATCCATTACCACTTATTCCAGAACTCATGGAACGTCTTCAAACAGCCACAGTATTCTCCAAGATCGATTTAAGAGGAGCCTACAACCTCGTTCGTATCCGTGAAGGAGACGAGTGGAAGACAGCGTTCCGCACTCGTTATGGGCATTTCGAGTATGTAGTAATGCCCTATGGGCTTTGCAATGCTCCTGGAACCTTTCAACATTTGGTGAACGACGTCTTCAGAGACCTCTTGGATCGTTTTGTAATAATATATCTAGACGACATTCTGATATATTCCCCTACACTGGAAGAACATCAAAGGAATGTAGAAGAGGTCCTTTCCCGTCTTCGCAACCACCAACTGTACGCCAAACTGGACAAATGTTCCTTCAACCAATCCCGGATTTCTTTCCTAGGATACATCCTTTCTCCTGGCAAGCTCGAGATGGACCCAGAAAAAGTAGCAGCTATACACTCCTGGCCTACCCCCACAAACAAAAAAGAGGTCCAGAGATTTCTAGGGTTCTCGAACTTCTATAGAAAATTTATTAGAAACTTCTCTCACATAGTCCAACCCCTTACCAGACTTACAAAAAACCATGAGAAATTCAGGTGGGCCGAAGACACTCAAAAAGCCTTTCTCAAACTGAAGGATCTATTTACCAGTGCCCCGATCCTGGAACAACCCGATCCTAACCATCCATACTTCCTCGAAGTAGATGCCTCAGAAAATGCCACCGGAGCCATCCTATCCCAAAGGAATCTTACCAGTGGCAATCTGCACCCTATAGCCTTTTATTCAAAACGTCTGAATCCCGCGGAGACAAGATACGACGTTGGAGACAAGGAGTTGCTAGCGATCAAACGTGGGTTTGACGAATGGAGACATCTCCTGGAGGGATCCCTTTATCCCATTACGTGTGTACACAGACCACCAAAATCTTGAGCATATAAAGACGGCCAAACGTCTAAGACCTCGACAAGCTAGGTGGGCTTTATTTTTCACAAGATTCAACTTCCACATCACATACAGGCCTGGTAGTAGAAATGGGAAAGCCGACGCCTTATCCAGATGCTATTCAGTAGACTCCACGATAGAGACATCCCCTCCTACGATCCTACAACAAAAACACTTCACAACGGTCCAGTCAACCCTCCTTTCCCGTCTCAAAAAGGATTCTAAAGGCCAATCCTCTAACAAACAGTGTCTTTTAGTATCCCCAAACAATCTAATGGAAGTGCTAAAGAATGTCCATGACTCACCTCTGGCGGGACACGGAGGTATACGAAAGACACTCCACAGAACTCGCCAATTGTACCACTGGCCGTCCCTGAAAAAAGACGTCACAGAGTATATCCGTTCCTGCCCTGAGTGTAACAGGATGAAGTCACCTAAATGCAAACCGGTTGGTCTTTTACAGCCTCTACCCACCGCTTCCACACCATGGAGGGATCTGTCAATAGATTTCATAGTAGACCTTCCGCCCTCTCAAGGAAACACGGCCATTATGGTCGTTGTCGACCGATTCTCAAAGATGGCACACTTCCTCCCGATACCGGGTCTGCCCACAGCCAATGAAACTGCATCACTGTTCCTCAAAGAAATAGTACGTCTGCATGGTGTCCCTTCGTCCATCGTCTCGGACAGAGGCGTCCAATTCACATCTAAGGTATGGTCGGCCTTCTGTCAATCACTTAACATAAAGATCCACCTTTCCTCGTCCCACCATCCACAAACCAATGGTCAAACCGAAAGGGTGAACCAACAATTAGAACAGTACCTGAGATGCTATTCAAGTTATCAGCAGGACAATTGGAGCGACCTGCTCCCCACCGCAGAGTTTGCATATAATTCACAAACCCATGATTCTATCCACAACACCCCGTTCTTTGTTAACTACGGATTCCATCCCTCTACGCTTCCAGATCCGTCAACTCCAAGTTCCGTCCCGGAGGTTGATAAACGACTCCGACACCTGCAAGATTGTCGTCAACAACTTCTTGTGGCATTGAAAGATACACAACAACGACAAAAGCATTACGCCGATAAACTACGAAACCCAGCCCCGGTCTATAGAGTGGGGGATCAGGCCTGGTTATCCACTAAGCACCTACGTCTGACTTGTCCTACAAAGAAACTGGGCCCCAGATTCTTAGGTCCGTTCCTCATTCTATCTGTGATATCCCCTGTTTGTATTCGTCTCCAGCTACCCCCCTCGATGAAAATACATCCAATATTCCATGTCTCCCTCCTAAAACCGTATGTCCCAGATCGATACGTGCAGAGACGCTTGACACCTCCTCCTCCAGTGGTGGTGGATAGCACTGAAGAATTCGAAGTAGAAGCCATCTTGGACGCTAGATGGCATCGTAGACGGCTTGAGTACCTGGTCCACTGGAAGGGATATGGCCCTGAGGAGCGGTCTTGGGAGCCGGTACGCCTGATTCACGCCCCTCAATTGGTTTCCGCCTTTCATAGGCGTTATCCGGGTAAACCGGCTCCGAGGCGCCCCCGGAGGTCGCGCCTTCAAGGGGGGTCCTGTCAGGTTCCGGCCGCCATCTTGCGGACCCCCAGACCTCGCTGTCTCACCCGGGTCCCGAGGACGTCCTCCGGAACGAGAGGAGGTTGAGAGGCGGCTCCCCCGATCCGAATGCGCGGGCTGCAGGGTCCGGATGTCGGCCGCGGGGTCCTCCGTCCATCCAAGATGGCGCAGGTTCCTCAAGTGGTCGGCGTCTGGGCGGGTCTGCGTGTGTGCGGCGGATCGGCGGGGGGGCGCGGCTTCAACCTCAGCCGCCGGGGTAGAGCCCAAGGTGATCCCTGGAATCTCCCCTCCTAGCTCCAATCAGAGGAGGGAAAGACCAGAGAGGCAGGGCGAAGGGTGGGCGGAGCCAACTCCTGACTCCTCCATAAAACTCCTGAACACCATAGGCAAGACGCTCATTGATTTTGTGGTACCTCTGCTACAAGAGCTCTCCCTGTTGTTTCCCTAAATATCCTAGTATCCTTATCTGATTGACCTTCCCGTTGCCGACCTCAGCTTTCTCACGACCACGATTCTTGCCGCCTGCCTTGACCTCGGAACGCCTAGACCCTCCTTCAGCCTTTAGCCTTGTGCATATCAGTCCTCGCCTTCCTCCTCTCCGCATCCTGGGTTCCACTTCAAAAAAACCTTACACTCATACAATGTCACAGCATTTATTTCCCTCCAGAGTTGCATTAAGTTGTGGCCAAGATCTTGTGTTGATGATGGGAGAGTTGCAGCGCTGCGTAAAGTCTTCTCCAGCACATTATCCCAAAAATTCTCAATGGGGTTAAGGTCTGGACTGTGCGGTGGCCAATCCATGTGTGAAAATGATGTCTCATGCTCCCTGAACCACTCTCGCACAATTTGAGCCCTATGAATCCTGGCATTGCCATCTTGGAATATGCCCGCTGTGCCATCAGGGGAGAAGAAACCCATTGATGGGAAAACCTGCTCATTCAGTGTATTCAGGGAGTCACATGACCTCATTTTATGCTGAAACATATTAATCGCTGCAGTAATTATCCAATGGAAGGCACACACCTATTCACTTATTTAGATCCAGGTGGTGACTTTTGTTTTGGCCAAGCACTGCACACGGTATCACAATATACAACTAACTACCTTATCACTGTTCTACCCCCGGTAGGTCAAAAAGTACTTATTAAAAGAATAAGACCGCAGAAAACTCCATAGATAAGTCATCTCATTCATCTTCATCCCTTCTTAAGCGCAATGTAACTAGATCCTTGGATGGCGCCATACATAAAAACTGTCCGACTCCTGGTTGTTGGCTTGTAGTCAAATAATGATTTAAGATCCATGGGGGACATGGAATACCTACAATACAACAATTCAGTTGCTCTGCACACTGAAAAAAGCAACGGTGCACTCCCTAATAAAGAGGCTTCCCAACAAACCCCTAACAATAGGGAAACAAATAAGGATGCATTCCAATAGAAAAATGTCACTTTATTAGTGCAAAATACCATAAAAATTACATATATATATATATATATATAACATAAAACTAAAAATATAGTCAAAAAAGCTCACAATACAATAAATCAGAATAAAAGCAATATAGAAAGTAATTCTTAATTACCCGGCACTTCAGAAAAAAACAGCAAAGAGAGAACGGAGCCAGAGATCTCAACGTTTCGTCCTCAGTCTTTGTCAAGGGATCATTGGACAAGGTATAATACCTGCAATAACTCGGCTCATAGGTGTGCGCAGGGGGTGTGTCTGTGCTCTAATGTTGAGTGAAAACATCCTTTCACCTCCTACATTGATATTTTAGATGTCCCTTAACTGGTTAATGATGAAAAGCAATAAAACTGACTGTATCTTTGATTACAGGTTTGTTATTTCTATCGAAAAATGTGCATTCTGTGCAAAATCGTCTAAACACAAGTTTTCAATTACTAAATGTTCCCTGGGTGCACACCCTAATGTAACGGGCACGGCACGGCACGGCATGGCACGGCAGTGACTAGGCTAAGGCATGTTTCTTTATACAGAGTATCTCTCATACCTGATTAAAACGCTTTACTGTCAGGATCGCTGAGCAGATTCTCTTCCAGTTTTGGATTCACTGTATGACAATACGGAAAGAATTTACATCATTGTGGAAATGTCGAACACCTTTTATACGGCCCTGCTACGAGACAGAGGTCTATTTTTAGGAAATAATGGTGGAGGTAGCAGGGAGATAAGCTGTACAGGTAATAATTCTCAATTTCCTATGTGATCAATCAACCAGCGTTCGTCTAATGATTCGGGACCAGGACGTCGTGACACCTCGTCATTTGTTTTCGGGAAGGTATATAAAACTTTCTGTTAAAAATTCTAAAAACCGAATATTCTCAGCATCTAAATTTGCAGATTTAAGCCCCATTTGTCTTGTGATGTGACTCAAAAGGTTTTGTTCACGCAGTGAGATATTCCTTTTTTTTTTCTTTTCGATAACTGTGGGGTTTAGTCGACAGAAGACAGATGCGCCGGCTGAAAAGGTTCCGGGTATTCGCTCATTAGAAGCAGTACAAGATTACGCTGCACCAGCAACAAATTAATCTACAGCATCACATAAACAGAACGCTATTATCATCCAGAGATATTATCTAGGGAAATATTGTTTTGGTTGGAGGGAAAGTCATAGTATCACAGCCACTTATACTTCTTGCATTGACATGGTACATGGAGCAACCGGGTTTGGGTCGAAATCCCTACAACCAGGTTCCCTAATGCCAAAATCCCGACGGCCAACTTCCCTACACAGACAACTCCCTGACGGCCAACTTCTCTACACAGACAACTCCCTGACGGCCAACTTCCCTACACAGACAACTCCCTGACGGCCAACTTCCCTACACAGACAACTCCCTGACGGCCAACTTCCCTACACAGACAACTCCCTGACGGCCAACTTCCCTACACAGACAACTCCCAGACGGCCAACTTCCCTACACAGACAACTTCGTGATGGCCAACTTCCCTACACAGACAACTCCCTGACGGCCAACTTCCCTACACAGACAACTCCCTGACGGCCAACTTCAATACACAGACAACTCCGTGACGGCCAACTTCCCTACACAGACAACTCCCTGACGGCCAACTTCCCTACACGGCCAACTTCCCTACACAGACAACTCCCTGACGGCCAACTTCCCTACACAGACAACTCTGTGACGGCCAACTTCCCTACACAGACAACTCCCTGACGGCCAACTTCCCTACACAGACAACTCCCTGACGGCCAACTTCCCTACACAGACAACTCTGTGATGGCCAACTTCCTTACACAGACAACTCCCTGACGGCCAACTTCCCTACACAGACAACTCCCTGACGGCCAACTTCCCTACACGGCCAACTTCCCTACACAGACAACTCCGTGACGGCCAACTTCCCTACACAGACAACTCCCTGACGGCCAACTTCCCTACACAGACAACTCCCCGATGGCCAACTTTCCTATACAGACAACTCCCTGACGGCCAACTTCCAGACATCCAAAATCCCAGCGGCTAACACTAACCCTACTCCCTAACCCCCCTAAACCTAACGCCCTAAACCTAGCCCTAACCCCCTAAACCTAGCCCTAACCCCCTAGACCTAGACCTAACCCCCTAAACCTAGCCCTAACAACCCTAAACTTAGCCATAACTCCCTAAACCTAACCCTAACCCCCTAAACCTAGCCCTTACCCTAACTCCCCAAGGATTAGGGTGTTAGTATTAGGGTTAGCCGCTGGGATTATGGATGTCTGGAAGTTGGCCGTGTAGAGAACTTGGTATGTCCGGCACTTGTTCTGTCCGGAAGCTGGCCGCTGGGATGTTGGCATTAGGGAACCTGTCTGTAGGGATTTTGTCCTGCACCCGGAGCAACCTCGTTCTTTCTCCCTGTATACATTGTCTTATAACTGTGGCACAGAACAAATTAAAAGGGACACAACCACCAAAAAATGAAATGTTGTTCTTTTTGTTGCTGATATCTTACATGTGTTTGTTTTTCTCTTGTATGTTTAGTTATGAAGATATTTTACTCTATATGTGTCACTGGGTGCATCCATTGTGTGATATTTTCAGGGTTATTCAAAGAGCACCGAAATTCCACTGAAGCCTATGGGATTCACCCGATTACACCTGCCGAATGAAACCACCGAACATCACGGGATTTCAAAGACATTTCACTGCTGTTCTGTGTCTCTGAATGGATTAACCATTGCTTCTCTATAGGGATCTCACTGCCGTCGAACAGGCACCGCATTTCGCTGGCAATTCGCCAATATGTGGTGAATTGTCAGCTTTTGAATATCCGAATGGCTCTGAAATTGCACCGTATACGGAAATTCACTGTTCGATGCAAATTCGAGGCCAGGTTGACTCTCTTTGAATAACCCTTTTGTGTTGTAACCTCTTACTCCCAACAGTATCTTTACATCACTTGCTCCTCATTAGGTGACATTGGCCATAGAATGGAGTCTATAGTTCAGATCTCCTAAAAACCCACTCATAAGGATTGCATTGTGTGGGATGTATGCAAAGGACATCACCAGGAGGTGGATTAAAGTGTGAAGCCCACCAGATCTCATTCAGCTGCCATCTCATCTTTTAGGTAACCTAGACAACACAATCGATCCCCTGCAGCTTTGTCTAAACATTACCTCCTCCACTCCATTGCCTCTTCATTACTGTTTATCCCATACCCCAGCTGTAAAGTGAGACTCGCTATAAGATTTTGGTAAATGTTGCATCATGGGAATAATCCACAAATTGGAAATAGGAGATAAAAAAATCTAATTTTATTCTTCCTTTTAACATGCAATTACTTCAAATAAAGAGAATAAAAATCAGCATGTGTTTTATAAGGTAGTTTTAACTGTAACTGAAAAGCAATCTAGTTCCAGTTTATGTTAGTTGTAGTGCTCCTTTACTTAAAATGTCTAGTGATAAGCAATATTTGTTACCTGGGACCCTCGTCCTTCTTATAATGTTTCACAGAAGAGGATCAGGTTCTACTAATGTTGTTGTCATATAGGTTGGCATAGGAGGCTGTAATCCGTTTGCAAAGCTAAGATATAACCGTGTGTTCCAGCAAGTGTATGCTCCCAGTGTGATGATGTCATCAAGTTAATTTAATTCCATTAGCTTGATACTCATTGTTCACTTGGATGCCTTTACTAGAGATACATTGAATCCATACAATATGGTATTATACAAAAAATAAAATAGTTAACACACATACATCAGACTGAAATCAGCCATTCATTTATCAGTCTGATCCTTTGGACTTTTCATATCATAATATACAAAATAATCACCCAAAAATGTACATATGTTCCATAACCAGAGACATGTATATAATGGAGTAGAATTACAAAATGATATTTTAGTATGTATTTCATATTGGTAGTGAACTTATATGACCTTACCATTGGTTTGAGTTGGTATGAGACACAGGAGATCAAATTCCCTGGCTCTCTGATTGAAATGGCTTAAGGATGGATCTACACGCTCGGCATAAAATTGAATTAAGAATTCAAGCACAAGGAAGTCAGACAAAGCATACTTGCAGCGGTCATGTCTTTATGCTGGGTGGATTATAGTGTCCCTTAAATTAAATTTCAATGGTGGAAAAAAATAATCACAACAACCCATAGTAATGAAGCACAACAATCAACATTCCTGCTCGCGCCAACAAGGCCGGGGCTAAAGCGGCAGATTGGAGGGAGGATGACAACCTTTATTCTAAAGGGGTTATTTATAAACCACCGGTGTTGCAAGTACCGATGAAAATCACCAGTATTGCAGCTCTGACAAATGTCGGCATTTCATAAAACAAAAACTCGAAGAGTTAACGGAGAAGCTGCACTGAGAAGCTCCTTCTGCCAATCTTTGGATTTTAGCTTTGCGAAATTGTCAGAGCTGCAAGACCAGTGATGATTTCCAACTCCGGCACTTTGCAAATGACCACTTTAATGCCCTGTCTTTTAGAGATCCAACATACTTGGGTGTGCAAGTGTATAACAGAGCTGAAAAGCAATAAAACTCCCAGCAACACAAATGAATAAATCTTCTTAGAAATCACTTGGTGAGAACAAGGTACTATGCTCCTGTTCTAAAATCAGGGCTGTCAAACTCCGGCCCAACCAGGGGCTCTTTTAACTGCTACGCGCAGCGCTATTTGTTTTGTGCGCAGCGTTAAATGTTAACGCACGTAAATTAACGCTGGTATTAAAATCGGAGTGCATTTTTCCATCTGTCAAGAAATAACGCGCGTAAAAAAGACGCACAAATCGGTGGGCAGACTGTTTTTTCACGCGATTCAGCCAATCAGAATTAAGAACCACAATTGTCTCCCGTTAAGTTTTTGCGCCTGTCAAAATCAATCTGAGTATACATGCTGCAGCAAAAATAAAAACATGCACAACCTCTCCATTTTATTGTTTGGGTATGTGTAGAATGTGTAACTATACTGTGCTGTATTTTTTTTGGGCTGGTGTATTTGGGTTCGGCCAGAACGTTCAGATTTGCCATTAACACCAGCTTTTAAAAGACGTTAAAATTATGCACGCAAACGTTGCCCGTTAAAATTTGCGCATAGATTGTAATACCATCCGCCTACCAGCGCACAAACGCCTTTGCGCTCACAATGTTAAGTATAGGACGCGCAACGTACATTACGCTCGCAAAGGGTTCACGCAGGTTCACCAGCGGTAGACGTTAACGTTCATTTTTTGCGCAGACATAGTAATACAACTTTCTGCACAAAGGGTTTTTCCCATTGCGTTAATGCGTTTTTGCGCATGCGTTAACGTTTGCGTGAAGAAGTTAATAGAGCCCCAGATGTTTCTGAACTACAACTCCCATGATTCCCTGGCCATTAATTGCATTGAAAGAATTCTGAGCATTGTAGTCAACCAACACCTGGAGAGTCTGTGAGCGCGAGGACTCAATCTAAATGACTCCTATAGGTCATGACTGTTTATACTAGTTTCATGTTTACATTCATATTTATTTGATTCCAGGTGAGGGACAGTAGAATTTGGAATGTCCAGGGCAGAACAAATCCTAAATATGTCCCGTATCCACATACAAGATAAACCTTCTGACCCACTGCCTAAAAGACGTGACGGTGAGAGAGTTAAACATAATGCCTACATACTGTGTACTTGTCTTCTTTTTTTTGGCAAGAAGATTATGTTACAAAAACATATTTTGACCTGTCTACATTAATATTTCCTGGCTTGAGTCTCTCATTTTTTGTTATCAAATATCTCACCCATCTGTTAACCATAGGAAAGAATCTGTGCAACAGTTGGTGTGTTTTAATGTAAGTGACTGCTATGTTTTAGTTTTATCTTTAAAAATCGTGTGGGTTGCTGTTTGTCAGATATACAGTGTTTGGACATTATATTCATATACAAACGGCAAACATATATTTTCTTCTATAATGGATTTAATACGTGAATTTAAATAATGTAAAATGAGAATATTCTAAAAGCAGGGGTTAATTTTACATCACACGGGCTTCTATATATCCATCCGTATACCTACGAAATATACCTACAATATGTATACCTACAAGATGTATCGAACAATCTACTAATCTATATGTATTCTTTCTACAGATCATGACAAATAAATGGATGGATGGATGGATCATAGAAGGAAGGTTGGATTGATGGAAGGATGGGTAGATAGCGAATAGAGCGAGGGATGGATGAATAGAGGGATGGATGGATGGAGGGATGGATGAATAGAGGGATGGATGGAGGGATGGGTGGATAGAGGGATGGGTGGATAGAGGGATGGGTGGATAGAGGGATGGGTGGATAGAGGGATGGGTGGATTGAGGAATAGAGTGAGGGATGGGTGAATAGAGGGAAGGATGGATTGAGGGATGGATAGATTGAGGGATATATAAATTGAGGAATAGAGTGAGGGATGGATGGATAGAGGGATGGATGGATAGAGGGATGCATAGATTAATGGATAGATAGATTAACGGATAGATAGACAGTGGGATAGTGAGGGATGGATGGATAGATTGAGGAATAGACAGACAGTGAGATAGAAGGATGGGTGAATGGAGGACTAGATAGATTGAGGGATAGACAGAGATATAGATAGAGGGATGGATAGAGGGACATGTAAGTAGAGAGAAAGACATGTTCTGTGTTTTTTCTATGATCGATTTATTACCTGAAATTATTTATTTACTTATAAAGTATTTTACCAGGATGGATACATTGAGATTTCTCTCGCTTTCAAGTATGTCCTGGGTTCAAGAATATTGAAATGTTACAGTTGTTACAGAAATACAAAGTAATAAAATGCAAGATTAAAAAAAAAAACAACATAAATCTACATATTAACAGAAAATAAATATGTAGGAAATAAAGTCATTGTGACCAATTCATGAAAAAACTCCACGTAATCCCAAAGGGTTCACATACTTTTTCTTGCCACTGTATGTTAATAGGGAGCTCTTAAGTGACTTAAGACTGGGGGAAGATTTGATGGTGTCTGGGAGGTTATTCCATAATTGCGGTGCTCTGTAGGAAAATGAGGATCGAGTCACTTTCTTTTTGTATTGTGGTATTGCAAGTAAGGTGCTGGTCCTGGATCGGAGGTTATAGGATGAGGGAACTGCTGGGGGAAGCAGTCTATTCAGGTAGGGTGGCAGCTTCCCAGAAAAGCTCTTAAACACCAAGTTGGAAAGGTGAAGGGTGCATCTAGATTCCAGCGACGGCCAGTTTAGCTCTTTTAACATGTCGCAATGGTGGGTCATGCAGTTACATTGTAGCACAAAGTGACAGAATGAGTTACACAATGTGGTATATTGTAAAATGAGAACATATAAAAGGATTATACAAAAAGGTTTGTTTTACATAACACAGGCTTCGATCTGTCCATCTGTAACAACTGTAACATTTTAATGTTTTTGAACCCAGGACATACTTGAAAACGAGAGAAATCTCAATGTATCCATCCTGTAAAATACTTTATAAATAAAATAAATAAATATACCTAAAATATCTATCCACTTACAAAATGTATCAATGTACTGATCTATCTGTACTCTTTGAACAGATCACAATGGATAGAGGGATAGACAAAGGGAAAGCTAGACAGCGGTATGGGTGGAAAGATGATGGATAGACAGAAACAGATGGATGAATAGAAGGATATAGAGTGTTAGATAAAAGTATAGATAAAATAGAGGGATATATAGCAAAATAGAGGAAAAGATAAGGATAGCTAGGAGGATAAATTGAAGACTATTGGGATAGATAGAAGGATATATAGAGGGGTAGATAGGATAGAGGGATAGATAGAAGGATAAATTGAAGGCTATATGTAGGGATAGATAGTGAAATATAGGGATAGATAGAAGGATATAGAGGGGTAGATAGGATAGAGGGATAGATAGAAGGCTAAATTGAAGGCTATATGTAGGGATAGATAGTGAAATAGAGGGATAGATAGAAGGATAGGGAAAGGAAAAGATAGAAGGATAGACAGAAGGATAAATTGAAGGCTATATATAGGGATAGATAGTGGAAGAGAGAGATTGAAAGGATAGATAAAGGGATAGATAAATACACAGAGATAGATGGCAGGGAGACGTGCTCTATCTTTCTAACACCAAATGCTGATTAATATACTGAAGTTTGGGAATGTAAGCAGATTTTATTTGTTGGATAGCTCAACGTGTCGCACCATCCAAGTTTCAGGCTATTAATTAAAGATGAAAATTCATTTGCATTTTCTTCCAACAGGAGCGAAATTCACTTGTTTATTAATTGTCCTTTTGACGGTTACAAAAGTTCAGATTGATGTACAGCCAATAAGCGACTGTGAAAATGTCTATACCGCGATCGATACCACCGTAACATTATCCGAGCTCACAAACGAGCCGCAGTTCATTGGCATGCAATGGTTTCAATGAGGTCAATTTGCAGGCTCTTTACAGACTCTGTTTATTGACACAGTGTAAGGCGGACGTGTCACCGTATTGTAAGATCTTTAGATGGGGTTAATATGGAGCGGGAGAACATCAAACTGCACAGTGTAACACCCAGGTTAAACACTACAAAGTCTAAGAAAGTGATCAGCAGCGAAAGAGAAATTCTAAATATTTACAGCTTTAAAAACTCCTAATGTATGAAACATATGGCAATTCAGTTGCACAATTGCAGTGGAAAATGGTCCAGCCATATTGTCTCTATTCAGCCATACTTTTTTTTTAAAGTGTTAAACACGTTTTCTCATAATGACGGGAAATGTTATGAAGTGGATTCTCAACAGTAAATACCCCAGCTAGAAAGTATCAAATATCTTTCCTAGAAATATGTCAAGTGTTTGGACCGTTTGACCATTGTCACTCATTATACACACCAAATACGTCATAATGTCCTTTAATTCTGCAAGTCCACGAATATGCATGCCGAATGTGGAATTTACGGAGGATTCGATTATTGTATTGTATACTTCCAATTCTGGGCTTTATTCCCTGTTGCCGTTACAAAATAAGCACAATGCTCGAGCTGTCCTTCTTAACAGCATATTCCAACCACAACAGAAGCTCTGCTTGTGTCTCGAGGTTACACAGTGTTACTGTACATCAATGTCGCCTATACTTTGTATGGGAGATGCTGTGACCCCATCAGATGCAGAATGAGCTATTCCAACCTGCTTCTTCTCCATCTGCATCTGACAATATTCTGAAAAGATTAAAGGTCTTTCAGACCCTGGTGTCAAGTGATTGCGCTTCAGCACAAAACACTTAACACTTTAGGGTAACCTCACCTAAAAATCCCAATATCCCCTTAGAGCCCTCGGTGGCAAGAGCGACGCGATCTGCCACTTCCTTGCGCCGTGGACAGAGGAACAGTAGGAACAAATAATTCCCAGTGTTCCTCTGTGTATCCCTCCGCCGCCCGGCCTGATCGATATCGTGGCTATTTCCATGGGTTCCTATGGACTCGTGGAGCAGATAAATGATGCTAAGCACTGCTGGTGTTAACACCTTGGCAGGATGGCGACTGGGAAAGCGGCTCCCTCATAATATGGGTGTTAAATACCATTTGACCCCAATTCATGTCTCCATGTAAAGGGATACTCTATTGAAAATAGAATTCCCTTTTTTTCCCTTAAAGTGGGCAGAGCCTGCTGAGAGCACCTGCCAAATTTATTTATTTCGGGTGTATTTACTCACCTTTTCTCCCTTGTTGCGCGCTGCTCCTCCTCTTCGGCTCAGGGACTCCCAATCCCGGAAGCTTTCCTGCACAATTTCCACTCCTACGCAGCTTGTGTAGCGCTGGAACGTTGAATTCTGCAGCGTTATGGGTCTTGCACACTTTATGTAAGCAAGTTCCGTAGTACCTGTGCAGAACAATGGATCGGAGCTGCAGATCCGATCCATCCGTTGCCTCTGAGACCGATCTCTACCACGATTGGTCTCAGAGCGCGTGACGGCGGCAGGGTGTGTGCGGACGTCACTAGTAACCGATCTGGTGACCGGCTGCTGGGAAATTCAAAGATCCCGGCTTTTGGGACACTTGGCAAAATGTTACCATAGGACAGTACAACCAAATATGAAAAATGATACCCTCTGAATAACCACAACTTCAACATGACCCCGCCATGATTTCAGAATGCTTTGCATCTTCTGCAGATGTTGCGTTACAAGTACTTTGATGTTTTTGATGCATTTTATGTTAGATTTTGAAGTTCTGTTGTACACCTGCACATTGCGTATCTTTGGAGTGTGCAGGTATAAAAAAAAAAGCCCACAAAAACCCAAAACAACCCCCCCCTCCGCTTATACGTGTACCTTGGTGCGGGACTGGCGAGATTTGGCTAGTTTTTTTACTGTAAGGGCCCTGGGCAGGCCTAGGCGAGTCATTTAGCGGGTACCATTGTCCTGTCCGCCTCTTTTGGCCCTAGGTCGCCTGGCCCTGTGGCCCCTTCCTTGGCTCCCTCTTGGGTTCCAGGGCGTGCCAGGAATGCCACATTATGTATGGTGATTCTCCACTAGTGATGAGCCGAACACCCCCGTGTTTGGTTCGCATTCGAACAATTTCAAAAGTTCGAGTTCGAACACGAACCGAACTTAATGCAAGTCAATGGGACTCGAAAGGTCGATTTTTAGAGTGCCCTCCAAGAGGGCATATATGCAAGATATTTGCATAAAAGGTGTATGGGGGTCTGGGTAGTGCCCTGGGGGACAGGAAACAAGAACAAAAAGTTTTAAAAAAACGTTTTTAAAGGAACAGTGAGTTTTCCATGAAATGAAGGTTAAGAATAAAAATTAAAAATTCCTTCAAATATCGTGCCTAGGAGGTCCCCATAACCTGCCCGTGAAGTGGCGGATTTCTAGGATGTATAGAAACATTTAAAAACAAAAAAATGACATTTCAAATGACGGTAAATGCTTTTCCTTTAATCTATTCATAAACAACTGCTTGGGGCGGCAGCCTGTATGAAAAAGACATTTTAGGACGCGCAGAACAAGTTTACTGATTTTTTAGCTAAATTATGATGAAACTTATGCAGGCTTTGGATGAAAGTAACAAGAGGTGCTTTAAAATCGGGCCTTTAGTGTCGGCAACAGTGCCGTCACACAGTAACCACTCTGTGGTATTGTGGAAGAGTGCAGGGTTGGACCCTGCGGTCCAATATTAAAATATGAATCTGGTATAGGCGTCAGTGGCAGTGCACCCAAATATTGTGCCTTTGGTGGCAGCAAGTACCGTCACACCGTAACCCCTCTGAGGTGTTGTGGAAGAGTGCAGTGGTGGAGGTTTTGGTAATGCAGAAGAGATCCCCGATCTATTCCGTTACATCAGCAGCTATAACAAAACCAGGTCAGCAATCCTTAGGCACTTGTACTGCGCTACTGTATATGGTGAGAATCGGCGCACACCAGTAGCAACAAGAATACACAGAGAGAATAGTCAAATGGCAGGCAAAGTCGGCAACAGATCGGGTCCTCAGAACAAGCAGAGTCAGTAACAATTATACAAACTGATTCGGTAAGCTAGTGATGCGTGAATAAAGGCTAAGACACACTGAGCGTGTAGCGACGCAAAGCGTAGCGAAGCAAACATTTTGCAGGCTTGACTTCACTCCGCTCCGCCTCGCAGCGTGTCTACACTACATTACGTTTGCTTCTCACCGCACTGGACAGGAATCCACTAACTAAATTAGAATGTACAAACAAAAACGTTTTAATTTCACAAAGCACATGTTATATAGGGAAAAAAAGTTTCTACTCAATAAAATACATCAAAAATTACTGTTAATTTAATAGGAATAGTATAAAAATATATAAAAAAAGGTAACCCCTGATCATATATATATTATAGGGACACGGAGCGCCGTGTATAGAGTAGGGATGCATTGATACCACACACAGACATATACAGTTGTGTTCAAAATTATTCAACCCCCAATGCTGTAAAGGGTTTTAGGGAATTTAGTGTACATTTGTAATTGTATTCAGAATGAAATCCTACAAGGACTTTTAAAAGAACCATATGCAACTAAAATGACATCAATTGGTTTTGTAATACAGTAGTAAATGTTTCTTTTGTGAATTCTTCATTGACACAATTATTCAACCCCTTAAAGACTACCACTCTGAAGAACAGAGGTTCATTCAAGTGTTTTCAATCAGGTATTGAAAACACCTGTGGATGTCACGGAGCAGCAATAAAGCATAATAAGCACCAATTAGGCAGCTTTAAAATGACTGTGATACTCAGCTCCTTCTAGACATTTACTGGTGTGGTTACAAACATGGTGAAGTCAAGAGAATGGTCCAGGAAGACAAGAGAAGAGGTGATTACTCTTCACAGGAAGGGCAATGGCTATAAGAAGATTGCAAAGATGTTAAACATACCAAGAGAGACCATATGAAGCATCATTCGCAAATTCAAGGCAAAGGGCACTGTTGAAACGCTACCTGGTCGTGGCAGAAAGAAGATGCTGACTTCGACTGCTGTGCGCTACCTGAAGCGTAGAGTGGAGAAAAGTCCCCGTGTGACTGCTGAGGAACTAAGAAAAGATTTGTCAGATGTGGGTACTGAAGTTTCAGCTCAGACAATACGGCGCACACTGCGTAATGAAGGCCTCCATGCCAGAACTCCCAGGCGCACCCCCTTGCTGTCTCCAAAGAATAAGAAGAGTCGACTGCAGTATGCCAAAAGTCATGTGGACAAACCACAGAGGTTTTGGGATAGTGTTCTGTGGATTGATGACACAAAATTAGAACTGTTTGGGCCCATGGATCAACGCTATGTTTGGAGGAGGAAGAACAAGGCCTATGAAGAGAAGAACACCTTGCCTACTGTGAAGCATGGCGGGGGGTCAATCATGCTTTGGGGCTGTTTTGCTTCTGCAGGTACAGGGAAGGTTCAGTGTGTGCAAGGTACCATGAATTCTCTTCAGTACCAGGAGATATTGGATGACAATGTGATGCAGTCCGTCACAAACCTGAGGCTTGGGAGACGTTGGACCTTTCAACAGGACAATGATCCCAAGCATACCTCCAAGTCCACTAGAGCATGGTTGCAGATTAAAGGCTGGAACATTTTGGAGTGGCCATCGCAGTCACCTGACTTAAATCCGATTGAGAACCTCTGGTGGGACTTAAAGAAAGCAGTTACAGTGCGCAAGCCTAAGAATGTGACTGAACTGGAAGCTTTTGCCCATGACGAATGGGCGAAGATACCCGTAGATCGCTGCAAGACACTTGTGTCAAGCTATGCTTCACGTTTAAAAGCTGTTATAACTGTAAAAGGATGTTGTACTAAGTACTAAGATTGAATGTCACTTGGGGGTTGAATAAAACTGATAATGATGTGAGCACAGAAAAGACAAAATTATGGGTTATTTCATTATAAATGGTATGTTATATTTGTCTGACCTACACGTGCCTCTTTGATTTAATTGTAAGCAAGATGACTGAATGATCAAAATCAATGTCAAACTGGCCAAAACACTCAATTTCAGTGGGGGGGGGGGGGTTGAATAATTTTGAACACAACTGTACGTATATATCAACACGCAGACCTATATATACACGTATATACACGCAGATATATATATATATATATATACACTCACCCACAGACCATATATACACATACGCACATGGGGGGTGGCATGTGGACAATCTCAACTAAATGCGCCCCCCCCCCATTTGGCTGATCCCTCCAGAAGAAATGTTGAACCCGACAAAGCAGAGAATATATATAATATTCTCTGCTCTATCGGGTTCAACAATTCTTCTGGAGGCATCAACCAAATGGGGGGGGGGGGCAATTAGTTGCCAAAATGTGTAATACAAGTCTGGATATATATATTTATACGAATATATATATCTATATCTATATATATAGATATATATATATATATATCTTATCATACCTGCCCTTACCTTCCCCTATAAATTTGCTAAAAATATACACACAAAAAAAACAAACCACTGCCTGAGACCCTGCACAGCTCACATGCCACCCCCTCTACCTAGCTGAATGTATCTAATATATATAATTAAATACATTCAGCCAGGTAGAGAAAGAAAAAAAAGGTTTTATTTTATGTTCCTGGGGACATTTAAAAATGTCCTCGGATTTTTTTTTTGTTTTTTTAGAAATGTGTCGCCTTACCTTAGCCTGGTGGTCAGTGGGGGCTTCCTTGATCCTGGTTGTGGGAGGGCTCTGTCGTGGCCGCAGGTGCAGTGGCTCCCTCCCTGCGCTGCCTGTCTCTGCCACATGCACCCGGGTGGCTAGCCCGCACGGTCGTAGCTCTGTCATCGCATGCTCATCAAGGGGATCCTTGGGAGGCCCCTGCAGGCTGCCCTCTACAGTGCTGGATTAGAGGGCCGTGTCTGCCTGATGTTTTAGTAACAAGAATGTTTTATCCCATAGGCTTCAATGTTAAAAATATTCCCGTTTTAATTCAATATCTAATAAACTGTTGCTTATAATATTCTGCAGTAAAGAGTCTCTTTATTTCTAGATTTTTTAAGCATTTTTTATACTTTTTCAAAAAAAATATTTTTTTCGAACTTTTGACGAATGTCCCAAAAAGTTCGAAGTTCGCGAACTGTCGATCGGCCGATGTTCGATGCGAACTCCGAACAGATCGAACCGAACAGCTCATCCCTATTCTCCACCTGCCCCCCTCCCACTTTGTTTTGATTTTTAGTACAATCCTAAACCTGGGCCTCTCCTGCTGACCCGTGACAGCCTTTGTCACCTCTCCTGCTGCTCGATTGTTTATCTGTCCCTCCCTCCCTTTTTTGTATATCCCATGGATGTTTTCTCTGCGACCTGATATTATGCTGAGTGTATGTTTGTGACGCCTGTTGATTGGCCCTGTGTGGCCATCCATCATATTGTGGTATGCTGTTCTGTTTTCCAAAATAAAAATTTAGAATAAAAAAAAAACGAAAAAAAACCCACAAACACAAAACAAAAAAGGATGACGAGAGAGGGTCAGGCGGATCTAAGTGTAACGAAGGTCCAATACATGTAGGTAAGGGTAAGCCAGATAGGGCCATACTGTTCTTTGTGTAAACATGGTACTTGGGTGGAAATACAATGGAGATGCTTTTATAGCCGCCTGGACACAATGGCTCGCTGTCTTAAATGCCATAGAATGAACTTCTGTATTAATACCTGGGATTCTAGAGAAGCTTTCGATGGATTATATTATAGGTCCCTCCAGCATTGAAAGGTTAATTGCTTAACTGGAAGGTTGAAATATAGTATCTGACGGAGGATACATTGTATGTGCGGTGATTGATTTCTAAATCTATACAGAGGATTGTTCAATGACACTTTTACCTTGCTTATTAGATCATTTTCTTGGCCATGTGCACAACATAAATAATTTATAAGGCAATTCATTTCATCGGCAAAGGTTCCTACTTCAGTTTTTATTAATTTCATGTATTTATTGTCTAATCCAGGACACTGAATCTGTATTATTAGTGTGTTTCATTTCCAAATAAGCCACGTTCCAGAATTAGCAAGGTGATCATACCAAAGAAATAGAGATTGGACCTCAGATTGCTGTGCCAACACGATCATCAGTCCGGCAGCACCCTGTAGGGAGGACTTTAACACAATTCACTTAAAAAAATGCAAATACTTATTGGACCCTATCAGCTGCCAACAGCTAACATGGGGACGCAAAGGGGAAAAAAAATCAGCATTCACTACTCTCCCTCTAGCACCCCTCTTGTACCTGAAGATTACGGGGCAGGCGCTGAGCAGCGGCCGCTAGGGTCCTGGACTCTCGGGAAGGCACGTTAGTCCATCCATAGGAGGATTCCATGGAGGCTTCTGTTGCTGGGTCATATGACTGGCAGGATCTTGCCTCTCGCGAGATCTGGCGGGTTGGCAGAGTGATTGCGGAGGGAGACTGGGGACTTTTTTCCCCCCAGTCTCACTCTGCTCCCGGCAGCCAGAAGCAATGGATCTGGCTACCATTCTCGCTGCCGAATGAGAGGGGAGTATTTGATTTCCTGGGGGAGGGGGTTTCAGCTGCTGTTGATTCTGCAGAACCAGAATCAGTTTGCTACAGCTTAGAGCTGGTGCTAACTATTTAACTCTTTTAGTTCGCGACGGCTCTTTGTAATTTGCATTAGGACTTTGTGCTTACTCTTTGTGCTCCCCATATTAAGCATAGGGAGAGCAAAGTACAGTAAGCTCGCCCTAGAAAGTGCTAATACCGATTTGCTAACGGGTTATTTAACCCATTAGCGATCGGGAGGAGATTCAGGCGGAGCGTTATCACCTAATTTAAGCTAGCGCTATTTCGCATTTATGTGAGCGCTAGCTTTAAGGATGTGATAATTTACATAGTATGTTTTACACAGTAATAAAAGTCCACTCACCATGCGATAGCTGGCAAGGACGGTTTCCCATGTTAAAATAAAACAACCCATAGAGCAACGCTGGCGATTATCCTTATTAGGCTGGCCATCCATTGGGTTCGTATTGGTGCGAACATGCAGTTGTCCATCATCGTCCAACCAATCCGATAACATGGAGACAATTCAGCGCTCATCCACTGCCTCCAACTTCCATCAGACGACTTCAGATGGTTTTGTGTGACTACAACAGACTAGCGATATTTCCCATTTGAATGGGATTTGTCGGACGAAGTTGGGACGATCTGGTACAATTTACATGAATAAAGACAAATTGCATGGTTAAACTGCCGTTCGGCGACAGGAAAATTGTCCCATAGAGAAGTGATTCAGTTTATCAGACAAATCCCATAGGATTCAAAGAAAGAAAAAAAAATCTAGGATTTTTTTATTCAACCATTTATTCTTTTCATTTGCAGCAAAAAGCCTTTATATTGATTGAATGGATTTTTTGAGTATTTCTTTCTCAAACTGGTTTCTTGAACATGACATTTGTACAATTTTGGTGGGGGGAAAAATAAAGCATATGAAGATTGAAAAGGTGTGGAACTTCTCTGAACTTTGGGAGGGAAGAAAATTCTAATAACGTTAATATTTAATTGTAATGCCTAAAACAGACTACGCTTGAATAGCGGCAGCGACAATAAGATCCTTTAGTTTTTGGGAGGGAGGGCTTTGGAATGTGAGGAGTTGTTTGTGATAGATCATTTGCACAAGACTCACATTCATCCTCTGCTTTCATCTTGCTCAGGGTGACCTCTATTAACATCATGGATGGGCAAAGTAAATTCAGGGACTGCCATGAAAATGCCTTGGAAAACATAGCAACATATAAAATTAGCTTTTTTATTTTTCATTCGACAGTTTCGGCGGCAACTTATGCTCACTCCTCAAACCACACTTGTAGCATCTTCTAAGCAAACGTAAACAAAACAAAAAATGTTATTTGCAACTTTTGAGGTTTACTCGCATTTTTTTTTTTGGAGAAAGTATTTTACCAGGAAGGATACATTGATATTTCTCTCGTTTTCAAGTATGTCCTGGGTGGCGAGTATGTACCGTTAGGTGTCTTGCCTAAGGAAACTTCTTTGAATGTCTCTTTTTGAAACGCCGAAATTTGGAGCCGATGCAACATGCCGATTTTCACCGTCATTTGCAACTACAGCGACCACAGTGCTTCGTGAATAACCCCGAAAGTTGCAAATGAGAGTATATTCTTTGCTGTTAACTTACAAAGCGCTTAACAGTCTGCTCCATTTTTAGGCAACAGACTCTGCTTCTGCTATTAAGAAGAAGCAGAATCTGTTTCCTAAAAGTTACTTAAAAATGGCGCAGGATGTTACGGTTTAGAGTTAACCCTACCCTACCCCTAAAACGAGCGATTATTGTTACAAAAGTAAAAATAATAAAATTTTAAAGTGGAATTAAAAAAAAAAAACATACATTTTTACTTCTGGACAAATTTGAAATTCTGCAATTCGAGAGCAATCAAAATTTTTTTGACGATTGGTCCTCAAATTTTTCCTCTGCTCCCCAAAAAAATAAATAAATGCATACAGAGTCTTGCATACTGGTATTCCTGAAAGAGAAGTCGACGGATTCTGGCAGAATGAGGAGGGAGCAGGGATGGAGAGGATGTGCTGAATAGGAGGCAAAGAAAACAGAACATCTCATTCACGGACGTGGGGTGTTTGAACCAGAAGATTGATTTCAAAAGATTTCTTTGATAATATTAGTGGAAAAAAAACAACAAAACACAAAACTATGTTAAGTGATATAATATATAAAGTAAAAGAATAAGTAATGCCAGTGAATGAATACATAATAAGATAAAAAATAGTAACAGTTATTTAAACGTCTGAGCCCCCAATAACCGGGAGAGGATCAGGAGGATATAAATTGGCCAATAAGCAGGATATGATGAAAAGCTAAACAATGCCATTATTATATCTGCCACACAGTCTCATTTCGATGATCCCTTCCATGTTGGAGCTCAAGTTATAAACAGAAAGGATTGGCCGCATGCAGAACTCGGGAGCCATCAGCCGTCTATTTATTCTTGGCGGCAAGTGGTTTGCGGCTGATCTTCTTGGACTTGTCATTGTTCTTCTTTGGAGGCTCGGGGTTGGCTTGCATATGTCTTCCGTAAAGGCTACAAATTAAAGCAGATACGGCTGGGTTATAATCAAAATGTCACTGAAGGAAAAGCAAAACATAACAATCCATTACAAGAACACACAAACCTACATGATATACAAGAATATATGAATACATACAATATGAACAAAAAAGAACGTCACTCCAACGGGCTTACTGTAATTTAATGGAAGAATAAAAAGAAGCCCCCCTTTATTAGTTGTGCAGATGCTGCTGACAACATCTGCACAATTACTTTTTTAATACCTGCTTTATTTAGGTGTAAACCTACACCTTTTGTCTAGCAGTGCTGGGACTCTTCCCCCTCTTCTGCTACAGGGGTTACAAATGCCAAAGCCCCAGAGCCTTTTACGTGCGACTTGCGCACGCACAGCTCACACGATAAGGACCAAACAACTGGAGGCTCAATTCGGACACAGTGCAAATTGGATGAGTCTGAATTTGGTCTCTGATGTCCGAGGACCAGACCGCAGCACGTACAGAAGTGTGCAGACATTATCAATCCCAGAGTTGGTCCCGGAAGGTGGGAAATTCAAGATTCCGTCTGCCGATTGATAGCTGCGTGGGCGGAGGAAACTCATCTGTTCCGGAGTGGGAGGAGGAGGGGGAGGAGGGGGACATGCTTGTCTCACTCTGAACAACTAAAAAAGCTAAAGTGGTCGGAGTGAGTAAAGTGTTACTTTAGCTTTTTTTTTTTTCATATTTAATTTTTTTTTTTTTTAAAAGGCAATATGTAGCAACAGGGTTGATGTTTTAGTCTGAGAAGATTTTCATCAGAACTGTTTGTTCTCAGTGTCCTTCAATTTACAGAGCGAGGAGGTGGAGGAAGTACAGGAAGCACAAACATACAGTAACCTGCTGAGCGGCCCGAGACGCAACTGGAGAGACATTACTATTTACGAGTGAGGCCGTTATACTTAAATCACATGTCTTAACTGAATTTAAACTATTGGGTCTTCTGAATGCAAAAAAACCCACAAACAAAACCAATGGACAAAACAGGAACAACAAACACAGACTGACGATTTGTTCATATGTATAAAATCATTTGTATTATATAGTATACTTTATACTTATAAATAATAGTTTTGGCTTAATACAATAATATGTTAAAAAGAAAGAAATATAGAATTGAATCTTTAAGTTAATGGGTGACATAAGTGATTAGGGAAACCTCTTCCTCCTCCCCAAAAATAAACCTATGATTAAAAATAAATAAAAAAATATAAAAATCCACCATCTACCCCAGGCTAAACCATAACAAGAAAGGCTGACAAATGTGCACGTGAGATACTGGAGATGTTTCCGCTGCACTGAGCACGCAGTTTGTCCAAGAAGACCCAAGGGCTGGATAATGTGACAGAGTAACGCTGTCAGGACAGTCCCAGCTGGTTCTGTATGATTGATTGTAGGGGCATCGCCACCAACACATCAATGCCAAGTTAATAAGTACTCCTGATTAGACGGCACAATTAGAATGACCGGCGCTCGAAGAGGCATCTGATGCAACACATTCTGAGAAGAGATACGCTGCATAGGGCACAAAGGGGTAGATCTGTGCAGGATAGCACACCTAGAGCCCCCCCCCCCCGAGGTTTCTGGACTGCATCTTTCATGATGCTCAGCAGGCTGAATGGCTAAGCATCATGGGACTGGTAGTTCTGAAAAAAATTGCTATGTCAAGGTGATAGTGGGAACAGCCCATTGAGATTAGGATATAGACACCCCCTCCTTACTAGTAACAATGTATCTGCTTGATGTTCTTGTTAGAGAAACGCAACATTAACCTATCAACATAAACCGTAATATATGGAAGAGAAGCCATTTCCGTGTGTAGTTTCTGTGCACTTTGAGCAACGAATAATGGGGAAAACACGTCATATAATCAGCTTTTTCAATTTCCTTGTATATTAGCGAAGCTTTACATTTTCAGAAAGCCTGTCAGTGTCTTCAGTCGTCGATATCCGCTGCCCGCCCAGACTTGTAAGGTTAGACGTAGCTGCGCCAGAAGAAAAAGGTGACTGCGGCACCACCTGACCTCTCACCACGGTCTAATTAAAGTCGCCGTCCGCTTAACATATCCCACACGCTTCCCGCAGAGGTCTACCCGGGGCGCCGCTAGCATTACACCAGCAGGCATGTCACAAAGTGTGAAAACCAAATGGCAGATTACAGGGACGGAAAGGAATCGAAAACACCTTGTGTCTCCTAATGGACAGGAACAATACAAACAAAATGTCAAGCATTTTACTTGTCAAAGACCCGAAGGTCACGATAACACCTTCCCACTGATGTAATTACAGTGTAACTGGTTATTGGGAAAAAAAAATAAAAAATAATAATGAAAATGCTATTACGGATGTATTCACTAATTGTCGACAACCTCTGCACAACCGAGGGTCACAGAATAAGTGTGTTTATAAAATCAACACTAATTCTTAATCAACGCACGCATTGGATTAATGCCATGATCATAAAATGTCATTAAATCGTTCTGAACATTCAGAGGCACATCAGGGGCTCCCCTCTGTATTACAGTGCTGGAAATCATCTATATATTATAGAATTTAGAGATTAAATAGGAGCGGTTATAGGGTAGGTTGTGTTGGATATGTATAGGTTCTAACAAAAAAAGAAAAACAAAACGATACAAGCGTAGTGATGCAAGTTTAAGGATCCCTCTAGTAAAAAAAAAAAAAAAAAATTGTATCGGCACACGGAAGCAATGTTTTTCCTTTTTTTTTTTTTAAAATAACATAAAAGAAAAGAGGGAGAGAAAAACAAACATTAAATTAGTATTTAAATGACAGAGAGCGGAGTGTGTCCGTTACAAGGTATAAGGCTAATGTCACACGAACGCAGTCAGAGCGCACGCTGCGTGCGGACAGACGTACTGACGGAAGATACTGCAGAGACCCCACAATCAGTTTTTCTTGATGGATGTAGAAAAGAAAAAAAAAAGGGAACTATGGGAAATAAAATTAATATGAAAAATGATAAAAATTTGAAAAGGATATGAAAAGTCATTGTGTGCATCAAGGTGCTGGACGTCGCAAATGCGCTGCGTCTGACATCTCCCCATCACTCACACAGAACGCTACGCGGACGTGGCGCACTCTGCGTGTCCGTGGTAGCGGTTTTACGTTCTTGCCTAACTTGTGTCCATTTGCCACGTGCGTTGTGCATGCGCAGTTCGGTGCGCACTTACTTCGTGTGTGGGTCTCTATTGATCATGATTCTATGCTACGACGGACGTTAAACTGTGCGGCGACACGGACGTGATCACTGCATTCGTCTGACGCGGGCTAAAGGTTAGACCGACCCACCTGAGTTCAAGGTTCACGACATGGCTCTTAAACAGCAGCCTCTGTTAAAACACTTTCCCCTCCATTATTAATAGCGGAGATGTGGCTGACAACGTCTACACAATTTTTTTTTATATAATTAATTTTAGTTCAGTTAAACTACTCACCTTTTGTCTAGCGGCGCTGGGCACCACCTTCTCTTCTGCTCCAGGGCCTCCAAACGCAGAGCCCTTTCTGTGCAAATAGCGCATGCGCAGCTCACACGATAAGGACCAATCCCCACTATACTGCAATATGGCTGCAACAAACTGGGTGTGTATAGAGGACTGGAACTTGGGCTACGGAACTTGTTGGCACTTTATAAATAATTTTACTTCTAACATCAACAAACCCAAGCGTCCTGAAGTCATTGGTACCCCAGCTGGTCCCCGACACGGCTTCTTCTAAATGCCGTCTGAGCAACAGAGGAAAATCTTCCACCTAACACATCTGTCACAGCTGATCCAGAGGGAGGGGGAGGACGGGACATGCTCATATCACTCTGACCACCTAAAAAAAGCTAAAGTGGTCAGAGTTAGTAGAGTGACTCTTTACATAGGGTGAGTATAGAAAGTATTCTGCAGCTCCGGCATAATATTCAAGTATATATGTTGGTCACTAGAAATAAATTATGCAAATATTAGACTAAATCCCCAATTTACTCAATACAGGCTGAGTATCCGTTAGCTGAAACGTTTGGGACCAGAAGCGTTTTTGATTTTAGTGGATTTTTAGCATATTTTCACATAAGGGGATATCTTGAGGATGGGAGCCACATCTGAACACGAAATTCATGTACTGTTATATACACCTATTACACATAGCCTGGAGGTCATTTTATACAGTGGTTTTAATCGTTTTGTCCCCTGTCACGAGGGGAGACAGGGAAGGTCAAGAGTAGAATTTGTGGAGTCGTGTCAGCGCTGAAAATGTTTTAAGACTTTGGAATGTCGTATTTAGGGATACTCAACCTGTGTGTATGAATACAGTTTGATCACCCCTGAACATTCCGGACTTCGAAATTCGGGAGGATCTGAAGTCAGAGGGGAAGGGGAACACGTCAGGGAAGCCACCATCCACTTCCTGCTGCAGCACCAGTAAGTATACAGTTGTGTTCAAAATTATTCAACCCCCAATGCTGTAAAGGGTTTTAGGGAATTTAGTGTACATTTGTAATTGTATTCAGAATGAAATCCTACAAGGACTTTTTAAAGAACCATATGCAACTAAAATGACATCAATTGGTTTTGTAATACAGTAGTAAATGTTTCTTTTGTGAATTCTTCATTGACACAATTATTCAACCCCTTAAAGACTACCACTCTGAAGAACAGAGGTTCATTCAAGTGTTTTCAATCAGGTATTGAAAACACCTGTGGATGTCACGGAGCAGCAATAAAGCATAATAAGCACCAATTAGGCAGCTTTAAAACTACTGTGATACTCAACTCCTTCTAGACATTTACTGGTGTGGTTACAAACATGGTGAAGTCAAGAGAATGGTCCAGGAAGACAAGAGAAGAGGTGATTACTCTTCCCAGGAAGGGCAATGGCTATAAGAAGATTGCAAAGGGCACTGTTGAAACGCTACCTGGTCGTGGCAGAAAGAAGATGCTGACTTCGACTGCTGCGCGCTACCTGAAGCGTAGAGTGGAGAAAAGTCCCCGTGTGACTGCTGAGGAACTGAGAAAAGATTTGTCAGATGTGGGTACTGAAGTTTCAGCTCAGACAATACGGTGCACACTGCGTAATGAAGGCCTCCATGCCAGAACTCCCAGGCGCACCCCCTTGCTGTCTCCAAAGAATAAGAAGAGTCGACTGCAGTATGCCAAAAGTCATGTGGACAAACCACAGAAGTTTTGGGATAGTGTTCTGTGGACTGATGAAACAAAATTAGAACTGTTTGGGCCCATGGATCAACGCTATGTTTGGAGGAGGAAGAACAAGGCCTATGAAGAAAAGAACACCTTGCCTACTGTGAAGCATGGCGGGGGGTCAATCATGCTTTGGGGCTGTTTTGCTTCTGCAGGTACAGGGAAGCTTCAGCGTGTGCAAGGTACCATGAATTCTCTTCAGTACCAGGAGATATTGGATGACAATGTGATGCAGTCCGTCACAAACCTGAGGCTTGGGAGACGTTGGATCTTTCAACAGGACAATGATCCCAAGCATGCCTCCAAGTCCACTAGACCATGGTTGCAGATTAAAGGCTGGAACATTTTGGAGTGGCCATCGCAGTCACCTGACTTAAATCCGATTGAGAACCTCTGGTGGGACTTAAAGAAAGCAGTTGCAGTGCGCAAGCCTAAGAATGTGACTGAACTGGAGGCTTTTGCCCATGACGAATGGGCGAAGATACCCGTAGATCGCTGCAAGACACTTGTGTCAAGCTATGCTTCACGTTTAAAAGCTGTTATAACTGTAAAAGGATGTTGTACTAAGTACTAAGATTGAATGTCACTTGGGGGTTGAATAAAACTGATAATGATGTGAGCACAGAAAAGACATTTGTGGTTATTTCATTATAAATGTTATGTTATATTTGTCTGACCTACACGTGCCTCTTTGATTTAATTGTAAGCAAAATGACTGATCAAAATCAATGTCAAACTGGCCAAAACACTCAATTTCAGTGGGGGTTGAATAATTTTGAACACAACTGTACACCCTGGAAGATGCTGAGCAGCCCTTTATGAGGAACATGATGCACAGAGCCAGCATGTCACTGTGCAGCATGTCACCTGTTGGAGCTGCCCAATGTGTCACAGGGCTGCAGCCTACAGAGGAGTGCCGGCAAGCTGGCACTTAAGGAAGGCAACTCTGACGGTTCAGAAAATTCTGCATTTCGGAGTCTTCTGGTTCTCAGAATTCCAGGTAAGGGCTGCCCAATCCGTACATGTATAAGAGGACATGTGGTAGAGTGAGTGAAGCATGGTTCGGTATGTTTGTCCTTGAAAAACATCTGTGCCGGCATCTAGGATGGAGGTAACGGTCACCACATTGAACAATTCAATGGTAAACACAAAAGTGCTGTTTTTTTAACAACTTAAAAAGTCACCTTCAATAACGAAGTTAGTTACCATTAAGTGATGTTGTGCTGAAGAAGGCTTAGACATGCGAAGGCAGCTTTCTATACATAGCCTAACTGGGCCCGGGAACATTACACGCTATGTGTGAAATAATGTAATACTAATTATCTATACTTTCCTCGAGAAATGTATTTCCAGATCTCGCTCGCTCAGTGTCAGGACCTTCTCAGCTGTAAATATATTTATAGCACCTGATGACCCAGCAGAGCCCACCGGGGGAGATCCAGCAACCCAGCACAGAGTCGCGAGTCAGGACATCGATTAGCTACAAACTATGGCAGCAGATGAGCATCAAACATGTATCGGCCGGTGATAAAAGCATTTACTGTAGCACAAACAAAGGGCATGATGCATGGAAGACACAATCAAAAATTAAAATGTTGAGGTACAATGTGTATACTGTGGAAACGGAAGGAAGGAGTGGATAAAATATCAAATCGGCTAAAAGAAAAAAGGTCTCAACTCAGGCGGAACAGTCACAGCATAGGTAAACGGTCAATGTACAATCCTCGAGGGCTGAGGGAGGTCACAAAATATCCTTCACCCATCTTCATGTGATCCATTGAGCATCTGTTGACCTATAGATATCAGGACACCCAGGGGTCAAGTCCTAAAATAGGATTGTGGGAACTCTCCAAGATTTCAGCCTCCCAATTTACTAAGTAGTCTCTTCCTTAACACAGCACCCACACGCTAATTTTCATATTATTGTGTATATAGGCAGAGATTTTTGTAAAAATTTTAAATAAATATTACAACTTAAACTGGAAACACAATTGACCACTTAAATAAAACCTATACAAATTTGTGGGCCAAAGGGAACTCCATTCCCGCTGCAAAAATAGTGGAGGACCTGCGTTCCCTCAGGTTCCTGCTTGACGTGATCCCTGTAGACATCCGAGTGTTGTGGAATCCTGTTAAGATATCACATGGTGCCATTGCTACACAGTGTGTTTGTCACCCTAGGGTTCAAACCTGTAACCTGTTCCATTTGTTTTTTTTTGAAAGACCGCTAAAAACATAAGAGGTTATTGACTAACTTACGAATTGGCCCCGAATTGCAGCGGCCGATACATTTCACGCCAATCCGTCTATTCACCAAGCTGTCAATTCACCAAATACAGGTGAAATTCCAGCAAAATACGATGCAATTCGCCGGCACTGAAATGGTCTTCTTAGACTATTGTGTCTTCTATTCACAGAATGTCGAATTGCACCAAAATTCTGGCAAAATGCCCTGATTTTCGGTGTTTCGATTCAACAGGTTTAAAACGGGCAAATCCCATAGGTTTCAATGTAAAAACATAACAGCTTTTTTAATTTTTAAAGATCGCTCATTCTTTTCAGTTTTTTGCAAAAACCCTTTTTAATTTTTAGAACACCGCGTATTTTTTAGACGGCATTTTTCTTTTTCTACGTGACATCGGCGCGGCTCCGTATTTGTTTTTTATAAAACCCTTTATTTTGTAACAGACTTAAATTTATATTTTAAAAGGACTTTTTTTATTCGGACACATTTTTAATATATTTTATTGATTTACATTCCTATTTGGAGAAAAGAGTCTCCTTTTTCTTTTTGCGTTGGGCGGAATTCAGGGCAATTCGTCAGTTTTTGCTGACGTCCGATAATGGCTTAATTTTAGGAAAATAATGTGAATTCACACAAACAAAATGTCACATGTAGTGTAAGAGTGCCAGAAAATGTTACTCTGAGATCGATTATGTTTGTAGATGAAAGTCTGCAGTAAAAAGATTTTAAATTTTTTGGGTGGGATGTAGCATTAGATACGGTAGTCATAGGGGGTATGGGGGGGTATGGGGGTACAGTGCGCCTGCTTCCAAGATTCTCTAGATCCGGAGTGCTCAACTGTGGGCATTTAGTTGGTTCGGCGCTACATGTCCCATGATCCTCAGCAGCTCATTAGATCAACAGAGCCTTTGTGGTGGGAAACGTAGTCCCAAAATATCTGGAAGGTCAGGGTTGAACACCCCTGCTCTAGACGGTAACTCCGATCAACCACCTGAAATCTATGGCTGCAGCACTTTTGCAGCCAGTGTCAGCTATAGCATCTTACCACTTACAACAAGGGTCGGCAACCTTCGCGCTCTGGATGTTTTGGTACTACATGTCCCATCAAGTTCAGCCAACTTAGGCCCCGTTCACACTGTGTGATTTGAAAATCGCATGTTTTTCCACGCAATTTTCATATTCGCGATTTTGCAAAACACCGCCAATGCAAATCGCAAAAAAAGGGTCATGTACCAGCGACATACTACCGCGACATCGAGCGTCAAGATGTAAAAAGCTCCATTGAAATGCATTGGAGAGGCTCCATAGCGCGACATCGCACGGATTTTGCCGGGATTTCGCGGCAAACTCCGCGCGATAAATCGCACAGAGTGAACGGGGCCTATATGAGTCGCTGAGTATCAAGGGAGATGTAGTTCCATAACATCTGGAGGGCCAAGGCCGCCGACCCCGACATGATGTTAACTTTACGTCACGTTATCAGCGGTGCTATAATGATGTAGCTGTGATTTTGCCGCGGTGATACTCGTGCACCCTTTAAGTGCCAGACAGCGGTGTGATGTTTTTAACTCGCCATTCAGGCGTCAACCGTTTTATTTACGTTACGGAACATTAAAAAAAGGCACTTGACGAGCTTGTTCTTTGTATCTTCCTCTGAACCTCATTATGTAAGTATACAATGTGTCGTCCCGTGGGCGCAGAGGCGCTGGCCTTGTATTTTATCTCCAGCATACGGTTACGTCCTGTGTTTGTGCCGCCTGGCCGTCGCTTACACAAATATGCACTTAAGCAAACGACGAGGCGCTGGACTCTGCCGAGGCCCCGCCGGAGGTAACAAATGAGAGCTGCGCGGACGCCGGTGTGAAATAACAATATCGCGCGAGAATGATGCTCATTAAACTTCATCATCCTGTCGGTATTAATGGTTCGTAGATTTAATAAAAATTCCCAGAACAGTTACAGGGATATTAGGACAGGTCTCTGCTTATGTATCAGGTGGTCCGAGCTGTCACAGTTCACGTGGAGCGATCCCCGGAGAGTCCAGGGAATTCAGCTTTCACGTAATAAATGCAGACGGAATCAATAGCCGCGGCCCGGCACATTACTTAACCGTTTAGGAGAACAGGCAATCCGTTCAAATTAAAACGACATTGCGCTTAATGCTGTAATTTCCCACTTAAAACAGCGCACCTAATCTTACAACAACGCACAAGGAGGAGCAGAGACCCCCTGAAATTAATGATTTATTTTTATTAAACCGACCAAGACTAATAACCAGAAAGAACGTACTAAGGCATTATAATAGCGCGGTGCGTGCTGTGCGTTTAGGCTAATGTCAGATGAACGCAGTCTGAGCGCACTGTGCGTGTGTGCATAACGGACGGACGCACTGACGGAAGATACTATAGACCCCACACGGTCCGTTTTTTTTTAACGGATGTAGAAAAAAAAAAAAAAAAGGGAATATGGGAAACAGAATTAATTAAAATTAAAATACATGTACAGTCAGGCAGACAAAAAAAAAAAATGAGCGTCAACGTTATGGACGTCACAAATGCGCTGCGTCCAACGTCGCAGCATAACGCACACAGGCCGTTACGCGGACGTGGCGCACTCTGCGTGTCTTTTTTAGCGGTTTTACGTTCTTGCCTAACTTGCATCCGTTTCCTATGTGCGTTGTGCGCGCGCAGTTCGATGCGCATGTACTTCATGTGTGGGTCTCTATTGATCACAAATCAATGCTACGACGGACGTTAAACTGTGCGGCGACACGGACGTGATCGCTGCGTTCGTCTGATGCCGGTCTTAAAGCAGGTAAACCCGACCAGGATTCTGGAGCCGTAATCTGAATATTATGGATTTTGTGCGCTTGAGAAATACAGGGTATAGGAGGAAAAAAAAAAAAAAAAAGGAAATTCTCCACCACTACCCAATTAAAATATATAATTTTGTAGAAGACTAATCACCATAATGTTTCATAAACCCCTCTGCTTCAATCTCTCCTACCATCCCTCTTTTAAGGGTCTTCTCCATATAGATAGGGTGTGCGGGCGTAAAACACAATACAATTCCCAGCAAAGTGGTTTGTAAGCTGGATGGGGTAGAGGTAACATCACTGCTCTATAACCGTGGAGACTGGGGAGACACAGGTTTGAATCCCGGCAAGAGCACCTCTCCGGTAAGTGTCCTTGGGCAAAAATCTGGGTTTAAATAAATATTAAATTATTATATTAAATAACATTTGCATATTATAGAAACAGAAATTGACTCCATAGTCCGGTGGTCAAGTCAAAGGTGTTTGAAGAACCTCCTGCCTGGTCTTGCCTCCAGCAGCATTCTGTACGAGAGGAAACAAGTAGAGAGCAGCAGTGTAACATTGTAACAAATCCAGTAACCTATGCAGCAGTGTAACATTGTAACAAATCCAGTAACCTATGCAGCAGTGTAACATTGTAACAAATCCAGTAACCTATGGCCCGAGAAATGCCCCCCCCAAAGAAACCCAGAAAAAAAAGCGCCAAAAATTAAAACTTGTAGGTGGTATCTTTACCCCTCCTGGTGGTTGGCCCAGCTGTACCTGCCTCCCTGAATGACAAGAGATGGGAATCAGTGCATCCTCTAAAACAGAGGTCCCCAACCGTGGTCCTCCAGTTCCCTAAACCGGACAGGTTTTGCAGATCACCTTGGGGAAATGCAGACTGAATCCTGCAATCACTGAGCAGCAAATTATATAACCCGTGCTGTGCTTCACATATCCTGCAAACCTGACCTGTAAGGGGACCTGGGTTGAGAACCGCTGCTCTAAGACTTCCCCAGGACTAAAGTAAAGAAAATGTTAAATATATACTTATTTTGATTCCTATTTTACTCTTTAAATAGACCGTGGTCTTTATGTTGCAGCTCTTTCACAGCAGGGATTTCAAACTTCGGCCAACCAGATGTTTATGGCCTAAAATTCCCAAAAATCCTTGATTGCAGTTGGTGGCCAGAGAATCATGGAAGTTGTAGTTCACCAACATCTGGGGCGTCAGAAGTCGACAACGATGTTTTAAAGCAGAGGTCAGCAACCCTGGCCCTACCACGTCTATTCACTAAAGGGTGAAACTCAGGAGAATTGGCGGGAAAAGAGAACAATCTGGACCAAATAGCCGATTTCAGGACATGATGTCCTGATAAAAGAAATGTAGAATTTCTGAAACGTAGATAATGTGAAGCACATTCATTAAATAGTTTTTTTTGCTTAAAAGTCCTAGGAGTGCCGCTTATTTTTGGACATGATATATATATATATATTTTATTGCGACAACAGCTATTAGTGAAAAAACCCTAAGGCTGGCGTCAGACGAGCGGATTTAAAGATCGGAAAAAACATCCGTGAGCGTGGACGCTCCTTCCACTCGACGCCCGTCTGGCCACATGGCTGAGCGCACTCCGTGTGCTGCAGGGCTCGATCCTCCTATGGAGCTCTGCGTAACAGCGTGTGGCTGGCCCCGTCGCAGCGTCTCAATGCTGTGATGGACGCCAGAAGGCACGTCAGTACAGGTGCACATAGGCTGGCGTCAGACGAGCGCACTTTGAGCAGTCATTACGAGAAAAATCACGCATGTAGTTTTAAAAATATCTGGGAGAAAATTAAATACCAATAGTAAAAAAAGCTTTTGTTATTTTTTGATTTGGGATTTTTTTTTCCCCCTATAAAAAGGAAAACAATAGCCATTTGCTCTTTGATATAACTATATAACCACACTGGCTACACATTCAGCAGGGTAAAATATAATTATATATATATATATATATATATATATATATATAATCTCCTGTATTTCCGCCATCCATTAGCTAATCCAATAGCGGGATCCTTGATATGTCACCTACTGACAGATGAGCAGGAACAGGCAAGACGCAGGCATGAAACTTTATTGCTGGAGACATTTTCATCTGCAGGACTCCCTGGGGACTAAATATGTCAAACAACTTCATTCTGCGCGGACACAGTATGGCGATATTAACAGTCCTGAGAGTGTACATACACGGCACGCCTTATCAATACAGGGCAGGGCATGTGAATACTGTTTATATTTGTTTTGTATATAAATATTTGAGGATATGTATTTTACACCAAAACAATTTATAGAGGCAAAAAAAAATAAAAAAAAATTGAGAAAATGTGGAACAATTACATGAAAAATACCAGCACTGGTCCAATTTATGCCATAGCGTTTAACCCCTTCACTGCTGAGCCATTTCACGTCTTTAAAAAAAACACCTTTTTCTTTTCTGTATTATTGTTATTATTTTTTTTTTTACTTTAAACATGGTCATGTTTGGTATCATTGTAAAGGCCATGCTCTGGCCTTTCTAATGATACCAAAGATGACCCTGCTAGCTGAAAACCGTCGGGAGATATCTGGGTTCAAAGGAACCCTGATCTCCACCCCTATTCTTTCCTTAGGAGTCAATGAGGACGTTCCCCACACGTCCTCAGCAGTAAAAGGGTTAAAATGGCATGTTAGGATTATTTAGCCTATTAATGACGTTTGTACTGACCGTTTTCGATGCATAACTGACCAAATATATATATATATATATATCAAACTGGTAAGAAATTTGGGAGCCATGCGAGGTCTGGATATAGATTTTTGTAGAATGACCCAATTAGAAGCCATTAGAAGCTCGAGGCGAGAATCTCCCGGCCTCGGGACGTGTCAAGTCCTGATTTTATATGCAAAATAATGGAGATGTAGTAACAAAGCGCCCCATTTGAGAGGTCCTAACATGTCAAACCCATTTTTTTCCCCGCATTGTAATAACCATTAAATAACTGATGCATATGCGGGAACGGAAAATTTTACTTGCTCGTTGAGACAGTAGCGAGTTGCCGCCACCAGAGAAATGACATCCTTGGAAGGAGAAAAAAAAGGCAATAAAACATCAATATATCCTCAGCGTTTTAAAACAATATGCGCTTTAGATATCTCAGGCTATAGGGAAAAATAACAAGATTTGCAGGGTAAGAAAACGCTTTTGTCGTGTAAACATCTGGGGTATTGCAAATATGAAGAAACATGACTTATTCATGAATTCCCATTCACACCCCTTCGCATGTACCATACAGCATAAACATCAATATGACGGCGTTCTATGTCTCCAAAGATATTACGGGGACTATTTACTAAACAGAGGAGTGATGGGAGAGAGAGCAGCTAACAGGATTAGGTTTACCCATGGTGCAATGCGTGACACAGAGTACTCGTGGCTTTTGGGACGGCGTCTGAAAGTCAAAGCACACCAGGGTCTTGTTTCAGTAAATATAGGGGATGCGGTGTTTCAGCAGCATAACCACTTTTATAAACTCCTCCGCTAACCAAATACAGCTCGATTCATACTGACCTGAACCCCAAGCGTTCGTTATAGATTGCAAATGAATGCAAGGAAATTAATGCGAGTTTCAGGAAACGCATCTCCTCTTAAGTTGAGCACAACCCACAACAGCACATGTTGGAAGTGGCCACTAGGTGGCAGCACAGCCACGTAACCGCACATCCATGAGAAGCTTCCATGGAAGAAAATTGCTTACTCTTTGGACAGTGTTGCTTCCAGCAAGATGGCGCAACATGCCACACATCATGTGAGTCAATGGCGACCGATACAAGTTTTTTTTAGGACCGTGGCATTTCCAAGACACTGTGGCCATCCTCGTCACCATTTGCTACCAGGCTCAGACATACCGTAACAAGCCCCGCACAATTGATGCCTTAGCATACATTATCTTCCTGTGTATCAGCCCATTGTGTGTCCATCTCTTGGCACTTACATTTTCTCAACCCATGAATCAAACTTAATGCAGAAATCCTAGAGCTAAAAGGTGTGTGCACAGCATGCTTTGCAGTTACTTATCGCTTTGCCAGGATATATAAACCTCGGTGTTCTGCAATACCAGTCATTACGTTGGTCTGGTGTTTGAGGACATTTACGCACACCATGTCCTTTTCCTGGGGTTCCTGTTCTGGGTCCCCTACGCTTCTCGATCTATGCTGCCTTTCTCGGCAACCACATTTCTTCCAATGGACTCCAATAACATCCCAGGTCTAACTTTCCTCCCACGATCGCTCTCCTCCTGTGCTGAACCGTGTTACAACCTGCTTCTTGGCTGTCTCCGATTGGATGACTTCCCATTTCCTAAAACTCAACCTCTCTAAAACTGAACTTCTTGTCTTCCCTCCCTCTAAAGCCTCCATTCCAGCGCACATTTCCCTTCAGATGAATGGTGACAGCATTACTTCTATATCTCAGGCTCGTTGCCTCAGGGTCCGCTTCGAATCTGATCTCTCCTTCACTCCTCACATTCAGTGTCATGCCCCATAATTCAGGGTTTATTTGTATATTTTAATGTTATGTGATGAATCTACATTTTGCGGCTTACAGCTATTATTTCATAGCCTTTTTGATCCTGCTGGGTTTCCTTAGCCTTGCTGTATCCAGCCTGCTCCACCCCTTTTTGTTCAGGCTAGTTCTGAGGTTTACTGGTCTCCTAGCAGCCATCTTTGCTCAATGCTGGCCAGAACTAATGTCTTTTCATCTGCATTGCTGTACACTATCAGTCTGATCATTAAAGTTTTCAACTGAGTTCATCTTTCTACATGTCAGTTTTGCTGAGTTGACGCTGTCAGCTGAACTTTCATTGTGTGAGTACTGGTCAATACAGACTTCGTCTCAAGCACCCGCGCCTCACAGCTTTGCTAGCGAGGCAGAATATTCTGTCACTAACCAAATCTTGCTACTTCCACCTAAAAAACATTGCACAGATCTGTCCCGGTCATAATCAAGACTGCTAAAATGCTCAAACAAGCTCTTATCTCCTGCCTTGACTACTGTAACCTCCTTCTCTCTGGCCTTAAGAAATCCCAGACTCTTCCTGTGCCAGACTCATCCACCTCACATCCCACACCTCTCACACCTCACCCCTTTGTCAATCTCTACAAGGGCTCCCAGTTTTCTTTAAAATCCATTTAAAAATACTGGTCCTCCCATACAAAGCTCTCCATAACCAGGACCCTGCCTACATGTCCTCCCTTATTAGCAGGTACATCCCGTCCTGACCACTTCGATCTGACAATGATCTGATGCTATCAGTTCCTCATAACCGCACCCCCAACTCCCGCCTTCAAGTCTTCTCCCGAGCTGCCCCCTTTCTATGGAACTCCCTCCCCCGTCTCTACAGTCCTTGAAGTCTCAAAAACACACTACGTTAGAGAAGCCTATCAGCTTACTCCAGGATTCCCACGCTGTACATTTCTTGTACCATCCTCCCACTCAGCCCTCATGCACCCGCTACTTCAGGTTGTAACTGGTGGTATGGAGAAAGGACAGACGTTAGTGAAAAGTTAGATCTGACCTTTAAGCCTCAGACAGAACCACGGTATGCTTACAAATCGGTCTCGACATATCACTAGGGCCAGTTGTAACATCGCCATGAAAAGCCCACTCGCTCACTACCATCTTAGATCTCTTGTACCGTCCTCTTGTCTGCACCTTGGTTTCACTTTGCTGTTGATTTATCTCCATGACAACCCAACTCTTGCCGCCTACATAAATCAGTGAAATCCTCTGTACATGTTCAATGCACCAGTCATTTCTGTTAATGGCTGCTGTAAGTGCTGTCATATCAGTCATGGAAAGAGGAAACAAGGTCCAGCCACCATGACCACTTCCTTGTGGAAAAGGCCAAAAAATGAAATGTCCTTCTTGTGTTAATTTCATGTTGCTGATATCTTACATATGCTTTATTTTTCTCTTGTATGTTTAGTTAAGAAAATATTTTCCTCTATATGTGTCACTGGGAGCATCCATTGTGTGATTTTGTGTTGTAAACTGCCCCCCCCCCCCACAGTAGCTTTCCATCACTTGCTCCTCACTGTGAGGCGTAGGTCACAGAATGGAGTGAATGGTTTGATCGCAGACTCAAATCATTGTATGGGATGTATTCAAAGGACATCACAGGGAGTAAATTAAAAATCTTTAAGCTCCCTGTCTTATCTCATCTGAAGAACAATAGCCCTCCTGCACCCTTATCTAAACATTCCATCCTCCTCATTAATGGTTATAAACAGTAGATTGGATAAACCCACAGCAGTAAAGTAAAACAGTCGCACAGATTTTTGTAAATGTTGGGAAAAATTCACAAAATGGAAACGGGAGCTAAAACCTAAATTTATTTTTCCTTTTTACATGCAATTACTTCAAACAAAGAAAAAAACGAAAGCGTGTGTTTTATAATTTGGTTTTCTTTGTAACGCACAAGTAATCTAGTTACAGTTTGTTAGTGGCAATTTCTCTTTAAGACGCCATGGTGCCTAGCGTGTCCCTTAAAAACCTCTATTGATAACATTATGATGTTCAGCATCAAGAATGTTTTCAATTTAGTATACGCCGGTGTGGCGGCACATTATGCAAAATCAACGTTTAATATTATGGGATGTAGTCTTTGCTCGGCGGCGAGGTATTAATTAAAGTATGTCAGACTATGAGGTCTCGGCCTATCCTCAGGCTAAGCTCATGCGCCACTGCCCTATCATAACAAATACTAAAATACCTTCCTGTGCCGTGTCAACGTGATAAATGTTGTCTAATATTCCTTGCATTATAGCACAGAGATTTATGGCTTTAAGGTGACTATTTTTATTCTGAACATTTACTATAGCTCTATTTCAAAATATATATATATACATAGTTAACCTGTCTTTCCCGTCACAACGCCAGAGTTCAGTCAATTAAATGATCGTTCTTGGCTGCAGCTTGGTATGGTGCATAAAAGCATCGCTCCTCGTGTTCTTCATATAAAAGACTCGTGCGTTCTACAATGGACACATGCAAATACGCCGGAATTTTAATCCTAATTCTAAACAAATAAACAAAAACAAAATCGCATTAGGAAACAAAATGAGTCCATGTGATAGTAGGCAAATGGAAAACTAATCAAAGATGGAGTTGTACCCCCCACGCCAGTGATGGCGAGCCTTGGCACCCCAGTTGTTTCAGCACTGCATATCCCATGATGCTTTGAGCAACAAGGGACATGTAGCCCACAAAACATTTTGGGTGCCAAGGTTCTCCGTCTCTGCCCTAGGCTGTTAAATGGGGGGGGGGGATATAATTTAAGGTGGGGGGGGCATCAGGTGTAAGACCCTCCCCCCTCCTAAATTGCAGCATGAAGGGGGTTATTATTTCAGAGGATCTAAGGGTAAGTAGTCAAAGTAATAGAGCAGCAGGAAATGCTGGCAGAATGCTTGGTTGTGTAGGGAGAGGTATTAGCAGTAGGAAAAGGGAAGTGCTCATGCCACTGTACAGAGCACTGGTGAGACATCACTTGGAGTACTGTGTGCAGTACTGGAGACCGTATCTCCAGAAGGATATAGACATCTTAGAGAGAGTTCAGAGAAGGGCTACTAAAATGGTGTACGGCTTGAAGGAGAAAAGTTACCAGGAAAGGCTTAATGATCTTAACATGTACAGCTTGGAAAAAAGGCGAGACAGAGGAGATATGATAGAAACATTTAAATACGTAAAGGGAATCCACAAGGTAGAGGAAGGGAGTATATTTAAAAGGAAACAAAGTAGCAAAACAAGAGGACATAGTCTTAGATTAGAGGGGCAAAGGTTTAAAAGTAACATCAGGAAGCATTATTTTCCTGAGAGGGTGGTGGATACATGGAACAGCCTTCCAGTAGAAGTGGTAGAGGCCAAAACAGTAATTGAATTTAAGCAGGCATGGGATAGGCATAAGGCTATCCTAAACAAAAGATAAATCAAGGTAAAGTATCCATGTAATTGGGCAGACTAGATGGGCCGAAAGGTTCTTATCTGCCGACATTTTTCTATGTTTCTATGAAGCCCTCTCTCCCTTACCCCATCCTGCAGCAGGATGATACATTTACATTTTAATTGCCTCTCCATCAATTCCCTTGTGTTTTGGGACAGTTGGGTATATTATGAAGGGAGACCTGATACACATTACCCCCATGCTGATCGCCAATTGCTGGCATATGAGAGGGACCCCCCCCCAAACAAAAAAACTAAGCCGCCCGGAAGATGAGCTACCAGGCTGTGAGATGGTTGGGAAAGGCATGGCTGTTCGGCAGCAAGGTTCCCTGTGTCCCTCATCCATTGCTAGGTTAAAAAAAAGAAAACTCCCCACCATCACCTACATGGCGGCATAGGACTTTAGGGTGGACGGCCGTCAATAAGAAAGAAAGAAAAAAAAAAAAAGCTACAGCTGCCTGCTATACCATTAAAATCTAAATTAACCCATCCAACCCCGTAGCTTCCTTTTTAACCCCTTCACGACCAAGTGATTTTGGTGGAAATTGGTTTTCTCTTAACATTTATTTGAATCATGGGATGAGAAGTTAATTAAATATAGGGCATGGTAAAGGTTTGGCAGAGAGAGATTGTTGATCGGGAGATAAAAATGTAAATAATGTAAATTTCCAGATTTTTTATTTTTCTTGTAGGCTTTCATCCGTTACAGAAATAAGGGTGGAATGAAAGATTCTGAACTTTAGATGGTGTCTTTTATCCTGCAGAATCTAACATGAGCTCTGCATTATTAACATACCAGCATAAGTAGACTTTGCGGCAAATACAGTAATTGTGATGAATATAAATAGAGATGTTCAGATCTCCTGCTTATGGGGGTTTGTAATGATCACAATGAGATTATTAGCCATGCAGCGTCCACAAAATATAAAAATAATATCTGTATGTGACAGAATGTCTGTATATGGAAAAAAAGTAACACCTTGTATCTGTACTTCACAGGGATTTATCACAGGGATTTTCAGTCATTATAAACGCCCCCCCCCATCTTATCCCTGGGCAGCAGTGACAGAGCTCCCTTTGTATTCTGCCCTCTCCCCAGCTGTTCTAATGTAGCAGCAACGTGTTTGCAGGGCCGGTGTTAGATGATTTTGCACACCGACAACATAATACCACACATCTATCTATTTCTACACGCACACACAACTTGCATATGCCCCAAAATCACCCCAAATTGAATAACCCCCAACTGTACAAACAAGCCCCAATCAGACCCCCACAAAATCAACCACACCCTAACCCCAACCCACACTGTGCGGTGCGGAGGGGGCGATGACACACTGTGCAGGGGGACACACACATACACAGAGGGGGGGGGCACACACTGTGCAGGTGGCTGCACGCGGTCAGTTGGTCGGTGCCCATCTTTCCCCCTTGCTGACTGGTCACGGCTCCGCAAGGGGGCAGGAGGAGCATACGCACACCGCTAGGAATTGGGGACACAAGAACGCGTGCACAATAACGAAAGTCTGCCCCTGACAGGATGCCAACAACTTAGTAAACAGCCCTGCCCACAATGTCTGAGACAGACCCATCAGCCAAGACACCTCGCACAGCACATGAGATAACCATCAAACCAGCGCCAAGCTTATAGATGCAACATATTGGCGTCTACTAATGGTATCGCCGGCGAAGTCTGTGTAACCCAGGCAGGGGCTGGCTGCACCCTAGGCGGCAGTTTGCTCTAGGTGGCTGCCTAGCGGGAGCACCGACCCTGCGTCTTTTTATTATACTGAGGTTTGGGGCGGTTATTTGCAGCCTGAGGCCTGTTCAATACCTCAGCAGCTGCTGAATTGCTGCAGCGCAGCAATTCAGTTTGCTGCAGCAGTGTCGTTGAACCCTTTGGATACGAATTTTGAATCCAAAATGGCCGACGATTTCTTAATGAAAAATTCAGATTGTTTTTCGGATCACGCGGACAAAATATAATAAAGAGAAGCAGTCAGCACAATTCCGTTTGGTACTCACGCACCACAAATGATAGTTTTTAATGAATAAACGTTATGTTTACTTCTGAAACAATATATAAATTGAACTGTAATATATGTCTATGTGCAGGGGGAAATAATAAAAAAATATTTTGTGCTTTGGTGAACAAAAACCTCAAAATTAACATTGCTATACGGAATTATTACTTGCTTCGAGGCGGCGGCCATCTTGCTGTACGGGGTGTTACTTGCTTCATGGCGCCGGCCATCTTTAAAACGTTACACTCAGCAACACGAAGCATCTCCTCGGGTCGCTGCAAGTGCTAGGTTAGCACTGCTGAGCGCTGAGCGGTTGAACGGCGTTCAATGGCAAGTTGCTAACTTAGCACTTGCAGCGGCTGAGGTATTGAACAGGCCTCAGGTCTCTCTCTCCAGGGTAACTGGAGAAAGATAAAACAAAGGATTTAGTTTCTCCACAGGGGACACACTAATTCGGCTTAATAAAGCATCCAAATGGGGTTTTGATATGCCAAGTATTGCTTTTCAATGTATTACAAAGCAGAATCTAGTTAATTTTGGTAGTGAAAGGGTTAAACCTCACCCCCTGGCAATGGGTCAAAGTAGGGGGAACCTTGCACCAAGTCCCCTTATGTCATTCTCTCCATCACACAGCCCCAGAAATGGGGGGGGGGGGGAGACAGCAATGGACCAAACTATAGCGTCGGCAATATATAGGGGCGCTTAAAGGGTTAAGTAAATCAATCTTAGAACTATCGCACTAAAATGCACATTATAAGCGGCTAATTAGATTACTAATTCCGGCAGGCTGAAATTTCAGCTTTATTTCACGTACACGCAAACAAAGCTGTCATCACTCACCGCTCACAGAGACCCCGTCTATTTTAACGTGTGAAGGAGAGTTCAGAGCGCACACATATCGTGAGAACGATAAAGCTATTAAAAGCTCGAATTTACAGAAAACAATGATAGCTTGCTCCTCCGAACCCTGAACCAAAATGTTAAAGGTGCACAAGCGAAGAGAAGCTAGAAAGCACGCAGCTAAGGAGGTGTTATATTGATGTTGCAAGTTGATGGCAAATCCGCCCCCCCCCCGGTGACGCTGCACGCCTAGGAAGCAAAAGAACAGATTTGATTCTTTGTAGCAAGTGGCAAAGCAATGAGGCAACAACCCTGAGACAATAGGATGCTTGCGCATGTGTTTTGGGAAAGTCAACGCTTTAGAGCAGTGGTGGCCAAGCCTTTCACAATGTGTACCGGCTGGTTGGAGTAGAGGTAACACCACGGCTCTATAACTGTGGAGACCCAGGTTTGAATCCCGGCCAGAGCACCTCTCCAGTAAGTGTCCTTGGGCAAGACACCCAACGGTACATACCCACACAATATCAGCTGTGGAGTCCAGTGGTAACGTCTTTGCCCTTCGACCATGGAGAAGCAAGTCCAATCCCGTTCAGCACATCCCTCCAATAAAACTGTGGAGAAGCAAGTCTCGACTTTACGAGAAGCGGGTTCAACCTAACCACCAGGTCGCAGATCTAAAGTCATGGAAAGACGACCTGATCCCACTCAGAAGACGCCACCAGCGAGTGTCCTTGGGCAAAACACCTAACGATATGGAAGTGCCTACCTCACAAAATACTTGTACATCTCATAGATTGTAAGTTCCCTTGGGTACAGGGACCCCCTGAATCAGGCCGTATCATCCATGTGTGATATTCTAATGTATTGACCCCTTGTACAGCGCTGCAGAATATGTGGTGCTATATAAATAATCATCAAATATATAAAAGGGTTATTCAAAGAGCGCCAAGGAAGAGCGAATTTCACGTACTGTGCAATTTCTGTGCTGTTCGGCTATTCAGAAAGCTGTCAAATACGCCACATACTGGAAATATATCGCCGCAATTCAGCAATCTTCGCCGACAGTGACATAGTCCCATAGAGAAGTAATGGTTAATCTATTCAGAGAACACCGAACTGCACCGAAGGGTCAGTGAAATGACCCGATTTTCAGTGATTCAGTTCAAAGGTTTAAACATTGGATTCAAGGTAAAAAACAACAACAAAAAAAAAAGAATCTTTAAATTTTTACTCACCCGCTTATTCTTTACATTTTCAGCATTCTTTTTATTTATTTATTAATTTTTCACACTTTTTTGGCTTTTTAGGGAAAATGCTTGATTCCCATTTTTTTTAATTCTGTAACAGACCTTTTTGGCGTTTTTTTCTAGCACTTTTTTTTTTTTAAATAATTTACACACCTGCTCATGCATTTTTATTGTTTAAAACACCTTTTAAAGAATAGCAGGGTTCCTTTTTTTTTTTCTGCAGTTCAGCGGCTCCACGTTCTGGGAACCTTCGGCGAATAGTGAATTCAACACAGGGTCGGCGAACTGGGATCGCCAAAGTGCGCCGAACGAGAAAGCACTGAAATGTCGGTGCTTTCTGAATAACCTTTATAGATTAATAGCGTGGCAGAGGAACGGAGCATTGAGCAGCAGAAATGGGTTTTCCTCGGGGATTAGAATGCTTCCCAGTTTGCCACCTCCACAGCTGCTACCCCTAGCCTCCTTCCCTTCTGCCCCACAGACCTACAGTCATCCTCCTCCAGCCAGGAATATACCTCATTCACTTGCTAGAAGAAGCAGCTCCCATCCTCACTGCAACAAAAAACACAACAAACTTTACTGTTGCAAAGGGCAGAATACAGGGGGAGCTCTGGAGTCGCTCGCTTCTGTACAGGGGGATGAGAATCAGGTGGTTATAATGACTGGAAATCCCTGTACAGTACAGATACAAGGTGTTACTGTAATTTCCACACACAGGCATTATGCAGCACATACAGATATCATTTCTATAGGTGTTTTTTTTGGTTTTTTTGAAGCCGCATTGCTAACAACATCTTTATAATCAGTACAAATCCCCATAAGCAAGAGATCTCACTACCATTTTATGATCTATATCAGTGGTCCCCAACCCTAGTCCTCCTCAGGGCCCACCAACAGACCAGGTTTTACAGATCACCTTGGGGAAATGCAGATTGAATCCTGCAATCACTGAGCAGCAAATTATATCCCCTGTGCTGTGCTTCACATATCTGGAAAACCTGACCTGTTAGGGGTACTTGAGGGCCAGGGTTGGAGACCCCCTGAGCTATATCACAATTTGTGTATCTGACACAAAGGCCATTGAATGGGGTCTGCAGTATTTAGGAAAGGGGAATAAAGATCCTGGTGCAATGTAACGTACACCATCTAGCGTTTACAACCTTTCATCCCACAAAATCTCTTTAAAGATTAAATATATGAAGAATATATGAAGAATAAATAAAAAAAATAGTATGTTTTAATCTTTTAACTTGAACTCAGGTTCTGGGTGATACTGCACCCACATGCTTGGAGGGTTGAAACAGCCCTCTAAGCTCCCCTTGGAGGGGTGGTGTCACCACTCCGATAATAGAGTGGTCTCTCTGCATAAAGCGTCCCTTTAAAAATTAATTTATATACATACACACAAAACAAGCAAGAGGAGCTTACAGTCTATGGTGACAGAACACTAACAAAAACATGCTTTTTCTTCTATATGTATCAGGGTTGTGGTTTTAGTGGAAATATCCGTTATTTCTATATGAGCATAATAGGAGTTGTTTGTAGATCAGGTGGAGGGAATGCTTTCTTGTTTAAAGCCCATTATATGGTTTCAATACAAAGTAAATTAAAAATCCAGTGCAAGTTCCACTTTACGAGAAGGCGCGCCGTTTAATTCCTTGTGTACCTTCAGTAATTAAAGCTATAGCACCTCTTGAACTATTGAAGTACATAATAGGCGACTCATTAAAACGTTAAAACGCCTGCAGTTTTGTAAATGAGGATTCAGAGGCAAAAAAAAAAAGAAGATGAGGAAATACCACGGCCCTCGCGCCGATTGTATAAAGCAAAGTAAGATTTAGCAGCTCGAGCTGCAAATGAAAACAAATGATCAAATGAAGCAAACACCCTTAGGTTAGCGAATATCGCGAACGGCTGGTTAATTGCCAGCTGAAAAGTTACCACGTTCCCCATCCAGTTAATGAAAAGCTTCGTGTATCGTGGCGGGCTGCCATCTGATTTCATCTGGCAACAGAACTTCGCGGGAGCAGCAGGAAATTCACCTGTCTGGGTGCAGTGATTAGGAGCCATTAGCCGGAAAATTACGAGAAGCTGTCAGTACGGCCACGGCCCGGCAAATAAATCCACGGCAAAAGGGAAGGATTCTGAAACCAGACGGCAGATGTCAGAGTCCTCGGAATTCAATTTTTCTGTCACTCTTGAGGTAGAAGAGGGAATTTTTTTTTTTTTCGAAACACAAAAGAATGGGGGGAGGGGAGCAAAAAAAATTAAATAAAAGAGTTAACGCAACAAAACAAATTTTTGTGTCCTGCCATCCTCCACCATCTTTTACCTACTTTCTTCAACGCATGAGATGAGGCCCCTGGAATAAACCCAACGTATAAACTGAATGTGTAGGTCTCGTTTATGGTTTGGTATTTGTCAGATATTTTTCATTTATTTATTTTAAAGTTTGGAACTTAGCATTACCACACATGGTCACTTCATCTGTATTCCAGTCCCAGACACCAAACTACGGGCTATATTACATAGTTTGCGCTAAAACGAGGACGCAAAAGGCAGAAATTTCCCCTTAGCATCCCAGTTTTAGCACCATATCAGGGGGCAAGCACTAAACTCAGCAGCCTGCCCCGTAACGCAGCGCTATCCCCCTGGATTCCATAGGACTCGATAGAGGCTTCTGCTGCCGGGTCACGTGACGTGCAGGATCTCGCAAGATCGTGCAGGGCCGTGGAGTGAGCCACGGCGAGAGACTGGGGACTATTTTAACCCATCTTACTCTGCTCCCAGTGGCCAGAAGATGCAGATGGGAGGAGAGTAACGGATTTTTGGGGGGTGTTTCAGATGTTTGTGATTCCACAGAAGCGGCATCACTTAACCACAGCTAGAAACTGGTGCTAACTTTTTAGTTAGCCGAAGCGGTGCAAAATTAGCGTTAGGACTTTGAAATCCTAGCTTTAATTACTCTTTGCACTCCCCATGCTAAGTAAAGGGAGCGTAAAGTACAGGAAGTTCGCTGAAGCGAGCGCAATTCCCGATGCGCCAACATGTTTTTTAATCCGTTAGCATTCGGGATGTAATAGGTTAAGTGGCCCTAGCGCAGGACCTCCCCTAACATTAATACTCACATATATGAGCACTAGCGTTAAGTTTGTAATAGGGTCCTACAAAGGGTAGATGTCCAGCTAAGAACTATCGGCATTCACCGAGTAGCGTGATGAGTTTGCATGTTGTAAATTCCCTCAATCTGCAGATTCCTCGTCGCACTGTAAAATCGGGGTGCAACAAAAAAACTCTCTGAAACTCTTGTCACCATGACCATTCCAAATGGCTTAAAGCAGGACTGTAAAACTCAAGGCCCCAGGTGTTAAAGCCTCCAATTCCCAGAATTTTTCCATGTAATAGATGGCCAGAGAACCATGGGAGGTGTAGTTCAGGAACATCTGGAGGCCAGAGTTTTACATTCTTGCTGACATGACCACTTAAAGGAACACTCTACTCAAAAAAATCACCCCCCGTTTTTTTATCCTAACCTATCCCTATTCCCTTAATAAATCTTTTGTTTTTATTTTTTTTCTTGTAACTGTAATACTTACCCTAAAATCCTCTTGTTTCCATCGGCGTCTTTTTTTTTTTTTCATACTCACCTCCCTCCTCTTCCGCTCCCGTCCTTCTTGCTTCTTGGCTTCTGGTTTACGTGAGAAGCGCGCATGCGCGCCTCTCACATAAGCCAGCCAATCGGCAGGCTTCCTCCCGGCTCCCTCTGAGGATTAGTGTTGCGCGCAAGAGGATGCGCGCAACACTAACCCTCAGAGGGAGCCGTCAGCTTCTGCGGTGAGTTGGAGACGTCATCGCGCTGAAAGCGCGATGACGTCTCCTACTCGGCAAAAGTCGTCAGAAGCGGGAAATATGATTCCCGCTCTGCTGACTGACAGCTGGGAGGGCGGAGTAAACTTCTCCGCCTCTCTCAGCTGTTTTCAGCATTTTCAGCTGAACTGCCGAGCGGAGGGAGGGGGGACAGAGGGCAGGATACTCCGGGCATCATGACCACCTAAAATAGCTTAGGTGGTCATGTTGCTTAGAGTATCCCTTTAAATGTTAATTTATATGGTCATGATTGTCACGACCACTACGCGCGCTGCTGCGAAAGACGCCGGGTTAAGCCACAAACTATCTGTCTCTGCACACTTCTCTCTCGCAACAGGGACGCAGAGCGCGATACAATGATCCCAGGATTGCAACGCAGTACAAGTCTTCTCTTGAAGCAGGTAATGACTACGTCTCCCACAATCCCTGAGCTCACTTTCCTATTCTATTAGTTACGCTGCCACCAGTCCTCATGGACACTACGAGCGTCGCAGTGAGAGACGCAGGGCTAAGCAACCGCACTGTCACAATCCCTGCCGTCCCCAGCGAACGCAACGCACACTTTCGTATCTACCCGAGCTTAAAACAATCAGCAATACTCCAATCTCTTAGTTAGCATGGATCTCATCAGCCAGAAGCAGAACTTAAATAGGTTATATTTATTTATGATATAGAAACAAAGATATATATATCACAGTGCATTTGTTAGAGGAAAAATTATAGATCGAATAAATCACTAGTTACACAGTACACAGCAAATAAAAGAAAAGGATTAAACACAGAGCATTACTTACGAACCATAAACTAGTGTCAGTGATAGGGAGGCTCTATTAAGAGCTGGCAATATTCCCTCAATCCTCGATTGACCTCCAAGGAAATAGCCCCAAGCCATGCTTGATTCAGAATATATATAGGGCGGCCTTTTTTCTAAGTCCAGCCTCCTAGCTGGAGGAGCCTTTGCCTACAATCCCCAGAATTCCCCTCTCTGGAGCATGCTCAGTACGCTTCGTCGTTAATCTTTAACTGCCCAAAAGGTGTCCATCTTCCCCCCAGACCCTTATATAGATAGAAATACAGATCTAATCTGCCCCATCTCCCATCTGCTACAATGATGGCTAGAGTTTCTCTCTTCTGGGGTCTCAGTCCATTGTGACAGACCTTCAAACAGGAGGTACATATTCACATTACCCAATGAAAATGGCGCACACTGCTCTTAGTATGTGGTCTTGGGGTCCCTTGGTTTTTTGTTTTTTTTTGAGAAAGGATTTTACCAGGAAGGATACATTGAGATTTCTCTTGTTTTCAAGCATGTCCTGGGTGGCGAGTATGTACCGTTAGGTGTCTTGCCCAAGGACACTTACTGGAGAGGTGCTCTTGCTGGGATCAAACCCATGTCTCCACAGGCTCTCTCCACTGAAGATCAGCAAAAACGTGATGACAAAGCAACTCCATGATTTTAAAAGGACAAGAGATTTATGTGCAAAGTAAAGTAAGCTTGCGCAAGCTCGCGCAATCATCAATGCACCAACTGATTTTTGACAGGTTAAGCATTAGAAAGGGAATACGGGGGCATGCGTTGACGTCATTGATCCTAACATAGTTAACATTTTTGGAGTTTAATTTAAATACACACCACACAAGCACAAACGCAAGGTTTTATTGAAGATGCACTCGCTCCCCGTTTCCTTCTTATATTTAGCCTGCTTTGTTTTGGCATCATATACTCTACAATCAGCATGGCATCAAGAATCGCAGCGTACCATATGTATAGATTAACAGAATTTATTTTAAGAAATATTATAATTTAAAATCTGGTTGCATTTTCATTGGTAGTCATGACAGCGGAAGACAAAGTATTCTGTGATAAAATAGAACTGTGGCACAAAAATATAAATTTCACAATATTCTTTATCAATCTGCAAAGTGTCAATGTGAATATGAAAAACAGCCAAAAATGTCAATTATGGAAAGAAAAAGAAAAAAAAAGTTTTTGTGTTCAGTGGGCCTGGAAACTTCGTTTTTGGTTTGGTTTCTGGTTCTCTGGAAAAACTGGAAACATGGGTCTCTCGTGCAGCTGTTCTGTCACAACTACGCTCATTCTGTGCAGCGCCATGGACTCTGACAATAAAATAGTTTTTTTAAAAAGCTTATGATAGCATAAATCTATGAACCCAGAACAGCAAAGACACAAAACACCATAACTAAGATTTAAAGTTTAAACACTTCACAAAAGGTTAAAATACTGTCATTGAAAAGCATAAAAATACGGAGAGCTGAACCATCACTTTCCACCACATCTCGGGACCTAACCAAAACATTAACACCAGAAACAAACCTAATACTCGTACGGACACGTGCTGAAAGCAAATATAGAAATTTGTGCTCCGATTTAGTGCAAAACATGTTTTTTTACAGGGATACTCTATAAAAAAAATTTTTTTTTCAAAAAAGCGCTCCTTTTTTACCCCTTGCCGCCACGGGACGTGCCATGCTGTTCTTGTGGTGGAAGGGCTTTGAAGACGAAGGGCGTAAATGTATGCCCGTCTTCAAAGGGCCACCTCGAGCCCCGCCCTGCAGCCAGGGACGCCCCCTGCAGCCAATAGCGCGTAGGCTGCGGGCCGAAATCAGCTGTAAACCCACCCCTGATGGGCGTCACCCACCTGTCTTTAAGGGGTTAAATATTTGGGCAGAGGTTGCTGACAGCCTCTGCGCAATTATTTTTTTATTTCAGGAGAATTTACTCATCTTTTCTCCCTTGCCGCGCACTGCCTCTCCTCGTCCTCTTTGGCTCAGGTACTCCCAAACCCGGAAGTCTCTGAAGCTTTTCTGCACAAATTGTGCTCCTACACTCAACTTGCATAGCACAGGAACCGCAAATTGCGCGCTACTACAGGACTTGTGCACTTTGTTACGCAAGTTCCGTAGTGCCTGCATAGTACAATGGATCGGAGTTGGGCGGTTGTTCTCCGAGTGAAATCGGCACGCTCTAGTGACCAGCAGTTGGGAAATTCGAAAATCTTGGCTGCTGGTGATGCTGGATGGGGAGGAGTTAACTCCTCCACTTCACCGGCGATTTCACCATATGGTGGAGCTGGAAGAAGTGGCGGCACTACTCACATCCTGACCACTTTATAACTATAAAGTGATCAGGATGAGTAGAGTGTCCCCTCAATAATTTAGGGAGCTAATGACTTGGTAATGATTTAATGATTTCCATCGCTCTCACCTTGCAGTCCTCTCCTCCTGTTTCCACCCCAACCCTTCTAGATTGTCAGTTCCCACAGGAATAGGGCTCTTGTTTCGTCCTGTACTGGTTTGTCAAATGTTGTTCAATGTATTGTAACCCTGTCTATACTGAGCCCATTGTACAGTACTGCGGAATATGCTGGTGCTAGAAGATTAATAATAATTTGTTAAAATGTTACCATAGGAAAGTGTTACCGGCAAATCGACTGGTTTGTTCGGGAGAAGGTCGGCACGGTGCGGACAATGACAGGCCGGACACGAGTCAATGGTAGTAAAAAGCATTCTTTAGTATGACGTCAGACTCTAGCTGGATTGTATCGCAAAGCTCAAGTGAAGGTTTTGGGACAAAGATACAATTCTTATACATTGATCAGTAAAGATTTACATCCCTGGTACATCCCCTGGGCAAATGTGCCCTCCCTCCTGCTCGGACACAAAGAACATTCCACAATTTTCCTTTTCTTATACAATAAGGACATTTAGTTGATTTAGAAGCTTGTTAGATCCTGCCTGTGTCTTCCCACAGCGGGCCTGTCCCTCCCCAAACTGATAAGGCCCCAGCTGCACTAAGGGAATCCTTTGTTCTTGCTCTACCTTGGCTCAACTAAATCAGTTTCTTGGCACCTCTATTTATTCTGGCCAGGTACTTCTAATTGCTACACCAGAGACCTCTGGAATGTTATAATCTATGTAAACTCATGTAAAGTCAGTTAGTATTCTCTATGTACAATTGCTCTTACCATGGCTATTGTTAAAGATGGCCGTCGGTATACAAGATGGCAGCCAATTTCTGAGCCATTCCTGTCACAAAAGTACCACAAAATATGAAGAATGGTACCCTCTGAATCACCACACCTTCAACATGACCCATCCACGATTTCAGAATGCTTTGCATCTTCTGCAGATGTTGCATTACAAGTATTTTGATATTTTTTATGTGTTTTTTTTTGCTATGCAGCTCTGCAATTTGACTAGATCGGGGGAGCGGGTGGGGGCCACTCACATCCTGACCACTTTAAAACACTAAGGCCAGCGCCACACGAGCTTGGAAGGAACGTCAGTGAGAATATTCTTTCTGCCCGGGCGCCTGTGTGACCGCCTTGCTGTGCGCACATTCGTTCGCTCAGCCCTACAAAGCACGAGCCTCCTATGGAGGATCGCACTTTGTAGCCCCGTCTGCCATCTGTTATAGCGGCTTGACAGTGAGGAAAACAGCACTCCCATTGTAACGTTTGATACTAGTGCGCACGTTACATTGTGTGGCCCTCCCAGTTGAGCGGTCACAATGCTATCGCAAATGCTGGGAGGGGGGTTACTATGTGAGCACTTGGTGCGCTTGTGTGGCCCTGGAATAAAGAGGTAAGGATGACCAGTGTGTCACTTGAGTTCTCATTTTTTACCCCCATTCTGTCTGGTCTCTCCCAACTCTTACCTCATCCTAACTCACCAGCTTTGGTTAGGATATATAATCCCCAACCAGGGCACACGCAGACACACTGGCATCATTACAACACATCAGCCAGCACCGATTGGCCAGCAGGGGGTGCAGAAAATTTCTTTGATAGAGTTCTCACCGTGTGTCCTGTCTGGTAATCCTCGGCATAGAGTCGCTGCTGCCGTCAAGCCTTGGATTTGATTGACAGCTTCTTTTTTTTTCTTCTTCCCTACACATTTACTAGCAATTCTGTGCAGGAGTCACTTAAAATGACTATAGAGATAGGAAGCAATGACATTTATCATTGCAGTTACAAAGTAACTAACGCTACAGAAAAATTATATATATAAATAAAAAAAAAAATTAAAAGGTTTTTAAAAGAATGTGTATTTTTCAGAAGAATCCTCTCTAAGGAGACCCCGCATTCTTTTCTAGAAGTAAATAAGTATTACTTGCCAAGTTATACACCACCTCAAATGAATAGTTTGTTGTATTTTTATTTATTATTAACTAATTAACTATGCAAGCTACATTAGATCTCTTTACACATCAAGACGCTTTACTTATTAACACCTGTCTCAGAGCGTGTTACACATTTCAACAGATTCTGACTAGTTATGAAAACTGTAATTAGTCTAGCTGTCAGAAAGGCACTAATAATACTGCAATACTGTACCATGTTACTGTCTGCCTGACGGCAAATACGTTTTATTTATTCACTTAAACATCTTCACTGAAAATGCTGTTGGCAATGACAAACACAAACATTTTCATGGCAGATTCCTAACTCTAACATACACCTTTTTTTTTTTTTGAGGTGGCAAAAGGGAACTGCACTTTAAAAAAGTATTTTAAGACCACCAAATTATATATGATGACTGCTGCGTTGGTGCACATCATGTTTTAGTCCATGCACCAAATTTGGTTGCCAACAACTGGCCCAAAAACCTCAATCTGGATATCCCCAGCAAGAACACTAAAAGTATGGATTTCTCTGCCAATAAGGATGTTGTTTTATCTAGTGAAGTACCAAATTTATTTTTTTTGAGAAAGTTTTTTACCAGGAAGGATACATTGAGATTTCTCTCGTTTTCAAGTATGTCCTGGGTGGCGAGTATGTACCGTTAGGTGTCTTGCCCAAGAGCACTTACTGGAGAGGTGCTCTGGCCGGGATCGAACATGTGTCTCCACAGTCTCTCTCCACGGTTATAGAGAGGTGATGTTACCTCTACTCCACCAAAAATTCAGACTGAGCTTGGCCGAAAATCAAGACCGAAAATGAAAATCAGTGATCAGAACCTGGGCCTGGTGGCCCGGCTGAGCTGGGGGCTCGTCTGAGCCTGGTCAACCCTCTAGGGCCCATGTTCGGATGACTGATTTTGGGGGTGAGACTGTGATTAGATGGAGATCACGATATCTACATTCACATACTTACGCACATTGACATATTTTGGCCCTGAGCTCCTCCAGCGGTCTCCATTGCAATCCTCCTGTATCACTCGGATACACAGGCCGCTTCTTCTCGCTCTCTTGCGCACACAGTATGTGGCGTCAGAGACACCCCAGTGACTGCCTCGCTGTTGATTGGGGGCTTCCCCCCAGCTCAGCTGGCCTTCAGACTCTGGCGAGCCCCCAGCTCGGCCAGGCTGGTCCTCCAGGCCCAGGTTTGGATGACTGATTTAGGCAGATTTTTTTGGCCCGAAACCACCATTTTCAGCCGATAATGTCGGTGGCTGAAATTTCGGTGCATCCCTAGTTTTATCCAAAAGTTGATTTTTAAAAATAATAATAAAATAAAAAAGGCCTGGCTGTTTTCCCAAGGAGATAAACGTTAAACAATTATGAATGGTTTTATCCAAAGGCAAATTTCATTTCTATTGAGAAACGAGCAAGGAATTATTTTTCTCTCTTTTGGGGTGCTATTGTAAAATGCTTTAAGTCTTTTATTTCTTCTGGAGCAACAAAGATATTTGAACTTTAATAGCGCAGACTTTTTTTTCTCTTCAACCTACATTTCCAAGTCGTAACATGAGGGTTTTTTTTTTTTTTAGAAACCATTTTATATTTTTAGATATGTCTGTTTTTTTTTTCTTTTGAAAAAAATTCAAAAAGTTTCAGACACCACAAAGTGAAAGTATAACTATATCTCTATATTACCCAGAATGCTAAATTATATTACGGCATTAAACATGTAAATGTACACCAAGAATAAGAGAAAATGTATTTAAATATCTCCCTCTGGTTCATAGAAACTGCTTGGTACTTGAGTGGGAGTGAAACACAAGAATGGTATAAAATGACTGGAAATACACTGTAGCATAAAGAATTATAAAAAGTGAGGATGATAACGCTTTCCTATTTCCCTTCTATAGCAGCTGATATGATTAATGAATCAGACCGCTCGTGATCCAAGCACCCAGACAAGTCATCGTTGACAAGACGATGCTCCAAGACTCAAGTCAGACCACTGCATGGCATTACGTATTGTATTCAATCAAACCACTGTAACAAAAAAAATACAGGTCAGTGTGTAACCCTTCTATGAAATGTTATATAGCTCAAAAATTTATTTGACAGCCAACATGATAACTAGAGTGTATGATTCCACTCCTGACCTCATAATGGGGACAAAATTATTAAAAATATTGTATAAAATGGCATGTAGGCTGCGTGTAAGGTGTATATGAAACATATATAAATAGGGTGTTTAGTCTTGGACCACATGCAAGATATCTCATTATATGCAAATATTCAAAAACAAAAAATCAAAAATCCATCACACTTGTGGTCGAAAGAATTTCGGAAAAGGGATACTTGGCCTGTATATGCGACTATGGCAGGTATGGAGCTAATTTTTTTTTACAACAAATAGAGCAACAAGTTTAGAAAATATACACATGAAAAATAACCATATCCGACAAGGAGAGCTTATGAGTGGCAGAAGACCCTTTTTGTCTTTGTCACAACTGCATGAAACATGGATGGCCGCCCCAGATTCCGAGCTGCAACAGACCGCAGGGATATGGTCCTTGGAGTATCCATTAATCCAGGGGTCAGCAACCTCGGCCCACCAGATGTTTTGCAACTACTTCTCCCAGGAGCCTCGGCCAACCTAGTAAGTGGTGTAGCATCATGGGAGACGCAGCTCCAAAACAGCTGGAGTGTCAAAGTTGCTCATTCCTGCTTTAATCTTTCAAGACAAAGTTACAATCCTCTAGTCCAGGACATCACAAATCAAATGATCTGGTAGCCGCCAGCTCTTGCGTGTGTCGGGATTGCTGTATAGAGAAACGCTTGGCTGGCTCCTTGAGTGCAGGTCTTGACAAATCTAGAAGCCAAGTAGCCTCTGGCTCCTAGAATTATACCTCTGTCGCCTACATCTGTAGATTATTCTGCAGCATTTTGTCTGGCTCCTTACAAGAATACTTCACAAGTCCAGGGAAAAAAATGGTACCTCTAGCTTTGACATGCATGGATTATTAAAACCATATCCATATTGAAACATTTGGCTGGCTCCTTAAAACAGGGACTGAAAAACATCCAGGGGCCAGGTTTTCTCTCCTAGAATCTTTCCCTTGGCTATGTAGATATGGATTATTATATATAGTGACAGTGTGGTTAGAGACAGGGTGGTAGACCACGGGTTTACTAGCAGGCGAATGGAGAACACCCTTTCCCCTATAAGGTTAACTCACAGCTGATGCCTGCCCTTATAGGAGCTGTGGTTCCCTCCGAGAGGGCCATCTTGGTGCTGGATGCAGCAGAGAAGGAAGCTAAATCCTGAAGCAAAAAAGGAAAATACATTTTATTTTTGCTTATTGGTAAGCGGTTTAGCCGCCCAATAGTATAGTCAGGAATTCTGAATGTTTAGTTCAGGCTTCGCTTAGGGAGAAGGCGTTTGATAAACATTTGTTTCAATTTTCTGGTTATATAGAGTATCCTGTAAGTACCGTGGCTGCATAATAAAGAAAAACGTGAAGCACTGATCCCCGTGTCCAGTGGCGATATATATATTGAAGTTGGCTGGCTCCTTAGAATGCAGCTCTGGCTCCTGGCTCCTAGAATTCTACCTCTGGCTCTATAATACAAATTCCTGGCTCCTTACTATTTTTAAATGGCTCCTATGTTTGTTAGACCCGTGGTATAGAATGTCTAGCTGGCTCCTATGTTTCTTGGACCTGTGACATAGAATGTCTAGCTGGCTCCTATGTTTGTTAGACCCGTGGTATAGAATGTCTAGCTGGCTCCTATGCTTTTTTTCCTGGCTTACAAGTTCGGTTTAAAAAGACAGATATTTATATTAACAAATCCAACAAATTGCCTAACTGAGATAATTCCCTAAAAGGTCACAGCGCAGTCAATAAAATCTGTAAAACTAATGTGTTTTTTCCTGTTTATTTGAACACAAATTGCGCGCGGTAGCAGCCAGCGCTTTAAATTGCACGCGGCTTCACCTATTAAGACGGTAGTTGTTTCTGTGATTTATAGGTTAATAAATTCTTGATGACTGGTAACGCTGATAAAATTGCTTGGGTGCGTGCTACATTGATTAATAATTCCAGAGCACCGAAACTGTCAAGAATTCATGTATCAGTGTAAATTATGACTGCTAGCATATTAGATATTCCATAAAACGAAGAATAAAAATGGGTTAGTGGTAATTTTCTGTTTTTATCAGGCTTCAATTTACTTGTATTAATTCACATTCAGAATTAATGTGGTCTTTCCACGAAATATTAAAATAAATACGACACAATTAATTGAAAGCTCCCTTAACACCTTTACAAGGTGCAACCAAAGAAATTCATTAAAAAAATAAAATAACAAATAAAATAAAAATAAAAAAAACAAACAGCAAACAAACAACACCAATGGTACCTCGAACACTCACCACTATATAACATATACACTAGGGATGCACGATACCATTTTTTTAAGACCGAGTACAAGTACTCACCGATACTGAGTACCGATACTTTTAAATTCATGTGACCGCTTTCCAATAAGAACAGACATCATATATATACATATATATTGCCCCAAGCTCAAATATTGCCCCCATAGTCTCGAGCTCAAGTAATGCCCTCTGTATTGCCCCAGCTCAAAGTAATGCCCCCAATATTGCCCCCAGCTCAAATAATGGCCCCATAATCTCGAGCTCAAAGTAATGCCCTCAGTATTACCCCCAGCTCAAAGTAATGCCCCCAATATTGTCCCCAGCTCAAATATTGCCCCCTGTTCACCCTCCCGCTCTGCCAGGGTCCTCCGGTGGTCTTATTACTTCGAGCGGCTGCCGGCAAAGGGTTGCAGCCCAGGCGCTCGTTGGGAAGCATGCACAGCCGCGGTCTCGCCGGGTGCCGCTCGAAGTAAGAAGACCACCAGAGGACCCAGGCAGAGCACTGAAAACTGCCCCAAGGAAACCAGCAAGCAAGAAAGCCCAGCACTGGCTTCCGGTATCGGGGGCCTCTGCATGAGTACCAAGTACTCGCGCAGGTCCCGGTATCGGTACTGATACTAATATCGGTATCGGTGCATCCCTAATATACACAACTATATCGGCTTACATAATAGTGAATAGAGTCAGCAACCTTGACCCTCATGGGAAATGTAGCTCAGAAACATCTGGACTGCTAAAGTTGCTGACCCCTGGTGTGGAGAGTCGTCTTAAATAGTTTTAAATTTAACACCTTCACTACCAAGCGATTTTGTTAAAAAAAAAAATTATCATAACATTTATTTGAAACACAGGATGCAAAGTTAACAATTAAACAAAATAGAATAGAGTAAAACAGAAACTTTCCACAGAGATTATTATTTTTATCTCAGGACAACAATTAAAATAATGTAAATTTCACTCATTTTTTTATTTTTCATGTTTTCCTTTATCCATTAGACATACTGTTGGAACAAAAGATTCTGCACTCAAGGTGGTGTCCCTTATCTTTCACAATGTCACACAGGGTCGGCATTATCAGCATACAGGCAGAAATGGCCTTTGTGTCACAATCGCCAAACCAGAAAAATTCTCCCATTTATCTCACTTTCCAAATCGGCTATTTTGACACTCCGGGTTATTCAGAGAGCGTGAAAAGCAGGAGAATGGCTGGAGAATGGAATATTCTAGCAGGGTTATTCAGAGAGCGTGAAAAGCAGGAGAATGGCTGGAGAATGGAATATTCTAGCAGGGTTATTCAGAGAGCGTGAAAAGCAGGAGAATGACTGGAGAATGGAATATTCTAGGTCAAAATAGCCAAACCAGAAAAATTCTCCCATTTATCTCACTTTCCAAATCGGCTATTTTGACACTCCGGGTTATTCAGAGAGCGTGAAAAGCAGGAGAATGGCTGGAGAATGGAATATTCTAGCAGGGTTATTCAGAGAGCGTGAAAAGCAGGAGAATGGCTGGAGAATGGAATATTCTAGCAGGGTTATTCAGAGAGCGTGAAAAGCAGGAGAATGACTGGAGAATGGAATATTCTAGGTCAAAATAGCCAAACCAGAAAAATTCTCCCTTTCACCTCACTTTCCAAAACGGCTATTTTTGACCTAGAATTTTTCATTCTCCAGTCATTCTCCTGCTTTTCACCTCTCTCTGAATAACCCTGCTAGAATATTCCATTCTCCAGCCATTCTCCTGCTTTTCACCTCTCTCTGAATAACCCTGTAATTGTGATAAAGATAAATAATAAAATGGTCAGATGTCCTGCTTATGAGGATTTGTTTTGGTCATAATGAGATTATTAGCAATGCAGCTTCCAAAAAATACCAATACGATATAAAAAGAATATTTCTTTGTATGTAGAATAATGCCCATCTATAGAAATTATAGTAACACCTGGTTTCTGTACTGTACAGGGATTTCCAGTCATCATAACCCCCGAAACGTATCCCTGTACAGCAGGGAGTGACCTCAGAGCTCTCCCTGTATTCTGCCAAACCCCTGGTTGTTCTAATGCAACAGTAATGAATTTGAACTTTTTGTTACATTGAGGATTGGTGCTGCTGAATGCAGCTTGCTTTATCTCTCTGCAGGTCTGGAAATAGATAAGTGTGATAATAGATAAGAGTGGGATTTGTTTCTCCACAGGAAAAACACAAATCTGGCTTTAAAATGGTGAGAAAATTGGATTTTGATATATGTTAGGAGTGCTTTACAATGTATTATGATGAAAATCGTGATAACTTGACTTTGGGTGTGAAGGGGTTAAATACAAGTGTCTGGGTTTCTGATTTTTAGATGAACCATTTCAAAAGATAGTTCAAAACTTATTTGATACGTTTACCATCTGTAATACACCTTTAAGGATCAAATCTTTACAGCAGGAAACTATATGCCATGAAGCAAATGGAGCTAAATGCAAGAAGGGAGTAGAGGTGACAGGTACAATATATAAAAAATATTCTGGAAGAAAAAGAAAAAGATAAAATGAAAATAAAAAATAAGGAACATCTTCCACGTTTAAGAAGAAGCGTCCTTTGTAGGCCGTTACATGCATACAATATGCTCACACTCAAGAATAGAATCCCATTTTATACATACAACACCTACGCTGAATTCTACAACTCGAAAAATCTCAAAACGTGCCTTAATCTAAAAATAGTGGTTTTGTAGCGACTGGTAGACCAAAAGCGCGGCCCTCGTTAGACCATTTTACGAAGATAACATAATAGATGTGATGGTGAATAACTTTGTAAAGCAGGCAGGCTTTGGATAGAGAGAAAAATAAAATAATATAAGAAAGCACCAACAAATGTGAGTAGACCATCTATATCTCACTTTATATTACCTTACCGTCTGCAGATATATGTGATACGGTTAAAGCCCGAAGTGCAGTTAATCCTAGGATTACCCGGGTAATCCTGACATTACCCAGGCGTCTTTAGCAAAAAGTCAGAAGTGAAATGAAATTTTCGACTTTACTTGGGTAATCTGCAAAGTATCCAGAGGCTTCTGGGTACTCGGGTTTTCTGCTCTGTTTTAACCGGGTAATTCGCACATTACCCTAGTGTTACTGGATCAAGTGTGATGTGCAACGAAACATCGTACTTTATCCAGGTAATCTGCAAAGTATCTAAACGCCTCTGGGTACTCGGGTTTTCAGCAGGTTACAATTGACTGAATTCCCAGGATTACCCGGGTAAAGCTGCAAACTGTTATCCGACCGATAAAAATAACAAAAAAACACAATTTTGTTATCGGTCGGATAACAGTTTGCAGCTTTACCCGGGTAATCCTGGGAATTCAGTCAATTGTAACCTGCTGAAAACCCGAGTACCCAGAGGCGTTTAGATACTTTGCAGATTACCCGGATAAAGTCCGATGTTTCGTTGCACATCACACTTTATCCAACAACACTAGGGTAATGTGCGAATTACCCGGTTAAAACAGGGCAGAAAACTGGATTACCCAGAGGCCTCTGGATACTTTGCAGATTACCCGGGTGAAGTCCGAAATTTCATTTCACTTCGGACTTTTGCTAATGACGCCTGGGTTATGTCAGGATTACCCGGGTACTCCTAGGATTAACCACACTTCGGGCTATAACCGTAACATATATATTTGTTTATACCGAGGGACACCTCATGAGGAAAATACCCCTTTTTACTCGAACATACACTTGAAAATTAGAAGAATTTGATCAGTAGTACGAGCGCTGGTATCCAGGGGTCAACAACCTTTGCTCCCTGATGTTTTGGGAACTACATTTTCCACGTGGCTCGGTCAGCAAAGTGCAAATTTACTATAGGGCTAAAACGAGAGGGAGTAGGAAAACTGAGGGGTTAGGCATTAACCTTACCTGACTCCCTCTGTATTACCGCCTCCAGTTTTAAATCTATTGTTAATCACCTAACCCCAGAGCTGGTCTCCCTCTGATCTCTGCAGGATACAACATGCTTCCAGCTCATAATGTCATGTGACCGCAGGGGCCTGGGTGCGCCAGCCAATCCAGTGGCTCTTAATGCAGGTCAGATTTGATTCCATTGGATAATGCTAGTTCCCAAATGTCTCCAAGCCCTGAAGCCTGAGCAGAAGGATCCCTGAGCTGAGGTTATGAGCAGGAATAAACCCCTGCATTCGAATGGCTGAATCAGCCCTTGGAGTGGGAGTTCACAGCAGTGTGACCACTTATTTAAGATTCAGTGTTCACATTGTGCAGAGTGTCCTCTTAGGCCGGGGTCAAACGAGCGCACTATGTGCACCCGTACTGACGTGCCTCCCACTGTCTGTCGCAGTGTTGTGACACTTTGACGTGGCCTGCCACACGCTGTACGTGCACGAATTGCGCACGCTACAGCAGGTGTGCTGCGGACATTCAGAAAGCCTCCCCATCGAAGTGCTACGACGCTCGTTCGACGGGGCTGCATAGTGCGATCCTCCATAGAAGGATCGAGCCTTGCAGCGCTAACTGCGCTCAGCGATGTGGCCAGACAGACGTCAGAGTGGAAGGAACGTCCAATCTCACGGACGTTCCTTCAGCTCTGCAAATCGCTCGCCTGACTCCGGCCTTAAGGCCAGAACAGAATCGTGCAGTTTTGGTAAAATTTAGCCTACAATTTGCAATCCCCCGCATCGAGACCAACCCTCTCAGCATTTAAACAAGGCAGATGATGGAGGAGATTATGTGCTCTCTGGATATCGCATACAATGTAGCAATACGACACAATGACAATCTAGTCTGCAAAAACGAAGAACGTGCAAGATGCAGAGCAAAACATTCTCCTTTTGCCGTGCCAAGAATATTAGGACAAGGATGTCTGAGGCGCTTGCGTCCTGGAAGCCCACCAAGATTCAAATGGAATAAACAGCCAAGCAGCTGCTTTTAGAATTGCGGTTACTTTTCTGCAATTAATTAAACTCTTCATGCACAATCTCTTAATTACCCCTGAAAACGAAACACTACTTCAAGATGGGATCTAGTTCCTATGCAGTTTGGGACGATTATTTACTGGAATTTACATTCGCTGGACGGATGCCACGTCTTAATATGAGTAAATATTGTGCAAGACCTCGGGGACGTTTCATTTTGCCAATATGTTGTTGCCTAAATTACCCGTTGCCCGGCAGTTGGCCCGTTTACGAGGAATTGCCGTATATTATCAAAAGCGAGGAACGCTCCTGCTCTTCGTAAAATGACTTGCGCGGCTTCAATCAGGACAGGTTACGTACAATTTACGTGGTGAGAAGAACTACATCTCAACCCACATGCTTCTAGCAAATGTTCTATACAGTCTAACAGGTCTATTCACTAAAAGGTGAAACTCCGGAAAACTGGCAGGAGAAGAGAACAATCTAGACCAAATAGCCGATTTGGAAAGTGAGATAAACGGGAAGAGTTTTATGGTTTTTTTGCTATTTTGACCTACAGGGTTATTCAGAGAGCGGTGAAAAGCAGGAGAATGGCTGGAGAACGGAAAATTCTAGGTCAAAATAGCCAAACCAGAAAAATTCTCCTTTATCGCACTTTCCAAATCGGCTATTTTGACCTAGAATTTTCCATTCTCCAGTCATTCTCCTGCTTTCACCTTTCTCTGAATAACCTGGCTTGAATTTTCACTTCTCCAGTCATTCTCCCGAGTTTCACCTTTAGTGAATAGACCTGATAATATCTTTATTTGTGCCATTTGTAATTTTCCCTCAGTTACCTGTGCGGTCATAAATTAATTTATAGCAAGAATGTATTCAGACACGACTTTTCATCCACTGCTTATGGAATATTTCATATTAACATAGCAGCGGCTATTTCAATGACTCAAAGATTTAAAACGGACTTTCTAAATGGTAAAAATAAACTAATTGAAAATATTAAAGGGCCGCTACCAACAAAACATGAAATGTCCTTATTGTGTTTATTTTGTGTTGCCGACATCTTACATGTGTTTTGTTTTTCTCTTGTACGTTTACTTAAGAAAATATTTTCCTCTATATGTAGCACTGTGTGCATCCATTGCGTGATCTTTTGTGTTGTCGTTCCCCCCTCTGTATCTTTACATCACTTGCTCCTCACAGTGTGGCTTTCGCCATAGAATTTATGGGTCGCCAGCCTACTCAAATCATTGTATTGTGTGGGATGTATACGAAGGACATCATAGATTAAGTGTTTTATGCTCCCTGTCATATTTCATTCAGCTGCCATCTCTTATCTCAAGTAGTCTAGAGAACAGTAGACCTCCTGTAGCCTTACCTAAACATTCCCTACTCAACTTCATTAACTGTTTAAATACTGTAGCTTAAATAAACGAGAGCCACAAAGCAAAGCTTTTGGTAAATGTTGCATCATGGGAAAAATACAGAAAATGGACCTGGAGACAAGCCTGCCCCTAATTTAAAGTTTCCTTTTTACATGAAATGACTTCAGACAAAACAGCAGCATGTGTTTTATAATGTAGTTTTTTTTGTAATGCACAAGTTATCTAGGTGCAGCTTATAGAAGTGGTAGTTTCCCTTTAAGCAGTGGCGTCACAAGGGGGGTGGCCCCCTAGGGTGACAAAAAATAATAATATATATTTTAACCCCTTCCATGCGGAGGACGCGATCAGCCCGTCCTGCCGCATGTAAACTTCGCTGCGGAGGACGCGCTGAGCGCGTCCTCCCTTTGCAGCGACGATCGGCCGGCACTCTGGCCGATCACGGCGGCCCCCCCAGTGCGGGCTGACATCTTCGAAGTCAGCCCAGCCTCCGGGACCCAGGTGGGCACGATGACGTCATACACACAAAGGGCACAGCCTGCCCTTACAAGCGGTGGCTGTCTTTAACCCCTAGGGGGCTGGATCGTGATATGGCGCTAACAGGCGCCGTATCGCAGTCCCCTCCCAGAGCTGCCCGACATCTTGGATGTCGGCCAAGCTTCCGGGATATCCCCGACGACTGGCGTCATCGCGCATAGCGCGATGGCGTCAGTTCTGCAATTAACCCCTAGCTGCCACTTATGGTGGAGATAGAGGGTTCCAAGGAACCCCCTATCTCCCAATCCGTGACAGCTAGGGGTTAATGTTTGCTATCATTGGAACGGCCAGAGCATGGCCTTTCCAATGATATCAAACATGACCATGTAAAAAAAAAAAAACATTTAAAGTTTTTTTTTGTTTTATTAATGCAGCAATATTGTTCCCATTTCAATTATAATGTGAACAATGATGCTGCGCTAACGATTTTTTCTATGGGGGGCGTTTGCTAAAAAAACACGTAATTTTCCCCAAAAAAATGTAACGAGTCCCCATTTCTAAATTTTTTAACAAGCGCACCCCATAGAAAATATAACCGAAAAGGCTCGCATGATAAAATATGAAAAAAAACATCAGTTTACACAATGTAGATAATTGAAAATTCTATTTTTATTGCATTTTTTGTTATAATATTCAGGCAGGACATGACGTATACTTATAATAATGATATATTATGAATCTGCTGAGTCTCCCGGAAAGACCGATATATGTCTGGGTTGTAGACTTAGGCTAGGGTCAGACTAACGCATTTTTCACGTTGTCCGTGAAAATGTGCGTTCGAAGAATGGACGTATTTTTTCACGGAATACGCAATAGCGGTCATACGATGCGCAGTTTCATCCGTGATTTTGTACGGATCATCAATAAAACACTTCTTGCATCTGGACGTTATGTTGGCCGGACATTAGCAGCGTCTGACGTCTCCAATTCACGCACACACGCCTCTAGCGGACGCAGCGCACTCTGTACGTCAGTACTAGTGGTTTAACGTTCTCGAAAAAATGCGTTCATTTTCCACTTGCGTTGCGCAGCCGGACTTTTGTGCGACCGTACTTCGTATATTGGCCGTCATTGCCCAGCATCTGCTGCTAGCACGGCCGTGATTAAGTGCGCCAGAACGCGCGTTCGCACTGCCTCAGTCTGACCCTAGCCTAAAATGTGGCTTCAAAGCGCATTTAAACATGATGAGCGAAACCGGTAAAAATTAGCTCAGCACAGAGGTGTGAAATGGCTCAGCAGCGAAAGGGTTAAACACAAAAATATTTTGCCAGGAAGGATACATTGAGATTTCTCTAATTTTCAAGTATGTTCTGGGTAGGCAAGGCCTAGGCTGGCACTTTCCAGGGGGCGGCAAAAAAACACCACTAAAGGAGATATTCACAGAGCAACGAAATGACGCAGACATTTCAGTGTACTGTTGTTCCGGGCACTTTGGGGAATCAAATTTCCACGGTGAATTCACTGCAGAATCCCTGAAGTGCAGGGAATCAGCCACTGAATGCTGCCGCAAACCCGTCGCCTGCTGTTTTAAAAAGAACTACCGAACGAAAATGTCTGGAATTAAAATATGAGTTCCTATGAATGATAATAAAAAGGTCTGTTACAGAAAAAACTAAATCCGCTATTAGTAAAAAAAAAAAAAAAAAAAAATGCCTAAAATGCCTAAAAGGTACAAAAAAAAAAAAAAACGATAGTCTTTTACTACAGATTAAAGGCATAATGGTTTATTAGAGATTATATAAAAACGGGAATATTTTTAACATTGAAACCTATGGTGTTCGCCTGAATAAACCTGCCGAATGAAACAACCGGACATCAGGACATTTCTCTGCTCTTCGGTGTACCCTGAACAGATTAACCATTACTTCTCTATGGGAGGATTTCACTGCCTTCAAAATGGCACCGTACTTGCTGGCAGTTCACCAAAATTTATGTGTGAGCGTATCACAGAGCTCCACAGCAATAAACCTCACAGTAATGTGCGCCGTGTATTATGAGCATTCAGTGTTATATGGGAGTACTGACTTAGTAAGAGTAGTTAAAAAAAAATCCGTAAAACTCGGGGGGGGGGGGTGACACCATAAGTTACCGCACCGGGTGACACGAACCCTAGTGACGCCACTGCCTTTAAGCATGCGCTTGTGCAAGTGAAGAATGCATTATAAATTTCAGAATGTCAGGGCAATGGATTGTGTGTACGGAAGGCAGTGGTGGCTCAATCGAGAACGTCGAGGAGATTTTTGGCAAAAACAACCGAATAACATTTTTTCCAACGCCAACATATTTTGGCCTACAATTTGTAAACCGCACACACGAGCGCTAGCATTTCACTGTTCTGAAATAAATCTTATTCAAATTTGTGTGTTTCCAAATACATGCACATACACACAAAGTAAGACTTTCAGACAACACAAATATAGTTATGGATGGTATTTAAAAGGTATACTTTAGGGTTAATACAGGAATATGGAAACTGAGAGGGTTAATTATTAAGCACTGCTGACCCCCTCCTCCAGTTTTAACCATTTAGATCAGGGTTCTCGAACTATGACCCCTCCAGAGGTCGATGTCCTACAAGAACCATGATTCACTGAATGTTACAGATACTTATATAGCCCCAAAAGAATCCATAGCGCTTTACAATGAAGGAGTGCAGACATGAGACATACTAAAAACACATAAGGGACAGACGGCCCTGCCCGTAGGATAATTGTCCTAGGCAATCTGATGGCCAGAGAATCATGGGAATTGTAGTTCAGAAACATCTGGGGGGTGGCAGAGTCTGCAGTCCCTATTTAGATACTTTTAAAAAACGTAACTTTACCTGGAGGAGGGAGGGGGCTGAGGTTGCTCTGCGCACTGTGATCACTCAATCTACATTCAGTGTAGGTTGTCACCTGTCCAGGATTGACCCAGACAGTTGGGGTTTTGAATTATGTGTCCAGGTTTATCGGATACAGATTTAGGCATTTTATTAAATTTTTGTTAAGTGTTCAGGTTTGGCTTTAAGAAAAGGTGGTAACCCTAATTCAGTGGTTGCAGTGCCTAGAGCAGCAATCTCAAATGCTGGTTGCCTACAACTCCCAGAATTCTTTGAGTGCAAAAGATGGCCAGGGAATCATGGAAGTAGTAGTATAGAAACATCTGGTGGGATGGAGTTTGACAGCCTTGGTCTACAAATGTATAAATATGTATAAATGTATACGGCTGTATAAATAGATTTTCACTCGTCTTTAAAAGAAGAGTTGTGTGTATTTTTTTACATTTTATTTTAGATTTTGACAAACTAGAAATTAAGACTTAAAAGGGACCATGTAGAGTCTACATGGTCCCTTTAAGTCTTAGTTTATAGTTGGTCAAAATCTAAAATTAAATGTGGAAAAAAACCTCTTTTAAAAACGAGTGAAAATCTATTTATACAGCTGTGCCACTTGATCTAAATATTATTGGATGCGCTTTCCTTTCTCAGTCGATCCGGATTGCCACGTGACTTGCCCTCTGGGCAACAAAAAATGTTGACTTTCCCATCATAATTCTGTCTTGAAGTAGAAAGTCGGCCAATGAAAGGAGAAAACAGCCATTAACCCTTTCACTGCTGAGGACGTGTGGGGAACGTCCTCATTGACTCCTAAGGAAAGATGGGGTGGAGAAGGGGTTCCTTTGAACCCCGATATCTGACTATTGGCAGCTAGCAGGGTCATGTTTGGTATCATTAGAAAGGCAGAGCATGGCCTTTCCACGGATATCAAACATGACCATGTTTAAAGTAAAGAAAAAAGTAATTAAAATAATAAAAACATTTTCTTTTTTTTATTATTAAGATGTGAAATGGCTCAGCAGTGAAGGGGTTAAGAAGTAATTCCCTGCGAACATGTCACTGTGTGCAAACTCTCGACATCACGTTCACAATCTGCAAACTCACTCGCCGAAAACAAAAAAGAAGCCCAAAAACAAAATGTAATCAGATTAGCACTAGATAACCGCAGATCATGATCATCATTTCAGGACACTGTATTGACGGTGGAATATCTTCCCGTTTCCTAAACCTGAATACATAAGAAGTGCCTGTCACCGAGCAACGGATACGGAAGGAAGATTAATACTATACATGGGCCGCGGCATCAATCTCCTTTAGGGTTGTCATGGCGGGTACAGGACTCACTGAAACAGCAGTTACAGCTTTTAGAGGATGCGATAAACAAAAGCCTAATTGAATAACGTTTTGCAGATCTCCAATAAGAACATCTGCAGATTCCTCAACAGGAATTCAAAGTGCGATTCCACAGCACAAAGTAAGCGGGTAGAGAGCAGCGGCCGCCGTGAATATAATAAAAGGAGGACCAGTGTTTACCAAGCCCTACAACTGGAAATTAAAATTTCATAAAAAAAATTAAATCAAGGTCCAGTTTAGAAGGTGGAAAATAACCTCGCTGACGAGTCAGAAAACAGCAAAAGAGCCACCACTTGTATTGTCCTAGGGTTCAATTTATTGATAACGCAATGTCAATGTTTCAGCCACACTGGCCTTTTTTCAAGCTCGAGAAAGGTCCGTTGTGGCTGAAACATTGATGCCGTCCTCGGATTAGCAATAAATTACATAGGGACCATTGGGGTGCTGGTCCGTTTAAATTTTTCTATACTCTCTGGCAGTGGTGACTTGTCCATAGGGTCAGGTGGGGCACCGCCCTACCATTTTTTTTTGCAATGATAAATAAAAATGTAAATTATATAATCAACATGTGTAAAGAGAGAATGCAATGGAGGCGCTAATTAAATGTGGATATATTATGTTATGCGGCCAACAGGGATTACAACACAAAACCTCGACAGAAATGTGTCAGTGATAGAGCAGAGAAAAGGAGGGGGATCCTAGTGGCGCAGTCCCTTCTGAGGGTAATTTGAGAGGAATAGTAAGGATTCCTATTAGTTCAGAAGCAGCGTGGTCTGAATGACCGTTCTAAAGTGCTGGTTAGAGGGCGGGGCTATAGGCAAGGTGCAGACAAGCTGTGAAGCTGTGAGCAGGTTATACAATAGCAGCCTTCCTAGATCAGGGAAACATTCAAATGCATACAAAGTGCAAAACATGCGTACAAAAATGCATGTAAAGTGCAATATGCGAATTGTGAACAAAAACACAATGTGAAAGAGTGTACAATTGCAAAGTAAAATAGGGTACAATTGACCAATGAACAGTAGATGCCCTGGTGGCTCAAATGTGCGTACAGATGTAAAAAAAATATGGGGTTAAATGTACATAGGAAGGTTATTCAAAATATTAAAAAGGGGGGGGGGGAAGTCTTGTTTCTATTGTCCGTAATGGATAAAGGAAAAGTAGAAAAAATTCGGACCGTATATTGCGGTGAAGGCAAGAGATAGCCCGTTCTGATCTCTATTGGAGGGATCTAGTAGTTCCAGGTGCAGTCCTAAAACGCAGTCTTTGCCGTGGTCCTATATAGGCTCCCAATTTCCCAAAAAATGGGAAAAGAAGGAGGGTAAAGAGGAAAGAAAGAGTATATAGTGCAATTATGCTTAATAAATAGTAGGTGCCCAAAAGACAAAGGGACACTTACAGTGTCCAGAGCCTCTTCTACCGGCTCTGGTGTGAAATGCCTAGGGCCTGGTCAAGGGTGGCCTCTGCCCTTCTTTACAGGTGCGGGGTGGTCTTCACAGTTGCTATGGGGCAGCCTTCGTCTTTCTTCTGACGATTTAGTTGTTGCCTCCAATACAAAGGGAAGACATCTCCATAGCGCAATGAGTTTAATTATTAAGTGAGGTATATAATAGTCAAGGACAAACTCACCAATGCTGGAGCCATAAATCCAGGCTCAACTTGTAGGCCTATGGTACTTCTATGGTGGGTACCTGCACCTCTTTCAACAGCAGCGCAGCTTCCATGCAGGCAGAGAAACAGAGGGGGGGGAAGGGAGAGATCAAGCATAAAAAATGCAAAATAAAATAAAGGATTCCTCAATGGATGTAGATGATTAGAAAAAAGGGTTATTAATTAAAAGGAGTATCACAGATACGCGTTTCGGCTATTAAATATAGCCTTCATCAGTCTGTGTGGAGAAAACAGTCCCCCATTTTCTGAGACTGTTTTCTCCACACAGACTGATGAAGGCTATATTTAATAGCCGAAACGCGTATCTGTGATACTCCTTTTAATTAATAAACCCTTTTTTCTAATCTATCTACATCCATTGAGGAATCCTTTATTTTATTTTGCATTTTTTATGCTTGATCTCTCCCTTCCCCCCCCCCCCCTGTTTCTCTGCCTGCATGGAAGCTGCGCTGCTGTTGAAAGAGGGGCAGGTACCCCCCCTAGAAGTACCATAGGCCTACAAGTTGAGCCTGGATTTATGGCTCCAGCATTGGTGAGTTTGTCCTTGACTATTATATACCTCACTTAATAATTAAACTCATTGCGCTATGGAGATGTCTTCCCTTTGTATTGGAGGCAACAACTAAATCGTCAGAAGAAAGACGAAGGCTGCCCCATAGCAACTGTGAAGACCACCCCGCACCTGTAAAGAAGGGCAGAGGCCACCCTTGACCAGGCCCTAGGCATTTCACACCAGAGCCGGTAGAAGAGGCTCTGGACACTGTAAGTGTCCCTTTGTCTTTTGGGCACCTACTATTTATTAAGCATAATTGCACTATATACTCTTTCTTTCCTCTTTACCCTCCTTTTCCCATTTTTTGGGAAATTGGGAGCCTATATAGGACCACGGCAAAGACTGCGTTTTAGGACTGCACCTGGAACTACTAGATCCCTCCAATAGAGATCAGAACGGGCTATCTCTTGCCTTCACCGCAATACACGGTCCGAATTTTTTCTACTTTTCCTTTATTCATTACGGACAATAGAAACAAGACTTCCCCCCCCCCCTTTTTAATATTTTGAATAACCTTCCTAAGTACATTTAACCCCATATTTTTTTTACATCTGTACGCACATTTGAGCCACCAGGGCATCTACTGTTCACTTGGTCAATTGTACCCTATTTTACTTTGCAATTGTACACTCTTTCACATTGTGTTTTTGTTCACAATTCGCATATTGCACTTTACATGCATTTTTTGTACGCACGTTTTGCACTTTGTATGCATTTGAATGTTTCCCTGATCTAGGAAGGCTGCTATTGTATAACCTGCTCACAGCTTCACAGCTTGTCTGCACCTTGCCTATAGCCCCGCCCTCTAACCAGCACTTTAGAACGGTCATTCAGACCACGCTGCTTCTGAACTAATAGGAATCCTTACTATTCCTCTCAAATTACCCTCAGAAGGGACTGCGCCACTAGGATCCCCCTCCTTTTCTCTCCTATATAATCAACATGTGCCTGATTGATAAAATGTGTTATGTCCCTTTAAGAAGTGTTATTGTCCTCTCAACTATTGTTAGAGTGAAAAAAATAAAAATTGATTACGTGAATATAATAAAGGCTATACAGCAGTGTTTCCCAAACCTGTCCTCAGGACCCGCTGACATGCCAAGTTTGCAGGATATGTGCACAGGTGATAGGATTTGCTGCTCAGTGATTGCAGGATTCAGTCTGCATTTCCCCAAGGGGATCTGCAAAATCTGGCCTGGTTGAGGGTCCCGAGGAGAGGTTTGGGAAACACTGCACTATGGGAAGTCTGTCATGGTTCCCGGATCCCACTATGCAGTCCTTAAAGCCCAACACTCCACAGAGCCCAAAAACTACCAACAGGGTAGCCGTAAAAGAATACCTAACTCTCTGGTCCTTACAATTGGCCAGGTATATATATACTAGCTAGACAGAAAGGGTTAATCAAAGACAATGTCGTAATACAAAACCAGGTCAGCGACACGGGGGTAGTCAGACGAGCCAGAATCAGGAATACAGAGTATAGAATGGTCAAAGGGAATAGCCGGGTCGATATCAGTGCAGGAAAGTAGTACGAGGAAATAGTCTAGGGCAACAGAAGGCAGAATAGTCAAAAAACAAGCAGAGGTCAATAACAGGTTCAATAACGAGAGAATACAGGTACAGGGAGCTCAGGTATGGATAACCACGATCTGGCACTGCTTAGAAGGAACTGTTGGTTTTTAAAAGACCTGGACTCCTCTGATAGGTCCGCGTCACCAGACCGCGCCCCCCTCTCAAGCCGCGCCTCATGCAGCCACCTTCCTGCCTGTCTCTATTTAAACCGGGCGCCGGCAAGCGAGCAGCATCAGACATGCTGCCGCCGAGCACACCGGAGGGGCTGGAAGCCCCCAACGTTACAAAGTCTTGGCAATCAGGGACTGCATTAAAAGAAACCACTATCATCTCTATTTCTATAGGTTTTTTACTGGGCAGCCATGGCAGCTAGAGGGTCATGTTGGAAGGCCAGAGCATGGCCTTTCCAATGATACCCAACATGACCAGGTTTGGGAATAAAAAAAAAATAACGTGGGTTTTTTAAAAAAAAGTTTTGTCTGGGTTGTATAATAAAACATGACTTGAGCACAAACTTTTATAAAGACAAATACGTGCATAAACCAGTAAGCCACATCACCAAGCTCCAAACAACACCCCCCTCTCCTGGTGTGAAAAAGACAAACTGTATATAAACACAGATGAACACGGTGACAAAAAAAACAATGAACAATACTGTCCTTCTAATAGACGCTGAAATGGTGGCGTCATCACAAAGAATCTTCTGTACTGGGAATTAGAAGATACGACACTGGCATAGCGTAAAACCATAAAACAATTTAATGTATTAAAAAGGAATAATTTGTCCCACTCACAAATAAGTGCCACACAATAGGATAAAAAGTGTGCAAAATCGCATATTAAACACAAAGGCATTCAGGAACAGGTACCGTCCACTGTATGTAGAAATCCAGACAATAAAAATGTGTTTAATGTACCTGTTCCTGAATGCCTTTGTGTTTAATATGCGATTTTGCACACTTTTTATCCTATTGTGTGCCACTTATTTGTGAGTGGGACAAATTATTCCTTTTTAACCCCTTAAGGACGGGAGTAATTTTACAACTTCGGCGCTGTTTCGGAAGTAGAAGTTTGCTGAGCTCATTTTGACCATTTTTAAGTCACGTATTCTTATACCACCCAGACAAATTATATATCGTTCTTTCCGTCAGACTCGGCAGATTAATAATATGTCATTATTATATGTATATGTCATGCCCTGCCAAAATGCTATAACAAAAAATGTAAAAAAATTTGAATTTTCAATAAAATTTCAATCTTCCACAGTGTGTAAAGTGTTTTTTTTTTTTTAATTTTATTATCCGAGGCTCTGCGGTCATATTCTATTGGGTAGATCTGTTAAAAAAATTAGAACGATGAACCCATTTTTTTTTTGGGGAGAAATTGCGTGATTTTAGCTAAACCCCCCAAAAAAAAAAAATCATTAGTGAAGCATCATTGTTCACATTATAATTGAAATGTGAACAATAGTGCTGCATTAAAAAAAACAAATTTTTTTTTATTATTATATTATTATTTTTTTATTATTTAATTTATTATTTTTTTATTATTTTTATTTTTACTTTTTTTACACTTTTATTTCACTTTTACCATGGTCATGTTTGATATCATTGGAAAGGCCATGCTCCCCTAGCTGCCACCGATCCGGAGATAAAGGGGTTCAAAGAACCCCCTTATCTCCTGCAAGGGATTTCCATGGGAAATCCCTTTGCAGCTAGGGGGTTCCCGGTTAACTGACATCATCGCGCATGGCGCGATGAGTCAGTTGACCGGGGGTGACCCAGAGGTGGGGGCTGCCATCCAAGATGGCGGCCCCCACCGGAAATAGGCCGCGTTCGGGCACAAATTAGTGCCCGGTCGCGACCTGGCAACTAAGGGGTTAACCCCCCATACATCGCTGGAAAGGTCAGGCTGTGACCCTTCCAGCGATGCTGGCCACAGCCGCCGGGGACCAGGCGATCGGGAGATAGAGGGATCCGAAGGATCCCTCCCCTCCCCTCCAGGCGCTTCCCCTGCTCCGGCGGGGGGGGGGGGGGGACGCCTGAAACTGACGTCATCGCGCCACCGGCGCGATGACGTCACAACGCCGGAGGAGGGATCACACTGATCTGACTCCGGGGGAGTCAGAACAGCGTGGGAGCGACCGGAGAAGGTGAGTATCTCCCGGGGGGGGCTCTAAACGCCGAGGACGTACATTTACGTCCTGCGGCGGCAAAGCCCGCCTAATGCAGGACGTAAATGTACGTCCTGCGGCGTTAAGGGGTTAATACATTAAATTGTTTTATGCTATGCCAGTGTCGTATCTTCTAATTCCCAGTACAGAAGATTTATTTATTTATTTATTTTTTATAAAGGATTTTACCAGGAAGGATACATTGAGATTTCTCTCGTTTTCAAGTATGTCCTGGGTTCAAGTACATTGAAGTGTTACATTTACAGAAATACAAAGTAATACAATGTAAGATATTAACAACACAAATATACAGATTAACAGAAAATAAATATGTAGGAAATATAGTCACTAGGTTACATGTTTACAGGTGCATTCTGTATTGAGGTATGTTAACAGGGAAATTTTGAGTGACTTAAGACTGGTGGAAGATTTGATGGTGTCTGGGAGGTTATTCCATAATTGTGGTGCTCTGTAGGAAAATGAGGACCGAGCCACTGTCTTTTTGTATTGTGGTATTGCAAGTAAGGTGCTGGTCCTAGATCGGAGGTTATAGGATGAGGGAGCTGCTGGGGGAAGCAGTCTATTCAGGTAGGGTGGCAGCTTCCAGAGATGCTCTTAAACACCAGGCTGGAAAGGTGAAGGGTGCGTCTGGATTCTAGCGATGGCCAGTTTAGCTGTTTTAACATGTCACAATGGTGGGTCATGTAGTTACATTGTAGCGCAAAGCGGCAGAATGAGTTATACAGTGTAGTAAGTTTATGAAGGTGTGTTTGCGGGGCGGCTGCATACACTACATCTCCGTAATCAATAGCCGGCATAAGCATTTGCTGTACAATCTGCTTTCTTACCGCGGGACTCGGGCAGGATTTGTTTCTGTACAGGGCACCTAGTTTGGGGTAAAGTTTAGATGAGAGTTTTTCGATGTGGGGGCCAAAGGATAGATTAGGGTCCAACCACATACCTAGATATTTGAGAGAAGTGACTGTGGTCAGTGTGCCATTTGATATTGTCCCAACACATAGATGGGGATTTTGCAATTTGTGTAGTTTAGGTGCTGTTCCAAAGAGCATCGTTACAGTTTTGTCAGTATTTAAAAAAAGTTTGTTGTTTTTGATCCACTTTTCTACCTCTGTGAATTGTTCTTGCAGCACGGCCTCCAGCTGCGGGAGATTTGGTTTGCTGGTATAGATCACAGTGTCGTCTGCGTACATATGTACAGTTGAGGCTTTGCAGACGTTGGGCAGATCATTTATGAATATTGTGAATAGCAGGGGGCCTAGTATTGAGCCTTGGGGTACACCGCAAGTGACTGGGAGCGGGAGGGAGGAGCTGCCAGAAATTGACACATATTGTGATCGGTCGGATCAGTGGTGTATTTAGGTTTTGTGCTGCTCTAGGCCTGACTAAACTCGTGCACCCCCTAATTTAAATTTGACGCACCCCTTCCTGTCAAGGGCACACCTCTTCCTGGTTAATCCCCACCCTTCCTCTTTAAGCTCCACCTTTTCCTCTTAGAGCTCCGCCTTTTCCTCTCTTTATATTAAAAGTGGATACCAAGTGCCTACTTGTATATTTTGTATACCATTTCAAATGTATCTATTGAGATAAAGAAAATTATGAAATGTTTAAATTCAAGTATTTTTTACAAAGAACAGCCACGCATGTCAAGTAAACGGGATCACAGCCGCTCTAATTGGTGGAACAATAAAATCCACAGAAACGTGCACTGCATATGAGCGTATCACAGAGCTGCATAGCAATAAAACCCACAGAAATGGGCACTGTGTATGAGCATATCAGAGCTGCAAAGCAATAAAACCCACAGAAATGTGCAGTGTGTATGAGCATATCACAGAACTGCACAGCAATAAAACTCACAGTAATGTGCAGTGTGTATGAGCGTATCCCAGAGCTCCAGGGCAATAAAACTCACAGTAATATGCAGTGTGTATCACAGAATCCACAGCAATAAAACTCCCAGCAATGCAATGTGCGGTGTGTATGAGTGCATCAGAATTCACAGCAATAAAACTCCCAGCAATGCAATGTGCGGTGTGTATGAGTGCATCAGAATCCACTGCAATAAAACTCCCAGCAATGCAATGTGTGGTGTGTGTCAGCGTATCAGAATCCACAGCAATAAAACTCCCAGCAATGCAATGTGCGGTGTGTATGATTGCATCAGAATCCACTGCAATAAAACTCCCAGCAGTGCAATGTGGGTGTATGAGTGCATCAGAATCCACTGCAATAAAACTCCCAGCAAACCGAGTGTATATGAGCACACAGCAATGATTTATTCTATATTTACCGGCCTCTGTCCGCGGTAGGGCTGTGTGCAGAGTCAGCAGGTACTGTGTACAGATTCAGCAGGAGGTCCCTCCAGGCCACGTTAGGATCACGGCTGTGCCTGTGCGTGGAGCCATCTTGTCAGCAGTGGGGTGCCACTGCCAGAGGGTGCACCGTGGCTTTGATTCCCTTCCCGATGGGTGTTCAGTCCAGAATAGAGTGACAGTCCATGTTAACGAAAGGGCGGGCAGCTGCGTGCATGCGTGTCACGTGGTTCAGCCAGTCAGGTGGTACTGAGACTCAGTACCACCTGACTGGCCGGACCGAGTGTGACCTGCACGCAAGCAGCCTCACCAGGAGCCAGGCAGCTCAATGACAAATTTCTATCACTGCAGTGCTGGTTAAGGAAAGGTCCACTTTAAACAGCAGTAAGCAGACAGGGCTTCATATTCTGCTGAAACCCCCCCCCCTTTACCTGCCGTTTACTGTCATCTTCTCTCTCTGGACACAAATCACATCCCCCTCCCCCTCCTAGAGCTGCTGTGGGGCAGGGGAGGAGCTATGGAGGGAGGAGAGGGGGTTTTATTCTATTCGATTTTATTCCGTATGCAAACGCCATGCTCCGCTGCTCGTTGTTTGAGAACACAGCTCAAAGCTGACACACAGTGACAGTGGCACCTCCTAGTACCCCCTAATGACACCCCAATAATCACTGGTACCTGGGGCGGCCCGCCCTCCGCCACTCCTCTAAGTACACAACTGCTCTGGTGATATGCTCACACACAAGTTTGGCGAACTGCCAGCAAGTACGGTGCTGTTTGAAGGCAGTGCAAATCCCCATAGAGAAGTAATGGTTAATCTATTCAGAGAACACCAAACAGCAGAGAAATGTCAGTGAAATGCCCTGATGTTCAGTGGTTTCAATCAGCAGGTTTATTCAGGCGAACCTCATAGGTTTCAATGTTAAAAATATTCCCGTTTTTTATGCAATATCTAATAAACCATTTATTATTTTAATCTGCAGTAAAAAGTCTTTATTATTTATTGATTTTTTTTGTACCTTTTAGTGATTTTTCAGAATTTTTTGGGCTAAATTCCCCCCTTTTTTTAATAGCGGTTCTCCTTTTTCTGTAACAGAACTTTTTATTATCAATCATAGGATCTTATATGTAAATTCCAGACATTTTCGTTCAGTAGTTCTTTTGAAAACAGCAGGCCATGGGTTTGCGGTGGCAGCATACAGCGGCCGACTCCATGCACTTTGGGTACCCTGCGGTGAATGGTGAATTCACTGCAGGGCTGGGAAATTTTATTCCCCGAAGTGCAGGGAACTACAGAACACCAAAATGTTGGCGTCATCTCGGTGCTCTGTGAGTAACTCTGTGAGTGGTGAGGTTTTTTGTTGCCCCCTGGAAAGTGAAAGCCTAGGCCTTGCCTACCCAGGACATACTTGAAAATTAGTGACATCTCAATGTTTCCTTCCTGGTAAAATAGTTTGCAAAAGTAAAAAAAAAAAAAATTTTTTTTTTTTTTTTTTTTTTTTAGGGGTGGGGCCACCCAGCGGGCCGCCGCCCCCTGGAAAGTGCCGCCCTAGGCCTGGGCCTTGTTGGCCTAGGCCAAGATACACCAGTGGGTCGGATACATATGATTGAAACCAGGTTAGCGTGCGATCACCAATGCCAGAGTTTTTAAGTTTTTCTAACAAGATGCCATGGTCTACCGTGTCAAAGGCCTTGGCAAAATCAAGGAAGATGGCTCCAGTTAGGTTTCCTTGTTCCATCCCAGCTTGGATATCATTGCAGACTTTTAAAAGGGCGGTTGTGGTTGAGTGATTTGGGCGAAAGCCTGATTGATCCGGGGTTAAGTAGTTCCAATATTGATAATAATCACGTAATTGTGTGTAGACACATTTTTCCAAGACTTTTGACATTACAGGGAGCAACGATATCGGACGGTAGTTGGATACCAAAGTACTGTCACCACTTTTATGGATAGGTACCACTCTTGCAGTCTTCCAGAGCTTGGGTATGTATCCAGTCGCCAGTGATTCATTTATTAGGGTTGCGACTGGATTTGCAATTGCTGGCGCACTGATTCTTTGGGATGACCCCACCATTTCAGTGTCTATTATAAGGACAGTATTGTTCATTGTTTTTTTTTGTCACCGTGCTCATCTGTGTTTATATACTGTATGACTTGAGCACAAAACGGGCAAAATGAGCTCAGCACGCAGAGGTGAAATGGAACAGCAGTGGCGAGGTTAATAAGCAAAAAACATGTAAACATTGGGTATTTCTAAACTCGGGACAAAATTTCGAAACTATTTAGCCAGGGTCTTTTTTGGCAGTTGTAGATGGGGGAGGGGTCGATGTTCGAAAGAAAAGAAGTGATATTTTTTTTTACATTTTTTCAGAAAATAAAAAAAAACACAATTATAGTAAATTATACGACATGCTGAAAATAACAATATCGTAAAAAGGTCCATTTAATGGCCAGAAAAAAGGTATATGATAAGTGTACAGTTGCAAGGAAAAGTATGTGAACCCTCTGGGATTACGTGGAGCTTTGCATGAATTGGTCATAAAATGTGCTCTGATCTTCATCTAAGTCACAACAATTTGAAAAACACAGTCTGCTTAAAATAATACAACACAAACATTATATGTTTTCATGTTTTTATTGAACAGAACATGTAAACATTCACAATGCAGGGTGGAAAAAGTATGGGAACCTTTGGACTTAATAACTGGTTGACCCTCCTTTGGCAGCAATAACCTCAACCAAACATTTCCTGTAGTTGCAGATCAGACCTGCCACAATGATTTGGAGTAATTTTGGACCACTCCTCTTCATAAAACTGTTTCAGTGTAGCAATATTCTTGGGGTGTCTGGTGTGAATCGCTCTCTTAAGGTCATGCCACAGCATTTCAATCGGATTGAGGTCAGGACTCTGACTGGGCCACTCCAGAAGGCGTATTTTGTTTTGTTGAAGCCATTCTTTTGTTGAATTATTTGTATGCTTTGGCTCATTGTCCTGTTGCATCACCCATCCTCTACGGAGCTTCAGTTGGCGGACAGATGGTCTTACATTTTCCCGCAAAATGTCTTGATAAACTTTGGAATTCATTTTTCCATCAATGACAACAATCCGTCCAGGCCCTGAGGCAGCAAAGCAGCCCCAAACCATGATGCTCCCTCCGCCATGTTTTACAGTGGGGATGAGGTTTTGATGTTGGTGTGCTGTGCCTTTTTTTCCCCCACACATGGGCCCCTATTACACTCTTCGCGCAAATGCGCTCGGGCAGCGCTATTTTTTTTGCGCATGCAAAAAAATATTAGCGCGCGCAAATTAATGCGGTATTACGATCCGAGCGCATTTTTCCAGCCTTTACTGTTTTTTCGAGCGCAAATCCGACGCGCAAAGCCGGGCGCAAATGACTGCTGCGTGCAGGAATCGGTGGGCAGACAGTTTTTTCATGGGATTCATCCAATCAGAATTAAGAACCACTATTTGCTAGGTTTTGGTTGTTGCGCCTGTCAAAGTCAATCTGCGTATATGGGCTGCAACAAAAAAAATAAAAAATGTACTAATTTTATTGTTTGGGTATGTGTAGAATGTGTAACTGTACTGTGCTGAATTTTTTTTTTTGTGCAGGTTCATTTAGTGTCGGCCAGAACATTCAGATTGTAAGTTAACACCAGGTTTTCAAAGACGTTAAAATGATGCGTGCAAACATTGTGCGTTACATTTTGCGCTAAGATTGTAATACCATGCCCGCATACGCGTACTAACGCATTGGAGCGCACAATGTTAAGTATAGGATGCACGCAGGAACTTGCGTTCGCGCAGGGTCACTCGCGTTGGACGTTAACGCGCATCGTTTGCGCGAACGTCGCAATAGGACGTTATAAGCTAAATGTTTTTTTCCTCACGCAAATGCGTTGTGCGAAGAGTGTAAGAGTGTAATAGGGGCCAAGGTGTTGTGTGTTTTTTCCAAACAACTCAATTTTGGTTTCATCTGTCCACAGAATATTTTGCCAGTAGTGTTGTGGAACATCCAGGTGCCCTTTTGCAAACTTCAAATGTGCTGCAATATTCTTTCTGGACAACAATGGCTTCCTCTGTGGTGTCCTCCCATGTACTCCATTCTTGTTTAAGGTTTTCCTTATTGTAGATGTGTCAACAAAAATGTTAGCATGTGCCAGAGATTTCTGTAAGTCTTTAGCTGACACTCTAGGATTTTTCTTTACCTCATTAAGCATTCTGCGCTGTGCTCTTGCAGTCATCTTTACAGGACGACCACGCCTAGGGAGAGTAGCAACAGTGAACTTTCTCCATTTGTAGACAGTCTGTCTTACCGTGGACACATGAACATCAAGGCTTTTGGAGATACTTTTGTAACCCTTTACAGCTTCATGCAAGTCAACAATTCTTGATCGTAGGTCTTCTGAGAGCTCTTTTTTGCGAGGCATGGTTCACATCAGGCAGTGCTTCTTGAAACCAGTAAATTGTACCGGCTGGGTGGAGTAGAGGTAACATCACTGCTCAGCGTGGAGAGAGCCTGTGGAGTCATGGGTTCGATCCCAGCGAGCAACCTCTCCAGTAAGTGTCCTTGGGCAAGACACCTAATGGTACATACTCGCCACCCAGGACGTACATGAAAACGAGAGAAATCTCAATGTATCCTTCCTGGTAAAATCCTTTCTAAAAAAAAATGAAAAAACTGGTGTGTGTTTTTAAAGGGCAGGACAGCTTTCAGCAACACATCCAATAATATCACACTGATTGGACTCCAGGTTGGCTCACTCCTGGCTCCAATTAGCTCTTGGAGAAGTCATTAGGCTAGGGGTTCACATACTTTTTCAACCCTGCACTGTGAAGGTTTAAATGTTCTGTTCAATAAACACATGAAAACATATAATGTTTGTGTTGTATTATTTTAAGCAGACTGTGTTTTTCAAATTGTTGACTTAGATGAAGATCAGAGCACATTTTATGACCAATTCATGCAAAACTCCACGTAATCCCAAAGGGTTCACATACTTTTTCTTGCAACTGTAGGTTCCATAAACGAGTAAGATGAAAATTAGACCTAAACACGAACAGCGCAGAAATATAAAACCAGCAGTGGGCACTTTCGGACAGACAATGGTGAAGCCGCTTGGTCACTATGGGGTTATGCAGCAAAATTAAGAATTATGAAGTAAATGTCAGCTGAGTTAGGAATCAAATTTAATAAAAAAAGTTAGTGTATCCATGTGCAAGGAATTTCACTAAACTTTTACATAGAGACAAAGCGCTTTATTTTTTTTAAAACTTCAATAGAATTGTTTAAATTTTATCTTCTGTCAAACAGCCCAGCCATCCGAAAATCGTAAATCCACCTGAAGTGTCATTATATTCCGGGAGAATGGTATAAAAGGCTGGAGCTTTTCTGCTGCCATTTTCTTAATAAATACACATATGTCTGCAGTTCAATGCCAAGCTCCTGCAAGAATCGCGAAAGATGATCGCAAAATGTCTCATTTCCTTGCAATTCTGTAGCGTGAACTTCATTACTCTGCGCATTCCGTTTCAAGTAAAAACCCTTCTTTCTCCAACGTAATTCATGTTCCTCTTTCTTCTAGATTGTGTTACCATTGGCGCGGTAATAAGTCATGGCTTTATCTAAAGCGGAGAGCGCAATAAATAAATAAATAACACCAACATACGCGACGGGTGACCTTTAAAGCCAACGGAGTGCTGGAGCTGGGTGTCTGTAATCATCAGCTTTCAAACAACCTAGAACATTCAGCTGTTTTGTTTTTCAAAGCGAACATTCTATTTCGTGTCACTAGGGTTGCCACCTTTATGTAGAGTATACACTTTGCGTATGAAGGTCTCACTTTGATAGTGCTTGTGCGACCGTGTCAGCATTCAGTCACACACACGCTCATCGTCTGCTGTACTCGGTCTCAGAGTCCTAACGCAAGAGAAGACAGGAGGGGGTCATGGATATTGCTGTCCTCTGCACTGAGGGACAAGAAGGGAATATAGATCCTTCATGGATAATTAATTTTTTAAGTGATTTTGTAAACTCCCTTCAGATCAGGTTCTCAGAGCTGGGATTTCGTTTTAAATACAGATTCCAGATGAGAATCATGAGCCACAAGCTGACACAGACTCATTCTCAGTGGAAACGTTGCCGGGTCAACTTGGGTGGAATAAAGGTCTCTTAATCCTTGAGTTGGGGGGGGGGGGTCACAATTTGCTCATACATTCTACAGGGACCCACAGATTGCGAATGTGCGGCACCTTGATTTGTATTTCAAACTGACAGAGACACAGGCAGACACTGACAGACACACCCAGAGAAACGAACACAGATACACTCAGACACACAGTCGCTCACAGGTATACCTTCACACAAGCCCTCACTGCTATTCAGTCCAGGCCTGATCCTGTCGGAATCATGTGTCTGGGTTGGAGTGAGGGTGTAAACCAAACACAGGATTACAAACCCGAACTGTCCGGGTGAAAACTGGACAGGTGGCAACCCTACATGTCACCCTATTTACTATATAAAAGAAGAGTTCCCGCTTTTTCCGTTGGATGTCATCGACATGCGTTGATAAAGGGGATCTTCTCCGGAATGTTTGCTGCATACCTTTTCTGTATATCAAAAGGGTTATACTACACAAATATATTGAGGACTTAATACTTTCACTTTTATATCAATGGAACAATGCTTTGACTCTGGCATAAAGGCCTCCCATTCTCCCTTACAGTGCAATTTCTGGTCAATTCGTCTATTCACTAAACTGTCAATTTGCCAAATACGAATCGACAGCGAAATACAGTGCAATTCACGACTGCATCGAAATTGTACCATGGAAGATTATAAAGTCTTCTATTCACAAAATGCCATAATGCACCGAAATTCCAGAGAAATGTCCTGTCGGTGTTAGTTTGGTTTAAAACCGACGAATCGCATAAGTTTCAATGTAAAAAAGTAATATCTTTTAGAATACTTTTTTTTTAAAGACTTTTTTTTATTTTTTGTCAAATATTTTAAAAAGACCTTTTTGTGGGGTTTTTTAGAGAATGTTTTTAAAAAACAACAACTTTATTTTGCATCAGTCCTTTGAATTTTTTTAAAAGGCCTTTTCTTATTATTTGGACGCATTTTTACGTATTGCAACTCCTATTAGAATAGGGGACTTCCCTTTTTTCACCCCAGTTCAGTGGAATTCGTTGTTGCCAATTCAGCGGTTTTCCCCAACATTCGATAACCGCTTTGGCGACTCCAATTGAAGTGGAATCAGGCTGGAAGATGGTTGCCATTATGAGCCAGGCAGCCATCTTGTTCAGAATATTGGTTCACTTGAAAATAACTAGGTAGATTTAGAATGAAGCTTACATAGAATCTTAGGAATGTGTTGTATTAACAGAGAAGCAATTAAAATAAGGGAAGATCCGGGCTGCTCTTGGCAGAGAGAGACAGGATGACAAATGGATACATGAAGGTCACAAAGGCCTACAGAGAGACAAAGAGAGCGTAGAAACCAGACCATGTCTTATCTGGAATAAACAAGCACAGCCAAAAGGGAGGTGGGCACGGCCCGGATTGAGTGCGGCAGCAAATCACAAACTGTCAGACTAACATGAAGTTTGCCAATTTACGGTCAATGTATGGAATGCCTTTGTATTAACAATGGGAGGTATTAACCCACGTGGGGTGGAATAAAGTGTCACCGGGAGGTGGGCTAATTGGGATGTATTCGGGGTATAAAACCCCTCGTCGGGGTGAGAACGGGGCTCACTCTTTGCGATTTAATCCTGTGTGAGCATTGTATGACGACACTAATAAAGTTTGCCTTTCCTGAAGAGACTCGTGTTCAGACAATCCTTGTTCGTGTCCGGGCCGGCTCCGTCCCGAGTGAACCTAGCAGATTCCGGTTACACAATTTTGGCAAAATACGGTGACCATTCGCTAAATCGGGAAATCACCATATGTTCGGTGAAATGGAATCGACAGAGGTGCGCCAAAATGGGCCCGAGACACAAAGCACCGAAATTGCACACAATTTCGGTGCTTTGTGAATAGACCCTTATATTTAAAGGCCAGTGTCAGACGAGCGCACTACCGTAGGTGCACCCATACGGACGTGGCTTCCGGCGTCCGTCACAGCGGTGCAACAGGGCCGGCCAGACGCTGTTGCGTGCACAACAGCGGCCGTGCTGCATCCATGCAGCAGGCCTCTCTGTCAAAGCACTAGGACACACGTTGACGTAGCTGCAAAGCATGATCCTACATAGGAGGATCGAGCCTTGCAGCACTGAGCGCACTAACTGCGCTCAGTGAGGTGGCCAGACGGGCGTTGAGTGGAAGGAACGGCCACTCTCACGTACGTTCCTTCCGCTCTTCAAAACGCTCGTCTGACACTAGCTTTGAGGGACACCACCACTTACATAAGCTGTAACTAGATTACTTGCGCACTACAAAAAAACACATGCTATTTTTTTTTCTTTGTCTGAAGTAATTGCATGTTAACAGAAAAAAAAGTAAAAAGTTTTTAATCTCCCGATTCCATTTTGTGCTTTTTACCCATGATGCAACATTTACCAAAATCTTAGCAGACGTTTCACTTTACAGCTGTGGTGCAGAATAAAACAGTAGTGAAGAGACATGGATGGTGGAGTGCAGTGGCGTCACTAGGGTTGGTGTCACCCGGTGCGGTAATTTATGGTGTCCCCCCCCCCCGAGTTTTACGGATTTTTTTTTTTTAACTACTCTTACTCCTAAATCAGTACTCCCATATAACACTGAATGCTCATACACACAGCGCACATTACTGTGAGGTTTATTGCTGAAGAGCTCTCTCATATGCTCACACAACTTTTTGCCAACTGCCAGCAAGTACGGTGCCTGTTCGAAGGCAGTGAAAGCACACACGGATATATATTGCCCCCAGCAGCTCTGGATATATTGCCCCCCAGCAGCTCATCCATGAATATATATTGCCCCCAGCTCACACATGGATATATTGCCCCAGACCAGCTCACACATGGATATTGCCCCAGCTCTCATGGATATGCCCCCAACACACATGGATACTGCCCCAAGCACACATGGATTTTGCCCCAGCTCCTCTCATGGATTTTGCCCCAGCTCCTCTCATGGATATTGCCCCAGCTCCTCTCATGGATATTGCCCCAGCTCCTCTCATGGATATTGCCCCAGCTCCTCTCATGGATATTGCCCCAGCTCCTCTCATGGATATACTGCCCCAGCTCCTCTCATGGATAATGCCCCAGCTCCTCTCATGGATAATGCCCCACCTCCTCTTACGGATTTTGCCCCAGCTCCTCTCATGGATATACTGCCCCAGCTCCTCTCATGGATATTGCCCCAGCTCATGGATACTGCCCCAGCTCATGGATATGCCCCAGCTCATGGATAATGCCCCAGCAGCTCATGGATATACCCCAGCAGCTCATGGAAATGCCCCAGCTCATGGATTTGCCCCCAGCTCATGGATACTGCCCCAGCTCATGGATACTACCCCAGCTCATGGATACTGCCCCAGCTCATGGATACTGCCCCAGCTCATGGATACTGCCCCAGCTCATGGATACTGCCCCAGCTCATGGATATGCCCCAGCTCATGGATACTGCCCCAGCTCATGGATATGCCCCAGCTCATGGATAGGCCCCAGCTCATGGATACTGCCCCAGCTCATGGATATGCCCCAGCTCATGGATATGCCCCAGCTCATGGATATGCCCCAGCTCAAACATGGATATTGCCCCCCAGCTCATGGATTTGCCCCAGCAGCTCATGGATATGCCCCAGCTCCTCATGGATATGCCCCAGCTCCTCATGGATATGCCCCAGCTCATGGATATGCCCCAGCTCATGGATATGCCCCAGCTCAAACATGGATATTGCCCCCCAGCTCATGGATTTGCCCCAGCTCATGGATATGCCCCAGCTCATGGATATGCCCCAGCTCATGGATATGCCCCAGCTCATGGATTTGCCCCAGCAGCTCATGGATAATGGCCCAGCAGCTCATGGATAATGGCCCAGCAGCTCATGGATAATGGCCCAGCACATGGATAGGTCTCAAACCTCATGCGCCGCCTGTTCGCTCCCTCTGAGCGTCCGGCGGCGCGCAGCTTGGGCGCTCGCCTGGGGGAGCCACGTGACCAGCCGCGATTGGCTGGTGACGTGTTTCCTCCAGGCGAGCACCAAAGCTGCATGCTTCGGACGCTCGCAGAGAGCGAATACGCGGCGGAGGGTGAGACACCCGCCCTTAGGGTGACGGTGTCACCCTAAGGGCGGGTGTCACCTGGTGCGGGCCGCACCCCCGCCCCCACGTTATGACGCCACTGGTGGAGTGAATGTTTAGAAAAAGCTGCAGGGGATCTTTTGCATTGTCTAGGCTACTTGAGATAAGAGATGGCAGCTGAAAGAGATCTGATCCTGGTCTAACATCAAATCAATGGTACCCCCTGTTGATGTTATTTACATGCATTCCACACAATGCAAGTTAATAGGTTGGTTTTCTGGGCTTCTGACCCATAGACTCCATTCTATGGCCAAAGCCACACAATGAGGAGCAAGTGATGTAAAGATACTGAGTGGGGGGGGGAGGGACAGTTTACAACACAAAAGATCACACAATGGATGTGTCACGGTTCCCAGATCCCACCACGCAGTACTTAACACCCCACACCACAGAGCCCAGAAGCTACCAACAGAGTAGCCGTGAAAGATCTCTAACTGTCTGGTCCTTAGAATTGGCCAGGTAAACTAGCTAGACAGAAAGGGTTAACAACACGGGGAGTAGTCAGCCGAGCCAGAATCAGGAATACAGAGTTCAGAATTTTTTCAAATGGAATAGCCTGGTCGATATCAGAGCAGTGGCGTAGTACAAGAAAATGGTCTAGGGCAACAGAAGGCAGAATAGTCAGAAACAAGCAGAGGTCAATAACGGGTTAATTCAATATAGCAGTCAGGTACAAGGAGCTCAGGTATGGATAACCACGATCTGGCAACTGCTGAGAATACACTGAGGGTTTTTAAAGACCTACACCAGGCCACGCCCCCCACTCAAGCCGCGCCTCATGCAACCACCTCCCTGCCTGTCTCCATTTAAACCGGGCATTGGTCAGCGAGCAGCATCAGACATGCTGGCCTCAAGCACACAGGTAGGGCTGGAAGCTCCCAACGTTACAGGATGCACCCAGTGACACATATAGAGTAAAATATTTTCTTAACTAATCATACAATAGAAAAACAAAGCACATGTAAGATATCAGCAACATCAAATAAACACAATAAGGACATTTCAATTTTTGGTGGCAGTGTCTCTTTAACCTCCCTGGCGGTCTAATTTTTTCAAAATTTCGTGTCTAAAAGCGTCTCAATTTTTTTTTAAAGGAAAGGTGTTTTTGTACATAGTTAGCCTGTAATAATTAGGAATCACGCACTGAAATTCGTGAAATCAAGATTCCTTACTGGTAAAATCCTTTATAAGTAAATAAATAAAAAAAAATTAGTAAATACACTGAGTCCGATAAAGTTTGAAACACGACATAATAATTTATTATCCCAAAAATAATTATCCAAAATAATGCAAATAAATGATATTCAATAAAATACAACAAAAAACACTGAAATCTAGGTAAGAGGATGCATGGTCTATTTCTTATCCTGTACTGCCACCTAGTGGCCGCTCATAAACATTGCACTAATCATTTTACACTGTAGACTCCAATTTTTCTAAGTTTGCTACTAGTCCCGCCCCCCCTGCATCGTGTGACTCACAGGGAGCCTTCCAGGAAGCAGCTCGCTGCGATCACACTGCGGGGGACAGTGAGGGAGCACAAGAGGAGATGAGTAAACATCCAGCCCAAGTGTTGCTCGGGGTTACCGTTCGCGGTAACGAAATTTAACCCCGAGTCACACTCGGGAATACCGCCAGTGAGGTTAAAAAGCATATTTATAAAAAAAAATTAAAAAATTGACGCTTATTACTCTCATTGTGTCTTAAACATTCATAGTCTGACTTATACTTTCTGTTCCACAGAAGGGATGATATGACCATCATGAACTGAATATTTGGATACAAAAAATTTAAATAAAAATATTTAAAAAACAAATTGAAAGTTTTTTTGCCTTTAGCAATCTCTATTTGGCATACTTTGACAAAGCACCCAACAACACCGCACACGGTTGCCAATTTAATGCAGACAAAAAGAGACTGTGGCATCGGTGAGGTTGAATGAGACTTTGTATAAAATGACATTTAGTGGGAGGAAAAAACCCCTAAAACATGTTGACAATATAACCAGTACTTAATCTGTTACCAACTAAAAGCCAGTGTAACAATATATTCTCTGTCCTGTCGAAGGGATAAGATGATCATTATGAAATGAAAATTTGAGATCAAAAGAAAAATAAAATATATATATAATAATAAAATCAATGTTATATTAATGATTTTTTTTTTAGCCCTCAAAAAGTCTCTATTTGGCATACTTTGCCACAGCTCCTAAATTTAAATCGCATTGTTGCCAATTTAATAGAGGTTGAATGGTACTACTTGGTATAAAATTTAGAGATTTAGTAGGGGGGGGGGCCAAAAAAAGGCCATACATTGACAATATAATTAGTACTTAATCTGCTGCCATTTAAAAGCCAGTGTAAGAATAGACTAAAAATAAAACATTCTTCTGTACCTCTTTACTTAAAAGAAACATAAAATAGTAGAGTTCTTTTCGGCTGTCAAGTGGTTCAACTTCTACCATTTAATCTTGCAAGGATGACTCAATTGCAATAAAGTTGTAAATTTAACACAAGGTTATGGTGTTGGAGTTACAGTAACTTCTACATAGTTTAATTTGCTTTAAAGGGCCACTACCACCAAAAAAAAGAAACGTCCTTATGGTGTTTTAGTTTAAAAAAAAACTTGTAAAGCAATCTCCTGAGCTTCCCATTTCCGGTCAGATCTGCGGCATGCCACACGACGTGTTTCCCTGGCGAGTGATTTACGGCTCTCACAGCGGGAGACACTCCTCCAGAGCTTTCGGCTTGAACTAAAAATCAATACAGAGCAGCTGCCATTGACTCACAGCTCTTAGAAGCATAGAAACATAGAAAAATGTCGGCAGATAAGAACCTTTCGGCCCATCTAGTCTGCCCAATTACATGGATACTTTACCTGGATTTATCTTTTGTTTAGGATAGCCTTATGCCTATCCCATGCCTGCTTAAATTCAATCACTGTTTTGGCCTCTACCACTTCAACTGGAAGGCTGTTCCATGTATCCACCACCCTCTCAGTAAAATAATGCTTCCTGATGTTACTTTTAAACCTTTGCCCCTCTAATCTAAGACTATGTCCTCTTGTTTTGCTACTTTGTTTCCGTTTAAATATACTCCCTTCCTCTACCTTGTGGATTCCCTTTACGTATTTAAATGTTTCTATCATATCTCCTCTGTCTCGTCTTTTTTCCAAGCTGTACATGTTAAGATCATTAAGCCTTTCCTGGTAACTTTTCTCCTTCAAGCCGTACACCATTTTAGTAGCCCTTCTCTGAACTCTCTCTAAGATGTCTATATCCTTCTGGAGATACGGTCTCCAGTACTGCACACAGTACTCCAAGTGAGGTCTCACCAGTGCTCTGTACAGTGGCATGAGCACTTCCCTCCTCCTACTGCTAATACCTCTCCCTACACAACCAAGCATTCTGCCAGCATTTCCTGCTGCTCTATTACATTGACTACTTACCTTTAGATCCTCTGCAATAATAACCCCTAAATCCCTTTCCTCAGATGTTGAGGTTAGGACTGTATCAAATATTCTATATTTAGCCCTTGGGTTTTTACGTCCCAGGTGCATTATCTTGCACTTCTCCACATTAAAACTCAATTGCCACAGCTCCGACCATTTTTTTAGCTTACCTAAATCATTTGTCATTTGGCTGATCCCTCCAGGAACGTCAACCGTGTTGCAAATCTTTGTGTCATCAGCAAAAAGACATACTTTACCGTTAATACCTTCTGCAATATCACTAATAAAAATATTAAAGAGAATGGGTACAAGTACTGACCCCTGAGGTACCCCACTGGTAACAAGACCTTGCGCCGAATAAACTCCATTTACCACAACCCTCTGTTGCCGGTCACTCAGCCACTGTCCACAATATTGGAATCCAAGCTCAAAGATTGCAATTTATTGATAAACCTTCTATGCGGAACAGTATCAAAAGCCTTACTGAAATCTAAATAAGCAATGTCTACTGCACCACCTGTGTCTATTATTTTTGTTACCCAATCAAAAAAATCAATAAGATTAGTTTGGCATGATCTCCCTGAGGTAAACCCATGTTTCTGATCCTGTAATCTATGTGTTTTTAGATGTTCAACAATCCTTTCCTTTAACATGGTTTCCATTAATTTCCCCACTACTGACGTAAGACTAACTGGCCTATAGTTCCCCGATTCCTCCCTACTACCCTTCTTCTGAATGGGCACAACATTTCCTAATTTCCAGTCTTCTGGGACGACTCCCGTTAACAAGGATTGGTTAAATAAATCTGATAACGGTTTGCTATTACATCACTGAGCTCTTTTAATAATTTAGGGTGGATCCCATCAGGCCCCATTGACTTATTTGTCTTTACTTTAGACAGCTGCTGTAGAACCTCCTCCTCTGTAAACACATATGTAAATGTCTCTTTAGTGTTTCCTCCTGAGGTCCCTTTCCTTCCTTTTCTTCTGCAAAGACTGAACAAAAATATTCATTGAGGCAGTCAGCGAGACTTTTATCCTCTTCTACATACCTTCCTTCCTTTGTTTTTAATCTAACTAATCCTTGTTTTACTTTTCTTTTCTCGTTTATGTATCTAAAAAATGTTTCGTCCCCCTTTTTTACTGACTGAGCTATTTTCTCTTCTGCGTGTGCTTTGGAAGCTCTTATAAATTGCTTTGCCTCTTTCTGCCTAATCTTATAGGTTTGCCTGAGTTTTTTTATAATTATTGAATGCTATCTTTTTGTTCTTCACTATTTTGGCCACTTCTGCAGAGTACCACAGTGGTTTCTTCCCTTTTTTGTTTTTGCTAACAAGCCGAGTGCAATTGCCTGTGGCCTTCAATAATGACTCATTTAAATAATCCCATTTCTCCTGGACTCCCTTTAAACTCCTCCAGTCTGATAATGACTCATTCACACAAAATCTCATTTTAGAAACATCTGTTTTTTTTAAGTCTAAAACTTTTGTTTTTATGTGGTGCGGCTCCATCCCTGTTCTTATATTAAACCACACTGACTGGTGATCACTAGATCCCAAATTTTCACCTACAACAACGTCTGATACCAAACCTCCATTTGTGAGTATTAAATCCAATATGGCCTCTTTACGGGTCGGCTCCTCAACTACTTGTGTTAGAGATAATCCCAGTAGGGAGTTTAGAATATTTGTACTCCTGGTGCACCCAGCTATTTTGGTTTTCCAGTTCACATCAGGAAGATTAAAGTCCCCCATGATAATAACTTCCCCCTTCATTGCCATTTTTGGCTATTTCCTCCACTAGCAGATTATCTAGCTCTTCTACTTGTCCAGGGGGTCTATAGATCACACCTACACGAGCTACTGTATGATTGCCAAATGTTAGCGTAACCCAAACTGACTCTATGTTCACCTCGCTCACTTTTATTTGGTTTGTTTTTATGTTGTTTTTCACATACAGGGCCACCACTCCTCCTTTCCTACCTTCTCTGTCTTTTCTATATAAAGAGTACCCCGGTATTGTTATGTCCCAGTTATTTTTCTCACTGAACCATGTCTCCGTAACCGCCACTAAATCTACTTTTTCAGCTGCCATCATTGCCTCCAGTTCATTGATTTTATTGACTAAACATCTGAGGAAAAGGATTTAGGGGTTATTATTGCAGAGGATCTAAAGGTAAGTAGTCAATGTAATAGAGCAGCAGGAAATGCTAGCAGAATGCTTGGTTGTGTAGGGAGAGGTATTAGCAGTAGGAAAAGGGAAGTGCTCATGCCACTGTACAGAGCACTGGTGAGACCTCACTTGGAGTACTGTGTGCAGTACTGGAGACCGTATCTCCAGAAGGATATAGACATCTTAGAGAGAGTTCAAAGAAGGGCTACTAAAATGGTGTACGGCTTGAAGGAGAAAAGTTACCAGGAAAGGCTTAATGATCTTAACATGTACAGCTTGGAAAAAAGACGAGACAGAGGAGATATGATAGAAACAGTTAAATACGTAAAGGGAATCCACAAGGTAGAGGAAGGGAGTATATTTAAAAGGAAACAAAGTAGCAAAACAAGAGGACATAGTCTTAGATTAGAGGGGCAAAGGTTTAAAAGTAACATCAGGAAGCATTATTTTACTGAGAGGGTGGTGGATACATGGAACAGTCTTCCAGTTGAAGTGGTAGAGGCCAAAACAGTAATTGAATTTAAGCAAGCATGGGATAGGCATAAGGCTATCCTAAACAAAAGATAAATCCAAGTAAAGTATCCATGTAATTGGGCAGACTAGATGGGCCGAAAGGTTCTTATCTGCCGACATCTTTCTATGTTTCTATGTTTCTATGTTTCTAACTGCGAGCATTTATAGACACGACTCTGAGCTTGTCATTTTTTACCCCGCATGTTGCTTGCACCCCATCTTCTGACCAGATGGGAAAGCTCCAATGCTCAGTAAGTTTGAACGGTTAACCCTTCCCTGCAGTGTCAATAAATATAGCTTTTTGGGGAAGGTGGGATGTAGTGTGTGGGGTGTGTCCACTGCATCTCAGCAGTGTGATGGGTGAAAAAAAACAAAAAACAAACCTTTTCAGCCTTTCATGGATAATATTAGTAGCATCCTACCTGAACCCGCCTGGGCCATACCGAGCTGAGCTGTCAATCACACAGTTTAGAGGTTTAATCCCTCCCAAGAAAGAGAGGAAGCAAAAAACATGGCCGCCTGCATGAGAATAGCAGACAGATTAGAAGCTACAAAAAAACTCACAAAACTCCACTGGAAGTTGTAAAATAAAAAGGTTACCTGGTTTATTTAAGCTAAAACAGATCACATATCAAACATCTATCAGATGGAAGGTGTACATTGAAAGCACGCAAACAGTGACTTGTACTAAACATAAAAGCAACTTACTATTTGTACGTTTCTGAACGGATGTATTCGAACACGTGGGACACTCCCAGCTGGAATTGATCGGCGATAGGGGTCACCCAGGGATTGTTTTCGGCTTTGAACACTTGCTTTTGACCAGTGAGGTCCAAATTACCTGTAATGAAAAAAGAACATATTCCAGTCAGTGACACGGTATTGAATATAAAGATATATAGAACAATGGAATTAAATAAAAAGGACAAATTGAGTTTAAAATAAAACGTATGATAGTAAAAATAATAAAAGAAAGAAATCTAGGTGAACTTCAGATTCGATATTACTCCAAAAATTATTATTTAGAGACTGGTATAACATTAAGGAACTGGCCTTGCACCAAGACCCGGAGTGTGTCTGTGTGTCACAGCGGTCGATTAGGTCCTGCGTGCAAATCACACTGTAATAAGCGCAGTTCACTGTTCTGGGATCCTGTTACAACTTCCTCCCATATTTATCACATTATAGCGCGATGTGGCATTTGACCTGAAGAAGCCAGCCAATAAGGTGTTCAGTGCAGGGAATGTATTCGTCCTCCTGGGTTCTCTAAAAGAAGTATGTGATTGGACGGTGTGGTGGCTAAACTCGAAGAGAATGAGAGCGAGCACGCAGGAAACAGAACGTTATGGAAATAGGAACACAGGAAAAACGAGAGCACCCACGGGGAGAGGATGATAGATGGAGGGAGAGGGAGAGATAAAGGGAAAGAGTGTGAAGGAAGGAAAGAGAGTTCCACCTTTCCTTCCTTCGCGTTCGTTCTATCCTCCCTTAGCGTTCGTTCTATCCTCCCTTAGCGTTCGTTCTATCCTCCCTTAGCGTTCGTTCTATCCTCCTTAGCGTTCGTTCTATCCTCCCTTAGCGTTCGTTTTATCCTCCCTTAGCGTTCGTTCTATCCTCCCTTAGCGTTCGTTCTATCCTCCCTTAGCGTTCGTTCTATCCTCCCTTAGCGTTCGTTCTATCCTCCCTTAGCGTACCAGGTTTCCTTCCTTAAATGAATAAAGAAGCTCCAGAGTCCACGATAGATTTCAATGGATTTAATCCAACAACAGAAAAAAAGGCAACGTTTCGACCATGACTGGTCTTTGTCAAGCTGGTCTTTGTTAGGCTTGACAAAGACCAGTCATGGTCGAAACGTTGCCTTTTTTTCTGTTGTTGGATTAAATCCATTGAAATCTATCGTGGACTCTGGAGCTTCTTTATTCATTTTGTGATTGTTGGGGCTGTGGAGCAAGAGACCCCCACTCCATTTATCCACTTTGGGTTCTGCATTCGGGCACAACTTTTCAGGTTTCCTTCCTTAGCGTACCAGGTTTCCTTCCTTAGCGTTCGTTCTATCCTCCCTTAGCGTACCAGGTTTCCTTCCTTAGCGTTCGTTCTATCCTTCCTTAGCGTACCAGGTTTCCTTCCTTAGCGTTCGTTCTATCCTTCCTTAGCGTACCAGGTTTCCTTCCTTAGCGTTCGTTCTATCCTTCCTTAGCGTACCAGGTTTCCTTCCTTAGCGATCCAGGTTTCCTTCCTTAGCGTTCCAAGGAAGGAAAGATAGAATGCTAAGGAAGGAAAGAGAAAATGAAAGAACAAAAGGGAAAAGGAAAGAGTGAGAAAAAATAAGTGTGAGAAAGGGAGAGAGAAAGAAAGAGAAGGCGAAAGAGAGACTAAGAGAGGGAAAGAGAAAAAGAGACACACTGCAGTTCCCCTTTAGGGACAAGATTTAGGTTACCCTTAGCGCACTTTTTGTACTCAATGTATCGTCCGGAGCACATCGGAATTCTCCATGCTACTTTGTGATCAGTTGTACAGTACTGCACACATCGTGCCTTAACACAAACATATTCTTGTTGAGCAAGAAATGTAACAAAATATTTGAAATAAAACAATTTTAAACCAAAACATGCTTAAATTTAAAAAAAAAAAAAATCTATTAAGTTTTGAAAATTAATAAAGCAGAAAAAAATGATTACTGAAAATAGTCCTGCAATAGGTCTTAGACAAGATACAGTATTGTACAAGAGGGTCTCCGAGATCTGAAACACGATGTAAGACACCCCTGGTGGGTTTGATTGTCGGGTAGGGAACGTCCAGCACACAGGGAGGTAGTTATTTGTACTAATCTGGCCTTCAATCGGTTAAAAATAGGAAGTGGAGGTGAGGAAACAAGCCTCCATGTTTTTTCTCCCCGGCAGAAGACTGTTAATAAGCAACAGATGTGCATTAATAAATGTAACATCCCACGCGCCATACAAATGTCAGCGCACTGCAGGTACCATCAGTTCTTTTGCATCTCTTGCGGAGAGAGAAGCTGCGCGCACCTGATTCGCAAGAACGAGCTTCATTTCATACTTTCTGGTTGTTCCTCAACACAAAACTTGTTTTCGAGTAAGTTTCATTTGCAAAGGCTCATTTGATGGAGATAAATGCAGGGCGTTATTCAGAAAACCGTGGCGTTTGCGGATGTTGAAAGCCCAGTCATAAATGCCTTCGTTGCAATGGTGACTAATGCTGGCGCTTCACAGGAGAAAGATCCATATACACCTGCAGGAGAAGCGTCCCTGCGAAGAATCTCCTGCCACTGTCTGGATTGTAGTTTTGTAAAATGTCGGCGTATGTCGCTGTTTAAAGCACAACAGCGATTTTTGTAGGTTTTTACAACACGGGCAAACATTGTAACTAACAGTCTGAATAACCCCCACTGTCTTTTTTTATTTGCTCCAAGGCAGGTAGTTTCTGGACTACAAGTCTCATGATGTTCTGCCAGCCTTGTATTGACTAAACATCATGGGACAGGTAGTTCCGAAACATCTGAGGTGCAAAGGTTCGCCATCACTGCCATAGAGTTTCATTGAGAGGAGCACACCTACTGACAGCCAAGTTCAAGTTTTACCTGACACGCCGAGCACGGCAATGATTTGACACCCTAGCAAGGTTATTCAGAAAGCACCAAAATGTCCGAATCCGATTTGCTGACCCTGCAGTGAATTCCGCATTCACCACAGGGTCCCCCGAAGTGCAGTGAGTCGGCTGCCGCAAACCCGCCGGACAGCTGCCAAACGCAGCCACCAAAAAAAGCCGACAAGCCGCCGGACGGGTAAAAAACCCCCCCCAAAAAACAATTGAAAGTGTCAATTTTGAAACGCTGTTTGCAAAAAAACTGCTAGACGAAAAAGTCTGGAATTAACATATAAGTTTCTATAAATAATAATAAAAAGGTCAGTTACCAAACCCCCCCCCCCCCCAAAAAACAGCTAAAATAATCAGGAGAAAAAAAACTTTCCTGGAAAAATCCCTAAAACATCCTAGAAAATAAATGAGACTTTTTGCTGCAGATTAAAAGAATAAATGGTTTATTAGTTATTGAATAAAAATGGGAATATTTTTAACATTGAAACCTTTGGGGTTCGCCTGAATAAACCTGCTGAGGAAAACACACCAAACAGTAGGGCATTCCAACAACTTTTCACTGCTGTTTTGTGTTCTCTGAATAGGGTAACCATTGCTTCTCTATGGGGGATTTCACTGCCAAACAGGCACCGTATTTGCAGGCAGTTCACCAAAATTTGGCAAACTGCCTGCTCTCTGAATAGCCGAATGGTCACGAAATGGCACCGTACAGGGAAATTCCTTGCTCTGTGCAATTTCGGGGCCAGATTGGCTCTCGCTGAATAACCCCTTAGGAGCTTCAATTTTTTTTAACAAAATCTTTATTTAAATTTCTCTTTAACTGACAAACTGAGAACTCCAGGTTTTTTTTTTTTGTCTGACAAACCAGGAGCTTCAATAAAAACCACAAAAAAAAAAAAAATACTTTACTTCTCCTGTACGCCCTGGCCAAAATACGACCCGGTATTTGTTTGTTTCCCTGACGCCCCCATACACCCCCCCCCCCCGCCTGCCACAGCTACTGACTCCCTCCACCTCTTAAGTTTTCTTGATGATATCCAGTGATGGTTGACTTACTTAAAATGTCTGAATCTGTAAAATAACATTTGTTATTGTCCAAATACTTGATTTACTGAATGTACTTAATCTGAGGGCCGTTCAATACCTAAGTTAGCAATTTACCGGCTGGGTGGAGTAGAGGTAATGTCACTGCTCTCCATTAGGGATGCACAGATACCACTTTTTTAAGACCGAGTACGAGTACCGATACTTTTTAAAAGTACTCACCGATACCAAGTACCGATACTTTTATTTAATGTCATGTGACCGCTTTCCAATAAGAACAGACCATATAAAAATGCCCCCCGCTCACATGTATATCCCCCCGATATATATATATTCATACTGCCCCAGCTCATGGATTTGCCCCAGCTCACTCATGGATTTGCCCCAGCTCACTCATGATTTGCCCCAGCACATGGATAATGCCCCAGCACACACATGGGTTATTATGCCCCCACAGCTCACACATGAGTATGCCCCCCCAGCTCATGGATATGCCCCCACATGGATATTGCCTCCAGCTCATGGATATGCCCCCTCATGGATATTGCCTCCAGCTCATGGATATGCCCCATCATGGATATTGCCTCCAGGTCATGGATATGCCCCCTCATGGATATGCCCCCTCATGGATATGCCCCCTCATGGATATTGCCTCCAGCTCATGGATATGCCCCCTCATGGATATGCCCCCTCATGGATATTGCCTCCAGCTCATGGATATGCCCCCTCATGGATATGCCCCCTCATGGATATTGCCTCCAGCTCATGGATATGCCCCCTCATGGATATGCCCCCTCATGGATATTGCCCCCCTCATGGATATTGCCTCCAGCTCATGGATATGCCCCCTCATGGATATGCCCCCCTCCATGGATATTGCCTCCAGCTCATGGATATGCCCCCTCATGGATATTGCCTCCAGCTCATGGATATGCCCCCTCATGGATATGCCCCCTCATGGATATTGCCTCCAGCTCATGGATATGCCCCTCATGGATATGCCCCCTCATGGATATGCCCCCTCATGGATATTGCCTCCAGCTCATGGATATGCCCCCTCATGGATATGCCCCCTCATGGATATTGCCTCCAGGTCATGGATATGCCCCCTCATGGATATTGCCTCCAGGTCATGGATATGCCCCCTCATGGATATGCCCCCTCATGGATATTGCCTCCAGGTCATGGATATGCCCCCTCATGGATATTGCCTCCAGGTCATGGATATGCCCCCTCATGGATATGCCCCCCCAGCTCATGGACCGCCCCCCCCGACGATACTTGCCTACCTGGGCGCCGCCGAGAATGTCTCCGCGCGCGCGTTGGAAGGACCCCAGCCGCGACCACGTGATCCCGGCTGGGGTCCTTCCAACGAGCGCGCGCGGGGAAACTTTCCCGGCGGCGCCCAGGAAGGTAAGTATCGTCGCGGAGAGCAGCTGCAGGGCCTGTCTGAATGCTCTATCAGCATTCAGACAGGCCCTGCAGCTGCTCAGTGTGTTTAATACTTACCTTCCTGGGCGCCGCCGGAATGTCTCCGCGCGCGCGCGCTCGTTGGAAGGACCCCAGCTGGGATCACGTGGTCGCGGCTGGGGTCCTTCCAACTAGCGGCGCCGTGGAGACATTCCCGGCGGCGCCCAGGAAGGTAAGTATTGCGGAGAGTGCGGGCCGGCTGTCCGAATGCCGATAGAGCATTCAGACAGCCGCTGCAGCCCCTCGGATGCCGGAAGCCGCTCAATGCCGGCTTCCGGTATCGGAAAAAATATCGGGGGTACTGCACGAGTACCAAGTACTCCTGCAGTACCCAGTATCGGCCCCGATACCGATACTAGTATCGGTATCGGTGCAACCCTACTCTCCATGGAGAGAGCCTGTGGAGTCATGGGTTCGATCCCAGCGAGCAACCTCTCCAGTAAGTGTCCTTGGCAAGACACCTAACGGTACATACTCGCCACCCAGGACATACTTGAAAACGAGAGAAATCTCAATGTATCCTTCCTGGTAAAATCCTTTCTCAAAAAAAAAAAAAAAAAAAAAAATTTAAAAAAAATTTGCCATTGAATGCCGCTCAGCGCTCAGCACTGCTAACTTAGCACTTGCAGCGATCCGTGGAGATGCTGCGAGTAGCTGAGTGTGACGTAGTAAAGATGGCAGCCGCCATGAAGCAAGTAACAATTCCATACGGCAATGTTAATGTCAATGTTCACCAAAGCACAAAATATTTATTTATTATTAACCCCTGCACATAGACATATATTACAGCTCAATTTATATTTTGTTTCAGAAGTAAACATAACGTTTATACAATAAAAACTATCATTTGTGGTGTGCATACAAAACGGAATTGTGCTGACTGCTTTCCTTTATCAACTGTTGTCCGAGTCATACGAAAAACAATCTGAATCTTTCATTGAGAAATCATCGGCCATTTTGGATTCGAAATTCGCATCCAAAGCGTTCAATGACACTGCTGCAGCAAACTGAATTGCTGCGCTGCAGCAATTCAGCAGCTGCTGAGGTATTGAACGGGGCTCTGCTCTTTTGAATATTTCTCTTTACGGCCTGAACCTGAAGGAAACTAAAGGTTCAGGTCATCGGCAATACAGAAATTGTCAAAACCAAGTAGACTATAAGCATAAAGTTTTAAATATATATAATATTTATATTATATATACACAGTTGTGTTCAAAATTATTCAAGCCCCACTGAAATTGAGTGTTTTGGCCAGTTTGACATTGATTTTGATCATTCAGTCATCTTGCTTACAATTAAATCAAAAGAGGCACGTGTAGGTCAGACAAATATACATAACATTTATAATGAAATAACCACAAATGTCTTTTCTGTGCTCACATCATTATCAGTTTTATTCAACCCCCAAGTGACATTCAATCTTAGTACTTAGTACAACATCCTTTTACAGTTATAACAGCTTTTAAACGTGAAGCATAGCTTGGCACAAATGTCTTGCAGCGATCTACGGGTATCTTCGCCCATTCGTCATGGCAAAAGCCTCCAGTTCAGTCACATTCTTAGGCTTGCGCACTGCAACTGCTTTCTTTAAGTCCCACCAGAGGTTCTCAATCGGATTTAAGTCAGGTGACTGCGATGGCCACTCCAAAATGTTCCAGCCTTTAATCTGCAACCATGCTCTAGTGGACTTGGAGGTATGCTTGGGATCATTGTCCTGTTGAAAGTAGGGTTGCACCGATACCGATACTAGTATCGATATCGGGGCCGATACTGGGTACTGCAGGAGTACTTGGTACTCGTGCAGTACCCCCCGATATTTTTTCCGATACCGGAAGCCGGCATTGAGTCGGCTTGCCGGCATCCGAGGGGCTGCGGCGGCTGTCCGAATGCTCTATCGGCATTCAGACAGCCGCCCCTGCGATACTTACCTTCCTGGGCGCCGCCGGAATGTCTCCGCGCGGGCGCTCGTTGAGGACCCCAGCCGCGACCATGTGATCACGGCTGGGGTCCTTCCAAGGAGCGCGCGCACGGAAGCTTTCCCGGCGGCGCCCAGGAATGGTAAGTATAAACACACTGAGCAGCTGCAGGGCCTGTCTGAATGCAGACAGGCCCTGCAGCGGCTCTCCGCGACGATACTTACCTTCCTGGGCGACGCCGGGAAAGTTTCCCCGCGCGCGCTCCTTGGAAGGACCCTAGCCGTGTGATCACATGGTCCCACGTGGTCGCGGCTGGGGTCCTTCCAACGAGCACGCGCGCGGAGACATTCCCGGTGGCGCCCAGGAAGGTAAGTATCGTCGGGGGGGGGGGTCCAAGCTGGGGGCATACCCATGAGCTGGGGGGAGGGCATACCCATGAGCTGGGGGGGCATACCCATGTGCTGGGGGGCATATCAATGTGTGAGCTGGGGGGCATAACCATGAGCTGGGGGGCATATCCATGAGCTGGGGGGGCAAATCCATAAGCTGGGGGGCATATCTATGTGTGAGCTGGGGGGGCAAATCCATAAGCTGGGGCTGTATGAAATTATAATATATATATATATATATATATATATCGGGGGTGATATACATGTGAGCTGGGGGCATTTTTATATGGTCTGTTCTTATTGGAAAGCGTCACATGACATTAAAGAAAAGTATCGGTACTCGGTATCGGTGTACTTTTAAAAAGTATCGGTACTCGTACTCGGTCTTAAAAAAGTGGTATCGGTGCATCCCTAGTTGAAAGGTCCAACATCTCCCAAGCCTCAGGTTTGTGACGGCTGCATCACATTGTCATCCAATATCTCTGGTACTGAAGAGAATTCATGGTACCTTGCACACGCTGAAGCTTCCCTGTACCTGCAGAAGCAAAACAGCCCCAAAGCATGATTGACCCCCGCCATGCTTCACAGTAGGCAAGGTGTTCTTTTCTTCATAGGCTTGTTCTTCCTCCTCCAAACATAGCGTTGATCCATGGGCCCAAACAGTTCTAATTTTGTTTCATCAGTCCACAGAACACTATCCCAAAACTTCTGTGGTTTGTCCACATGACTTTTGGCATACTGCAGTCGACTCTTCTTATTCTTTAGAGACAGCAAGGGGTGCGCCTGGGAGTTCTGGCATGGAGGCCTTCATTACGCAGTGTGCGCCGTATTGTCTGAGCTGAAACTTCAGTACCCACATCTGACAAATCTTTTCTCAGTTCCTCAGCAGTCACACGGGGACTTTTCTCCACTCTACGCTTCAGGTAGCGCACAGCAGTCGAAGTCAGCATCTTCTTTCTGCCACGACCAGGTAGCGTTTCAACAGTGCCCTTTGCCTTGAATTTGCAAATGATGCTTCCTATGGTCTCTCTTGGTATGTTTAACATCTTTGCAATCTTCTTATAGCCATTGCCCTTCCTGTGAAGAGTAATCACCTCTTCTCTTGTCTTCCTGGACCATTCTCTTGACTTCACCATGTTTGTAACCACACCAGTAAATGTCTAGAAGGAGCTGAGTATCACAGTCATTTTAAAGCTGCCTAATTGGTGCTTATTATGCTTAATTGGTGCTCCGTGACATCCACAGGTGTTTTCAATACCTGATTGAAAACACTTGAATGAACCGCTGTTCTTCAGAGTGGTAGTCTTTAAGGGGTTGAATAAGTGTGTCAATGAAGAATTGACAAAAGAAACATTTACTACTGTATTACACAAAACCAATTTGATGTCATTTTAGTTGCATATGGTTCTTTTAAAAGTCCTTGTAGGATTTCATTCTGAATACAATTACAAATGTACACTAAATTCCCTAAAACCCTTTACAGCATTGGGGGTTGAATAATTTTGAACACAACTGTATATATATATATATATTTCCTTTTAACGGACCCACTGTAAGCTTCATTTTTATACTGTCAAGTCAACATCAAAGCCTGTCCTCAAAGTTTAAAGGGATATACCACACACATAACCACTTTAGCTTATTAAAGTGGCCTGGGTGTGTAGAGCATCCTCCCCTTCCTAGGTTCCCCAAATTGTTTAAAATGCGGGGTGAAATTGAGAGATTCCTCCACACCCCTTCAACCCTCCAAGGACAAGGCAGCCGTGATCGGTTGTCGTTCACTAGTTCGGTCACTTGAGACGTTAGCACACTCAAGCGTACCGACTTCCCGATCTCTGAGAGAAATCGTGTTACATGCACACACGCATTATTCAGCGCAAGCGCCAAGGGACTTGCGCACGTAAAGCTTGCGAGTTCCGTTGCGGAGCACAATTTGCGTTCCCTAGGCTACGCAAGTAGAGCAGGGAGCATAAACTGCGCAGAAAAGACGCAGGGACGGCCGCGTTCAGGAGTCCCCGAGCAGAAGAGGAGGAGCAGCGCGCCAAGGGGCAAAAAGGTGAGGTAAATTCACCCCAAAAAAGAGAAAAATAACGTAAAAAAATAATTGGGCAGAGCCGGTCAACAACCTCTACCACATAATTTAAGGGTAAAAAATTTTTTTTAAAATATATTTTATCTTACCGCTGTCACCACAAAACAACTCATACACGCCCTGGTAATCTCCCGACTCGACTATTGCAATAATCTCTTATCTGGCCTCCTCTGTCCCGCCTCTCCCCCCTACAATCCATCCTGAACGCCTCCGCCAGGCTAATTCACCTCACCGCCGCTCTGTCTCTGCCGCTCCCCTCTGCGAGTCCCTTCACTGGCTCCCCATCCACTGCAGAATTAAGTTCAAAATCCTTATCCTTACCTACAAAACCTCACTAACTCAGCGCCCCACTACCTGTCCTCACTAATCACCAAATACACCCCAGCCCGCTCCCTAAGGTCAAACAGCGACCTGCGCCTAGCTTCTCCCCCGCATCACCTCTTCCCATGATAGACTGCAGGATTTCTCACGCGCAGCCCCCACTCTCTGGAACGCTCTCCCTCGTACTGTCAGACTTTCCCCTAACTTTCTTCCTTCAAACGCTCCCTGAAAACATTCCTATTTAGGGAAGCCTACCACCCAACTCACTGACGCAACCATCAATCACTCTCACCTTACAGTCCTCCTGTTTCCAACCCCAACCCTCCTAGATTGTGAGTTCCTACGGGAATAGGGCCCTCATCTCCTCCTGTACTGTTTGTCAAATGTTGTTCAATGTATTGTAACCCTGTCTGTACTGTGCTTATTGTACAGCGCTGCGGAATATGCTGGCGCTTTATAAAATAATAATAATAATAATAATATTTAAAAAAATATATATTAAAAAAAATAGAGTGTTCCTTTAACCTTTCTAGTTGTAATTAATACGTTTTTAGCTTTGGGATGCCCAATTTCCACAGACAAAAAGAGGAAACGAGGGCCCCCAAGTAAATCGTTTTTAAACGGGTAAAGTCAAACGACTCCCCCCTCGAAATAATAAATCCCACTATTAACCCCTCACTTCCCCTTCATGGGTGTGGAACATACATAACAAGTGTTGGAGTTTCTAACGATAAAAGGTGTTAAAAAAAAAAAAAAAAAAAACCACAGCGCAAAAGAATAATCAAACATCATGGAAATCTGTGTCAACCAAACACGACGTAATAAATCTGCTTTGACTGCACGTGAATGTGGAAAATACGAGTGATAAAACCTTTTGTCGGAGTATAGAAGAATGAAAAGATGAAGTGACAACACTAGACGTCGCACATAGCTGTACTATAGCAGTGCAAAAAATAAATAAAAAAATAAACAGAAAAGGTGAAAAACGGAGGAAATCGGAGTGGATAATTAATTAAAATATAACCCACACAATGTGTGAGTGCCGAGAGGGTCCGTTTAATCCTTACCGTGCAATCTGCTCCTTCCAGCACTGGAAAAAGCTCAAAAACTGAATTATGAGCAATGTGTTTTTCCCCTCTGCCAATCAAGCAGCGACCACCTTAAAATGTGCTACGCCTCAGTGGTCCGGCTTGAAACGGACTCCTTTATTAGACAGCTCAGAAGCAAGTGTTCAACAAGGATCAAGCAGCATGCGGCCAGATTAAGCACCGTGACAAAGAGAACCCAATAAGATGGAAGCTAGCGAGTCTCAAATTATGCGCGTTCGCCGCTCGCTTGCACGGCGCAGGTTGCAGGAGGAGAGGCGGCAACGCGATTAGCAGTCACCTCTTGACCAGTCCTGCAATAAAGATATATATCACTCACGGGGTTTCTTCTGCGATTGCAAATTGGATTTTGTGTTTATTGCTTAACAAAAAAACAAAAAAAAAGAGCACATCTTTCTTTCCAAAGTCATATAAAAGTACATTTCAACAAGCATTTCCATTCCGCATCCCAATAAGTTGCTGTTCAGCTATGTGCAGAACACAAATGGTTAAAAATAAATACATATTACGTATGTATAGAAATCTGTGCGTAATTAAAAGGATGGAAAACGACAAACAACTTTACTATCAAAAAATAAACAGAAATTTAGGCCTGGGAATTGCCCAATCTGGGGACCTCGAGTGACGGGAAAGTCATGGAGAATTATTGGTCAAATTGCGCGGACGGTGATCCTTAAAGTGAATCTGTAGCATTAGTGTTTTTTTTTTATTTTTTGACGCAAAGTTCATGGTTTTAAACCCCTGCAGCATCTTCAGTTTTTAAACAGATAGCTATTGAAAGAGTTAAAAAAAATTGCTATACACTTCAAAAAAAAAAAAAATCTTTCGTAGCGGAAATATGTGCTTATTTTCTTGCTTTTTTGTACCTAAAAAAAGGTAGATAAGAATATTTACTTGTTCCTGGGACTTTTGAAAGAAGACTTTCCCAAGGTCGGAACGTTAACCTTCCATGATCATGCAGTTTAAACTAACAAGATATATTTCATTACAGGTGTTAAAGGGACACTCTAAGCAACATGACCACCTAAGCTATTTTAGGTGGTCATGATGCACGGAGTATGCCGCCCTCTGTCCCCCCTCCCTCCGCTCAGCGGTTCAGCAGAAAATGCTGAAAACAGCTGAGAGATGCGGAGGAGTTTACTCCGCCCTCCCAGCTGTCAGTCAGCAGAGCGGGAATCATATTTCCCGCTTCTGCCGACTTTTGCCGAGTAGGAGACGTCATCGCGCTGAAAGCGCGATGACGTCTCCAACCTCACCGCAGAAGCTGGCGGCTCCCTCTGAGGGTTAGTGTTGCGCGCATCCTCTTGCGTGCAACACTAATCCTCAGAGGGAGCCGGAGGAAGCCTGCCGATTGGCTGGCTTATGTGAGAGGCGCGCATCTCACGTAAACCAGAAGGCAAGTCGGATGGAAGAAGGACGGGAGCGGAAGGGAGGGGAGTATATATAAAAAAAAAAAAACACAGCGCTGGAAACAAGAGGATTTTAGGGTAAGTATTACAGTTACAAAAACAAAAACAAAAACTAACGATTTATTAAGGGAATAGGGATAGGTTAGGATTAAAAAACGGGGGGGGGTTAATTTTTTTATTAGAGTGTTCCTTTAAGTGTTCTTTTGATAATTGCTTATTACGTTTGATACAGTGTATTCAGCATTTATAAAGAAGTATGCAATGTAAACGGATTTTTGATTGGACCACATCTGACGAGCGCATTCTGTGCGGACTGTGCGTCCGTGCACAATGGACGTACTTTCTGATTGACGACAAGGTAGTGGCCACACGGTCCGGTTTTGTGACTGACGTTTTTCTTGACTGATGTAGAAGGGAAAATAAATTAATGTGAAAAAAAATGTGTCCGTCAAAAATGCAGTCCGTCTGACCACTTTCCATCACTTACACACAAAGCTATGCGGACGTTGCGGACGCAGCGCACTTTGTGCGTCCGTTCTAGCGGATTTACCTTCTTGCCTAACCTGCGTCCGTTAAGCGTCCGCAGTTCGGTGTGGACGTACGTCGTGTGTGGGGCTCCATTGGTCATAATTATATGCTATAACGGATGTACAAACGTGCGGCAACATGGACGTGATCAGTGCGCTCGTCTGACACGAGCCTGAGTCTCTGTTTATTCCTGATTATAGGTCTTTCAAACTGCTCCTTTAGGTCGGTGTCAGACAAGCGCACTATGTGCACCCGTACTGACGTGCCTTCTGGCATCCGTCGCAGCGGTGTGACTGCAACGGGGATGGTCACACGCTGTTGGGCGCGCAACAGCGATCATGCTGCGTAAGTGCAGCAAGCCTCCTCGTCAAAGCATTGGACCCACGTTGACAGGGCAGCAAAGTGCGATCCTCCATAGGAGGATCGAGCCTTGTAGCGCTTAGTGCGCTAAGCGAGGTGGCCAGACGGGCGTCAATTGGCAGGAACGTCCACTCTCAGACAATCCTTCCATTCTTACTACCGCTCGTCTGACCCCGGCCTCAGGAGAGCTGTGAGAAAACCCACGAGTTGAGTCTTTGTGTCTTTCATACAACTCCTTTGAGGGACTCCAGTTCTTCTCAAGTACCTGAGGGCATGATCAAGCGCAGAGAGAGGAGAAAGTCGGCAGCAGCTGAATAGCCACCCGGATGTAGAAATATCGGTCTAGCAGCTATAAAATGACACTTTTCTTGGTTTCATTCTTCTGTTCAGACAGTATCTGGATGCCGGTAGTCCAATGAAATGCATTCAATAGAGAATGCTCATTAATCTAATCATCATTATTTACAAAGCGCCAACAGGTTATGCAGCGCTTTACAATAACCAATGGTAACAAGACAAAATTAAAACATAGGAGCAGGCACAAGAGCTGCAAAGCGCCCTGCTCGCATGAGCTTACAAGCTAAGAGTCATACAAGCCATAGTCGATACACAAGAATAGAATAACAGAAATACACAAAGAGCACCGAGAGGTTTGAAAACCACGTCAGGGTACCGGACTGATCTCAGGTGCTGATTTTGAACCCGGCGGGCGCTGCAACATAACGCCGCACCCTGCCCATAGCGTATCACATGATCGCAGCCGTCCAGCTTCTTCACATGGCAACTGGCCAGCGAGCAGCGTGGTAGGTGCCGCCAGCCGCCATGGGACGTGGCAGAGCATCTGAAGCTCTTGGGTGTTACCGTGGCATATGACCCAGCATGGCATACATATCAAAAAGCTACAAATAATTGTGTCCGTAAAGTTCTAACACATTGTACATTACAACCGATGTTGCAGAACAGGATGAACAGTTGTGACATGCCTTTTTGCCTCCTCTTGGAGACACAATGTTCCCAGTTGCACTGTAAAGGCAGTAGCACTTTACGGACTGCCGGTCAAATAGTGCACAGCATGTATATGTGCTGTAGGGATTCCATAGCAGATTTATACTGTATGGCTAATATAAAATGGTTTACCATATAACCACTGGTTCCTGACAGCGGTTTTGTGGGAAAGCACCTGGTAGTGAAGGAGTTAAAGATGGCCAATAGCGCAGAGCATAGGTAAACTTGGCAAAACAATGAAAAGAGGTGTTTATATACATCTATGCACTGCAAAAGAATACACAAAAACTATAAAATATAAAAAAAAGTTCTCCTGTATTTCCAAATAATAATAAAAATGACAACAGCTTCCGCCTAAGCAAATGAGAACAGGAGACGAGGGGCCCTAATCAATAGCTCGTGTGTTGAAAGCGGATATGATTTTGAGGTTTTGACTTTAAATGCCTATATTTATGAAGTTCTCAACTCAAGCGTGTTGCCAAGCTGTTTGATTTTGCTTGGCCACATTTAATTTACAGTCCATATTAAACAATCTGGGGAATTCCGTTTTAACTTCATCACCTCTCGCGGCTGCTCGGCCTCCCTAACAGTCGCTGCAGCAAGCGCGCGCGGCGATGTCAATCTTCCGTTCCATATGCTTTGCCATCCAGGCGCTGACAGAGAGAGAGGAAGTGTGAGGAAATGTTTTGTGACAAAGAGGGACCTGCGGTTTGTTTTAATTAAGAAAAAGCAACTCTCTCCGACGAAAGGCATCATAACGTCTTCTGCCGGGTCCAAATTAGAACAAAACAAAAAAAAAAGGAGATAAAAATGAAATTTTTGGAGAGCGAGAAGAAAAAAAAGAAAAGCTGAAGGTTTCAGCAGATGTGAAAAGGAAGGTATGAGTGTGATCTGAATGCATCTGCTTAAATATGCGGGGTCCTCAGAAAAAATATAAAATCACTGGGGAGGGTCATTTTCCCTCAGATCACCAGGGTGTTATATATATATATAATACACCAGGTGGGCAGCACTCAACCTTTCCTAAGCATAGCGGACGAGGGCTTCTCGACCACTATGCTTAGTAAAGGTTGAGTGCTGACCCCACGGTGTATTCTGCATGAAAAGGGCTGACAACCCTCTGCAAGCACCCCTCCCTGCCACATGCGTTCCATTTGCAGACTAACCTTGAATCGCAGGGAGCTCCAGAAAGGATTCTGTCTTCAGTGAGTTAATCCCATCTGGACAATCATTATGGCCCCGATTGCATTCTTTGCGCAGTGTGTTTTGCGTGCGCAAATGCGCAAGGGGCAAAACCCTTTGCGCTGAACGTCATATTACAGGCAAACGATGCGCGTTAACATTTAACGCGAGTGACCTGCGCGAACAAAATTTCGTACGCTCATCTCATACTTAACATTGTGAGCGCAAATGCGTTTGTGCGCTGGTACGCGGATGGTATTACAATCGTCGCACAACTTTTGATGAACGACGTTTACGCGCATTTTTTTTACGTCTTTGAAAAGCTGGTGGTAACTGCAAATCGGAACGTTTTGGCCGAAACTAAAAACACCAGCACGAAATCGTGTTTTTATTATTGCTGCAGCATATATACTCAGATTTACTTTGACAGGCGCAGAAACTTAAGTGAGTCAGTCAATTAACCCTTTCGCTGCGGAGGCTTTTCCCACCCCTGTGCTGAGGTCATTTTTACCGGTTTCGCTCATCATGTTTAAACGTGTTTTGAAGGCTTATTTTAGTATATGACCCAGACATATTATATATCGTTCTTTCCGTCAGACTCGGTAGATTCATAATATGTCATTATTATATGTATACGTTATGTCATGTCTGTATATTATAACAAAAAATGCAATAAAATATGTATTTTCAATAATTTACAATGTGTAAAGTGTTTTTTTTCACATTTTAACATGCGAGCAATTGCGGTTATATTTTGTATGGGGTGCGCTTGTTAAAAAAATTAGAGATGGGGTCTCGTTACATTTTTTTTGGGGGAAAATTACACTATTTTTAACAAACGCACCGCATACAAAAATCGTTAGTGCAGCATCATTGTTCACATTATAATTGAAATGGGAACAATATTGCTGCATTAACAAACCAAAAAAAAGAAAAAAAAAGTGTTTATTTTTTTTTTATAATTTTTTTTATTTTTCATTTTTCATTTTTTTTTACAAAATTTTTTACTTTCATGTTTGGTATCGTTGGAACGGCCATGCTCTGGCCGATCCAACCATACCAAAATTTAACCCCTAGCTGCCACGGATCGGGAGATAGGGAGTTCCAATGAACTCCCTATCTCCACAGTTGGTGGCAGTTAAGGGTTAAGTCCACGATGACGCCAGTCCTCAGGGGGAGCTCCGGGAAAGGATCGCAAACCGGCGCTTTTCAGCGCCGATTCGCGATCCAGCTCCCCAGGGGTTAATGCCAGGCATCATTTGGAAGGGCAGGCTGTGCCCTTCCAAATGATGCCTGGGTTAACCCCCGCAGAGCCGCCGATCGGGAGGGAGAGAGGTCTGAAGGACCTCCCCCCCCTCCCTTTCAGGCGCCTCCTCCGCACATGCGGGGGGGGGCGCCTGAATTTGGTGTCATCGCGCTGCCGCGATGACACCAAATTCCGGCGGCTGCTGTTCCGGATGCCGGGCTGACATCCAGGATGTCAGCCCGCACCGGAGGGGCCAGCGATCGGCCGGAACCCGGCCGAACGCTGACCCCAATGGGAGGACGCGCTCAGCGCGTCCTCCGCATACCAGCGGGAATGCTGAGGACGCGCTGAGCGCGTCCTCAGCATCGAAGTGGTTAAGGTTTTTAATTCTGATTGGCTGAATCCCGCGAAAAAAAAACAAATTTTTTATTTTTTTTTACCTTCAAACCTGTACTGAGTCACGACTAGTATTTGGGGAGGGCATAATCACTGAAGAAGCCAGCTTTACGGAATCCTTCGCTTCCAGACCATCCAGGAACCGCTGCCAATCTCTCTCCCACCTTACCAGCTCGCTACCCGGCTAAGCTCTCCAGCAAGACTCGGCGCCGCAGACGGAGCTACCCCTGCAGGGTAGCGGATCCGTTACAATTGGCTGGCAGCGGTGGGATCTCCGAGACCAGACAAGCAGGGGGAAATATAGCCGCTGGCTTGACCCCGGTCTCGGGCACCACAACCGCCTGGAGCAGCACATCACCCGGGGAGATTCTGAGACCAGCCCAGCAGGGGGAGATACAGCCGCTGGCTTGACCCCGGTCTCAGCAGCCCTGAAGCTCAAGGAGGTTTGCAAGACTTTCACCTCAACGGAGCAGCTCTAACTGTATGGCCCAGTGCTACGAAAGGCTCAAGCGGACAACTCTAAAAGACTTGCTAGAGGCTCGTGGAAAGGTAGCCAGCGGGAAACCCAAGGCAACGCTCATTACTGAACTGATGGAGGACGACCGGGTGAGCATGGCACCTTCCGAGAATTCAGAGGCCTCTGAATGGCGGCGAGAGGTACAGTGGCGGCTGGCCCTGTATGGAGCCAACCCTGCGGCAGAAGTGATTACCAGCATATTGGCAGATACTGACCAGCTCCGAAAAGCCGAGCTTCAACACCGGTCTGGAGGGTCCACCACGTCCCAGCACGCCACAACAGCTCCCAGGCACAAAATTCCCTATGCAGCATTCAAAATGTTCAAGGAAGGATGCGAAGAACAACTCCAAGTGGCAGTGAGATATATCTCACCTTACAGTCCTCTCCTCCTGTTTCCAACCCCAACCCTCCTAGATTGTGAGTTCCTACGGGAATAGGGCCCTCATCTCCTCCTGTACTGTTTGTCAAATGTTGTTCAATGTATTGTAACCCTGTCTATACTGTGCTTATTGTACAGCGCTGCGGAATATGCTGGCGCTTTATAAATAAAGAATAATAATAATAATAATCCGCACACTGATTTACGTGCGCGACGTTACTGCGCGCGTATTACACTTCTTCTTGTGCGTCGTTTTTACGAACGTTATTTTTTGACGGATGAGAAAATGCATTCGGATCGTAATACCACGTTAATTTTCACGCGATAACGCTGGACGATGCGTGCAAAATAATTTGCGCTGCGCAAACGAAATTGCGCGAAGAATGTAATAGGTGCCTAGGTTTTTTACAGTAGGACCTGTCGAGATGGGATACATTGGCGCTGTGACAGGCTGAATCCATTTTGTTAACTACACTCCCATCGTTTTTTAACAAAGCTTAGGGTTAAAAACCTTGTAAAAAATCTTTTATGGATTAAAAATTGTAATCTTTAAAATGTATGAGCTACTGTTAAAGTCTTTAATGTATGAGTTGGTGTGCTCTCCGACTGGTTATACACTTAATAAATCAGGTCTGGTAAAAGAAGAGTTTTAGCAACTGAAACCATTTACTTTACAATGGTAAAAATCACTGTACTTCTGGTGAACAATGGTGACTGGCGAGGAGAAAAAAAAACTAAAAAAAAAAAAAAAAAAAAGGGCTACTACTAGGGATATCCAGATGCGATCCTAAGGATCAGGACCGGATCACGAACTTTTTTAGGGATTGGCTTTTTCAAGCTGATCTGATTCCCAAATCCGTGGCACGCCAGGCCTCATGACAGCAGCCTCGGCATTCACTGCAGGGTGTGCGCAGAGCTCTCGGCTGTTCCTGAAAGCGGTGCAGTGTTAAAAGCACACGTAGCTTTCAACGATCACCGTAACGCCGCCTATACTCACCACACAGGGGTTGCACTTCCCCTGTGTAATGAGTATGGGCAGCATTTCGGAGAATGCCGAAAGCTACAAACAGGTTTCTTCACACTGCACAGCTTTCAGTAACAGCCCTGGCACTATTTAGCTGACTATGGGTTGTGTGGTATTGGCAGATCCTGATTACCGCACGACTTGAATCAGCGGCTAAATTAGACCAAATCGGGACATCCCTAGGTACGCAGGACATACATGAAATCGAGAGGAATTTCAATGTATCCTTCCTGGTAAAAGACTTTATAAATAAAATCATTGTTCTTGCATAAATAGTGTAAACGGCATTCATTCTCTCTTTACCGTTATCTGAAACAACTGTACATATACTATAGCGGTTTTAAGGGCGCAATATCACTAGACCTCCCATACAAACGACAGTGAACACAAGGTACAGTACAACGCTGGGACACCTTCACACAAAACAACAAATGTATGCCAGCTACATAGGGCAGCAACTACGGTGGCACAGTGTTAGAATTCTATGTTCCTGTTTTCAGTTATTGCGCACCCATTTGCGTTATGTAAGGCTTTCTGCTTCAATCTCTAGGGGAAAAGTATTTCCATTGTAGTGCATTGCGCTGTGAAGATCACCTCCAGCCAGTAGATGGCGAGAACACGGTTGGGAGTGGAGGGTCGTGAACAAGGAAGTGTACTGCTCCATGGTAAATTTCTAGGCCGTATGGAGAGAAGGCAAAACGTCTCCTGTATCACCGCCAGAGCTAGAGGTTAAATGGTTTTATTTTCTTTCCTCAGGAACTAATAAAAAGGCCTGTAACAGGAGCACAGAGTGTCAGTTGCTTTATTGCAAACGCACAACATACACGGAGCCCTTTGAATCCTACGCTGAGCCGCCATGTCATCTACCTAAGAGAGGAACTAAATATGCTGAACGCTGGTGGCAGTCTACTAAACGTTTCGTTGCAGTTACTGCTCAAAATTCAACCATGGGGATAATGAAATAATCCTGTAAATCCGGGGGTCAGCAAACATGGCCACCACAGTGAAGTGGGAATAGGCTGGAAGATGGCCGCCATTATAAGCCAGGCGACCATCTTGTTCAGAATATTGGTTCACTTGAAAATAACTAGGCAAATTTTAGTTGAAACTAGAATGAGGCATACGTAGAAATTTAGGAATGTGTTAGATTAGCAGAAAAAGTAATTAGAAGTTTGAGACAGGTCTAGGCTGTTCCTGGGACGGAAGGGCAGAAAGAGGAGTAGATTCATCAAGGTCGTTGAGGCCCGCTGAGAGACAAAGGAGTATAGAGATCAGACCAGGTGTTAGCTGTAACAAGTGATTGTAGGTGCAAGGGAGGAGGGCGCAGCCCGGAATAGGAGAAGCGACTAATCCAGATTTACTGAAATTAATATAAAGTTTGCCAATTTACGGCCAAGTAATGGAATGTCTTTGTATTAGGTTAAGGGAGGTATTAACCCACGTGGGGTGGGAGAGTGTCATCGGGAGGTGGGCTAATTGGGATGTACCTAATTATGTATTTGGGGTATAAGATTGGATGTCACGAGGGACTCGGGGCTCATTCTTTGCGATTGAATCCTGTTTGAGCATCTGTTGTGATATCACAATAAAGTTTGCCTTTCCTGAAGAGACTCGTGTTCAGACAATCCTTGCTCGTGTCCGGTCCGGCCTCGTCCCGAGTGAACCTAGCAGATTCCGGTTACAACAGAGAATTTGAAACTAGATTTCCCACAATGCTAAGGCACTGTGAGCGGACTAGGCATCATGGGATATGTAGTTCCAAAACATCTGGAGGAGGCCAAGGTTGGGATCTCTTCATCTAAAACGTCTCTATAATCTTAGTGCAAATTTTCCCTGAATTCTAAATTTTTGTAACCAGTGATATAGTAAATCCATTCAGGGATTTAATAGAAGAAACAATATGGTCTCCCTTACACGGGTCACGCGTTTTGGCAAGAATTGCTGCTGGATGGCAGAATTCTCTCATTTTTAAGATATGTTGTGTGGAACAAGCGCAGAAGTATCATAATTCTAAATGATTCACTGGTTCAAGGCAGCGCAGTCCCATACAAGGAAAAATAATAAAAATCGTAGGGAAGAAATGTACATGTATTGCTATTTTTATTTTTTTCACGGCATATGACTTTTTCCCAGTGTCTTGTACTCCTCGCTAACTGCACCGAATATAGAAGCCATAGGAGAGTAGCCTGATCAAATATTGGCATGTATAACTTGTTGACTTCAACAGCACATCTTCCGGTGAAGGGATTTATATCCTTAATTAAAGCCGACAGCACAATTGACATATTAATGTAATTTTGAGTTTCGACTTAAGTAGCTAAATTCCAGTTTTATTAAAGGTTAAGGAAGGGATCAAACGGAACAAGCTCCTCGCAACCCCACACAAAAGGCAGTATGTAAAAATCGGGAGAGACGAGACACACGGTTTCAAATTTGGTTTTCTTTTTTTTCCCCTCCACTCCTGGGCTTTGAATTTTATTACTTCTGAGCCAGGAGTTAAGGCTCGAGGATGAAAATGAAATGTTATTGTGTTATATTTCCAGCGAAGAGAAGGAAAATCCAGAGAGCAGGTTTTTATAAATCTACGAAGTATCAGCTGGCCGTGACCACCCATACCTTCAAAACTGGCCACATGCTTCAGGAGAAGACGCGCTGGACAGGTTAACTTCTCCAGCGATGTCCCATTAATGGATGAATAGTGCATGTACAGTATCATAAAGATCAAGGTTTTATCTCATCCCTTGATCGCTAGCTACTACTTATCGGAGTTCCAGCACGGAAGCGCCTCCTTACTCTGTGAGAGTCTCACAAACCTGGTCATCGGCTAGTTAGTCGGCACTGGATTGGGTCTGAAGGTCGGCTCTGCCACTGTCAGCTGCCACACTCAGCATGCCACCAGAAATGACAGAGATAGTAATTACTCAAATTACGATGTTAAACGAATGAAAATTAAATTAGAAATTCAGGAAATGTACCGCTTATGTTGAGCACATCCCATTACAGCAAGTGCTGGAAGTGGCCACTGTTTTCTTTTAGACACTTAACGATGTGGCACTGCATGTTGTTGCTAACCCGTCTCAATATTGCATCAATATTTTGGCTCGCACTCCTAATGTTATTCGCCAAGGCGACCCTCCTGAAGCATGCTGCGGCACTCATTCCTTCAGATAGCCCCACAAATGTAAATCCAGGCTAGTAAGGTCAGGTTGCAACAGATTCGTAGAAATTACTCCGCTTTTTTGGTTGTTTGTTTGTTTTTGGTCAAACAGAAAAAGAACACCTCTGGGTGGTCTCCATTGACTCATGTGATATGGGTCATGTTGCTGGAAGCAACTTTGTCTCAGTTGCAAAGAGTACATCATTTTGTTCCATGGCTGTGCTGCCACCTAGCGGTTGATTCCAGGATGCGCTTTGACTGGATGTGCTCAATTTAAGAGGAGGTACGTTTCCTGAAAGTCATTAATTTCCTTTCAGTCGTTTAAAATATCTAACAAAAACTTTGCTTCAGGTCTACCGGAGTTACCCTGTTTATTTGACACCCTATACATCCTTATTTAAAAATTCTCTGAGCGGTGAGCCTTTGTAAAATGTACGGGGACCAATGTTAATACAGCTGTATGGTCTTAAACGTGATTTAGGGCATTTTATGGGTTTTCCCCATACACATTTGTGTAGCAATTTCCTATAAAAAGAAAACATATATATATATATATTCAGGATCTTGTAGAAGGTCAAGAGGATCATTAGAGGATATCTTGTGGCAACTTGAGACCCTATTGCTCCAATAACAGAGGATTAAAAACCTCAACCCCAGGTCCCAGTGATCGAATGAATACAGAACGGAGTCATCATTTCACTTCTCTAATCAACAATCTATCACAACTAAAGAACTATAATTTCATGCCATAGCAGCTCGCCGACGTGATGGACTAAAACTTTCCCGTCTCCAGACATACGATCAGTTGTCAATTACTCTTGCTAAAGGTAGGAGAGGATGTATGGAGAGCCTGATGCGGCATTTCTCAAGGAAAATAAAGGTATACATGATGAATCGCTGCCTGTCAATGTGTCCCTATTGCTAAATAACAAGCACCTCTGCCGGAAGGCTAACTCGAGAATACACGGCTCATTTCAGTTTTTGTTACCCCGTTAAAACGGCAGCACAATCTCCTCCTCCGGGCATGGCCAGTACCTGCTTAGTATTACAAACATGGCTTGAGAAGGTCCAACAAGTGGTCAATATGGAAGGCTTTAATTATTTACGAAATAAAGACTTTTCAGAATTCATAAAAAGGTACATTCTAGCAGCCATGACCACAATACTGTACCTAACCAGTTGTGGTGTGCCAAGTGTCCATCCCCTTTACATGTTCCTGAAGGCTGTGACAGACATTCAAAGTGGAGGACTCCTTTCCATCCTGAAGGCTGTCACTCAGCTTCCACTTGACAGCCTTCCAGGGGTTAGATCATCTTGGGATAATCTACCCTACCCAATCTACATATGCCCCTTAAAGCTTCTCCTAGTCCATTTGCCGATCATCAGGGGGACATCACCGTGCCACTTTCTGCATCTGAATTTAGGTAGTTGCTACATCTCACCTCCTGACCTAGTCTTTATCTCACCTCCCGAGATATTTCAGTCTTTATCTCACCTCCCGACCTAGTCTCCAGGGGGTGGCACGTCCAGCCGTCGGGTTATCTCACAAGGGTCTCGGTGGTGCTTCAGGCTTGCAGCCTCAATCACTCTTGAGGAACATGTGGAATAGCATACGTAGGTCAGGCCTTGCACCGGGGGAATATCTCCATGTTGTGAAGTTGGAGGGGATTGTTACAAGGCTTCTCAAGAGGGCATGGTCTTCATAGGAGCTTGGACTAGAGACCAACCACTTTCCCCAATTAGCCAATGGAGGCAGACCCAGGGGGGTCTGTTTTTCCCCTGGGGGTGCGTGACTGTGGCAGAGCTCCCTATTTAAACCCAGCTACCAGCTGTTGTCTAAATTTGGAGCTGTAAAGAGGTATCTTTCGGATTACCCATATACCATCCCATTGCGTATTCGACTATCACAAAGTCTGCCTGCCTTGACCTCTTGCTACGACCTTGACTTCGGATTACCCCATATTGCATACCAAGCTCTTGGTTCTGCATATTGGGCTCCAGTCGCGCAAAGCATGATCGTAAGGTGCAGCTACTACGGTGGAAACACTGGCAGAGAGCCCATTGAAACCTACACCAAATGCTTCCGAAACGAAGGCAGGAATGAGCTCCAGTGGCAGATCACCAAGCAGTAAAGTCAATGGATTTTCAAAGTTAATCCCCAACGACTGAAAAACAAAGCGCGTTTCTCTCCATGAAAGAATGGGGATTAGGAAATAAACCCGATCACCTTATTTTATGTCCACAAATCATTAGCATTTAAATCAGAACCTTACTATACAGCGTCTCTACACGAAACTTCAGGAAACGGCATGTCCTCCAATTCCAACATAATCATTTGGCAAGCGCTTTAAATGGATGTCATCTTTGTAACACGCCATGATAGAAAAGGGATACATTTAGCCATTGTCCTCAATCCATCATTTTTTACATCCCGCTAATGTCATAAATGGCCCTCTGGCTTCATCAATAAACCTGCTTAAGGAAGACAGACTAGGCAGGAATCTATTGATTAAGTTAACTTATGAACAACTGCTGTTTGTTCCCCCTCCTCGTGTATTTAGACTACAATTACAAAACATCTTAGTAACGACGTGCCGATCCAGTTTTGACACTGAAGAACAATTTCACATCTGTTATCTTTTTATCTTTAACCTTAAATAGGAATGAAGAGGACAGAATGGGCCCAGTAGAGGAGTTAAAAGACCGGTATATACAGGGTGAGAATTCACCTTTCTCTACATCGGTGATCCAATGCGTTAGATTGTGACGTCTTCTGCATTCAAAAATGGTTTTAAGATGTGCTAATGAGGACGTCAGGCTCATTAATAAAGCATTATGCAGTTACAATTATATATTTATATATACACCGAGTGGCCAGATTATCATGACCACCCCATCAGTACTTCGTTGGGCCACCTTTTGCCTTCAATACTGCGGTGATTCTTCTTGGCATTGACTTGACGAGATGTTGAAAGGTGATGCGAGGAATCTGACACCATGCCTGATGAATAGCACTGTCCAGTTCTGTGAGATTTGATGGTTGTGGCTGAAGGCTCTTTCAACTTCGTCCCACAAATGCTCAATTGGATTGAGATCTGATGATTGTGTGGGGCCACCTAAGCAAGGGAAATTCTCCCTCATGTTCTTGAAATAACTCCTGCACAATACGAGCACCGTGGTATGGCGCATTGTCTTGTTGGAAGAAGCCATCTCCATTGGGATACGCCGTCAACATGATCGGATGAACTTGTGCTATTCAGACGTTGTTCCACACGAATTTAAAAGGGCCCCAAACCATAACACTGCCCCCACCAGCTTGAAGGGTTGTACTCATGCATGTGGGGTGCGGTTTTCATGCTGTTTCCGCCAAATTCTCACTCTGCCATCTGCATGATGCAACTGGAAACGTGATTCATCGGATCACATGTCTTTTTTCCAATGCTCGACTGTCCAATCCTTGTGTTCCTGTGCGAATTGGAGACATTTTATCTTGTCAACTGCAGACAGCAAAGGTGTTCGAACAGGCCTTCGGCTTCCATATCCCATACGATGCAGTGTACGGCGAACAGTGCGTTCAGAGATGATTTGAGAGGGTCCCTGATTAAGATCTGCAGTAATTTGATGCACTGTTGCCCTTCTGTTGTCTTGCACCAGTCTTGCTACTCTCCGTGTTGCCCTAACATTGACTAGTCACTCACGGCCACAATTCGCACGTTCAGACCCAGATTTTCGGCTGACAGTTCGGTCTTTAAACACTTTAACAACAGCTGCTCTTGAACATTTAACGAATTCTGCTGTTTTGCCGATACTCGCTCCATGGCTCCGAGCGCCAACAATCATCCCACGTTCAAAGGCCGTTAAATCACGTTGTTTTCCCATATCTTCAGAAAAAAAAATCACTTCTACTGTCGTGGTAAACAACCTGCTTCCCTATTTATAATGGTCTGGCCCTCTAGCAACTTCAGCGCCAAATTATAGCTAATTTGCCTAAAAAAGTCAGGTGGTCATAATAATCTGGCCACTCAGTGTATTGGGCCAACATATTCCATGGCACTATACGAGGACAGTGGGCGTTGCGTATGTCACCTGCTGGCACCGGCATTGCAAGCTATCAGCCCAGTGTGCAGTGATACACACAAAAATTGGAGAGAAGGGTAGAGTTAGTATACAGGCTGGATATAAATCAACAAGCACGAGGGGCAGAACAGGAAAAGGCTGACCAAACACCGGCAGGAACACTCTGAGGATATAGGAATGGGAGTTACTGAGAAGTTTAAATACAATAGGATTCTGAAGACACTTGGAACTTGGAGAAGCACGAGGATCTGTGGAAGGAACTTTGGAAGCAGGAAACACTAGATTTAGGGAGCTGGCTGAGGGAGCTAACTGGAGATAGAAACATAGAAAAATGTCGGCAGATAAGAACCTTTCGGCCCATCTAGTCTGCCCAACTACATGGATACTTTACCTGGATTTATCTTTTGTTTAGGATAGCCTTATGCCTATCCCATGCCTGCTTAAATTCAATTACTGTTTTGGCCTCTACCACTTCTACTGGAAGGCTGTTCCATGTATCCACCACCCTCTCAGTAAAATAATGCTTTCTGATGTTACTTTTAAACCTTTGCCCCTCTAATCTAAGACTATGTCCTCTTGTTTTGCTACTTTGTTTCCTTTTAAATATACTCCCTTCCTCTACCTTGTGGATTCCCTTTACGTATTTAAATGTTTCTATCATATCTCCTCTGTCTCGTCTTTTTTCCAAGCTGTACATGTTAAGATCATTAAGCCTTTCCTAGTAACTTTTCTCCTTCAAGCCGTACACCATTTTAGTAGCCCTTCTCTGAACTCTCTCTAAGATGTCTATATCCTTCTGGAGATACGGTCTCCAGTACTGCACACAGTACTCCAAGTGAGGTCTCACCAGTGCTCTGTACAGTGGCATGAGCACTTCCCTTTTCCTACTGCTAATACCTCTCCCTACACAACCAAGCATTCTGCCAGCATTTCCTGCTGCTCTATTACATTGACTACTTACCCTTAGATCCTCTGAAATGATAACCCCTAAATCCCTTTCCTCAGATGTTGAGGTTAGGACTGTATCAAATATTCTATATTCAGCCCTTGGGTTTTTACGTCCCAGGTGCATTATCTTGCACTTATCCACATTAAAACTCAATTGCCACAGCTCCCACCATTTTTTTAGTTTACCTAAATCATTTGGCTGATCCCTCCAGGAACGTCAACCCTGTTGCAAATCTTTGTGTCATCAGCAAAAAGACATACTTTACCGTTAATACCTTCTGCAATATCGCTAATAAAAATATTAATAGAAACATAGAAATTCAGGGGAAGATGCAGGTCTCAGGAGCAGCAACACACAGTACTAGAGTGTGTGAGCTAATGGGCTACAATGCTGTAGTACTGACTGATGGGTGGCGTTTTCCTTTACAGGGAATCCATCAGTGATGAGTGCATACAGAGGAAGGGGAAACCAGGGCTGGGTGAGCTGATGACTAGAATGGGCGTGCCAGATTAATCCAAAACCTGGCCTGGAATATGAACAAGACAGGAAGGGGGCTACCAGAAGTCACCACACACATGGATCAGCCCTGCCATGGTTCTTCTTTGGTTTATGCCGTGGCGTGATAATGGGCAATGACAGTGGGTAGGACTAAAGAAGATTGATAAACAGGTTTGACACATGGATAATGACAGAAAAGGTCTCTTACAATCTAAGAGGTGTGGAGTGACACACAAGAGGTGAGGGCAAGTAGAGTATGAGACGTTATGGGATGCACGGGGGCTTTATGGGAGATCAGGAAAAGTGCAACGGGGGATTATGGAGTGAGCTGATAGACCTCCATAACTTACTGCGTTTTTATAGACGTTTGGAAGGTTGGAGGCGAGGGGAGAGTTGAACGTTACGACGGAGAGAGTTCCATACTTAGGGGGCAGCTCGGGCTACGTCGCGCATGGCGGTTGTGGTATGAGGAGATGATAGTAAGAGTATGCTACAAAAGAGATTTACTAGCGGTTTGTGAATATTACCAACCTGAACAAAGTACGTTAAAACAAGCATTGCATCAATCTGCAACCTTAATTTCGAAGGTTTTAGGAAATGTTCCTACAAATTCCTAGTTGGCTCCTAAGTTTCCTTACTATCTCCTATGTTTTGAATAAATCTGTCATGTGTTACTGTGCTGCACTGCATTGTCCATTATTGTTATTGCCATCTGCTAAGCAGTTGTTTCCATCATTGCTTTTTATGGTAAGTGCCACTGCACAGATTGTGTTTATCAGAGAGATAGACAGGGCAGCCAGCTGTAGACAGCAGGTGCTAGACTGTTAGACCATCAGACAGATCTGAAACAAACATATGCACATCTAAATAGATAGACCAAGAGACAAACATATGTACACAAACAGATCAAGAGGCAAACAGACAGACATCTAGGCAGACCAAGTGAGAGACACAGACAGCTGGAAAAATAAATAAAGAGACAAACATTTAGAGTACTTATCAGGCAGACAGCTATAGAGCTAGATAAACCAAGAGGCAGCTACAGAGCTACATAAACCAAGAGACAGCTACAGAGCTACATTACCCAAGAGACAGCTACAGAGCTACATTACCGAAGAGACAGCTATAGAGCGAGCTATACCAAGAGACCGCTATAGAGCTAGCTATACTAAGAGACAGCTACATAAACCAAGAAACAGCTACAGAGCTACATAAACCTAGAGACAGCTATAGAGCGAGCTATACCAAGAGACAGCTATAGAGCTAGCTATACCAAGAGACAGCTACAGAGCTACATAAACCAAGAAACAGCTACAGAGCTACATAAACCAAGAGACAGCTATAGAGCTAGCTATACCAAGAGACAGCTACAGAGCTACATAAACCAAGAAACAGCTACAGAGCTACATAAACCAAGAGACAGCTATAGAGCGAGCTATACCAAGAGACAGCTATAGAGCTACATAAACCAAGAGACAGCTACAGAGCTACATAAACCAAGAGACAGCTTTGGGCTAGCTATACCAAGAGACAGCTACAGAGCTACATAACCCAAGAGACAGCTACAGAGCTACATAAACCAAGAGACAGCTATAGAGCTAGCTATACCAAGAGACAGCTACAGAGCTACATAAACCAAGAGACAGCTATAGAGCTAGCTATACCAAGAGACAGCTATAGAGCTACATAAACCAAGAGACAGCTATAGAGCTAGCTATACCAAGAGACAGCTATAGAGCAAGCTATACCAAGGCAGCCCGATAGATCAAGAGACTGTGGACCCCTATTCAGACAGACAGCTAAATAGAATAAGAGATAAACATATGGGCACCTAAATAGGCAGACAGACCAACGGACTATTAAGTAAAATAAAATGACACAGTCGGATGACTGGCAACGGCAAGTTCCAAATTCTTCTTCCATCTAAATTGGATACACTGCTCCTTGGGAGTAATTCCTGCTGGAACCTGTAGCGTTGGAGGCGTTTTAACGCGGCTCACAAGGATAATAACATTGTATTTCTATTTGGAGAACGCCTAGAAGTGGTGGCAAAGGAAGCATTTCAATGAATTGGCTGAAGGGTACGCGGGTTGCTGTGACTTTACGGCAAACAGAGGTCACCGCTGCTCTGCCCATTCCATCCCACAGCGCTCTCCGGGATTCGCCATACACGAGACTCTGATGCACTTTCTTTTCGAGAAGTGAACTTTTGATGCTTTTCCAGAGAGAGAAGTCAGCAAAACCTCATTAACTTTAAATCTGTGCTCTCATGTGTCATTCACCACAAAATTATTTGAGGAAATAAACAGCTTGTACTAAATAGTCATTTTTTCTCCCCCCTACCTGTCAGTTTACTCCAATCAACGATCCCAGCAGGGCTTTAGAGAGATGTATCAAAGCGCACATCACTTCCCTGGGAAATTCATTGTTCTGGGGAAGTTACGGTTCCAAACGATGGACAATAAGCAAAATAAAAAATAATGGAAAGTGGATGTTACACAGCGGATCGAGGACGTCGCACTCTATTATGCAGCTATTTGATTCTTACCCGCCGCTGCCTCAAAAAATAAAACACGTGATTTATTAGTCCTGTCAACCTCGGAAATTTGTCATTTCTGTACACTGCGACGGATTCGACGTTGGGATGGAGAAAATAAGTTTTCGTTTTTTTGCCGCAGCATTGTTAGCGTCACGCGAGCACGATGAGGTTTTGAATGCCACCACTTAAAAGTCACTAATGCGTAAGGTGGATCTCGCTAATTGCCTCTGTCACAGTGTTCGAATTCCCTGCTTCCGTCCCAGCTACAGCTCAGACGCCATTCTAATTGATAAACGCTAAGAAATTCAGAAAGGGACAGGTTTAGCGATTCCGCTGTGATTTATTTCTCTGGGCTGCAACAGTCGTCGCTACATGAATCATGATTTATAGGTTCCACAGGCATAAACAGGATATCGGTTGGGTTCTTTTGGCTTTACCCAAAACTGTTTTTAATGTCTTCCCCATCCAAATAATAATAAAAACTAAATTTGCCCTTAAAAATGTACCTCTCAAGCTGGATGAAACCCAGGCTCATTGAATGGGGAATCACTATATATATATATATATCCATCCAGAAGCTCAAAATTAAAATCCTCAAAAGGAAATTTTAAAGACCATCGTGAATGGAAAACATTTGAAATGAGAATGATCACATATTTTAACACCATAAAAGAAGGACTCAATGTGGATTCTGGCTTTTTAACTCATGTCATGTAACGTTCAGCATTGTACTTGGTTTATATATTTTTTTTCTCTTTCTTTCTTTTTCTCTATTTCCTAGGTTTTCTTTCTCCTTTTTTGTTAAGTTGGGTGATTTACGCTTTTCTCCTAGGCACCATCATCAGATACTGTATTCACTATGATGCTTATCTGTGTGGTTTTATGGGCCTATGATCTGTCCTCTGTTTACCTTACTTGACCATACCATTCCTCTATTAGCATTTACAACAACCCCCCACTTCTGCTTGGCTCTTTACCATCAAGACCTGAGAAAGGGAGTCACACTCTCGAAAGCTTGTCTTCTAAATGTAAAGTTAGTCCAATAAAAAAAGGTATCACTACGTACGGCTATACTCATGATTTTTATAAAATCGACAACTATTCTAATTATTGATTAATCGGGCTGTGTATAACAAACACAGTTTAGAATCAGACCGAGTTAAACATTAATAACCTCAGGCTCTACATTGGAGGAGTTGATCGGAGCTGACGTGTCCCTGCTTTACGCTGTATGATTTAGTTCTAGGGTTAGGCTAGTTTGGGTGGTTGGAGCTGTACCGCCTGTGTTTTATCCTTACTTTGGAGCTGGAGTCCTGTGCCACCACCCTGCCTCTCCACAGTCTGGTTCATTCCCCCGAAAATACCTCTCCGTCTGATTTGGTCCCTTGCCTAAACTTGCTCCCACCCACTCTCACCGGTTTGTTCATGACATTATTTTAAAAAGGGACACTCTACGCACCCAGACCATGTTTGCCTATTAAAGTGGTAAGGCTTTGTGGAGTGCCCCCCCTCGCATGCTGACATCATACGGTCTGAGCGCTTGTAGCAGCATAAATTTGGGAAGAAAACAGCCATGGGCTAGAGTTTCGCACACAACATCAATCCATCACTTTGACTAGAGGCTTGTGTACAAAACATGCGCAAGTTACACAAGATACGAAAGATATGTACACTGTGCAAATTGCATAACAAAGAAGTGGGGGAATTGATTTTTTACATAGTGTTACTTTATGTGAACAATTAGGTTTTTTATCCGATGAATCCATTAAAATCAAAAATATAAAAATCGGCCAACTAATCAATTATGAAAATCATCGTTAATTGCAGCCAGTGTTTTTTTGGCAACAGACATACATAAAGGGTAAATGACAGCGGTGAGCAGAAGATACACCCTACAGGACAGTACTACGTTCACTCCAACAGCCTGATTATAGGTGGGTACGATATCTGAGAAGGCAGAGCACCTGCGGCAATTTATTTATTTATTTATAAAGGACTTTACCAGGAAGGATACATTGAGATTTATCTCGTTTTCAAGTATGTCCTGGGTTCAAGAACATTGCAATGCAGAGGGCCAGTCGAGTAGTGCTAGCTCTGCGTGATGGCCCACTTGCAGCACTGCACATGAAGGAGGATGATGGCAGAGCCTGAAGCTGGAACGGGTTAAGAACAAGGCTGTGATAGCTCTTCAAAGGATGCGATATATTGAATGATCTTTAGTCCAATGCAATATCCACCCCGATGGGATATCACATGTGACCTAGAAAATACAAACAGTTCACTTTAACCCCTTAAGGACCAAGGGTCTTTAAAGTCAATGCATTTATGACGGAACAGTCCCATCATTGGTCCTTAAGGGGTTAAAAGATAGAAGGAAAGAGCTTTACATTCATGCAAACATGGCGGATGTTAGCATGATTACATCAGAATACTGATAAAGTTGTTGTAATATATTTTCTGCTTGGAGCAGGGTTTAGTGTCAACGTTTCACTGACCCTCATGTGACCACGGCCGCCATGTGTATCACCTCATTGAGTCCAAAGGACTCTGTGGAGGCATACACTTACAGGCCGCGAGATCGCGTAGTGCCAGAGTGAGACTGGGAACTATTTGTCCCCAGTTTTACTCTGCTCCTGGCGACAAGAAGCAGAGGATCGGGCCACCGTTCTCGCTGCGGGATGAAAGGTCAGTGTTGGATTTTATGGGGGGGGGGGGGGGTAGGACGTGCTAGATGATTTAGCAAAAGCGGAATCATTTAGCACCAGCTTTTAGGAGTAACTAAAATTTTTCCTTGAGCGTCCCTGTGGTAATTAGCGCTAGCACTTCGTAATACCTTACTTATCGAAACGCCAATTAATGATTGCGCTCCCCATGTTAAGTATAGGATGTGCAAACTACAGCAAGGTCGCGCAAGCCAACGCAATCATCGATGCGGTAAGTGATATCTTACGGGTTTAGTGTTAGTGTCCGGAAAGTAATATGGAGGGGGGGGGGCATGCGTTAAAGTAACTTATCCTTTCCTGGCGATAACGCTTAAACATCCAGACGCTAACGTTAGCATACACAAGGGAATAGAGCCCTCTTTGTTATATTACTGATCGACCAATTGTAAGCTGGATTGTCAAATTAACATGTTTTGCTCATAACCTTACAGGGACTCCAGGTCGGAGATTTCACATTTTTCTCGCGGCACGGCAGTGAAGACTCCCCGAGGGCAGGGAAACTGCGGTGGCAATTACATGACCATAACTGCGATGTGAATACAAGTATAAAGTTCTAGAACCTGCCAAGTGACACAGTCATTTCTAGTGTGACAGGAGTACTTTTAATTCAGACTTAAATTCAGCAATAATTGGTACTTCATATGAAACAGCGCGAGTAGGGTTACTGGTTCAATGAAAGAATGACACGAGGGTTACGCAGCTTCAAAAACCTGCTGTGACTTGTGATAGCGGATACAAAGCTGACAATGCTACTTACAGTATATTAAATTAATAAGTGGCAGAAAGAGAGTAAGGGAGGTTAAGGAATCATGTCACACATATACATACAGTAATTATACACACACACACCTCACAAAATTCTGAGCGCTCCACTCAGACACACATCTAAACATTTAAAAACACCCGACTTCGGGCACTGTTGCATTCTTAACGCTAGTGTTAGAGTTCAGATATGTGAGCGTTACCGCTAGGTTAACCTCCCTGTCGTTTCGATTCTGACAATATGTCAGAATGGGTAAAAAAAAAAAAAAAAAAATCCCCTTAGCTGTTTTCCCCGAGTGTGGCTCGCGGTTAAATTTCAATGCTGAAAGCGGTAACCCCGAGCAACACTCGGGCTTGATACATACCTGTGCCTCCGCTCCCTCGCTGACCTCCCACAATCGCATTCTCCTCCGTGCGATCGCGGCGTCCTGCTCCCAGTTCCCTTCTCGCGAGAAGGGAACCAGGAAACGGGACACCGCGATCGCACGGAGGTGATAGCAGGGGACATCGAGCGAGCGCAGGTATGTATCCAGCCCGAGTGTGGCTCAGGGTTACCGCATTCAGCAATGAAATTTAACCCTAAGCCACACTCAGGAAAACCGCCAGGGAGGTTAAGTGACTTTAACGCATGCCCCCCCAACTACATCCCTAACGGTAAAGGGTTAAAAAAAAATCTGTTATTACGTCGGTGATTGTGCGCATTTGCACGAGTTTTCTGTACTTTGCGCTCCCTGTACTTAACATGGGGAGCGCAACCAGTAATTAGAGTTAGGATTACAACGTCCCAACTCTAATTACCGCACCGATGCGGTAATGAAAAAGTTAACCAGAGCTTGAAGCTGGTGCCAACTGATACCGTTTCTGCAGAATCAATCAGCACCCAGCTGACTCCCCTCTCCAAAAAAATAAATAAAAAAAATCAGATTTTCTCTTCTCATCCCGTGGCGCGAACAGTGGCCTGATCTGCCGCTTCTGGCTGCCGGGAGCAGAGTGAGACTGAGGAAAAATCATCCCCAGTCTCCTTCCGCAGCTCTGCAAGAACTCGCGACAGACAGATCGCGCAGGGCCCGGCGGCATAACCCTCCATTCAGTCCTGCGGACTCCAGGAGGCGATACTCACGGCGGCGCATAAGCGCTGCCACGAGTATCAGGGAGGGTTAGCGCACATTATTGGGCAGGAGCTCCACAGAGACTCCCAAAATGTTCCTTGCCATGCCGCAGCCCTCTGAGGATTGATGGACTGCAGGAGGACCTGTCCGGACTATCAGGGAGGGAAATAAGAGGGGGGGGGGGAGCGGTCTGAAAGACTCTGAAAATTCTGCTTTTGACTTTGGAGTTCTGGATAACAGATGCCCAACCTGTACATACATACCCGACAGGTTGTACCCGGTACCATGTAACTGGAAATGGGGCATTAAAATTAAACAGCATGCAGTACTTTAGACTCACCGAGCTCGGGGGGCAGCACGGTCAACCTGTTGCCTTGTATGTGCAATTCTTTAAGCTGCGTCAACTCTCCTGTCTCTTTAGGCAACGATATCAGATCGTTATCCCGAAGGCTGATCTAAAAAAAGCAGATATAAAAAAATAAAAAATAAAAAAATATTAAACCATAATAATTAATCATAGTTATAAAAAAAAAAAAAAAGGCAATTTAAATTGTATTTCTCTTCCCCTCCCACCGCTGGATCTTCAATTTAGTTACACGTCTGTAATGACGAGCGAGTAACGGTACCGGCTCAGCAGCTTCTTTCTGAACAACAGAAGAAATAAACAAAGCGTGCGGCGTCTCAAATTGACTAGATTCGGCCATTACAAGCAGCGTGAAGGCCCATTGATTTTTTTTTATTTTTTTTTCAGGAATTTAGATAAATTACTTACGATCTGCAACTTTGTGAGTTTCCCGATATCTGGCGGCAGGGTTTCGAAATCGTTGTCACTTAGATAGAGTGCGCGCAGGGTGGCTGCAAATTAAACAGCAATATATAAACAGGGTGGCGCGGAGTTCAGCGGCCGCGACGCTGATCAATAGGAGCGAGTCGGCTCTGATTAATAACCCGGACTCGGTGAAAAGCCTCTGACATGCCCGGAGCTTAGGATAATAACAAGCGGGTGAGGCACGGAGTCCGTGGCTTTATTGTACGGCCTGCATGTCCAGGAAAACATCTATATCCGAAGCCCTGACACAATTCACGTTTATGATGTAGTAAACTGTGGCAGCTTTGGCCGCACACTCAGAAGGTTTACACACTGCGGTGTGCGTTTATAGACTTGTATGCATTAACCCCAGAATTTACCAACGTAATGCAGACAACAAAAATGCTGGTTTTGGTATGAAAGCATGGCAAACTACCCCTGAGCTTACCTTACATGATCGCAAAAAAAAAAAAAAAAAAAAAAAAAAAAAAAAAATGATAAATAAAATACACACACACCCACACACACACACACACACACACTTCATAACAGAGCATCTGGGCCCAACTTTTGTTTGAGGATATAGATATACAGGTCTATTCAAAAGAAAGGTGAAACTCAGGAGAATGACTGGAGAAGCGAAAATTCTCGATCAAAATAGCCAAACCAGAAAAATTCTCCCATTTATCTCACTTTCCAAATCAGCTATTTGGTCTAGATTGTGCTCTTCTCCTGTCAGTTCTCCTTTCTTTGAATAGACCGGATAGATTTTTAGAAGACGTTGCGGCATAGCTTGTAAATCAAATGAGGTGGTTTTAAAACTATTTAAGAATATACTATAGTGAAGTGCTCTGAATCTTTTAGATTTTGTAAGTTTCTCCAATTGGTCTCGAAAGGCACCTTTATGAATTGCATGAGGAGACATTCTGGTTTTCGTAAAATAAAATAATTAAGAACGCACACACCTGTGTGTGCTACCTGCCTGACCCCAGGGAGGCCAGAGCCAGCAGATAAAGTGAAATTACTGTAGATAAAACTGCCTGTAACACATGCTCTATGTTTAATTTACTGTGGCCAGAGCAGCCCAGCTCCTCCTTCCCCCAGCCCCACCCCCTCCTTCCCCCAGCCCCACCCCCCTTGCTCTACAGGAGGCACAAAGGACCAAAAACGGATTCTCTGTAAACGCATTAAAAGGAACACTCCACTAAAAAAAGTAGCTGCTGACAGGCTGTGCCCAATTTTTTTTGTTTTGCCCCACTTTACTGACCTTTTCTCCCTCGCCGCACGCAGCTCCTCCTCTTCGTCAGCTCAGGGACTCCAGAAGACTGAGGTTTTCTTGGACACTTTGGGCATCGCAAAGGGACTTTCAAACTTCACATGTGCAAGACCCGTAGCACCTGTGCAGAGCGATGGATCGAAGCTGCGCTCATGTACAGATCCATTCCATCGCGACCTCTCCAAGACTAATCGCTAACGTAATTGGTCTAGGAAATAGTGCCGTCAGCACAATCCCTGCGTGCCGCCGCCATTAGTAACCGCATAGTAACCGGCAGCCGGAAAATTCAAATCCCCCGGCTGCTGGTGACGCTAGGTGGAATGGAGGATACTGCTCCGCTTCACCCAGCATTTTAGGAAAAACCATTGACCGCTACCTCTATGACACCGCTCGCTAACTCAGGTGGTCTCAGAGAAGAGGACGTCAGTTCTCTGCGTGCCGACGTCACTAGTGACCAATCTGGTGACAGGCAGCTGGGAATTTCAGTTTCAATACATTTGCTTGTTATCACAATGTCCTGCAAATTTCTCCTTTTTTCTTCTTCAAAAGAGCCTACACCACAAACTCCTCCAAACGAAAAAACATATTCGCTAAGAATTTAAAATAAATAATAATAATAAAAAAAGGCTTTGAAATATTCTTACTTAGATAGAAGAAGTTTCCAGGCAAAGATTTCTCATTCAGATTGTTGTAGGTCAAATCTAGAACTTCCAAGGCTGGAAGGGAGCCAAATCCACGAGGTAGGGAGTTTAACCTGTTCATACTGGGGTAGAGGAAAATAAAAAAAAGTTCATATAAATAACAGATTTAGGCCCGTGTCAGACGAACGCAGTGATCACGTCCGCGTTGCCGCACAGTTTAACGTCCGTCGTGGCATAGATTCATGAGCAATAGAGACCCACACATGAAGTACGTGCGCACCGAACTGCGCAAGCACAACGCACATGGCAAACTGACGCAAGTTAGGCAAGAACGTAAAACCACTAACCGGACGCGCAGAGTGCGCCACGTCCGCGTAGCGTTCTGTGTGAGTGAGATGTCAGACGCAGCGCATTTGCGACGTCCAGCACCTGGACGCACACAATGGCTTTTCATATCCTTTTCAAATTTTTAGCATTTTTTATATTAATTTTATTTCCCATAATTCCCTTTTTTGTCTACGTCCGTCAATAAAACACGGACCGTGTGGTGTCTACAGTATATACCGTCAGTTCGTCCGTCCGTTATTCACGCACGCAGAGTGCGCTCAGACTGCGTTCGTCTGACATTACCCTTAGGAACACTTTGATTGTGAGCTGGCTTGAAGCAAGGTTCTCATTTCCTACAGTTCTCAGTGTGCTAAACATATTGTTAATTTTGTCCTGCCCATTGTACAATGCTGCCTACTATGTTGGTGCTTTAGAAAGAACTGTAATTGGGAAAAGCATACATATTGGTTCATACACATGTTGTGCCATTGCTCCACCTCTGGCCAAATAGGTTATTACAGTAAGAAACACACAGAATATGCCAAATATTTCTTACTGTACAATTAAAAATAATTTTTCAAAAAACCACTTGTTCCTGACAATGGTTTTCTTGGAAAAATCACTTGGTAGTGAAGGGGTTAAAGAGGAACAGCCACTTCTCCAGAAATCATATTAATACATCAAGCATAAAAATCTAGCTATTACTCATACTAAGCAATTTTTGATTTGGTACTCGGTATATTTCAGTTTGTTTCTATTAGTTTACAACAGTGGCAGCACTATTGCAAGGACCCTGGTATACTGCCAATGGGTGGAGGAGAACCACTACTGTTTTTTTCGTGCAAGAGCTGACGTCCTGTGTCACCTCCCCCTCTTCCCTGCCTTCCACTTTCTGATCCGGAGCCGCCACCCCTCATTCCCTTACCCCAAAACTGTCCCCCACTCTTGGGTCCGGTCCCTTGCCCGAAATCACTCCATCCCACCTCCCCCAGTTTATTAATGAAATTATTTTAAAATTAAAAAATAAATAAAATTAAAGCTGAGTAATGGGGGGGGGGGGAATGTTAGTTTGAGCCAGAAAACAAAGATTAAAACATTTCAAACAAAAGTTGGCAAACCAAGACTGAGACAAGGCTATCAGCAATTCTGAGGTCAAGAAGGAATTTTTTCCCACTGTGTTGCATATTTGGCGAGCGCTTCAGACTGGGTTTTTTGTCTTCATTTGGATCAACAGCAGTAGGTGATGTGTGAACGGCTGGACCTGATGGACGCATGTCTTTTTTTCAGCCTATGTAACTATGTAACAATATCTAGCTTGTTGATGCAAAACCACCTGAATAGCTGTGTGTCTGGCAATTAATTTCCACTGTTTTGGCGCAGTCACGAACAGAGTTGTTGCTGACAAAACGCAGCTCGGCTGCAATCGGCAGGTTGTACTTGTCAGCATTGGCTCTGGTAATAGAGTGGTGAAATGTAGGCCGATTCAGCTGTATGAGCCGGTGCCGATAAGTACAATTTGGCAGTAACAAAGAATGGCACCCGGGTTTCATCTATGCACGTGTTTCTCTTCAAATACCCCCAACAGGCCAGGTTTGCAAGATATCTGAAGCACAGCACAGGTGATATGATTTGCTGCTCAGTGATTGCAGGATTCAGTCTGCATTTCCCCGGTAATCCTTAGAGCAGTGTTTCCCAAACCTCTCCTCGGGACCCTCAACCAGGCCAGATTTTGCAGATCACCTTGGGGAAATGCAGACTGAATCCTGCAATCGCCGAGCAGCAAGTTATATCACCTGTGCTGTGCTTCATATATCCTGCAAACCTGGCGAGGCGGAGGGTCCTGAGGACAGGTTTGGGAAACACTGATCTATTCCATCCTCTTAATTATTTTCTCTGATTTTCGAGCCGTCCTCATATTAAATATGTTATTTTTATAAACCCATATGGAATAAAAATAAGTTTTAAAAAAAGTATACTGTGTTGTCTCATCTGTTTGGGATTGTTAACGCAAACTTGTTAGACCTTTCAGATGAAATGCCGTGTATCGCATTCTGAGTGTATCGTATTTATCCAAGTCATTAAGCCCTGGCACTTGAGAAGCATCCTTTGTGTATTCTAATTGAATGATGTCTGAAGTCATTAAAGCAAAGACTGTCGACAGACTGAGTGGTCCCCAGGGTCTACCTAGAAGTCCTCTATCGAAATAGATACTTCAAAAACCAAATCCATGCCATGCCAAAACCAATCAATCTGGGAGTGTCAGGGGCCATGCGCTTACAGAGGAAAATCAACTGCAGGATAAAGTAGCAAAGAAAGTGGATAATACGTAAAAACATTAAAAAAATAAATAGCAAAATGGAGCATTATGGCGATGTCACTAGGCAATCGTGTATACAGTCATACGCTAGATTAACAACTTCCTTCCACGTGACAAATATTCACACATGGTTGTCACACAGTTTAGGACTCATGGCAGAATAATTCCATCATGCTGCTTAAACCCCACTGTTCAACAGAGGTCAGCGGATTAATGCAGTTCCTGGGCGCCTTGTCATTTAAAGTATAGCGATAGCATCAAACTGCAATCTCCCAGCACATGTGAGCTCTGAGACATTTACATGAATCTCTGCAGTACAACTGTCTGGAGTGCCCCTCCGTGAAGAGGAAAGAAGGAGAAAGATATAAGAATGAGTGAAGGGAAGAAAAGAAAGAAGAGAGGAGAGGAGAGAAAAGAGGAGGAGGAGAGGAGAGGAGAGAAAAGAGGAGGAGGAGAGGAGAGGAGAGAAAAGAGGAGGAGAGGAGAGGAGAGAAAAGAGGAGGAGAGGAGGGGAGAGAAAAGAGGAGGAGGGGAGGGAAAAGAGGAGGAGGGGAGATAAAAGAGGAGGAGAGGAGAGAAAAGAGGAGGAGGGGAGAGAAAAGAGGAGGAGGGGAGAGAAAAGAGGAGGGGAGAGAAAAGAGGAGGGGAGAGAAAAGAGGAGGAGAGAGAAAAGAGGAGGAGAGAAAAGAGGACGAGAGAAAAGAGGAGGAGAGAAAAGAGGACGAGAGAAAAGAGGACGAGAGAAAAGAGGACGAGAGAAAAGAGGACGAGAGAAAAGAGGACAAGAGAAAAAAAAAGATAGAAAAAAAAAGGAGAGAAAAACCAAAGAGGGAGAAGAAAAAAAAAAAAAAGAAGAAGAGAAAAGAGAAATAGAGGAGAGAGAGAGAGAAACACTTTTCTTACATTACTCTGGTTAAAGTACAATTACTGCCAGAATTGTGAAAATGGATGGAGGGATTTGCATTTTCCCCCCAATAAATGATAATGTATACTATTTATGTATACACCACAAAGTACTCAATGTCCTTAACAAACACAAAAAACGCATATACTAACAGGGCTATTCAGAGAAAGGTGAAAACCATGAGAATGGCAGGAGAAGAGAACAATCTAGACCAAATAGGCAATTTGGAAAGTGAGAATTCTTCTGGTTTGGCTATTTTGACCTAAAATTTTCACTTCTGCCAATTCTCCAGAGTTTCACCTTTCTCTGAATAACCCTGTATGTGCATGTGCAGTAAGCAAGAAAGATGGAAATTGGTTTTGAAAACATACATAGAAAAATGCCAAAATCACCTGGTTCCTTAGGAACCAAACAAGCAAAAGGAGATGTAGAAAGGCAACAATGTCCTGAGAACGTACCCAAGATTAAGGTGTTTCAGTTTCTGCAGGCTGCTAATCTGCGTCGGCAGTTCTTCGATCTGGTTATTGAAAAAGTTGAGGACTTCCAAATTTTTCAAGTCAGCGATGTTGGGAGGGACGGCTGGAAAAAAGAAAGAAAAAAAAACAACGAAAAAGAAGTAGAGATTATTATACTTTATATAGCACCGACATATTCCGCAGCACTGAACAACACGTACAATATAGATAGTAGTACAATACATTCAGGGTTAAACAGCGCTGAATTGGATCCGAAATTGCACCGGTGAATTTCCCCATATGGTGCAATGTCGTGGCCATTCGTCTATTCAAAAGCGGGCAATTCAAATATTGGTGAATTGCCAGCAAAATATGGTGATCTTTGACGGCAGTGAACTGCCCATAAACTGTTCCGAAAACACCGAACAGCAGAGAAATGTAAGTGAAATGCCCCGATTTTTAGTGGTTTCATTTCAACAGCTTTAAATGAGGCGTATCTCAAAGATTTCAAATGGGGAAAAAAAAAAATCCTGTTTATTATTAACCGATTATTCTTTTAATTAAATCCACCCACCCTCAATTTTAAAAATGCCTTTTTTTTCTCCTGTAACAGACCTTGTTATTATTAAAATTCACCGCAGGGTTGGCGAATCGGACTAGCCGAAGTGCAGGGAACGGGAGAGCCCTGAAACGTCAGTGACATGTCAGTGCTCTCTGAATAACCCGCTTAGAGACGTGGCGACATTTGACAGTGTCAGGAGAATCTGAGGGCCCTATTCCCTTGAGAATTTACAATGTAGATGGGAGCGGAACAGCAGGAGAGGACTGCTAGCGCCAACAGTTTCTGTAGCGCTTCACAATAAAGATTTAGGAGTTATACTGACAAAATGACAACCAAACTAGGTATGAACCAGAGGCAAGAGACATAGGGTTCTATCACATTCTTTGTGCAAAAACGTTTGCGCAGCACTATTTGTTTTGCGCTCAGCATTAAACGTTAACGCGTGTAAATTAACGCTGGTATTACAATCCAAGCGCATTTTTTCATCCGTCAAAAAATAATGCACAAAAACGAGCGCACATTAACGTGCGCGCAGAAATCAGTGTGCGGACTGTTTTGTCACGAGATTCAGCCAATCAGAATTAAGAACCACAATTGTCTCTCGTTAAGTTTTTGCGCCTGCCAAAATCAATCTGAGTATATATGCTGCAGCAATAATAAAAACACGCACAACTTCTCCATTTTATTGTTTGGGTATGTGTAGAATGTGTAACTATACTTTGCTGTATTTTTTTTGGGCTGGTGTATTTGGTTTCGGCCAGAACGTTCAGATTTGCCGTTAACACCAGCTTTTAAAAGACGTTAAAATTAAGCGCGCAAACGTTGTCCGTTAAAATTTGCGCCTAGATTGGAATACCATCCGCGTACCAGCGCACAAACGCAGTTGCGCTCACGATGTTAAGTATAGGACGCGCAACGTTGATTACGCTCGCAAAGGGTTCGCGCAGGTTCACCAGCGGTAGACGTTAACACGCATTTTTTGCACGAACATTGTAATACGACATTCTGCACAAAGGGTTTTGCCCCTCGCGTTAATGCGTTTTTGCGCACGCGTTAACGTTTGCGCCAAGAGTGTAATAGTGCCCGTAGAGGGGGGAGAGGAGCTTCCAAATGGCAAGAGCCGAGATCCATATAGTGATACTGGTAAAATAAATAGAAAAAAAAAAAAAGGGGTTTTGGGAATTTTGGCATTTCAATTGAACGGAAAAAAAAAAAAAAAAAAATTGAAATAAGAATATATATATTTAGATGAACAAAAAATAAATGCAGTCGTGGAATTTGAGCGGAAATATTCTTAATCGTTCAGATTGATTGTCGGTGTTCCGTCTCTTGAGTGAATGGCTGTGATCAATAGATACAAAAGGTTACATCAGATTAGCAACAGATCAATGCTGGGTTATTATCTAGGAATATGTGAGCGCTGCCTTGCAGCATGGCTTGAATAACATTGCGCAGATAAAAGGTTAATAGAGCTGTAAGGAACTAGACGCTGTGTTTTGTGTAGGTCAAACCGGAGTTGTAGGAATACAGGTTTTTTTAAATTACGAACAGAATGCGCTACCTTAAAAGTATGTCGAAGTAACGGCTTAATGAAGAATTTGTGAGGCCGTGGTGGTCGTTTCGGGAAGTGCAGTACGGGAGGTCAACCTGCACTTGCAATTGTTCCAATGATCGATTCGCATTCACTACGATGGCAGATTGGCACGAGACCAAAAAGATCTGCTCCATTTGAAGTCTGATAATCACCCAAAGAAAAAATATATAATAATTGTGTGTAGAGATATGGAGGTTTACACATTTGTGAAGTAGCGATGTAAAAAGGTGCAGGAATACAGAGAAGGAGTTATTCACTAAACACAGTTATTCCACTGAAAGAAATACAATTTAGATCTTTGTGGATGGGACCACTAGCCATGACGGAGTTGGAGGTGTGCTGGACAACAGAGGGAGAAGAAAGACCTTCCTCGGGTGGTTTGACAAAAGGTCCAGAGTGTAGGACTCTGCTCCTGCTAAAGCCAAGCCATATGTGACCGGTCTTTCTTCTTTCTCCTTTGTTGCCCATGTCAGGGCTGGTGAGCCTGGACCTTCGGAACCCTGTCTGGCACGGTATGGCCAACTTTGGGAAACACTGTGGATCAAGTGAGGGAATTCACCATTTAGTGAACTTCCACCGTAGTTTCTGCCACGTGGGTGGAGATTCAAGAGGACCTTTCTCGGCCAAAATTGACCCTCAGTGGAGATGTAGGTGCGTTAACTTGCCAGTCAGTGTGCCCACCAGCAACCAGAGTGGAGGTGTGAGCGTAGTCACGTGTTATAAGACGACGTTTCGACTCACAGCAGCAAAAACAAGACGATGCGATGCACAGCCATCCCTTTATGGCGGCAAACGTATATATATCAGGGTGCTCACGGGCACCACATACCCAGGAGAAAAGGATTCCGGTCACTCCAAATCCTGCAAGAAAAACACCTTTAATGTGGCACAGGAGACGTTTCGGTTGTTCTACAGCCTTTTTGAAGCATCAAAAAACCTGCAGAACAGCCAAAAACGTCACTTGCGTCCACCGAAAGGTCTTTCATCATTGGATTTGGAGCGCCTTCCTTCGGATCAGAGCTGTCACTCACTTTGGTGGCATGCCACCGGACGTGATTGACAGCTAAAGTATGACAGAGAATTTCAAAAATTTCCCATTTCGGGTGTTAGTAATAAAGAAAACACACACACAATGTTCTTGAACCCAGGACATCCTTGGAAACAAGAGAAATCTCAATGTATCCTTCCTGGTAAAATACTTTATAAATATATAAGTGATTCCCCATCAAATGAATCAAACGCAAGTTGGACATGACAAGTGCATTTAATTCCTTGTCAGTTGATAAAGTTACTTTTTGAGGTTTCACCCACCACATTGTTTCCACTATATACACTCATTGCCAAAGTTGGAAAAAAATGCACTTTGACTTTGTTTTGGGTCTTTGAAGGTGAACGGAGTTTCAAAGTATGGCCAGGTTTCCTCGCCTGCCTCCCTTCAATCAAAGGTGACATGAAATTAAATGCAGCCAGGACAAAAGTGACTTCTTAAAATGTACCGGCTCCTTTGCAATTTTTCCGCAGATACAATTAAATTGGGATCCGAAGGTATTACCCTCTTGACAGCATGAGAGATTATTTCAGCCTCCTTTCTAAATCAATCCTGTAATTTAAAAGCGTGAATTATGGTAAATGTGTTCTCCGTGAACTTGAATTGACACATCTCAGTTCATTTTTCTAACTCACCTGTTAACATCTGTTCAGCATCTTAAATCAGGGTCCACCAAGCCCAAAACATATTCAAGTACGAAATGTCCAATGCGGAAACACTTTAACTAAACAGCTGTTTTGTGGGAATATTTTGCTTTTCTTAAATCAGGAGTAAACCCAGAAGCATCGAGTCGACGTTTTGCAAAGGAAAAAAAATAAATCCTTCTTTAGGCTAGAGTCAGACGAACGCAGTCTGAGCGCACTCTGCGTGCGTGCACAACGGACAGACGTACTGATGGAAGATACTGTAGACACCACACGGTCGGTTTTTCTTGACGGACGTCATGCGCTGCGTCTGACATCTCATCACTCACACAGAACGCTATGCGGATGTGGCGCACTCTGCACGTCCGTCTAGCGGTTTTACGTTCTTGCCCAACTTGCGTTCGTTTGCAACGTGCGTTGTGCAGTTCTGTGCGCACGTACTTCGTGTGTGGGTCTCTAGTGCTCATGATTCTATGCTACGACAGACGTTAAACTGTGCGGCAACACGGACGTGATAGCTGTATTCGTCTGACACGGGCCTAAAATGTCAAACCACTGGCTCCCAAATGCCATGGTTATTTCTAAAGATTTAGGAAAAGGACATTTTTGCCACCATGACTAAATAAGCCAACTTAAGAGGTCATAGTAGCCCGAGTAGGTTCACCCACCACTGGCCGTCTTTGGATGCTGTGGCAGCGTATGAAGGGGACGTCTTGGCTCCACTCTGAAGTCAAAGAGCAGCTACTGGACAGTCTTCCAGGGAACAGGCCCTAAAGTAACATCGGTGCTACTATATGCTGCTGTAATTATTAACAAGGAAGTTTGTCTAAAGATTCACCAGACAACCCCAATGCGTTTCAATTCTTCTGAATGGCTTTGTGTGTGTGGTAGCTGTGCACAGGTTGAATGGATTTGGCAACAACGTCTATTTGGATTCCATCAAACTGACATCTGGAAGGAGACTGAATAAAAGGTACAAAAGGGGAATTTACACAACTTTTTTTTTTTTTGTACCTGGACACTTGGGCAGAGAGAGGGGCAGAGTGCTCCTCAGCAGAGCGAGGCGTGCGTCGGCAAAGAGGGTGGCGGAGAGCGCTGTGGCGGACAGAGGGGCAGAAGGTGTCCTGACAGAAAGATTAAGGATACATCGGCAGAGAGCGAGGCGGAGGGGGCGCGCCTCGGCAGAGAGCGAGGCGGAGGGGGCGCGCCTCGGCAGAGAGCGAGGCGGAGGGGGCGCGCCTCGGCAGAGAGCGAGGCGGAGGGGCGCGCCTCGGCAGAGAGCGAGGCGGAGGGGGCGCGCCTCGGCAGAGAGCGAGGCGGAGGGGGCGCGCCTCGGCAGAGAGCGAGGCGGAGGGGGCGCGCCTCGGCAGAGAGCGAGGCGGAGGGGCGCGCCTCGGCAGAAAGCGAGGCGGAGGGGGCGCGCCTCGGCAGAGAGCGAGGCGGAGGGGGCGCCTCGGCAGAGAGCGAGGCGGAGGGGCGCGCCTCGGCAGAGAGCGAGGCGGAGGGGGCGCGCCTCGGCAGAGAGCGAGGCGGAGGGGGCGCGCATCGGCAGAGAGCGAGGCGGAGGGGGCGCGCCTCGGCAGAGAGCGAGGCGGAGGGGGCGCGCCTCGGCAGAGAGCGAGGCGGAGGGGCGCGCCTCGGCAGAGAGCGAGGCGGAGGGGGCGCCTCGGCAGAGAGCGAGGCGGAGGGGGCGCGCCTCGGCAGAGAGCGAGGCGGAGGGGGCGCGCCTCGGCAGAGAGCGAGGCGGAGGGGGCGCGCCTCGGCAGAGAGCGAGGCGGAGGAGGCGCGCCTCGGCAGAGAGCGAGGCGGAGGGGGCGCGCTCGGCAGAGAGCGAGGCGGAGGGGGCGCGCCTCGGCAGAGAGCGAGGCGGAGGGGGGCGCGCCTCGGCAGAGAGCGAGGCGGAGGGGCGCGCCTCGGCAGAGAGCGAGGCGGAGGGGGCGCGCCTCGGCATAGAGCGAGGCGGAGGGGGCGCGCCTCGGCAGAGAGCGAGGCGGAGGGGGCGCGCCTCGGCAGAGAGCGAGGCGGAGGGGCGCGCGCCTCGGCAGAGAGCGAGGCGGGGGGGCGCGCCTCGGCAGAGAGCGAGGCGGAGGGGGCGCGCGCCTCGCAGAGAGCGAGGCGGAGGGGGCGCGCCTCGGCAGAGAGCGAGGCGGAGGGGGCGCGCCTCGGCAGAGAGCGAGGCGGAGGGGCGCGCCTCGGCAGAGAGCGAGCGGAGGGGGGCGCCTCGGCAGAGAGCGAGGCGGAGGGGGCGCGCCTCGGCAGAGAGCGAGGCGGAGGGGGCGCGCCTCGGCAGAGAGCGAGGCGGAGGGGGCGCGCTCGGCAGAGAGCGAGGCGGAGGGGGCGCGCCTCGGCAGAGAGCGAGGCGGAGGGGGCGCGCCTCGGCAGAGAGCGAGGCGGAGGGGCGCGCCTCGGCAGAGAGCGAGGCGGGGGGGCGCGCCTCGGCAGAGAGCGAGTCGGAGGGGGCGCGCCTCGGCAGAGAGCGAGGCGGAGGGGGCGCGCCTCAGCAGAGAGCGAGCGGAGGGGCGCGCCTCGGCAGAGAGCGAGGAGGCGCGCCTCAGCAGAGAGCGAGGCGAGGGGCGCGCCTCGGCAGAGAGTGAGGCGGAGGGGGCGCGCTCGCAGAGAGCGAGGAGGCGCGCCTCGCAGAGAGTGAGCGGAGGGCGCGCGCCTCGCAGAGAGCGCGAGGGGCGCGCCTCGCAGAGAGCGAGCGGAGGGGCGCGCCTCGGCAGAGAGCGAGGCGGAGGGGCGCGCCTCGGCAGAGAGCGAGGCGGAGGGGCGCGCCTCGGCAGAGAGCGAGGCGGAGGGGGCGCGCCTCGGCAGAGAGCGAGGCGCGCGCGCCTCAGCAGAGAGCGAGCGGAGGGGGCGCGCCTCGGCAGAGAGTGAGGCGGAGGGGTGCGCCTTGGCAGAGAGTGAGGCGGAGGGGGCGCGCCTCGGCAGAGAGCGAGGCGGAGGGGGCGCGCCTCGGCAGAGAGCGAGGCGGAGGGGGCGCGCCTCGGCAGAGAGCGAGGCGAGGGGCGCGCCTCGGCAGAGAGCGAGGCGGAGGGGGCGCGCCTCGGCAGAAGAGGGCGCGCCTCGCAGAGAGCGAGGCGGAGGGGCGCGCCTCGGCAGAGAGCGAGGCGGAGGGGCGCGCCTCGGCAGAAGCGAGGCGGAGGGGCGCGCCTCGGCAGAGAGCGAGGCGGAGGGGGCGCGCCTCGGCAGAGAGCGAGGCGGAGGGGCGCGCCTCGGCAGAGAGGCGCCTCGGCAGAGAGCGAGGCGGAGGGGCGCGCCTCGGCAGAGAGCGAGGCGGAGGGGCGCGCCTCGGCAGAGAGCGAGGCGGAGGGGCGCGCCTCGGCAGAGAGCGAGGCGGAGGGGCGCGCCTCGGCAGAGAGCGAGCGGAGGGGCGCGCCTCGGCAGAGAGCGAGGCGGAAGGCGCCCTCGCAGAGAGCGAGGCGGAGGGGCGCGCCTCGGCAGAGAGCGAGGCGGAGGGGCGCGCCTCGGCAGAGAGCGAGGCGGAGGGGCGCGCCTCGGCAGAGAGCGAGGCGGAGGGGCGCGCCTCGGCAGAGAGCGAGGCGGAGGGGCGCGCCTCGGCAGAGAGCGAGGCGGAGGGGCGCGCCTCGGCAGAGAGCGAGGCGGAGGGGCGCGCCTCGGCAGAGAGCGAGGCGGAGGGGCGCGCCTCGGCAGAGAGCGAGGCGGAGGGGCGCGCCTCGGCAGAGAGCGAGGCGGAGGGGCGCGCCTCGCAGAGCGAGGCGGAGGGGCGCGCCTCGGCAGAGAGCGAGGCGGAGGGGCGCGCCTCGGCAGAGAGCGAGGCGGAGGGGCGCGCCTCGGCAGAGAGCGAGGCGGAGGGGGCGCGCCTCGGCAGAGAGCGAGGCGGAGGGGGCGCGCCTCGGCATAGAGCGAGGCGGAGGGGGCGCGCCTCGCAGAGAGCGAGGCGGAGGGGGCGCGCCTCGGCAGAGAGCGAGGCGGAGGGGGCGCGCCTCGGCAGAGAGCGAGTCGGAGGGGGCGCGCCTCGGCAGAGAGCGAGGCGGAGGGGCGCGCCTCGGCAGAGAGCGAGGCGGAGGGGGCGCGCCTCGGCAGAGAGCGAGGCGGAGGGGGCGCGCCTCGGCAGAGAGCGAGTCGGAGGGGGCGCGCCTCGGCAGAGAGCGAGGCGGAGGGGGCGCGCCTCAGCAGAGAGCGAGGCGGAGGGGGCGCGCCTCGGCAGAGAGCGAGGCGGCGCGCCTCAGCAGAGAGCGAGGCGGAGGGGGCGCGCCTCGGCAGAGAGTGAGGCGGAGGGGGCGCGCCTCGGCATAGAGCGAGGCGGAGGGGGCGCGCCTCGGCAGAGAGCGAGGCGGAGGGGGCGCGCCTCGGCAGAGAGCGAGGCGGAGGGGGCGCGCCTCGGCAGAGAGCGAGTCGGAGGGGGCGCGCCTCGGCAGAGAGCGAGGCGGAGGGGGCGCGCCTCGGCATAGAGCGAGGCGGAGGGGGCGCGCCTCGGCAGAGAGCGAGGCGGAGGGGGCGCGCCTCGGCAGAGAGCGAGGCGGAGGGGGCGCGCCTCGGCAGAGAGCGAGTCGGAGGGGGCGCGCCTCGGCAGAGAGCGAGGCGGAGGGGGCGCGCCTCGGCAGAGAGCGAGGCGGAGGGGGCGCGCCTCGGCAGAGAGCGAGGCGGAGGGGGCGCGCCTCGGCAGAGAGCGAGTCGGAGGGGGCGCGCCTCGGCAGAGAGCGAGGCGGAGGGGGCGCGCCTCAGCAGAGAGCGAGGCGGAGGGGGCGCGCGCTCGGCAGAGAGCGAGGCGGCGCGCCTCAGCAGAGAGCGAGGCGGAGGGGGCGCGCCTCGGCAGAGAGTGAGGCGGAGGGGCGCGCCTCGGCAGAGAGCGAGGCGGAGGGGGCGCGCCTCGGCAGAGAGCGAGGCGGAGGGGGCGCGACTCGGCAGAGAGCGAGGCGGAGGGGGCGCGCCTCGGCAGAGAGCGAGGCGGAGGGGGCGCGCCTCGCAGAGAGCGAGGCGGAGGGGGCGCGCCTCGGCAGAGAGCGAGGCGGAGGGGGCGCGCCTCGGCAGAAAGCGAGGCGGAGGGGCGCCCTCAGCAGAGAGCGAGGCGGAGGGGGCGCGCCTCGGCAGAGAGCGAGGCGGCGCGCCTCAGCAGAGAGCGAGGCGGAGGGGGCGCGCCTCGGCAGAGAGTGAGGCGGAGGGGGCGCGCCTCGGCAGAGAGCGAGGCGGAGGGGGCGCGCCTCGGCAGAGAGCGAGTCGGAGGGGGCGCGCCTCGGCAGAGAGCGAGGCGGAGGGGGCGCGCCTCGGCAGAGAGCGAAGCGGCGCGCCTCAGCAGAGAGCGAGGCGGAGGGGGCGCGCCTCGGCAGAGAGTGAGGCGGAGGGGGCGCGCCTCGGCAGAGAGCGAGGCGGAGGGGGCGCGCCTCGGCAGAGAGCGAGGCGGAGGGGGCGCGACTCGGCAGAGAGCGAGGCGGAGGGGGCGCGCTCGGCAGAGAGCGAGGCGGAGGGGGCACGCCTCGGCAGAGAGCGAGGCGGAGGGGGCGCGCCTCGGCAGAGAGCGAGGCGGAGGGGCGCGCCTCGGCAGAAAGCGAGGCGGAGGGGGCGCGCCTCAGCAGAGAGCGAGGCGGAGGGGGCGCGCCTCGGCAGAGAGCGAGGCGGCGCGCCTCAGCAGAGAGCGAGGCGGAGGGGGCGCGCCTCGGCAGAGAGTGAGGTGGAGGGGGCGCGCCTCGGCAGAGAGCGAGGCGGAGGGGGCGCGCCTCGGCAGAGAGCGAGTCGGAGGGGGCGCGCCTCGGCAGAGAGCGAGGCGGAGGGGGCGCGCCTCAGCAGAGAGCGAGGCGGAGGGGGCGCGCCTCGGCAGAGAGCGAGGAGGCGCGCCTCAGCAGAGAGCGAGGCGGAGGGGGCGCGCCTCGGCAGAGAGCGAGGAGGCGCGCCTCAGCAGAGAGCGAGGCGGAGGGGGCGCGCCTCGGCAGAGAGCGAGGCGGAGGGGGCGCGCCTCGGCAGAGAGCGAGGCGGAGGGGGCGCGCCTCGGCAGAGAGCGAGGCGGAGGGGGCGCGCCTCGGCAGAGAGCGAGGCGGAGGGGGCGCGCCTCGGCAGAGAGCGAGGCGGAGGGGGCGCGCCTCGGCAGAGAGCGAGGCGGAGGGGGCGCGCCTCGGCAGAGAGCGAGGCGGAGGGGGCGCGCCTCGGCAGAGAGCGAGGCGGCGCGCCTCAGCAGAGAGCGAGGCGGAGGGGGCGCGCCTCGGCAGAGAGCGAGGCGGAGGGGGTGCGCCTTGGCAGAGAGTGAGGCGGAGGGGGCGCGCCTCGGCAGAGAGCGAGGCGGAGGGGGGCGCGCCTCGGCAGAGAGCGAGGCGGAGGGGGCGCGCCTCGGCAGAGAGCGAGGCGGAGGGGGCGCGCCTCGGCAGAGAGCGAGGCGGAGGGGGCGCGCCTCGGCAGAGAGGGCGCGCCTCGGCAGAGAGCGAGGCGGAGGGGGCGCGCCTCGGCAGAGAGCGAGGCGGAGGGGGCGCGCCTCTGCAGAGAGCGAGGCGGAGGGGGCGCGCCTCGGCAGAGAGCGAGGCGGAGGGGCGCGCCTCGGCAGAGAGCGAGGCGGAGGGGGCGCGCCTCGGCAGAGAGCGAGGCGGAGGGGCGCGCCTCGGCAGAGAGCGAGGCGGAGGGGCGCGCCTCGGCAGAGAGCGAGGCGGAGGGGCGCCTCGGCAGAGAGCGAGGCGGAGGGGGCGCGCCTCGGCAGAGAGCGAGGCGGAGGGGGCGCGCCTCGGCAGAGAGCGAGGCGGAGGGGGCGCGCCTCGGCAGAGAGCGAGGCGGAGGGGGCGCGCCTCGGCAGAGAGCGAGGCGGAGGGGGCGCGCCTCGGCAGAAAGCGAGGCGGAGGGGGCGCGCCTCGGCAGAGAGCAAGGCGGAGGGGGCGCGCCTCGGCAGAGAGCGAGGCGGAGGGGGCGCGCCTCGGCAGAGAGCGAGGCGGAGAGCGAGGCGGAGGGGGCGCGCCTCGGCAGAGAGCGAGGCGGAGGGGGCGCGCCTCGGCAGAGAGCGAGGCGGAGGGGGCGCGCCTCGGCAGAGAGCGAGGCGGAGGGGCGCGCCTCGGCAGAGAGCGAGGCGGAGGGGCGCGCCTCGGCAGAGAGCGAGGCGGAGGGGGCGCGCCTCGGCAGAGAGCGAGGCGGAGGGGGCGCGCCTCGGCAGAGAGCGAGGCGGAGGGGGCGCGCCTCGGCAGAGAGCGAGGCGGAGGGGGCGCGCCTCGGCAGAGAGCGAGGCGGAGGGGGCGCGCCTCGGCAGAGAGCGAGGCGGAGGGGGCGCGCCTCGGCAGAGAGCGAGGCGGAAGGGGCGCGCCTCGGCAGAGAGCGAGGCGGAGGGGGCGCGCCTCGGCAGAGAGCGAGGCGGAGGGGGCGCGCCTCGGCAGAGAGCGAGGCGGAGGGGGCGCGCCTCGGCAGAGAGCGAGGCGGAGGGGGCGCGCCTCGGCAGAGAGCGAGGCGGAGGGGGCGCGCCTCGGCAGAGAACGAGGCGGAGGGGGCGCGCCTCGGCAGAGAGCGAGGCGGAGGGGGCGCGCCTCGGCAGAGAGCGAGGCGGAGGGGGCGCGCCTCGGCAGAGAGCGAGGCGGAGGGGGCGCGCCTCGGCAGAGAGCGAGGCGGAGGGGGCGCGCCTCGGCAGAGAGCGAGGCGGAGGGGCGCGCCTCGGCATAGAGCGAGGCGGAGGGGGCGCGCCTCGGCAGAGAGCGAGGCGGAGGGGGCGCGCCTCGGCATAGAGCGAGGCGGAGGGGGCGCGCCTCGGCAGAGAGCGAGGCGGAGGGGGCGCGCCTCGGCAGAGAGCGAGGCGGAGGGGGCGCGCCTCGGCAGAGAGCGAGTCGGAGGGGGCGCGCCTCGGCAGAGAGCGAGGCGGAGGGGGCGCGCTCGGCAGAGAGCGAGCGGAGGGGGCGCGCCTCGGCAGAGAGCGAGGCGGAGGGGGCGCGCCTCGGCAGAGAGCGAGTCGGAGGGGGCGCGCCTCGGCAGAGAGCGAGGCGGAGGGGGCGCGCCTCAGCAGAGAGCGAGGCGGAGGGGGCGCGCCTCGGCAGAGAGCGAGGCGGCGCGCCTCAGCAGAGAGCGAGGCGGAGGGGGCGCGCCTCGGCAGAGAGCGAGGCGGAGGGGGCGCGCCTCGGCAGAGAGCGAGGCGGAGGGGCGCGCCTCGGCAGAGAGCGAGGCGGAGGGGGCGCGCCTCGGCAGAGAGCGAGGCGGAGGGGGCGCGCCTCGGCAGAGAGCGAGGCGGAGGGGGCGCGCCTCGGCAGAGAGCGAGGCGGAGGGGGCGCGCCTCGGCAGAAAGCGAGGCGGAGGGGCGCGCCTCAGCAGAGACGAGGCGGAGGGGGCGCGCCTCGGCAGAGAGCGAGGCGGCGCGCCTCAGCAGAGAGCGAGGCGGAGGGGGCGCGCCTCGGCAGAGTGTGAGGCGGAGGGGGCGCGCCTCGGCAGAGAGCGAGGCGGCGCGCCTCAGCAGAGAGCGAGGCGGAGGGGGCGCGCCTCGGCAGAGTGTGAGGCGGAGGGGGCGCGCCTCGGCAGAGAGCGAGGCGGAGGGGGCGCGCCTCGGCAGAGAGCGAGGCGGAGGGGGCGCGCCTCGGCAGAGAGCGAGGCGGAGGGGCGCGCCTCGGCAGAGAGCGAGGCGGAGGGGGCGCGCCTCGGCAGAGAGCGAGGCGGAGGGGGCGCGCCTCGGCAGAGAGCGAGGCGGAGGGGGCGCGCCTCGGCAGAAAGCGAGGCGGAGGGGGCGCGCCTCAGCAGAGAGCGAGGCGGAGGGGGCGCGCCTCGGCAGAGAGCGAGGCGGCGCGCCTCAGCAGAGAGCGAGGCGGAGGGGGCGCGCCTCGGCAGAGAGTGAGGCGGAGGGGGCGCGCCTCGGCAGAGAGCGAGGCGGAGGGGCGCGCCTCGGCAGAGAGCGAGTCGGAGGGGGCGCGCCTCGGCAGAGAGCGAGGCGGAGGGGGCGCGCCTCAGCAGAGAGCGAGGCGGAGGGGGCGCGCCTCGGCAGAGAGCGAGGAGGCGCGCCTCAGCAGAGAGCGAGGCGGAGGGGGCGCGCCTCGCAGAGAGTGAGGCGGAGGGGGCGCGCCTCGGCAGAGAGCGAGGCGGAGGGGGCGCGCCTCGGCAGAGAGCGAGGCGGAGGGGGCGCGCCTCGGCAGAGAGCGAGGCGGAGGGGGCGCGCCTCGGCAGAGAGCGAGGCGGAGGGGGCGCGCCTCGGCAGAGAGCGAGGCGGAGGGGCGCGCCTCGGCAGAGAGCGAGGCGGCGCGCCTCAGCAGAGAGCGAGGCGGAGGGGGCGCGCCTCGGCAGAGAGTGAGGCGGAGGGGGTGCGCCTCGGCAGAGAGTGAGGCGGAGGGGGCGCGCCTCGGCAGAGAGCGAGGCGGAGGGGGCGCGCCTCGGCAGAGAGCGAGGCGGAGGCGCGCCTCGGCAGAGAGCGAGGCGGAGGGGGCGCGCCTCGGCAGAGAGGGCGCGCCTCGGCAGAGAGCGAGGCGGAGGGGGCGCGCCTCGGCAGAGAGCGAGGCGGAGGGGGCGCGCCTCGGCAGAGAGCGAGGCGGAGGGGGCGCGCCTCGGCAGAGAGCGAGGCGGAGAGCGAGGCGGAGGGGCGCGCCTCGGCAGAGAGCGAGGCGGAGGGGGCGCGCCTCGGCAGAGAGCGAGGCGGAGGGGGCGCGCCTCGGCAGAGAGCGAGGCGGAGGGGGCGCGCCTCGGCAGAGAGCGAGGCGGAGGGGGCGCGCCTCGGCAGAGAGCGAGGCGGAGGGGGCGCGCCTCGGCAGAGAGCGAGGCGGAGGGGCGCGCCTCGGCAGAGAGCGAGCGGAGGGGGCGCGCCTCGGCAGAGAGCGAGGCGGAGGGGCGCGCCTCGGCAGAGAGAGCGAGGCGGAGGGGGCGCGCCTCGGCAGAGAGCGAGGCGGAGGGGGCGCGCCTCGGCAGAGAGCGAGGCGGAGGGGGCGCGCCTCGGCAGAGAGCGAGGCGGAGGGGGCGCGCCTCGGCAGAAAGCGAGGCGGAGGGGCGCGCCTCGGCAGAGAGCAAGGCGGAGGGGGCGCGCCTCGGCAGAGAGCGAGGCGGAGGGGGCGCGCCTCGGCAGAGAGCGAGGCGGAGAGCGAGGCGGAGGGGGCGCGCCTCGCAGAGAGCGAGGCGGAGGGGGCGCGCCTCGGCAGAGAGCGAGGCGGAGGGGCGCGCCTCGGCAGAGAGCGAGGCGGAGGGGGCGCGCCTCGGCAGAGAGCGAGGCGGAGGGGGCGCGCCTCGGCAGAGAGCGAGGCGGAGGGGGCGCGCCTCGGCAGAGAGCGAGGCGGAGGGGGCGCGCCTCGGCAGAGAGCGAGGGGAGGGGGCGCGCCTCGGCAGAGAGCGAGGCGGAGGGGCGCGCCTCGGCAGAGAGCGAGGCGGAGGGGGCGCGCCTCGGCAGAGAGCGAGGCGGAGGGGGCGCGCCTCGGCAGAGAGCGAGGCGGAGGGGCGCGCCTCGGCAGAGAGCGAGGCGGAGGGGCGCGCCTCGGCAGAGAGCGAGGCGGAAGGGGCGCGCCTCGGCAGAGAGCGAGGCGGAGGGGGCGCGCCTCGGCAGAGAGCGAGGCGGAGGGGGCGCGCCTCGGCAGAGAGCGAGGCGGAGGGGGCGCGCCTCGGCAGAGAGCGAGGCGGAGGGGGCGCGCCTCGGCAGAGAACGAGGCGGAGGGGGCGCGCCTCGGCAGAGAGCGAGGCGGAGGGGGCGCGCCTCGGCAGAGAACGAGGCGGAGGGGGCGCGCCTCGGCAGAGAGCGAGGCGGAGGGGGCGCGCCTCGGCAGAGAGCGAGGCGGAGGGGGCGCGCCTCGGCAGAGAGCGAGGCGGAGGGGGCGCGCCTCGGCAGAGAGCGAGGCGGAGGGGGCGCGCCTCGGCAGAGAGCGAGCGGAGGGGGCGCGCCTCGGCAGAGAGCGAGGCGGAGGGGGCGCGCCTCGGCAGAGAGCGAGGCGGAGGGGCGCGCCTCGGCAGAGAGCGAGGCGGCGCGCCTCAGCAGAGAGCGAGGCGGAGGGGGCGCGCCTCGGCAGAGAGCGAGGCGGAGGGGCGCGCCTCGGCAGAGAGCGAGGCGGAGGGGGCGCGCCTCGGCAGAGAGCGAGGCGGAGGGGGCGCGCCTCGGCAGAGAGCGAGGCGGAGGGGGCGCGCCTCGGCAGAGAGCGAGGCGGAGGGGGCGCGCCTCGGCATAGAGCGAGGCGGAGGGGGCGCGCCTCGGCAGAGAGCGAGGCGGAGGGGGCGCGCCTCGGCAGAGAGCGAGGCGGAGGGGGCGCGCCTCGGCAGAGAGCGAGGCGGAGGGGGCGCGCCTCGGCAGAGAGCGAGGCGGAGGGGGCGCGCCTCGGCAGAGAGCGAGGCGGAGGGGGCGCGCCTCGGCAGAGAGCGAGGCGGAGGGGGCGCGCCTCGGCAGAGAGCGAGGCGGAGGGGCGCGCCTCGGCAGAGAGCGAGTCGGAGGGGGCGCGCCTCGGCAGAGAGCGAGGCGGAGGGGGCGCGCCTCGGCAGAGAGCGAGGCGGAGGGGGCGCGCCTCGGCAGAGAGCGAGGCGGAGGGGGCGCGCCTCGGCAGAGAGCGAGTCGGAGGGGGCGCGCCTCGGCAGAGAGCGAGGCGGAGGGGGCGCGCCTCAGCAGAGAGCGAGCGAGGGGAGGCGCGCCTCGGCAGAGAGCGAGGCGGCGCGCCTCAGCAGAGAGCGAGGCGGAGGGGGCGCGCCTCGGCAGAGAGTGAGGCGGAGGGGCGCGCCTCGGCATAGAGCGAGGCGGAGGGGGCGCGCCTCGGCAGAGAGCGAGGCGGAGGGGGCGCGCCTCGGCAGAGAGCGAGGCGGAGGGGCGCGCCTCGGCAGAGAGCGAGTCGGAGGGGGCGCGCCTCGGCAGAGAGCGAGGCGGAGGGGGCGCGCCTCGCATAGAGCGAGCGGAGGGGGCGCGCCTCGGCAGAGAGCGAGGCGGAGGGGGCGCGCCTCGGCAGAGAGCGAGGCGGAGGGGGCGCGCCTCGGCAGAGAGCGAGGCGGAGGGGCGCGCCTCGGCAGAGAGCGAGGCGGAGGGGGCGCGCCTCGGCAGAGAGCGAGGCGGAGGGGGCGCGCCTCGGCAGAGAGCGAGGCGGAGGGGGCGCGCCTCGCAGAGAGCGAGTCGGAGGGGGCGCGCCTCGGCAGAGAGCGAGGCGGAGGGGGCGCGCCTCAGCAGAGAGCGAGGCGGAGGGGGCGCGCCTCGGCAGAGAGCGAGGCGGCGCGCCTCAGCAGAGAGCGAGGCGGAGGGGGCGCGCCTCGGCAGAGAGTGAGGCGGAGGGGGCGCGCCTCGGCAGAGAGCGAGGCGGAGGGGGCGCGCCTCGGCAGAGAGCGAGGCGGAGGGGGCGCGACTCGGCAGAGAGCGAGGCGGAGGGGGCGCGCCTCGGCAGAGAGCGAGGCGGAGGGGCGCGCGCCTCGGCAGAGAGCGAGCGCGAGGGGGCGCGCCTCGGCAGAGAGCGAGGCGGAGGGGGCGCGCCTCGGCAGAAAGCGAGGCGGAGGGGGCGCGCCTCAGCAGAGAGCGAGGCGGAGGGGCGCGCCTCGGCAGAGAGCGAGGCGGCGCGCCTCAGCAGAGAGCGAGGCGGAGGGGGCGCGCCTCGGCAGAGAGTGAGGCGGAGGGGGCGCGCCTCGGCAGAGAGCGAGGCGGAGGGGGCGCGCCTCGGCAGAGAGCGAGTCGGAGGGGGCGCGCCTCGGCAGAGAGCGAGGCGGAGGGGGCGCGCCTCGGCAGAGAGCGAAGCGGCGCGCCTCAGCAGAGAGCGAGGCGGAGGGGGCGCGCCTCGGCAGAGAGCGAGGCGGAGGGGGCGCGCCTCGGCAGAGAGCGAGGCGGAGGGGGCGCGCCTCAGCAGAGAGCAAGGCGGAGGGGGCGCGCCTCAGCAGAGAGCGAGGCGGAGGGGGCGCGCCTCGGCAAGAGAGCGAGGCGGAGGGCGCGCGCCTCGGCAGAGAGTGAGGCGGAGGGGGCGCCTCGGCAGAGAGTGAGGCGGAGGGGGCGCGCCTCGGCAGAGAGCGAGGCGGAGGGGCGCCTCGGCAGAGCGAGGCGGAGGGGGCGCGCCTCGGCAGAGAGGCGCCTCGGCAGAGAGCGAGGCGGAGGGGCGCGCCTCGGCAGAGAGCGAGGCGGAGGGGGCGCCGCCTCGGCAGAGAGGGCGCGCCTCGCAGAGAGCGAGGCGGAGGGGGCGCGCCTCGGCAGAGAGCGAGGCGGAGGGGGCGCGCCTCGGCAGAGAGCGAGGCGGAGGGGGCGCGCCTCGGCAGAGAGCGAGGCGGAGGGGGCGCGCCTCGGCAGAGAGCGAGGCGGAGGGGCGCGCCTCGGCAGAGAGGCGCCTCGGCAGAGAGCGAGGCGGAAGGGCCGCGCCTCGGCAGGAGAGCGAGGCGGAGGGGCGCGCCTCGGCAGAGAGCGAGGCGGAGGGGCGCGCCTCGGCAGAGAGCGAGGCGGAGGGCGCGCCTCGGCAAGAGAGCGAGGCGGAGGGGCGCGCCTCGGCAGAGAGCGAGGCGGAGGGCGCGCCTCGGCAGAGAGCGAGGCGGAGGGGCGCGCCTCGGCAGAGAGCGAGGCGGAGGGGCGCGCCTCGGCAGAGAGCGAGGCGGAAGGGCGCGCCTCGGCAGAGAGCGAGGCGGAGGGGCGCGCCTCGGCAGAGAGCGAGGCGGAGGGGCGCGCCTCGGCAGAGAGCGAGGCGGAGGGGCGCGCCTCGGCAGAGAGCAAGGCGGAGGGGGCGCGCCTCGGCAGAGAGCGAGGCGGAGGGGGCGCGCCTCGGCAGAGAGCGAGGCGGAGGGGCGCGCCTCGGCAGAGAGCGAGGCGGAGGGCGCGCCTCGGCAGAGAGCGAGGCGGAGGGGCGCGCCTCGGCAGAGAGCGAGGCGGAGGGGCGCGCCTCGGCAGAGAGCGAGGCGGAGGGCGCGCGCCTCGGCAGAGAGCGAGGCGGAGGGGGCGCGCCTCGGCAGAGAGCGAGGCGGAGGGGCGCGTCTCGGCAGAGAGCGAGGCGGAGGCGCGCCTCGGCAGAAAGCGAGGCGGAGGGGCGCCTCGGCAGAGAGCGAGGCGGAGGGGCGCGCCTCGGCAGAGAGCGAGGCGGAGGGGCGCGCCTCGGCAGAGAGCGAGGCGGAGGGGGCGCGCCTCGGCAGAGAGCGAGGCGGAGGGGCGCGCCTCAGCAGAGAGCGAGGCGGAGGGGCGCGCCTCAGCAGAGAGCGAGGCGGAGGGGCGCGCCTCGGCAGAGAGCGAGGCGGAGGGGCGCGCCTCGGCAGAGAGCGAGCGGAGGGGCACGCCTCGGCAGAGAGCGAGGCGGAGGGGCACGCCTCGGCAGAGAGCGAGGCGGAGGGGCGTGCCTCGGCAGAGAGCGAGGCAGAGGGGTGCCTCGGCAGAGAGCGAAGCGGAGGGGCGCCCCGGCAGAGAGCGAGGCGGAGGGGTGCCTAGGCAGAGAGCGAGGTGTAGGATGCCATGGCAGACAGAGTGGCAGAAGGCACCCTATCAGAAAGATTAAGGGGCAGCTCATATGAGAAATAAGCGGATAGGCAAGTTTAATCAAGAGACAACTTTTTGGGTAGCGGAAACGTTCTACGTAACCATCCTTCTGCTCTGAAACAGAAAGCCTGAAAGAGAACTCAAGACACAGACAATCTGATGGACAGGAAGATTGAGAGAAGAGATGGACAGGTAGATAAAATGACCAACAGACACAGAATGAGTCAACGATTTTGCCTATTTAAATTAAAAGAAAGTGAGCGATTCTTCACACCTTACTAATAAGATACACGGCTGACATCTTGCTTTAGAAAGGGTCAGGTGGTCAAGTGAGTTGACCGATGCGTAATACAATGTACTCAAATTCATAGAAGAAGAGGAAGAAAACACAGCCTAAAGCAGCCTGGAGTATTACGTGTATTAAGTAAAAGGTATCCAAGTAAGGAGAAATCAAACTGACAGGGGCGGCAGTTGTAGAGCAATTAAAAGTAAAAATGTTGAAACTCAGTCGGCTGAGACGTGTCACCCGAATATAAATATAACTCCGCATATTAAATATATAAATATCTATAAATTCGAGAGTTCTTATTAAAGTTCACATTTTCTTCTTCAGTCGCAATTTAGATTTCCTGACCCTATATATGTGAACGAATTTGCCAGAAGGATTGTCAGCACCGCTGCAAGAACCTGTAGAACTAGAAGGGTACATATTGTGACAGAAGCGCAAATACAGCCTCCCCCGAACGCAACCGAGTAATCATTTCAAATGGAATTAAAAATAGCGCGTGCTGAAAGCTTTGTCACAACTTACCAGAAGAAAAAAACTTTATTACAGATCGCGCTTTCACAGTTGTGATTAATTGGCTTTCACAAATTGTAATTTACAGTATGGGGAATGTAGAGATACCCCAGCACGATCTCTATGCGGTGAGTTAACAAATTTTGATAGAATATACCATTTATACGATTTTTGACACGTAACATGTTCAGTTTGTACCATCAAACAGTTAAAAACGAAGAATCTTTGTACCACCAAGTAATTAATTTTGTCCATTAGTCCAGGGCTAGACAATTAGGGGCGCCGAGTCGCCATGACAACAAAATACTGTAGAATCAGGTCCGCCCTTTCATATTGGGAGGTGCGGTCTATAACCATCACCACTGACCACTCACCACTTGTTTTGTGGGGTGCTTGTGCCGGTGTTCCATCAAATAATGCCTCCGACAAGCTGCGCATGCGCAGGAGTGATGCAACACCAGCTGGTCGTCACATACGCGCATGTCCAGCTCATCTGAATCTCGGATTCAGCAAGCAAGGAGGCAACATCTAATCGTTAGATAATGCTTCCTGATAAGCGCGCATGCACGAGACATGCCACATAGGGAGAGGGTGGGATATAGACATGGATATGTACAGAGACCACTGCTCACTGACAGGAGCGGTAATACGTGTATAGAGAGAGAGACCAGAATATGTGTGTATACTCCTCACTGGTCTCCGTATAGGTCTATACCCCCCCTCCGTATGGGTCACGCGTATCACGCATGCGCATTTAGTGGGAGGCATTATCTGACGATCAGATATTGCCTCCGCCTTTGCCGAATCCGAGATGGTCATTCAGACGATGTAAGCATCCGCTGGTGCGTTGTGACGACCAGCTAGATGCTAAATCAACTAGCGTTACGTCACTGCTGCGCATGCGCAGACCATTGGAGGCATTATTCGACGGAACACTGGCACAGGCCCTTCACTTTTTCACCTCATCTCCACAAATGCCAAGGTGCGGTTTGAGCAACCAGTCATCATGGCGGCAGCCGCTACACAAGGTAAGGCAAGGCACATGGCAGAGTGTATGCCAGGGGAGTGTCATGTGTGGCCCACTGGAAAGGCACGGGATTCAAACAGCATTGGCATTCTCAAACTAGGGTGGTAACCCCTGCAGCCAAATTCCTACAATGGAAATTCGTCACACACATTGCAGTCACTCACCACAGGTGTGTGGGGGGGGAAGCACCAGTTAACACAGCTTGAGAGCAGTAACTTTAACCCCTTCACTACCATGATCGAGTATACTCCATGTTCAAAAGCTCCTGCAGGAGCCCGACAAGAGATTCAATTTCTGGTCTTTTACAGGAGCAATGCAAAGGAATTTTGTTTATAGAAATCAGACATATTGTCTCCAGAACATGTTCTCAAAGTTGCAGGATATCGGACATTGCACCAGATTAGCGCAACAGTTTCCGCAGCGCTTTACAATAACCGAAGGGAACGAGATATAGATAAACGGACAAAGGATGGAAACACTAGGTGTAGAGGGCCCTGCTCATAGGAGTTTACAGTCTAGAGGGATTGGGGTTGAGGAAGACCAGGGGAATTTTACTTGACGGCAGGATCATTAGTGCCAGTGGTTCAGGAATGGTGGGGTCATAGAAGCGTCTTCAATCATGTGTGAGTAGGTGAGCAGAGGGATGAGTTGCGTCAGTGATGTGGTACACTAGTCTGAAGAGATGGGTTTTGAGGGATTTCTTGAAGGCCTGAAGGTAAGGGGAGAGTTTGATAGGGCGAGGCAAGTCATTCCACAAGACCGGAGCTGCCCTTGAGAAGTCTTGGAAGCGAGAGTTGGCTGTACGGTTGTAGACAGATGGAGATCTCCCGACAACCATCGTTGTCTATACGGGACGTGTTTGGTTGGTAACAAAGACATGTTGAGGGTTGAGCTATTGAGCGATTTGAATGCAAGTGTCAGTATTTTAAACTGTATCCTGGAGCGTACAGGAAGCCAAAGGAGGGACTGGCAGCATGGGGAGGTACGCGAGGTGCGTCTGGTGAGAAAAATAAGCCTGACACCTGCATTCATTACAGATTATGGGAGTTGGGGAGGCCAGCGAATTGCAGTAATCAAGTCGCAAAATGACAAGTGCATGAACCAGCACCTTTGCGGCATCTTGTGTCAGAAAGGGGCGGTGGATGTTCTTGAGTTGATAGTAACAAGATGTATTGAAAATAATGGACACGGTCTGATGGTGTCTCGTGGACACGTGCTGCAGTAGAAATATTTGATCGGCAGGGGAAGCCCTTTGCCAGTAAAATGAGCTTACTATAGTGTACTGTAACAATGTAGCTATGTGTGTTTTTACAGATTTGGTAATGGAAAGTGATTTAATTTCAATAGAAACGGCAGGTCTTGTCAGTGATTATATGAAGACTCTCTTTATAACGAAGAGGTTAAAGGGATATTACCACCAGAAAATGAAATGTCCTTATGGTGTTTATTTTATGTTCTTTATAAATAAAGGATTTTACCAGGAAGGATACATTGAGATTTCTCTCGTTTTCAGTATGTCTTGGGTTCAAGAACGTTGTATTTTTGTACCTACTGTAACAATTCAAAGTAATAAAATGCAAGATACAAATATACAGATTAACACAGAAAATAAATAAATATGTAGGAAATAAAGTCACTATGTTACATGTTTACAGGTGCATTCCGTATTGAGGTATGTTAATAGGGAGCACTTAAGGGACTTTAGACTGGGGGAAGATTTGATGGTGTCTGGGAGGTTATTCCATAACTGCGGTGCTCTGTAGGAAAAGGAGGATCGAAACGCTTTCTTTTTGTATGTTGTTGATATCTTACATGTGCTTTGTTTTTCTCTTGTATGTTTAGTTAGGAAAATATTTTCCTCTATATGTGTCACTGGGTGCATACATTGTGTGATCTTGTGTGTTGTAAACTGTCGTCCCCCCCCCGCCCCCCGTATCTTTACATCACTTGCTCCTCACTGTGTGGCTTTGGCCATAGAATGGAGTGAATGGGTCAGAAGCCCAGAAAACCAACCTATTAACTTGCATTGTGTGGAATGTATGTAAATAGCATCACCGAGGGTACAACTGAGTGTTTAAGACAATTATCACATCTCACTCGGCTACCAGAGATGAGAGGTGGCAGCCTGGACAACACAATAGAACCCCTGCAGCCTTTTCTAAAAACATTCCCTCAAACCACCCTTTGCCTCTTCGCTACGGTTTTATCCTATTCCACAGCTGTAAAGGGAGTCGTGCCACAATATTTTGGTAAATTTTGCATCATAGGAAAAATCCACAAAATTGAAAGGAGATAAAACCCTAACTTTATTTATGCTTTTTACAATTCAAATTACTTCAAAAAGGAAAAAAAAAAAAGGAGCAGCATGTGTTTTAGAAGGTGTTTTTCTTCTAATGCACAAGTAATCTAGTTCCAGTTTATGTTAGTGGCACTGTCCCTTAAAATAATGTGTCACAGTATCAAACTACCAGCCCTCAGTCTGTAGAATGTACACGCTTCCATGGTTATATGACAAAGCCGTTTCACTTTGCCATTTTTAGCTTTCTTCTCAAAACCAGAGTCCCTTTTAACCTCCCTGGCGGTCTAATTTCTTCAAAATTTCGTGTCTAAAAGCGTCTCAATTTTTTTTAAAGGAAATGTGTTTTTATACATAGTTAGCCTGTAATAATTAGGAATCACGCACTGAAATCCGTGAACGCAAGAGTTCTTACTGGTAAAATCCTTTATAAATAAATAAAAAAAATAGTAAATACACTGAGTCCGATAAAGTTTGAAACACGACATAATTTATTATCCCAAAACTAATTATCCAAAATAAATGATATTCAATAAAATACAACAAAAAACACTGAAATCTGTCTGAAAACAAGGGTGAGACGATATATGGTCTGTTTCTTATCCTGTATTGCCACCTAGTGGCCGTTCATAAACATTGCACTTTGGATTATACAGTGTTTTAGAATTTTTTTCTAAGTTTGCAGCTGGTCCCGCCCCCTGCATCATGTGACTCGCAGGGAGCCTTACCAGGAAGCAGCTCGCCACGATCACGCTGCGGGGACAGCGAGGGAGGCAGGAGGAGGTGAGTATGCATCCAGCCCGAGTGTGGCTCGGGGTTACCGTTCGCGGTAGTGAAATTGAACCCCGAGTCACACTCGGAAATACCGCCAGGGAGGTTAATGTGTGTTATGAATAAATCCAATCTATCACTCTGCACAGTTTTATAAAAAAATAAAAAAATACAGGGATAGGATACAAGCAACAAAATAATAGGTATACTTTAATTCTGACTGGTTCATACAAAAAGATTCTGAATTATTCGTAAATTATACTTTCATTGTCACAATAATGTTACATAATAATTGCTCAACCACCATGGTTTCAACAAAAAAAATAATATATATATATATATTCACACACACTAATTTCGAGTGGCTTCGTGGTTCTTCTAATGATTCAGGAGGCAGTGAGGATTTCTGAGAGATCTATTCACAGGATTTCATTGAACGCATTCAACCACGCTTTACACCAATTGTCGAAAACTGTGGCCCCAACAACAGATCTATATATATATATCATAACGTGTGTGTGTGTGTGTCTTTTTTTTTCTTTCAAGTTGTCATGATCTTATCACGTTTGTTTTATGGGCCTATGATCGCACGTGCTTATTTTTCCCATTTTGACCATACCATTTTACGCTCACTATTTACGACATCTAACCCCCCCCCCCCCACCCGTGTGCACTCTAATGTCTTAATGTTCAATTCTAGGATATTGCTCAGTAAAGCTTCTAGACCTGAAGAGGAGAGGAATCCGCTCTTAAGCTTATCTTTTAAATGTAACGTTAGTCTAATAAAAAAGGTATCACTACGTACTGCTATTATATAAAATATATACATATCTGACACAAAAGGCTTTGTTGGGGCCAACACTGCTTTCTAGGGATTAACTGTATCCCGGTCGAATCAGAGAATCATGCGTGCTCACATACTTCACCATCGTACATTAAGCCACTTTTCCTATAAATTGCTTATTTAAACTAAACGCTCCTTTTTTAAGCGATGGGCAATTCCCAGCCGTACGGCGAATCAAATTATTATCTGGATACAGTATAGCTAAATTCTAACTCAATAGTGACCCCTACTGGAGGCTAAAAGAAAATGTCACCTTTTCATAATCCAGAGAGGAGATTGTATCATTTTATTTGAAATATTTACAAGCAGATCATCAGCAAAATATAGCTACAAAATCAATGATACAAGGACTCGGATCTGACGGAGAAACCTGACAAAGTATCTCATTTTACTGTAACCAATCTGACCTAACCTTACCTATCCTTATGGATTCCATGGAAAAATGAAGATAATCTGTTATTTTTGCTTGCTAAAGAGCAGGGTTTCCCAAACCTGTCCTCGGGACCCTCAAACAGGCCAGATTTTGCAGATCACCTTGGGGAAATGCAGACTGACTCCTGCAATAACTGAGCAGCAAATCATATCACCTGTGCTGTGCTTCAGAAATCCTGCAAACCTGGCCTGTCAGCAGGTCGTGAGGACAGGTTCGGGAGACATTTCTGTAGAGTCTACTACTGTATATACATACATACACACACTTACAAGGGTTGTGGTGGAGGACAAAAAATGAGATAAAAAGCCTCTGCTATAATTAAGTTTGTTGCAGAAGTTATTTGCGAATCACAGCAATTCAAAGAACTGAACCCAAGAGCTCCTGTGCTACATTCCCCATATGCAGCAAGGAACTCTGGGTAAGACCTACAAATGACATCTGGCTCACTTTTTTTTGCATCCTGGGTCTGTTTTCACACAGAACCCTTAAGGCTGGGGTCAGACAAGCGCAGTGATCACGTCCGTGTTGCCGCACATTTTAACATCCGTGGTAGCATAAAATTACCAATATAGATAATAAAATTACCAAAAGTATCAATAGAGACCCACACACGGAGAACGTCCGCACAGAAGTGTGGACACAGCAAACGGATGCAAGTTAGGCAAGAATGTAAAACCGCTAGACGGATGCGCAGAGTGTGCCACATCCACCTAGCGTTCTGTGTGAGGGAGGAGATGTCAGACGCAGCGCTTTTGTGACATCCAGCACCTTGACGCACACAATGGCTTTTCATATCCTTTTCAAATTATCATTTTTAATATTAATTTTGTTTCCCATAATTCCCTTTATTTTCTACGTCCGTCCACAAAAACGGTTCGTGTGGTGTCTACAGTATCTTCCGTCAGTACGTCCGTCCGTTGTGCACGCAGAGTGCGTTCGTCTGACATTAGCCTTATTCTTTTCAGTTTCAGCAAAAAGCCTTTTAATTTTTAGAATATTTTTGATTCTCATTTTGTTTAACGTCTTTTTTTTTTTATTATTCTGTAACAGACCCTTTTAGTTTTTTTCATAGGTCCTTTTTTATTATTGCCACACATTTTTCATGCACTTTAAATTGGTTTAAACAACTTTTAAAATGTATTTATTTTATTTATATAGGATTTTACCAGGAAAGATACTTGAAAACGAGAGAAATCTCAATGCATGTCCTGGGTTTAAGAACATTGTAATTTTACAGTTGTTACAGAAATACAAAGTAATAAATGCAAGATATTAAAAACAAAACACAAATATACAGATTAACAGAGAAAATAAAAATGTAAGTAATATAGTTACTATGTTACATGTTTACAGGTGCATTCTGTACCGAGGTATGCTAGTAAGGAGCTCGAGTGACTTAAGACTGGGGCAAGATTTGATGGCGTCTGGGAGGTTATTCCATAATTGCGGTGCTCTGTAGGAAAATGAGGATCGAGGCACTTTCTTTATGTATTGTGGTATTGCAAGTAAGGTGCTGGTCCTGAATCGGAGGCTATAGGATGAGGGAACTGCTAGGGGAAGCAGACTATTCAGGTAGGGTGGCAGCTTCCCAGAGAAGCTCTTAAACACCATGTTGGAAAGGTGAAGGGTGCGTCTAGATTCTAGCGACGGACAGTTTAGTTCTTTTAACATGTCAAAATGGTGGGTCATGTAGTTACATTGTAGAACAAAGCGGCAGAATGAGTTATACAATGTAGTAAGTTTCTGAAGGTGTGTTTGTGGGGCGGCTGCATACACTACATCTCCGTATTCAATAGCCGGCGTAAGCATTTGTTGTACAATCTGCTTTCTTACCGCGGGGCTCAGGCAGGATTTGTTTCCAAAGGAAAGGGGGCCAAAGGATAGATTTGGGTCTAACCACATACCTAAATATTTGAGAGAAGTGACTGTGGTCAGCGTGCCATTTGATTTTGTCCCCACACATAGAAGGGGATTTTGCAATTTGTGTAGTTTAGGTGCTGTTCCAAAGAGCATTGTTACAGTTTTGTCAGTATTTAGAAAAAGTTTGTTATCTGTGATCCACTTTTCTACCTCTGTGAATTGTTCTTGCAGCACTGCCTCCAGCTGCGGGAGATTTGGTTTGCTGGTATAGATTACAGTGTCATCTGCATACATGTGTACAGTTGAGGCTTTGCAGACGTTGGGCAGATCATTTATGAACGTGAATAGCAGGGGGCTGAGAATCGAGCCTTGGGGTACTCCGCACGTGACTGGGAGGGGGAGGGGGAGGGAGGAGCTGCCAGAGATGGACACATGTTGCGATCGGTTGGATACATATGATTCAAACCAGGTTAGCGTGCGATCACAATACCAGAGTTTTTAAGTTTTTGTAATAAGATGCCATGCTCTACTGTGTCAAAGGCCTTGGCAAAATCAAGAGTTCCGTTATTTTCCTGCAGTTCAGCTGTCTTATCGGAGGTCTTTGGTGACTCCTTGTTCGGTGCAACGTCGGGGACCCTGTGGTATTAGTGAATTCACTGCACAGTCAGCAAAGTGAAAATAAATATCGCCGAACACCCCCCCCCCCAAACAAAAGGGCACTGGACATTTCCGTGCTCTTTGAATAACCCTTAAAATGAAGGCCTGAAGCACCTAAGGCGTAGGGCCCTTAAGTTGCCTCTGATGCCAGGACGCAGGGAGGATTTTTCTAGAAAGGTTTTGCAGCGCGTGAGGAGATTGAGCGGGAGTGGTGTGGGAGGAGTTACCAGGAGGGTACTTAAGGCGCGTGTGGAGAGGCTCTGCGCGTCTTTTTCTCCTGAGGTAGAGCGGTGAAAATCCCCACCTTCCCTCCCTGTTTTATTTAATTCCCGGGTTGGATTGGGTTTTTGGTAGAGTATTAGTTTTGTTGGGCTCCTTTTGTCACGGCGGGGGCTTGTAGGCAGTGCTGGCTAGGGGTTTCTTTTATTTAGGAGAATTTTGGTCAGATGGTTGGGAGTTGGGAAGTTTTTTGGTTTGGAGGTGTGTGGGGTTGTGGGGAGTCCTCTTTCAGCACTGGGTTAGTGTTTTAATCTTGTTATAGGAATGCTTATGTCATGGTGGTGGGTTTATTATGTGGAGTTTTTATCTGTGGCCTATATATATTATTCCACAGTCATGTGTCTGTGTATTTTTGAGTATTTGTCTCCCTGCAATCGACTCGGTCATCCGTAGGCGACTTAAAAGGTTTTCCCTTTAAGGCGCTGAAATTTTGTGCGCCCACCAAATAGTGCTCCAGAGACTGTGTCCACATGGGATGTAGGGTCTATTTAGCATTTGCAGATCTATACCATACAGCTGCATTTTTAGATAAATTATTTAAGGACTGGGTCCTCATGGGGATGTTACATTATTAAGGGGTACATTATTAATGGGTTAAATATACCTGATGATATATATAGAGATATATATATATATATAGTGACATAAGGAAAGGGAAGGTCATTGAGGGGCGATACATTTCCCCTCGGTTTCTGTCATATATGCAGAAGTAGTAAATCCAGACCAGGTTTTCAGGCTGCATGTAGTGTCTGGATTTCCAGGTTTTGTGTCTCTCCCCAGGGCTAATTACTTGATTGGTGTTTAATCAGGGGAGATAAAAGAGGGGAGGCTAAACCAGGAAGTTGCTCTGGTCTGGGACTCAGAAAGCCTTGTGAGGGAGCTACAAGGTGTGTAAAGGTTGCTTACAGTAATTTTGTTCGTTTAAGGTGGCTGAGGTTAGCTCACCATTTGTTAGATAGGGAATCTAACTGTTTAGTAAGAGCCTGAGCGGCAAGGGTTTATTTTCTGTTCTCATTTCTGTTTTATTGCAACCTTTTAAATAAAATACTGTCTGCTGGACAGGTTTAAAAGAACTTTCTTTCGCCTGGACTACCTTTTTCCCAGCAAAGGTAACCTCCGTTTGGGCTATAACACCACAGTATATTGTATAATAAATAAAAAAATTGTGTATATATAAAATATATATATATATATATCACATCAGGATTTGGGTAAAACAAAAAAAACTTTTATTGGTACAGATTAAAATACCTGTCCATTGACCAATGTTTCGGCCCCTTATCAAGGAATACAGGCTTACAGAATAAGACATAGAGCTCACCCAATAACGGCGTGGATCCGAATGAACGCCAAAGCGCATGGACCCGGCGTCTACTTCCGGGTTGGACGCCGAGAGGACGTGATTACGCATTGGACCTGACTGCTCAGGTAACCATGGGGATGCAAACTAAAAACAAAAAGGAACCTGGGTGGACCGGAGACGAGGGCAATCAGCAGCACCTAATCGCACAGTACCTCGACTTAGCAAAAATTGTGAACAAAACAAAAAGGCAGAAAAATATAACTATGTGTGTAGTTAGCAACAAAGAACCACCATCCACGCACATGTTACAGATCGATACACACATCTATAACGGACTGATATATAAAAGGAAAAAACAAACCATATCACAGGGACAGGCACCTAAAGCTATCTCTGATCCATGAAAATTGGTTAAACAATAAAAGATACTTAATTGAGGAATAATGAAAAAAGCATAATGAACAAATATATATAAATAAACCTAGAAACCAACAAAACGTCTGTACGAAAAAAAAAATATATATATAACATACACACACAGTTGTGTTCAAAATGATTCAACCCCCAATGCTGTAAAGGGTTTTAGGGAATTTAGTGTACATTTGTAATTGTATTCAGAATGAAATCCTACAAGGACTTTTTAAAGAACCATATGCAACTAAAATGACATCAATTGGTGTAATACAGTAGAATGTTTCTTTTGTGAATTCTTCATTGACACAATTATTCAACCCCTTAAAGACTACCACTCTGAGGCTAGGGTCAGACTGAGGCAGTGCGAACGCGCGTGCAGGCGCACTTAATCACGGCCGTAGTAGCAGCAAATGCCGGGCAATGACGGCCAATATACGAAGTACGGTCGCACAAAAGTCCGGCTGCGCAACACAAGTGGCAAACGAACGCATTTTGTCGAGAACGTAAAACCACTAGTACGGTTGTACAGAGTGCGCTGCGTCCGCTAGCGGCGTGTGTGCGTGATTGAGAGACGTCAGACGCTGCTAATGTCCGGCCAACATAACGTCCAGATGCACAAAGTGTTTTATTGATGATCCGTACAAAATCACGAACGCAAATGCGCATAGTATGACCGCTATCGCGTACTCCGTGAAAAAATGCGTCCATTCGTTCGAACGCACTTTTTCACAGACAACGTGAAAATGCGTTCGTCTGACCCTAGCCTGAAGAACAGAGGTTCATTCAAGTGTTTTCAATCAGGTATTGAAAACACCTGTGGATGTCACGGAGCAGCAATAAAGCATAATAAGCACCAATTAGGCAGCTTTAAAATGACTGTGATACTCAGCTCCTTCTAGACATTTACTGGTGTGGTTACAAACATGGTGAAGTCAAGAGAATGCTAGAAACAACAGAAATCTGGGGGCGCTGAAAAGGCAAGTGATGGAGGGAATAGTAACACAGTGGTGGAGCAGTACGGCAGCTATGTTCCCCGTGAGTCTTCCCAAAAACCCCAAAAAAAAGTACATATACAGAAAAGATATGGAAACAGCGCCTATACAGTACTGTATAGGCGCTGTTTCCATATCTTTTGTGTATAAGTCAAGAGAATGGTCCAGGAAGACAAGAGAAGAGGTGATTACTCTTCACAGGAAGGGCAATGGCTATAAGAAGATTGCAAAGATGTTAAACATACCAAGAGAGCCATAGAAGGCATCATTCACAAATTCAAGGCAAAGGGCACTGTTGAAACGCTACCTGGTCGTGGCAGAAAGAAGATGCTGACTTCGACTGCTGTGCGCTACCTGAAGCGTAGAGTGGAGAAAAGTCCCCGTGTGACTGCTGAGGAACTGAGAAAAGATTTGAAAGATGTGGGTACTGAAGTTTCAGCTCAGACAATACGGCGCACACTGCGTAATGAAGGCCTCCATGCCAGAACTCCCAGGCGCACCCCCTTGCGGTCTCCAAAGAATAAGAAGAGTCGACTGCAGTATGCCAAAAGTCATGTGGACAAACCACAGAAGTTTTGGGATAGTGTTCTATGGATTGATGAAACAAAATTAGAACTGTTTGGGCCCATGGATCAACGCTATGTTTGGAGGAGGAAGAACAAGGCCTATGAAGAAAAGAACACCTTGCCTACTGTGAAGCATGGCGGGGGGGTCAATCATTCTTTGGGGCTGTTTTGCTTCTGCAGGTACAGGAAGTTTCAGTGTGTGCAAGGTACCATGAATTCTCTTCAGTACCAGGAGATATTGGATGACAATGTGATGCAGTCCGTCACAACCTGAGGCTTGGGAGACGTTGGACCTTTCAACAGGACAATGATCCCAAGCAGACCTCCAAGTCCACTAGAGCATGGTTGCAGATTAAAGGCTGGAACATTTTGGAGTGGCCATCGCAGTCACCTGACTTAAATCCGATTGAGAACCTCTGGTGGGACTTAAAGAAAGCAGTTGCAGTGCGCAAGCCTAAGAATGTGACTGAACTGGAGGCTTTTGCCCATGACGAATGGCGAAGATACCCGTAGATCGCTGCAAGACACTTGCGTCAAGCTATGCTTCACGTTTAAAAGCTGTTATAACTGTAAAAGGATGTTGTACTAAGTACTAAGATTGAATGTCACTTGGGGGTTGAATAAAACTGATAATGATGGGAGCACAGAAAAGACATTTGTGGTTATTTCATTATAAATGTTATGTTATATTTGTCTGACCTACACGTGCCTCTTTGATTTAATTGTAAGCAAGATGACTGAATGATCAAAATCAATGTCAAACTGGCCAAAACACTCAATTTCAGTGGGGGTTGAATAATTTTGAACACAACTGTATATATACGCAAATATATATAAAAATGAATAGATGTGAGATAGCCATCTGCACCGCAAGACAGAAGGACATTACCTAGAGGACAAAAACGAAGTGTACGAAATATATTCGTTAATGGTCTTAATCCAAAAGGTCTCGCGTTGAAGCAACAGCCGTGAGCGGTCTCCCCCTCTGGGGAGGGGGGGGCACATGGTCAATGGCGACTACCCGTAGTGTGGTAAGCTGATGTTTACTAGCCAGAAAATGTCTGGCAGCAGGTTGGTCTGAGTGGTTATCACGAAAAGCCACAGTGATGTTAGATCGATGACACCGAATCCTGTCGCGTAAAGGTCTATCGGTCTTGCCAACGTAGGCCAGACCGCATGGACACGTGAGCAAATAAATCACAAATTCAGTGATACATGTAATATGTTGTCGAATGTTAAACCTTTTACCTGAATGCGGGTGAGGAAATGAGCTTGTAGTCGTCATGTGACTACAGGTAACGCAATTAGGGCAACAAAAATAGCCTGGTTTAAGAGGCTGGATAGAAGCTGAATATGCTTGAACAGGATCGGTCTTGACTAAAAGGTCGCAGATATTCTTGGACCTCTTATAACTTATGACAGGGGTTTGAAGAAATGTTTTTGGGAGTGTCTTGTCACCCTGAAAAAGGGACCAGTTAGATCGAATGGCTTTGGCCATAACCTGACTTGACGTGTGATAAGTTAACGGTACAAAAATCCGTGGTGTTGGTTTCAACAGAGCAAGTGTAGGGGCTTTAAATTTAGCATGAGCTTTGGAAAGGGCTTGTTGGAGATCATGTGGTTCATAGCCTCTAGCCACAAATCGTTGAAACATTTCATCCAATTGTGTCAATCTAGTATAACCGTCTGAGTTGTTACGCAGAACACGCAAAAACTGTGAAACCGGCAAGGACCGAATTAAGTGAGGGGGATGGAAACTCTCAGCGTGAAGCAGGGTGTTTCTATCTGTGTCTTTGTGATAGGGTTCCATTATGGATACCAACCAATACGTCCAGATAGCTAACAGACGACATACTCGAGGTGCAGGTAAAACGAACAGGAGAGTCGGTGGTATTAAGAGACTGAACCATATCAAGTAAAGATTGTTGGGTGCTCTGCCAGATCAAGAAAACGTCATCGATAAATCTTCTGTAAAAGATAATATTTGCATAGATCGGCAGAATGTGTAGTTGTTCATAATGGTACATGTACGCGTTAGTGTATGCTGGCGCCATAGAGGCCCCCATTGAAGTGCCCGCAAGTTGCAAATACACATTCTTCTCAAATTGGAAAAAATTGCATCCCAAAGTTATCTGCAAAACCTCGCTCAAATAATCAAGAGGAGGCCCATGATATACAGTGGAGGCCTGGAGGATCTCTATGAACGCTAAGATTCCCTCCTCATGGGGAATGATGGTGTAAAGGCTCTTAACATCTAAAGTAACAAGTATAATAGGCTCAGTAGGTAATTGAAAACAACTTAATAAAGACAAAAAGTGTGGAGTGTCCTTGAGACATGTAGATAGGGTGTCACGGATGGCCCTGTTCTGGGGCGCCTGGCAGCGGATTCCTCGCTGCTCGCTGGCCAGGCGCCGAATAATAACGCCACCGGGTGCGCTCACGTGGGACGCCGGGGGCGGAGCCTGGCGTCATGACGCGGACCCGCCGGGTTTAAAACCCGGCTTCACTAGTTCGCCGTGCCCTGACGTGGTATTCACTTCCCGCAGAGCTCTTGTGTTTATTGCCAAAATATCTGTGTCTGACCTTGCTTCTGACTTGAACCATTCTGTGTATGACCCCTGGCATTGGCGAATGAACCATTCTGTGTATGACCCCTGGCATTGGCGAACGAACCATTCTGTGTATGACTCCTGCATTGGCAAACGAACCATTCTGTGTATGACCCCTGGCATTGGCAAACGAACCATTCTGTGTATGACCCCTGGCATTGGCGAACGAACCATTCTGTGTATGACTCCTGGCATTGGCAAACGAACCATTCTGTGTATGACCCCTGGCATTGGCAAACAAACCACCCTGTGTATAACCCTGGTATTGGCATTTACTCTTCTCACGGTTCTGCTCTTAACTTTGGTACCGAGGTCAGTCTGTGTGGCACCCTAAGCACACATCAGACTACCTCTTATATTACTAAAGTCCTAGGGAGAACGAATACTCTATTCTGTACATCTGTCTGGTGTTTACCCTTGTTTGTCTATTGTCTGGTTAATTATCTGTCTAGTTGTGCCGACCATTCAAGGATCGGAAGGGTAGAGAGCGGTCTACGTATAGGGACCACTATTCTGGTATTCAGGGGGATTCGTGACATAGGGACAGAATGGACTCCTTGCACAGATGATCAATTAGTCAACCCAAGGGTTCCAGTAGGCTCCCCCTGGCCGACACAATAGGTCTGCCAGGGGGAGACCGCGGGTACTTGTGAAGCTTGGGTAACGTGTAGAGTATTGGCATGATGGGGTGGGAGACAGTACAAAAATCAAACATAACTTGATCTAAATATCCAGCCTGCAAACCCATGCTCAACAAATTATCAATACGTTTTTTGAATGTGGCGGCGGGATCAAAAAGTTAAACCCCTATAAATTTGCTCATCATGCAATTGAGAAAGAATTTCCTTTCTGTAGTATATATAATCCAACACAACAATGCCACCACCCTTGTCAGCTGGGCGAACAACGATTGACGGGTCGTGTGCCAGATCCTGCAAAGCGTCCCACTCAAATTTTGACAAATTGGAGTATGTTTTATAGGGAGAGATTGACTCGACTGTGTGTTGAACTTGTTGAGAGAAAGTCTGAACGGTAGAGTTCTGAGACTTGGCATCATGTAAACTTTTAAGCCGAAGCGGATTCGAAACAAAAGGTATCATCTCCAATCCTTTCTTGAATCGCAAGCGTACGGTTTAATTTGTAAAGTTCCACAGATAATTTGAATCAAGAAGGGGTATATTTTTTAGGGACAAACGATAAACCCTTGGAGAGAACAGCCAGATGGTCAGAACCTTGGTAGATAGTTTAAAAATGGAGACTAATTCGCTGCTCGAGGTGGTCTGCCTTTGTTTTTGTACGGACGACCTCTTTTGGGACCTGCGAATTGGGCGGTGTATCGATCGTCGCAAACCATATTGCGATTGAACAGTGATGGTATTTGGACATTCTTGTTGGGGTGCGGTGAAGCTGCCCCTAAAAAAGACGGAGACTCATTGCTGGAGCCAGGCTGTGAGCCTTCGACTTCTGAGCCTGACTCACCAGAGGTATAGTCAATAGTAGAGAACCTGGGTTTAGAAACCCGTGGGACTCAGCGACCACGCCAAGAATTGGTTTGGTTAGTGGAAAGCCAACGATATACACGGTGTGAAGTGTAGTCATAGTTCACCTTCTCCAGCTTCTGTTTTTTAAAATGTATCAGCTCAGATTTATAACGGTTAACATCTTCATGTAACTGAGGTTCAAAGGAAGTCGCTTCAAGGAGTGTTTTATGCTCAGCTTCCAATTTAACAATGGCTTCGCGGACTGTAACTATCTCCTGTGACACATCTTCAATAACAAGAACCATCCAGTCCAAAGAACAGCGGTTCGCAACCGCAATCCACTTTTTGCAAAACTCTGGTTTAGAGCGACCTATCGTAGGTTCATTAGAGACACGGAAGCCTCTCGGTATCCGCTTGGCTCGAAAATAATCTGACAAAAAGACCCCATGGAGGTCCAGGTCAATTTCCTTCCGTTTCAATTTCAACAAATCAAAGTAAAGATCTTTCGATGTAACATGATGAACCAATTGATCAGGGGTTTGTGGCCAGAGTACCTTTCTGGCTTGTTCATCAGAGATTTGCAGAGTTTCAGCAAAATCGGTTAATGCTCCAGCTCTTTGGAGAAAATCTTCCATAATTATTCCTCAATTAAGTATCTGTTATTGTTTAACCAATTTGGCATCAATTTTCATGGATCAGAGATATCTTTAGGTGCCTGTCCCTGTGATATGTTTTTTTTTCCTTTTATATATCAGTCAGTTATAGATGTGTGTATTGATCTGTAACATGTGCGTGGATGGTGGTTCTTTGTTGCTAACTACACACAGTTATATTTTTCTGCCTTTTTGCTTTGTTCACAATTTTTGCTAAGTCGAGGTACTGTGCGGTTAGGTGCTGCTGATTGCCCTCGTCTCCGGTCCACCCAGGTTCCTTTTTGTTTTTAGTTTGCATCCCCATGGTTACCTGAGCAGTCAGGTCCAATGCGTAATCACGTCCTCTCGGCGTCCAACCCGGAAGTAGACGCCGGGTCCATGCGCTTTGGCGTTCATTCGGATCCACGCCGGTATTGGGTGAGCTCTATGTCTTATTCTGTAAGCCTGTATTCCTTGATAAGGGGCCGAAACGTTGGTCAATGGACAGGTATTTTAATCTGTAGCAATAAAAGTTTTTTTGTTTTACCCAAATCCTGATGTGCTGCCTTATCTCTATTTGCTATATTCCTGTTTCAAGGCATACGCACTCAGGTACAGTGATTATTATTGGCGTGTTTGGGTCCAATATTGTTAATAAGAATTATATATATATATAAACATATATTTTATTGTTTTTTACTAAGGGGGTTATTCAAAGAGATTTGAAATGCGGCCAAAATGTAACCGAACAGTGAAATTCAGCGTACGGTTACCTTTCCTGGCCACTCGGCTATCCAGAGAGCAGGCAGTTCACTAAATCTTGGGGAATTGCCTGCACATACGGTGCCTGTTCGGTGCCTGTTCGAGGGCAGTGAAATCCCCATAGAGAAGCAATGCTTCGTCCATTCAGAGAACACAAACCAGCAGTGAAAAGTTGCTGAATTGCCCTGCCATTCGGTGGTTTCATGCGGCAGATTTATTCAGGCGAAGCCCATAGGCTTCAAATGTTAAAAATATTCCCGTTTTAATCCAATAAACGGTTTATTATTTTATTCTGCAGTAAAAAGTTTATTTTTAGATTTTTTTAGGCATTTTTTTGCAAACTCCCCCCCCTTTTTTTTTTAATCGTTTTTTCATTTTTCTGTAACAGCCCTTTTCATTAGCGTTCATTGGATCTTATATGTAAATTACAGACATTTTCGTTCAGTAGTTTTTTTGCAAACAGCGTTTCACTTTTCAAACTTTCAAGCGTATGTTTTTTTTTGTTTCACCTCGTTAGTTGGCGTGTCAGGTTTTTCCCGGCGGCTGCTCTGCGCTGTGATTGGCGGCTAGTCGGGTTTCTCCAGCGTGTTTGGCGTGATTAATCCAGCTGTTTCTGTAGGTTTCAGTGAGTGTTCGGCGGGTTTTGCAGTGAGTGCTCGTTGGGTTTGCGGCAGGTTTTCCCTGCAGTACAGCGGCTCTGTGGTGCTTGCTGAATACACCGCAGGGTCGGCGAACTAGAATTGCACCGAATTGCAGGGAACAAAAAGTCACTGAACGTGCGGTGACTTTGATTCTCTTTGAATAATGAATAACGAATAACCCTGTAACTGTGCACCAAGGGTCCAGAGCAATGTTTCCCAAACCTGTCCTCAGGACCCTCAACCAGGACAGATTTTGCAGATCACCTTGGAGAAATGCAGATTGAATCCTGCAATCACTAAGCAGCAAATCATATCACCTGTGCTGCGCTTCAGATATCCTGCAAACCTGACCTGTCAGTGGGTCCCTGAGGACAGGTTTGGGAAACACTGGTCTAGAGCCATGGTCCCCAAATACCCTTAACAGGCCAGGTTTGCAAAATTTGTGACGCACAGCCCAGGTGATATGATTTGCTGCTCAGCGATTCAATCTGCATTTCCCCAAAGTAATCCTAAAAACCTGGCCTGTTATTAGGTACCCACGGAGTAGGATTGGGAACACCTGACAAAAGAGTGGGTGCAGGAAACATCACAGAACCCCCCCCCCCCCCAACACACAAACTTTTACTCTATTCAGGCTCACAAACAGTCCCGTTTTTGGGCCTTTATATTTTTTACACCAAATTCATGTTCATCTTCTAGGTTGGAAATGAAATAAAATGTACTGAAACGAAAAATAAAATTCACAGAAATGGGCCAATGGATTTTTGTTTTAGAAATCGCAGGGGGGGGGGGGGGAATACGAGAGAGGAATACGACAATGCTACCATTTTTCTCTATGCATATTTATACACATATCAGGTGCGTCTATTTATGCGAAAGGTCTACACAAACATTGACAATGGATCCATTTAAATGCCACAAATACAACAAAAGATGCAAATTTGACCTTAGAGAAACATTTTCCGAAGACTCTACAAAAGATTTCCAGTAATTTAAAGTGTCATCTGTAGAGACAATTAATTAATGTGGCTCATTGGATTAGGTCAGAAATATCCACGACGCTCAATGAACCTGGACGCGGCCCCTCCTCTCCCGACATTTACTTTAACGTATTGTACAAATTAAAACTAAATACATAAAAATATATAAAACGGAAATACATAGAATAATGATTAAATTACAACAAGGTAAAACACTTCCAGATTAATCATGTTTGGAGAACGTCAATCATTTTATTTGCCTAAACTAACAACATTATAAATAAATATATAGTAATAGCAGGATAAAGAAATGTTACCAGGAAGGATACATTAAGATTTCTCTCGTTTTCAAGTATGTCCTGGGTTCAAGAAAATTGTATTTCTGTACCTACTGTAACAATTCAATGTTCTTGAAGACGTTCCCAATTTCTCTTCCTTCAAAACGCTCCCTTAAGGCTGGCGGCACACGAGCGTTTTGAGAGAATGGAAGGAACGTCCGTGAAAGTGGGCATTCCTTCCACTCTCTGCGCTCAGCGTACAAAGCGCGATCCTCCTATGGAGAATCGCGCTTTGTATCCTGTCAGCGTCCGTTTAGCTTTTTGACGGGGAGGGCTTTTTCATGTCAGGTGGATGGCCTTCCGTCAAAAACGCAGGGAAGTGCGGGCGCACATGAGCTGTAAATATGCTCGTGTGCCAGGGTCCTAAAACGTTACTATTTAGAGAAGCCTACCACCCAACCATCAATCACTCTCACCTTGCAGTCCTCTCCTCCTGTTTCCAACCCTTCTAGATTGTGAGTTCCTACGGGAATAGTGCCCTCATCGCATTTGTCAAATGTTGTTCAATGTATTGTACAGCGCTGCGGAATATGCCGGCGCTTTATAAATAAAGAATAATAATAATAATAATAATAATAATAACAACAACCCAGGACATACTTTAAAATGAGAGAAATCTCAATGTATCCTTCCTGGTCAAATTACTTTGCAAATAAATAATATATAGTGAATATATTTCCTACATATTTATTTTCTGTGTTAATCTGTATATTTGTGTTGTTGTTGGTTTACTATCTGGAATTGTATTACTTTGAATTATTACAGTTCTGCAGAAATACAAAGTAATACAATGCCAGATATTAAAACAACACCACCACCACCACAAATATACAGATTAACAAAGAAAATAAATATGAAGGAAACATATTCGCTATATATATTTATTTGTTTGCAAAGTATTTTACCAGGAAGGATACATTGAGATTTCTCTCCCTTTCAAGTATGTCCTGGATTCAAGAACATTGTATTTCTGTAACAAGTCAAAGTAATAAATGTAAGATATTAAAAAACAACAACACAAATATACAGATTAACAGAAAATAAATATGTAGGAAATAGTCACTATGTTCCATGTTTACAGGTGCATTCTGTATACAGTCACTATGTTACATGTTTACTGGTGCATTCTGTATACAGTCACTATGTTCCATGTTTACAGGTGCATTCTGTATACAGTCACTATGTTACATGTTTACTGGTGCATTCTGTATACAGTCACTATGTTACATGTTTACTGGTGCATTCTGTATACAGTCACTATGTTACATGTTTACTGGTGCATTCTGTATACAGTCACTATGTTACATGTTTACAGGTACATTCTGTATTGAGGTATGTTAATAGAGATCTTTTAAGTGACTTTAGACTGGGGCAAGATTTGATGGCGTCTGGGAGGTTATTCCATAATTGTGGTGCTCTGTAGGAAAATGAGGATCGAGACACTTTCTTTTTGTATTGTGGTATTGCAAGTAAGGTGCTGGTCCTGGATCGGAGGTTATAGGATGAGGGAACTGCTGGGGGAAGCAGTCTATTCAGGTAGGGTGGCAGCTTCCCAGAAAAGCTCTTGAACACCAGATGGAAAGGTGAAGGGTGCATCTGGATTCCAGCGACGGCCAGTTTAGCTCTTTTATTAGCTATAGAAGTGTTACAGTTAAAACAAACAGTATTCAGGGTTGGTGGCCCAAACTGATAGGCCACAGGTATTTCGGCAACACGTCTCTCCTTCTGACCACTGTGGCTCCTGAACAAAGAACTATTGCTCTAGACTGAGGTGTAGCTTAGAATTTTTCTTAAAGCCTTACAAAATAATAATAAAAAGAAAATGAAGTATATAAGTACTAATATGAAATTCTAAATTTTATCTTTGATTTCAATCCACCCTGGAGTGTAGCGGGCTTCATTATTATGATGATATTAACCACTTTGCTGCTGAGGACGCGCTCAGCGCGTCCTCAGCAGTCCCGCTGGTGTGCTGAGGACGCGCTGAGCGCGTCCTCACATTGGGGTCAGCGTTCGCCCGGGTTCGCTGGCCCCTCCGGTGCGGGCTGACATCCTGGATGTCAGCCCGGCATCCGGACCAGCAGCCGCCAGAATTAGGTGTCATCGCGGGGGCGCGATGACACCTAATTCAGGCGCCCCCCCCCCCGCATGTGCGGAGGAGGCGCCTGAAAGGGAGGGGGGGGTCCTTCGGACCTCTCTCCCTCCCGATCGGCGGCGTTGCGGGGGTTAACCCAGGCATCGTTTGGAAGGGCACAGCCTGCCCTTCCAAATGATGCCTGGCATTAACCCCTGGGGAGCTGGATCGCGAATCGGCGCTGAAAAGCGCCGGTTCGCGATCCTTTCCCGGAGCTGGCCGACATCTTGGATGTCGGCCAAGCCTCCGGGAACTCCCCCAGAGGACTGGCGTCATCGTGCGTAGCACGATGACGCCAGTCCTAGAGTTAACCCCTAACTGCCACCAACTGTGGAGATAGGGAGTTCCAATGAACTCCCTATCTCCCGATCCGTGGCAGCTAGGGGTTAAATTTTGGTATGGTTGGATCGGCCAGAGCATGGCCGTTCCAACGATACCAAACACTACAGTGAAAAATGTTGTAAAAAAAAAAAAAAAAAAAAAAAAGGAAAAATAAAAATTAAAAAAATAAATAAAATTAAACACTTTTTTTTTTTTTTTTGGTTTGTTAATGCAGCAATATTGTTCCCATTTCAATTATAATGTGAACAATGATGCTGCACTAACGATTTTTGTATGCGGTGCGTTTGTTAAAAATAGTGTCATTTTCCCCAAAAAAATATGTAATGAGACCCCATCTCTAATTTTTTTAACAAGCGCACCCCATACAAAATATAACCGCAATTGCTCGCATGTTAAAATGTGGAAAAAAACACTTTACACATTGTAAATTGAAAATACATATTTTATTGCATTTTTTGTTATAATATACAGACATGACATAACGTATACATATAATGACATATGAATCTACCGAGTCTGCCGGAAAGAACGATATATAATATGTCTGGGTCATATACTAAAATAAGCCTTCAAAACACGTTTAAACATGATGCGCAAAACAGGTAAAAATGACCTCAGCATAGGGGCGGGAAAAGCCTCAGCAGCGAAAGGGTTAAATGGTATCTCGGTGTCTGTGTTTTATGTTCGGAGATAATGGTGAGAATATAGGGTGGATTTAACAAAGCTTGCTAAACACTCCTCATGTACAGAAATAAAAGGGAGTACAGAGAACAATTAGAGCTCTCGTCAAGCTAAATGATCCAAGAATAATGCACAGATGACAAGGCGAAAGGTCTAGCACGTTTACATATGAGATAGGTATGAAACGCCTCTGTGTGTGTGACTGTGTAATCCCATAAGTGAGTGATACACAGACAAAGCGTTTCTAACACAGACAACAAACATGAAGAATTGTTATTTATGGGTTTTATGGCCGAGGGAAAAAAAAATAACAGATCTGTCAACTCCAGCCAGGAGCAATGGTACAAAGATAAATAAGTGGCGCCTGCGACACCGACAAGCAAAAACACATCTATACCGGCATGCAAGTATTATTATAACGAGTAGAGCTTATCGCGCCAATAGACAAGTACGACCACAGCGATGAGAACTAACCGTGCCGACAGCAAAGAGAACTGTGCCGACAGGCAAGTGCGTCCAAAGCAAAGAGAACTGACCGTGCCGACAGGCAAGTGCGTCCAAAGCAAAGAGAACTGACCGTGCCGACAGGCAAGTTCGCCCACAGCAAAGAGAACTAACCGTGCCGACAGGCAAGTACGCCCACAGCAAAGCGAACTAACCGTGCCGACAGGCAAGTACGTCCACAGCAAAGAGAACTAACCGTGCCGACAGGCAAGTACGCCCACAGCAAAGAGAACTGACCGTGCAGACAGGCAAGTTCACCCACAGCAAAGAGAACTAACCGTGCCGACAGGCAAGTATGCCCACAGCAAAGAGAACTAACCGTGCCGACAGGCAAGTGTGTCCTCAAGCAAAGAGAATTAACCATGTCGACAGGCAAGTACACCCACAGCAAAGAGAACTAACCGTGCCGACAGGCAAGTGTGTCCTCAAGCAAAGAGAATTAACCATGTCGACAAGCAAGTACACCCACAGCAAAGAGAACTAACCATGCTGACAGGCAAGTACACCCAAAGCAATGAGAAATAACTGTGCCGACAGGCAAGTACACCCGCAGTGAGAGAACTAACCGTGCTGACAGTTCTCATTGCTGTGGGTGCACTTGCCTGTTAGCACGGTTAGTTCTCTCACTGCGGGTGTACTTGCCTGTCGGCACAGTTAGTTCTCATTGCTGTGGGTGCACTTGCCTAACTGTGCCGACAGGCAAATACGAGCACAGCAAAGCGAACTAACTGTGCCAACATGCAAGTACTACACCCACAGCTAAACGGAACTAATCTTGTTTTACAGACAAGCTGAAAAGTGTCCAACAGCAAGGAGGGCTAACTGTGCTAAGGGGTGTGGAGTCCTATAACCAGGAAAGCTTCCCGTGCCGAGAGACAAGTCGTCCTACAACCAAAAGGGCTAACTTTTCTGAGAGAATGGAAATCCTAGAAACAGGAGTTCCAGAAATGTAGATGGGCCGAGTGCAGGGGGGTAACTAGAAGGGCTAACTTTGCGGAGAGACTGGTATTTCAACAATCAGAAGGACAACCAGACCAAGTGGGAGGTATGTTTACAACCGGGAAGGTTACCCTGTGCCAAAAGAGCAGACTTCCTACAATCAGAAGAGCTAAACATGCAAAGTGGCGGGTATGTAACAACAGGCTCTAACCACATGGCGATACAGGGAATTTTTAGAAACAGGACAGGAGAGCTAACTCCAGTGTTAATTTAGTAATACAGGGTTATTCAAAGAGATCCGAATTGGGGCCGAAAGGTAACCGAACGCTGAAATTCAGCGTACGGTTACCTTTCCTGGCCATTCGGCTATTCAGAGAGCAGGCAGTTCGCCAAATGTTGGCGAATTGCCTGCACATACGGTACCTGTACGAGGGCAGTGAATCCCCATAGAGAACCAATGCTTCGTCTATTCAGAGAACAAAAACCAGCAGTGAAAGGTTCCCGAAATGCCCTGCCATTCGGTGGTTTCATGCGGCAGATTTATTCAGGCGAATCCCATAGGCGTCAATGTTAAAAATATTCCCGTTTTAATTCAATATCTAATAAACCGTTCATTATAAAATTCTGCATTAAAGAGTCTATTTATAGATTTTTTAGGATCTTTTAGGCATTTTTCAGCGAAAATTTTCTTCTCTTTTTTTGTTAAATTGTTTTCTCTTTTTTCTGTAACAGCGCTTTTTATTATCATTCATTGGATCTTATATGTAAATTTCAGACATTTTCACTCAGTTTCTTTGCAAACAGCGTTTCACTTTTCAAACAGTCAAGCGTACGTTTTTTTTTTCCCCCCACTCCATTCGTCTGCGGTGTCGGGTTTTTCCGGCGGCTGCTCGGGTTTCTCCAGCGGGTTCAATCCAGATGTTTTTGCGGGTGTCGGGTGTGCGTTCGCCGGGTTTTGCGGCGAGTGTTCGTTGGGTTTGCGGCAGCTTTGCCCAGCGCTACGACGGCCCTGTGGTGCTTGCTGAATACACCGCAGGGTCGCCGAAATGGGATTGCCAAATCGCACCAAATTGAAGAGAACGAAAAGTCACCGAACGTGCGATGACTGATTCTCTTTGAATAACCCTGTAAGAGTTATTGAAAGAGCACTGAAATTTACTAATTTATTTCAGTGATGAAAACTGGACTAGAAGTTATCATGACTAGAACTGTGACAAACACGTTAGACACAGGTATTCATAAAATTTAAACTGGATAACCAAGCTAACATTATTCCTAAGGATACCCACATGGGGAGACAGGTATTCCTGCAACAATGAGCTCGAGCACCTCATCACCAATTACAAATTAACTCTGTCACTTCACACATTAAACTGGGAAAGAAGGAAAGGAGACCATGAACACGAGAGAATATTCCTACAAAGCAGACACTATCAGGGTTATTCAGAGAGAAGTGAAAAGCAGGAGAATGACTGGAGAAGTGAAAATTCTAAGTCAAAATAGCCAGATCAGAAACATTCTCCCATTTATCTCACTTTCCAAATCGGCTATTTTGACCTAGAATTTTCCATTCTCCTGTCATTCTCCTGCTTTTCACCACTCTCTGAATAACCCTGTAAATGGTGTTCTCATTGGGACATTCCAAATTACTCTTTTTAGGCTGGGTTCACACCTAAGCGTTTTTTGATGCCCGTATCGCGCAAATGTAAAAAACATGCAAACGCGCATTGCAGTGCGTTCACGGCCATAGACTGCAGCGTGAACGCGCTGCAATACGCCCCAAAGAAGCTCCTGTACTTCTTTGGGCGTAGGACGTTTTACAGCGCGTTCCTGCACGCTGTAAAACGCCCAGGTGTGAACGGGCCCCATAGGAAATCATTGTATTTCCGTGCTTGGGCGTTTTACAGCGCACAGGAACGCGCTGTAAAACGCCCAGGTGTGAACGGCCTTATGTACCCATCACTTTCTCCATATGGCAACATTAAAAAAAAAAGGTAAATTTTCTATCTATTTTTTTACTCACAAGATGAAAGCTGTGTAACAATTGTTCACATTTTGGCAACAGGTAATAGTAAATAAATCTAAAGAGTATATTCATTGTAAAAATTAAAAAGGCTTACCGGTAAGCTTGTTGTGGCTGAGGATCAACTGAGTGATGTTAGACAAGGTGACTGAAAAGACAAAAAAATAATAGAAAAAACACCAGTAAACAACTTCCTAATAATAGATTTGTTAACAGGATTCTGTAACAGTGCTGATATACAGTCTGGTCCATATATATTTGGACACAGGCACAATTTTAGTTTTTTTCAGGTATTTACCAAAACATATTCAAGCTCTAGTTATGGAACGGATATGGGTTGAAAGAGCAAACTCTCGGGTTTAATTGGAGGCTATGTACATCCAAATTGGAGGAAGGGTTTAGGAATTACAGCTCTTCAGGGAAGCCATCCCTCCTTTTTCAAGGGACCAAAAGTAATTGGACAATTGAATCAAAAGCTGTTTCATGGCCAGGTGTCTCTACTCCATCAATTACACAGGTAAAAGGTCTGGAGTTGATTCTAACAGGGTTATTCAGAGAGAGGTGAAAAGCAGGAGAATGACTGGAGAATGGGAAATTCTAGGTCAAAATAGCCAAGTCGGAAAGTGAGCTAAATGGGATCATTTTTCTGGTTTGGCCATTTTAACCTAGAATTTTCAGTTCTCCAGTCATTCTCCTGCTTTTCACCGCTCTCTGAATAACCCTGTAAGTGTGGTATTTGCACCTCCATCATGCGTTCGAAGGAGCTGTCCATGCAAGTGAAACAGACCAATGTAACAAAACAAATCCATCAGAGAGATGGCAACAACATTAGGAGCGGCCAAATCAACAGTTTGCTACATTCTGAGGAAAGAAGAACACACTGGTGAGCTCAGCAACATAAAAAGACCTGGACGTCCACGGAAGACAAGAGTGGTGGATAATCACAGGATCCTCTCTATGGTAAAGAAAAACCCATTCACAACATCCAGACAAGTGCAGGACACTCTCCAGGAGGTGGACGTATCATTGTTAAAGTCTACAATCAAGAGAAGACTTCACAAGAGCAAATACAGAGGGTTCACCACAAGGTGCAAACCATTCATAAACCTGAAGAATAGAAAAGCCGGATTAGACTTTGCAAAAAAAAAAGTTCTGGAAAAGCATTCTTTGGACGGGTGAAACCAAGATTAATCTGTACCAAAATGACGGGAAGAAAAAAAAAGTGTTGCGAAGGCTTGGAACAGCTCATGATCCAAAGCACACAACATCATCTGTAAAACATGGTGGAGGCAGTGTGATGGCATGGACATGCATGGCTTCCAGTGGCACTGGGTCATTGGTGTGACTGAAGCAGCTGGCTGAACTCAGCAGTGTTGAGATATACGGTCAGTCCAGATTCAGCCAAATGCAGCAAAGTTGATTGGACGGCGCTTCACAATACAGATGGACAATGATCCAAAACACACTGCAAAAGCAACCCAGGAGTTTTGAAAGAAATGAAGTGGAATATTCTGCATTGGCCGAGTCAATCACCTGATCTCAACCCAAATGAGCAGAATTTCACTTGAAGGCAAAACTAAAAAAAAAAAAAAAAAAAAGGCAGAAAAACCCACAAACAAAGAACAACTGAAGACAGCTGCAGGTAGAGCCTGGCAAAGCATCATAAAAGGAGGAAACCAAGTCTTTGGTAATGCCCATGGGTTCCAGACTTCAGGCAGTCATTGCCAGAAAGGATTCTCAACAAAATATTAAAAAGGAACATTTTATTTAGGATTATATTCATTTGTCCAATTACATTTGAGCCCCTGAAAATATGGGGGGAGGTGGAACGTTATTTATATGGTTGCAGTACCTAAAATCTGTACTTGATATTTCTGCCCAACCCCTTTAATTAAAGATGAAAGTCTGCACTTCAAATTCATTTGGATTGTTTCTTTTTAGTTTTATTCTGGTGGCATACACGGCCAAAAGTATGAAAATTGTGCCAGTGTCCAAATACATATAGACCTAACTGTAAATAGGCAATAGAGAGCTTGCACTCTTGGGGTAAAAAAAAAAAAAAAAAACACCTAACAAAATTTCTATTTATTTAAAACATAATAAAACGTGACCAAGTTGTCATTTAAGACACATCCTTATGAAAGATCCTTGCAGGAGCTGAAACGTCGACTTGGTCACTTTTTATTATGTTTAAAAATAAATAATTTAAAGACCCAAGAGTGTGCGGGGGGGGGGGGGGCGAATAGATATATAGATCACAATCCTACCGGGACCACACTGGCAGTAGAAGGCAAGATGCATACACATGTATATTACTGCACAAAGTCCAATAAAGTAAATTTGAAAAGCTCTGACAAGTTGAGATCAATTGATCTGTGCAGGCACTACGGAACCGCTGCGATGCGCAATTTCTACACCACGCAAGTAGCGCAGAAAAGCCTCAGCGATTTACGGGTTCGGGAGCTGAAGACGAGCAGCCACCCAACCCGAGGGACAAAAGGTGAGTAAAATCACCAAGAAAAAAAATTGTCAGTGGCTGTTTAGCAGCACTATGGGAACGGGGATCATTATAGCGGCACCAGCCTCTACTCACAGCACGGCTTGTATGAAAAGCTACAGGATAAAAAGATGGAGAACTCCTGTTTGAAAGAAGAAAAAGACAAAAGGGGGGGGGAATGAAAAAATAAAAAGGGGACAGAAAGATGAGAACTCCTGTTTGTTGGTTTTTTGGCGTTCCACTGTATCTTGCAGCAACAATATACCATGAGAATTAAGGAAGTGTCCAAGGAATAGGTTTCCTCCACATGACAGCTGGTGGTTTACGGTTTCCATGCCAGACCAGTGTTATCATTAATATCCTGCAGTATTCCAAAGAAGGCAACACTGGATGAATCGCTGAAAACAGTCTCCGTGGCTGGCTGTGGGAAACGGTCACCCTTGCGTATGCAGCTGTCCTCCCAAACACAGACACAATGGTGCGCGGTCCTTGCAGGTTGCATACGCAGCTGCTCCCTTCCATTACCTTGATGGCGCCAGGAACGTGCATGTAGAGCCCCAGACGTCATGCCTTAAATCCAGGGGACAAGTAGACATTTAACTCCAGGCTCCTAAATTCCTCCCATAAGTCTATTAAATCTGTATATAAAGAAATTGTCTGGCTTCTAAAGATGTACAGTGGCCGCAGCGCTTTCTGAATGGCTACTGAATTTCACCGAAATATGGAGTAAATCCCTTGTCTGGTCATTTTCTATTTGCACAACCAGAGGTCTGTTCAGTTCCTCAGCAGATGCTGTTGAATTGCTCCATTGCAGCAGTTCAGTTTGCTGCAGCAGTCTCACTGAACGCTTTGGCTGTGAATATTGAAGCGAAAGGGCAGAGGATTGCTTAATGAAAGCTGCTCTTTGGGCAATATTCACTGTTGTCCATTTTATTACCTCTGTAGGTTAATGTTTACCATGTTCCAATAAATATTTGGGGTTTTGGTCCACAACAACGTCAAACTGAACATTTCCTTATTGGATTATTTGCCCCGTAGAGGCGGCCATCTTTGCCACGTCACGCTCAGCTACTCTGACCGAGCCTGCACTTACAGCATCAGCTCACCCTGGAGCTCCCCGGCAGCTTGAGGCCTTTATAGGCTGCCATGGTGGAGCACCTGTGAACAGGGAGGGGTGCAAGTATGTCTTTTTGCTGATGACACAAAGATTTGCAACAGGGTTGACGTTCCTGGAGGGATCAGCCAAATGATTTACTGCACCTGGGGCGTAAAAACCCAAGGGCTGAATATAGAATATTTGATACAGTCCTAACCAACATCTGAGGGTTGGGATTTAGGGGTTATTATTTCAGAGGATCTAAGGGTAAGTCAATGTAATAGAGCAGCAGGAAATGCTGGCAGAATGCTTGGTTGTGTAGGGAGAGGTATTAGCAGTAGGAAAAGGGAAGTGCTCATGCCACTGTACAGAGCACTGGTGAGACCTCACTTGGAGTACTGTGTGCAGTACTGGAGACCGTATCTCCAGAAGGATATAGACATCTTAGAGAGAGTTCAGAGAAGGGCTACTAAAATGGTGTACGGCTTGAAGGAGAAAAGTTACCAGGAAAGGGTTAATGATCTTAACATGTACAGCTTGGAAAAAAGACGAGACAGAGGAGATATGATAGAAACATTTAAATACGTAAAGGGAATCCACAAGGTAGAGGAAGGGAGTATATTTAAAAGGAAACAAAATAGCAAAACAAGAGGACATAGTCTTAGATTAGAGGGGCAAAGGTTTAAAAGTAACATCAGGAAGCATTATTTTACTGAGAGGGTGGTGGATACATGGAACAGTCTTCCAGTAGAAGTGGTAGAGGCCAAAACAGTAATTGAATTTAAGCAGGCATGGGATAGGCATAAGGCTATCCTAAACAAAAGATAAATCCAGGTTAAGTATCCATGTAATTGGGCAGACTAGATGGGCCGAAAGGTTCTTATCTGCCAACATTTTCTATACCAAGTGGGAGTTGTTAGCAGAACGTTGCACTCAACCACAAAACTAAGTGGGTGCATCGAAGACATCAAATACAAAACACCAAGAAAGTGCACTCCATATTATTGACCACCTTCTTCCATCATTTTCTGTGGCAAAAAAACTGTTTTAAAAATGTTCAAAAAAAGAAATCTGAGGTAAAATGAAGGAGATTCAGTGACAACTCCCATTTGGTTTGCACCCCTCCATGTTCACAGGTGCCATTCCATGGCAGCCTATAAAAGGCCTCGAGCTGCCGGGAGCTGATCCTGTAAGTGCAGACTCGGTGAAGTTAGATAGGCTTAAGCAAATTATGATCAGAACTTTGAACTGAATCCCCATCATTTTACCTCCTCAGTCAGGTTTTTTTGAACATTTTTAAAACTGTTCCCCCCCCCCCAACAGAAAATGATGGAAGAAGGTGGTCAATAATATGGAGTGCTCTTTCTTGGTGTTTTGTATTTGAGGTCTTAGATGCACCCGCTTAGTTTTGAGGTGGAGTGCAACCTATCCGGGTATATATACAGTCAGGTCCAGAAATATTGGGACATCGACACAATTCTAACATCTTTGGCTCTATACACCACCACAATGGAGTTGGAATGAAACAAACACAATGTGCTTTAACTGCAGACTGTCAGCTTTAATTTGAGGGTATGTACATCCAACTCAGGTGAACGGTGTAGGACTTACAGCAGTTTGCAGATGTGCCTTCCACTTGTTAAGGGACCAAAGGTAATGGGACAATTGGCTTCTCAGCTGTTCCATGGCCAGGTGTGTGATATTCCCTCATTACCCTAATTACAATGTGCAGATAAAAGGCCCAGAGTTCATTTCATGTGTGCTATTTGGAATCTGTTGCTGTCAACTCTCAAGATGAGATCCAAAGAGCTGTCACTATCAGTGAAGCAAGCCATCATTAGGCTGAAGAAACAAAACAAACCCATCAGAGAGATAGCAAGAACATTAGGCATGGCCAAAACAACTGTTTGGAACATTCTCAAAAAGAAAGAACGCACCGGTGAGCTCAGCAACACCAAAAGATCCGGGAGACCACGGAAAACAACTGTGGTGGATGAATGAAGAATTCTTTCCCTGGTGAAGAAAACACCCTTCACAACAGTTGGCCAGATCAAGAACACTCTCCTGGAGGTTAGGTGTATGTGTGTCAAAGTCAACAATCAAGAGAAGACTTCACCAGAGTAAATACAGAGGGTTCACCACAAGATGTAAACCATTGGTGAGCCTCAAAAACAGGAAGGCCAGATTAGAGTTTGCCAAACACCTAACAAAGCCTTCACAGTTCTGGAACAAGATCCTATGGACAGATGAGACCAAGATCAACTTGTACCAGAGTGATGGGAAGAGAAGAGTATGGAGAAGGAAAGGAACTGCTCATGATCCTAAGCATACCACCTCATCAGTGAAGCATGGTGGTGGTAGTGTCATGGCGTGGGCATGTATGGCTGCCAATGGAACTGGTTCTCTTGTATTTATTGATGATGTGACTGCTGACAAAAGCAGCAGGATGAATTCTGAAGTGTTTCGGGCAATATTATCTGCTCACATTCAGCCAAATGCTGCAGAACTCATTGGACGGCGCTTCACAGTGCAGATGGACAATGACCCAAAGCATATTGCAAAAGCAACCAAAGAGTTTTTGAAGGGACAGAAGTGGAATGTTATGCAATGGCTAAGTCAATCACTGACCTGAATCCCATTGAGCATGCATTTCACTTGCTGAAGACAAAAGTGAAGGGAAAATGTCCCAAGAACAAGCAGGAACTGAAGACAGTTGCAGTAGAGGCCTGGCAGAGCATCACCAGGGATGAAACCCAGCGTCTGGTGATGTCTATGCATTCCAGACTTCAGGCTGTGATTGACTGCAAAGGATTTGCAACCAAGTATTAAGAAGGGAAAGTTTGATTTATGATTATTATTCTGTCCCATTACTAGGGGCCGATATTGCCGTTTGCACGAGTACTTGTTACTCGTGCAAACGGCCCGATACATCCCGCCGATACCGGAAGCCGGCACTGGGCCGGCTTGCCGGTATCCGCGGGGCTGGGGAAGCTGGGCGCGTGCATGAAAAGCACGCGGCCAGCGTTCCCCTCCGGCGCGCCAAATACTCACCCTTCCTGAAGTTCCGGTCGCTGGGCAGTGATGCGTTCCCGCGGCCACTGGGCGCTCCTGTGACGCTGCCTCTCGGCTGGAGGCCGCGTCACAGATGCGCCCGGCGGCCACGTGACCGCATCACTGCCCAGAGACCGGAACTTCAGGAAGGGTGAGTATTTGGCGCGCCGGAGGGGAACGCTTGCCGCGTGCTTTTCATGCACACGGCCAGCTTCCTCAGCGTTCGAGCTGGGGGTAAATCCATGAGACCTGGGGGCCAATCCATGAGACCTGGGGGACAATCCATCAGAGCTGGGGGACAATCCATCAGAGCTGGGGGACAATCCATCAGAGCTGGGGGCCAATCCATGAGACCTGGGGGACAACCCATGAGACCTGGGGGACAACCCATGAGACCTGGGGGACAATCCATGAGACCTGGGGGACATATCCATGAGACCTGGGGGACATATCCATGAGACCTGGGGGACATATCCATGAGACCTGGGGGACATATCCATGAGACCTGGGGGACATATCCATGAGACCTGGGGGACATATCCATGAGACCTGGGGGACATATCCATGAGACCTGGGGGACATATCCATGAGACCTGGGGGACATATCCATGAGACCTGGGGGACATATCCATGAGACCTGGGGGACATATCCATGAGAGCTGGGGGCAAATCCATGAGAGCTGGGGGCAAATCCATGAGAGCTGGGGGCAAACCCATGTGAGCTGGGGGCAAATCCATGAGAGCTGGGGGCAAACCCATGTGAGCTGGGGGCAAATCCATGTGAGCTGGGGGCAAACCCATGAGACCTGGGGGCAAATCCATGAGACCTGGGGCAAATCCATGAGACCTGGGGCAAATCCATGTGAGCTGCGGTCAATCTCATATAAATTTTTATATGAGGTCTGTTCCTATTGGAAAGCGTCACATGACATTAAATAAAAGTATCGGTACTCGGTATCGGTGAGTACTTTTAAAAAGTATCGGTACTCGTACTTAAAAAAGTGGTATCGGTGCATCCCTACCCATTACCTTTGGTCCCTTAACAAGTGGGAGGCACATCTGCAAACTGCTGTAAGTCCTACACCGTTCACCTGAGTTGGATGTACATACCCTCAAATTAAAGCTGACAGTCTGCAGTTAAAGCACATTGTGTTTGTTTCATTCCAACTCCATTGTGGTGGTGTATAGAGCCAAAGATGTTAGAATTGTGTCGATGTCCCAATATTTCTGGACCTGACTGTATATAGAAGTTTAGATGCCAAAATCACTAGAGTATAGCAGTACGTAGTGATGCCTTTTTATTGGACTAATGTTACAATTATAAACAAGCTTTCGCATGTCTCCTCTCTTCAAGTCTGGAAGCTATACAGAGCAAATTCATAGAATTGAACCATAAAGAGCCAAACAGAAGGAGGGCAATGTAAATACAAATAGTGGACTCAGAGGGAAAAATCACAGGCCCATATGGTTCAATTTTATGATTTCGCCTAGTATAGCTCCAGATCGGAGAAAGAGAGGATACATTTAAAAACAAGCTTTTGAGAGGAACATTAGTCCAATAGAGATACACACGCAATAGTGGAGACACTCCGGGTCTAATAATAAAATATTGAAAGAATAAAAAGAACACATTAGTCAATAACGTTAATAGTTTAAAATAAACTGCAGATATTTACTCGTTATAAGCCCCTGAGTGTGTCCACCATTGCCAGAGTATAGATTGCTTGGTGAGAAAAGTCAAAAACCGTGTGGAATTCTGTGTACGCATGTGTAAATATACACACACATAAAAAAAAATAATGGCACTCCTGGGACTTTGTAGCAAACAAAACTATTACATCATGTGCTACAATTTGTCAACATTTCAGAAATTCTACATTTCTTTCATCGGGACACGTCAGGAAAAGTCCCAGGAGTGCCGGTTTTTTGGACACGCAGGATAATTACCAGAGCACCGGGCAATGGCGCAACGAAGTCTTCAAATGCGAGAGATCAGTCTGTATAAATGATAGATCTATATAGACGGACACACGGACAAACACACATACAATCCTGTAGAATAACGCTTCCATTTATACATTTAGGAGCCATTGACTCCCGGAACATGGAACGGACGGGCCGTTATTTTGGTTCCGTGTTGCCAGACATATAACAGGACATCGAATAAAAGTTTCCATGTGTCATTTGTGAGAATGCACTCACACAGGCCAGGGACTTCCATCATGTTGGATATGCCTCTCTCACACATGTCCACATCAGGCAGGTTCTTCTCCCTGCTCTCCTCCACTATCCTCTTCAGGGATTTAGACATTGTGAGGCTGAAAAATGAGAATATACAATGTAACACACACACAGGTTCAGCCCCAGCACACCCCCCCCCCCATAGCCGAGGGCTGCATGGATCCCCCCAACACCCTGCCTGCAGATCTTTGATAAAAATCCCTATTAACCCTCTAAAGCTCGGTTACCTCCTCTTCTCTGGGACGCAAGGGGTTAAGCGGCGCCTTTAACCCTGTAAGTTTGCAGGAAAGTTTGTGTTAGCGCATTCCAGGCCGGGATACAGGCTCACTGGCTGGATGCAGCCCTGGTATTCACTCCCTCGCATACACACACACACCCTACAGGAAGTAGCCTCAGGCCATAACATCACTCACTCTCCTAAAAAGGCAAATTCCACTCCGGCATCTATAACACTCACTCGGCTTCTGTAGCTGTACGGAATAGCCAATCGGAGAGCAGCGGACGCACTCCTTGCTCCCAGGCTCAACCAATGACGAGTTCGGATGCTCAACGGCGACCAATCGGATTCCTGTAGAACGAGACGTAGCTGAAATGTGACCAATGAGCCGGGAGAGGAAGTTCGGGCTCAGGGTGGCTGCAGCAGTGTATCACTTCCGCCGTACAGGGCATGCTTGGTGTTTATACAGGGATAACTCTCATTGATGGTTTTTATTCCGGTATAGGCAGCATGTTTAGTGAATGGGCACACTGTGTTGGGAGTGAATGTGGCTTTGTTTTAGTATGTCCAGCTTTAAAGACATACTGCATTAAAATAATTTTCCTGCCTCAAATAATTGACCAGATGCTGCTGACATCCACTGCCCAAATATATATGTATATCATCAGGGTGATTCAAAGACATCCCAATTGCTGGAGAAAGGTAACAGTGAAAATCAGCGTTCGGTAACCTTTCTTGGTCATTCGGCTATTCAGAGAGCAGGCAGTTCGCCAAATCCTGGCGAATTGCCTGCACATACGGTGCCTGTTCGAGGGCAGTGAAATCCCCATAGAGAAGCAATGCTTCGGCTATTCAGAGAACACAAACCAGCAGTGAAAAGTTGCCGAAATGCCCTGCCGTTCGATGGTTTCATTCGACAGGTTTATTCAGGCGAATCCCATAGACTTCTATGTTAAAAAATATTCCAGTTTTAATTCAAAATCTAATAAACCGTTTATTATAATATTCTGCAGTAAAAAGTCTCTTTATTTATAGATTTTTTAGGATCTTTTAGCATTTTTCGGGATTTTTTTGCAAAAAAAGTTTTCTGATTTTTTTTTTTAAAACAAAATTTGAAACGTTTTTTCTTTTTTCTGTAACAGCCCTTTTTATTATCATTCATTGGATCTTATGTGTAAATTTCAGACATTTTCGTTCAGTAGTTTCTTTGCAAACAGCGTTTCACTTTTCAAACATTCAAGCGTACTGTTTTTTGTTTTTTTTCACTCCATTCATCTGCGGTGTCGGGTTTTTCCGGCGGCTGCTCTGCGCTCTGATCGGCTCCTGCTCGGGTTTCTCCGGTGTGTTCGGTGGGGTTAATCCAGATGTTTTTGCGGGTTTCGGTGTGCGTTCGCCTGGGTTTTGCGGTGAGTTTTCGGCGTGTTTGCGGTGACTTTTCCCTGCAATTTGGGAACCCTGTGGTGCTTGCTGAATACATCGCAGGGTCGCCAAAATGAGATCGCCAAATTGAACCGAATTGAAGAGAACGAAAAGTCACCGAACGTGCGGTGACTTTTCGATTCTCTTTGAATAACCCTGTTAGAATTATTGAAAGAGCACTGAAATTTCAGAGAAATTTTGGTGCTTATTGGTTCGGTGCGATTCCAGTTCATCGACCCTGCGGTGAATTCACTATTCACCACATGGTCCCCGAAGTGCGTCGAATGTGGAGCTGCCAAACGCCATCGAAGACAGCCGATCAGCCCACCAAACTGCAGAAAAAAAAACAGAACCCTGCTATTTTTTTAAAAGGTGTTTAAAATAATGAAAATGCGTGGAAATAATAAAAAAAAATATCCTATAAAAAAAAAAAAAAAAGGTCTGTTACAGAATAGGAAAAAGAGAAAAAGAAATCAAAAATTTTGCCTCAAAAATCCAGGAAATTTCAAAGAAATAAATAAAATGGCTTTTTGCTGAAACTGAAAAGCGTAAACGATTGAATAAAAAATGAATAAAAATGATTAAAAAAATTACATTGAAAACTGGGATTCGCCTGTTTAAACCGGTCAAACTGAATCATTGCAAATCTGGCCATTTCGCCAACATTTCGGTGCAGTTTGGCATTCTCTGAATAGATTAACCTTTACTTTATGGGACATTTTCACTGCTGCCAAAGATCACCAAATTGCAGCGAACTGTACCGTAATACTCCAGTATTTGGCGAATTGACAGCTCTCTGAATAGCTGAGCTACCATGAAATTGCACCGTTCATTGAAAATCACCTTTCGCTGCAATTTGGAGGCAAGTTCGCCGCTTATAGAAAAAACTGTTTTGTGTATTTATTTATTTATTTATAAAGTATTTTACCAGGAAGGATACATTGAGATTTCTCTCTCTTTTCAAGTATGTCCTGGGTTCAAGAACATTGAATTGTTACAGTCGTTACAGAAATACAATGTTCTTGAAGCCAGGACATACATGAAAACGAGAGAATTCTCAATGTATCCTTCCTGGTAACATTTCTTTATACTGCTATTACTACATAAATTCGATAGGCCGTGTTAGTCCAGTTGCTTTCGTTTTCAAGTATGTCCTGTGTATGTTAGGTTTACTCACCTTTTGTCCCATGTCGTGCTGCTCCTCCTCTTCAGCTCAAGTGCTTCTGAAGCCATAAGTCCCTGAAGCTTTGGACTTAGTTTGCTTGGCTCTTAGGAACCACAAGCTGCGCATTGCTTGGGACTTGAGCATTTTGTAGCACCTGCACAGAACGACTGATCGAAGCTGTGCGCGCATGCACAGAACCGATCCATCGGCTGCCTGTGTCACATCTCACAGCGACCCCTCAGAAAATTTCCTCCTGCATCATCTGCATCTCACTAACATTGGCTGGTCTCCTTTAAAAACACCACACCCGCATCCAGCCAATGCTCTGACATTCACGTCTGAGGCTAGGGTCAGACTGAGGCAGTGCGAACGCGCGTGCAGCCGCACTTAATCACGGCCGTAGTAGCAGCAGATGCCGGGCAATGACGGCCAATATACGAAGTACGGTCGCACAAAAGTGCGGCCGCGCAACGCAAGTGGAAAACGAACGCATTTTGTCGAGAACGTGAAACCACTAGTACGGTCGTACAGAGTGCGCTGCGTCCGCTAGCGGCGTGTGTGCGTGATTAGGAGACGTCAGACGCTGCTAATGTCCGGCCAACATAACGTCCAGATGCAAAAAGGGTTTTATTGATGATCCGTACAAAATCACGGACGAAAATGCGCATAGTATGACCGCTATCGCGTATTCCGTGAAAAAATGCGTCTATTTGTTCAACGCACTTTTTCACAGACAACGTGAAAAGTGCGTTCGTCTGACCCTAGCCTTAATCCTCACCTAGTGAGGACCTGCAGTTGAACTACCAGAGTCTTGTGGCTTTTCCTGTCTGAATACCTGTGTACCGAACCTCTGCCTGTTTTCTAACCATCTGAGATTGCCGCTAGCCTATTGACCATTGCTTGTTCCTGGATTTATGACCACGATCCACTGTTCCTCTTGTTTTCATCTCAGAAGGATTATCAATTCATCCAGGTTCCTTTCAAGTTTTCCCTTTGTTATCAAGGATTTATTGATTATACAGATTCCTGCCTTTTTGTGTTCAATCAATATATTTTCAGCTATTTTATACCAATTCTTGTGTTGCATTATTCTTCTTACTGCATATTGGGTTCTCACCTTGATCAACGGTATTTACCGGATACGATTCCTGACAGCCTGTCTGAGAATGCTCGCTACAGAGATTGGTCTCAGAGGGTGATGTTGACACTCTCTCTGCGTACTGATGTCACTAGTGATTAATCTGCTGACCGGCAGCTGGGAAATTCAAAATCCTGAATGGTGACGTTGGGTTACTTTGAAACCTATGGGATTTGCGTTCTGTGAATAGAAGACATGGGGAAATTTCGGTTCCACCGAACACAGCCCAATTGTGGCGAATTGCACCTCCCGTTTTGTAAAGCTCAACCTCTCAAAAACGGAACTTCTCCTCTTCCCTCCCTCTAGACGTCAATTCCTGCGCCTATTTCCCTTCAGGTGAATGGTGCCACCATTACTTCTACCTCTCAGGCTCGCTGCCTTGGGGTCCTATTGGACTCCAATCTATCCTTCACTCCTCACATTCAATCTCTAAACAAATCTTGCTACTTCCACCTAAAAAACATTGAATGCATCCGCCCCTGTCTTACTCCAGACTCTACTAAAATGCTCATCCAAGCTCTTATTATCTCCCGTCTTGACTACTGTAACCTCCTTCTCTCTGGCCTTAAGAGATCCCAGATTCTCCCTCTACAGTCTGTACTGAACGCCTGCATAAAGGGAATCCACAAGGTAGAGGAAGGGAGTATATTTAAAAGGAAACAAAGTAGCAAAACAAGAGGACATAGTCTTAGATTAGAGGGGCAAAGGTTTAAAAGTAACATCAGGAAGCATTATTTTACTGAGAGGGTGGTGGATGCATGGAACAGCCTTCCAGTAGTAGTGGTAGAGGCCAAAACAGTAATTGAATTTAAGCAGGCATGGGATAGGCATAAGGCTATCCTAAACAAAAGATAAATCCAGGTAAAGTATCCATGTAATTGGGCAGACTAGATGGGCCGAAAGGTTCTTATCTGCCGACATTTTTCTATGTTTCTATGTTTCTGTGCCAGACTCCCCTCACCTCCCGCACCCACACCTCACCCCTTTGTCAATCTCTACATTGGCTCCCTGTTTCCTGTAGAATTAATTTCAAAATCCTGGTCCTCACATACAAAGCTCTCCATAACCGCGCCCCTGCCTACATCTCCTCCCTTAATAGCAGGTATACCTCTTCCCGACCACTTCGCTCTGCCAATGATCTGATGCTATCAGCTTCACGTACCGAACCCACACCCCCAACTCTCACCTTCAGGACTTCTCCCGAGCTGCCCCCTTTCTACGGAACTCCCTCCCCCGCAACATTAGACTCTCCTCATCTCTCCAGTCCCTCAAAAAGTCTCTGAAAATGCATTAGTTTAGAGAAGCCTATAGGCTCACTCCATGATCTCCAAACTGTCATTTCCTCCTCTTCCCATTCAGCCCACATGCACCCCACCACTCCACCTACCCTATTCACCCTCACCTAAGGTGTTACCTCTCTCCTCCTAGATTGTAAATTCTCGAGCAGGGTCCTCCCTTCTTCTGTTCTGTGTGTGCAATGTGTATGTATATTTGTTATTCTGTCTCTCCCGTTGTACAGCGCTAAGGAATTTGTTGGCGTTTTATAAATACTTGTAACTGTATTTTGCTGACAGTTCGTCTGTATTTGGCGAATAGACAGTTAGATGAATAGACAAATTGGCCCGAAATTGTACCGAACGGTGAAATCTACCATCCAGTGCAATTCGGCGCCAATTCGGATGTTAGTGAATAACCTCTAGAGTGTGGAGTACTGAAGGGGAAGCCGGGAGTGTGACCGCACCAACCAGCAGGTTAAGAGGTGCGGCATCGGACACTTGACATGCATGCGCGCTGCCTGGTGTGCCAGTGATCACAGAATAAAAGGGTGACAGTTGATGGTCCATCCTTGCCAGCGGCATATTACAGGTGGCAAGCTGTATGAAAACTGGTATGTGTTAACATTGCAAACACTGGCTTAAAGCGCCAAAGACATTAAACTTAAGTTGTAGGTCAGTGAAACTGTTAGAGGTATAGTACGCCTAAGGCCGGGTGCGCAACTAGTGTGCCTGTGTGCACGCACTTACCGGCCCTGTCGCAGCCATGTGACGCTGTGATGGGGCCAGTCACACGCTTGTGCGCGCGCGCTTTGTGCGCACAGCAAGCGTGCGCCTAGAAAGCCTCCCCATCGATGCGTATCGACAGGGCTACAAAGCGTGATCCTCCATAGGAGGATCGCGCTTTGCAGCGCTGATGGGGGGCAGGCGAGCGTCGAGTGGAAGGAACGTCCACTCTCACGGACGTTCCTTCCACTCTGAAGTGCGCTCGTGTGCACCCGGCCTATGGTGATGTGAACTGAAAACACTAACTCAAAGCTGTAGAAGCAAATCAATATTATAAAGTGCTACATACTAATAAAGCAATGCTCAGTGCGGAAATAAGTATTACAAATGTATCAAACTCCACAGGCTGAATCCTACGTTATTAGTCTCCACATATTTAACGAAAGTGCTGCTACGAAAGTGTCCACGTGGGGGCAGTGAGCTGACAAAATGTTAACCAAATGTAGTTACAGAACTGCTGAAATTGCTATATACCCAGGCTTCAAAGTACTGAGGAGGTCGTCCACTAAGTGCCAGTGTTTGCAGGCATTGCAAAAACAGTCCAAAATACCGGCATTGCAGTGTCATGAAACGTCAGCGCTTCTCAACTCTAAAATCTAAACAGCAAAAGGAGAAACCCTACAGTGCAATGTCTCTTTTTGCTGCTCGGCTTTTAGTTTTGAGAAGCGCCAGTGTTTCTCGTCACTTCAGTACTGGCGATTTAACCCGGTTTTTGCAACGGCGCTTGGTGGATCACCCCCACAGCATTTTAATACTATCAGGGTAATTCAAAGAGATCCGAATTGCTTGAGAAAGGTAACCGAACGCTGAAAATCAGCGTTCAGTTACCTTTCCTGGCCATTCGGCTATGAGAGAAGGCAGAGAGCAGGCAATTCTTTTAAATCCTTTATTCACTGCCTCGTCTGCGGTGTCGGCTTTTTCCAGAGGCTGCGATCAGCTCCTGCTCGGGTATATCCGTGGTTTTCGGCAGGTTAATCCAGATGTTTTTGCGGGTTTTTCGGCGTGCATTCGCCGGGTTTTGCGGTTAGTTTTCGTCAGGTTTGCGGCAGCCTTTCCCTGCAATTCGGGGGCCCTGTGGTGCTTGCTGAATACACCGCAGGATCACCGAAATGGGATCGGCAAAAGGAACCGAATTGAAGAGAATGAAAAGTCACCGAACATGCGGTGACTTTTCGTATCTCTTTGAATTACCCTGTGTATATAACAATTATAACATAATACCAATTCAGGGGAGCACTAATACGAATATAGAAAGTAGACATGTGTACAGCAAAAAAAAAATAGTTTTGGGTCGATCCGTTACATTTTTTTAGTAGGGAGGGATGCACCGATACTTGTATCGGTTTTGGTGCCGATACCGTTCCTGGAAGCCAGCGCTAGGCCGGCTTGCCGGTATCGGAGGGGCTGGGACAGCTGGTCGAATGCATTCAAAGCATTTGGCCAGCGCTCCAGTCTCGTTACCGAGCGGCTGTGGAGGCTGTGACGCAGCCACCAGCCGTGATCTCTTGGGAGTCGCGAGATCTCACTTTTTTAATGCATTCGGACAGCTGTGCTGGCGTCTGTCTGAGGTCTGTGGGTATGTCTGGTCTGAGGTCTGTAAGTATACATGTATCTGAGTGGGTATACATATATCTGAGGTGAGGTGCGGTGTGTGAAAGCCTGTGCAGTGGGTAAATGGGGTGTCTGGCCATACATTTCAATATTAACATAAACTGGACAGGCTTTCAGCAAAATTCGAAATTATTTATTGGAAGCGGTCACATGACTTTAAATAAACGTATTGGTACTCAGTGAAAAGTGGTATCAGTGCAACCCTATTTTTTAGTTTTGTGGCAGTGCGTTTGTTATGTTACCGCGATTCGTATTTTGGGAGATTAGTATAATTCGTATTTCGGATTGATTCGTATTTCATTTTAATTAGTTATTTTGGAATGTGAAACGGATTAATTTAATTACTTAGATTAGGGTAAAAATAAAAAAGATACCTAATCCCCCGTCCTTGGTGCTGAAATATATTTCAGCACCAAGGACAGCAGCATTAGTACTACTATGAAAATACCAAAAATAAAATATCAGCCAGTTCTAAAGGAAAATACCGGCCAGTACTACATTGAAAATACTAAAAATAAAATACATCCGATACCAAAATAAATACAGCTGCTACAATAAAAATACCAGCCATACAAATAATCTCATATTTCTTACTGTAAAAACATATTTGGCCAATAGATGGCACCATCTTCTGCCAAATTGAGTTACAGCCATTACAGTTGCAGCTCATGTTCCCTACATCGGCTGCTGAATGTCCGATGTCAGGGCTTCATCAGCCTAATTTAAACAGTTTTAGCTCTTTGGGCATTATGCCCACGGGGCTAAAACCTTGGGCACCTTCTGCAGCCCAAAAGCAAATGAAATTAATTTGCTGCAACCAAATTTCATTTGCTTTTGAGCTGCAAATAGAGATATCTCTATCGGGCATCAGATGGTGCCTTTGAAGCCCGAGATATCTCAATCTCTGTAGTGAAGGGGTTAATGAATAGACGAATTGCCCGGTGCAATTCGGGGCCAATTTGGAGGTTAGTGAATTCTCCCTTTGGTTTTATTAGCTGCAGGGGCATCACAGCATTGTAGGGAAAGTTTAACAATTGAACCTTACCGAGCATCCAGCATCCATATTTGTTAAGAAGATCTGTGAATCATTTGCCAATGCTCTGAATCTGTAGGGATTCTTAGCTCAGTGGCTTCTCTAGGGGGTGCATTATAAATTACTCCCAAGGGAAACACATCATGCGGCATGCCGCAGCACTGAGAGCAAACAGGAAGCTCAGGGCGATTACAAGGGCTTTTTGCAAAAAACTGTCTGTTAGAAGTTTGCCTAACACAATGTATAGACAGATTTGGCAGATCTTTCAAATGAGCTAAAGTTGTTTTGGGCGTGATTGGTGCACATTATGAGCAGTATTACAATGTTGGTGCTAACTTAACCAGAGCTGTTGTAAACTTAAAACCTCCATAGGCTATAACGGCTCTGGGAAGTTTACAACCGCTCTGGTTAAGTTAGCACCAACTATGTAATATGGTCCTATGTTTTTACTAGAAGAGAATTGAAGCTGTTTACATGAAGGTTTGGCGTCCGCATTCCTCATTATTGAAGAACTCATGGGAGGCACAGCAGGTGGTTTGGTGGGACAGGTTTTATAGAGTCATAGGTACATATAGGATTAACAAGGTAGGAAAAACCATCAGAGATTGCAATTGCCGGATGATTAGTGACAAACACTGGCGTTTCACATAAACAGAAGAGTACTTTGTAACAAGTAAATTATCCAAATTATATACAGATGCCTGTTATAATCCCATATATCAATGCTGTGATCACCACAAGGCCTGCTTAGAATATTTCCTTTAAACAACCGCTCAACTGATCCTGCATTGCAGTACCTCCTTTTGGCCAGTAGATGGTGACATCTGTCTGCCAAACAGGTTATTACAGTAAGGAATACATTGGGAATATTCGCAAATATTTGTGTCATGCTGCCATTCCTGGAGCCTGCTTGAGGGCCAGTCCATTCTGCTGTTTCCCTGATACCACTCCCTGTCTGCTTCCTTAGGCTGGCTGCATTCCCCACCTGTGCAGCCAGCTATTTAACCTAGTCTTTTCCTACTTTCGCTGGCATTAGTCTGTTAGCTTTGCTTGTGAGGGGATTTCCCTCAGAGCTCCTGTGAATTATTGTCTGTCTGTTTTGTATTTTATTTATTCCCTAGTCTTGTCCGAGTCCTGTCCTGTCCATATTACTATGTGTGCCCGTACTGATGTGCCTTCTGGCGTCCGTCTCAGCATTGAGACGCTTCGACGGGGCCAGCCACATGCTATAGCGCGCACACGAATTGTGTGCTCAACAGCGGCCGTGCTGCGGCCGTTCAGAAGCCCTCTGCGTCAAAGCGCTAGGACGCACGTTGACAGAGCTGCAAAGCGTGATTCTCCATAGGAGGATCAAGCCTTGCAGCGCTGAGCGCACTAAGTGTGCTCGAGGTGGCCAGATGGGTGTCGAGTGGAAGGAACGTCCTTCCGCTCTTCAAATACACTTGTCTGACGCCAGCCTTAGTTATTGGCAAGCATTCCTGTTTGTGTACCCTGTCCCCTGTTTGTTCCTGGGTTTCGCTTGCAGCCGTGCACTGCATTTCCCAGTATCCAGATCCAGCATTCAAGATCATCACTGTGGCTACAGGTAACCATCCTACTAATATCTAGAGACTGTGATACTCTCCAGCCTTAGTTGTATCAGTGTTTTATTACTCTTGTCTGCAGCCAAGCATTGCATTGTCCAACACCCGGAAACAGTGTATAGTCATATTCAGTGTTCTGGTACTGAGGTTATTATATGCTCGCCCCCAGCGCTTGGGCTAAAACAAAATCCAGCCAGGTGCCACCCTGATAATTTCTTACTGTGTAACACAAAAATGATTTCCCAAAAAAACATTGGTTCTTTATTTTTTGGAAAATCCCTTGGTAGTAAAGGGGTTAAAGTCTCTAACATATATTTACCGGTGCTGCAAGCAATAAAGCTGAATGGAGACTAGACGTAGTTCACGCATTTTATGGAAGAATAATGGTTCTACCACTGGTAAGTGTTGTCAAGGCCGGTGCTAGACTATTTTGTGCCCTAGGCAAGACCAGCTACTTGCGCCCACCCCAGAAAAAAACTGTCAACTGTTGAATTGCGTGCGTCTTTTTCTTTCATCTGCCTCTCTTTTTTTCTATTTCCTCTCTGCCTCTTTTTTCTTTCTCTTTCTTTCGTGCCTTCCTTTTTTTCTGCCTTTTTTTTCTTTCATTTGCCTCTTGTGGCGCCCACACGTCATCTGGTGGCGCCTGCGCATCACCAAAAGACACCCACCTTCTGCGCCACTAGCAGAGGTCCACTCCTGGCTACACCACCAAACAATGAGGTATGGGTACAATAATGGAACCTGGGTTGGGGCCGGCTGTGTGCCCTAGGCGGTTGCCTAGTGGAAGCACCGGCCCTGCATAAAAAAAACGAGTGGAATAATTAGATAAACACTAATTAGATAAGAAAACATTTATTACTGCTGTGTACAAATCGTAAACTATACCACTGATTTCAAATCGGTCACATCATAGAAATTATTTTACATTCAAACATACAATATATATGATACTAGGAGATAGCATATTCGTTTTGCTCAATATTATCCACAAGAACATTAATGTCGCTGGTTCCGGGTATACGATCGCTGTCGAAATACAACGTGTTGTCGAAAGTAGGTTCTGGGGGTGGCAGCTGCTTGCTCTGCCGCCTCTTGAGAATGTAGTAAGCAGCAAAGGTTCCGCCAGCCACAATAAGTATCACAACAATAACCACTCCAACGGTTGTGCCGGATGATGACGATACTTTTTTATTCAGGTCTGCAACGGAAAATGAATGTGTTTAGATATACTGAATGTTAACATGACAACTGATAATTTTCTGTGTTAGAGAATTCTTTGTTTAATACTCTGATTAGTTTATAGAAATAGAGATACACAGATGTGGATATATGTGCACAATACGTCACAGAATGTCACAAACTGAGAGGAACATGAGAGATCCCAGACTTATAAATCCCCCAACACGGACTCGCCCCCATCCTTCTTCACATTATCCCTTACCCCTGATAATGTCCATGGACTGGCCCATTTCCCCCCCCCCATATATGTCCCACTACCCCCTTCCCTCCACCCCATATAACCTCCCCATATGATTTGGCAATGCTAAAATGTATTTGGTCCTGCTAATAAAGCTTATTTTGATTTGATATAGAGTCTTTACCACGCAATCTAATCGGAATCCTGTAGGACGTCTCTCTCCTGTCGCTCAGTCATCAACATTAGAGGCTTAGCTGTCAGCATAGAGTTCTAACATATCTATGCGTTTCCTAACAAAATGTATACGGGGAGGTAATCATCTATTAATTAGGTAAAGTGGATCTGTCAATCAGTTGCCCCCTTTCAATAAGAATATGTTTGGGGTTACTTGGTGGGGGGGGGGTTCAACATATTGTTAAAATTTAACTTCTATGAGTCTCAGTTATCATTAAAATATCAGATAATCTACTGCGGGAAAGCTATTTTTGGGACAGAAAATCTACAAACCATACAATTTTATTATATTTGGAAGTATTTTGTGTTTAACCTCTTAAATGCCAATTGCTTGTATTTCTTTAAATGTTAACAAAACATTTATTTGAAAAATGTGATACCTAGTAGACAATAAAATATAGGATAAAATGAGAACTTTACACAGAATTATATTACAAAATAGATAAAAGATTAAAATAATGTAAATGTGCTAATTTTCCATGTATCCGTTTATCCTTTACAGAAGTATTGCTGGGATGAAAGGTTCTAAACACTAGATTGCGTCCCTTATCTTGCACCTTTTCACACAGGGTTTGCATTATTAGCATACAGGCAGAAATAGACTTTGTGCCAAATACAGTGAATGCAATAAGGATAGTTAATAAAAATAGTGAGATATCCCACTTGTCTTGCAATGCAGAATCGAGTTTACATGTTTTTGGTAGTAAAAGGGTTAAAGTACCACTCTATTAAAAAAATAGAGGTTCTTATTTGCTATTAAATAAAAGGGCAAATGGTGCGGACAGACTCAGCTCAATTAGTTTATCTATTTTGTTTTTATTTTGCGCACGCCGCTCCTCCTCTTCAGCTCAGGGACTCCCAAACCCTGAAATCCCTGAAGCTTTTCTGTGCAATTCGAACTGTAAATCGCGCACAGCTACAGGACTCATGCACTTTGCGTATGCAAGTTCCACAGTGTCTTTCGCAGAATGATGGATCGGCTGCCTTTCTGAGACCACTCACACCACTGCGATTGGTCTCAGAGGCTGATGTCAGCATGCTCTGCGTGCCGATGTCACTAGTGACCGATCCGGTGACTGACAACTGGGAAATTCAAAAACCGCAGCTGCTTATGATGCTGGGTGGGGTGGAGGAACCTCCAACACTGCACCCCATGATTTCACCAGATTGGGGGGGGGCACTAGTCCTCACATTCTGAACACTTTATAAATGTAAAGTGTTCTTTTAAAAGTAATAAGGGGACTGAATAAAGATTATTAATGATATTGATGTGTGCAAATTCCAATCTGCATATGAATACAGTTGTGTTCAAAATTATTCAACCCCCACTGAAATTGAGTGTTTTGGCCAGTTTGACATTGATTTTGATCATTCAGTCATCTTGCTTACAATTAAATCAAAGAGGCACGTGTAGGTCAGACAAATATAACATAACATTTATAATGAAATAACCACAAATGTATTTTCTGTGCTCACATCATTATCAGTTTTATTCAACCCCCAAGTGACATTCAATCTTAGTACTTAGTACAACATCCTTTTACAGTTATAACAGCTTTTAAACGTGAAGCATAGCTTGACACAAGTGTCTTGCAGCGATCTACGGGTATCTTCGCCCATTCGTCATGGGCAAAAGCCTCCAGTTCAGTCACATTCTTAGGCTTGCGCACTGCAACTGCTTTCTTTAAGTCCCACCAGAGGTTCTCAATCGGATTTAAGTCAGGTGACTGTGATGGCCACTCCAAAATGTTCCAGCCTTTAATCTGCAACCATGCTCTAGTGGACTTGGAGGTATGCTTGGGATCATTGTCCTGTTGAAAGATCCAACGTCTCCCAAGCCTCAGGTTTGTGACGGACTGCATCACATTGTCATCCAATATCTCCTGGTACTGAAGAGAATTCATGGTACCTTGCACACGCTGAAGCTTCCCTGTACCTGCAGAAGCAAAACAGCCCCAAAACATGATTGACCCCCCGCCATGCTTCACAGTAGGCAAGGTGTTCTTTTCTTCATAGGCCTTGTTCTTCCTCCTCCAAACATAGCGTTGATCCATGGGCCCAAACAGTTCTAATTTTGTTTCATCAGTCCACAGAACACTATCCCAAAGCTTCTGTGGTTTGTCCACATGACTTTTGGCATACTGCAGTCGACTCTTCTTATTCTTTGGAGACAGCAAGGGGGTGCGCCTGGGAGTTCTGGCATGGAGGCCTTCATTACACAGTGTGCGCCGTATTGTCTGAGCTGAAACTTCAGTACCCACATCTGACAAATCTTTTCTCAGTTCCTCAGCAGTCACACAGGGACTTTTCTCCACTCTACGCTTCAGGTAGCGCACAGCAGTCGAAGTCAGCATCTTCTTTCTGCCACGACCAGGTAGCGTTTCAACAGTGCCCTTTGCCTTGAATTTGCGAATGATGCTTCCTATGGTCTCTCTTGGTATGTTTAACATCTCTGCAATCTTCTTATAGCCATTGCCCTTCCTGTGAAGAGTAATCACCTCTTCTCTTGTCTTCCTGGACCATTCTCTTGACTTCACCATGTTTGTAACCACACCAGTAAATGTCTAGAAGGAGCTGAGTATCACAGTAATTTTAAAGCTGCCTAATTGGTGCTTATTATGCTTTATTGCTGCTCCGTGACATCCACAGGTGTTTTCAATACCTGATTGAAAACACTTGAATGAACCTCTGTTCTTCAGAGTGGTAGTCTTTAAGGGGTTGAATAATTGTGTCAATGAAGAATTCACAAAAGAAACATTTACTACTGTATTACAAAACCAATTGATGTCATTTTAGTTGCATATGGTTCTTTAAAATTCTTGTAGGATTTCATTCTGAATACAATTACAAATGTACACTAAATTCCCTAAAACCCTTTACAGCATTGGGGGTTGAATAAGTTTGAACACAACTGTAAATGACAATTTTGCAAATGAAAACATTTTTTTTTTTTTTTGGGAAAAATTAAATTACTTTACCTTTTTGCTCCTCCGGTTTTATTGTGGGTTCAATGACTGTTAATAAAATACAATAGATACCGTAAGTAACTTAAATATGGTTTTATAAAACAGAAAGTAAACATTGCTAAATGATCACCACATACAGTTTGATCTTCTGACAATACTACCTTAACTGAAAGGCAAAACTGGAATATTTTCACATGGCTACCCTTTTTGGATTAACCCCTTAGCGGCACTTTTTTTTGTTCGCCGTTAACAAATGTCACAAGCAATTTGTTTGTTTAGTTTTGTTATGTTATTTTCTAAATGTAATCTTTTTTGTTGTTTCTCCCACACATTATATATATATATATATATATAATATATATATATATATATATTTATATTTATTTTTTTATTTTTAGAACAAATAAGACTTTCTTGTGGCAACCTAAATAACTCATTATTCGGCATCAAGAAAATATATATCATAAAGTGAAAAAAGGAATTTATTTGTGTATATATATATATATATATATATATATATATATAGGAAACCGAGATCCTCGCACACCCAGAAGAGAGGTAAATGTGCTCCGGTGCTAGATAATGGTCAAGCACAATAGACGTCCGAGGGAATCTGCACACGGAGGCTGGTACAATGAGCAAGAGAAGTTTATTCACAGAAGATCAACGTTTCAGTCCAGGAGGACTTTCATCAGGATCCTGATGAAAGTCCTCCCTGGACTGAAACGTTGATCTTCTGTGAATAAACTTCTCTTGCTCATTGTACCAGCCTCCGTGTGCAGATTCCCTCGGACGTCTATATATATATATATATATATATAATTTTAGAGAAAATAATTAACTCATTAGGGGTAAAATATATAAATAAATAAATAATAATAATAATTTTATTAACCATTTAAAAATAATACGAAGTTAATAAAAAATGTAATGCTGTAGGGCAGTGGTTCCCAATCCTGGTTCTCAAGTCACCCTAACAGGCCATATTACCATGGGGAAATGCAGACTGAATCCTGCAATCACTGAGCAGCAAATCATATCACCTGTGCTGTGCTTCAGATATATGGAAAAACTGGCCTGTTAGGGAGACCTGAGGACCAGGGTTGGGAATGACTGCATTAGGGTAAAGAATGCAGCTGATCACTGTATTAGACAGTGATCATTCACTAAAAACACTTTATCGCCTATTTGTGAGCTCTTTTATATGTTGAGCCACATGAGAGCACTTGGAGACATTTTGGGCCACCTGGGTGGCCTTTGAGGGAACTGAATAACCCTTCCCTGCCAGACCACAACCAGCACAGGCAAGGAGAGACAATAAAAATTGACAGGGTAAGCATTTGCTAACACTCATCCTGTCACTCAGCCCCATGAATGCTGTGATTGACTGTCACAGTGTTCTTTGGGTCAGTAGAACGCTGGGGATCCTTTTTTTTCCACCTGCTGCTTCGACAATATTCTGCTAAAGTCCATCAGTCTGACTTATACACATGCCTGATGCAATCTATGGCTGTGCCCTTGTTCCAAGAGAAGGGACTCTGGCCCTACAACAGAAGAGTATGTTGGGAGTAACTTGCAAATAGTGACCCATAAGTCCCAGATCTCAAGAGTTTACAGGCTGGAGTTCACGTTTTGCTCGTTATATCCATCACTCTTCAACCTACTCTTCCCCGAAACATTCGATACGTAACAGAAAACATTTTAAGCCTTCTACAAACGCACTTACCTTTAGGCCTTTTGCAGATGTACCCTCTGTAAGCGGAGCAATATAGATTATTCCACACTCCTTCCCTAGCGAACATTTCGACACACTCTTCGGACTCTTGGGGGGAGGGTTCACCTTTATTCCAATTAACAAAGTCCACAGCGGTATTGTCTAGCCAGAGCCAAGAGTCTAAAATATACAGAATAAACAAGTTATCAACCCTTTGTTTTGTCCTTTTCAAAAAACATCAACATGAAGTAATTTTCCTACACACAACTAAATGATAATCTATATTTTATGTAGATTATCTAGATTGTAAACTCCTCTGAGCAGGGCCCTCTACACCTTGTTTCTGGTTCCTTTGTTGTAACTTTGTCTCATTCCCCATTGGTTATTGTAAAGCGTTGCGGAAACTGTTGGTGCTATATAAATGATGATAATAAAAATAATAATAATGTAAAATGATTGTAATTGCCGTTTTGGCATTGTAATAGTAAATATAAATATAAGCTTTTAAGCTCAGCTAATGTCATTTGTATCTGTTCGGTTACATTAACATATAGCTATAAAAGGTACAACATAACGAGAGAAATCTCAATGTATCCTTCCTGGTAAAATCCTTTTATAAAAAATATTCGAAACAACTTTACAAACGGTTTCTGTCCTACAGACTGAGTAACAGAATGTGACATGGATATTATGTTTCATTAGATACTATTTTCAGAAAGGCGACTTCATTGCTACTTGGGTCCAAATCTATTTGAGGGATATTCTATATTCCTTACAGTACATGTTACGAAACTAAACCTCTTGTGTATAACTTTATATGTGTGAGCGATACCGGTACCTAGGTCCCTTTGCGGCATCATATTTCTATCCGGCGCTGCAGCCCGTAATTTTCGGGCACATCCTCCTGGCCTTGTCCTCTAACTGTGCTATTCCCAGGGGGCACAAGTGGAGCTAGCGTCATCTTACAGTCGCCAGTTACTAAGGATGATTTGGAATGCTCTTTAACGGCCTCGTCTTATAGCCACTCTTGACGGAAAAATGTAGACACACCATGCACACACGTTTTTGCGCAAGTGGATGACATCAGGACAGATTATTGGTTAGATGCCGATTTAAACCCCCGCTGAAGTCAGACACCGCACCGTGTTGTGGTCTCTCGACTCCCAACAGCACATTTATATATCTTTCACTATTTCTTGTGTGTCGACCCAGCTTACATATCAACTCTACTTCATTCTGCTATCCCAGTGTACTGTACCGTCTTGTACCTTGACCCTGCTCTATCCACTCTCCTCGTTTGCTGACCCAGCCTGTTTCTCGACTCTGCTCTGTATGAATCCCTGTGAACCGACCCGGCCTGTTTCTGGTTTCTCTGTTTCTCTTTGCCTACTGACCAGCCACCTTAAGAACTGATGCTCCACCTTTGTGTTTGTCTCTGGTGCCAAAGGTTCTACTCCAGATAAGTTTTAAGCCCAGCAGTTAGGACTGGTTGCCATGTCTGGCTAAGAACTCGCCTCTCTTTTACCATTTCTAAACCAGCTGTTTCCTGAATTGGCACGGTTCTTGGCTCAGAATTTTGGTAGGGAGTGTTGGGGTCTTTCGCTCCACTACGTAACCATTACAATATGTCTAATTATATTTGCAATTCTTCAGCTAAACATGGCATTTCAGCCATGAATTGTGCTCAAAAATATGAGAAAAGTTAAGAGTAACCGTCTCTCCAAATCTGGTGTGAAGTGAATTCATATTTCCATGCATGGTGCCGAGGACCTCACGATCTGCCACCTCCTCTCACTACTAACAGAAGGACACCAGGAACAAATAGTTTCCTGTATCCTTTTCCCATTCCCTCAAGATATGGTACATGCCAATCTCATGAAGAACTCTCCTTGGGCTCTTTTGGTTCCTTTGGACTCAAGGACACGCTACCAGCAGCTGCGTACAGCACCAGTGCTGGTAACTGTAACAGCTAAAATAGTGTCTCACTTGTAATAATGCCAGTAATTGGGACTTGCTAGTGGTTATTAGCTCACGTCGTGGCTGCATTTTTCCATTAGGAGCTCAATTTAATGCAGCCGAAATCAGGACCTTTCGGACAATTTTCAGCTGGAGGGATTTAAATGAGGGTTTACGGGCATTTCGATTCCAAATAAAAATTTGGACCGAATATCTGCTATACATTTCTATGAAATTATCGGCTATATCAATTCAACTCAAATTTATCAATAGGACGATTTCTGAAAAAATTTCAAATGCTGACAGGTGTTGATTAATGGATTTTCAGGCAGGGAAATAGAGGACATTAGACTGAAATCTTTGTTTAAACATCAGATATTTCTGTTAGTGATGTTTAAAGGCACAAATCTGTATGATGCATTATGCAAATATGGGCTCCAGACGAATTTCTTCAACTGAATCAGACACTATTTTGAAAAAATATTGACCTCAAGCAGCCGCTATTTGTTAATTTTTTTTAAATAACAGTCCGATACACTTAAGGAACTCTTGCTAGGTCCAAGTTGTGACCTCTTTGTCCTCAAAGAAGCCCAAAGGTCCAGCAAAGTTGTGCTGACATCTCTGGTTTCACCAGCTCTTGTTGAAAATGTGAAGGTAGTATTGTTTCGTCAGTCCGTAATTATTGCACTAACCAGTAAAAACAGCTTAGTTATATCTTTACAATTCAAGAGAGGGCATACTGCTTTTTACATAAATTTTTATAAATACCCAAAAAGCTCATTGGCTTTATCCCAGGGTAAATATATCCCAATAAGCAAATGTGTACTCTACTTGTCTTGTTTATCGTAGCCTTTTTGCATCATTAGCATTTATAATCACAGTACATCACATTGTTTGCCGTTACCTTCTACATTTCTGTACATTCCTATCCAAAAACTGTTTGTTTTGTCACTGAGTTTTTCTGCATTATGCCATAGAAATCTTCCTTCGTGGTCATCTTCGATTGAAGCCAACGAGGCACCTATTAAATGAAAAAGAAAGGTGAAATATCTGACTATGCGTGTATGTATGTATGTGTATATATATATATATATTGCGACAGTGTGATTAGGGGCAGGGTAATAGACCATAGGTTTATTACCAGGCGGCTGGAAAAAGCCCTTTTCCCCTATAGCGTTGTCAGCTGACGCCTGATTTGGTCTGCCCTGCCCTTATAGGAGATGTGGTTCCCTCTGAGAGAGTCATTCTTTGTGTTGGGTGCAGTGGAAAAGGAGGAAAAAAGGACCTAAAGTTAAGCATATTCTGTTTTGTATTATTGGTAAGCGGCTTAGCCGCCTAATAATAGAATTAGACTCCACATAAGGAGTAGGTTTTACTTTATATTTGTTATATTTTTGTTGAAACAACTACTCTGCATGTGCTGAGGCTGCCCAAATAAAGGAAAATACTGAAGCACGGACTTGTGTGTCCAGTGGCTATAATGTATACATACATATGTAAGGCAGTTGCACTCCTGAACATTATGCTGAAACTAGCCAGAACAACGTACCAAAAAGAGTGCATGCCACTTTAATATAGCTATAAATATTTTAATGGGGACTAAGTTACAAAATATCAGCCTACTTGCCACATTAAAGTACCCAATTGGCAGATCCTATTTTCTGACATAAGCAGCTCTCTTATGAGATTAATCCACATAATTGGAACATGTATCCTCCTGGAACTCATCGAGCTGAAACAAATGAAATGGGAGTACAGGTTGAGGACCTGCTATCCAGAATGCTCAGGGTCCCTAAGCATTGCAGATTTTGGATTCTTTCGGTTTTTGGAATTCCTTCTTAATAAAACCACCCCCCTGCTTTTCCCGTGAGTTTGGTATAATATGAAGTTGAGAGAGACAGCATAAAACATATATTTAGATTTTTCTTTTTCGACATTTCTTTCAAAGGTTATTCTGAGCCCCTCTACTAATGTGGGGACGTTAATTAAAATGTTACCTTTCTGTAGACAGCCCAGTGAGGATTGTGCCCAATTTCTAGTGTACGTTTCAAAGAGGTAACAGTATCCTCCGAAAGGAACCCACGTCTTGTCTTTTGTATCCGGACATTTTCCTGGTTTTTGTGGCGGGTCGGTAGGAGCAATAACTGAAAGACAAAGAATCATTGAAATTTATTGTACTGGAAAAATCTATTTCATGAATAATTAAATGGTGTGAAAAGATGGCTTCACTAATTAAAAAAAAATAAGTTTGTACTTATCATTAATTTGTTATCCCATAGAAAATAAACCACCTCCTGGTTGCTTCTGAAAATGAAATGATAAATAACAACGGCAAATAAAAAAAAGAAGCTCCAATTCAGACGCTTCCCAATTTGATGCCTTGCATTGTTTTTGAAGAGTTTCTCAGAAGCAATTGAAAAACCCCAGGACCACTCACTGTCACGGGTGCCCCAGGCTGGAGCCAAGGAGGGCCCTTTATACTGAGTGCTGTGAAGCCCTTTAGGCGGGTTTGTAGCTTGCTGCATGATGCAGAATCCAGCACACAGAAGCTGAACAAAAGATGATAGAACAGGATACAGACACAAGAGGAATCCCTGCACTGGGTAAGGTCCTTATAGTTTCCTTCTAAATCTAAACCGGATACAGAGCAAGGAATAAACACCACAATAACAGGGGAAAGCAAGAGACCACATTATGAAATGCACAGCAACAAACACAGAACCTTGAACTTGAAAGGAGGTCCTTATAGCTGGCCTCTTACATATACTACAGTATGCTGCTGGACAAAATATACAAAGACCGGACATAAACAGGAATATCAAGAATGGTCAGGGAAAGCAAGGTCTAGATGCCAGAGAGGAATGTCAGCCGTTAACCAGGGATCAGGATCCAGAAGAGCAGGTCACACAAGCCGAATTCAGTACACAGGAAATAAGAATACAGGTTCCAGGGAGAAGGCAAGAGAATGGTCAAGAAGCATAAGCAAAAAGCCATATACAGAAATAGCTGAACAAATCACCAAAGCAGGCAATCAGTAAGAAAGACTCAGTGGCGTCACAAGGGGGGGCGGGGGGGCGGCCTGCACCGGGTAACACCTCCCCAAGGGTGACACCCTAAAAAAATATATATAAATATTTTACCAGGAAGGATACATTGATATTTCTCTCATTTTCTAGTATGTCCTGGGTAGGCAAGGCCTAGGCTGGCACTTTCCAGGGGGCAGCAAAAAAAACACCACTAAAGAGGATATTCACAGAGCACCGAAATGACGCAGACATTTCAGTGTTCTGTTGTTCCCCGCGCTTTGGGGAATCAAATTTCCCTGCTGAATTCACCACAGGGTCCCTGAAGTGCAGGGAATCAGCCACCGAATGCTGCCGCAAACCCGTCGCCCGTTGTTTTTTTAAGAAAACTATTGAATGGAAATGTCTGGAATTAACATATAAGATCCTATGAATGAAAATAAAACGGCCTGTTACAGAAAAAAAACCACTATTAGAATTAAAAAAAATGCCTAATAGATACTAAGAAAAAAATAATCAATAAATAGCCCTCTGAATAGCCCTGATGGTGTTCACCTGAATAAACCTGTCAAATGAAACCACTGAACATCAGGGCATATCTCTGCTGTTCGGTGTTCTCTGAACAGATTAACCATTACTTCTTTATGGGAACTTTCACTGCCGTCGAACAGGCACCGTACTTGCGGGCAGTTCACCAAAATTTGTGTGTGAGTATATGAGAGAGCTCCACAGCAATAAACCTCACAGTAATGTGCGCTGTGTATTATGAGCATTTAGTGTTATATGGGAGTACTGATTTATGAGTAAAACTCGGAGGGGTGGTGACACCATGAGTTACCGCACCGGGTGACACCAATCCTAGTGATGCCACTGGAAAGATTTATCCTGGAGCAAGGAGCTGATGTACTGCTGGCCATATATATAGGGCTGGGCAGGTCATGTGACCACAGACTAATAAGTCACATGGAAGATAGTCTGCACTGGCTAGTCCAAAAACCCACAAGAGCTGATGAGCTTTGCTTGCACTACCAGGGGGCCTGGCTGAAATAAGTGAAAATGTGACACTCAAATTTTTTATTGCTCCCGGATTGGATTGTTTTAGTACACTGTCGACTTCTAGGATTAGGGTTGGTTTTAGGGATAGAGGTTGTATTTAGGGTTAGGTTATCACTTATGCTTGATTTAGTTCTAGTGTTAGGGAGTGTTTTAACCCCTCCACTACCGAGATTGAGATATCTCGGGCTTCAAAGGCATCATCCAGTGTCCGATATTGAGAGATCTCAAACTGCTGATCTGCAGCCCAAAAGCAAATGAAATTGGTTTGCTGCGAACAAATTTTGTTTGCTTTGGGGCTGCAGAAGGTGCCCCCAAAGTTTTACCCAAAGAGTTAAAACTGTGCAAAATCAGCTAACTGAATGTCTTGACATCAGACATTTAGCAGCCAATGCAGGGAACCTCGAGGTGCAACTGTATCTCAATTTGGCAGTAGATGGCAGCAAAATGTAAGCTTTAATGCTAACTGTAAATATAACCCTATGTTATATTATTATAATTATGTAAGATGTCGATTTTGGAAACTCCTAGATTAGAGCGACTTTTTTTAATCGTCGTATATTTTTTATCGAGGAAGTGCCATTATTTCCATATAAACCAGTTACTTCATTGATATTGACATGAAGGGTATTATAAAAGGCAAGTAATTAAAGTATTTACAAATTTATCTTCAGATCATTTACCTGTCACAAATACCAAAACTAAAATAAACAAAACCATGTCTGCTGTGTGTTACACGTCCAAACTCCAAGCATTGTAATGTGTGCCTTTATCAAATAAAATCATTTGTCAAGTCTATGTTATCTTAAAGAACAGTTGATATTGTCTTAATTTTTGGTTCGAAGATGTTAGGAATGGGAATAAAGGAATCTTACTGTTAGTCTGTTTGCAGATTGCAAAATAATTTTCATTGCAAGCTGAAGTTTTCCACTTCCCGTCTTTTTCCATGTAAACACAGGCACTTTTCATCTTGGGTTCATCCGCAGCCCACTTTGTGTATCGAAGTTTCCAATTATCAATCCAAACATATGTGTTATCAGTCTGGTTAGGGGATGCACAGACAAAGAAAATTGTAATATTTCTAATGACAGAAACGTCCATAAACAAGATAAATCGGGAGCAACGTTTATTAATATGCACTATGGTTTACTTTCCTTTTGCATATTGTGGGACACATAAAACCAGTTAGCACCATGATAAAAGACGGCAAACTGCTGCAATTTGTGGAAAACAAAAGTCATAGGGCTAAATTACAATCTTTGCGCAAACGTTTGCGCCGGCGCAAAAACCCATTAACGCGAGGGGTAAAACCCCTTACGCCGAATGCCGTATTACATAGTCAGCGCAACAAACGCGCGTAATCATCAACCGCAGGTGAACCTGCGCAAACCCTTTGGGAGCGTACTGTACTGCGCGCGTCCTATACTTAACATTGTGAGCGCAAATGCGTTTGTGCGCTGGTACGCGGATGGTATTACAATCTATGCGCAGTTTGTAACGCACAGCCTTTGCGCTCATAATTTTAGCAACTCCTAAAAGCTGGTGTTAATGGCAAATTCTATCAACCTGGCCTAACCCAAATACACCAACCCAAAAAAAATACGCAGCAAAGTATAGTTACACATTCTACACATACCCAAACCAATAAAATGGAGAAGTTGTGCGTGTTTTTATTATTGCTGCAGCATATATGCTCAGATTGATTTTGGCAGGCGCAAAAACTTAACGTGAGATAATTGTGGTTCTTAATTCTGATTGGCTGAATCGCGAGAAAAAAACTGTGCGCACACTGATTTCTGCACGTAACAGTACTGCGCTAGTATTTGTGCGTGTCCAGTTTATGCATGTTATTTCTCGACGGATGAAAAAATGCACGAGGATTGTAATTCCAGCGGTGATTTGCACGCGTAAACGTTTAACGCTTGGAACACAAATTCACGCTTTGCGCGTGCGTTTTTGCATGAAGAATGTAATATAGCCCATAAATGGTTAAAGTTAACCTGTTGTGCCCAAAACAACCTACGTTTATTGAAAACTGAGGGCAGTTTACAAGATGAAATGTAAGGTGCACCCACTAGCGCACTACAAATGTACTGTATATATAGTGATAACTCAAATATAACAGAGGCTATGGAAACCAACTCTGTTCTTGTAAGCCTGGTGTTACAGGGATCCCAAAGAAAGCAACACATAATGGGTTATTCAGAAAGCACCGAAATTTCAGTGCCCTCTCGTACGTCGCGCTTCGGCGATTCCAGTTCGCCAACCCTGCAGTGAATTCACTATTCACCGCACGGTCTCCAAAGTGTTGACGAACGTGGAGCCACCGAAGACTGTTGCCGACCGCCAATCAGCTCGCCGAACTCCGTCGAAAACAGCCGATCAGCCCACTAAACATCCCAGAAGACCGCCGAACAGAAAGCTGAAGAGCACCAAGCTGACTGCCGAATGCCGCCGAACTTCAGAAAAAAAACAAAACAGAACTCTGCTATTCTTTAATAGTTGTTTAAAACAATATGCTTGAAAATGTGTCTAAATAAAAAGAAGTCCTATAAAATTAATAAAACGGTCTGTTACAGAATAAAATAAACACCATTTAAAAAAAAAAGGAATCAGTAAGTTTGCTTAAAAAAAATAATAAAAATATTTTTTGGAAAAAAAAAATTGTAAATAAGACCTACGCAAGGAGACCTACGCAACAGACCTACGCAAGGAAGTCTTTCTTTTGTTACATGTCCCTTTATGCATTGGCATCGGAAGAGGACCGTCATCTTTGAAGGTTGTGGGTCGCCTCCTTCAAAACGGAAACAAATGACCGAATGTGTTGACCCGCTCAGAGCCAGTGTTGGGGCTCTTCCTTTGTGAGTGGGAGCAGTACTACATGCACCTCTATCGATAATTTTATTCGCTCTACACTATTGTATTTCTTTACTGTTTTTCATATCACATGTGGACGGTACTACAAAAGAGAACCACCATAAGATCCAACAGCGACTGCCATCGCGCCACCAGTTACGTATTTGTTTAAGTAAAAAGAAGGTTTGTTAAAAATGAAAATAATAAACCGGCTGAATAAAAAATAAAGGCGATAATATTTTTTAACATTGAATCCTATGCGATTCGCCTTTTTAAACCTTTCGAACCGAATCACTGAAAATCAGTACATTTCACTGACATTTCTCTGCAGTTCGGTGTTCTCTGAATAGATTAACCATTACTTCTCTATGGGACAATTTCGCTGCCGACGAAGATCGCCTAATTGCGGCAATCTGCACCATATTTCGCTACCGATTCGCCAATATTTGGCAAAGTGACAGTTTTCTGAATAGACGTACTGACACTAAATTCCACAGTACGGTGCATCATTCCACAACAGCACCATTTTTAATGTCACCGTGATGATGCCTTATTTTTAAAAATGTGATGACATGCCAGCATGATCCTTTAAAAAGGTGTTGTTGCTGTCATAATAGTGTTTGTAGAAGAAAACACCTGAGCGGTTTATATTAAAAAAATTTGGTGACCAAGCTTGAAGAACTGTGCTAATATATATTATATTAATTAATTCTTACATAATTTGGTGTAGGTTGGATAAGCCGTGCTAGTCCAGATGCCAAAATAACCAGAGTATAGCAGTACGTAGTGATACCTTTTTTTATTGGACTAACGTTACGTTTAAAAGACAAGCTTTACAGAGTATATCTCTCTTCAGGTCTGGAAGCTATACTGAGCAAAATACTAGAATTTTTATATGTCAAAATCGGTGCATTAACCCAGCTCCCTTAGGGTATTCCCCAGTGTGGTTTGGGGTTAAATTTCAGTGCTGAAAGCGGTAACCCCGAGCCACACAGGCTGATACATACCTGTCCCTTCGTTCCCTCGATGTCCTCCCGCAGTCACCTCTGTCCATTCACGGCGTCCTGCTGCCGGGTTCCAATCTCGTAAGAAGGGAACCAGGAAGCAGGACACGGTGATCGGACGGAGGTCAATGCGATTGCAGGAGGATATCGAGGGAACACAGGTACAGGTATGTATCAGCCCGAGTGTGGCTCGGGGTTTCCACTTTCAGCATTGGAATTTAACCCCCAACCACACTTGGGAAGACCGCCGGGGAGGTTAAAGAGCCAAGCAGAAGGATGGGGGGGGGCTTAGGATGGGTGTCATAAATACTGAATAGTTAAATAGTATGGTCAAGAAGGTTAAATAAACAGTACAGATGATAGGCCCATAAAAGAACAGAGATAAGCATCATGATGTCCATCAATGATTGCGCCCAAAGAGGAAGAATTCAATGAGATAACTTCCGTAAATAAAAACACATAAACCGGGCACAATGCTGAATGTTACGTGACATTACGGTAGCGACTTAAAAAACCGGAGTCTACATAATTTGGTGAAAGATACAGACAGACCCATACCTACCATGTTACTGTTAAGACCGATCCAGAAAGGTTCATTATATTTATGTATGTGGGCTTTTAGGAACGAGGAGTCATATTCATCCAGAATGCTGACCAGCTCCGCATCAGCGGCTTTACACACTCGCCGCGCCTCGTCCCATTTAATCTTGGTTGTGATGATCTTAAAACTACTATTGCCAAATTTAACAAGGTTGGTGGAAGGAACTGTTGTTGGCCCAAGAGGCAATGCGGGATCTAAAAAAAAAAAAAAGAAGAGAATTGTGATTAATAACATCACAAACTCATAAAATCCTTTGCAAATAAATAAATAAATAAATAAAAAATGCCGATAAAAAATAAATGACAAATGATGCAGCTTTAGTTCTTATAAATGTGCGTTTCCATCACTCGTTAGACCAGTGGTTTTCATTCCCAACCGCGGTCCTCAGGTTCCCCTAACAGGGCAGATTTCACAGATCACCTTGGGGAAATGCAGACTGTTTCCTGCAATCACTTAGCAGCAAATCATATCACCTGTGCTTCAGATATCCGGCAAACCTGGCTTGTCAGCGGGTCCTGAGGACAAGGTTGGGGAACACTAATCTGAACCAGTGAATGTTTATCAAAAATATTTGACGCAATGTATTCAAAAATATATATATTGCATATGAATATATTGAGAGACAGATGACTGCAGGAAAAAAATGCCTTAGATGAAAGGATGGGTATTGCAACAATGTTTCAAAGTGGAGGTGCTACCTTCACCTTGAAAGCGGCCACCTCCCCTGAAGACATGCGTTCTTCTATTTGCGTCTCAATGCAAACGTTTATAAAGTACTGTGTGTGTATTATAAAGTGATTATGTTTTTCTGTAAGAAAATGTAACATACTTTTCTCTTTCTGGCATATGTATCCTCTTTTTAATTTACAATCTGTTTCAATCCAGGTTCCCGCATCCAAAACAGCTCCTCGTTTCATAGCCACACAGTCAGTCTGGAAAAAAAAAGGGAAATAGACATTAGGGTCCCGCAGAGGGAAAATGCGATGTATAATTTGTGAAAAAGTGTATATCTTTTTTTTTTTGTTGACTTCTCTGTAACTTTACATAATTGTAAACAAATTAATTTTTTTTTTAGAGACAAACAAACCCTATCACCCAGAAGTGTGGTTTGGAAAAACAATGAAAAAAACCACACAAAAGGAAAACTCGTTGGTAGAGCTAGATCCAATAAAATGTTCTGTTAGGTCTAGAATCAAAAGTAATAGTCACTCGTACAATTCTTATCTTAAAATAATAAAATTTAACCCCTTAACTACCTTTCTTGAGTGTACTCAGTCTACAAAAGCTCCTTCTGGTGCTCTGATATGGAGTATATGGTCTCATTCTGGAGCAATGCAACGGCATTTTGTTTATTGCATATGGGCTCCAGAACATGCCCGTTAAATTTTAATACATCGGCCACGACCGGAGATATGTTGAAATTATTTGAAAAGTTTCGAGATCTGGTTTTGCTGCAGGGAACCACGGAGCTCAAACTGTAATGTAAATGTAGTGTTTGGCCAGCAGAGGGAGCCCGATGCCTGATATCACCTAAAGTGAACATATAAAGTGGGGCACCTTTGTATTTATTTACTGGGTGATAATGTAAAGTCATTTTCCATTAAACCATTGGATCCTGCCAGTGGTTTTGTGGAAAATCACTTGGTACAGAAGGGGTTAATAAGAGTTTCTGCACTGATTGAGAGATGAGTGGTTTGAGTTTTTAGGTTCTTAGTTACAGCTCAAAAACACCAACCAATAACTGTTACAGACAAATATGGGCATAATAGATTATATATATATATCTCTATATAAACAAAACCAGGAGGAGAGCACTCCAGTCAAACACATTCAAAAACCTGCAACAACAGCTCCATGCATGGGTACATAATACCAGCTTTTACCACATGGTGAAAATTTCTAAACTCTGAGCTTCGTTGAATAAAAAATGGTGGAAATTTGGTTCGCAATAAACGGCCGTGAATTGCTTAAGCCTGTCAGTCATTAGGTTTGCAGAGTAGGACAGTCATTAGGTTTGCAGAGTAGGACAGTCATTAGGTTTGCAGAGTAGGATAGTCATTAGGTTTGCAGAGTAGGACCTGCCAGAGGATGGATTACATTGACGCTGTTGACAGGCTTAAGCAATTCACGGCCGTTCATTGCGAACCAAATTTCCACCATTTTATTCAGCAAAGCTCAGAGTTTAAAAATTTTCACCATGTGGTAAAAGCTGGTATTATGCACCCATGCATGAAGCTGTTGTTGCAGGTTTTTGAATGTGTTTGACTGGAGTGCTCTCTCCCTGTTTTTTTTTGTATTTTATTTTGAGACGCACACTCACTTAATGCTTAGTTTAGGTTGAGTGCTACCCCCCCATGTGTGTATATATGTATATATATATATATAACGAACGATCACTCCTGCACTCCAAAAATAGAAAAATGCCATGCCCGGTGCCCACTCAGCAAATATAGAGATAGAGGAATAGCGGCACTCTCGGTCTTTCCAAATGTAACAATTTATTATGGAAATACTGTATTTCTTAATATATGTATACTTAATGTATTTCCACAATAAATTGTTACATTTGGAAAGACCGAGAGTGCCGCTATTCCTCTATCTCTCTCTCTCTATATATATATATAAATAATTTATTTAATTGTGGAAGACATTTACACATCCCAGAAATTCAGAGAACTGCTTTACAGAGCTTGCGTGCTACATTCCTCATATGCAGCAATGAATATGCAAAGTCCACAATTTCACACCTTTTAGCATTCTGTGCCTCCTTGGAGGTGCAATGCCATGCTAGATGGCTTGTCAGCAAAGGTCAGGTTATGCATCAAGTCACAACCACTCCTGGACAGCTGTTTCGGGCTTATTATGCCCTCATCAGCAGGAGATAGGCCGCGACTCGTTACTATTTGATGCTTTACCTCGAGGGCAAGTCAATACACACTTAAGTTATGTTGGAGGGCAAAAAGTGAGATTAAAAGCCTCCACACAGCATATAATAAAGTTTATAATTGTAGAAGACATTTACACATTCCTGTAATTCAGAGAGCTGCTTCACAGAGCTCATGTGCTACATTTCCCATATGCAGGAAGGAACTCTGGGAAGGACATGCAAATGAAGTCCACAATATGTCACCTTTTTGCATCCTGGGTCTGTTTTAACACAGAACTCCCCTTGCCAATGCCATGCCATGCTAGATGGCTTTTTAGCAAAGGTCGGGTTATACAATGAATACATATATATATATATATATATATATATATTACACACAGCAAGCAGTAACTTGATGTCTCCTTAGGAGATAATTGATGCAGTGTTTGTCCTGCCACACTATTACTGATCGAACAGAAGAGCACCCTATGTACTTTATAAGGTAAGTATCATCATCAGGAGTTTATATAACTGTTGCCAATGTTATGTTACTAATTTGATAAAATACACAAAAATAACACCTTTCACTGTTCAGAGTCTAATACATATATATATATATATAAGCTTTTTATCTCACTTTTTGACCTACACCACAACCCTTGTAAGCACTGATTTACCCTACGAGTCCAAGCATCCACTGCAACTGGTCATGCCTAGCTCCTGCTGATGAGGGTCCAATAAACCCGAAACAGCGCTGTCCTAGGAGTGGCTTTGACCAGTTGCATAAACATGATCTCTGCTAGAAAGCCATAGTATGGCATAGCATTGATTTTAGGGTTCTGTGTAATAACAGACCAATGATGCATAAAAGTGAGAAAGAGGTCATTTGCATATCCTACCCAGAATTCCTTGCTGCATATGGGGAATGTGGCACAGGAGCTCTGGGATGCAATTCTTTGAATTGCTTTAATGTGCAAGTGGCTTCTGCAATAATAAACAAGCTACAGTCATGGCCAAAATTGTTGGCACAGCAGACATATTTCCAGAAAATAAAGTATTTCTCACAGAAAAGTATTGCAGTAAGACATGTTTTGCTATACACCTGTTTATTCCCTTTGTGTGTTTTGGAACAAAACAAAAAAAGTGAGGGAAAAAAGTAAATTGGACATAATGTCACACAAAACTCCAAAAATGGGCTGGACAAAATTCTTGGCACCCTTAACTTAATATTTGGTTGCACACCCTTTGGAAAAAATAACTGAAATCAGTCGCTTCCTATAACCATCAATAAGCTTCTTACACCTCTCACCCGGAATTTTGGACCACTCTTCCTTTGCAAACTGCTCCAGGTCTCTTATTGGAAGGGCGCCTTTTCCCAACAGCAATTTTAAGATCTCTCCACAGGTGTTCAATGGGATTTAGATCTGGACTCATTGCTGGCCACTTCAGAACTCTCCAGCACTTTGTTGCCATCCATTTCTGGGTACTTTTTTACGTATGTTTGGGGTCATTGTCCTGCTGGAAGACCCAAGATCTCGGATGCAAACCCAGCTTTCTGACACTGGGCTCTACAGTGCGACCCAAAATCCTTTGGTAATCCTCAGATTTCATAATGCCTTGAACACATTCAAGGCACCCAGTGCCAGAGGCAGCAAAACAACCCCAAAACATAATTGAACCTCCACCATATTTCACTGTAGGTACTGTGTTCTTTTCTTTGTAGGCCTCATTCCGTTTTCGGTAAACAGTAGAATGATGTGCTTTACCAAAAAGCTCTATCTTGGTCTCAACTGTCCACAAGACGTTTTCCCAGAAGGATTTTGGCTTACTCAAGTACATTTTGGCAAGCTGTAATCTTGCTTTTTTATGTCTCTGTGTCAGCAGTGGGGTCCTCCTGGGTCTCCTGCCATAGCGTTTCATTTCATTTAAATGTCGATGGATAGTTTGCGCTGACACTGATGCTCCCTGAGCCTGCAGGACAGCTTGAATTTCTTTGGAACTTGTTTGGGGCAGCTTATCCACCATCCGGACTATACTGCGTTGCAACCTTTCATCAATTTTTCTCTTCCGTCCACCCACAGAGAGATTAGCTACAGTGCCATGGGTTGCAAACTTCTTGATAATGTTGCGCACTGTGGACAAAGGAAAATCTAGATCTCTGGAGATGGACTTGTAACCTTGAGATTGTTGATATTTTTCCACAATTTTGGTTCTCAAGTCCTCAGTCCTCAAGTCCTCTTCTCCTCTGTTGTCCATGCTTAGTCTGGCACACACAGACACACAATGCAAAGACTAAGTGAACTTCTCTCCTTTTTATCTGCTTTCAGGTGTGATTTTTATATTGCCCACACCTGTTACTTGCCCCAGGTGAGTTTACAGGAGCTTCACATGCTTGAAACAATCTTATTTATCCACAATTTTGAAAGGGTGCAAAGAATTTTGTCCAGCACATTTTTGGAGTTTTGTGTGACATTATGTCCAATTTGCTTCTTTTCCTCCATTTTTTTGTTTTGTTCCAATACACACAAAGGGAATAAACATGTGTATAGCAAAACATGTGTTACTGCAATACTTTTCTGTGAGAAATACTTGATTTTCTGCAAAAATGTCTGGGGTGCCAACAATGTCGGCCATGACTGTATATATGTATAATTATTATAAAAACCATCTGGACTAACAAAATTGCCAATCTACATTAACACAGTCCACAAAAGGTACTTGGTTCTCTGAGTGTCCTGTAACTTACACAGTGACAGATGTAAGTGATTTGGCACCAGAGTCACCAAAGTTATCGTATGACTCTTACATATTTTATATTCTATTTATATATTGAACTATTTGAGCCCCCATTCATCACCTGATAACTCACGAGTGGTACAACTGCTATTCTTTTTTACATTAGAATAATTAACAAAGCATCAGACATAAAGCTTAGACTAAAACGATATATTTACATATATACTTATATTTTCACATGCAATTTGGTGACGAATTGTGTGATATGTGATAGCAGAAGCTGTCAGTGGGCAGTGCGCGGTGATGGAGGTTAGCTAGACTGCATACTCTATTCTGGCTTAGCCGGTGACAGGGAGCCGATAATGGCAGAAACCTGTGCAATATCGGCTCTCTATTACCGGCTCTATTAAAAGCGAGTAGCTATGTTAGCGTCTTGGAATATCTTCCCAGTCTGGAAATAAAGTATCAGCTGCCCCTATGCACAAATGCTGCAGACGTTGCCAAAACCTTACAGCATGTAGCCATGTTCACTTACCTCCTGTGGCCTCTCTAAGTGTAATCAAGGCAAACAAATCAGAAATCTGCACTCTGGCAAAGCTTGGGTGCGTGGTCTGGGGGCTTCTCAAACCTTGTAGAATGGATAGATAAATAGCAATCATGCAACACCAGGTATAAGAAAGGAGAGCTTTATTCCACCAAAGTAGAACAGGCAACGTTTCGACTCCAAATGAGTTTTTTCCGGGCTTGAATAAGGCTGATTTGGAATCAAAACGTTGCCAGGTCCACTTGGGTGGAATAAAGCTTTCCTTATACCTGGTGTTCTGTGATCACTTTTTATCTATCCAGGATAGTCTATGGGACATCTAGGGCCACATTACAATCTTGTTGCTAACGTTAGAGTTCACCTGCGTGAGCATTAACGTTAGCCGCGGCAGCTACCGCATATTACAATACAAACAATAACGAGTTAAGAAACCCGTTTGCGTTTGGGATCTTGTGCTTTTCAGCGTGAGGTTACTGTACTTTGCGCTCCCTATACTTAACATGGGGAGCGCAAAGTGTTAATCAGCGTTAGTAATACAATCTACTAGGGATGATTAACGTCTGGCCGCAGTTAACAGAAAGTTAACCACAACCAGGACTTGGTGTTAACGGATTCCGCTTCTGCAGAATCCGTTAACACCATCCAAAAAAATAAAATCGTATACTCACCTGTCCCGAGGCGAGGACCGCGGCTCTGTCCGCCTCTCCGTCCAGCGGGAGTAGGGAGAGACTGGGGGTGGGGAAGTTCCTCAGTCTCCCACTGCGTATCACTACGCCGACCCACTGGATTTCGCGAGGCGAGATCCGTCAGGTCATGTGACTGCCGGCGCCTGGCTCAATGGAGTCCTATGGACTCCATGGAGTGGATGCTCGCGGCAGCGCTCAGCGCTGCCGCAAGCATCCCGGGACGTAGTGTGCGCTACCGATACAGGCAGCTTTTTAATCGCCTGCATTGTAATCCCCCGTTAAAACGGGGGCGGTAGGGAGAAAACTGTGGGTGTAGTTTTTTCTCCCTACCGCCCCTGATTAAACGCAGGGATTGTAATGTAGCCCTTAGCGTCTGTGTTGGATGTGCGGCTTTTTCTAACTGACCTTTGTATTTAATGAACACAGCTATAAAAACTAGAAAAGGAATAAGACTTTTTGGTTGACAACATTGTAAAATAAAATAAATACCATAACAATCATTTTTTAGGCGACAGTTCTGTTTGTTTTTTTTTGCTAAAGTCATAATAAATAAATAAAACCATTCCCTCTTGCAGCAGTTCCAGATCTGCGTTTTATAAGATATTACTTGGAAGAACCTAGCGAAGAAAGTATCAGAACTGGGATAAGGTAAGAGGGAATCTAATACCGGAGTGGTGATTTTTTTATAAAGTATAAATATCTGTAAGATTGAAAGAATATATGTAATACAATCCTATTTTATTTGGGAATCTTCATATTTCAATTTGTAAAAAGCATTATAGATATATTCAATCTAAATTGAGGGTGGTGGCTTTGTGATACGACACACTGAATTATCGAGTGTAAGTTCAAGGTATTTCTAGAAACTTACTGGAGGTTTTTTTTTTACCGTCAGGGCTGCTTCTTATTCCCTCTGATATAGTATATCATGTATGTATATTTCTAGGTATTATTTTAGAGCACCACCATGCTCTTATTCATTCACATATTTCGTTTACCACTCCGGTATTTGAACTCCAGAATCATTTGACAACATAACAAACATGATAATGTAATCTTGCATTAGAACAAGATTCATTTTTCCAAAAAGAGGGCTTTGATCTAAATTTGAAATCCAAATTTATACGACCGATTTAGCGAATGTGTAGCAGCACAGATAATAAAGAAAGATTGTGGGCCCTATTACAATCTTCGCGCAAACGTATTGCGCGTACGCCGGCGCAAAAACGTATTAACGCGAGGGGTAAAACCCTTTGCGCTGAACGTCGTATTACAATGTCAGCGCAACAAACACACGTTATCGTCTACCGCGGGTGAACCTGTGCGAACGCTGCGCGAGCGTACTTCACTGCGCGTGTCCTATACTTAACATTGTAAGCGCAAACGCGTATGTGCGCTGGTACGCGGATGGTATTACAATCTATGCGCAGTTTGTAACGCGCAGCCTTTGCGCGCATAATTTTAGCAACTCCTAAAAGCTGGTGTTAATGGCAAATTCTATCAACCTGGCCGAAACCAAATACACCAGCCCCAAAAAAAAATACGCAGCAAAGTATAGTTACACATTCTACACATACCAAACCAATAAAATGGAGAAGTTGTGCATGCATTTATTATTACTGCAGCATATATGCGCAGATTGACTTTGACAGGCGCAAAAACTTAACGTGAGATAATTGTGGTTTTTAATTCTGATTGGCTGAATCGCATGAAAAAAGCAGTCCGCACACTGATTTCTGCGCGCAACGTTGCTGCGTGCGCATTTGTGTGTGTCCGTTTTACGCGCGTTATTGCTCGACGGATGAAAAAATGCACGATGATTGTAATTCCAGTGTTGATTTACGCGCGTTAACGTTTTATTGCTTGCCGCACAAATCCACGCGTTGCGCGAGCATTTTAACGCAAAGATTGTAATGGGGCCCTGTGTTTTTACAAGAAATTAACTCTTTCACTACCAAGCCCTTTCTGTTAATAAAAAAATATTATCATAACATATGTTTGAAACGTAGGTAACTAGTTAACACTTAAATGTAGGGAAGATCATTTTTGCTTCAAGGTTGTTATCCTGCGATACGTAGTGATTAAAATAATATATACAGTATTCCCCCGGTCATTCGCGGTTCTGCGTTCGCGGACTCAGTGGTTCGCGGATTTTTTCCGCTTACCACATAGTAGCATCCCTGTTCCAAGGAGCCCTCGGCAAAGAACGGAACTCCACCTCCCCAGGCTCCAACACATCAGCGCCTTCCAAACACACACCTTTGTGCAGCCCCCTGATGTGTTAGAGCCTGGGGAGGTGGAGTTCCGTTCTTTGCCGAGGGCTCCTTGGAACAGTATCCGGGCACGATCGTAGCCAGGTCATTCCCTTCTCTCGGCATCATTACGAGAGAGGAGATGCCGAGGCTCCTGGATCCCCGGACCACGCTTGCGGGGGTGCACAGGAGTCTCGGCATCTCCTCTCTCTGAACGATGCTGAGAGAGGTGAATGGAGATGCACAGGAGCAGCCATTCTGCCAGGAGGACGGCGGCTCCTGGGTCCTAATGCCGCTGGCTGTGCTTTTTTTAGCACAGCCACAATTCGCGGTTTTTCAAAATTCGCGGGGGTTTTTGGAACGTAACCCCCGCGAATTTCGGGGGATTACTGTATTTGCTATTTATTAAATTTATTTGCTTGTAATTTACAGAAATACTGATGGGATGAAAGGTTATAAACCCTAGATAGCGTCCATTATATTGCACAACTTCACAAGGGGCCTGCATTATCAGCATACAGGCAGAAATGGCTTTTGTGTCAAAGCCAGTAAATGTGATAACGATTAATAATAAAAATAGTGAGATCTCCTGCTTATGGGGGATTGTTGTGATCATAATGAGATTATTAACAATGCAGCTTCCACAAAATACCAATAGAATATAAATATAACATCTGTACGTGGCATAATACCTGTGCATGGAAGTTACACCTTGTATCTGTACTGTACAGGGATTTTCAGTCATTATTATAACCCCTGAATCTTATCCCTGTACAGCAGTGAGTGACCCCAGAGCTCTCCCTGTATTCTGTCCTCCCCAATGGCAGCTGTAATGCAGCAGCAGTGTTTGAACTTTTTGTTACAGTGAGGGAATGGGCTTGTAGCTTCTTTACAGTAATTCAGAGCAACAGTAAATTTTATTTCTCGCTAGGGAGAACACTAAACTTGAGTCACAAATTTATGCAAATGAGTTTCCATATTCTAATAATATTTTCCATTGAAAATTCAAGTATACATGTCTGTTAGTGAAAGAGTTAAAGGAATTGTATTGCAGCCTTGCAGAATGCTTGTTTTAAGATGGATTGATCAACTGCAATATGATTTATTTGCAACAGGCAACTGTATAATATATCATGTGCTTTTTTCTTAATATTGGCTTCTTTAATACTTTATGAAATAAGTCAGACCAGCATTTGATTCTATCTTCCTGTTAGTGCAGTTCTGATATTCTCTTTTAGTTTTCCAAGTTTGTTTAGCAGAGGCCCTAGTAAGTAAGCACCAGAGGTAGATAATCATTACTTCTTCTGCTGATATTTCCCAATCCCAATCGTCATGAGAAAAGTGAGGTCCTAAGTCCTGAAATTTTGATTACAAGAAAATGATTATTTATTAAAAATAAATCAGTGAAACAATGTTCTAGCTTGATGACATCATAAACGAAGCATAACATTGATCTACAACTTATTCAGTGTGTTAAACTGTGGCTCCAACCCCAAAGTTTTTGTGATACTCTTTCCGTAACTTTCTGCTAATTACTATGGGATCGCCTCATTTGTAGGCGGATATTATGTGGCGGTTCCTGCTCCCACTCTTTAATACCCTCTCCTTTGCGTAGCTCCCCTAAAAATAATAATTCCATTACTAGAAAGTTCTGTGACATTAGTTACATAGGCTGAAAAAAGTCATGCGTCCATCAAGTTGAGCCGTGCACACATCAGCTGCTGATGATCCGATAGAATGCAAAATCATCCAGTCTGAAGCGCTTTCTAAATAACCAACAAGTTGAGAAAAAATTCCTTCTTGACCCCAAAATAGCAGCTAGTTTTTTCTTTGGATCAGGTAGCTTTTAACCACTTATTAAATATCATAACCCTTAATATTCTGTTTCTACAGGAAGTCTTTGTTTAACCCTTTCGCTGCTGAGGCTTTTCACACCTCTGTGCTGAGGTAATTTTTACCTCTTTCGCTCATCTAGTTTAAACGCATTTGAAAGGCTTATTTTAGTATATGACCCAGACATATTATATATCGTTCTTTCCGGCAGACTCAGCAGATTCATAATATATCATTATTATATGTATACGTCATGTCCTGTCTGTATAATATAACATAAAATGCAATAAAATTCGAATTTTCAATAATTTACAGCGTGTAAAGTGTTTTTTTCACATTTTAACATGCGAGCAATTGCGGTTATATTTTGTATGGGGTGCGCTTGTTAAAAAAATTAGAGATGGGGTCTCGTTACATTTTTTTTGGGGGAAAATTACGCGATTTTTAACAAACGCAAACCAAACAAAAATCGTTAGTGCAGCATCATTGTTCACATTATAATTGAAATGGGAACAATATTGCTGCATTAACAAAAACAAAACAAAAAAAACTTTTTTTTATAATTTTTTTTTAAATATTTTTTTAGTTTTATTTTAATGTTTTTTTTACAAAAACATTCTACATGGTCATGTTTGGTATTGTTGGAAAGGCCATACTCTGGTCGATCCAACGATATCAAGCATTAACCCCTAGCTGCCACGGATCGGGAGATAAGGGGTTCATTGGAACCCCCTATCTCCACCATTGCTGGCAGCTAGGGGTTAACTCCAGGACTGGCGTCTACGCACGATGACGCCAGTCGTCAGGGAGAGTTCCCGGAGGCTTGGCCGACATCCAAGATGTCGGCCAGCTCCGGGAGAGGATCATGATCTGGTGCTTTTCGGCGCCGAATCGTGATCCGGCTCCCCAGGGGTTGATGTCAGCCACCGTTTGGAAAGGCAGGCTGTGCCCTTCCAAACGGTGCCTGTCTTAACCTTGTGGCCCCCGCCGATCGGGAGGGAGGACCTCCCTTTCAGGCGCCTCCTCCGCACTCGCGGGGGGGGGGCGCCTGAATTAGATGTCATCGTGCCACCGGGGTGTTAGATGTCAGCCCGCACCGGGGGGGCCAGTAATCAGCCGGAATCCCGGCTGTTTTCTGCCTCCTGTGCTAGGACACGCTCAGCGTGTCCGTAGCACAGGAGAACCACTTCGCTGGGCGCGCTGAGTGCGTCCATAGCAGCCAAGTGGTTAAAACTCTGTACAGACTCTGACCCGAACACCTCAACAGGCAGAGAATTCCACAACTTTATTGTTCTCACTGTAGAAAAAAAATTCCTATGATTTCAGCTGAATTTCCTTTCATCCAGTCTATATGGGTGACCTCGTGTCCTATGTATAGTCCTGTTAATGAATAGGTTTCCAGACAATGGTTTATAACGGCCCCGTATATATTTATATAAGGTTATCAGATCTCCTCCCACATTTTTCCAAATTATTCATCTAGGAAATATGTCAGGTTGGCCTTTTTTGTTAGACGCACATCTTCACCGACATTAAGTGCATCATTTGGACAACCTCACTCCATCCAGAGCGCCCCATTATACCCTTCCATGCAGATTTTATACCTCCTATTATTGGAAAATATATATTTCTGAGCATAGAAGAGAATTATCAGAGTTATCGTCTAAAAAATCTGGGGAAGTGGGTCACAGTTCAAAAGCTCTACTCTTACTTCGCACAAAGAGAACATATCAATTCCTGAAGCTTATCGTTTATCGACCCAATTAAGATGATATTAATTCACACAACAAAACATAGGGTTTGTGTTTTTTTTTTCCAATTACAGTATCAATTGTAAAACAAGATTTTTGTCTGTGTAACTTACATCATCGTTATGGGTATACATATAGCTTTCGGATGGGTGACCTTTGGCCCAATTCGTGTAGTAGACTCCGCTTTGGTCAGTCCAGAGAAATTTGTGCTCGGAATTGACATCGTTAAGTCCAATCCAAAGGTCAACGACTGAGGCTTTTGCGTTGTATGTCAGAACAGCTACAAGGAAGAAGGGAAGGTGTACAATCTAATTCAGTATCATTTTATGTGTAATTAAAAAAGAATAACCTGAAGAGTACATAAACATAAAGGTATGCTTCTCACAATTAGATTCACTCTATATGTATTCCATGCTAACAAAATGACTTTCGGATATTAGAGAAAAAGATTAACCCTAAATAAAAATATCGGGTCCCATTTTCATTTGAAATACTATAGCAGGACTCCAAGAAAAGTTCATTTTATCCCCTTCACTTCCAGGGGATTTTCTAGAGAAACACCCTTAGGAAACAGTGGCTTTCTGGAAAATCATTTCAAATTAAAATTATACAATAAGAAATATTCAGGAATATTCCCACTGTATTTCTTACTGTAACAACCTGTTTGGCAGGCAGATATCGCCAACTGCTGGGCGAAAGGAGTTACTGCAGATCTGATCCCCATGCAGGATCACCTGGGCAGATGTCAGTCAGACACATCCTCAGCTGGTTTCAAAACGTTTTAGCAACCCAGTAATCATGCCCACAGTGCTGTAACTTTAGAGGCATCGTCTGGAGCCTGAAAATGAATTTAGTTTTCAATAAATTAAATTCCTTTGCATTTCTCCTGTGGAATACCATATCGGTTATACTCGATATCCGGGCACCAGGAGGTGCCTTGTAGATTGAGCATAGTTAATCTTGGTAGTGAAGGGGTTAAAGATGGCCAGTCCCGTGGAGATAGCAGTTGCTAGAAAATTAAATTGAAGATGGTATTCTCTCATACAGCCATCTGTCTATGAGGGTGTCATAAGTAGTGTATTTTATTTTGACTGTAAATTAAAAACCACGACGGGCACTATTACAATCTTAACTCTAGCGTTAGCGCTCAGCTATGTGAGTGTTATCGGTAGGTTAAGTGACCCTAGCGCAGGCCGCTCATATTACAATCGAAATGCTAACAGGTTCAAAAACACGTTAGCGGGGGCGTGTCCTGACCTCGAGGAGAGTGGTTGCCTTTTAGCTGAGCTCCGTGCTGAGACGTTGGATTTTGATACCCAGCGGCCGTTTTTGTACCCCGTTTTTGGCAAGCTCTCCTCTGAGGGGTCACTGATTGTCCAGGGATCCTTTTGACATATAGGAGTGGAGAGGACCCCGGCTCCGTGAGACCCACTTGCAGTCTCCCCCATCTGCAGCACACAGCACGTGGCGGCCATCTTGCGGCCTGTGTTTGTACCTATACGAACTCTGCACTCGACGTTCATGGGCAAGAAGCTGAAGGATTCCGGAGCGGTTGGGGGCTCTGCCCTACCAGACATCCGGACCTCTCTGGGAGCTGGACGGACGGGAGGGGCTGGAGGCCCTAAGGTTGCCTCGATCTCGCCGCCATCAGATGGAAAGATCACAGCTGACCGGCCCCCACCTGTGAGTGTCCCTGACGCTTTGCCCGCGGCACCGGTACTCACCTCCGCAGAACTGCAGCGAGTAATGGAGGACTTTCGTGCACTCTGGCGACAGGACCTGAGGGAGGTGAGAGCTGTCTTGGAGCCCTTGCAGACGCAGCTGGCCGACATTCAGACTCGGACACAGGAAACAGCGGCAGCGCAGGTGGCTACTGCTGCCACTGTGAAAGATCTCCAAGCACAGGTCACTCACCTTAGTGCTGCTGTGCTGGCTCTGGAGACTCGACACCGGCGCAGGAACCTCAGGCTGCGGGGAGTCCCCGAGGAGATACGAGGGGATGAGCTCCTCAGGTATGTGGTGGAATTGGTGTCCTCTCTCTTGCAGCTGGATGGGGATGTCTCGCCTCCGCTGGTCTTGTCGACGATTCGATTGAGGAAATCTGCAGCAGCCCCGGCGGAAGCACCGCGCGACGTTCTACTGGTCGTCCGGGACACGGATGTTCACTCCCGGGTCCTATCTGCGGCTGGTCCCTCGTTCAGGGTCACCCATGCCTCCAGCTGCCTTACTTTTTTCAGGGATTTGCCCTTTCTGGCGCTGGTGGCCCGGCGAAGTTTCAAGGAGGTCACTTCTCTGCTGCGCACTCGTGGGATACGCTACAGATGGGGATCTTCGGGATCGCTCATTATTCATCATGATGGCAAGACACATGCAGTGACTTCCGTAGCAGAGGCGCGAGCGGTTCTGCTTTCTGCGGGAATTGGAATGGAGCCGCCAGGTCCACTGGCCCCGATGACGGAACCTGGCTGAAATGTGGTCCCCCCTCATGTTCTTCATACCCTCTGCTTATTCCCTGCAAGTTCCCCCCTTCCCTTTTTCTATGTAACCACTTGATTGACTCTATGTTTATACTTGCTGACTTTTAGGGCTTCCTGATATTTATCTGCCGGAGCACGGAGACCCTTCCCCCCCCCTTTTTTTTTTTTTTATGGTGTTGGGCATCGGGAGGTAACCTGGGCGAGCCGCTAGGGCACATACCTAGGCTCTGTTCGTCCTCTTGGCCCCAGGTCCCCCGGCCACGTGGCCCCTTCCATGGCCCTCGGTGTCCTCATGGTCGTCGGGGGGAGCCAGGAACGCCACAATTTAACGGCAGTCCCTCACCATCTTCATTTCTCCCCCCCCTTTTTTTTTTTTTTTTTTTTTTTTTTTTTTGTGTGTATGTTTTCCTCTGTGCTCTTCCTACCGGATTTCACCGCCCTCCTGATGAGTTCATATCCCCCCGCCCCTCCTTCATTATGTTCCCCTTTGATGTATTATGGCTCTAGGTGGCCATTTCAGTTTGCTGGCTTTCTGTTTGAATATGCAACTATTCTAAAATAAAGAATATAAAAAAAAAAAAAAAAAAAAAAACACGTTAGCGCATCAGAGATTGTGCTCACTTCCGCAAGCTTACTGTACTTTGTGCTCCCTATGCTTAACATGGGGAGCCCAAAGAGTAATTAGCGATAGGAATACAAAGTCCTAACGATAATTACGTCCCACTGTGGTTAACTGAAAAGTTAATCACAGCTTGAAGTTGGTGCTGATACCGCTTTTATGGATTTATTCAGCAGCATCTGCAAAACCATCCAATAATCAGATACTCACCTCTTATCCCGCGGCTCGATCCGCTGCTTCTGGCCATCGGGAGCAGTGTGAGATTGGGGTTAAAAAAAGGTCCCAGTCTCCCTCCGCGAATCACTCTGCGGATCTGCAGGATCTCATGACTAGGCAGCACAAGCCTCCGTGGCGTCCTATGGACTCCCGGAGAGGATACTTGTGGTGGTGTGTCAGCGGTGCCTCGACTATTCCAAGGCTTAGCGCTGCATTATGGGGCAGACTGCTGAATCAACACCTGCCCCGTAATATGGTGCTAAAATGGGGATGCTAAAGGGAAACCTGAAGACGCAGGCTTTCCACTTTAGTGCCCCCGTTTAAGCGGGCACATTGTAATAGCGTCCGACATCTTTTCCTCAAAGTATTGCATTATATATACAGTCTATTAAGGTATCAGATAATGCAACAACAAATTTCTTCAAAATATTAGAATGTCTCTGTAAAAAATTAATGTTCATTTTTATTGTTGTAAATAAAGTTTGTCATTGTAGTTTTGTCTTTATCTACCTTGTTGTCAATATCTGTGGTAAAACAAAAACCAAAAAACCCTTTTTTATTTTGCTTTAGCTTCACAACAAGAACAGCAAGTGCAAGATAATAAGTTACATGTAGCCTGTCATCTCACATGTCATAATGTGCCAAGTTTTGCTCACTGTCCCACCTGCCCAAATACTGGGCACTATTCCATAGTTGGCGCTATTGTAGCGCCTCAATATGTAAGCGTTAGCACCAGGATATGTGTGTTTAACGCATGCCTCCCATATTACATTCCTGACGCTACCCCTGTTAGTAATCCGTTTGCGCGGTTTCTGTGCGAGCTTCCACGAGCTTACTGTACTTCGCGCAGCCTATACTTAACATAGGGAGCGTAATCATATATTAGCGTTAGGATACGTAACGTATTACAAAGTGCTAATTACTGCAGGGACGCGGAAGCCAAAATTTTAGCACCTTCTAAAAGCTGGTGCTGAATGAATCCGCAAATGCAAAATCATATAACACCCCCTAAAGCCCCCCACCCATTAAGTCCCACACTCATCTCTCATCCCACAGAGATAAAGATGCCCCAATCTGCTGCTTCTTCTGGTCATTAGCAGAGTGAGACTGGGAGAAAATAGTTCCCAGTCTCCCTCTGCGATTACTCTGGGGCGCTGCTCGATCTCACAAGAGTGACCCCTCACGACCCAGAAGCGCAACCCTCCATGGAGTCCTATGGACTCCAGAAAGTGATACTAGCGGCGGCACGGAAGCGCTACTGCAAGTTTCACTGCGGTTTCCGCTGCATTCCAGGGCGAGGAGCTCAGCTAGTGCCTGCCCCAGAATACCATGCTAACATGGGGATGCTACAGGAAATTCTGCAGGTCCAAAGTTTCCCCTTTGGCATTAACTATGGAATAGTGGCCACAGAGTACACACTGTCCCTTTATACCCAGTAAAATATCCACCAGTATTCCATAGCAGGATATTGTGTCAGATTGACTGGATGAAGCCATTGTCCATTACCTTGTAACAAGTCATCATTTATAGTAACCAGGTTTCCCTCTAGTTTCATGCATTCTGTACGTGATTCGTGCCAGTGTAGACGTTCTTCTTCATTTTTGCCAAACATCTTGTAACACTAAAATGAATAGAGGTAGAATATGATAATTGAATGGTATAGTTCTAGCAGTATTGCTTGAGTACATCATGATCTCAATCTCTGCAGCCATGCTACAGCAGGGGTGCTCAACCTTGGCCCTCTGGATGTGTCGTGGCGGCGGTGTGGAACTATATTTCCCACAGGGCCCTGTTGACCATATGAGTGGCTGAGCATCACCGGAAATGTGGTTACAAAACATCTGGAGAGTCGCGGCTGAGCCCTTCTGTGCTAGGACCTAGTATTTTTAGTCTCTGGATTAAAAGCTTGCTCCAAGTGGAGCCTGGTATTTGTCACTTGTGGTCAGATGTCATAAGTAGGCTCCAATTTGATTCCTCCCAAGAAATCTGGTAGCTTCTACAAAAATTTAGTTTTGGGTGTTTTTTTTTTTTAAAAAAAAAATTACATTTAGAATAAAAATTTCCCTTTTGGTTTTTAATGATTTATTTATAATTTGCGACTGTTTATTCTCTTCTCCCTACTTACTCTGCTATGGTGGAAGCTCATGATTAGGTCATCTTAACGGGACACTATATTTAAAAAATAGAGCTCTTTTTGCCCTTAAATAATTGGACAGAGGCTGCTGACGGGCTCTGCCCAATTGTTTATTTATTTTATAAATTTGTAAGTGATTTTACTTATCTTTTCTCCCTCAGAGCACGCAGCTTCTCCTTTTTGGCTCAGGGACTCTTGAACCTGGTCTTACCTGAAGCTTTTCTGTGCAATTTGCGTTCCTAAGCAACTTGCATAGCATAGGAGTCGCAAATTGCGCACCTCTACGGGACTTGCGCACTTTACATAAGCAAGTTCCATAGCGCTGGCGCAGGACGATGGATCGGAGCCGATGGATTGGTTCTGGAGCATATGCCAATCCAATCCAATCCAATCCAATGAACCAATCCATCGGCTGCCTATCTGAGACCACTTGCTACAGCAACGTGACATCACTGGTGACCGATCTGGTGACCGACAGCCGGGAAATTAAAATATCCCGGATGCTGATGACACTGGGAGGGGTGGAGGAAACTCCTCCATTTCACCCTGAAACTTCACCAGATCGGGAAAGCTGGGGGGGGGGGCAGAATTGGGAAGACTCTACTACAGATCCTAACCAACTTAATTGTTTTAAAGAGGTGAGGAGGAATATAGTGTCCCTTTAAGGCTGCGGTCGGACGAGCGCACTGACACCTCTCCCTGTGTCCGTCGCAGCATTGTAACGTTTCGACGGAGCGTGCCACACTGTGTAGAGTGCACACTAGTTGCACGCGCTACACCGGAACTGCTGAAACCCTCCCCTGTCGAAAAACTACGATGTGCTTTCGACGGGGCTACAAAGCACGATCCTCCATAGGAGGATTGCGCTTTGTAGCTCTGAGCGCACTAACTGCACTCAGCGAGCTGCCCACACGGGAGTCAGAGTGGAAGGAACGTCCACTCCCACGAACGTTTCTTCTGCTCTCAAGTGCGCTCGTGTGACCCCGGCCTCAAAGTCAGTTTTAAAAAATCAGAGCTAGAGACCCAAAAATTATTATTTTTTTTAAATACCAACAACAATTATTTATACAGATTTCTGACCCCAAAATATAATTTTCCATATAGACTTAATTAAAAAGACATTTAAAAACAAAAATTGCACATGCTGAAAGATTTACCTGCATCTCGTCCATAGATGTTCTTATCACAACCCAAATGTAACGGAATGAATAAACCCCACATCAATCACAGAGCCCACCCAGCTGCGGGCAGACCTGATGTATGAGGATTACCCTACCTTTCTCTTAAAAGGAAGCCAATCTGGCGGACACCCGCCCTCCTGAGGTGGTCCAGTTGGTGTAGCGGTTACGTTGACAGAGGCCGTCTTTCTTTCACATATAAACGTGTTTGGATATCCACAGTTTATATCGTTCCAATTTCCTACAGGGAAACAGATTTCGTTTTAGCTCACAAACACACTCATCAGCAGATAGCTGGCAAATGGCAAAAGTGAGTGGCATCTAAAGCCTCCATCGCCAGTGATGCAATAAGAGTGAGGTCCTGAGGCTTATAGATCACTGGTTCTGGCAGGAAATAAGCTGTAATGGGAACAGGAGTGAACGGTTCCTGGTTTCGGATCTAGACCCCCCCCTTCCCACTATAAATTTTTTTGGAGAAAGTATTTTACCAGGAAGGATACATTGAGATTGCTCTCGTTTTCAAGTATGTCCCGGGTGGCGAGTATGTACTGTTAGGTGTCTTGCCCAATGTATTGCAGAGGTGCCAGCAATATAATGGTAGCACGAAATTGAAACATTTAACTGTGGCACTTTAAGTTATCAAAAGTAATGATAAAAATGTCCCAAAATGCAATGGGGAGGGAGTAAGCATAAAGAGGGGGCTCAGCGGAGAGATAAGGACTAGCGTTTTTGGAGAGTGAATGTTTGGGCTTGGAATTTGCGCACAACATGTTCTTGTCCAATTACAATTTGTTGACAGCACCACCATAACCCCGTACATACCAACATTCTTATACATTACAACGCAGTTTTCATCATTATTTGCAAAGTTGGGTTCATAGCTCGCCCAGGCTGTAAAATCCATCACGGAACCATCCATCCACCTGGTAAATAACAACATCGTATGAGTTTCCTTCCTGATTTCTGTTAATCATTTTAATGTATACTTACAGACAGGCATGCGTCATAAAAATAAATAAATAAATAAAAAAAAATCGAGGCTCCTCCCAATTAAAGGGCCACTACCACCAAAAAATGAAATGTCCTTATTGTCTTTATGTTGCTGATATCTTACATGTGCTTTGTTTTACTCTTGTTTGTTCAGTTAAGAAAATATTGCTGTTGTTTATAGTGAATAACCGCTTCGATATTTAACCTCCCTGACGATATTCCCGAGTGTAGCTCGGGGTTAACTTTTTGTACCGAAAGCGGTATCCCCGAGCCCACTCGGTGCTGGATACTTACATGTCCCTGCGCTCCCTCTCTGATCCCGCAGTCTCCTCCAGCCGCTCGCAAAGTCACACTGCCTGGATCTCTTCTCACAAGAAGGGAACCAGGAAGTGTGACATCGCGATCGGCTGCAGGGTGACTGCGGAGACAGCGAGGGAGCGCAGGACATGTAAGTATCGGCCCGAGTATAGCTCGGGGATATTGCTTTCAGTATTGAAAGTTAACCCCCGAGCCACACTCATACCGCTAGGGGGCCAAAATAAATAGGGCCGATTCTGACATATAAAATATGTCAGAATTGGACCGCCAGGGTGGTTAAAGTATGCAAGAAAGTAAAACCATTCGGTGTTATTATTATTATTATCTTTTATTTATAAAGCGCCAACATATTCCGTAGCGCTGTACAATGGGGCAGCACAAACATGAGACATACATGATAAATAAGGAAAAGACAACCCTGCCCAAAGGATAGCTTGTCTAGAAAGTACAGCACTTTAACCAAGTGCTCAGCCAGACATCCTGTGAGCTTACAATCTAAAGGGACGGGGTAAGTGAAACAGATGGGAGCAGAGGGAAGGTGAAGCTGGTTGCTAGAAGAAATGTTGTGACGGTTGCATGGGAAGGACCAGAAGCTTGGGTTGAGTAAAGGTAATTAGCGAGAGAAGTGGAAACAGCTGTAAAGGAGTCATTAAATTATGGACCGGACCGGACCGGACCGGACCGGGCCTGGGTGGGTGGGAGGGGGGGACTGCAGAGTGGAGAATCTTGGGTCTGTGATGGTCAGTGTGTGCTGCAAAATAGAATGGAGATTTGCTAAGTGTGCCCTTAAAAACTACACAGCAGGAGGGGGGAGGAAGAGGAGGAGCAGGAAGAGGGGGAAGGAGGAGGAGCAGGAAGAGGGGGGGTGAGAAGCAGAGGTAAAGACAAGGTAAAAAAGTTTTTTATAAGAAAAATGGAGGGAACATTGAACCAAGGAATCAGCCAGAAATTAATACATTTAAAAACAAAATACGGTGTTAATTGTGCACTTACTTAAATTCCTTATCCAGGCCGAGTTTCAAACCAATGAAGTATGCGTCATTCTTTCCATTCTTTACAATCTTTAAAAAGCAAAGAAACCGAGGCCATGACATGAATTTCATTGAAAATATGAAACAACGCTGCTGCAATTGAGCGATACATTTTTGCATTAACTATGCTTTTGGTTTCTGGGACGGTGAGGTGTAACCGTTATGGGCATTTCGACATTTAATATAACCAAGGATCAGAGAGGCCAGCATAATATAGATCATGCTATTAGATATACCATTAGAAATACAAAAGATAATAAAAAAAAATCATATGAGGTTTGTTGATATCATTTTCAGTTTAACGAATGCCCTCCACATTTAGAGGTACTCAGGTTAAAAATGGGGGGGGGGCGTAGGGGCTAAATATTAACCACTTTTGATCCCTTTAGCACTACTCCATCTCACATTTTAACCCTTTAATGAAGTGACACGCTGAGCAGTTTCTAGGATCCGCAGCTGTCGTGCGACCATGATAGAGTTGCCAGGTTGGCCATGTTTTCCTGGACACATATAACTATATTATGCAGAGGGGATCACAGGGGAAAGTGCTGCCCTGCAACATGTATAATTCATATGCTGCAGGAAAGAAATCAAGGGAGGTAACCTGGGACTCCATTTTTTATTTCTTAACTGCCGCATATGTATTATACATGTTGCAGGGTGGCATTTATGTTGCACTGCCCTTCAGCATGAATAAATAATATGTGTCCAGGAAAACATGACCCATCTGGCAACTCTAGACCATGAGAGGCCTAGACGCTCATGCAAGCATCCAGCTGTGAACTCATCAGAAGCGGATATCAGCGTTCCCTGAACTAAGCTTCTGAGCAGACCTTATCCCACACTGAATCAGCCCTCCAACAGCTGGAGGAGGGAGAGGGGTGAGGGCACTCAGAGTACTGTTACAACTAAAATAATGTGTGTTACAGAGTGAGTGGTCACAGTGCCTAGAGTGTCCCTTTAAGTTTTTAAATGACTGATTTGATAGATATTAGATAGATAGTAAAAAAAGATAGATTGATAGAAAGATCGATAGATATTAGATATATAGATATATAGAAAGATAGATAGATATTAGATATATACTGTAGATATATAGAAAGATAGATAGGTTTAGATATATGATAGATACTGTAGATATATAGATAGAAGTTGGATAGTAAAGCCCCGTTCACAGTGTGCGATTTGAAAATCGCGCGATTTTCACATTCGCGACGTCGTGCGATTTTCATATTCGCGACGTCGCGCGATAATGTCGCGATTTTGCAAAACACCACCAATGGAAATCGCAAAACGCAAATTGCAAAAAAAGGGTCATGTACCAGCGACATGCTACCGCGACATGACAAGATGTGAACAGCTCCATTGAAATGCATTGGAGATGCTACATAGCGTGACATCGATTTTGCGGCAAAATCCACGCGATAAATTGCACAGTGTGAACAGGGCCTAATAGAGAGGCCCATACCTGGAGGTACTACAAGACCCCAAGGACAGACAGATCCTGAGCCGGTACAGACTGAGCGCCCACAGCCTGGAAATTGAATCAGGGTGGCATAGACAGACCTACAAGCCCAGGGAGAATAGACTGTGCTAGCATTGTGACCAGGAGGCCCTGGAAGATGAGGTCCACTTCCTCCTACAGTGCCCCAAGTACTCAGCACTGAGGGACACTCACTTCCTGAGACTCTCCGCTCTCATCCCGGACTTCACCTCTATAGAAGAGACGAGGAAACTCCACATCATACTGGGAGAAGAGGATCCGGCGGTGAAAATATCTGCCCAATACGTCACAGAATGTCACAGACTGAGAGGAACATGAGAGATCCTGGACTTATAAATCCCCAACACTGACTCGCCCCCATCCCTCTTCACATTATCCCTTACCCCTGATAATGTCCATGGACTTGCCCATTCCCCCCATATATGTCCCACTACCCCCCCTCCTCCCCATATGCTTTGGCAATGCTAAAATGTATTTGGTCCTGCCAATAAAGCTTATTTTGATTTGATTTGATTTGATTTGAGAGAACACTCATTCAACTACTGTTTACACTAGTGTTTAGATGCATGAGTTACACTTACAAGTATTTATAAAGCGCCAATAAATTCCTTAGCGCTGTACAATGGGAGAGACAGAATAACAAATACTGTATACATACACACAACTACGGAACAGAAGGAGGGAGGACCCTGCTCAAGAGCTTACAATTTAAGAGAAGAGGGGTGACCCATTAGGTGAGGGTACATGAGATGCCCAATAACCATTTCATTAGGTTGTGCACCCATGGAATATTTATTATTTACACAACCAATGTTAATGCAGTGATACAGTCAATTATCATGCTACTTATCATGAACAAGATAAGGAACAGCCAAAATATCAATGTAGGGGGTCAAAGACGAACCTCTCACCCAGCATTAGAGTGTACCTATGCAGCTGTCAAACCCCAGGTTTCTTTACTCTGGATTTTTTAACTGCTTTATAAGATTTAATGCCCATTGTTGTTGTTGGTTAGAAAGTATTTTACCTGGAATGCTACATTGAGATTTCTCTCGTTTTCAAGTATGTCCAGGGTGGCGATTATTATCTTTTATTAGCTTAGGTGTCTAGCCCAAGGACACTTACTGGAGAGGTGCTCTTGCCAGGATCGAACCTGTGTCTCCACAGTCTCTCTCTACGGTTATAGAGCAGTGATGTTACCTCTACTCCACCCAGCATTGGCCAGCTTTGTGTAATTGATTCATGAATGATTGCATTCTGGGGTCCATGCTTCTCATGATTTAATTTTTTGTGTAACATTTGAATTACTGTTATTTTACTATACTAGAAAAAAACTTGAAAAAAGGCAAATGTTTAAAAAAAAAAGATCATAAAAGAACATATCATGTTGCAGTAAACACCAAAGCTCTTTAGAAGGTAATGCATTCACATTCCAGTGCTGTGCTACAATTAGGAATCTGTGCTACACATCAAATATTGATACAAAAAAAACACGCAAAAGCCAACACAGTAATGAATCACAATAATAGGGTCTAGGGCTCTCTTCTTATTTCACCAAGAAAAAAGACAAAATAAAGATAAATATTGTTATTTGTTGGTTGTTGTTATTTATTTTTATCATATGTTGCTATGCACATGTTATAAAAGAAACACGAGCTCGCATTGTTCCTGCGATATGTGAGATTTTTCTAATATACCTTTATTGTCAAGTGACATTTGTTTAAATATCATGAATAATAATGTGATTCTGTTAACGCTGGCGCAGTATGAATATCTTACGTATTTCCAGAGCAATTTCCTTTCCGTTTCACCAGAAATCACGACAAGGTCTCCGAAATTTTTTTTACAAAATTCCCTGGCTTTATCCATCGGCATCAATTCCTTGCTGACAAAATACTGTGTGTCGTCTTTGATGATCCATCCATCTGGGGAAAGTTCAAATTCTGGAATAAAGAATGTTAAATATTAGATAATAATAAAAAGCAAGTGACGTAGGACGAAATTGAGCAAAGCCATTTCTGACTTTTGATAGCTCGGACACCCTCAACTGCGTTTTACGTAAAAGAATAATTCTTGCCGTGTTCACTTGCCCCCAAAGTACATTACATCTGCTCCCATCTGCGTTGCGATTCTCTTTAAATCTCTGAAAAGGGTATATAATATATAATGCTTTTATTTTTACCCTTTTCTGATGAAAACCCTGCACTTTCTGCTTGCTTCACGCCACCTTCCCTCTCCATACATTTGTCTTAATCCCATATCCCTCTCCTCCTCAATAGTGATAACACTAGCAGACATTGACACTCCCTGCCGTGAAGCAGGAAGATCAGGATCCCAGAGCCATGTCTGCAGGATCTCATGTAGAAATAAGATTAACCCCTTGTAGGCAGGAAATAAGTACATAACATCTGGCCCCCAGTTTGGTAAGAGAAGCTATCAGGGGTCTAGTCCTAAAAAAAAGTAAGTGCAAAAGCTCTCCAAGTTTTCTGCTCCTCAATTAACTATTAACATTTCGTCTCTCTCAATATATAAAGTGAGAAATTTGCAGACTTCATTTGCATGTCCTACCCAGAGTTCTTTGCTGCATATGGGGAATATAGCACACATGCTCTGTAAAGCAGTTCTGGGATATGTAAAATGTCTTCTACAATTATAAACTTTATTATTTGGTATGTAGAGGCTTTAATCTCACTTTTTTTGCCCTCCACCACAACTTAAATGAGTATATATAATATACGGTATATAGATATATATACGTATATATTTTTTATTTATTTAATTGTTCAAAAAAAAAAAACATGCACTCAAGCCTTATGTGTCCTGAATGGGTTAAATCCCTGGTTATTATTAAATCCATAAAAATTGTCTAAATAGCATACGGGTGCACTCAGGGTCTTGAATAAAAACAAACAATCTTTATTCGCGCTTCATTAAAAATGACCAACGCTGCGGCTTATGCAGAGCCACGTCGATACAGCAGGAGCCGAAACGTTTGTGGTTTTTCATATAGCCCATATCAAGATTTGTTGTTTTATTCAAGAACCTGAGTGCATCTTTAGTGATGTATATGTACACATACACACACACACACACATTTTAGGTCAGAACAAATGACTTTGACTTTTCTATATTCAATGTTTCCCTAAAATTTTCAATCCCCTTGAAATTCTGCAAGAATTCACCTCATAGTGAAGAACCTCTTGTGTTTCAACAACAGAGTTCTAAACAAGAAAGCATTAAATTCCAGACTATAAAGCTCATGGTACTTCATTTTACAATATTAAAACCCCTATAAAATAACATCCACGTTATAATTTATTCACAGAAATGCAGTGTGCAGCCTCGAAAATAACAATAAATCAGATATAGGGAACCGAAATAGAAATGTATGAGAGATGTATAAATGTTGCTGCTTATGAAATAGCCTCTCAGACTCCAGCTGCAGTGCTATGGTAAATTTATTAACAGAATAACTTATAACAAGATCTATAAACTTCAGCTCTAACTTCTAGTCAGTGTCCATGTCTCGGACTTCCTGATTAACTACTCCCTGTTGAGCTGCAGTGCAACATATATTAAACGTCCCCTGGAACCAAACACTCGCTGTTCTGGTTCCATACATATTGATACTGGAGAGACAGGAAAAATATATCCAATACGTGCCTGGGGTTGGACTGCCAGTTGGTTCTGGTTTTAGAACTGCGCCTAAAAACATAAAAAAAATATGTTAGTATATCATGTTAAACACGCATGTCTTTTAGATTGTAAGCTCTCGAGCAGGGTCTTCTCTCCTACTGTTTGGTGTGTGTAATGTGTATGTATATTTGTTATTCTGTTTCTCCCTTTTGTACAGCGCTACAGAACTTGTTGGCGCTTTATAAATGCTTGTAACTGTAACTGCATGTACATGTTCCTTACAGAATACTGGTGAAATATTGCCAGTGAGTTGCGATTGATGAAGCTGGCCAGGGAGCCGGCGAAACGCGTCTTGGAGACCCCTGTGCTAACTTTCTTAACAGACTTTTTTTTAACAGACTTTTATTACGAACTATCTGATTTTTTACTATTATTTAATTTTTTTTAGGTGTTTTTATGCCCTACGTTAATTATATTGATTTTATTATCCTTTCAACTGATGTGAAGCTTCTAGAATAAATGTGCTAAAGATTTAATCCCTGTCTGCATCCAGTTGCTATCCTTAAAGCGCCGCCAGCAACTAAAAGCACCTCTAAAAAGGTAGCTTAAGGCAGGGGTCAGACCAGCGCACTTTTAACGTGCGTTCAGGCACACATAATTACGGCCGCACTAGCAGCAGATGACGGGCAATGACGGCCAATATACGATGTACGGCCGCACAAAAGTCCGGCCGTGCAACGCAAGTGGAATTTGAACGCATTTTTCTGAGAACGCTGAACCGCTAGTACTGACGTACTGAGTGCGCAGCTGCGGCATAGCGGTGTGTGTGCGTGATTAGGAGATGTCAGACACTGCTAATGTCCAGCCTACATAACGTCCAGACGCAAAAATAGTTTTATTGACGATCCGTACAAAATCACGCCCGAAAATGCGCGTCGTTTGACTGTTTTTGCGCATTCCGTGAAAAAATACGTCAATGCGTTCGGACGCACTTTTTCACGTTCGCGGGGAAAAATGCTTTCGTCTGACCCTAGCCTTACAGTTAATTCTGGACCAGGCCATTCGAAGGAAAAAGGCACCAAGGAGCAGATTCCAAAAGGGATATCGACATACTGCCAAGGATTCAGCAGCATCCATCAGATCCAAACATAAGTGCATAGTTTCCATTCTCTATAAGCGGCACAGTCTGACAGACCTGGATGCACCCCTAATTATCACTCTTTCTCTCGGAGGAACACGGAAGGGGAAAGAGAAGCAGAGGCTGTCAAATTCCGAATAAGAAGCACACGCTGACTATTTTTTAAAAAAGAAGGAAACATTCTATTCCCCCTTTTTTCTCACCACTGAAACTGACTCAGTACCTCCAGAATAAATTCCACCATTTGGACACTAGGTGGCACTGTAACCATATAAGGACATCACAGACTACTGTATATAAGAATCATCTTTTTTTAGTATTACAGGGATTGATGTTATGTACGTTTAATTGTTCAAAACCTTTTTTATTGTTATTGATCAGGATAATGACTACATGTAGGAGCATATTCCATTGCACTGCTCCTCCAATCAGACCCAACCGCGAGCAGCGCCGCACGAAGGGGTACCCTCAATTTTCTTTTCTGTCTAACACGTAGCAGCATAGGCTCTGCAACCACCCCAAAGTTGGCAGCACATTCGCACGGTGACTAGACACCAACTAAGTCCATACACTACACAGCGCATCAAGATACTTTTTGTCCCTAATCTCAAGTATTTACCAGAACGATTGGTTTCTGCATCTCTGACTGCCCTGCACCTTGAATACTTCACGGACTGTCGTCCCACGTATGGTGTTTCTGAGCGTGTCCTAGACTTTCTGTCGGTCTCGAAACCCTCGGAGCCTAGAGGCAATTCAGCTAGTCCTTTGAGTCCCCTGGCTCTTGAGTTACAAACTATATTTTTTGCTATTTCTGTGTTAATCAAGAAAGTAGTGTTGCCCTTAAGGATCTCAACTCCGCGACTATCTAGTGGGCGCTACTCCCCCCGTTACAACATGTCACCGTAGCCACACAGCATGAAAGGGTTGGGTCAAACCAGCACATGCGCGGCCCGGAGGCCAGTCTGCTCTCCCGAGCAGTAAATCAGGGCTGCTCATGCTCAGTGATACTTGCAACGCTCCATATGAGATTAAACAGCCCTGGTTTAACCCTTTAAGTACAGCGGTGCTTCCCCACCCCTCAGACTTCCTGAAAACCAAGTGACCGCCTGGGGCTGCAGGGCGATCGGGAGGGTCTGAGGGAAAATCGTGTCACATGGCTGGACCGTGTGATTTGGCAGGTCTGGTAACTAAATACTGTGACCATGTACAGAAATAAATGAATAAGACTAGATGAGGGATCTCACATCAGAATAATGTCACTTTGCACCTGAGCTAGGCTTACCACATCAGCCATGTTTTCCTAGACATGTTTTACTGTTTCATGCAGAGGGGAGCACAGGGAAAAGTGCTGCCCTGCAAAATGTATAAATCATATGCTGCAGGAAGGAAATCAAGTCAAGTCACCTGAGATTCCTTTATTATTTCTTACCTGTAGCTTATGAATTCTACATGCTATGAGGTTGCATTTCTCATGCACTGCCCAGGCCAGCAACATGAATAAATTATGCGTGTCCAGGAAAACATGGCCGATCTGGCAGCCCTAACCTGTGCTTTGTATGACAGATTCAAGGAAGTCAGAGAGAATCTCATCTCTACCGTTCTTACTTGAGGCCAAAAAAAAATAATAAAGGTTATTAATGTGTATAGTAAAAAAGCCTGGGCAATTTCTGATAACTTTACATGCATTTCAGTTGTAGTGAGCTTTCCCTCTGGTACCTTTTTTCAGCTCACAAATCCAGTTTGATGGCGAATCGCAGTGTCTGTCGTTCCAGGTCAAGCGATAATCGCTGCTTAATTCCCCACAAAGTTCTATTCCTTGGTAATTGTTCGGCTCTCCATATGCCCAGTTTTCATAAGACAGCTATGATAAAACCAAAACAAAACAAGCAAGAGATGCATTACACATACAGTCAGGTCCAGAAATATTGGGACATCGTCACAATTCTAACATCTTTGGCTCTATACACCAACACAATGGAGATGGAATGAAACAAACACAATGTGCTTTAACTGCAGACTGTCAGCTTTAATTTGAGGGTATGTACATCCAACTCAGGTGAACGGTGTAGGATTTACAGCAGTTTGCAGATGTGCCTCCCACTTGTTAAGGGACCAAAGGTAATGGGACAGAATAATAATCATAAATCGAACTTTCCCTTCTTAATACTTGGTTGCAAATCCTTTGCAGTCAATCACAGCCTGAAGTCTGGAACGCATAGACATCACCAGACGCTGGGTTTCATCCCTGGTGATGCTCTGCCAGGCCTCTACTGCAACTGTCTTCAGTTCCTGCTTGTTCTTGGGGCATTTTCCCTTCAGTTTTGTCTTCAGCAAGTGAAATGCATGCTCAATGGGATTCAGGTCAGATGATTGACTTGGCCATTGCATAACATTCCACTTCTGTCCCTTCAAAAACTCTTTGGTTGCTTTTGCAGTATGCTTTGGGTCATTGTCCATCTGCACTGTGAAGCGCCGTCCAATGAGTTCTGCAGCATTTGGCTGAATGTGAGCAGATAATATTGCCCGAAACACTTCAGAATTCATCCTGCTGCTTTTGTCAGCAGTCACATCATCAATAAATACAAGAGAACCAGTTCCATTGGCAACCATACATGCCCACGCCATGAAACTACCACCACCATGTTTCACTGATGAGGTGGTATGCTTAGGATCATGAGCAATTCCTTTTCCTTCTCCATACTCTTCTCTTCCCATCACTCTGGTACAAGTTGATCTTGGTCTCATCTGTCCATAGGATCTTGTTCCAGAACTGTGAAGGCTTTGTTAGGTGTTGTTTGGCAAACTCTAATCTGGCCTTCCTGTTTTTGAGGCTCACCAATGGTTTACATCTTGTGGTGAACCCTCTGTATTCACTCTGGTGAAGTCTTCTCTTGATTGTTGACTTTGACACACATACACCTACCTCCTGGAGAGTGTTCTTGATCTGGCCAACTGTTGTGAAGGGTGTTTTCTTCACCAGGGAAAGAATTCTTCATTCATTTACCACAGTTGTTTTCCGTGGTCTCTCGGGTCTTTTGGTGTTGCTGAGCCCACCGGTGTGTTCCTTCTTTTTGAGAATGTTCCAAACAGTTGTTTTGGCCACGCCTAATGTTCTTGCTATCTCTCTGATGGGTTTGTTTTATTTCTACAGCCTAATGATGGCTTGCTTCACTGATAGTGACAGGTCTTTGGTCCCGTAGGAACTCAGATTGTGAGTTCCTACGGGAATAGGGCCCTCATCTCCTCCTGTACTGTTTGTCAAATGTTGTTCAATGTATTGTAACCCTGTCTATACTGTGCTTATTGTACAGCGCTGCGGAATATGCTGGCGCTTTATAAATAAAGAATAATAATAATAATCTCATCTTGAGAGTTGACAGCAACAGATTTCAAATGCAAATAGCACACTTGAAATGAACTCTGGGCCTTTTATCTGCACATTGTAATTGGGGTAATGAGGGAATATCACACACCTGGCCATGGAACAGCTGAGAAGCCAATTGTCCCATTACATTTGGTCCCTTAACAAGTGGGAGGCACATCTGCAAACTGCTGTAAGTCCTGCACCGTTCACCTGAGTTGGATGTACATACCCTCAAATTAAAGCCGACAGTCTGCAGTTAAAGCACATTGTGTTTGTTTCATTCCAACTCCATTGTGGTGGTGTATAGAGCCAAAGATGTTAGAATTGTGTCAATGTCCCAATATTTATGGACCTGACTGTATATATATATTTTTTCTGAGTCACCAAACTATTACCGATCGAGTATCCCTTATCCAGAATTCCAAACAAATGATTTTAAAATTTCGAAATCTGAATGCCAACGTGCCATCTAAAGTGGGAAATTTCACACTTGACCATGAAACACAAAGGGCCATATTACATACTTCAAACTAACGTTAGCGCTCAGCTGCGTGAGCATTAATATTAGCTTTGGTGGCCCAAGCGGCCAAACCATATTACATTCTGAACGCTAACGGGTTAAAAACCCCGTTAGCGATTCGGAGCTTGCACAAGTTTCCTGTTCTTTGCATTCCCTATGCTTAACATGGGGAGCGCAAAGAGTTAATTAGCGTTAGGATTACAAAGTCCCGCTGCGTTTAACTGAAAAGTTAACCACATCTAGGAGCTGATTCCTTTTCTGCAGAATCCATCAGCACCAGCTGAAAAAGAACCCAAAAAAACAGATACTCACCTCACATCCCGCGGCGAGAACAGTGGCTCAATCAGCTTCTTCTTGCCGCCGGGAGCAGAGAGAGAGAGACGAGGGGGAAAAAAGTCCCCCAGTCTCCCTCTGCGAATCACTCCGTCGACCTGCCGGATCTCGCAAGGCTTTCCTCTTCAGCGTTTTAGCGTGAAGTATGTCATATGGCCCAAAATTATTAAAAATATTGTATAAAACACTTTTGTTCCCAAACATTTTCAGGGTTATTCAAAGAGAATCGAAAAGTCACCGCACGTTAGGTGACTTTTCGTTCTCTTCAATTCGGCATGATTTGGCAATCCCATTTCGGCGACCCTGCGGTGTATTCAGCAAGCACCACAGGGCCGTCGTAATGCAGGGAAAAGTCACCGCAAACCCGACGAAATCTCACCGCAAAACCCGGCGAAGGCACACCGAAACCCGTAAAAACATCTGGATTAACCCCGCCAAAAACGTCGGAAAAACCTGAGCAGGAGCCAATCATACGCAGCGCAGCTGCCGGAAAAACCCCACACCGCAGACGAATGGAGTTAAAAAAAAAAAAAGTTTGCTTGAATGTTTGGAAAGTGAAACGCTGTTTGCAAAGAAACTACTGAGCGAAAATGTCTGAAATTTACATATGAGGTCCAGGGAATGATAATAAAAAGGGCTGTCACAGAAAAAAGAACAAACGTTTAAATTTTTTTTTTAAGAATCGGCAAAAATATTTTGGCAAAAAAATCCTGAAAAATGCTTAAAATATCCTAAAAAATCTATAAATAAAGAGACGTTTTACTGCAGAATATTATAATAAACGGTTTATTAGATATTGAATTAAAATGGGAATATTTTTAACATTGAAGCCTATGAGATTCTCCTGAATAAATCTGCCGCATTAAGCCACCGAACAGCAGGGCAATTCGGCAACTTTTCACTGCTGGTTTTTGTTCTCTGAATAGACAAAGCTATGGGGATTTCACTGCCCTCGAACAGGCACCGTATGTGCAGGCAATTCGCCAACATTTGGCGAATTGCTTGCTCTCTGAATAGCTGAATGGACAAGAAAGGTAACCGAACGCAGATTTTCAGTGTTCGGTTACCTTTCAGCAGCCATTTGGATCTCTTTGAATAACCCTGTTTGTATAAGGGATTCTCAACACGTAGTCACTCATTTACCACTCAGCTGCTTCAGGAAATTTGCCCCAATATAATCCTCCATTGGGAAAACACCAAATTACATTTTAAGTGCAAAAATTCTACTTTAGAGAAAAGTATGGAAATAGTCTTTCCATGGCCTGGCTGAATTGACTTATCACCGGCTTCTAAAAGTAAGTATGTCAGGGGTCAAGATAAGTGTGGAAAGCGTGCGGAAAGCGGTGTCGTAACCACGTTAAACCTTCATGATCCCAATAGGAAAAATCTAATCATGGCAGAGGAAGCTTCTTCGATGAAAGATTCCCTGTTGTCTTTGATTTCCGCATTGGGATTGCCTTAATGTACCATTGTTGCAACACAACAAAAAAAGATGTCTCATCGTATCAATGAAAACACAGCTACTCACCGGTGTGCCATCTGACCATCCAAATCCTTCGTCAGGATCCAGAGTTAGGAGTCCAATCCAGAAAATCGTGTTGTAGACGTTGCCTCTTCTACAGAAGAAAATGACATATATGTATAGGGTTTGTGTTTGCTGCTAACATTGCATGATGTAGCTTAGAGAAACATTTTTGGGCCATTGATGCACCATGACGCGGCCCGCTACCATTTCCATTTTATTTTTTAGTAAAACCACAATTATAAAGTAATGTTATCTGTGTAAACTAGACTTATCAGTAGGTGGTTTAGCAGGGAAAGAAGCCAGTGACTCATTCAGGGTTATTCAATGAGATTTGAAAAGTCACCGCACATTCGGTGACTTTTCGTTCACTTCAATTCGGTTCCTTTTGCCGATCCCATTTCGGCGACCCTGCGGTGTATTCAGCAAGCACCACAGGGCCCCCGAATTGCAGGGAAAAGCTGCCGCAAACCCTCAAAAACGAACCGCAAAACCCAGTGAATGCACGCCGAAAACCCTCAAAAACATCTGGATTAACCTGCCGAAAACCACGGAAAAACCCGAGCAGGAGCCGATCACACACAGCGAAGCCGCCGGAAAAAGCCGAGACCGCAGAGTGAAGTGAATAAATTAGGAAAACAGTTTGCATGAATGATTGAAAAGTGAAACGCTGTTTGCAAAGAAACTACTGAGCGAAAATGTCTGAAATTTACATATGAGATCCAGGGAATGATAATAAAAAGGGCTGTTACAGAAAAAAGAAGTAAACTTAAAAATCCATAAAAATGCTTAAAATATCCTAAAAAGTCTATAAATAAAGAGACTCTTTATTGCAGAATTTTATAATGAACGGTTTATTAGATACAACTATTAGATAAAACGGGAATATTTTTAACATTGAAGCCTATGGGATTCGCCTGAATTAACTTGCTGAATTAAACCACCGAATGGCAGGGCATTTCAGGAACCTTTCACTGCTGGTTTGTGTTCTCTGAATAGCCGAAGCAGTGCTTTTTCATGGGGATTTCACTGCCCTCGAACAGGCACCGACAGGCACCGTATGTTCAGGCAATTCGCCAGGATTTGGCGTATTGCCTGCTCTCTGGATAGCCGAATGGACAGATTTTCAGCGTTCAGTTACCTTTCTCAAGCAATTCGGATCTCTTTGAATAACCCTGATTGTATCCAAAAAGCATGTACTTATACACCAAAGTGATGTATATACCTAGGGCTCTATCACCTCCTTCAAGCTAACACTAGCGTCAGCATTAGCGCTAACTTAAAGGAGATCATAGCGCTGCGGCCACATCACCTACAAATTGCGAACGGGTTAAAAACCCTTTAGCGCTCGATAATTTGCGATTCGTACCGTGAGTTTACTGTACTTTGCGCTCCCTGGGTTTTAACCCTGTTTCACCCAATAAATTTTATTTAAACCTAATAAAAAGGACTTGCAAAGGGGAACTTACATCAACATAGTCCACACTGCGCTTTCTTCTTCTTTGCTGCCAATGCTGAGCAATTCTCCTCCTATGGCCTTGCAGAAGGATCTGGCTTCAGTCCAAGACTTCTTGTCTCCATCCTCCTTTTTGTACTCCTGGTCACAATATAAGAGTAGGCGAGATTAGTCGTGGCATTTATTACAATAGGGAACAGCCCTTCTTTATTATTAATCCATGATTTCCATTTTAAAGTGGGCACTGCACGGGGCAGTTACAACGTTACAAGTTTAATAAAAGCTCTGCAATGTTTATTTGTGTTATTTAGATTTTTTCTGCCACGTTAAATTCTGTCGGATGCTTTATACATTACGGGCCCTATTACACTCTTCACGCAAAAACGCACGCAGAACGCGTAAATTTTTGCACGAAGCGTTAAACATTGACACACGTAAATCAACGCTGGTATTACAATCCCTGCGCATTTTTTCATCTGTCAAAAAATAACGCTCGTAAAACGGGCGCGCAAAAACACGCGCGCAGCAATGTTGCGCGCAGAAATCAGTGGGCGGACTGTTTTTTCACATGATTCAGCCAATCAGAATTAAGAACCACAATTGTCTCACGTTACGTTTTTGCGCCTTTCAAAGTCAATCTGCGCATATATGCTGCATCAATAATAAATGCACACACAACTTCTCCATTTTATTGGTTTGGGTATGTGTAGAATGTGTAACTATACTTTGCTGCGTATTTTTTTTGGGCTGGTGTATTTGGTTTCGGCCAGGTTGATAGAATTTGCCATTAACACCAGCTTTTAGGAGTTGCTAAAATTATGCGCGCAAAGGCTGTGCGTTACAAACTGCGCATAGATTGTAATACCATCCGCGTTCCAGCGCGCAAACGCATTTGTGCTCACAATGTTAAGCATAGGACGCGCGCAGTACAGTAAGCTTGCGCAGTGTTCGCGCAGGTTCACCCGCGGTAGACGATTACGTGCTTTTGTTGCGCTGACATTGTAATACGACGTTCAGCGCAAAAGGGTTTTGCCCCTCGCGTTAGTGCGTTTTTGCGCCGGAGCAAACGTATGTGCGAAGATTGTAATAGGGCCCTTCGTTGTCAGTCAGCCCCATCGATGTGCCACAAAGATATGTACAAAGAAGTCACATCCCGTAGTGCACACTGTCTGTATTCAGTAGCCCTTCAAAGCTGTCCCTGTGCACTATTATGTTCCAAATTGCCCATTAAAAAAATGAAGTACTCACTTTGTAACATGAGTGTAGGGATTCTGTTGTTTTCCATTCCGGTGGACATTTTGGTGCAGCAGTTGTCGTTGGAATAGGTGGTGGAGTGACCCCATCTGCCCAGTGTTTGCAGACGTACTTTGACTTCTCCGAACAGTTTACAATGTCCCACAATCCACCTTTATTTCCTGTCCTCATTACAACACATCCTTGTTTCCTCCCTTGTGTGTCATATTGAAAAAAGACAAAAATAGATAAAAGTTTTGACACATGAACGAACAGAATGAAGACATCCCTGATTAAGACAAACATATGATAAAGGGCAGCTGGAATTCCTGGGCACTATTGCAATCCTAACGCTAACATGGGGATGCCAATCGGCAGATTTCCCCGTAGCGTCCCCATGTTAACATGGTATTCCGGGGCAGGCCTTAGCTCAGCACCTCACCCAGGAACGCAGCGCTAACTGCAGTGATATTCTCGCAAGATCTTGCAGCGGAGTGAATGCAGAGGAAGACAGGGAACTATTTTTTCCAGGCCACCCTTCTTGCCGTGGAATGAGAGGTGTGTATGGGATTTAATGGCGGGGTTTACAGGCGCAGATTTTCCCGCTTAACGCCCCATGTTAGCATTAGGATCGTAATAGTGTACCAGAATCATTTAAGACTCGCTTTTAGGGGGTGCTAACTTTTGGTTCTCTGCTTGCTGTCGGTATGGAATTAATGATTGAGCTTCCCATGGGAGGATGTGTAAAGTACATATATAGTATAGGATGTGTAAAATACAGTAAGCTTGTGCAAGGTGCGAGAACGGAACTGAATTCACCCCAGTGTATAGTCAGGAATGTAATATGAATGGCACGCGTTAAGGCTAGGGTCAGACTAACGCATTTTTCGCGTTGTCCGTGAAAAAGTGCGTTCGAACGAATGGACGTATTTTGTTACGGAATACGCGATAGCGGTCATACGATGCGCATTGTCGTCCGTGATTTTGTACGGATCATCAATAAAACCCTTTTTGCGTCTGGACGTTATGTTGGCCGGACGTGTGCAGCGTCTGACGTCTCCCAATCACGCAAACACGCCGCTATGCGGACGCAGCGCACTCTGTACGTCAGTAGTAGCGGTTTGACGTTCTCGAAAAAATGCGTTCGTTTGCCACTTCCGTTGCACGGACGAATTTTCGTGCGGCCGTTCGTCGTATGTTCCCCGGCATTGGACGTCATTTGCTGCTAGCACGGCCGTGATTTCGTGCGGCTAAACGCACGTTAAAACTGCGTTCGTCTGACCCTAGCCTAAGCCGGAGATAAACAGACCGCGATGAGATGCGGTTGCTTTGCACCTTGTCGTATCGTGGCCAAAGCTGGCTATTTTCAACTCTGGCAGCTCAGCCACGCGGCCCGACGCCGGCTGAACGCACAGAGAAGATTGGGCTGTATACACTGAGTGCGTCTAGACACGTAACGCCACCTCCATGTGCCGTGTGTCACGTCGCATTCAGTGTATCTCCGCCTTTAAACCCATTTATCCTAGTGCTAACACTTACATTTCAAGACGCTGCTTTATGATCAACTATGGAATAGAGCACACTGTGTTTAGTTTTTTTTTAAAAAAAAAATCTTAAAAGGAAAGTATCCTGGGAATTACTGCTATATTATTCATATAACAAAATGTGATGCAAATATTCAGCAACTCTTATTTTCCAACAAAACCCTGCAGATGAATATTACCTACCAGGCATCTGTGCGTCCCAGTGTGTGAACAAAACCCTTTCACCGTTTGCCCAGGTGAAATTCCCTCTTTCTGTCATGTCGGATAAACCGGTCCAAAAGTATTTTTCTGGCCTGAGCCCGATCAGACTTGTCAAATATGCCTGCTCATACCTGCACAGAGGAAAAAACATAAACATATAAATAACACTTGCGGGCCTTGTGCCGTGTAAACAGAAAGTCCATACAAGCACACGTGTGCAGGTTGGATAGGTGATAGGAGAGGACAACTTCTGGCCAACGGGTGCAGAGTAAGACTGGGGGGGAAAAGTCCCCAGTCTCCCTCCGTGATCACTCCGCCGACTTGCAGGATCTCACGAGAGGAGAGATCCTGCAGGTCATGTGACCCGACAGCAGAAGCCTCCGTGGAGTCCGTTGTAACTAATGCTATGTGTAACATCTTCTCAACTGGTATGGAATATGGCCCAGTGGAGGTGGTAAGTTTACAACAGCTCTGATTACTTTTATACTAGGGTTGGAATAGGACCTCTAGGGCACTATTCCCATGTTAGCGGAATAATGGGAAAACTAATGGGAAAATCTGTGCCCTCAGGTTGCCCCGTAGAGTTGCCATTTTACTGCGATATTCTGGGGCAGGCACTGCCTCAGCACCTCGCCGCAGAGTGCTCGCAGAGGGAGACTGGGAACTATTTGTTCCCAGTCTCACTCTGCTCCTGGGGACAAGAAGTAGTGGATCGGGCCACTGTCCTCTCCGCGGGATGAGAGGTGAGTATCGGATTTATTAGGGGGGGGGGTTTAGGCCGGTGTCACACGAGCACACTTGAAAATGGAAGGAACGTCCACTCGGACGTCCGTGTGGCCACCTCGTTGATTTTCCTATGGAAGATCGCGCTTTGTAGCCTCGTCAAACGTTTTGAGGGTTTCAGCACGTCCAGTGTAGCGCGCGCAACTAGTGTGGCCTGCCCCGTCGAAACGTCAAAAACGGGTCAGTACGCACGCACCAATTGTGCTTGTGTGACCACAGCCTTAGCTGGTGCTTCACGATTTTGCAGATGCGGACTCATTTAGCACCAGCTTTTAGGTGTAGTTAAATTATTTGGCTTGCTCAGCGCTGCGGTAATTAGCGCTAGCACTTTGTAAACCCTTACTTATCGAAACGCTAGTTTCTGATTGAGCTCCCATGTTAAGTACAGGATGCGCAAAGTACAGTAAGACACGCAAAGTGATTTCTTACGGGTTTAGCGCCAGTCATGTAATATGGTGGTCATGCGTTAAAGTCACTTATCCTGGCAGTAACACTTAGACATCCAAACACGAACATTAGCTTTCACTAGGGAATAGTGCCCTTTGGCCGGGGTCAGACGAGCAGCAGTAAGAGCGAAAGGAACGTCTGTGAGAGTGGATGTTCCTTCCACTCGACGCCCGTCTGGCCACCTCGCTGAGCGCAGTTAGTGCGCTCAGCGCTGCAAGGCTCGATCCTCCTATGCAGCCCCGTCAACGCGCATCCTAATGTTTCGACGGGGATACTTGCTGCATGGACGCAGCACGGCTGCTGTCATGCGTGCAATTCTTGTGCACGCAACAGCGTGTGGCCCGGCCCCGTTGCAGCGTCACAACGCTGCGATGGACGCCGGAAGACATGTCAGTACGGATGCACATAGTGCGCTCGTCTGACCCCAGCCTTAGTCTTCACAAAGTGCTGGCCTCTGCGGCTCACCCTTTAGTTTCCTCCATCACTTTTTCTTTCTGGAGTCATGTGTCCTAAAAACTGCTCCCTAAGTTGCTTGCTCAACCACTTTTTTATCGTTGTGTCTTTCCTAATGGAGCGTTTCCCCTTGGATTTCAGATTATTTCGCATGTGGCATCAGCAGAATTATTCTTAAAAAAATGTCTGATAATGACTTTTGGCGAGAGAAAATTCTGCTGAAACCAGGAAAGCTAATCAGCGCACGCTGAGAACAGGTCCTGAGAACGGGCAACCGCATAAGTGACCTGCCCTACGGTGGGTCCCTGCTCGGGTCACATAAGGTTTTAGCTTGATGATGCCATTACAGCGCAGACTGAGCCACATGCAAATCAGTTTGGCGTCATACTGTGACATCACCAAATTAATTGCACATATGGAAAAAAATTTACCCCATGCAAAACCAAGCATTATTCAAAATGATTTTACTGTATTGCAAATGAAGATGATCCACTCTACCTGTCTTCAACAGTCACAAGATACGCGGAATTCTTTTGGCAGGCATCTTTGGCCTCTGTAAAGGTATCCGCTGTTTCACTGATAAGGTAGCAAAAGTAACTATGTCTTTTCCATCCCTGAAACAGGAAAAGTGCTCATTAATTCTACACACAAAGAGGAATGTATACCTGCTTCACAAAACTAGTTTTTAAATCGCCAACTACACCAGGGGTCAGCAACCATGACCCTCCAGCTGGTTTTAAAGGGCATCTCCCATGATCCCATGACTTAAGGGGTTATTCAAACAGCACTGAAATTTCGGTGGTCATTCGTTTGGCACACTTTGATGCGATTCATTGATTCAAGTTCGCCGACCCTGCAGTGAATAATAGTATTCACTGGAGGATCCCCCGAAGTGCACCTAAGGGATCCGCCGAACGCCACTGATAAACCCGCGAACGCAGCCGACGATCTGCCAAATACCACCGATAAACCCACTGTATGCAGCTGACGATCTGCCGAAAAAAGCCGATCACATGTTGAAGAGGGGTAAGAATTTTTTTTTTTTTTAAAAGGCTCTTAAAACAAAAAAAAAATGCATGAAAATTCATGGAAATAGTAAATAAGGTCCTATAAATAATAAGAAAAAGGTCCGTTACAGAATAAAAAAAAAGCCTTTTTTTAAAAAAAAAATCGGAATCAAAGATTTTGCCGAAAAAATCCAGAAAAATACCTAAAATAAATTCTAAAGAATAAATAAATAAAAAGACGTTTTGCTGCAAATGAAAAGATTAAATGGTTGAATAAAAAATTTATAAAAACAGAAATTTTGTTTACATTGAAACCTATGGGATTCACCTGTTTAAACCTGTCGAGCAATAGCACCAAAAATCAGGGCATTTTGTCAACTTTTCGCTGTTGTTCAGCGTTGTCTGAATAGATTAATCATTACCTCTCTATGGGGAATTTCACTGGCGCCGAAGGGTGCAAAATTGCACCGTATTTCGCTGTGAATTCGCCAATATTTTGCGTATTGCCAGCTCTCTGAATTAATAGCTGAATTGCTACGAAATTGCACTGTATGGTGAAATTCACCGTTCATTGCTAAAGCAGGAAAATACATTTTGTGTAAAATGTAAACAATCCAAACTGGACTTTCTGAAGAACGCTTCCGCTGTTCTACCCACAAATTATTGGCCAACAATGTAAAGTGTTCATTGGTTCATCCAACAGCCAATAGGAACAATCCTCCATTTCCATTGACTTTAAATAAAATCATTTTGTGGATATTTCTATAAGACAGAATCTATATTTTAGGGATTAAACAATGTTTGTGATGGAGTTAACGAGTGTAAGGATGAAGGTGCTCTGGTTGTCCATAAATGGAGTTACAGTTACAGTCATATCCATTGAGTAGATGGATACGTCGACGATATACCCATGGTAAACAGGAATGGTAGCTAGAGGTAGCTATATCAAGTATAATCGGATGCTGTATAGAAAATTTAACAGCTTATTTAAATATTTTCCTGGTTTTATCAGTAATATTCAACTACAAGGTTGAGGAATAAGTGTGTGCATCACACTTATATATGTCATGTTTAATATTCAATATTGTCACATCAAGGACCTATTGTTATAACCCACAAAATCCAGCAAATGAAGGAGTAATGACACGGGACATAGGGCTTGATACAATACGACCCGATGGCCAAAATCGGGAGCTTTATCATCTGATTTTCGTCCATTTTTCTGTCCCGGAGACTCTAATGCGGCTTTACTGGCATTTCAATTCCCGATAAAAATTCGGATTGAATTTCGGCTCCCTCGGTTATACGTTTCAATGGAAATATTGTCTTTATCAATTCAATTCGAATCTATCGGTATGTCAATTTCCTAAAAAAATTCAAATCCTAAGGCTGGTGTCAGGCGCGCGTAGTGTGAACGTCCGTTTTTGCGCACATAATAACGTCCGTCGCAGCACAGAATAATCAGCAATGGAGCCCCCCACACGAAGTGCGTCCACACCGAACTGTAGGCGCACAATGCACGCGGCAAACGGACGCAAGTTAGGCAAGAACGTAAAACCGCTAGAACGGACGTGCGGAGTGCGCTGCGTCCGCAACGTCTGCATAGCTTTGTATGTGAGTCATGAACGAGGTCAGACGAACTGCATTTGTGCGTCCAGCATTTTTGACGGACAAAATGGTTTTCATATTATTATTGCAGAGGATCTAAGGGTAAGTAGTCAATGTAATAGAGCAGCAGGAAATGCTGGCAGAATGCTTGGTTGTGTAGGGAGAGGTATTAGCAGTAGGAAAAGGGAAGTGCTCATGCCACTGTACAGAGCACTGGTGAGACCTCACTTGGAGTACTGTGTGCAGTACTGGAGACCGTATCTCCAGAAGGATATAGACATCTTAGAGAGAGTTCAGAGAAGGGCTACTAAAATGGTGTACGGCTTGAAGGAGAAAGTTACCAGGAAAGGGTTAATGATCTTAACATGTACAGCTTGGAAAAAAGACGAGACAGAGGAGATATGATAGAAACATTTAAATACGTAAAGGGAATCCACAAGGTAGAGGAAGGGAGTATATTTAAACGGAAACAAAGTAGCAAAACAAGAGGACATAGTCTTAGATTAGAGGGGCAAAGGTTTAAAAGTAACATCAGGAAGCATTATTTTACTGAGAGGGTGGTGGATACATGGAACAGTCTTCCAGTAGAAGTGGTAGAGGCCAAAACAGTAATTGAATTTAAGCAAGCATGGGATAGGCATAAGGCTATCCTAAACAAAAGATAAATCCAGGTAAAGTATCCATGTAATTGGGCAGACTAGATGGGCCGAAAGGTTTTTATCTGCCGACATTTTCTATGTTTCTGTGTTTCTATGCTTCTATTTAATTTATTTTCCCTTCTACATCCATCAAAAATAACGACAGTTTAAAAAACGGACTGTGTGGCCACTACTGCGTGTTCCGTCAGACAGTGCATCCGTACTGCACGGTCGCACAGTCCGTACAAAATGCGCTCGTCTGACACCAGCCTAAAAGGTGTCAATAAATTCGATTTTCAGGCAGAGAAATAGAATTAGACTGAAATCCTTTTTTTTTTTTTTAAACATCAGATATTTCTAATAGTCATGTTTAAAGGCACACATTTGTATGATACTGTCTGAAAATAAGCTTTTTTCGACTGTTTTACCAGGCAGCTTTTTTCAGAAAGGTGCCATTTTTTGAATAGTGTCTCGGGCTAAATTTTTTCCAATGAAATGGCAGATATTTTGGAAAAAAATATCGGCCTCAAGCAGCCAAAATTCTTTTTTCGAGGGAAAAAAAAAACAACTGATATAACTAAAATGATAAACGAGCCCATAGTGGGCTCTACATGTTACCACGTTCATGAAAAGTGTGTCCGATTTTGTGACATGTTTCCAACATACACATCTGCTGTACCTTCTTACAGCCTTCTTCGATAGCGCCTGCATGGTCAGGATCCAACGCCAATGGTTTCCTCTTACAGATGTACTGAAGCTTATTTTCACATATTTCGTCAGACCAGTGTCCTTCCTGAGAAGGAAAACATTTAAGAGGCAAATGATGGGAGTTCAGGTTTTGGTCCACCACGCCTAGTGGTATTTCAATAAAAACATATACAAATTTCAAAAAGGGGTGGCTTGAGATTTAATGGAATGGTTTGGTCTTGCCCAGGTGTCATATCCAGGGGGAACGCGTGGGAACGCAGTACCACTACTATTTTTGCCGAGAGAACGGAGTCCCCTTCGGTCTCACTCACTATAAATCTTGCATTCGGGGGTTAAATCATATATTTCCCTTTTTAAGGCACAATAAATATAGGATTTATCATATGACTTTACTAAAATCCACATATGTACATAATGATATCAGATATGAATGTATGTTTGTGTTACGTGCGACGTGATGTTTTACGTGCGACATGATAATTGCCAACTGGGGGACAGAAATGTTGATGGGTAACATTGGGTACCCACACTTCTTGTTTTTAGGACTTGACCGCTGGCCTTCCCCCACTTTCTAGACCTCCCTTGCAAGAGATATTATTTCAGTTTGCAGTATATGTTATACAGGGTAAGAAAATGTTAAAGAGACACACTGCTCCTCCTGACCTCTTTGTTGTTGTAAAGTGGTCAGGATGTGAGGAGTGTCCCGCCTTCTCTCACCCCTCCTCCCTGCTGTCTCCATCACTGGGTGAAGTGGAGGAGTTTCCTCCACCCCACCAACGTCAACAGCAGCCAGGATTTTTTAATTTCCCAGCTGCCGGTCATCACTAGTGATGTCATCACATAGAGAGCATGCTGACATCACTCTCCCTGACACCAGCTGTAATAGTGAGCTTTCTCAGAGAAGCAAACGACGGGTCGGATCTGCCCATGTGGGCACAGCTCCGATCCCTCGTTCTGTGCAGCCGCGACGGAACTTGCGCACGTGCTCAATTTGCATTTTTATGCTACACTACGCGAGTTGCGAAGGAGCACAAGTTGCGCTGAAAAGGTTCAGAGACTCCTGGGTTTGGGAGTCCCTGAGCCGAAGAGGAGGAGCACACAGCGCGCGGCAATGGAGACATAAAATAAAGTATAAAGAAATAAAAAATAATTGGGTAGAGGCTTTCCTCAGCATCTGCCCAATTACTGATGGGCAAAAGAAGGAGCGCTACTATTTAACAGACTATCCCTTCTATTCTCTATCTGTAAATGCGTGAATGAAGAGAATTTTACAGATGTTACAATCACAGAAATAAAATATATATTTAAAAAATCTTAATATTTACTTCAATAAAGCCACGGTCATTGTTCATTCATTTTAAATTTTTTAATATTAACAGACAACATTTCACATTATTTTTGTCTCGCAATTTACAATGTTCTAGAGCAGTGGTTCCCAACCGCGGTCCTCAAGTACCCCCAACAGGCCAGGTTTTACAGGATATGTGAAGCACAGCACAGGTGATATGATTTGCTGCTCAGTGATTGCAGGATTCAGTCTGCATTTCCACAAGGTAAACCTGGCCTGTTAGGGGGACCTGAGGACCAGGGTTGGGAACCACTGCTCTAGACAAATCACGTAGCATTAAATTCAATTAAATAACTTAAGGCAAAGAACAGAGAGGAACACAAACCTTAGGATCAAAGCTAACGCAATCCTCCTCTCTATTGTTTAAATGAGATGGTTCTCCCCTGCGCCATATAGTATAAGTGACGGGTGTCGCATCGCTCCACTCAAAATACAACTGTATCTTCAGATCGTTCAGACCTATCCAAGCCCGATTTCCAGCTGAAACAGTCAATGGTGGAACAGGAGAATAGAATTTGTAGGGCGTAATCCCAAAAAAACCATGGTATTAGTACAAAATAATTAGGGCTCTATTACACTCTTCACGCAAACGTTAACGCGTGCGCAAAAATGCATTGACGCGAGGAGCAAAACCCTTTGCGCAGAATGACATATTACAACGTCTGCGCAAAAAATGCGCATTAACGTCTACCGCTGGTGAACCTGCGCGAACCCTTTGCGAGCGTAAAGTACTTTGCGCGTCCTATACTTGACATTGTGAGTGCAAATGCGTTTGTGTTCTGGTAGGCGGATGGTATTACAATCTATGCGCAAATTTTAACGGGCAGCGTTTGCGCGCAGAATTTTAACGTCTTTTAAAAGCTGGTGGTAACGGCAACTCTGAACGTCCTGGCCAAAACCAAATACACCAGCCCGAAAAAAAAAATACAGCACAGTATAGTTACACATTCTACATATACCCAAACAATAAAATGGAGACGCTGTGCGTTTTTTTATTATTGCTGCAGTATATATACTCAGATTGATTTTGACAGGCGCAAAAACTGTATGGGAGACAATTGTGGTTCTTAATTCAGATTGGCTGTATCGCGTGAAAAAAACAGTCCGCCCACCGGTTTCTGCGCGCAGCGTTAATGCACGTACGTTTTTGCGCGCGGTATTTTTGACGGATGAAAAGATGCTGCGTGCAAAACAAATAGCACTGCGCGGGCGTTTTTGCACAAAGAATGTAATAGAGCCCTTAATATTTGATGACAATCAGGAAAAAAATGAAAACAAATCTGAAGTTTTGAAAATCAGGTAAAAGAGTCACTATATCGTCACTGCAGCAATGCGTCCCCATAGTGCAGTGAGGGAGTCCATATTCACTAAGGGGGAGCACCACTGGTTACTTACCGAAATCAAACTGGGAAATAATATAACTCAGTTCTTCGACATTGTGGATGCTGGCAAGATCCCCTTCTTCCTTCCTACATGACGATAAAGCATCCTTCCAGATCTTTGCCTCCTTTTTCACAGTATAACAGTTTCCTGCATAGGATACCCAGGATGGAGGGCATGTGATGGGAACATTATTGTCTGTAACAAACATAAACCATGATCAATGGAGACACTTCTCACCCTCGGATGTGTCTTACAACAGGTGAAATTCATATTTTCTCTTTTTATATTAAGCATGATTAGAGCCTTTTTGTTGATTGTGCTTTAGAGCCAACATTATTCAGAAAATTTGGGGTTGATTAGTTGATTTTGAACCAAAATTCGATCTGTAAACTTATCGAATGCTTGTCGACTCTGATGCAATGCTTCTTTGACCGCATTACTGTATGACGTGAAAAAAAAAGTTCTCGGATTCGCAAGATGATTTGACTAACTGACCCAGTACTTGCTGAGAAATATTGTTTTTCTTCCAGTTCCACAGACCTTATTGATTATTCACCAAAAATTCCATTTGTAGTTTCAATATGGCTACTGGATTGAGGGTCGAAGCCTAGAGGAATGTAACTGTAATGTAACAAGGCAATTCCTCTTGGCTAGATGGTGGGATACACTAGAGATGTGCATTCGTTTTGGAAAAATTCGGAATTTGGAACGAAATTTGATAATTCGTATTCGGAAGTACTTCTGAATAACGAATCGATACGATACGAATTTGAAGCGAAACGGTATATATATGAATTTATTTCGTTTTACACTGTGTCATCATCATAAAAGAAAAATTTGAATAACTGATATCAACTATGGAATTTGAAATGAACTATCAAATTGATATCAACTATTGAATTTGAAATGAACTATCAAATTGATATCAACTATTGAATTTGAAATGAACTATCAAATTGATATCAACTATTGAATTTGAAATGAACTATCAAATTGATATCAACTATTGAATTTGAAATTAACTATCAAATTGATATCAACTATTGAATTTGAAATTAACTATCAAATTGATATCAACTATTGAATTTGAAATGAACTATCAAATTGATATCAACTATTGAATTTGAAATGAACTATCAAATTGATATCATCTATCGAATTTGAAATGAACTATCACATTGATATCAACTATCGAATTGATCTTAACTTACAATACAAGTAATAGTCAGCAAAGGGCTTTATGAAACAAATTAATTTTGTTTCACTGTTTAATTTGACTCAAATACTAAATCTGTGATACAGCTTAAAATTTATCCTAGCTTTTCTTTTAACAGCAAAATTTGATTAATTATAATTAATTATTTAGTGATCCACAATTCGAATTGATATCAACTATCGAATTGATATATGAAATTCGAATCGATTCGAAATTTCAAATCGATCTGAAACGAAATACGAAACGAAATTAGTTACGAAATTCCGAAAACGAAATGATTTAAAAAAGTAACGAAATGAAACTAAACTAAACAAATTTTTCAGCCATACACATCTCTAGGATGCACATTTAGGCACAATAAGCCATTACAGGGGGCAAAAAGCACCGGCCCTAGGCACTAAACACATATTCTACAATCTATGGATCTTTGAAGTGCCAGTGTCAGTGTCAGAAGTCTAAAAGCCTGCTTACTAACTGGAACCACTGCAAGTTAAATATATACGAGCTTTGAGACGGTTGAGTGGGTTGAGTTGAGTTGGCCAATTCAGTTGCTGCAGTTACAAGTTTTTATAAAGCGCTAACAATTTCCGTTAGCGCTGATTATTGAGCTGTAACAGATTATAGACTGTATGGCTGGATTCACTAAACGTCGCATAAGTAAAAATGCAATCGTTGTAATATATTGTAACGTGAAAATCGACAAATTCACTAAAATTTAAGCCCATCCAATGAGGCCGCGATTTTTCTTAGAAAATAACGACAGAAAACAATTGACTTTGATCGTATTGTATAAGGTTTTATTGAATGTGCAGGATACACAGATACACGTGAGGGTGTAAACTATTGAACAGTTTACTTCATCACATTAATTCTATTAATTGAGCAACCCAGTAGGGTCAATTGTATTTTAGCAGTGATATATCTCCCACTATAGGTATAGGAACTTCCACAACGGCGGGTCCCCCTTATGCTAGCAACCCGACGTTCCAGTATTTTCATACATGGTTGTTTAACATCTCAACCATGTATTTTCCTGCAATGTTACACCACCCTGACCTCCTAGTTTGGCAGTTCCTGCTTTTGCAGGCCGGAACGCTGCAATGTGATGCCCTTGGATCGCTGCATTCCAAGAGCATCGTGAATGAGATGGTCAGCTTCGTGACGATATTTGGTAAATCGTGCCCATAACAATCTTTAGTGAATCAATGAATACAATTAGAATAGTACAGGGCTCAAAATTTCAAGTCCTAAGCTACTAACCAGGGCATAAGAGTTACTTGCCATCAGTTGCTCCACCTAACCCCTACCCAGTCCTTAACTCTGCCCCTAAACACAACCCCTTAAATTATCTTATGAAATTATACTGTTAAAGGTTTTATTTAGAATATAGTTACAAAATAACATTAATACCCAGACATCAGACCCCAGATACATGTATACCCAGTCATCAGACTGCAGTGTGAGCAGAGCGAGGAGGCAGGGAAGCTCCTCTCTACCCCCCTGCCAGTGACAGAGACGAGCTCGGTCAGGTTAGGCAGCTGATCCCTGCCACCGTGCAGCCTGGGGAAGGGGAGGCTGCACAGTGGCACCACCAAAATACACAGCACAAAATAATTTATTGTGCATTTCCACTCGCCCTCACTTAATTTCCACTCACCACATGCGAGTAGGCGAGTGGAAATTTTGAGCCCTGGAATAGTAGATATGGTTCAATGTTTTCCTTGCACTCATACATAATAAATCAACCCTTGTGCTTAATTCCACTGACAAAAAAATGTATCAAACCTGTGAAGTTTGTAGTTTGTGAAAGGCATGACCATCCCTGTACAAACCATAATTTTATATCAGGTCAGGAGGATTCATATTTTGCATTCTCTTTTCTTTACTAAAACATCAGCAGCAAAGGAAAGTTTACATAGCAACAGCAGTAACCAATAAACAACAAGAGTGTAGTACGTCCTAGCCACGCCCTCTTTTCTTTGCTGCTGGCCTCCAGGTGAGTCGTTTTTAAAAACAGCTCCTGGACGCCAGGATTTATTGACTTTATTTCATCATTAATTTGTACTTTTAACATGTCTTGCATATGTTAGCTGTTTCCTTTTAGGTTTTTTTCTCCCCTGCTGCGTGGGCACTATCCCGCCTGCAGGTTTGCGCTTTGCGCTTTTTCTAAGTTAGATTTCCCGGTGGACCAAAGAGGAAGCTGTTTCCTTTGGCCGTCGGGTGACTTGCGGCACCTGTTTATTTCTTTTTAGCTATTTTATTGTTGTTGCCTCGTTCGCGGTGCTCACAGCCTCCCCACGCGTGCACGGTTTCTCCCCAGAGCAGCGCGGATCTCGTCCGCGCATGTGTATCTGGCGGCCATTTTCGTTTGAAAAACGGAGTGCCGCCATTACGCTCGTGCCCCGACTCGCGACGACAGGTGTTACCTTACAGCCGTGCAAACCACCCGTTTTGAAAACGTTACCATACAGTTTTTATGCTGCAAGGACCCTCCAACGCACTGCTGCTCCTCGGGTGAGCCCCGTATAAACTTTTCTATTATCTGAACCGACAATAAGCCCGCGCAAAACGGCGGGTGAGCCCCGCTATTGGTTTTTCACCCTCACAATAAATATATATTATTTATTCCAAACGGGTGAGCCCCGTTCTTTATGTTATGGATCCTCCACAGCTCCCCTCTAACCAGGAGGAACTGCAGGCATGGCTTCTGGCTGCAATATCAAAAGCTTTACCCATAGCGCTAGCGGCTCTCCCCCAGCCCCCCCAGCAAGAACCCCCGGTTCTCTCTAGGGCCCAGTCACCGGCCCATTCTGTAGGCTCGCACTCGGATCAGTCCGACTCTGCTGAGCCATCGCGCAAAAGACCCTGGAAAGGCCAGTCAGAATCTGCTGGCAAGGGCAAGGGGCCCGCTAAAAAATCCCCCCAACGTTTCTGACCCCAAGGGTGAGGAAATTTATGACCTGGATGACTACCAGGCTGACTATCCTGAGGAGGAGGAAATAGAGTCTGCCGGTGACCCGCCGGCTACTCCAAACTCAACGGGTCTGCAGACACCCCATTGCAGATCCTCGATGCTCGAGGCATATCCTTTTTTGATCCGCGCACTACTACGCACCCCAGGTCTTCCGCTTGGCTACCTCCGGACCACATAGCGGAGTTTTCACGTTTTTGGCTGTGCTGCCCCCTAGATAAGGCCGACAGGCCAAAATACAAGGTGTCTCTTACCCCTGAATTCGACGAAGATTTCGTCATCTTCATGGGAAAAGCTGGCAGGGACCCTCGTCGAGGTTTGGAACAGGGTCTCCGGGCCGCCCAGGATAAGCTTCTGGATGCCTCCGGTCCCCTTTCCCTTATATTCATTATGGCGGACGAAGCGCTAACGAACAACAGCCCGCTCGACCCAGCGATGGTCCGTGAATGGGCACAACGTGCTCTCTGCTTGTTAGGCAATGCCAGCATTGTCATTTCGTCAGAACGCCGTAAGGCGGCACTTTTTCGGCTGGATGCCAAACTTACCAGCATGTGCACCAAAGAATTGGGTCCTGCAGCTAAGGGGTTACTGTTCGGGGACCTCTTTTTGAGAGAATTGAACCATAAGGTTAATGTGTTCACAAACCTACAAAAGGTCCAGTCGAACATGAAGCGGGTCTTCCACCCCCAGACACGTTTTTCCTCCAGGGCTGGCGCACCAAGAGGTCGGGTCGCCAGCCGCTACAACAATACCTCCTACAGACCTCGCCTTACCTCAAACCAGAGCACGGAGGTGCATTACAGACCCAGCCCGATCCTGGCTCAGGGTGTCCCCGTTGGTCGCGGCTTCGGCAGACCCAGACGCCGCTATTCCACTGGTAAGTACCCCTGCGCTCCCGCTACCACACATTCCAGTCGCGGGTCGATTACATTATTTCCTTCACAAATGGCACAAACTCACATCCGACTCGTGGGTACTGCGAACTGTGGCGGGTTTTTTGATAGACTTCTCCCAGGCCCCCGTCCAGTCTGCTTCCCCGTCTCCGGCCCGTTACTCCTCACAAGAGGCGACGCTGATAGACAGGGAACTTCGCTCCCTGCAGTTAAAAGGTGCTATCATTCCTGCCCGGGACCCCCCGTGTTTCGTCAGCACTATATTCCTGGTACACAAAAAAATCTGGGGACCTTCGACCGGTTATAAATCTAAAAGCCCTCAACACTTTCGTGGCCTACCGCCACTTCAAAATGGAGGGCATACACCTCCTCAGAGACATCCTCCGAGACTGCGACTGGTTCACGAGACTGGACCTCACAGACGCTTACCTCACAGTCCCGGTCCATCCCACCCATAGCCCGTATCTGCAGTTACACTGGCACCGCGACCTTTGGCAATTCACTTGCCTGCCCTTTGGCCTCAGCTCCGCACCATGGTGCTTTACGAAACTCCTCAAACCGGTCATGGCCTTTGTACGGGCCCAGGGCATCAGAACGATCATATATCTGGACGATATCCTGATAGTGGCACAGGACACCGCCCAATCCTCTCTCCACACGACCTTTGTGGTTACGCTCCTACAAGACCTTGGCTTCATCATCAACAGGGACAAATCAGCACTGCGCCCTGCTCAGACCATCACCTTCCTAGGGTTCGACATAGACTCTACGTCTTGCCAGCTGCGGCTTCCCCCGCAAAAGCTTCGAGCCATCAAGAAGACCCTGCGCGGCGTCTTCACTACAGACACCATCTGTCTCCGAGATCTGGCAAGAGTGGTAGGCCTACTCTCTTCCTCCATTCAAGCCATTTTCCCTGGTCCACTGCATTATTGGGCAATGCAACGTCTGAAGACCACATATCTTCGCCTCAATCCCTCCTACGACCAACTGGTTCCCATTACCCCGGAGGTTCGAGTGGAACTCCTATGGTGGTTACGCCATATGGAGGCCTGGAAGGGACGGGCCATCTTCGGCTCACTGCCGGATTTCATACTGGACTCAGATGCCAGCCAATCGGGCTGGGGAGCGACTTGCGGAGCTGCATCCACAGGCGGAGCATGGGCTCCAGAGGAATGGCAGCTTCACATCAACTGCTTAGAACTCATAGCTGGCTCGTTTGCCATTCGCAGCTTTACCCAGGATCTCAGGGACTGCTCTCTTCTTCTCCGGATGGACAACATCTCCACGGTCCAATACGTGAACCGACTGGGGGGCTCCCGCTCCAAGCTCCTGTCGGACCTCACGCTTTCCCTCTTCAATTACTGCCTGGAACGGAACATCTCCCTCACGGCGGAATACCTGCCCGGTTCCTCCAACTATGTGGTGGGCTGGTTCTCAAGATATTGGAGAGACTCCAGCGACTGGAAATTGGACGCGGCGACGTTCCAACGCTTGTCGATTCTGAGAGGACCTTTTCATCTCGATCTGTTCACTTCCCGCTTGAACCATCAGACACAGGCCTACTTCAGCTGGCTTCCAGACCCACAGGCGACAGCGGTGGACGCTTTCCTCCAACCATGGCCACCGTCAGGAGCCTACGCTTTTCCGCCGTTCCCGATGATCACGCGAACGATCCAGGAAGTCCGCCGACGGAGGATTCAGATTCTTCTGATCACGCCCTTGTGGCACGCTCAGCCAAGGTTTCCACTGACGCTGGAACTCTCCTGCCTCCACCCCCTTCTGCTCCCGTCCTTTCCATCCATTCTGCTGGACCCTCACGGCAGACCACACCCGTTGATTTTGGAGGGCAATCTTCCCCTGGTGGCATGGACGATTTCCAGGGACCCTGCATGCTGCCAGGACTATCAGAGGCAGCTCGATCCTTATTATGGGAATCCTGGGCTCCCGGCACGAGAAAGAGCTACCGTTACGCTTGGAGAACTTGATGTAGTTGGTGTGTACAACAACAGGCTGATCCCGCTACAGCCCCTCTACTTTTGATCCTCAATTTTTTAGCGGACCTTTCCACGACGGGAAAATAATACCGTACCATTATCCTGTTTCGGTCGGCTATTTCGGCGGCTCACGTTCCCTTGGGTGGCGTTCCTGTGGGTAGGGACCCTTCCGTGTGTCGTCTCCTCTGAGGCATTAGACTCGCTCGCCCACCGGCTCCTAAATATGTTCATTTCTGGGATGTTGCGCTGATGCTCGAATTCCTGTGTAACTGGCCGGACAATGATTCACTAATCCTCCGTCAGCTCTCGGCCAAATTAACAGTCCTTTTATGTTTGGTGTCCTTTCGTCGCGTCTCAGATGTTAGGGCCTTCGATGCGCACGCTGTGGCTTTCTCCCCTGAGGGTGTCGTCTTCACACTTACCAGGCGTACTAAAACGCTATCTCATGAGGTTTTCTACCCTTACTTTCCCTCCGATCCTCTACTGTGTGTTGCTCGTTGTGTTACTACTTACCTCTCTCGTTTGCGTCCTTTGCGCTCCTCTCCGACTGGCCAACTTTTGGTCTCTTATGTCTCTCCCTATAAACCTGTCTCTTCTCCTACCCTCTCTAGATGGGTTCACTGGCTACTCTCCCTCGCAGGCGTTGCTCCCCATTTTGGCGCTCACTCCGTGCGGGGCGCGGCGGCTTCCTCCGTTGCGGACACTGGGGTTTCTCCATCTGTTATACTGATGGCGGTTACTTTCCGTACCTTCTATTTTTGCCCTCGTTCCCATGCATCTGGGACTCTAGTGCAGCTTTAAAACTGCAAAATATGAAGCCTCCTGACTTGATATAAAATTGTGGCTTATTCCAGTGTTGGTGTCAGAATAATCTTAATTTTAATAAAGACAGGAGGCGAATATTTTTCCTGCCTGCCCATGCCCGGGATTGCTCACATTGTACCGGTTTTTCTGCTATATTCGATAAAAAAAAAAAAATTTGAATAAAGGATGTAATTTACGTATCTACACTTCTTCGACTTTTGTCCATTGTTGTCTAACTATTTTTCATTCCCCTTAGTAGGGTTGGCATGTCTCGTTGGGCTAGCCTAGGGCTACTGTCTCGTAACTGATTAACTATTGATAATTCTTCGCTTTGACTGGTCAGTTAGTTAACTGTTGATTGGCAAGCCTCCATCACATGGTACTTTCACGTATCCTCTGCTTGCTCCGTAGCTTGATTTGCTTCTACGGCCCCGTTGGTCTCCCATCGTTTCGGACGCCCGTTGGCTTCCAGTTCTGCGACTGACCGTCTCGTTGACTCCTGCCTAGTCTTGGCTTTCTCCTCTTCAGTTTCCGGGTTCTTCCTACTTCTTGGATTTCTGGATTTTCTACGTCACGACTCTCCTGCTCGTTCAGCATACAAGAAAAGAGGGCGTGGCTAGGATTTACTACACTCTTGTTTATTGGTTACTGCTGTTGCTATGTAAACTTTCCTTTGCTGCTGATGTTTTAGTAAAGAAAAGAGAATGCTAAATATTCGCCTCCTGTCTTTATTAAAATTAAGATTATTCTGACACCAAGGCTGGAATAATCCACAATTATCATACAGTTATACCAAAAACATATACTTTATTATTATTTAAGATAAGCATCTATCTTGTATTGACATTGGTCACTAGTAACCTATCGGCACAGCGGTCTAATGGTTAGTGCCTTGACCACACACCCATATCTACTTTATTCCCCTTCAAATATGGTCACATCATGAAACAAAAGACAACAATGAGTTCTCTTACCAGTGGGTATTAATTGGCTTGTACTGTTGCCTTTCTTACAAATGTATCCCAGCTTCTGCCCACATCCCCTGTTTTCCCACTTGCCGTTCTTTCCCGGGTTAAACACCACACAATTGTTGCCAAGTTCCAGTGAAGGATTTCCTACGTAGCAAAAAAAAAATCCGTTAAATTTTGCTTAAATTCCGTGATGCTTCTTTTATGAAGCCCTTCTCTATCAAGCACTTTATGCAGAATTTTTTTTTATCATAACATTTATTTGAAACATAGGATACAAAGTTAATAACTAAATATGGGGTAAAGTAGAAATTTTGTACAGGAATTATTGTCCGGAGATAGTTAAAAAACGTAAATAATGTAAATTTGATCATTTTTAAATTTTCATGTATTGGTTTATCCTTTACTGAAATATTGCTGGTCTGAAAGGTTCTAAACGGTAGATGGTGTCCCTTATCTTACACAATTTTACATTATCAGTATACAGGCAGAAGTGGTCTTTGTGTAAAATCCAGTAAATGTGATGCAGACAGATACTAAAAAGGTCAGATCTCCTGCTTATGGGGGTTTGGAGTGATCATAATGAGATTATTATGGGGTATGATATGCTAATTTTAAATTGTAAAACATTGAAAACAAATGGAAATAAGTCAATTCCGGGAGTAAAAGGGTTAATTTAAAATAGAGGTCCATTTTGGAGGAACTAACGTGTTAGAAAACTTATACTGCATATGGGGCATGTTACTTATTTCTGGCGTTTTTTAATCATATTAAAGTATTTTCCAATGCTTTACATTGGCCTCTATATACTGGACTCCATTTACTTAATCAGCAGCAATCATAGCTTGAGTTCAGACTCTAGCTCTATGTATATACTGTGTGTGTGTATATATATACACTGTATATACAGCTGTGTGAGAAAGTGTTGGCCCCCTTCCTGATTTTTTATTTATTTGCACTATTTGTCACACTTTAATGTTTCAGATCAAACAAATTTAAATATTAGTCAAAGATAACACAAATAAACACAACAAGCAGGTTTTGAATAAAGGTTTTTATTATTAAGGGAAAACAAAATCCAAACCCACAGCGCTAAGCACCGCCACGAGCATCCTCTCCATGGAGTCCATAGGAGTCACATAACCTAGCGAGATCCCGCAGGTTGGCTTAGTTACCTACAGAGGGAGACTGGGGGACTTTTTCCCCCCAGTCTCTCTCTGCTCCCAGTGGCAAGAAGAGGCGGATGGAGCCGCCGTTCTGGCCGCGGGAATCCGTTAGCACAGGTCCTAGCTGTGGTTAATTTTCGAGTTAGCCTCAGCGGGACGGTAATTAGCGTTAGGACTGTGTCCTAAAACCTGACGCTAAACCTAACGCTAATTAACACTTTGCGCTCCCCATGTTAAGCATAGGGAGCGGAAAGTACAGTAACCTCGCGCTGAAAAGCACAAGAGCTGAATCGCTAAAGGATTTTTTAACCCATTAGCGTTCGGATTGTAATATGGTCGGCCCATGCTAGCGCAACCACAGCTAACATACGGCTCACACAGGTGAGCGCCAACGTTAATATTAAGAATGTAATAGGGCCCTCAGTGTCTGACAATAAAGGTCAAAATTTGACACGGTGCCTTTTCTGGATGATAGTTTCCATTCACTACAGTAATAATGATTAATCATACAATTTAGTATTTAACGCATTCTTCAACTAATTCAGCCTTACCTGGGTTCCAATTCAGAAATCGGAAGGGGCTTCCACCGCTCCACTGCCATCCAGCATTAAAGTTTAAACTGTTCAGACCAATCCATAACGCAGTACTTGCTTTGTTTGTTAATCCTGGGTGATAAAAAGAAGACAAATACAGTTTTCAGTTTTTCTTTTAATACTGCAAGGTAAGTTAAGTCACAAACACATTCTCCAACTTATGTAACGATCCTCATATGTAGCTATCACAGTGTATCCTTCACTTTCTTATCATAGAGGAGCTTTGCATTGAGCGGCTCAAGAAAATTTACATTTATCAGGGTTATTCAAACACATCCGAATTGCTGGCGAAAGGTGAAACAGGTGAACAGTGAAATTCAGCGTACGGTTAACTTTCCTGGCCATTCTGCTATTCAGAGAGCAGGCAGTTCGCCAAATCCTGGCGAATTGCCTGCACATACGGTGGCTGTTCGTGCCTGTTTGAGGGCAGTGAAATCCCTATAGAGAAGCAATGCTTCATCTATTCAGAGAACAAAAACCAGCAGTGAAAAGTTGCCGAATTGCCCTGCCATACAGTGGTTTCATTCGACAGGTTTATTCAGGCGAATCCCATAGGCTTCAATGTTAAAAATATTCCAGTCTTAATCCAATATCTGATAAACCGTTTATTATAATATTCTGCAGTAAAGAGTCTCTTTATTTATAGATTTTTTAGGATATTTTAGGCATTTTTCGGGATTTTTTTGCGTAATTATTTTTTCCGTTTTTTTTAATCGTTTTTTCTTTTTTCTGTAACAGCCCTTTTTATTATCATTCATTGGATCTTATATGTAAATTTCAGACATTTTCGTTCTGTAGTTTCTTTGCAAACACCTCCTTCGTCTGCGGTGTCGGCTTTTTCCGTTGGCTACTCTGCGCTGTGATCAGCTCCTGCTCGGGTTTCTCCGGCGTGTTCGGCTGGGTTAATCCAGATGTTTTTGCAGGTTTCGGTGTGTGTTCGTCGGGTTTTGCGGTGAGTGTTCGTCGGGTTTGTGGCGACTTTTCCCTGCGCTACGACGGCCCTGTGGTGCTTGCTGAATACACCGCAGGGTCGCCGAAATGGGATCGCCAAATCGCACTGAATTGATGAGAACGAAAAGTCACCGAAAGTGCGGTGACTTTTCGATTCTCTTTGAATAGCCCTGATAATTTTGATATTAATGATGTATAAATAATTACTAGGCTGAACTTTAGGGAAAATGTCTGATGAAAAATATAATTATTGGGACCTTCCTAGACCTCAAGTATGACATTTGTTTTATATTTCATGTTCTTCATGGTTTAATTAATAAACCAGATGTATAATAATAACTATAATAAAATAACTATACAGGTCTTTACATTAAAAGTGAAACTCAGGAGAATTGGCAGAAGTGAAAAATCCAGGTCGAAATAGTCAATCCAGAAAAATTCTCCTATTTATCTCACTTTCCAAATCAGCTATTTGGTCTAGATTGTTCTCTTCTTCTGCCAGTTCTCCCGAGTTTCACCTTTTAGTGAATAGACCTTTGTTAGAAATAGGACTGACAGGGTTATTCAGAGAGAATGGTGTAATCGGTATTGTCATAGCAAGGCAGTGTCAGTATAATGCAGCTAGATAACAACACAAACAAGATGGGAATGTGATACGGGAGACATAACAAACCTAGCTCAAGGTGATACCTTGAAAAAAAAAATGTGTATAAGAGAAGGGTGAAGAATTAGACTGACTAGGCTAGCAAAAAGAAGATGCTATGGTCTAGACAGGATATGAAGAGCTAAGATCACATTGCCGGGCCATAGGAAGGATCAATATATAGATAATCGCACAAAGATAAGTCCAGAACAGGAACTGGGAGAACAAGGCCGGATACCGGGAACTGGTGAAGAATCGGGAAGTAGATAACTGAACACGACAGAGCAAAGCTGGGTCACAGAGAGGTGGAGAGACACAGAAAGACTTTTTGGAAAGCCTCATTGCTCAAACTGCAAATAATGAGAAATGGTTTGGCTTCTATCACAGGGGCTTATAGTGTTTTATTTATTTTTATTTATTTATAAAGGATTTTACCAGGAAGGATACATTGAGATTTCTCTCGTTTTCAAGTATGTCCTGGGTTCAAGAACATTGAGTGGTTACAGAAATACAAAATAGTAAAATGCAAGATATTAACACAAAAACAAATATACAGATTAACAGAAAATAAATATGTAGGAAATATAGTCACTATGTTACATGTTTACAGGTGCATTCTGTATTGAGGTATGTTAATAGGGAGCTCTTAAGGGACTTTAGACTGGGGGAAGATTTGATGGCGTCTGGGAGGTTATTCCATAACTGTGGTGCTCTGTAGGAAAATGAGGATCGAGCCACTTTCTTTTTGTATTGCGGTATTGCAAGTAAGGTGTTGGTCCTGGATCGAAGGTTATAGGATGAGGGAACTGCTAGAGGAAGCAGCCTATTCAGGTAGGGTGGCAGCGTCCCAGAAAAGCTCTTAAACACCAGGTTGGAAAGGTGAAGGGTGCGTCTAGATTCCAGCGATGGGCAGTTTAGTTCTTTTAACATGTCACAATGGTGTGTCATGTAGTTACATTGTAGCACAAAGCGGCATAATGAGTTATACAATGTAGTAAGTTTCTGGAGGTGCGTTTGCGGGGCGGCTGCATACACTACATCTCCGTATTCAATAGCCGGCATAAACATTTGCTGTACAATTTGCTTTCTTACCGCGGGGCTCAGGCAGGATTTGTTTCTGTACATGGCATCTAGTTTGGGGTAAATTTTAGATGAAAGTTTTTCGATGTGAGGGCCAAAGGATAGATGTGGGTCTATCCACATACCTAGATATTTGAGAGAAGTGACTGTGGTCAACGTGCCATTTGATTTTGTCCCAACACATAGATGGGGAGTTTGCAATTTGTGTAGTTTAGGTGCTGTTCCAAACAGCATCGTTACAGTTTTGTCAGTATTTAAAAAAAGTTTGTTATCTTTGATCCACTTTTCTACCTGTGAATTGTTCTTGCAGCACGGCCTCCAGCTGTGGGAGATCTGGTTTGCTGGTATAGATTACAGTGTCGTCTGCGTACATATGTAAAGTTGAGGCTTTGCAGACATTGGGCAGATCATTTATGAATATTGTGAATAGCAGGGGGTCTAGTATTGAGCCTTAGGGTACACCGCACGTGACTGAGAGGGGGAGGGAAGTGCTGTCAGAAATGGACACAAATTGAGACCTATCAGACACATATGATTGAAACCAGGTTAACGTGCGATCACCAATACCAGAGTTTTTAAGTTTTTTTAACAAGGTCTACTGTGTCAAAGGCCTTGGCAAAATCAAGGAAGATGGCTCCAGTTAGGTTTCCTTGTTCCATGCCAGCTTGGATATCATTGGAAACTTTTAAAAGGGCGGTTGTGGTTGAATGATTTGGACGGAAGCCGGATTGATCTGGGGTTAAATAGTTCAAATACTGATAGTAATTGCGTAATTGAGTATAAACACATTTTTCAAGAATTTTTGACATTACAGGAAGCAGTGATATTGGACGGTAGTTGGATACCAAAGTATTGTCTCCACTTTTATGGATAGGTACCACTCTCGCAGTCTTCCCGAGTTTGGGTATATATCCAGTCGCCAGTGTGTTGACATCAAACGTTTCAAAGCATCCTAAGACATTTCATTGACAATCTAACCCTGGTCCTACTGGTCTAGATATCCCAGGGAGAAACCACAGCACACCAATTCTCAAAAAATGTATCAAAAACCTATAACAGCCAAGTCGAGTGGGAACAACAGGGAATGCAGTTTTCTCGTAGTGGGGAATGTAATCATTTGTCTGTTGAAATGGTAAGCTGCAATTCCTTTCTATTCAGAGACAAATTTACATCAATGTCTATACTATAGATCAGGGGTTCCCCTAACAGGACAGGTTTTAACCTTTTACTGCCAAATAATGTGATTTTGTTTTCTTCTCTTTTTACCTTAGTAGTTGATTAATTGCTGCTTGGATTTTCTGCATCATTACTTCTGTCTTCCTCTAGCCCTCTGTAAGCTGATCTTAGTCCTCTTCCCTTAGCTCAGTAGTGCACGCTACGCACAAAGGCTGAGCAGAATCTCCCTCAATGATTGTAGTTGGAGATGGCTTTTGTTGCTATTGATCACTGCCCTTATTCCACCCAAAATGTCCCCTCTCTCTAATAGATTTTTTTATGGAGAAAGTATTTTTACCAGGAAGGACACATTGAGATTTCTCTCGTTTTCAAGTATGTCCTGGGTGGCGAGTATGTATCGTTAGGTGTCTTGCCAAGGACACTTACTGGAGAGGTGCTCTTGCTGGGATTTGAACGTGGGTCTCCACAATTATAGAGCAGTGATGTTACCTCTACTCCACCCAGCCAGTAGATTGGTTCCTTACCTGTCAGGTATGACTGCTCGTGGACTTCAGTTACACTGAGAAGTTCAGAATCTTGTTGCTGGCAGCTTCTCCGTGCTTGATACCATGTCAGGGCAGATTCTGTATTAATTTGGTACTGAACTTCTGTCACGGAGTCCGTAACCCACCAGTGTTCAGTATTAGCTAGAAGAGACAAAATAAATGTAATAATAAGACTCTCATTTTAGAAAATAACATGTACCGGGTTAACAGGAGAAGCTTAATGAGGTCTTTGAGGATAAATATCAAATGCTGTATTTTACAGGTAAGAAAATGATGAAAATGTCATAATACGCTGCTGAGGAATTATCTGAATGGATTAAGTATGGAATTATTATTTTAACCCCTTAACTAACCATGATCAAGTATACCTATTCTTCAAAAGCACCTGGTGGTGCCCCGATAGCATGTATACTCAATCTGGTCTCATTCTGGAGCAACGCAAAGGGGTTTTGTTTATTTCAAACCAAATTCAGTTGCCAATGGGCTCCGGAAGATGCTCCAAAAATTTCTACACTTAGGACATCACAGCTGATGTGTTGGAATTATTTGAACATCTTTGAGATCCATTTTTTCCTTTGTGGAAAGACGGAGCCCAAGCTATAACCTAAATGTAGTACCACTTTTCAACCAGCAGAGGAAGCTCTCTGCTTATCAAAAAAGGGCTTGCCTACAGTGAACATGTACAGTGGGACACCTATCTATTTATTTACTGTGTGGGTAATGGGCAGTCATTTCCATAAAACCACCGTGTCCTGCCAGTGATTTTAAAGGAACACTCTACACATCCAGTGTCACTTTATACTTTTTTAAATGGTCAGGATGTGTGGAGTGCCCCGTCACAGCCCCCCTTTTTGGTAAAAAGCTTTCCTCCACCCCACCCAGGTCCCTATTACATTCTTCGTGCAGTGCGTTTTATGTGCGCAAATACACATTTGCGCGAGGGGAAAAACCCTTTGCGCTGAACGTCGTATTACAACATTCGCACAAATGATGCGCGTTATCGTTTAACGCGGATGGACCTGCGCGAGCGTGATGAACGGCGTGCGTCCTATACTTAACATTGTGAGCGGAAATTCGTTCGTGCGCTGGGACGCGGATGGTATTTCAATCGATGCGCATTTTTTTACGAACGACGTTTGCGCGCATAATTTTAACGTCTTTGAAAAGCTGGTGGTAACTGCAAATCTGAACGTTCTGGCTGAAATGAAAAACACCAGCGCCAAAAAAAAAATACAGCACAGTATAGTTACACATTCTACACATACCCAAACAATAAAACTGTGAATTTGTGCTTGTTTTTTAATTGCTGCAGCATGTATACTCAGATTTACATGAATTACAGAAGGTTCTTAATTCTGATTGGCTGAATCCCGTGAAAAAAACAGTCCGCACACTGATTTACGTGCGCAACGTTACTGCATGCGTATTACACTTCGTTTTGCGCGTCGTTTTTTACAAACGTTATTTTTTTGACGGATGAGAAAATGCGTTCGTATTGGTATACCATGTTAATTTTCACGCGATAACGCTGGACGATGCGCGCAAAAAAATTTGCGCTGCGCAAACTAAATTGCGCAAAGAATGTAATAGGGGCCCCAGTGTCACCAGCAGCCAGGAAACTCGAACCTCCCGGCTGTCGGTTACTAATGACGTCGGCACACAGGAATCATGCCGACATCGCTATCTGAGACCATCGTTTTGCGCATGTGGTACGGGACTTGCATATACAATGTTCGCAGGTCCTGCTGCGGTGCACAATTTGAATTCCCTACGCTACGCAGGTAGTGCAGGGAGCACAAATTGCGCAAAAGACTCAGGGACTTCCGGGTTTGGGACTCCCTGAGCTGAAGGGGAGGAGCTGCGTGGCGAGAGACAAAAGGTGAGTAAAATTGGACAAAATAAAAATATAAATTAATGAAATAATTGGAAACATGCTGTTAGCACCTATGACAATTTATTAATCCAAGATACAAATCAATAAACTAATCGTCACTTTTGTATAATTACCACACATCAGGACTTGATCATGCTAAACACAATAAACAGTGAAAAATAAGACTAACCTACCCTAAATAAAATAAATAAAAAAATTAAGATTTTTTTTAAAAAAAGAATAAAATAATAATTAAAATGAAAAATAAAAATAAAATAAATCTAACGTGTAAGTGTGATGAGATAAATGAGGCAGTGCTGCAATGTCACCTATAAAAAGAATGTGAAAAGTGACTATAGAGTGACTAGTGTAAAAAAACTAAATGGAATATATTGTGTGAAAAGTGAGCGTGCAGACAGATAAAAAAAACAAATAAACAATAAAAAGTGGAAAACCAAAAAATACTAAACTATTATAAATAAACTGCGAGAAATAATCAATATTAAAAGTCAATTAACAATCCTGGGGAAAAAAATGAAGAAAAAGTATACATTTAATCCATCTAGAAATAGTATAAAAATCCAAAAAGTCTCTTAGCAGAGGTGCAAGGAAAAACCAATTGTCATATGATTATTTGTCACACAACGTGTGTATATGAAGCAGTCCATTGTACTATAAATATATATATATATTTTTTTAGTGAATACTGGGTTATTAAGAGTAAACTACAATAAATATTAATAGATAATCTATTAATGATCCTGTCAAAATGAAACAAAGGAAATATATTCATGTAAGCCATCTGGTGCTAAAGTGTTCAATGTAAAAATCCAAAACGTTTCTCTTTGCAAAAGTATCTGTGACCTATTTCCATCCCTAGAGAGATGGGGCACATGATTTTATATATATAAAAAAGGTATCACTACAGCCTGCTATACTCGTGATTGATTTATATATATATACTGTATATATTGTGTTTAATATTGCAGAAGCCACTTGCACATCATAGCAATTCAAAGAATTACATCCCAGAGCTCCTGTGCCACATTCCCCATATGCTGCAAGGAATTCTGGGTAGGATATGCAAATGACATCTGTCTCACTTTTATGCATCCTGGATCTGTTATTACACAGAACCCTAAAATCAATGCTATGCCACACCGTTGCTTTGTAGCAGAGATAAGGTTTATGCAACTGGTCAAAGCCACTCGTAGGACAGCGCTGTTTCAGGTTTGTTGAACCCTCATTAGCTAGGAGGCAGGCATGACAAGTTGCAGTGGATGCTTGGACCATAGGTAAGTATATATATAAATCACGAGTATAGCAGTCTGTAGTGATACCTTTTTTATTGGACTAACATTACATGTACCGGCTGGGTGGAGTAGAGGTAACATCACTGCTATGCGTGGAGAGAGCCTGTGGAGTCATGGGTTCAATCCTAGCAAGAGCACCTCTCCAGTAAGTGTCCTTGGGCAAGACACCTAATGGTACAGACTCGCCACCCAGGACATACTTGAAAACAAGAGAAATCTCAATGTATCCTTCCTGGTAAATAAATAAATTATTTTATTTTTTAAAAGACAAGCTTTCGAGAGTATATCCTCTCTTCCTCAGATCTGGATGCTATACTGATCAGTTCCTAGAATTGAACATTAGGACATTAAGGGTCACATGGGTGGGGGGATTAGATGTTGAAAAAAGTGACAGTCAAATGGTATGCTCAAAATGGGAAAATAAACACGAGGGATCCCTCACTTTTTACGACATCTAATACCCCCACCCATGTGACCCTTAATGTCCTAATGTTCAATTCTAGGAACTGATCAGTATAGCATCCAGACCTGAGGAAGAGAGGATATACTCTCGAAACCTTGTCTTTTAAATGTAACGTTAGTCCCATAAAAAAGGTATCACTACGTACTGCTATACTCGTGATTTTAGCAAACTGGACTAACACGGCCTATCGATTTTATATATATATATATATATATGTGTGTATTTCCTGGTTAATTTCCTATAGGGGATATTTATATACTGGAAATTATTTCATTATTGTAGAGAACAGACATGTGAGGGAAACCTGTGATATGATACATTAAACAAAGTATCACACACTACACAGGGAACACCAATTATCTTGTCCTTGCAAAAAAAGAGGAAATTCTCAATGACTTTTTGACATCTGGAATGATTTCTGCCGTAAGGTCCATTGTTTTTTTTTTGTGAGCCCTCTCCAACAATTTTATCTGGACAGCTTTGTGTGCTATCACAGGAACAGGAAAAGGAAAACGAGCAGTATTGGTGAAATTCCGTAGAGTTTGCTGCATTTACAGACCTCGATCGTATTGCAGAGAATTTAGACCTCTCGGGTCATTTCCGCAATTTTTTTGGATCATAAAACAACAGTATGCGCGTGATTATTATCATACGAACATTCCATTTTCTATATTCTATTTTTAAGCTCATTTCTGTGGAAAGGAATGCGATCAATATGCACAGCGACAAATATAGCGTAAATTATATCAGTATTGGTATTGTAACAAGAAAAATCTCAATTTCTAAAAATTTTACTGAATCATTGACTAAACATGGATCATATTTATGTTCCGTTAATCTGTATATTTGTGTTGCTTTTTAATATCTTGCATTTTATTACTTTGAATTGTTACAGTAGGTACAGAAATACAATGTTCTTGAACCCAGGACATACTTGAAAACGAGAAAAATCTCAATGTATCCTTCCTGGTAAAATGCTTTATAAATAAATAAATATTTATATTCTATTTAATTCTTCTTCTTGTTTCTATTACTCAGGTAAAAGTAACATTACCCGGCAGCTTTGGGTAAAGCCTGAAATGAAATGAAACATCTGGCTTTACCCCATGTATACCCAAACAGCACAGGGTAATGTGTTTTCTTAGGATTTGGATTTATTTATTTATAAAGGATTTTACCAGGAGGGATACATTGAGATTTCTCTCGTTTTCAAATATGTCCTGGGTTCAAGAACATTAAAATGTTACAGAAACACAAAGTAATAAATTGCAAGATATTAAAAACAACAACACAAATATACAGATTAACCCCTTCACTGCTGAGGCATTTCACCGCTGTGTGCTGAGGTCATTTTTACCGCTTTCGCTCATCATGTTTAAGCGCGTTTTGAAGCCACATTTTATTATATGACCCAGACATATTATATATCGTTCTTTCCGGCAGACTCGGCAGATTCATAATATATAATTTTTATACGTATACGTCATGTCCTGCCTGTATATTATAACAAAAAATTCAATAAAATTTGAATTTTTAATCATCTACAGTGTGTAAAGTGTTTTTCTTTCACATTTTATCACATGAGCGTTTGCGGTTATATTTTCTATGGGGTGCGCTTGTACAAAAATTTGAAATGGGGACTCGTTACATTGAAATGTGAACAATATTGCTGCATTAATAAAAACAACACACAAAAAAAAATCACTTTTTTTTTTTAAATAAATTTTTCTGCCACGGTTCTGGAGATATCGGGGTTCAAACGAACCCCATATCTCCACAGGGGATTTCCTTGGGAAATCCCCAGGCAGCTAGGGGTTCCCCGGCTATCTGACGTCATTGCGCTATGCGTGATACGTCAGGAGGCGAGGGGGAACCTGGAGGTGGAGCCGCCATCCAAGATAGCGGCCCCCACCGGAGCTAGATCACGATGTGGCGCCGAACGGCGCTGCATCACGATCTGGCATGTAAGGGGTTTAAAAAAAAAGGCACCGCTTTAAAGGGCAGACCAAACGTATCCCCCCTCCCTTTCAGGCAATCTCCCGGCATTGCCGGGGGGGTCACCTGGAAATGACGTCATCGCGCATGTTTACAGGTGCATTCTGTATATAGTCACTATGTTACATTTTTACAGGTGCATTCTGTATATAGTCATTATGTTACATGTCTACAGGTGCATTCTGTATATAGTCACTATGTTACATTTTTACAGGTGCATTCTGTATATAGTCACTATGTTACATGTTTACAGGCGCATTCCGTATATAGTCACAATGTTACATGTTTACAGGCGCATTCTGTATATAGTCACTATGTTGCATGTTTGCAGGCGCATTCTGTATATAGTCACTATGTTACATGTTTACAGGCGCATTCTGTATATAGTCACTATGTCACATGTTTACAGGTGCATTCTGTATATAGTCACTATGTTACATGTTTACAGGTGCATTCTGTATATAGTCACAATGTTACATGTTTACAGGCGCATTCTGTATATAGTCACAGTGTTACATGTTTACAGGTGCATTCTGTATATAGTCACTATGTTACACGTTTACAGGTGCATTCTGTATATAGTCACTATGTTACATGTTTACAGGTGCATTCTGTATATAGTCACAATGTTACATGTTTACAGGCGCATTCTGTATATAGTCACAGTGTTACATGTTTACAGGTGCATTCTGTATATAGTCACTATGTTACACGTTTACAGGTGCATTCTGTATATAGTCACTATGTTACATGTTTACAGGTGCATTCTGTATATAGTCACTATGTTGCATGTTTACAGGCGCATTCTGTATATAGTCACTATGTTACATGTTTACAGGCGCATTCTGTATATAGTCACTATGTCACATGTTTACAGGTGCATTCTGTATATAGTCACAATGTTACATGTTTACAGGCGCATTCTGTATATAGTCACAGTGTTACATGTTTACATGTGCATTCTGTATATAGTCACTATGTTACATGTTTACAGGTGCATTCTGTATATAGTCACTATGTTACATGTTTACAGGTGCATTCTGTATATAGTCACTATGTTACATGTTTACAGGTGCATTCTATATATAGTCACTATGTTACATGTTTACAGGTGCATTCTGTATATAGTCACTATGTTACATGTTTACAGGTGTATTCTGTATTGAGGTATGTTAATAGGGAGCTCTTAAGTGACTTTAGACTGGGGGAAAATTTGATGGCGTCTGGGAGGTTATTCCATAATTGTGGTGCTCTGTAGGAAAATGAGGATTGAGACACTTTCTTTTTGTATTGTGGTATTGCAGGTCCTGGATCGGAGGTTATAGGATAGCAGCCTGGCATTAAATAAATATAATTAAATAATCAGTGTGCTTTTCTGCAACAATAATTTCCAAATTTGCGTGGGATAATTTAACTGATAATATAAACAGATTAAAAGGTCAACATACACTGAGGATAAATGGTTTATAGTGAGACTTGTTGAGCAAAATGTTGCAGAAACCTTTATGTCCCCATCATTGACACATTTCAGATGATGTGTTTGTTAATCTGTAGCTGAGTTGCCCAGGAGACTCAGGAACTCGCTGCATTTCCAATTACACTGAGCCAAAGGAAATATATTAAGCCCGGCATCCCGTCTGTTGACAGAAGAACTATGGAAGGTTTGTGCCCAGAGCAGATGTTTAATGCTATTTGAGTATCGGACACCGTTATCCTGCCCAAAATAACACATTCTTGGATGTAAAACTGACATGCGTTACATATATTATCTTATCCTGAGCCAAATGCGGTCTTCACTATCTTCCATTTATGTTGCCTACTATAGGAAATGATCCTGAAATGTCTATTTAAGAGGGACTTCAAAGGAAGAGCCAATCAGAAGTACATTCTAGGTCAATATAGGTGTTTTACTTCCTGACCACGACTGAGACTGAGAGATGTTAAAAATGGTGTCATCGAGACCGGTCCTGTAATTTAGGGTTAGGGCTGATGTTGTAGGTAAGAGGCATTTATTACAGCAATGTTTAGAATGATAGTATTTTTATTCTGTACACATAGAAACATAGAAAATGTCGGCAGATAAGAACCTTTTGGCCCATCTAGTCTGCCCAATTACATGGATACTTTACCTGGATTTATCTTTTGTTTGGGATAGCCTTATGCCTATCCCATGCTTGCTTAAATTCACTTTTGAATGCAGGCGCCTCCTAGGACTAATATCCTCTTAACTGTAGAACTGTGCCTTCCTAAAAAAAACTATTGATACTATTTTACCTCTCCTTTTTGCAGCATTCACAACACCTATGCGTTGTGCTGTAATGTCACCCAATACCAACATTGCTATAGTAACACTACCATAGTATTTTTTATCTCCAAACATGGACCTTCTGGACTGTGTGTGAAGGGTTCCCCCGGCGCCCGGCAGCGCCATCCTCGGTGCACTCTTGCCGAGCGCTGAGTGATGTGCCGGCCTGGAGCGATCAGATAACTGAGCACAGTAAGCACTGGGGAAGTAACTCCACAACAGGGCAACGGGCAATGAGACAAACTGGGACAAACTGGGTCTGCGTCATCATGCTGCATCCTGCCTCCTGGCCAGTCACGTGATCGCTCCTGGCCTGCACATCACTCGGTGACCGGGCTGCGAGGATGGCTCTGCCGGGCGCCGGGGAACCCCAGGGGCCGAGGACGTCACACTGTGTTGCTGGCTATTCTCTTTATGCTCAATCTTTCTTTGCGTATAGAATGAGGAGGCCAGTCTCGCAGATGAATGAATATGCTTCACATGGATCACCAATGGCTCTAAAAACACCTCTGAATTCAACGGAGCCTCAAAAATACAACTGTGCTCTATAAACGTATTGGGAATAAAAAACAAAATGCTTATCCGCTTCACTACCAAGATCAAGTATACTCGATCTTCAAAAGCACCTGATGGTGCAACCGATATTGAGTATACTCGATTTGGTCCTATTTCTGGAGCAATGCAAATGTGTTTAATTTATTGCACGGCTAGTACAATGTCGTTTTACATCAATCTACTGCGTCCTGGCAGTGGTTTTTGTGGAAAACAACTTGTTAATGAATGGGTTAAACTGACAAAAGCCCTAAGCCTAAACTTAAAGACTTTAAAGAAGATCAGGATGAAGGATAAAGCGACCAAGACCATTCTCACATTGCTTCCCGTCCTTCTGCCAGCTCTACCATTTCTTCCCCAAAGAAAGCTGGAAAAATATACCTTGACATTCATCATGGTTCTGTGAATGTTCTCTTTGTTCGAAAACATGAATGCAGCTCTATTAGTCGAAATGTGTGAAAACCAACTGATTATAGTCATTTTCTCAAATTTAGAGAATCAAAAATGTATTAACAAGGATAGAAGTATGATCAGACTTACCCGAGGATGGACAGAATCCATATAACTTCTCTTTACCGTAGTCGGCAGTTGTTGAACACCAAAAGACCCCATCGGACCTCCCGTCCACAGTGCAATCCGCGTACCATTTATTATTGTATTTGAAGGGAAATACACATGGTTGACCATTGGCGTTTCCATTTAATGTATATATATCTATTAAATAAGAAGAACAACAGCTATCAATGATAACTACAGGATGCACATGCTGCTAAGCTATGACGCACATGATGACATATTTGGATTGGCAAAGGTATCAGGTTGGATCAATCAATAACAAGGTGTTTTTAATGGAGGAAAGCGAAATATTTTAAAATAACTTTAAAACACTTGAAGAAATTTCTATAATGTATTATTAATAAATAATATTTTAACATACATAATATATTCTACAGGTTTTACATCCTACGAAACACTTGGGACCTGTTTATCTCCTGTTTCCATTTTGTGCAATTTTTCCCATGATGATGCAACATTTACCAAAATCTTATGAATCTAATGAAAAGTTTTACTTTACAGCTGTGGTTCAGTTTCTACAGTATCAACGAGGCAAATGGGTGGAAGACTCAATGTTAAGATAAGGCAGCAGGGGGGCTATTGTGTTCTCCAGGCTACTCCAGATAAGAGATGGCAGGTGAATGAGATAAGACAGGGAGCTTAAAAGACTTCTAAACGACCCTCTGGTGATGTCCTTTGAATACATCCCACACAATACAATGATTTGAGTCAGTGATTGACCTATTCTATGGCCAAAGCCACACAGTGAGGAGCAAGTGATGGAAAGATATGGGGGGGAGGAGTTTACAACCAAAATAGAAACATAGAAACATAGAAAAATGTCGGCAGATAAGAACCTTTTGGCCCATCTAGTCTGCCCAATTACATGGATACTTTACCTGGATTTATCTTTTGTTTAGGATAGCCTTATGCCTATCCCATGCCTGCTTAAATTCAATTACTGTTTTGGCCTCAACCACTTCTACTGGAAGACTGTTCCATGTATCCACCACCCTCTCAGTAAAATAATGCTTCCTGATGTTACTTTTAAACCTTTGCCCCTCTAATCTAAGACTATGTCCTCTTGTTTTGCTACTTTGTTTCCTTTTAAATATACTCCCTTCCTCTACCTTGTGGATTCCCTTTACGTATTTAAATGTTTCTATCATATCTCCTCTGTCTCGTCTTTTTTCCAAGCTGTACATGTTAAGATCATTAAGCCTTTCCTGGTAACTTTTCTCCTTCAAGCCGTACACCATTTTAGTAGCCCTTCTCTGAACTCTCTCTAAGGTGTCTATATCCTTCTGGAGATACGGTCTCCAGTACTGCACACAGTACTCCAAGTAACACAATGGATACACCCAGTGACACATATAGAGTAAAATATTTTCTTGACTAAACAAGCAAGGGAAAACATCGGACATGTAAGAAATCAGCAACATCAAATAAACACATTAAGAGCATTTCATATTTTGGTGGTAGTGGCCCTTTAAGCGTTGTCACCTTGAATATGATGCACCTGTACATGCTGAAATTTAGATATTTATATATATGTGTGAATCAGATGGGTTTATGGAATTATTATAAATATCAGATGTTTTTTGTGACTTAATAAGGATAATACAGGAATTGTCAACTAAACTAAAACTTCTTCAAAGTGTGTGTCAAATGCGAACGTTCGTCCTGCAAATATAGGGGAGGAACTGCATACCCACTATTTGCTGCTCAACTCAACCCCTGTGGTAATCTATTATAATATTTAGTTTGGAGTTAGATCTGTCATAGATTGTAGCTTTCAATTGTATCGTAAATACAAGTATCTGCTACAAAAATGTGTCATTATTTTCTTTAAATCTTTGTAAAGGCCGCTGCCTAATGATGAGAATTGTTATATCCTTCTTTTAACATTTTAACCTATCTCCCTGCAATACATAGCTGAGAGAACCAGTGAACCCTGCAACCAGCCAGAAAGCTTAGGTTTGGTTCGGCTGATAGCAGACGTTACATTTAAATCTTTCTGTTCTCTTCTGTAACTTTATAACAGGGACAGATATGAAACAACATACTGTTATAACCTCGGTGATCGATTTAGTCCAGCTGGCTGTTTTGCACTTTCACACCTGTTTTTCTCCGTTCTTTGTTTGTACTGCTCCGTTTTTCTGAAAATCACATGCAGTTTTCCTGCCTTTGCTTTGACCCTCTATGACTAGACAAATGTGACTCTGCCATTCAGTGGTCGGACAGTATCCCTTACGTAACCTCATTCTCAGGACCCCTAACAGGACAGGTTTTAAGGATCGCCTTGGGGAAATGCAGACTGAATCCTGCAATCACTGAGCAGCAAATCATATCACCTGTGCTGTGCTTCAGATATCCTGCAAACCTGGCCTGTAAGGCTGGGTTCACACCTCAGCCTTTTTCAAACGTGCGCGATCGCACATTTTTTTAAGCGCATTCGCGCATACGAAAAAACGCACAAACGTGCATTGCAGCGCGTTCGCGGCTATGTCTATGGCCGCGAACACGCTTAAAAAAATGCCGCTATACGACCCAAAGAAGCTCCCGTACTGTGCGCTGTAAAACGTCAAGGTGTGAACCAGCCCCATAGGAAATCATGGGATTTCCGGGATTGAGCGTTTTACAGCGCTCAGGAAAGCGCTGTAAAATGCTGAGGTGTGTACGGGGCCTTAGGGAGACCCGAGGACCAGGGTTGGGAAGCACTACCCTAGGTTAAATGGATACTACATACTTCATATCATCTTATGCTCTTTGCAATGGTTGAGGATCAAGGAGCTCCTTATCAATGAAATAGATTTACAACTAATGCACCAACTTAGAGACTCACTGTGGTCAAATTTCAAGAGTACTGGTTCCATGAACGATCACTATGAATACCGAAAATGCCGGAATGCATGCACAAAACAAACAAAAATGGCGAAAGCCCATTACTTCAATGAAAATCTAAACAATAACATATCAAACCCTAGAAACTTTTGGAAAACCATAAGTAACATACAAGTACCCCCTCTCCACTCCCAGCTGGCTGCTGTCAAAGTAGACAACCAAACCCTGCAACACCCCCTAGATGTAGCAAATGCCTCTAATGATTATTTTGTTGGATGTGCCACCACCCTGTTGCTAAGCTAGGAAATGACATGCAATCAGAAAGGCCACACGCAGGTCAGGCCCCTCCAACTGTGCAAAGACCCTGTATCAGACAGGAATTCAGTTTTAGATCAGTGCCTGTCAGTGTCGTTACTAAACTTCTCCGTAACCAAAAAATGAAATACCAGTCTGGTCCTGATCAAATACCAGCAATGCTGCTGAAAATCAGTGCGCCGGCAATTGCAAATCCTGTTGCAACCCTAATCAACGAATCACTGGCGACTGGATACATACCCAAACTCTGGAAGACTGCGAGAGTGGTACCTATCCATAAAAGTGGTGACAGTACTTTGGTATCCAACTACCGTCCGATATCATTGCTCCCTGTAATGTCAAAAAGTTTGGAAAAATGCGTCTACACACAATTACGTGATTATTATCAATATTGTAACTACTTAACCACGGATCAATCTGGCTTTCGTCCAAATCACTCAACTACAACCGCCCTTTTAAAAGTCTGCAATGATATCCAAGCTGGCATGGAACAAAGAAACCTAACTGGAGCCATCTTCCGTGTCGCAGACGACACCGTAATCTATACCAGCAAACCAACTCTGCCACAACTGGAGGCCGTGCTGCAAGAACAATTCAAAGAGGTAGAAAAGTGGATCAAACACAACAAACTTTTTTTAAATACTGACAAAACTGTAACGATGCTCTTTGGAACAAAACCTAAACTACATAAATTGAAAAATCCCCATCTATGTGTTGGGACAAAATCAAATGGCACGCTGACCACAGTCACTTCTCTCAAATATCTAGGTATGTGGTTAGACCCAAATCTATCCTTTGGCCCCCACATCGAAAAACTCTCATCTAAAATTTACCCCAAACTAGGTGCCCTGTACAGAAACAAATCCTGCCTGAGCCCCGCGGTAAGAAAGCAGAATGTACAACAAATGCTTACGCCAGCTATTGATTATGGAGATGTAGTATATGCAGCGGCCCCGCAAACACACCTCCAGAAACTTACTACACTGTGTAACTCATTCTGCCGCTTTGCGCTACAATGTAACTACATGACCCACCATTGTGACATGTTAAAAGAGCTAAACTGGCCGTCGCTGGAGTCTAAATGTACCCTTCACCTTTCCAACCTGGTGTTTAAGAGCTTTTCTGGGAAGCTGCCACCCTACCTGAATAGACTGCTTCCCCCAGCAGCTCCCTCATCCTATAACCTCCGATCCAGGACCAGCACCTTACTTGCAATACCACAATACAAAAAGAAAGTGGCTTGATCCTCATTTTCCTACAGAGCACCGCAAATATGGAATAACCTCCCGGACGCCATCAAATCTTCCCCTAGTCTAAAGTCACTCAAGACAAGCTCCCTATTAACATACCTCAATACAGAATGCACCTGTAAACATGTAACATAATGACTATTTCCTACATATTTATTTTCTGTTAATCTGTTTATTTGTGTTGTTTTTTTTTAATATCTTGCATTGTATTACTTTGTATTTCTGTAACAACTGTAACATTTTAATGTTCTTGAACCCAGGACGTACTTGAAAGCGAGAGAAATCTCAATGTATCCTTCCTGGTAAAATCCTTCATAAATAAATAAATAAATAATAAGTAAATAACCAATAGCGGTTCTAGAATTAACCTGCAAATTATCCAAAGATGCCCCTGCTTCCAAAATATGATGTTCATGAAAGGGTCACTACCACTTACATAAGCTGCAACTAGATTACTTGTGCATTACAAATAAAACCACTTTATAAAACACACGCTGCTGCAGTTTTTTTATTTAAGTAATTGCAAAAGGAAAAATAACAAACCTAGCTTTATCTTCTGTTTCCATTTTGTGGATTTTTACCATGATGCAACATTTACCAAAATCTGTACAAAAGTGTTATATATCTGCTGAGATACATACGATTTACAGTTTTTAACAATAATAATAATAATATGGATAAGAGAATATTTAGATAAGGCAGCAGGGGTGTATTATGTTCTCCATGCTACTCCAGATAAGAGCTGGCAACTGAATGAGATAAAACAGGGAGCTTAAAAGACTTCTTATCTATCCTCTGGTGATATCCTTTGACTACATCCCACACAATGCAATGACATAAGTAATCAACCCATAGACTCCATTCTATGGCCAAACCACACAGTGAGGAGCAAGTCATGTAAAGATACTGGAGGGGGGGGCATTTACAACACAAAATATCACACAATGGATGCACCCAGTGACACAGATAGAGTAAAATATTTTCTTAACTAAAACATACAAGAGAAAAACAAAGCACATGTAAGATATCAGAAACATAAAATAACCACAATAAGGGCATTTCATATTTTTGGTGGTAGTGGCCCTATAATAACCATGGCACATGCACGCTGGAGCTTGAGTTTAATCTCATCATTGCTAATACAAAGTTCCTTTTGCTGGAAAACAAAATACTAAAATGAAATAACTTATTAGGAACTTTGGATGTGTAGACAATACAATGTACATAAAAAATATTTTTGCCGTTATTCTGAGATAGCTAATAAATTAAATAAAGAAGATTTGTGTATTTTTAGTTTCCATTTACTTGCTCATCCTTTACAGAAATACTGTTGGGAAGAAAGGTTCTGGACATTAGATGGTCCTTTATTTTGCTTCCAATTTTGGGGCTTTGTGAATAGACCCAATACTACAATACGGATGGATAAATGAATCTGGTCAGATATCCTGATTATTGGTATTTGTGGGAATCACGAGGTTATCAGAAACACAGCTTCCAAAAACCACAGAAAAATCTAAAACTACTTGTTTGTGGGCTAATGGGGCATACAGATTGTACCGTAACACCATATATCTTTACTTCTTTTAATATTCAATAATTTAAAATACCCATACAGGAGTGAATAACCCCAGAACTCTCGCACATTAAAAATGTTGTGCTCCCAAGAGCTAAATTAAATTTTTCAACATTTATTACAATGCACGTATATGTATATACATTTTGGATGTGAAAGGTTCAGGGGCAGATTAAAAGAAAATGTAAAAAAACATGAAGTCTGGATGAATCGCAACGGATCTTTTTCACATAAAAAAAAACATTCCCAATATATTACGGCACAAAGTACAGCAAACTATGAGAAATCTGTATGCATTGCATCCTTGCAAACCCATGGCTGCCTATGCTCCTTTACTCTTTCCACCTTGACATTTCCAGCAGGAAAACTTGGGAGGGAGAGGTGGAAATACACTTTATATCTGTTAATCACATAAGTGGAATACAAAGAGCTGGAGAAATACCCCCCCATCCCACCTATCCCCCCTTCCCCTGCTATTGACACTGGCTCAGTGGGTGCCGGACAAAATCCCTACAGCCAGGTTCCCTAATGCCAACATCCTGACGGCCAACTTCCAGACAGAACAAGTGCCGGACATACCAAGTTCCCTACACGGCCAACTTCCAGACATCCAAAATCCCAGCGGCTAACCCTAATACTAACACCCTAACCCTTTAGGGAGTTAGGCTTAGGGGTTATTGTTAGGTTTAGGGAGTTAGGGTTAGGGCTAGGTTTAGGGGGGTTAGGGTTAGGGCTAGGTATAGGGGGGTTAGGGCTAGGTTTAGGGGGTTAGGGCTAGGTTTAGGGGGTTCGGGTTAGGGCTAGGTTTAGGGGGTTAGGGCTAGGTTTAGGGGGTTAGGGCTAGGTTTAGGGGGTTAGGGTTAGGGCTAGGTTTAGGGGGTTAGGACTAGGTTTAGGGCTAGGCTTAGGGGGGGTTAGGGAGTAGGGCTAGTTTTAGCCGCTGAGATTTTGGATGTCTGGAAGTTGGCTGTCAGGGAGTTGTCTGTGTAGGGAAGTTGGCCGTCAGGATTTTGGCGTTAGGGAACCTGGTTGTAGGGATTTTGACCCAAACCCTGGCTCAGTACATAGCCATATGTAATCAACAAGCAGTTTTCCCATGACTCCGCACCCTTACAAACCACTTGGATGCTTGTAGCCTCTGTCGGAGGAGTGTTTTCTGCTTCCCTTGCCCGCCCCACCGGGTCTCTGCTGTCCCTTGTCACATGAAGTAAAATGGATGCGCAGCATGCATGAGTGCACTCTGGCACTACGTTTTACACAATGGCCACCTTTGAAGACCAGGGGCAGGAAGGCCAGCGCTCCAAGTAGCAGTCACAGCTCGATGACTGCTTGGAAGTCGCCACAGTCAGAGTCTAAAATCTGTGGGGGATTATAGATAAATTGTCCCCCTCAAGTTCATTACTGGAGGAGATCTGTCCCCTCCATTCCGTTTGCTTCCAACGCCCATGGAAATAAGAACTACAAACACCAATACCAGAAGTTCAAAGTAATCTCGTTTGATGACAGTTCATCCAAAAACACAACTCTCCTCGGTACTAGGAGAAAACCGTATACTATACCAATAATTCTCACCTAACTGCTGCAGATGTAATCAAGCCCCTGGGTTGGCTCTACATATGATGGTGGACATGTACACACAGCGTCATAATCTGTGGACCCAGGTCCCAAACTGTTGACTGAATACAAATTCCCATCGAGACTGAGAAATCTTACTTTTTGGCATATATCAAATTACTCTACCCAAGTGTACTATCGGACTATTATTTTATGTTGTCTCAACCTCTGCTCTCTTGATCGGCAGCGAGCGTCAAACAATGAAGGTACCTACTCCGGCAAGAGTGTCAGCACAGTATAAATCGTATGAGAGAGGTCAACAACCATGGCTCTACAGATGTCATGTAAATACATTTCCCAAGAGACTCCGCCAACCTAAAAAATAGCTGAGCATTGTGGGAGAGGAAAAGATCTGGAGGGCTAAGGTTGCTGACCCCTGCATTATGAGCTCTTAGCATCGCAACTCCTGGGAATACATGTACTGAAAAAAATACCCTGCGACACTGCTGGACAATAATTTAACTTCAAAAGATTAATAGGACATTACAATCCAGAGACACAATTTAAAAACCTATATCCACTTCCCGCTGATCCATACAGATAGTTATGATAAGACTAGCAGAACTTCACCAATACCTATATCCCCGCCTGAAGCAATCAAGTTATGTGTTCAGTCGATTGATTGTTGTAGTGTGACATGGTGGTCTCTCTCCCCTCTTTTCCCATTTTTCTTTTCTGTACCTCTCAATATACCGTAATAAACTTTACTGTAAAAATGGCTGGTTCATTTCCAACCTACAATGTGCCCTTTGAAGGTATTATAAGGGATGTACTTTGTTCCATCAACATGTAACTATATACTGGAGCATCTAGAGACCATAAGAGGCATCCGGCCATCTTGGTAATTACTCAATATGGATATGGATACTTATGACTGGATTACTTGAAATCTCCTCAGACAAACAGAAATAGTAATATAATGACCAGTAATTGCTACTGTAACTCTTTGACACAGAAACAACATGTTGGATGAATCTGAGAACCTGGTCGATTCATATTTTAGACCAGTGGTTCCCTAACCTGGTCCTCAGGTCTCCCCAACAGGTTGGGTTTTCCAGATATCTGAAGCACAGCACAGGTGATAGGATTTGCTGCTCAGTGATTGCAGGATTCAGTCTGTATTTCACCCAAGGTGATCTGCAAAATCTGGTCTGTTAGGGGGACATGAGGACCGCGGTTGGGAACCACTGTTTTAGACCATCAATGAGGAAACTGAAGTTCGTCACTGTTTCACAATGGTGTTGACTATATATGCCACACATATCAGAGACTGTGTCAGATGCCTTTATGTTACAATGATGTAAATCAGTGATTTGAATCAGTGATTTGATGAATTTTTGTTACATGTGCAAAATGGTGCATTTTTCTCACCAATATACATTGATGTATATTGGTATATTAGTGTTGGCTTCTTGACCCAGGCTTGACAAAGATAAACACTGAAACGTTGCCTGAACGATTAAACACCTTTAGGATTTGCAAAATCCTTTATTCCATTTTATTTTGTCTAGTTATTGGCTGCATATGTCAGGCAATCTATGTTCTTGATCGAACTGTTTAGAATTTATTTGCTGCTTCAAGATCTGTTTTTTTAATGATGTCACTGGATGTCTAGTGTTGTCATCATGTAACTAACTACCACTGCACAACAATATTAGAGCCGTTCACCTGCTACAAGGCTACAGTTTTGGTCAGTTATATCTGCAGAAATTGAAGCTCAACATTGTCCAGGCATTTTTTGCAGTCAGGGGTATTTAAGGACAAGAAAGACTATCAGGGTTATTCAAAGAGAATCGAAAAGTCACCGCACGTTCGGTGACTTTTCGTTCTCTTCAATTCGGTGCGATTCGGCGATCCCATTTCGGCAACCATGCAGTGTATTCAGCAAGCACCACAGGGTCGTCGTAGTGCAGGGAAAAGCCGCCGCTAACCCACCGAAAACTCACCGCAAAACCCGGCAAACGCACGCCGAAACCCGCAAAAACATCTGGATTAACCCAGCCGAACACGCCGGAGAAACCCGAGCAGGAGCCGATCACAGCGCAGAGTAGCCGCCGGAAAAAGCCGACACCGCAGACGAAGGAGGTGTTTGCAAAGAAACTACAGAACGAAAATGTCTGAAATTTACATATAAGATCCAATGAATGATAATAAAAAGGGCTGTTACAGAAAAAAGAAAAAAACGATTAAAAAAAACGGGAAGAAAAGTTACGCAAAAAAATCCCGAAAAATGCCTAAAATATCCTAAAAAATCTATAAATAAAGAGACTCTTTACTGCAGAATATTATAATAAACGGTTTATTAGATATTGGATTAAGACTGGAATATTTTTAACATTGAAGCCTATGGGATTCGCCTGAATAAACCTGTCGAATGAAACCACCGAATGGCAGGGCATTTCGGCAACTTTTCACTGCTGTTTTTTGTTCTCTGAATAGACGAAGCTATGGGGATTTCACTGCCCTCGAACAGGCACTGAACAGGCACCGTATGTGCAGGCAACTCGCCAGCATTTGGCGAACTGCCTGCACTGTGGATAGCCGAATGGCCAGGAAAGGTAAGCTTATGCTGAATTTCAGCTTTCAGTTCCCTTTCGCCAGCAATTCGGATCTCTTTGAATAACCCTGTTGGTGGGTGTCTAAGCACCTTCATGTCCGTGTGCCATAAATGAACCTATTTTGATTAGAAAAACAAATATCTCATTTGTGGTGGAAAAGCAATCCAAGCCATCATTCAAGTCATGGAATAACATAGATTACCTTCGTAGGCCTTAGTACACAAATCGTCAGAGGTTCCATAGACCTTCCACCGGCTCCACATACCAGTTCCTTTGAAAAGTAAGACCTTTTCCTGTTGGTTGCCGAAGTTGAGATAGAGAGGTTCTCCTTGTATGGAAAATAGGGTATCGTTCTTGCACTCCCATTTCTGCAGCTCACTCGTTCCGTCACACGAATACATAGTGATTTGAGCCATATCTTTTTTGGCAGAAGCCCCCAAACATTGTTTATTGCCTACATTTATAAGCTGGTCCTGAGAAATCCATCTGAATTTTTGAAAGTCATTCTTTTCATCACATGTGGAAGTCATGACGATACTTTTGCCAGAATTCTGAGCTTGGACGCATTTTTTATGATCTTCATTATATATTAAAAAAATCCTGGAATCTATAAAATAAACAGAATAGGAATGAATGGGAGTACGCGGGAGACACAAATCAGGAATGTTTTTGATCAATAATCCAGATTAGGGATTCCCATACTGGGACTTTAGCATTTTCAGTTGACAGACAAGGATAGCCTGCGTCCATCCGGACGAATAGAAGCAATCTTAACGTGTTTATGTTGTGTTATTCATCTTTACAATCCAATAACTTGTCTTTTTTAAAAAAAGAGTTATAAATAAATGATACCATAAATACAAAGAGCCCAAGAAATTCCACAGGGCAATAACTTTTTTAGAATAAAAATAAGGTCCTATAAAAAATAATACATTTACAACGGTCTGATACAAAATGAAAAAACTCCCTTAAAAAAATAATTGGGAATTAAAAATTTTGTCTAAAAATACATAAAAAAGATCCAAAAAAATAAAAAAAATAAACGTTTTGCTGAAAATGAAAAGAATAAATAGTTGAATAACCCCCCCAAAAAAAAACAATTATATTGTTTACAATGAACCCTACGGAGATTCACCTGGTTAAACTACCGAAAATCAGGTCATTTCACTGACGCTTTGGCACAATTTGGCGTTCTCTGAATAGATTAACCATTACTTCTCTATGGGACAATTTCGCTGCTGCTGAAGATCGATGAACTGCGGCAAACGGCACCGTATTTCACAACCAATTCACCAATATTTGGTGAATTGACAGCTTAGTGAATAGACCAACAGCCACTAAATTGCACCGTACGCTGCAACTTGGTGGAAAGTTCGTCGCTTATTGAATAACCCTTATAGCTGACGAATGCTACAAGTAACTGAAACTGCTTTTTTTGGTGAGGCATAATCACGTCTATATACACACACGTCTTCATTGTTGTGTATTACTGTGGCAATGATTTTATGAAAGGTGTGTTTGCCTTTTTTGAGTATTTATTTCAGTAAAAGTTACGTTTTATTATCATAGGTTAGAGAAGTTTGTATTTCCTGAGGTTCAGGAGTGCAACTGGTGTTAATGCTCTATGACCTTCTGGTAACATTAAGTAAACTATAAGTCGCAGCGGGAAACATGAGGAGACACTTCGGGCGCTATCATCTTCCTACAGCTAAAACGGGGATGCTAAGGGGAAAAATCTGCACTTGCAAATCTCCCCATAGTATCCCCGTTTTACAAGCACACAGTAAAACTTTTAAAACTCACAGTAATATGCAGTGTGTATCACAGAATCCACAGCAATAAAACTCCCAGCAATGCAATGTGCGGTGTGTATGAGTGCATCAGAATTCACAGCAATAAAACTCACAGCAATGCAATGTGTGGTGTGTGTCAGCGTATCAGAATCCACAGCAATAAAACTCCCAGCAATGCAATGTGCGGTGTGTATGAGTGCATCAGAATCCACTGCAATAAAACTCCCAGCAATGCAATGTGTGGTGTGTGTCAGCGTATCAGAATCCACAGCAATAAAACTCCCAGCAATGCAATGTGCGGTGTGTATGAGTGCATCAGAATCCACTGCAATAAAACTCCCAGCAAACCGAGTGTGTATGAGCACACAGCAATTATTTATTCTACATTTACCGGCCTCTGTCCGTGGTAGGGCTGTGTGCAGAGTCAGCAGGGACTGTGTACAGACTCAGCAGGAGGTCCCTCCAGGCCACGTTAGGATCACGGCTGTGCCTGTGCGTGGAGCTATCTTGTCAGCAGTGGGGTGCCACTGCCAGAGGGTGCACCGTGGCTTTGATTCCCTTTCCGGTGGGTGTTCAGTCCAGAATAGAGTGACAGTCCATGTTAACGAAAGGGTGGGCAGCTGCGTGCATGCGTGTCACGTGGTTCAGCCAGTCAGGTGGTACTGAGACTCAGTACCACCTGACTGGCCGGACCAAGTGTGACCTGCACGCAAGCAGCCTCACCAGGAGCCAGGCAGCTCAATGACAAATTTCTATCACTGCAGTGCTGGTTAAGGAAAGGTCCACTTTAAACAGCAGTAAGCAGAAAGGACTTCATATTCTGCTGAAAACCCCCTCTTTACCTGCCGTTTACTGTCATCTTCTCTCTCTGGACACAAATCACATCCCCCTCCCCTCTCCTAGAGCTGCTGCGGGGCAGGGGAGGAGCTATGGAGGGAGGAGAGGGGGATTTTTATTCTATTCGATTTTATTCCGTATGCAAACGCCATGCTCCGCTGCTCGTTGGTTGAGAACACAGCTCAAAGCTGACACACAGTGACAGTGGCACCTCCTAGTACCCCCTAATGACACCCCAATAATCACTGGTACCTGGGGCGGCCCCCCCTCCGCCACTCCTCTAAGTACACCAGTGCTCTGGTGATATGCTCACACACAAGTTTGGCGAACTGCCAGCAAGTACGGTGCTGTTTGAAGGCAGTGCAAATCCCCATAGAGAAGTAATGGTTAATCTATTAAAGAGAACACCAAACAGCAGAGAAATGTCAGTGAAATGCCCTGATGTTCGGTGGTTTCAATCAGCAGGTTTATTCAGGCGAACTCCATAGGTTTCAATGTTAAAAATATTCCCGTTTTTTATGCAATATCTAATAAACCATTTATTATTTTAATCTGCAGTAAAAAGTCTTTATTTATTTATTGATTTTTTTTTTGTACCTTTTAGTGATTTTTCAGAATTTTTTGGGCTAAATTCCCCCCCTTTTTTTTTTTAATAGCGGTTCTCCTTTTTCTGTAACAGAACTTTTTATTATCAATCATAGGATCTTATATGTAAATTCCAGACATTTTCGTTCAGTAGTTCTTTTGAAAACAGCAGGCCATGGATTTGCGGTGGCAGCATACAGCGGCCGACTCCATGCACTTTGGGGACCCTGCGGTGAATGGTGAATTCACTGCAGGGTTGGGAAACTTTATTCCCCGAAGTGCAGGGAACTACAGAACACCAAAATGTTGGCGTCATTTCGGTGCTCTGTGAGTAACCCAATTAGTGGTGAGGTTTTTTGTTGCCCCCTGGAAAGTGAAAGCCTAGGCCTTGCCTACCCAGGACATACTTGAAAATTAGTGACATCTCAATGTTTCCTTCCTGGTAAAATAGTTTGCAAAAAATAGTTTTTTTTTTTAGGGGTGGGGCCACCCAGCGGGCCGCCGCCCCCTGGAAAGTGCCGCCCTAGGCCTGGGCCTTGTTGGCCTAGGCCAAAATACACCAGTGGTTCCAGCTGCTGCTAACTGATTCCGCAGAAGCTCTAAGACTAATGCCAGATGAACGCATTCTGAGCGCACTCTGCATGCGTGCATAACGGACGGACATACTGACGGAAGATACTGTAATGGATGTAGAACAAAATAGGGAATTATGGGAATCAAAATTAATTAGAATTAAAATACAGGTACAGTCAGCCAGACCATAAAAACCTCTGAGCGTCAACGTTATGGACATCGCAAATGCGCTGCATCTGACGTTGCAGCATAATGCACACAGGCCGCTAGGCGGACGTGGCGCCCTCTGTGCGTCTGTCTTAGCGGTTTTATGTTCTTGCCTAACTTGCGTCCGTTTGACACGTGCGTTGTGCGTGCGCTGTTCGGTGCGGACGCACTTAGTGTGTGGGTCTCTATTGATCATGATTCTATGCTACGACGGACGTTAAACTGTGCGGCGACACGGACGTGATGACTGCGTTCGTCTGACGCGGGCCTTAACTGTAGCAAACTTTTCAGTTAGTGGCAGCGGAGAGTAATTAGCGTTAAGACTTTGTTATCCTAAGTAAGCTGGTGCTAAAAACCGCTAATACCGATGCGCTTATGGATTTTTTTTAACCTGTTAGCGATTGGGAAGTGATCTCTGCAGGATGCTATCACCTCAATTAACCTAGCGCTAACGCTCATTTATGTGAGCGCTAACGTTAAGGAGGTGATAGGGCTTTCCTTTGTTTTGATTTTTTTATATAATAGGACTAAAACATTTTGCATGACCAATGGAACCATCTCTTAGTTGTGGATTTTTATACGCTATGGTTATTCACATTCGAGCAAACACACACGCACGCATGCACACAAACACACACGCACGCATGCACACAAACACACACACACGCACGCATGCACACAAACACACACACACAAATTTTATAATTTATAGTAGGGTGGACACAAAAAGAAAAGCAAAAAAAAATATTTCTATAATTCTTTAACTGATGCATATGTACTGGTTTTGTGCAGAAATGTTAGAAAAAAAATAAGATATTTTTAAGGGTGTTTGTGTTTAATATCTCCTTTATATGACATTTCTGTAGCTTTCACTGATTCACAATTTGACAGAATGTAATCGATGCAGCACAGGATGCAAACTCTGCTTATCTTCCCCCTCCTCATTGCTTTTATTCTGTTGATCTAGACGCTGATCATTCACTGATTCCTATAAGACCAAGGATAAAATGTAAGCCTTTTACACTGACCTAGAAGGGCTGTATCTCTCCCTCAGTCTGTCCCCTCCTCAGTTCATCGCCTGTGTAAGACCCCCCCTCACCCCTAAATTCAGATCATGAGAGCCATAAGAAAAACAAACCCTCTTTATATCTTGCGTAGCTCTACATGAGGAATAAACCCCAAGCCCAGGAAGGCGAGTCCTTACCCTGATAATACAATGTAGCATGAAGCAACATTTTACCCACTTCAGCCTAAGTATTAATAACAAACTGCAGAAAATGACATTCTGCCTCTTGAAATTTTTTTCTTCCTGAAATCAAATCGAACTTCCTGCCGTCAAACAAACAATAGCCTTCTCTCCTACTACTAAGAAAATGGCTTAGAAAATACATTATATCATGACACCGTAGACCATGGCATCTTGTTAAAAAAACTTAAAGACTCTGGTATTGGTGATCGCACGCTAACCTGGTTTCAATCATATGTATCTGATCGGTCGCAATATGTGTCCATTTCTGGCAGCTCCTCCCTCCCCCTCCCAGTCACTTGCAATGTACCCCAAGCCTCAATACTAGACCCCCTGCTATTCACAATATTCATAAATGATCTGCCCAATGTCTGCAAAGCCTCAACTGTACATATGTACGCAGACGACACTGTAATCTATACCAGCAAACCAAATCTCCCGCAGCTGGAGGCCGTGCTGCAAGAACAATTCACAGAGATAGAAATGTGGATCAAACACAACAAACTTTTTTTAAATACTGACAAAACTGTAACGATGCTCTTTGGAACAAAACCTAACCTACAGAAATTGCAAAATCCCCATCTATGTGTTGGGACAAAATCAAATGGCACGTTGACCACAGTCACTTCTCTCAAATATCTAGGTATGTGGTTAGACTCAAATCTATCCTTTGGCCCCCACATAAAAAAACTCTCATCTAAGATTTACCCCAAACTAGGAGGAGTACAGAAACAAATCCTGCCTGAACCCCGCGGTAAGAAAGCAAATTGTACAACAAATGCTTATCCCGGCTATTGATTATGGCGATGTAGTGTATGCAGCCTCCCCGCAAACGCACCTCCAGAAACTTACTACATTGTATAACTCATTCTGCCGCTTTGTGCTACAATGTAACTACATGACCCACCATTGTGACTTGTTAAAAGAGCTAAACTGGCCATCGCTGGAATCTAGACGCACCCTTCACCTTTCCAACCTGGTGTTTAAGAGCTTTTCTGGGAAGCTGCCACCCTACCTGAATAGGCTGCTTGCCCAAGGCCGGTGCCAGAATGTTTTGCGCCCTAGGCAAGACCAGCTACTTACACACCCCCAAAAAAATTGATAACTGTTGAAATGCGTAGGGGAGACACACACACACACTGCGGGGGGCGCACACATTCCTTCTGTGCCACCTTACCCCTCCGCTAGTTGGGTCTAGGATCAGTCTTTGCCTCTTTCTATCCTCTACCCTCTGTGCCTCTTTCTTTCCTTTGTGCCCTTTTCTTTCGCCTTTTCATTCCTCTGCTTTTTTCTTTCTTTCTTTCCTCTGCCCTCTGTGCCTCTTTCTTTCTCCTGTGCCTCTTCCTTTCGCCTTTTTGTTCTTCTGCCTCTTTCTTTCCTCTGCGCCTCTTTCTTTTTTCTGTGCCTCTTTCTTTCGCCATTTTGTTCTTCTGCCTCTTTCTTTCTTTCATCTGCCTCTTTTTTTCTCTCTCTTTATTTTTTCTTTCTTTCTTCCTTTCTGTCTTTCTTCTGTTCCTTTCTCTCTTCTGTGCCTTTCTTTCTTCTGCCTCTTTTTCTTTCATCCGCCTTTGGTGGTGCCCGCATGTCATCTGGTGGCACCTGCGTGTTACCATAAGACGCCTGCCTTCTGTGCCACGAGCGGGAGTCTGAACTGCTTGTAACACGAGCTGCACGATGAGTAATGGGTATAATAATGGAACCCGGGTTGGGACCAAGCTGCTCCCCTAGGCGGCAGTGAGCCCTAGGCGGTTGCCTAGCTTGCCTAGTGGGAGCACCTGCCCTGTGCTTGCCCCAGCAGTTCCCTCATCCTATAACCTCCGATCCAGGACCTGCACCTTACTTGCAATACCACAATACAAAAAGAAAGTGTCTCGATCCTCATTTTCCTACAGAGCACCAGTTATGGAATAACCTCCCAGACACCATCAAATCTTCCCCCAGTCTTAAGTCACTTTAAGATCTCTATTAACATACCTCAATACAGAATGCACCTGTAAACATGTAACATAGTGACTATATTACTTACATATTTATTTTCTGTTAATCTGTTTATTTGTGTTGTTTTTTAATATCTTGCATTTATTACTTTGTATTTCTGTAACAACTTTAACATTTTAATGTTCTTGAACCCAGGACATACTTGAAAACTAGAGAAATCTCAATGTATCCTTCCTGGTAAAATACTTTATAAATAAATAAAGAAAGAAAGAAAAAAGCAGAGGAATGAAAAGGCGAAAGAAAAGGGCACAAAGGAAAGAAAGAGGCACAGAGGGTAGAGGATAGAAAGAGGCCTCTTTCTATCCTCTACCCTCTGTGCCTCTTTCTTTCCTTTGTGCCCTTTTCTTTCGCCTTTTCATTCCTCTGCTTTTTTCTTTCTTTCTTTCCTCTGCCCTCTGTGCCTCTTTCTTTCTCCTGTGCCTCTTCCTTTCGCCTTTTTGTTCTTCTGCCTCTTTCTTTCCTCTGCGCCTCTTTCTTTTTTCTGTGCCTCTTTCTTTCGCCATTTTGTTCTTCTGCCTCTTTCTTTCTTTCATCTGCCTCTTTTTTTCTCTCTCTTTATTTTTTCTTTCTTTCTTCCTTTCTGTCTTTCTTCTGTTCCTTTCTCTCTTCTGTGCCTTTCTTTCTTCTGCCTCTTTTTCTTTCATCCGCCTTTGGTGGTGCCCGCATGTCATCTGGTGGCACCTGCGTGTTACCATAAGACGCCTGCCTTCTGTGCCACGAGCGGGAGTCTGAACTGCTTGTAACACGAGCTGCACGATGAGTAATGGGTATAATAATGGAACCCGGGTTGGGACCAAGCTGCTCCCCTAGGCGGGGGACCTCCCAGACACCATCAAATCTTCCCCCAGTCTTAAGTCACTTTAAGATCTCTATTAACATACCTCAATACAGAATGCACCTGTAAACATGTAACATAGTGACTATATTACTTACATATTTATTTTCTGTTAATCTGTTTATTTGTGTTGTTTTTTAATATCTTGCATTTATTACTTTGTATTTCTGTAACAACTTTAACATTTTAATGTTCTTGAACCCAGGACATACTTGAAAACTAGAGAAATCTCAATGTATCCTTCCTGGTAAAATACTTTATAAATAAATAAATAAATAAAATAAAACAGCAATCCTCATTTCCAATGTGACAGATTACGCTTCTCTATGAACAACACTTTTAAATAACTAAGGGCCCTATTACAATCTTCTCGCAAACACTTGCGCGCGCAAAAACGCATTAATGTGAGTGGCAAAACCCTTTGCGCTGAACGTCGTAATACAATGTCAACGCAACAAACGCGCGTTTACATCTACCATGGGTGAACCTGCGTGAACACTGCGCGAGCTTACTGTACTGCACGCATCCTATACTTAACATTGTGAGCGCAAATGCGTTTGTGCGCTGGTACACGGATGGTAATACAATCTATGCGCAGTTTGTAACGCACAGCCTTTGCGCGCATTATTTTAGCAACTCCTAAAAGCTGGTGTTAATGGCAAATTCTATCAACCTGGCCAAAACCAAATACACCAGCCCCCCAAAAAAAAATACGCAGCAAAGTATAGTTACACATTCTACTCATACCAAACCAATAAAATGGAGAAGTTGTGCGTGTTTTTTTTATTGATGCAGCATACATGCGCAGATTGACTTTGACAGGCGCAAAAACTTAACGTGAGACAATTGTGGTTCTTAATTCTGATTGGCTGAAACGCGTGAAAAAACAGTCCGCACACCGATTTCTGTGCGCAATGTTAATGCACGCACGTTTTTGAGCGTTTGTTTTACGCGCATTATTTTTTGACGGATGAAAATATGCGTGCGGATTGTAATACCAGCGTTAATTTACGCACGTTAACGTTTAATGCTTCGTGCAAAAAATCACGCGTTCTGCGTGAATTTTTGCGTGAAGATTGTAATAGAGCCCTAAAACTTTCTAAAACGTGTAATTCATAGTAAGTCTAAAGAGTGCCCGGGCATTATGGGAAATGGAGTTCCTAAATATCTACGCTGCTGACGATGCTGGTGTCAGGAATCCAGCACAGTGACACGGAGAGAGAGATGCCGGAGGAAGGTCTGTGCCAGAGCCAGGGATGCAACAACCTAAACCCCAGCAGCGCCTTACATGGATTTTTTATCAAGGTCTTCAGTCATGCCTGTGCTCCCATCCTAGGCTTCCCTGAATCCAACCCTGGTGCACCTCATCCTGACTGATTGCCTTCCCACAAAAGGGAATCACACCCAGTGCTAGATCCTTCTGCATTTTGTGTCTAGATACCATCAATGGTGCCTCTAGAACAGTGGTTCCCAACCCTGGTCCTCAGGACCCCCTAACAGGTCATGTTTGCCAGATATGTGAAGCACAGCACAGGTGATATGATTTGCTGCTCAGTGATTGCAGGATTCAGTCTGCATTTCCACAAGATAGTCCTTAAAACCTGGCCTGTTGGGGGTACTTGAGGACCGCGGTTGGGATCCACTGCTCTAGAAGACTGCTCTCCACTATTCAGACTTGTTGCCTAGTGTTCCTGCCGGTGCCCAGCTCCTGCAGTCTATATTCCTGCCAGTCTCTGTGCCCCGCTCTTACAGTCTCCACTCCTCCCAGTTGCCAGCTGTTTGTGTTCTCCAGCCTGCTCTTTTCCAAGTTCCTCAGGCCCTGTAACCCCCAGTGCCCCTATACCTGCCACAACCTCCAGTGCCAGCCTCCTGTGAGGTCTATGTATCTTGTTACCAGTCTTCCTGTGCCACGGGTACCCGTGTCTCCTTATGCCCCAGTATATCTCGCTTTTCCTTGTTCTCTGTCAGCCCAATTCCTGCCACCTCGACCCCTGTGTTTCTCAAGTCAGCCCCCTTCGTGTCTCGCCTGTCTGTCTCCAATTCCCTGTTTCCCTCCAGCCCCGTTATTTTATTTATTGCTTCACAGGGACAGTTCCTTTGTGTTATTTATTTACTTACCCTGTTAGATTGCTTTACTGTAATAAAACCTTTATTATTACTTAAGCACCTGCCTCTGTCTCTGTGCTGCTGCATCCCGAGCACGCAGACCCCCCCCCCGAACCCTGACAGCTGGTCCATCATTGATTATATTCTGATGTATTTTATACCATTAAACGAGAGGCTGCTATATACACTTACCTTTACGGTATTATGATTCCCTCGTTACCCTAAAAAATGTGTTCAGAATCTGTGTCCAGTGCTAATAACATCTGCTCCATCACTGACTTTACATCATTTAAGAGAAAATGGCACAATATTTAACCCACGGTTCTCCAAGTCTTGCTGGCCTTAGTACACAACTGTACAGAAATACTGTAACTAAACTGTATTTAAAGGTTTTATTATCTGAAAATTAAGTCAAATTAAGTCGGGGGCAAAAGAAAAGATTTTGGTTAAGACAGCAGAGAATTACAACATTAAAGGCAAACCCCCCCAAAGGATAAATCGAAAGAAAAAACTGACAACCAAGCAATTTTAAATTAAAATCTGCAATTTTCTGATCAGTTCCTATTAGTATGAACTGTATTAGTCATTTCGCCTTCCCATTTTCCCACAAATGGCATCTCTTTGTAATCAAATCCCTTACGAGGATCCTCTTTAAAAGGGACATATTGATTTCATGCTATTTTAAAAAAAAAAAACCACATAAACCCCCCCCCCCAAACATTGGCTTTCTTAATGTTTACATATCTTCCATATCCACAGTGTAATCATTCCGAATCATTGGTAGACTAATTTATTTAATCCAAAATAATTCTAATATATATATACAGTATATATTATGTCCAAAGCGATGCCAGCAGGCCGGGATTTCCATAAAACATTTATTGGTCCATTTAAAATCCAGTAAAGGTTTCAGTTCCCCATAGGGAACCTTCTTCAGGACGATTCTATTGAGATGCTGACATCTCATTGGTTGTGTATAACAGGAGCCCATTGGCTAAGCACCGGGTAATAGAATTTACATGGAACTATATACATATAGTAGCTCTGGGATGCAATTTCTTGAATTGCTGTGATGTGCAAGTGGCTTCTGCAATAATAAATAAATATGTATATATATATTTTTATTTTTATTCTTACAGCTGGTCATTCACTTATTACTTCAGTATTATTCATTCCCTGCAGAGGAAACACCTTGTGGCGTTCATCTAACTGTCTAACCACAGGGACTCGCGTTTAAAAGAGCTTTTAATGTAAGCAACTGCTCCATCAGATTTAACATCACAGCCAGGGGCACTGAAGGCGCTATCGCGTGACCCTCGCTAAAACCGGAACGCAAAGGGGAAAAATTGGCGGTCGCTAATTTCCCCTTTGCATCCCGGTTTCACCAGCAGATCATGGGGTAGGCGCAGAGTCCCGCTGCCTGTCCCATAACAGCCAATAGGCTCGCGGATGCTGGGGGCAATGCTAACGCGCCATCCCAAGCATCCATTCCATGGAGGCTTCTCCTGCCGGGTCACATGACCGGCAGGATCTCACCTCTTGCGAGATTCTGCTGGTTGGCGGAGTGATCGTGGCGGGAGAGAGGACTTTTTTCCCCCCAGTCTCCCTCTGCTCCTGGTGGCCAGAAGCAGCGGATCGGGCCGCCGTTCTCGCCGCGGGAGGAGAGGTGACTCTTTGATTTTTTTGGGGGGTTTTGAGCTGCAGCTAACTGATTCTGCAGGAGCTCTGAGTTGGTGGTAACTTTTTTGTTAGCGCCAGCTCTTAGTAACTAGCGTTAGGACCGAGTGATCCTAGCGCTAGTAATTCTGTGCTTGCACTTTGCGCTCCCATGTTAAGCATAGGGAGCGCAAAGTACAATAAACTCGTGCTACAAATCGCAAATGAATGAGTGTTAATGGAGTTTTTTAACCCGTTAGCGAATCAGAGGTGATCTGTGCAGCACGCTATGACCTCCTTTAAGCTAGCGCTAACATGAGCGCTAGCCTTAGCTTGAAGGAGGTGATAGATACCAAGGGTGTTTTATTTTTGTGGGGGGTGATAATATCATCTTTAATGAGCTGTCAACCCATGCACCGTCACTACATCAGAATGGAGTTTTGGCTCATCCGTGACTCCATGTGTCATTGGACAGGAAATCTATTATTTAAAAACACATACAAAAAATGCAGAAGGAGTACACAAAAAAAGCAAAGGACTTACCCTAGGGACTATCACAGCATGCCCTTACATGCCAGTTACAGGGGATAACCCTAAATTGGTGCTAAACAATAAATTATATATGGGGAATAGTCTAACGATGCAAAACAAAATAACTTTATTAATTAGTGAAAAAGTGGTATCATCACCTTAACTTTTCCCCTGCTGCCACTGAAGAAGCGCTATATGCGCGAAACGCATCTGGCCCCCTTTTTTGTTTTAATTCCTATTTTCTAATATATTTGTTTTAACCTCTATTATAAAATATACTCCATAATTGGTTTTTTTAACCTATTAAATTCAACATCTCTACTTCTAACACCGTGGGAGTCCTGTTATTTTCTTGTTGAAGGCGGCTTTTTCAAATTGTGCCTTGAACAATTTGCAGGCTTTGGAACCCTAGAGCTCGGTGTAGCCCCTAAAAGGGTGAGTAACATTCTTCCCTTGGGTTCTTCTGGTCATCCACTCAAGTTGAGATACTACACCATGAGAATTTTCCCCTTGTATATTTTGAGATCCAAAGGGACGTAACTACTGAAGAAGGAGGGGACCAACAAAAGAAATTTGGCTGACGGACTAGCCTGCAATAGTCCGTAAGACGAATTGAATAGAGCTGGGGAGCTCTCTGAAAGTGTGAGTTCATTATCCTACCGAACTCTGGCTATATTTTACTCTTTGTGTGTTATCAATTGATCTGCACTTTTATATTTCCCTTTTGTTTGTCCAATTGAGGTATATATTGGTTTGTGTGATTCTACAACTCCATCTAAATCAAATATTCTGGGTACCATCCCTTTCCTAGATACATCCAGGAACGTAAGATACTTGTTGTCCCATTATACACTTTGGTGGTGCTGCGGAGGGCCTAAAAAACACCTATTGAAAAGGAGCGCTGTTCTCACACTTTGGTTTTTATAAAAACAATTAGAACTAAAGGAAAACAATGATTTGAAATGAATGTTCTTAAGGTACGGCTTCTTTCATTCCTTAATAAAGTTACACTATATTGCCAAAAGTCTTCGCTGATCTGCCTTGACTCGCATATGGATGGGTGAGTGAATACTTTTGGCAATATAGTGTATCTTGTTTTGCGCCATTAGAATATCCCCCGTATATTATTTGCTGTCATTTGTTGCTGTTTAGAAAATGAGTTATAAAGTGGAGAATACTGAAAAACTGCGAGTGAATGTCTGCCAGATTGAAAAAGAGAAAAAAAAAATATTCATACAGGTCTATTCAAAGAAAGGTGAATCTCAGGAGAATTGGTAGGAGAAGTGAAAATTCCAGGTCAAAATAGCCAAACCAGAAAAATTCGCCCATTTATCTCACTTTCCAAATCGGCTATTTGGTCTACATTGTTCTCTTCTCCTGCCAGTTCTCCTGAGTTTCACCTTTCTCTGAATAACCCTGATAGTCACTATGAGATGGACGGTGACGATAAAAATCACAAAATAAATGCTTCAGTCGACGCCAGAATGATGCAAATAAATTTCCACATTGAATAATAAGGATTAAAAAAAAAAACAATGAAATTTTTAATTATTCTCCCGATACCTTTTGTAAGAGGGTGTAAATATACGTTTGAGTTAATATATAGCCTGAGACAAAACGCAAAATAATATATTGTATTATAAAATTATATATACCTGTAGAAAAATGTTAAATTTCAACTACGAGTCATAAATGTAAGAGTTTTTTGGCCAACACAAAAAAACTCCAAAAATGTAAATTAATACACCAAAACAGCCAGTAGTTCTTTTATCTCCTGGCAACAGGGAAAATTAAGTTCAATGGATTAGAAAAGACGAATAAAAAGTAGCGGAAACAGCTTACCTAATTGATATGTAGATTTAAATAAGTATAGCAGCATAAAAAACACAGAGGAATTCATTATTAATATTTCATTATGTTCTTCGACTCCAGAGATAAATGGATTTGGTCCCCAGCCTCCTGTCGCAACTGTTCTACGTTCTGTCCGTGAAGTACCAATGTTACTGGGCAATATCCAGGGAAAGTTCTGTGCTCCAAGTGATAAGGAGATATCCTGTCACGTGGACCTTTAAAGAAAACAGGAACTCTATGAGTGCACTCAGCTTCCCTAAGCCGATGTCCCTAAATAAAAAAGTGACAGCAGCCCTGATCAAACCCCACGGATTCTTGTTCCTGTTTAAAAAATTTTGGAATAGTATTTCTCAACGTGTCAGATTAATAGGAATTTGTTTTAAAATTTCTTAAGAATATTAAAGAGGGCGTGTATATATATATATATATAAAAAGTGGCTGTCAGAAATAATTAATAAAGGGTTTTTTTTCCATTTAATTTAGAAAAAAAAAGGAAGATCAGACTATCAAGAAAATTAATATCACCCGTCAATACGTTCATAATAGTTTTCTAAATTTAACCCCTTCCCTACTAAGCGATTTTTTTTAATCATAACATTTATTTGAACCATGGGATTTGAACATAACAATAAAATATAGGGTAAAATAGAAATTTTGCACAGAGATTGGCTTTCCGAGATAGTTAAATCATTTTTAGATTTTCATATATTAGTTTATCCTTTACAGAAATATTGTTAGAATGAATGATTCTGAACTCTAGATGGTGTCCCTCATTTTGCACAATTACACGAGGTCTGCATGATCAGCATACAGGCAGAAATGGTATCAGATACAGTAAATGAGATAAAGATAATTATTAAAATGTTCAGATCTCCGGCTTATCAGGTTTTGTAGTGATCATAATGAGAATATTAGCAATGCAGCTTCCACAAAAAATACCAATAGAATATAAAAATACTATCTGTATGTGGCATAATGCCTGTGTATGGAAATTACAGGAACACCTTGTATCTGTACTGAACAGGGATTTTCAATCTTTATAATCTCCTTAATCTTATCCCTGTACAGTAATGATTCACAATAGAGCTCTCTCTGTATTCTGCCCTCTCCCTGGCTGTTGTAATGCAGCAGCAAAGTGTTTGAACTTTTTTGTTATAGTGAGGTTTAGGGTGACTATTTGCAGCTTGATTTATCACTCTCCAGGGTGACTGGAGAGAGATGAAACAAATGATTTCATTTCTTTCCTGAGAGCACACTAATATTCCTTTAAAGGGGTTGGGAAATGGGTTTTTGACATGCTCATGAGTACTTTTCAATGTATTCAATGTAAAATCGAGTTAACTCTAATTTGGGAGTGAATGGGTTAGTACAATAAAAACAGGATAAAGGCAATTAAACTCAATCTATTATCAACCAAAAGTTTGTGGATTATTTATATTTGATTAGTTTTGAAAATGATATATAATATTTTGATACATTTTACGCATAGATATAGAAAGATCAATTATAAGGGGGGGGGTCCGAAGTGATGTTAATATCATTGTAATAATTATGGCAACTCAAAAAAAAATCTTTTTCGAAGAAAGATTGTTTATTTAGCTGTTCTAAACATAATTGCATTTTTAAGCAGTGCACCCATTTCTCAAAACACTCCTGAAAATCATATTTTGTCAACGTAGCTTCATCTCCAGTGACAACTGCTTTGAAGTTGGCAGACTTCTCATCTTTGAACGTGATGTGGTACTTTTTGGCAAACTCCAATTAGTTTTTTGTTCTGTGCTCAACAAACACGGAACTTCTTGGTGAATCCTCAACATGCTTGTTTTTGGTATGTCAAACTCTTACATGAGCTTTATGAGAATGGTCTCCAGTTCCTGATCCAGAGATTCCTTCACCTTGGACATCGTTGCCACCATGGTCTCATCCGTGGACGTGAGGGTCTCCCTCTCTTGGTTGATCACAATCATCAAAATGTCCAGACTTGAATCTGCTAAATTAGGTGTGGACCTTCTGGAGACTTGGGGCTTCATCACCAAGATGAGTTTTGAAGTCTTCAAAGCACTGTTTCACAGAGAGACCATGATGACATTAGTAGAGCAATTCCACGTTCCGACCACTGCCACTTTTGGAGTGACCTTGAGTCATCATGATCGTGTGGGGGGCTACTTTTGCAAGTACTAGAAAGATTAGGCTTTCAATCAATTTCATTGATTTCAACCTTACTTTTGGACCTCTTCCTTACTATCAATATAAAATGTACTTTCGAAGAATAAAAAAAATTAACATAATTGGGAATTTGACGCTGTGCATAAATAACCGATTATGTGTTTTTGCATTGTAAATGTAAGTTGTCCCAGTGTAGGAAAACAAATAAAGTGCTGTAACTGGAGACTTTTGGTAATATATTTCAAGTAAAAATGCACTCGCTGGTGGCCATAGGTCCTCCAAGCTCAGGAACCATCAACCTAGCAAATACCAACTGCTCAAGTTGTCAATAAACAAGTATCACAACAATAAAGGGATTTGTTGCCGGCAGCAGTTATAACAGACCACTGACAGGTGCAAATGCTTTCTGTGCACTTTAATTGGCATTTTATGTCTCAGGACAACCAATCACAATGCCTCATCACGCAGCAGCCATTCCCCAAAGGTTTGCTTGATACTTTGTGTAATGACCAGTGTAACAGATCTCTGTGCCTGGACAGGGTCACATCTGCCAAATGCTGCTTCCTTGCTGGACACCCAGTTTCTCCTCGTGACTCTCACACCTTTCTCTTGTACCTCAGCCGCAGCTCAAGGCCCGGTGTATGTTGAGAGCCTGGCTAGCACCACCAGGAATAAGCCGAAGCTGTAGACCTGGAGCCTTTCCTTGGCAAAGCGGGCAGAAGATTCCTGGTTCCCCAAAACATGAGTCCTGACTTCAAGCTTGGTCAGAATAGAACTGACTGTTTATTCACAGAGAGGACAGATAGAGTCAAGGACCAGTACATTTGCATACAATCAAACAGACAACATCACAGATCAGATAACTACCCAGGGCCTTTAAACAATGGAGAATGGGGGAAGGAGAAATCACGTAAACAAAAGGAATTTCTTACTGAGAGAATTTACACAATAGCAGGTACTAATACAGAGATCTACACTATACAGGGAATAACACACAGACATCAGAAATCTTTAGTTAACTGGCATATCTATAAAACAGGGAAAATCACATTGGGTACTTATAAAAATAAGGGCTAACGAACTTTTAATAACACACAAATAAATAAAAACTTGAACTGTTGTACTGCGCTACAGCGTAGTGGCGGCCGTCCCGTCACATATCTCCCCCAAATTACCAGTTGGCAGACCCGGTGAGACCCTCTGCGTGTCCACTTGGGGATGTCCACGGACCCCACTATATATCTTTAAAAGGTCCACCAGTTCCCCAATAGTCTCTTTCACGGGCCATAGTCTGTAGGCAGGAGGATAGCGTGCAGCCCCCTCCAAGTAGCACAACGACATTGTGTTCTATCACATATCTCCCCCTTCCAAAACAGACTAACTAGGTCTTCGACCTCCCACAGGTCTAGACCCGCGTTAGTCGCAAACTCCCAGAAAAACATCCTGCCGGAAAGTTTGATTCGGGCGCTGGGGAGCAAAACTGCTTCTGCAGCCTTCCCTAGATTGCGCTGTCTACTCAGAAGAGATTACAGCTGCCCCATCTCTTGGTATTGCGATCAGCTGCTGGAGAGAATGGGGGGTGGTTGGTGTCTCATCAGGAGATGGCTGGGGATCTGCACCAACTGCCCAGCACTCAGAGGGCACACACTTGGAAACCATAGTCTCATCTATACTCCCACAGTAAATGTCTCCCACATCCCGGGGGAGGGGTCAGCAGCACACTTTGACTGGAAAAAGGGGGCACCCCCATCCTCACGCTGGGGCTCGATCTGCTGAGGAGTGAGACCAGCTGTCTCCCTTCCTGGGATTATTACCTGCAGTTGGGGAGAGGTACAAACAGCACTCTCTTCCAGAGATGCCATCTGTTGCGATGCCAGCTTTTCCGCTGGGTTGGGGTACTGTTCCCCCGTACATAAATGATAATCCGTAAGCGCTGGAGCGCCTGCCGATACAAACGTTGAATCTGGGCCAACTGCCCCACATCTTCCGGGCTTCGTGGGAAGGACCGCAGCCTCTTCTTCTAGGGAAATTTGCTGCTCTAGGGGCATAAACTCTGAGCCAAATTGCTGACCATAATCTAGCATTGCTTGGCAGTCCCCTTGTAGCTGTTCCTCCTCGACGGAACTGTCGGTAAGATCCTTTTTCTCTGTGTCCACCATCTGGGGCCTCTGACCTTCTTCCTCCCCTCGACGTTCCAACACTGCCGCACTTGCTGGGCAGAAACTACTGGCGCTCTGCCCCCTGGTCCGTGTGTCTGCTGGTCTTTCTAGGTCGACCCAGCCAAATGGAGCCAAGCCTAGCTGTTGATTGGACTCTAACAACTTCTTGTAGGCTCTTCCTTCAAACGCTCCCTGAAAACATTCCTATTTAGGGAAGCCTACCACCCAACTCACTGACGCAACCATCAACCACTCTCACCTTACAGTCCTCTCCTCCTGTTTCCAACCCCAACCCTCCCAGATTGTGAGTTCCTACGGGAATAGGGCCCTCATCTCCTCCTGTACTGTTTGTCAAATGTTGTTCAATGTATTGTAACCCTGTCTATACTGTGCTTATTGTACAGCGCTGCGGAATATGCTGGCACTTTATAAATAAAGAATAATAATAATAATAATAATTTCCAGCTCCCATTCCTGGACACCAAGGAATTCCACATCCTTCTGGAACAAAACTTCACCAGAGAGCTCAATCTCTCTCTTTCAGCACTCCAAGATATCCTCCAGATGCCACTCCGATTCACTTCCGAAATCTGGATCCTCCACTAGCTTCTCATGTAACAGTCCAAGGCCGCCATGGCCATAGCCTTCCGTCGAGCTTTCATCCGCTAGCCAGGGGTACACTTTTGCTGCATACCATCAGAGGGCTCTGTATCTTTCCTCTAGTGCCATTTCCTTCAGAATCAGTCTGCGGAGCTCCTGCACATCCTCTTCTGGTGGCTGTTCTCCCAGGCCCACCATACGACTCTCCAATATTATCTCGTACCTCACGTAGCCCAAGGGGATCATTTTGCCATTGTACATTCGCTCGGCATGAAGAGCTTCCCACCACATCATCAGGCGGATCTTTGCACTCTCTTCCAGCAGGACCTGTTCTGTCATCGGTCCCCTATGCTGGTTCTGCCATTCTCGTAACCTACGTCTGAAGTCTGTCTCTGTGACTGTGGCCATCTTCTGCATCTGCCGCACCGTCTAGATATCGAATCCCGGTGATGGTTTGGATGTCCTTAGACTGTAGGAAGCATCCCATGCGCTGCCACCAGTGTAACAGATCTCTGTGCCCGGACAGGGTCACATCTGCCAAATGCTGCTTCCTCGCTGGACACCCAGTTTCTCCTCGTGACTCTCACACCTTTCTCTTGTACCTCAGCCGCAGCTCAAGGCCCGGTGTATGTAGAGAGCCTGGCTGGCACCCCCAGGAATAAGCCGAAGCTGTAGACCTGGAGCCTTTCCTTGGACCGGTGGGCAGAAGATTCCTGGTACTCCAAAACATGAGTCGTGACTTCAAGCTTGGTCAGAATAGAACTGACTGTTTATTCACAGAGAGGACAGATAGAGTCAAGGACCAGTTCATTTGCATACAATCAAACAGACAACATCACAGATCAGAAAGCTACCCAGGGCCTTCGAACAATGGAGAATGGGGGAAGGAGAAAGCACGTAAACAAAAGGAATTTCTTACTGAGAGAATTTACACAATAGCAGGTACTAATACAGAGATCTACACTATACAGGGAATAACACACAGACATCAGAAATCTTTAGTTAACTGGCATATCTATAAAACAGGGAAAATCTAATTGGGGTACTTATAAAAATAAGGGCTAATGAACTTTTAATAACACACAAATAAATAAACACTTGAGATGTTAATTCTCAAGTTGTGATGTTAATTCGTCCCAGTAAAACCTAAAGGGACACTCTATTCATCCTGACCACTTTAGCTTTTTAAAGTGATCAGGATGTGAGGTATGCCCCTCTTCTCCTCCCTGCTGCTCCAATCGGGTAAAGAGCTGGATGAAGTGGAGGAGTTTCCTCCACTCCACCCAGCATCACCAGCAGCTGATATTTTGAATTTTCTGACTGCCGGTCGCCAGTGACGTTGGCACCAGAGAGCATGCTGGAATCTCTCTCTCGGAGACCACCTGTGATAACGATTGATCTCAGAAAGGCAGAGATGGATTGGATTTGTGCATTCACGTAGCGTCGAGCCATCGTTCTGCGTAGGTGCAATAGAACGTGCATGCATGAAGTGCGCAAGCCCACAGAGGTGCATAATTTGTGGTGCCTATGCAACTTTTTATGGTAGTAACCCATTCACTCCCAAATTAGAGTTAACTTGATTTTGTATTGTAATACATTGAAAAGTACTCCTGAGCATGTCAAAACCCCGTTTCCCAAACCTCTTAAAGGAATATTAGTGTGCTCCCAGAAAAGAAATGAAATCCTTCATTTTATCTCTCTACAGTCACCCTGGAGAGTGATAAAACAAGCTGCAAATAGTCATCCTAGACCTCACTATAACAAAAAGTTCAAACACTTTGCTGCTACATTTTCCGTAGGAGCACAAATTACGTAGAAAAGCTTCAGGTACTTCCAGGTTCAGGAACACACGCAACTTCTCAAATTTATTGGTTTGGTATGAGTAGAATGTGTAACTATACTTTGCTGCGTATTTTTTTTAGGCTGGTGTATTTGGTTTCGGCCAGGTTGATAGAATTTGCCATTAACACCAGCTTTTAGGAGTTGCTAAAATGATGCGCGCAAAGGCTGTGCGTTACAAACTGCGCATAGATTGTAATACCATCCCCGTACCAGCGCACATACGCATTTGCGCTCACAATTATTATTATTATTATTCTTTATTTATAAAGCGCCAGCATATTCCGCAGCGCTGTACAATAAGCACAGTATAGACAGGGTTACAATACATTGAACAACATTTGACAAACAGTACAGGAGGAGATGAGGGCCCTATTCCCGTAGGAACTCACAATCTAGGAGGGTTGGGGTTGGAAACAGGAGGAGAGGACTCACAATGTTAAGTATAGGACGTGCGACGTACAGGAAGCTCACGCAGGGTTCGCGCAGGTTCACCCGCGGTAGACGTATACGTGCGTTTGTTGCGCTGACATTGTAATACGACATTCAGTGCAAAGGGTTTTGCCCCTCGCGTTAATGCGTTTTTGCGCACGCGCTGACGTTTGTGCGAAGATTCTAATAGGGCCCTATCTCTTTAATAATTATGGGGTACTATGAGGAAAAAATAAAAGAAAGGAACGGAACATTAAGGGATGTCAGGGAGGCAAAATTTTAACTAGAAAGAGTGAAAATGAACCAGCCACCAGTGCAGAGAACTATTTGCAGAATGAAGGATGTCAAACTAAGTATTATTCTTCTTAAACCAACAAAACAACTGTAACTGTTTTACAGCATAAATCTTTGTCCTGTCGGAGAATGGATGCTGGTGATTAAGCATGTTGTTTCTTGACGTGTTTGCTGTGTAATACAATGATAAGCGAGTGTGCCACATTCCTCCTGTGTAACTGCCAACAGGAAAGCAGAAATTATTCAAGCACAGCACAAACGGATTTGTTCCATGATCGTTTATGATCCAACACAATGAGTATTTCCAAAATTGTCCAATACAGGTGTAAAGAATGAAAACTGAGTCCATAGGCTACGGGGGCATTATAAACAGTTAGACAACCCAATACATTTTATTTAGTGAGGATGGTGAGGATGGACAATCTGCTGGTCAGGAAAGGGATGGTACGGGGACTTGGAGGTAATTATCTCCCGGACACTAGCAGACAGGCAGGGATCAGGTCAAGCGGGAATGCTTTTGTCGCAATATTGCTGCAGGGGGAAGGGCGTTCTTATACACCTCACCCTGTGAAGCTTTTATTCAGGTATTCAATAATATTTCCTCACTTTGTCACAATAAATATATGACATTTTATGATATGATTATCACAAAGATTCCTTAAAATCCACTATATATATATTTATACGGTATATCAAACATCCCCGTGTATTTTAGAAAAGCCGTTGTTCTCAACTCTGGTCCTCGGGTCCCACTAACAGGTCAGGTTTTCCAGATATGTGAAGCACAGCACAGGTGATATGATTTGCTGCTCAGTGATTGCAGGATTCAGGCTGCATTTCCCCAAGTTATCCCTTAAAACCTGGCCTGTTGGGGGACCGGAGGACCAGGGTTGGGAACCACTGTTGTACAGGATTAGAGTGTTCATGGGTGGCTCACCTTCAGACACAAGGCTGTAGATTCAACTAGAAAGCCTACTTGAAGTCCCAACGCGATGTAACTATAAATTATGTTGGAGAATTGCATTGCTGGATTGCAGGGCAGTTTTTTCTTGTTACCTGATCATTGTTGGAGAATCTCTACATGATAGTAGATGCAGTGGCGTCACTAGGGTTGGTGTCACCCGGTGCGGTAACTTATGGTGTCACCCCCCCCCCCGAGTTTTACAGATTTTTTAACTACTCTTACTCCTAAATCAGTACTCCCATATCACACTGAATGCTCATACACACAGCTCACATTACTGTGAGGTTTATTGCTGTGGAGCTCTCTCATATTCTCACACAACTTTTTGCCAACTGCCAGCAAGTACGTTGCCTGTTCGAAGGCAGTGAAAGCACACATGGATAGATATTGCAACCAGCAGCTCTGGATATATTGCCCCCAGCAGCTCTGGATATATATTGCCCCCAGCAGCTCACCCATGGATATATATTGCCCCCAGCTCACATATGGATATATTGCCCCAGTTCACTTATATATTGCCCCTAGCAGCTCACCCATGGATATATATTGCCCCAGCTCACATATGGATATATTGCGCCTCAGCTCACATATGGATACATTGCGCCTCAGCTCACACATGGATATATTGCCCCAGACCAGCTCACACATGGATATATTGCCCCAGACCAGCTCACACATGGATATTGCCCCAGCTCTCATGGATACTGCCCCCAGCACACATGGATATGCCCCAGCTCCTCTCATGGATATACTGCCCCAGCTCCTCTCATGGATATACTGCCCCAGCTGCTCTCATGCATATACTGCCCCAGCTGCTCTCATGCACATACTGCCCCAGCTGCTCACATGCACATATTGCCCCAGCTGCTCTCATGCATATACTGCCCCAGCCGCTCTCATGCATATACTGCCCCAGCTGCTCTCATGCATATACTGCCCCAGCTGCTCTCATTGATAATGCCCCAGCTGCTCTCATTGATAATGCCCCGGCTGCTCTCATGGATTTTGCCCCAGCTCATGGATATACTGCCCCAGCTCATGGATATGCCCCAGCTCATGGATACTGCCCCAGCTAATGGATACTGCCCCAGCTCATGGATATACTGCCCCAGCTCAAGGATGTACTGCCCCAGCTGCACTAATTGATAATGCCCCAGCTTCTATCATGGATTTTGCCCCAGCTCCTCTCATGGATTTTGCCCCAGCTCATGGATATGCCCCAACACATAGATATGCCCCAGCTCATGGATATGCCCTAGCTCATGGATACTGCCCAGCACATGGATATACTGCCCCAGCAGCTCATGGATATAATGCCCCAGCAGCACATGGATACTGCCCCAGCTCATGGATATACTGCCCCAGCTCATGGATATACTGCCCCAGCACATGGATATACTGCCCCAGCTCATGGATATACTGCCCCAGCTCATGGATATTGCACCAGCTCGGGGATACTGCCCCAGCTCATGGATATTGCCCCAGCTCATGGATATACTGCCCCAGCACATGGATATACTGCCCCAGCACATGGATATTGCCCCAGCTCATGGATATGCCCCAGCTCATGGATATACTGCCCCAGCTCATGGATATTGCCCCAGCTCATGGATATGCCCCAGCTCATGGATATACTGCCCCAGCTCATGGATATTGCCCCAGCTCATGGATATTGCCCCAGCACATGGATATACTGCCCCAGCACATGGATATACTGCCCCAGCACATGGATATTGCCCCAGCTCATGGATATGCCCCAGCTCATGGATATACTGCCCCAGCTCATGGATATTGCCCCAGCTCATGGTTATGCCCCAGCTCATGGATATACTGCCCCAGCTCATGGATATTGCCCCAGCTCATGGATATTGCCCCAGCACATGGATATACTGCCCCAGCACATGGATATACTGCCCCAGCACATGGATATTGCCCCAGCTCATGGATATGCCCCAGCTCATGGATATTGCCCCCAGCTCATGGATATTGCCCCAGTTCATGGATATGCCCCAGCAGCTCATGGATTTGCCCCAGCAGCTCATGGATTTGCCCCAGCAGCTCATGGATATGCCCCAGCACCTCATGGATATGCCCCAGCAGCTCATGGATTTGCCCCAGCACCTCATGGATTTGCCCCAGCACCTCATGGATAAGGAACCAGAACCTCATGGATATGCCCCAGCAGATGGATACTGCCCCCGCACCTCATGGATATGCCCCAGCAGATGGATACTGCCCCAGCTCCTCATTGATATGCCCCAGCAGATGGATACTGCCCCAGCTCCTCATGGATATGCCCCCGCTCACCTCCACCGCGTGTTCGCTCCCTCTGAGCGTCTGGCGGCGCGCAGCTTGGGCGCTCGCCTGGGGGAGCCACGTGACCAGCTGCGAATGGCTGGTGATGTGTTTCCTCCAGGCGAGCGCCGAAGCTGCATGCTTCGGACGCTCGCAGGGAGCGAATACGCGGTGGAGGGTGAGACACCCGCCCTTAGGGTGACGGTGTCACCCTAAAGGCGGGTGTCACCTGGTGCGGGCCGCACCCCCCGCCCCCACGTTACGACGCCAGTGAGTAGATGCATCCCATGATTACGATGCCTCGACTTTTGTTTGCTGACTTATAGCGCGTAGGAACGTGCTGTAAAACGCCCAGGTGTGAACCAGGCCTTAATGTACAGATCCTTTCATGTGTTCTTGTACAGCAAGTGTTCTGTTAATTTTGGACCGTCAACCTCCAACTGCAAAGGATTGGACTTAGTGGGAGGGACAAATCTCAAACCCTTACTTCTTTTACCATAGCTAGGGTGAAAAATTAGGGTTAGGCTTAGAAATTAAGCTTAGGGTTAGGTTACTGTTTTTGCTTGTTTTAGGGTCACCCTAGACCTAACATTCTGCTCCATTTTTGCTTCATTTTAAGGCAACAGATTCTGCTCCTTCTTTTGATGTGAACACAGAGACAAATTGTTTTTCAGTTTTTCAAAGTGTGTTAATTTTTTTAAAGTCCGCACCACCAATTAAAAAAGTCGTTTTTGGGGTGTGGGGGGGCACTCTAGATTTCTGTGCCCACAGGCTCCTGAGATGTAAATCCGGACTCGCCTGTGATAGACTGGTTACAGCATATATTCAGGGAATATTTTACATATACAGTATCCAGTGAAACATGGAGGCTCTGGCATCTCTATTTACAGCCCGTCACATCACGCCACTTAATCAGGTCTGAATGTGAATGACGATCTTAAAAATATAAAGGCGTAGAGCTAGTCACAGTTGAAAAAGTTAACGTTCAGTTTAAAAGTTCAAGTCAAAGGATTCTTCTTCCCTTTAACTTGCTACAAGTAACTGAAACACAGCCCGTATAAGCAGTCCATTGCGTAAAATAATCTGCAGAACACACGTCCACAATACAACAAAAACACGAGCACAAAACGATCTGCAGAGTTTTTCGCTGATTTAGCGAACGCACATTGAAGGCGTGCCTTTTCCTTCCTCTGTTTTTCAGCTCTTCCAGGAACAGGGAAGGTTTAGGAGAACATCTCTACAGTAATTCATCGCTCTATTTTTAATATAAACAATGAAATTAATATTTTTTTGTCCCATTTTGATGGTAACATATAACATTCCCTTTGGATCATTTAATAATGTCAATGTGTGGGGGGAGGTTAAGTACCGATCAATCTGACAGATGCTTTATGCTAGTTCTTTTAGTCTGGTTATTTATTTATTATATTTCATTGCATGACTCGGGAGTAAAAAACATATAACAAACCACATACAATGATCAGTCACACCATTAAAACCACCTTTCTAATATTGTGTAGGTCCTCTTCTGCGGCGTTGAGGAATGGACTAAACAAGCCCTCTGAACGTGTCCTATGGTATGTGGCACAAAGTCATTAGCAGCAGATCCTTTAAGTCCTACTCGTTGCGAGGTGGGTTCTCCATGTATCGGAATTGTTGTTCCAGTACATACAACAGATGCTCAATCAGAATGAGATCTGGGGAATTTGAAGGCCAAGGCAACACCCTCAAAACCTTGTCACATTCCTCAAAACATTCCTGAACAGTTTTTGCAGTGTGTCAGGATGCATTATCGTGCTGAAAGAAGCCACTGCCATCAGGGAACACCAAGGCCATGAAGGGGTGTACGGGGTCTGCAATGATCTCTAGGTAGGTGGCACGTGTCAAATGTGTTGTAAAGACTACGTTTAAGGCTAGGGTCAGACTAACGCATTTTTCAGTTGTCCGTGAAAAAGTGCGTTCGAACGAATCTATTTACAGTATACCGGTATGTTGTTTAATCGCTTCGTTATTTACCTTCATAAAGACCCGCTGCAGGGTCGAAACGTTGGTCATTTTTAAAGCAACTTTGAATAAAAGACATTTTTTACTGAAGCTCTGGAGTGCATCCATCTGGATTGTTTATACTATATATATATATATGTATATATTACGTTTAAAGTGTTGTATTTTAATTAGCAAAGTGTGTATATATATATTCCCATGCTCTTAGCAATATAACAATTAAAATATCTGTGTAAAGGTCACCAAACAGCCAATAACCTCTGATGTTTCCTCTCATCATCACATTTTGTGAAAGAATTGAACAGTCAAAGATAACCATGATGCTGAATAACTTAAAAAGAAGCATTTTACAACTGCGGAGTATTGAAACAGGAAATAGCTTGGACTTCCTTTCATGAAGAGGTGACATTCAGTTTTTGCTGAGAGAGAACAAATTTATTATACGTTTTTCCTCGCACTGATGACAGGGAGGATGTCTTTCACTGGAAGGTAAAAGATCTGCTTGTTTTTTGGCCTCAAGGGAAATACATGTGAAATAGAATAATATTTATAGCTTCGCAACCATTAACCACAACCATAGACCACTAACCTCAGCTTGCCGGCCAAAATGACATGTTCTCTCGAGTCACGGGAAAGGGGAACCATGAATAACAGCCAGCATTACCATCAACCATTTTCCACACAATTATAATCTCACCGTTTTCAATTCCTATTTTTCATTAAGCAGAAAGAATCTAGGAAAATATTGAGAAATTGTCGAGTTGCTTCGTAAATAGCGAGTCATGGCATGCGTCAGGGCTTGGTTAACCTTCCTGGCGGTCTAATTTTTGTGAAAAACCGCATCTAAAAGCGGTCTATTTCCCCCCCCAGCGGTGTTCCCGAGTGTGGCTCGGGGTTAAATTCCTATGTTGGAAGCGGTAACCCCGAGCAACACTCGGGATGCCGCTGGATACATTACCTCTCCCTGCGCTCCCTCGATATCCCCAGCTGCCTCCTCCGGCAACCGCGACCTCATTACTTCCTGGTTCCTTCCTCGCGAGAAGGAATCCAGGAAGTAAAACACTGTGATCGCCGCAGGAGACTGCAAGGATCATCGAGGGAGCGCAGGGAGAGGTGATGTATGCTGCCAAGTATGTCTCGGGGTTACCGCTCTCAGCGGTGAAATTTAACCCCGAGACACACTCGGGAACACCGCCAGGGAGGTTAACCCAGTGGCACCATGTCGGAGCCAGGTTAGCCACAATGTGGGGTTTCAGTTTCAATCCAATAGGGTCTCAAAACTATTCCAAACTTCTTGCAATTTTTTTTTCTTCTACTAGCCTTCACATATCTCCTACCTGTCCTGCTTGCTCCAACATTTGTACATCTCTTACTACACGGCTATATCCATTTTCTTCTTCCTTTTTATTTTGAGCACAGAGGCTGTTTTTTTGCCATAGAAACAGGGGGCAGTACTGTTATTCCTACCTTGTATCTAGAGACATAGGATGCACATGTGCATTGGATCATTATACATCAATCACATGCTACCAACTCCCTACCTGTAGGGGCGTGCTCACATACACCTGTGACCACCCCTGTCCTACACCTGCCTCAAGGTAATTGATTTCATTCCTTCAGTATATAGAGTCTGCTCCACCAGGACCTCTTCTGCTTATTTCTTGTTATGCTGCCAGACTGCGCATTACTTCCTGCGTGCTCCTGAGGAAGCCAGTGTTTATGGCAAAACGCGTCGAGTGATGGAGCGCTTACTCCCATGCAGATTATGTTTTTGATTTTAATATTTTTTAGTCTCTGTGACTTGGTGTTAATCTTGGGGTGGGTTGTGTCTAAGCTGGTAGCGCTCCCAGCATTGATTTTGGGCCTCGACCTTCCCTTTACATATTGCACTTTCACTTGCCACTCATCCCATAAGGAACTCTCTCTATAGCAGCTTCTCTCTGTCCTATTATGCAGACCCACGAAGGCCCGTTTCTTCACTTTGATAGGAGTTGACAGAATTTAGGCTGTTTGTATCCCCTAGGAGAGACTTATCTAGGTGCACCTAGTACCCTATCTGGCATTTATCACGCTGATTGGAGCCACAGAGACTTTTTATCCTTTCCTTGGTTCATCGTTTTGTTGTTCTGGTCTTTTTAGTTTCCAATAAAAGTTACGTTTTACTTATAAGCTCCTATCTCAGTCAATCAATATCCTTTGTTCTATCCATGTTCCAGGGTTACCCCCATTTCTGTTGCTGGATATGGACTGTCAATATTCCTGCAGGGGGTTTTCTTTCGTGCTTCTATTTATTAAGGCTAGGGTCAGACGAACGCATTTCTCGCGTCGTCCGTGGAAAAGTGCTGTCGAACGAACGGACGTATTTTTTCACGAAATACACGTTAGCGGTCATACGATGCGCATTTTCGTCCGTGATTTTGTACGGATCATCAATAAAACACTTTTTGCGTCTGGACGTTATGTTGGCCGGACGTGTGCAGCGTCTGACGTCTCCCAATCACGCAAACACGCCGCTATGCGGACGCAGCGCACTCTGTACGTCAGTACTAGCGGTTTGACGTTCTCGAAAAAATACATTCGTTTGCCACTTGCATTGCACGGGCGAACTTTCGTGCGGCCGTTCGTCGTGTGTTCCCCGGCATTGGACGTCATTTGCTGCTAGCACGGCCGTGATTTCGTGCGGCTAAACGCACGTTAAAACTGCGTTCGTCTGACCCTAGCCTTACCTGCCTTAGTATAGACCGTATATTTCCAATTAAAGCCGGAATAGCAACTTGGGCCAGGAATATTACAAATGCAATCATAAGCATTAACAGCTTGAGTCGATAAGCTTACGGCAAGGTGGTACTACAGCCCATGACTTATTCATCATTGACAAATAAAATTATTTGTACTTTGAGAAAAATTGCATGTCTTGATGGTCGTTTCAATCACTCTGAATAACTAGCGGTGTGATAATTACTTATACGTATATAGAACGAAAACGAGACACACACACATCTCAAGTCCAGAAATGTGACAACGGATTTCCTTTATTTTAGGTTTGTACCACATATAGGGCCCTATTACATTCTCTGTGTAATTGCGCTCGCACAGCGGAATTTTTTTTGCGCATGAAAAAAACGTTATCGTGCGAAAATTAACGTGGTATTACGATCAGAGCGCATTTTTTCTTCCTCCAAGATTTTTCGTGCACAAATCCGACGTGCAAAGACGTTCGCAAATGAACATTGTGTACAGGAATCGGTGGGCAGACTGTTTTGTCACGGGAATCAGCCAACATCAATCACTCATTTCCAATAAAATATTTACAAACTAAAGAAAAGGAAAAAAAAAATTAACAACCACCAGCCAAAAAAAGAAAAAAATTAACAATGACACGATTTATAAATTTTAATGTATGGGTATGTGTAGAATGCGTAACTGTACTGTGCTGTATTTTTTTTCTCGTGCTGGTGTATTTCGTTTCGCCCAGAACGATCACATTTACAATTACCACCTGCTTTTCAAAGACGTTACGAAAATGCGTGCAAACTTTCGTTGCGCGAAGATTGTAATACCATCCGCGTACCAGCGCACCAACGCATTTGCGCTGACAATGTTAAGTATAGGATGCGCGCAGGAAAATTCGTTTGCGCAGGGTCAATCGCGGTAGACGATTAAACGCATCGTTTGAGCGAATGCCGTAATACGACATTCTGCGCAAATAGTTTTGCACTCGCGCGAATGCGCATTTGCACTCGCGCAAAACAAATGCGCGAAGAATGTAATAGGGCCCATAATAAAATTTGTACACTTTTATTTTAAAAAAAGAAGTATTTCAAGGGTGTGATTCTTTGTTATTCAAGAACGGCAGTGTCATAGGTTTGTGGTTACCCAAAGCCAACAAACCCACTGAATGAACTGGTTTTCTTCAAAATAGAGAAGTACTATTAATCAGCCATATATACTGTAACTCATGTCTCAAAAATGATTTTCATCATAATCTGCCAGTATTCATTAAAAGTGTTGTTCCTCATGGAGAATCTGCAGTTCTTGCAACATAAACTGGATAAATGTAAATCCCAACTCACGTCCTCCAAGAGCAATTATTCATTGCTCCAACCTGATCGAGTAGGCCAGTATTTCCGAAACCTACTCTTCATGACCCCGTAACAGGCCAGGTTTGCCAGATATCTGAAGCACAGGTGATATGATTTGCTGCTCAGTGATTGCAGGATTCAGTCTGCATTTCCCCAAGGAAATCCTTAAACTCTGGCCTGTTAGAGGGTCCTGAGGACAGGTTTGGAAAACACTGATCTAGAGCGAGGGTCAGCAACCTTGGCTTCCATGAGGCTTATTCAATCCATCGAATGACTGAGCACAATGGAAGATGCAGTTATAAAACATTCGAAGGGCCAAGGTTGCTGATCCCTGCTCTCGATTCAAAGTAGACCATAAAGGTCAGGTTAAATCATCGACCGTTTGTTTGTCAGCTGTTAGTCAGCCGGACCAAACTCTAACCAATGCGAGTGTTTATGCGTCATGGAAAAAATTATATGGAAGCACCATAGAGCAGATCACAATTGATTTGCCACAATAAAACAAATTAAAAAGTCTTCCATTAAGATATTGGGTGGAGCAACAAGCCTAAACCGTAAGACGCCAGTTATTTAAAAGCAACATTGGTGCTTCCGACCCACCGCTCTGTGTCTCTGACCTCCCGGATAGATTAAACTTCCTGCAGACGTATGAATGATGGACGTTGCGTAGCGTGATGACGTGTCACCAACTGATTTAACCTGACTTTTATGTTCTTCGCGTGATTTGCTCGCAGAGAATGAGAGATACTAAGGCTTAACTAAGTTTATGTTTCAAGAGCTGCACAGACTGACTCTTCTAGATGTATTCTTTCTCTTATTGTATATACATTTTTCAGCTACAACATTAAAACCACTGACAGGTGAAGAGATTAACATTCATTACATGGTTACAATGGTCAAGAGGTGGAATTTATTAAGCAGCAAGTGAACAGTCAATTCTGTGTCAGACACAGGAAATATGGGCGAAAAGATCTGTGTGACTTTGACAAGGGCCAAATAATGGTGGCCAGATGACTACAGAGCATCTCCTAGTCGAAAGTCTTGTGGGATGTTCCGGTATGCAAGCAGTGGTTAGTACTTACAAAAAGGAGATCAAGAATGGACAACCGGTGAACCAACATTGGGGTCATTGGCACCCAAGACTCATTGATGCAGGTGTGGAGTGAAGGCTAGACCGTCTGGTCCGATCACACATAAGAGCTACTGTAGCTCAGATTGCTGAGAAATGTAACGCTGGCCATGATAGGTTGTTGCAGACAACTGCAGACCTCTTCATGGCACTGATGTACCTTGATGGCAGTGGCTTCTTTCAGCAGGATAACGCACCCTTACACACTGCAAACATTGCTCAAGAATGGTTTGGTGAACATGACAAAGATTTCACGGTGTTGCCTTGGCCTCCAAATTCTAGATCTCAATCTGATCGCGCATCTGTGGGATGTGCTTAAACAACAAACTCGATCCATGGAGGCCTCACCCCACAACTTGTAGTACCTAAAGGATCTGCTTCTAAAGTCTTAGTACCAGATACCACAGTACACGCTCAGCGGGCATGTGGGGTCCATGCCTTGATGCACCAGAGCTGTTGTGGCAGCACGAGGGGACCTACACAATATTAGGCAAGTGGTTTTAATATTGTGGCCGATCAGTATATATATGTTGCCTATGCATGCCGCTTCTGATCATCACTACCATCTGAATGCTGTTATGAAATATCCTATGCAGAATCTAAGTATTAGTTTTATATTGTGTGTTTTTAACACGTGTGAATACGTCCTTGTTAATGTTACCCTTCTATACTATCAATCATATTATTGGATGTGTTCGTGAAGTTAAGTTTCTGGGTTTAAAGGGTTACGTATCATGCTTTTTAACAATTTCCCATAAATAATATCATTTGGGAGCACTGCTACGTATCTATAGCTATAGTGCAAGAATAGTGAATGAGCAATCTACTACAGGAAACTGTATGAATGACAGAGGTTACGTGGTTTAGAAAGGTCATAGCGAGGAGGCAATGTGTAATGTTCTCCTGAAAATGAAAAATATTTACCGTAGAAAAAGGAAAAAACTTTCCAATGTGTCCCCTAGTTATTTCCAGAGTTCTGCACACACAGCTCAGAAGAAACAAAGTCAGAGCACAGAGGTTTTCTATATTTTTCCCCCTTATATAGTTGGGCAGATGCTGCTGACAGAATCTGGCAAATTATGATATATAATGTGGCACAGGAGCTCTGGGATGCAATTTATCGAATTGCTGTGATGTGCAGGTGGCTTCTGCAATAATAAAACACACTTATTATAGTGTGGAGGCTTTTTATCTCACTTTTTGTCCTCCACCACAACCCTTGTAGATACTGATTGCCCTGTGGGTCCCAAGCATCCACTGCAAATGGTCCTCATGCCTAGCTCCTAGCGGATGAGGGTCCAACAAACCCGAAACATCGCTGTCCTAGGAGTGGCTTTGACCAGTTGCATAAACCTTATCTCTGCTACAAAGCCACGGTGTGACATAACAGATCCAGGATGCATAAAAGTGATAGAGATGTCATTTGCATATCCTACCCAGAATTCCTTGCTGCATATGGGGAATGTGGCACAGGAGCTCTGGGATGCAATTCATCAAATTGCTGTGATATGCAAGTGGCTTCTGCAATAATAAACACATATATATTACATATATATATATATATATATATATATAAAACACATGAGGGGGTAGCACTCAACCTAAACTAAGCATTCAGTGCAGGTGCATCTCAAAAATAAAATACAAACAAAACCAGGGAGAGAGCACTCCAATCAAACACATTAAAAAAAAAACCTGCAACAACAGCTTCATGCATGGGTGCATAATACCAGCTTTTACCACATGTTGAAAATTTCTTAACTCTAAGCTTTGTTGACTAAAATGGTGAAAATTTAGTTCTCAATGAACGGCCGTGAATTGCTTAAGCCTGTCAACAGCGTCAATGCACCCATGCATGAAGTTGCAGGTTTTTTTTTTAATATGTTTGTCTGGACTGCTCTCTCCCTGGTTTTGTTTGTATTTTATTTTTGAGATGCACCTGCACTGAATGCTTAGTTTAGGTTGAGTGCTACCCCCCCATGTGTTTTCTATTTGAATCCCTTGGGTAAGCACCCCTCCCTGCCACAGGTACTCCTCCTCCAGGTTCTATTTAACCTTGAGAAAAGGACCTGTTCCTCCATGAGTTTATCCCATGATGGGCAGTCATTAGGTTTGCAGAGTAGGACCTGCCAGAGGGTGGATTACATTGACACTGTTGGCAGGCTTAAAGTAATTCACGGCCGTTCATTGCGAACCAAATTTCCACCATTTTATTCAACGAAGCTCAGAGTTTAGAAATTTTCAACATGTGGTAAAAGAAGGTATCATGCACCCGTGCATGGAGCTGTTGTTGCAGGTTTTTTTTTTTTAAGGGGTGTTTGATTGGAGTACTCTCTCCCTGGTTTTGTTATGATATATATATATAGATATATCTATCATATGTACCAGCACTCCGTCTTAATGGTTATGGAAAGCCCAGGTGCCAAAGTCCAACAGAAAAATATATAAATGGTGAGTTTCTGGACGCACTCCGGGGCTTGAATAAAATAAAGTTTATTATCAAATCATATAAAAAGCTGACGTTTTGGCCCCACACTGTGCCTTTATCAAGGACCATGATAAAGGCGCAGCGTGGGGCTGAAACGTCGGCTTTTTATATGATTTTATAATAAACTTTATTTTATTCAAGCCCCGGAGTGCGTCCAGAAACTCACCATTTATACATACACTATGGGCCATATTACATAGTTGGTGCTAACTTAACCAGAGCTGTTGTAAACTTCCCAGAGCCATTATAGCCTATGGAGGTTTTCAGTTTACAACAGCTCTGGTTAAGTTAGCACCAACATTGTAATACTGCCCTATATTGCCAAAAGTATTCGCTCACCTGCCTTGACTCGCATATGAACTTAAGTGACATCCCATTCCTAATCCATAGGGTTCAATATGACGTTGGTCCGCCCTTTGCAGCTATAACAGCTTCAGCTCTTCTGGGAAGGCTGTCCACAAGGTTTAGGAGTGTGTTTATGGGAATTTTTGACCATTCTCCAGAAGCGCATTTATGAGGTCACACACTGATGTTGGACGAGAAGTCCTGGCTCTCAGTCTCCGCTCTAATTCATCCCAAAGGTGTTCAATCGGGTTGAGGTCAGGACTCTGTGCAGGCCAGTCAAGTTCATCCACGCCAGACTCTGTCATCCATGTCTTTATGGACCTTGCTTTGTGCACTGGTGCATGCACAGTCATGTTGGAAGAGGAAGGGGCCAGCTCCAAACTGTTCCCACAAAGTTGGGAGCATGGAATTGTCCAAAATGTCTTGGTATGCTGAAGCATTCAGAGTTCCTTTCACTGGAACTAAGGGGCCAAGCCCAGCTCCTGAAAAACAACCCCCCATCATAATCCCCCCACCAAACTTTACACTTGGCACAATGCAGTCAGACAAGTACCGTTCTCCTGGCAACCGCCAAACCCAGACTCATCCATCAGATTGCCAGATGGAGAAGCGCGATTCGTCACTCCAGAGAACACGTCTCCACTGCTCTAGAGTCCAGTGGCAGCGTGCTTTACACCACTGCATCCGACACTTTGCATTGCACTTGGTGATGTATGGCTTGGATGCAGCTGCTTGGCCATGGAAACCCATTCCATGAAGCTCTCTGCGCACTGTTCTTGAGCTAATCTGAAGGCCACATGAAGTTTGGAAGTAGCGATTGACTGTGCAGAAAGTTGGCGACCTCTTCGCACTATGCGCCTCAGCATCCGCTGACCCCGCTCCGTCAGTTTACGTGGCCTACCACTTCGTGGCTGAGTTGATGTCGTTCCCAAACACTTCCACGTTCTTATAAAACAGCTGACAGTTGACTGTGGAATATTTAGGAGTGAGGAAATTTCACGACTGGATTTGTTGCACAGGTGGCATCCTATCACAGTTCCACGCTGGAATTCACTGAGCTCCTGAGAGCGACCCATTCTTTCACAAATGTTTGTAAAAACAGTCTGCATGCCTAGGTGCTTGATTTTATACACCTGTGGCCATGGAAGTGATTGGAACACCTGATTCTGATTATTTGGATGGGTGAGCGAATACTTTTGGCAACATAGTGTATATATTCTTACAGAAATTGAGAGTTCCCCTCTCTGTATTGGATCTTAGATTTAATATGGATCTCAGTGGGGAAAAAAATAAAACAATAACATAGTATAGTACTGTATAAATATGCTTAAATGAAGTATTGATTAAATCGTATTCACTCACACTTCGGGCTAGTGTCCGACGAACGTAGCCATCACGTCCGTGTCGCCGCACAGTTTAACGCCCGTCGTAGTATTGATTTGTGATCAATAGAGACCAACACACGAAGTACATGCGCACCGAAGTGCGCAAACACAACGCAGGTGGCAACGGACGCCATTTAGGCCTCGCCGTAAAAGCACTATGACGGACGCCCAGAGTGCGCCGCATTGCGGCCTGTGTGCGTGATGAGGCGACGTTAGATGCAGCGTATTTGCGACATCCATCACGTTGACGACCAGAGGTTATTTAGGTCTGGCTGGCTGTACCTGTCATTTAATTCTAATTAATTTTGTTTCCCATATTTCCCTTTTTTTCTACATCTGTTAAAAAAACAGACTGTGTGGTGTCTACATGTATCTTCCTTCTCTGTCCGTTATGCACGCACGCAGAGTGCGCTCAGACTGCGTTCGTCTGACATTAGTCTTAGGAGAGCTTCAAGCCCTCAACTGGACATGTTGCAGGTGGATGCACACCCTAATGAAGTGGACTGCACACACCACTTCTATTCAACAGCCATCCTCACCACCCATTCCTTGGGTTTACAGTTTAGTTAATGGGAGCGTTCAGTAAACTCTTTAATCAGGAAAGACCTTATGTTGTATTGAAAAAAACCTAGTTGATTGCAAAAAAAACACCTGCATGTATGGAGGTTTATGAGGCAGTCTGTATACAGTAAGCCAAGATATTTGAGGAGCATTGACACCGATTCTGGAGAGATGAGAGGAAATGTGTCAACTATTCCGCTGATGTCCTCATAATGAGGAAACTTGAGTCAATATGTAATCTGTCCGGATTCACACAACTTTGAATATCTTTTTTTAAAATGTCAATCTAGTACAAATAACCCCCCCTTAATTTTTGCCCTTAAATAATAGGGCAGATGTTGCAGACGGCCTCTGCCCAATTATAGTTTCTTTTTTTGTTTAGGAGAAACTACCTTTCTCCCTCGGCGCACGTTGCTTGTCACCGGCAGCTCAGGGCTTCCAAAACCCAGAGGCCCCCGCAGCTTTTTTTCTTCTCGTTTTTATTTCACACACTTTTCTTACCTGCACAAACTGAGTTGCGTAGGATACGCAAATTGTGCATTGCCTGGAAAATGCGTACTTTTGTAACCGAAAACACTAGGTTCACTTCAGGACGGCGCCGGACCGGACACAAGCAAGGATTGTCTGAACATGAGTCTCTTCAGGAAAGGCAAACTTTATTGTGTCGTCACACAAATGCTCACACAGGATTGAATCGCAAAGAGTGAGCCCCGTCTCCCCCCTGACAATGGGTTTTATACCCAAAATACATAATTAGGTACATCCCAATTAGCCCACCTCCCGATGACACTTTATTCCACCCCACGTGGGTTAATACCTCCCATTGTTAGTACAAAGGGATTCCATACATTGATCGTAAATTGGCAAACATCATGTTAGTCTGACAGTTTGTGATTTGCTGCTGCACTCAATCCGGGCCGTGCCCACCTCCCTAAAGGCTATGTTTATTTTGCTACAGATAAAGCATGTTCTGGTTTCTACGCTCTCTTTGTCTTTCTGCAGGTCTCAGTGACCTTGCAGTATCCATTTGTCATCCTGTCTTTCCGTGCCAAGAGCTGGCCGGATTTTCCCTCAGTTTTATTGCTTCTCTGCTAATCTACCACATTCCTAAGATTCTATGTAAACTTCATTCTAATGTCTAGTGAAATCTATCTAGTTATTTGCAAGTGAACCAATATTCTGAACAAGATGGCCGCTTGGCTCATAATAGCGACCATCTTCCAGCCTGATTCCACTTCATTCCCCCCTTGGCTCCAGCCTCAGGTTCTTTTCCTGATGCTTGTAGCCATCACACCCCGCTATTCTTAAACTCCTCATACCTTAGGGGACCGATTTTTGTTGGGAACATGTCTTGTGGGATCATCAGTGGTATCTTTTGTGTCTGTGTAGGTGTCAGTACTTTCTTGCACAGTGGCCATAGGCATAGCCCTATGCGGTATGTCAGTGTTCCTACGACCAAGATCACCACTATCATCAGAATCATGGATCCGATCTGTGAGATGAATCTCAGGATGGATCTAAACCACTCTCCGATTGCTCCGAACCCACGGAGTGGATTCCAGCCCTCACCAGCGATTCTCCTTGCTGTGTTCTGCAGCTGTGCTACCTTCTCTTGGTGATCCTGGATTACCTGGTAATAGTCTGGGACATCATGTGTGGTGTTTCTGATGTAGGTGCAACATTCATAATGCATTGTCATCTCACACAATCCATTCAGGGCCGCACTGATCTGTTCAAGCGCCATGTCATGTATCATCTGCACCTTCCGTATCTCACGCACCTCCAGATTCAGCAACTGAATATCCATACTAGTTTTATTCAGAATTTCATCCATCAGACTGGCATAACTGTTCAGTCTCACCATCAACTCTCTTCCCCATCCAGTCCATGCCGGCAGCCACGACCATATCCGATCCACCTTTTTAAACAACTCTCTCTTCTGTCTTTCAAACACCAGTGGGTACCTAGGGTGGAGTGCTGTGTCTGTATTAGTGTCTTCTCCCCTTACCCTCTGGATCGGGATCAGTTTTGCCAAATAACACATTCCCGTTATTGTTGTGGCACCCATGTGTAACACACCTTTCCACAACACACCTGGTCAGGACTCTGTGCAGGCCAGTCAAGTTCATCCACGCCAGACTCTGTCATCCATGTCTTTATGGACCTTGCTTTGTGCACTGGTGCACAGTCATGTTGGAAGAGGAAGGGGCCAGCTCCAAACTGTTCCCACAAAGTTGGGAGCATGGAATTGTCCAAAATGTCTTGGTATGCTGAAGCATTCAGAGTTCCTTTCACTGGAACTAAGGGGCCAAGCCCAGCTCCTGAAAAACAACCCCCCATCATAATCCCCCCACCAAACGTTACACTTGGCACAATGCAGTCAGACAAGTACCGTTCTCCTGGCAACCGCCAAACCCAGACTCATCCATCAGATTGCCAGATGGAGAAGCGTGATTCGTCACTCCAGAGAACACGTCTCCACTGCTCTAGAGTCCAGTGGCAGCGTGCTTTACACCACTGCATCCGACACTTTGCATTGCACTTGGTGATGTATGGCTTGGATGCAGCTGCTTGGCCATGGAAACCCATTCCATGAAGCTCTCTGCGCACTGTTCTTGAGCTAATCTGAAGGCCACATGAAGTTTGGAAGTAGCGATTGACTGTGCAGAAAGTTGGCGACCTCTTCGCACTATGCGCCTCAGCATCCGCTGACCCCGCTCCGTCAGTTTACGTGGCCTACCACTTCGTGGCTGAGTTGATGTCGTTCCCAAACACTTCCACGTTCTTATAATACAGCTGACAGTTGACTGTGGAATATTTAGGAGTGAGGAAATTTCACGACTGGATTTGTTGCACAGGTGGCATCCTATCACAGTTCCACGCTGGAATTCACTGAGCTCCTGAGAGCGACCCATTCTTTCACAAATGTTTGTAAAAACAGTCTGCATGCCTAGGTGCTTGATTTTATACACCTGTGGCCATGGAAGTGATTGGAACACCTGATTCTGATTATTTGGATGGGTGAGCGAATACTTTTGGCAACATAGTGTATATATTCTTACAGAAATTGAGAGTTCCCCTCTCTGTATTGGATCTTAGATTTAATATGGATCTCAGTGGGGAAAAAAAGAGAAAACAATAACATAGTATAGTACTGTATAAATATGCTTAAATGAAGTATTGATTAAATCGTATTCACTCACACTTCGGGCTAGTGTCCGACGAACGTAGCCATCACGTCCGTGTCGCCGCACAGTTTAACGCCCGTCGTAGTATTGATTTGTGATCAATAGAGACCAACACACGAAGTACATGCGCACCGAAGTGCGCAAACACAACGCAGGTGGCAACGGACGCCATTTAGGCCTCGCCGTAAAAGCACTATGACGGACGCCCAGAGTGCGCCGCATTGCGGCCTGTGTGCGTGATGAGGCGACGTTAGATGCAGCGTATTTGCGACATCCATCACGTTGACGACCAGAGGTTATTTAGGTCTGGCTGGCTGTACCTGTCATTTAATTCTAATTAATTTTGTTTCCCATATTTCCCTTTTTTTCTACATCTGTTAAAAAAACAGACTGTGTGGTGTCTACATGTATCTTCCTTCTCTGTCCGTTATGCACGCACGCAGAGTGCGCTCAGACTGCGTTCGTCTGACATTAGTCTTAGGAGAGCTTCAAGCCCTCAACTGGACATGTTGCAGGTGGATGCACACCCTAATGAAGTGGACTGCACACACCACTTCTATTCAACAGCCATCCTCACCACCCATTCCTTGGGTTTACAGTTTAGTTAATGGGAGCGTTCAGTAAACTCTTTAATCAGGAAAGACCTTATGTTGTATTGAAAAAAACCTAGTTGATTGCAAAAAAAACACCTGCATGTATGGAGGTTTATGAGGCAGTCTGTATACAGTAAGCCAAGATATTTGAGGAGCATTGACACCGATTCTGGAGAGATGAGAGGAAATGTGTCAACTATTCCGCTGATGTCCTCATAATGAGGAAACTTGAGTCAATATGTAATCTGTCCGGATTCACACAACTTTGAATATCTTTTTTTAAAATGTCAATCTAGTACAAATAACCCCCCCTTAATTTTTGCCCTTAAATAATAGGGCAGATGTTGCAGACGGCCTCTGCCCAATTATAGTTTCTTTTTTTGTTTAGGAGAAACTACCTTTCTCCCTCGGCGCACGTTGCTTGTCACCGGCAGCTCAGGGCTTCCAAACCCAGAGGCCCCCGCAGCTTTTTTTCTTCCGTTTTTATTTCACACACTTTTCTTACCTGCACAAACTGAGTTGCGTAGGATACGCAAATGTGCATGCCTGAAAATGCGTACTTTTGTAACCGAAAACACTAGGTTCACTTCAGGACGGCGCCGGACCGGACACAAGCAAGGATTGTCTGAACACGAGTCTCTTCAGGAAAGGCAAACTTTATTGTGTCGTCACACAAATGCTCACACAGGATTGAATCGCAAAGAGTGAGCCCCGTCTCCCCCCGACAAGGGGTTTTATACCCCAAATACATAATTAGGTACATCCCAATTAGCCCACCTCCCGATGACACTTTATTCCACCCCACGTGGGTTAATACCTCCCATTGTTAGTACAAAGGGATTCCATACATTGACCGTAAATTGGCAAGCTTCATGTTAGTCTGACAGTTTGTGATTTGCTGCCGCTCTCAATCCGAGCCGTGCCCACCTCCCTAAAAGCTATGTTTATTTTGCTACAGATAAAGCATGTTCTGGTTTCTACGCTCTCTTTGTCTTTCTGCAGGTCTCAGTGACCTTGCAGTATCCATTTGTCATCCTGTCTTTCCGTGCCAAGAGCTGGCCGGATTTTCCCTCAGTTTTATTGCTTCTCTGCTAATCTACCACATTCCTAAAATTCTATGTAAGCTTCATTCTAATGTCTAGTGAAATCTATCTAGTTATTTGCAAGTGAACCAATATTCTGAACAAGATGGCCGCTTGGCTCATAATAGCGACCATCTTCCAGCCTGATTCCACTTCATTCCCCCCTTGGCTCAAGCCTCAGGTTCTTTTCCTGATGCTTGTAGCCATCACACCCCGCTATTCTTAAACTCCTCATACCTTAGGGGACCGATTTTTGTTGGGAACATGTCTTGTGGGATCATCAGTGGTATCTTTTGTGTCTGTGTAGGTGTCAGTACTTTCTTGCACAGTGGCCATAGGCATAGCCCTATGCGGTATGTCAGTGTTCCTACGACCAAGATCACCACTATCATCAGAATCATGGATCCGATCTGTGAGATGAATCTCAGGATGGATCCAAACCACTCTCCGATTGCTCCGAACCCACGGAGTGGATTCCAGCCCTCACCAGCGATTCTCCTTGCTGTGTTCTGCAGCTGTGCTACCTTCTCTTGGTGATCCTGGATTACCTGGTAATAGTCTGGGACATCATGTGTGGTGTTTCTGATGTAGGTGCAACATTCATAATGCATTGTCATCTCACACAATCCATTCAGGGCCGCACTGATCTGTTCAAGCGCCATGTCATGTATCATCTGCACCTTCCGTATCTCACGCACCTCCAGATTCAGCAACTGAATATCCATACTAGTTTTATTCAGAATTTCATCCATCAGACTGGCATAACTGTTCAGTCTCACCATCAACTCTCTTCCCCATCCAGTCCATGCCGGCAGCCACGACCATATCCGATCCACCTTTTTAAACAACTCTCTCTTCTGTCTTTCAAACACCAGTGGGTACCTAGGGTGGAGTGCTGTGTCTGTATTAGTGTCTTCTCCCCTTACCCTCTGGATCAGTTTTGCCAAATAACACATTCCCGTTATTGTTGTGGCACCCATGTGTAACACACCTTTCCACAACACACCTGGTACCCCCCTTTCAATATGAATGGAGACAAATGTAGTGTTCCTTTCGCTATCTCTATTGTCAGTCGTCTCATTCGTCTCGTCGTATCCAGTACACCCTGCTTTCCATCAGTCACCTTCGCAATCACTGCCTCTTGTTCACTCGTGAGTTTTCTACATTGTATGTATAGAAAATTTGCCTGCTCTTGTGTCGATCGTGTAAATGTATGATGTCCAGTTAAACTTGCTTGAGTAGCACCCTCCATCCTCCTTATGTGTGTCTTTATCTGGTCCTATTTGGAAGCACCACTCTGGTGGGTATACTGGTCCTATTATGGGATACCCGGGACTGAATGATTCTGGTTTTTCACTCGGTGCATCAAAAGAGTGTATTGTGACATTCCCTGATGCAAACATACTCAGATTCATTGGAACAGAAGCAAATGGGATGTGGATCGTCTCTGGATGCATTCTACTACACACCCAGCACGCAGTTTGTCCAGACTTTTTAGCATAGTCATATTTAAATTGCACAAGTAAATGCCCTCTTGGCAAAATCTCAGATGTCGCTTCTCGTTTCTGTCTCCACATAGTACGATTCTCCATCACTGGGTGCGTACCATTCCAGATATGGGAAATATCCACTTTCCCGGCAGTGCTTGGGCACCCGGGGCAGGCTCCATGCGAGAGTCCATAAATAAAGTTTGCAAGGTACAAAATCAGTACCACAAATGCCCCGAATGTCAAGATCCCTTGGGCAATTCTTTTGACAGTTACATAAACCCAATCCCTCCCCACCGGTATTTCAAAAACAAAGGACATTTCTGGATGATCAGGGGTGGGGGCTGGGTCCCTAAAAAGCACCCTTGGGGTATCCCCCGTTGGTGGGTGGTCAGGACTTGTGTCCCTCAAGACACCCACTTGTGGAATCATTTGGGTGTCTTCAGTTGGATCATTTAGGTGCTCACGGCTGTGGTCTTTGTCAGCTTTAGCCTCAGAGGATTGGTCTCATTGGCGATGACCTTCCATGCTGGTTCGGGACTGGCTGCAGCTACTTTCAACCTGGAGTGATGTATCCACGGGACCACCTCGGCAACCTTTACAGCTGTAGGGGTTGATAACAGGACAAGGTAAGGACCTCTCCACTTTGGGCCTAGTGCGTCATTTTTCCACTCTTTCACCCATACTGAATCACCTGGACAATACTTATGCAGTGGGGGATATAAAAAGTGAGGTATGTTATCTCCCACCCAAGTATTCAATTTCTGCATTGATTTACCCAACAGTACAACCTGATCATTTAATTTAGTTTCTCCCAATGCCCGAAGGTCCCCCCTTAGTCCATTAATCAGAGGGGTAGGCCATCCAAACATGAGTTCGTACGGACTTAGCTTTAATTGAGGGGTAGGCCTGCACCTAATGTGCAAGAGGACTATCGGCAGCACATCCAACCAGCCTAGCGACATCTCTTGGCACAATTTGGACATCAGAGTCTTTAGGGTGCGGTTCATTCTCTCGACTTTTGCCGAGCTTTGGGGCCTGTAGGCAGTATGTAGCTTCCAGGTGATGCCCAACAGGCGGGCAAGCTGTTGTAAACAGTTCTGTATAAATGCAGGGCCATTGTCCGACCCTATCTCGAGAGGCAACCCATAACGTGGTATTATTTCTTTCATCAGACTCTTTACTACTTCCACAGTCTTTTCAGTTCTTGTTGGGAAAGCTTCCACCCATCCTGTCAGAGTACACACCATTACCAGTAGGTATTTGTATCCTTTGCAGGGCGGCAACACTGTGAAGTCTATTTGTAGCGATGCCATTGGGGATAGCCCGATTGGCTGCTTCCCTGGAGGTTGAGATGGACCTGTTCTCTGGTTGTTCTTGGCACATGTCACGCACTGCTGGGCTATTGCTTTGCAGATTACTGACAGTCCGGGTACGTAAAAATGTGGCTCTAGTTGCTGTTCCATCATTTCTCTCCCTCCATGGGTACTTGCGTGGAGTGTTCTTACAATTTCAGGGGCCAATGTTGCTGGGAGGACTATCTGTCCATTCTTCAGCTGAAACCACCCGTCTTCTCCATATTTGCCTTGTTCTCCCGACATCCATTTCTTTTCTTTCTCTGAGTACACAGGTGTCCATTCACTCAGTGGCGCTGGTAGGAGTGCAGCCACCACTGGTTTTGCTTTGTATCGTGCCAATTCTCCATGGTTTCCCCAGACGAATTCTTCTTTCGGGAAATAGTATCGCCATGCGAAGAACAGCAGATCTTGTCTGTCTTGTGTATCTCTTACTGCTGGTATGAAAAAGTCCATTGCACTTTTCTTCATTCTTGGCAGTCTGTTCTTGATAAGAATCTCCTTGAGGAAGAACCTTACCAATGGGGCTTGGTACTCTTCTGCTCCCAACTCTCCCAAACTTAACAGTATTCGTGTAATCCGTAAATTATTATGAGGGTTGGCTGTCAAATTTTCAAAACGTGAGGCGAAATTTTCTGCTCGTTCAACTTCGGTTACTTTTGTGTCTTCATCCTCCCCCATTACTTTTACGCCGAAGAATTTCAGCATCATCTTGTAAACTCTGCGTAATCTTTGCTGAACTTCTGAGGTGTTAATCATTAGGCGTGTCTCTTGCGGATTCAGAGGAGTGGAATAAAAATTTCGGCCTTGAGTCTGAGTTGGGAAAAGCCATTGGATATAATCATGATTAAATTCTAATAGTTCGTAATCATCTTGCCATTTGTGCAATATTATTTCAATGAACTCGCCTTTGGGTTCAAATCTTCTCCAATTCATATAGAATTCGTAGTTTGGCATGGGAGGTTGAGGCTCTTGTTTGCAGAGTAGGACTTTGGCTTGATCAATTGTTAGCTGTGGCTTTGCAGCTACCTTTGCGGCCTGGACAGCGCGCCTGTTGCCTCTTGGGATTTCATCATGACCCTTTTGGTGGCCACGACAGTGCATGATACTGACAGCGCTTGGTTTCCATACAGCGTCTAGGAGGGCCGCGATTTCAGCTGCATACTTGATTTGTTGTCCCGAGGAAGTAAGCAGGCCTCTTTCTTTGTAAAGTGCACCATGTGCATGGACGGTCATGAAGGCATACTTGGAATCCGTGTAGATATTTACTCTTTTGCCTACGGAGATTTCTAGAGCTCTGGTTAGGGCTGTTATTTCAGCCAGTTGTGCAGATGTATGGCCTGGTAGTGGATTTGCTTCAATAATTTCTTCTGCTGAGACTACTGCATAGCCGGAGACTTTCTTCCCATCATCCATGTAGCTGCTACCATCAGTGAATAACTGTAGATCGTATTTGTCTAGGGGTACGTCTTTCAAATCTGGCCTGCTACTGAACACTTCTTCCATGACTTGGAGGCATTCATGATTTGGATCCTCTTCACAGTCAGGCAGTAAAGTATCAGGGTTCAAGGTAGCGATGAGGTCCAAATGAACCTGTGGATTTTCACACATCATAGCTTGGTACTTCGTCATCCGGCTGTTGCTGAACCAGTAGCTTCCTTTCACATCCAGCAGGGCCTTGACAGCATGGGGCACCTTGACATGAAGAACTTGTCCAAGGGTCAGCTTGTCTGCTTCTGCTATCAGCATTGCGGTGGCTGCCACTGCTTTCAGACATGGGGGTAGGCCGCAAGCCACAGGGTCGAGTTGCTTGGAGAGGTAGGCCACAGGCCTTAGCCAAGAGCCAAAACTTTGGATCAATACTCCTGTTGCTGTTTGATTGTGTTCATGCACATACAGCTGAAAGGGCTTGCTGTGATCTGGCAGTCCCAGTGCAGGAGCTTCCATTAACAGAGTCTTTAATTTCAGGAACGCTGCTGTTTGCTCTTCTTCCCAATGGAAGGGTTCTTGTTCTCCCCCCTTTGTGGCTTGATGAAGGGGCTTGGCAATATCTGCGAAGTTGGGGATCCACAGGCGGCAGAAGCCTGCAGCTCCCAGAAACTCACGGACTTGTCTTCTGGTCTTTGGTTGGGGTATTCGGCATACTGCTTCTTTTCTTTCTGCCCCCAATGCACGTTTGGTACCTGTTAACTGGAATCCCAGGTACTTTACACTTTCTTTGCATATTTGTGCTTTCTTTCTAGAAACTCTGTAACCTGCTTGGCACAGTAGATGTAGCAGGGCTTTTGTGGCAGATAAACAGTCTTTTTCTGTGGGAGAAGCCAGTAATAAATCATCTACATATTGTAACAAGACAACTTTGTCTGGCTGAGCGTTGAAGGAGAGGAGGTCTTGGCTGAGCGCGCATCCGAAAATCGTGGGCGAATTTTTGAAACCTTGAGGGAGGCGTGTCCAGGTCATTTGATGGCGCGCCCCCGTGGTGGACTCTTCCCACTGAAATGCAAAAAGGGGCTGGCTTGCTGGAGCCAGGCGGATGCAAAAGAAAGCGTCTTTTAAATCAAGCACTGTGTAATAATTTGTATCTCCGGGAATTAACGCCAGCAAATTGTATGGATTGGGAACCACAGGGTGTAGGGTTACTGTGGCTTCGTTGACAGCTTGTAAATCTTGGACCGGGCGGTACTCTTGTGTGCCCTCTTTCAGTACTGGCAACAGGGGTGTGTTCCATGGTGACACGCAGAATTTTAATATGCCGTGATCTTTAAGTCTCTGTAAATGTGTTTGAATGTTCTGCTTGGTTTTTTGTGGGATATGATATTGTCTTAAAGCCACAGGCGTTGCACCAGGTTTTAAATCAACGTATACTGGGGGAATATTTACTGCTAGTCCGGGCGGATTTTCCTCCGCCCACACCCCAGGAATTTCAAGGAGTAGTGTGTACGGGTCCGGGCTTGCTGGCGGGGTTGGTGCTGTACGCCATTCTTCCTCTCTCGGCATAATTACTGCAATTTTCACAGATCGGGGGTTCTGGCTGGCTGAGTTGTACTGCCGAGCAGAGCTGCCACTCTCAGGCAGGTCTAATTGAGCGTGTCCCCCGGGAAGAAACGTAATTTGGGCTTGTAATTTGCAAAGGATATCCCGCCCCAGGAGCTGGATGGGACATTCGGGCATATACAAAAATTCATGTTCAACATTATGCCCACCCACACTACATTTTCGAGACGCAAGGAAGGGGTACTTAGCAGACACCCCCCATTGCTCCCATAATATCAACTTCATTTCCCATTGGGGGAGCAATTTGCTGTGTTACAACAGAATATTCAGCACCGGTGTCAACCATAAAAATTTCATCTTTATTTCCCACTCTCATAGTGACCGTGGGCTCGTGGTTACCGAGCAGGATGGGCCCAGGTCCTTGTCAATATGCATCCTGCCCCTCAAATGACGTTCCCGCCAATCCCACAAACCCTGCTCCGGCACCCTCATTTCTCTCATATCTGCCGTCCGTTACCTGACCATTAGGACCTTGACCTCCCGATTCCCCAACCTCTCCTTGTCCCCCAAATTTAGCCAAAAATGCAGGACAGTCATTTTTCCAGTGACCTTCACCCCGGCACCAGGCGCACTGGTTGGGTCCCAGGGGTTCCCTAGGGGCTCCCCTACCTCTTCCTCTAGCCCCCCTACCCCTTGCTCTCCCTCTGTCCGGGCCACCTCGTCCTCCACCATTTCCCATATAACCCACAACACCTGTATGTCCTCTCTCTTTATCTCCTCCTGTTTTTCTTCTAAATCCCGGTTATGATACACTTTATTAGCAATCTCTACCAATTCGCTAATACCTTTTCCCAAAAACCCATCTAATCTCTGTATTTTTTTTATTCCGTATATCCCTCTGTGACTGTCCCACAAAAGAAGAATTAATTAACCTCTGATTCTCCACTGCCTCCGGATCAATAGGACTATACATCCTATATGCATCTAGTAATCTTTCCAAAAATGCGCTTGGAGACTCTTTAGATTCTTGTACCACATCTGCTACTTTTCCCATGTTTGTGGGTTTCTTCCCTCCCGCTTTAACACCCATTATTACTGCTGTTCTGTAGGTCTGGAGGTGGGCAATACCCTCCGCGGTGCTATACGGCCACTTGGGATCTGTTTTGGGGTAGTGTTCCTCTGCCCACGCTTCTGGCTGGGGCTTAGCATCTGCTACAGCTTGGGCAAGTAAAATCTTTTGCGCGCTACTATTTATCCGGGCTCTTTCTTCTGTGGTAAACATTGTCAACATTAATTGCTGACAATCTGCCCATGTGGGGTTATGTGTAAGCATAACTGACTCTATCATACTGGCTACCGCTGCGGGATTAGTGGAGTACAGTGGTGTGTGTGTTTTCCAGTTGAAAAGATCTGTTGTCGTGAATGGGACATATGTGTATTGCACTGGCCCAGGAGCTCCATTTGCAAAGGACCTGGCACTTCTCGTAGGGGCATTTGATAGGGGTTATGCTGATATGGCTCACGGGGTTTATGTATATTATTCGCTGCGCGAGTGGTAACCCCTAGTTTCTCATCTTCACCCTCATTATCGCTATCCTCCTGGGATACTAATTTGTATACACTCCCATCGGGCATTTCAATTTTTCCCGGTGGGGCCTCTCTGTCTCCTCCACCCGCCGCCCCCTGTTCTTCTTCCACAACCCCGCGTGACGGAGCGAAGGGAGCCGGCCGGGAAGTAGCAGCTGCCTGCTCCCCCCTCTCCGCCCGCGCAATCGCGGCACTCAAAGCTTCTCTAGCTGCCCCGTAACATGACGGGTATGGCGGGGGCAAGGAGTCACCTTCCTCTGGGTGTTCTACCAACACTGATCTCTCTTTCTCTTTATTATTTGGGGGTACCTGCTTCTTGTGTTGTCCCGCCAACATGATAAAATGACTTTTATCTTTTACACAGTATCTCCATATATCTATATACGGGTACTGTTCAGGATGTCCGTATTTCCTGGTGACTTGGGAATGCACTCTCTGTATTAGCTCGGGGTCCATTGACCCCTGCTCTGGCCATCCAGAAACTAACAGTGGCCACACAATTGTACACATTAATGTTAGCTTCTCCCTAGTTAACTCCACACCATAGTCATGCGTTGTATATAACGCTTCAAAATTCCGCACCATATACTCTAAGGGCGTCTCACCCTTCTTTACCTTACTGGGTTTGGATGACCCGTTACCCATTGTTACTTTTCTCAGAAAATCAGTAAACTCTTTACAATACAAATACAACTTTTTTAGCAAAAGCACTTAGAATCTACGGTCTGGTACTTCAGCCAACAATTCTCACGTGTCTGAATCGCTTCCTCTGTCAGTAGCCGGACTGCAGTTGCCTGAGCCGGAAACGTACTTCGGGAGTCCGCTCTCAAGTTTGCTTCCTCGCAGGGCGAGTAGGCGCTCGTTCACTCACAGCATTCAAATCACTCACAGCACGTACTGTACCAGATACTTTCAGCACAGAACAAAACAAACAATTCAACTCTTTCTACTAGCCGAGGGCACGCCGTCCCTCCTTTTGGCTCCTTATACCCCGTTAATTGAACTCTAACTCTTGCCTGCTTGTGACTATAACAACACTCCCGTCTGCAATTCCAATTTGCCTATGGGCAATCTACCCACCCGGCACCACTATCTCTGCAGCTACCGCTGACCTCAATTGGCCCTCTTCACTACACGACGTAGACACTAGCACTGACTCAGGGCTCTCAGCCCAGTCACAGAAATCCCTCCTCCTTTCCTGGTCCACGTGCAGAAGCTCTGTTTACAAACACTGACTATGACTATGCAACTCCACGTGGCTACTTTCTCCCTCTCTTACAGAACTACCCTTTGGTTAACATTTGATTCCCCGGGTCCAGACACGCGCTGGCCACTTTCTGGCCCCGTGCTATGTGCGGCGGGTTCAATATGCTAACGAGACCGTGGGTCTCCTTATCCGACTATGGCCGGACGTTTCCCTTTATACCGGTATCTCTGATACACATACAAACACAGAAGACACTTTACCTATCGCCGTGCTGCTCGCTGTTTCCTCAGACTCGGTGGTGTCCCAGCTTCCCGGGCCGGGAGTCCGTTTGGGACGAGACGAGGTCCACTGAACAGGAAATCCTGCTTGGCGCCTGCAGATGTCACCTCACCTTCAACAGATGCCCAACCGACGGGATCACTCGCACCTGCAGTTACCCGCTACAGTGTTCAGCAGCCGTTGCCTATGCCGGCAAGGGCCCGTATCCCGGCTATCGAGCCCCCAAGAAATGTAACCGGAAACACTAGGTTCACTTCAGGACGGCGCCGGACCGGAAACAAGCAAGGATTGTCTGAACACGAGTCTCTTCAGGAAAGGCAAACTTTATTGTGTCGTCACACAAATGCTCACACAGGATTGAATCACAAAGAGTGAGCCCCGTCTCCCCCCCGACAAGGGGTTTTATACCCCAAATACATAATTAGGTACATCCCAATTAGCCCACCTCCCGATGACACTTTATTCCACCCCACGTGGGTTAATACCTCCCATTGTTAGTACAAAGGGATTCCATACATTGATCGTAAATTGGCAAACATCAGGTTAGTCTGACAGTTTGTGATTTGCTGCTGCACTCAATCCGGGCCGTGCCCACCTCCCTAAAGGCTATGTTTATTTTGCTACAGATAAAGCATGTTCTGGTTTCTACGTTCTCTTTGTCTTTCTGCAGGTCTCAGTGACCTTGCAGTATCCATTTGTCATCCTGTCTTTCCGTGCCAAGAGCTGGCCGGATTTTCCCTCAGTTTTATTGCTTCTCTGCTAATCTACCACATTCCTAAAATTCGATGTAAACTTCATTCTAATGTCTAGTGAAATCTATCTAGTTATTTGCAAGTGAACCAATATTCTGAACAAGATGGCCACTTGGCTCATAATAGCGACCATCTTCCAGCCTGATTCCACTTCACTTTCTGTTCCTTCCTTTAGTGCCTTTGCAGAACAACGGATCGGAGCTATGCTCGCATGAGCAGAACCGATACAGTAGATGATTGCTATCCCGGAAAGGTCTGAAAGATGCTGATGTCAGCATTGAGAGCGTGCTGACATCACCGGTGACTTGACTGGTGAGGTGTGTGAGGGCGGAGGAAACTCCTCCACTTCACACAGTGTTATGAGCCAAATCAGGCAGGGTCAGAGGTGGGAGGAGGGGGCACTCCACACAGCCAGATTAAAAAAGCTAAGTGTTCAGGATGTAGAATGTCCCCTTAAGGAATTGATGTCCAGTTATCATATAGGGCAGCCCGTTTCATTAGGGTGTGCACTCATGGAATATTTATTAATTACATATTTATGCTTGGATAATTTTGTGCAGAACAGTTACTTTTAGCCTTTTGGGAATAACTTTTGGGAATAACCAATCTTTATGCAGCGATACAGTCAACAGTCATGTAATTTATCATGAACCAGCTAATGAATAGGGATGAGCCGAACACTCTCCGAGTTCGGTTCGAGCCCGAACCCGAACTTCCCATTTGTTCGGGACCGAACCCGAACTCGAATCCCATGCAAGTCAATGGGGCTGAAAATTCATTTTTTTAGAGTGCCCTCCAAGAGGGCATATATGCTACATATTTGCCATAAAAGGTGTATGGGGGTCCGGGTAGTGCCCTGGGGGACAGGAAACGAGGAAAAAAAAGTTTAAAAAAAAGTTTTTAAAGGGACAGTGAGTTTTCCATGAAATAAGGGTTAAAAATAAAAACCAAAAATTCCTTCAAATATCGTGCCTAGGAGGTCCCCATAACCTGCCCGTGAAATGGCGGATTTCTATGATGTATAGAAACACTTAAAAACAAAAAAAATGACGTTTCATATGACGGTAAATGCTTTTCCTTTAATCTATCCATAAACAACTGCTTGGCGGCAGCCTGTATGAAAAGACATTTTAGGACGCGCAGAAAACGTTTAGAGATTTTTTTGGCTAAATTATTGTGAAACTTATGCAGGCTTTGGATGAAAGTAACAATAGGTGCTTTAAAATTGGGCTTTTAGCGTCGGCAACAGTGCCGTCACACCGTAACCCCTCTGAGGAAATGAATCTGATACAAGCGTCAGTGGCAGTGCACCCAGATATTGTGCCTTTAATGCCAGGCATGCAAGTACTATCATACAGTAACCCCTCTGTGGTATGGTGGAAGAGTGCAGGGGTGGACCATGTGGTCCTATATTGAAAAGTTTTTGATCTGGTAATGGGCATCAGTGCACCCAGATATTGTGCCTTTAATGCCAGGCCAGCAAGTATCATCATACAGTAACCCCTCTGTGGTATTGTGGAAGAATGCAGGGGTGGACCATGTGGTCCTATATTGAAAAGTTTTTGATCTGGTAATGGGCGTCAGTGCACCCAGATATTGTGCCTTTGGTGCAAGACTGCCAGGCCAGCAAGTATCATCATACAGTAACCCCTCTGTGGTATTTTTGTCGAAGAGTGCAGGGGTGAAACTTGCAGTCCTATATTAAAAAGATATGCATCTGGTTAGGCGTCAGTGCACCCAGATATTCTGCCTTTGGTGCAAGACTGCCAGGCCAGCAAGTATCATCATACAGTAACCCCTCTGTGGTATTTTTGTCGAAGAGTGCAGGGGTGAACCTTGCAGTCCTATATTAAAAAGATATGCATCTGGTTAAGGCGTCAGTGCACCCAGATATTCTGCCTTTGGTGCAAGACTGCCAGGCCAGCAAGTATCATCATACAGTAACCCCTCTGTAGTATTGTGGAAGAATACAGGGGTGGGCCATGTGGTCCTATATTGAAAAGTTTTTGATCTGGTAATGGGCGTCAGTGCACCCAGATATTGTGCCTTTAATGCCAGGCCATCAAGTATCATCATACAGTAACCCCTCTGTAGGATTGTAGAAGAGTGCAGGGGTGGACCATGTGGTCCTATATTAAAAAGATATGAATCTGGTAATGGGCGTCAGTGCACCCAGATATTGTGCCTTTGGTGCAAGACTGCCAGGCCAGCAAGTATCATCATACAGTAACCCCTCTGTGGTATTGTGGAAGAGTGCAGGGGTGGACCATGTGGTCCTATATTGAAAAGTTTTTGATCTGGTAATGGGCGTCAGTGCACCCAGATATTCTGCCTTTAATGCCAGGCCATCAAGTATCATCATACAGTAAGGCTGGGGTCAGACGAACGCAGCGTTAACGTCCGTGTTGCCCGCACATAAGTACGTCCGTGATAGCATACAATTGTGTTAAATGGAGCCCCACACACGAAGTACGTCCGCACAGAAGTGCGGGGGCTGACGGACGCTGCAAACGGACGCAGGTTAGGCAAGAACGTAATACTGCTAGAACGGACGTGCAGAGTGCGCCACGTCCACAACGTCCCCATAGCTTTGTGTGTGAGTGATGCAACAAGGTCAGACGGACTGCATTTATACGTCCAGCATTTTTGACGGACAGAATGTTCTTTCATTGTAATTTATTTTCCCTGCTACATCAGTCAAAAAATCCGTCAGTGAAAAAAACCGACTATGTGTGTCCACAACCTTGTCGTCAGTCAGTAAGTCCGTCCGTACTGCACGGACGCACAGTCCGTAGAAAATGCGCTCATCTGACCCTAGCCTAACCCCTCTGTGGTATTGTGGAAGAGTGCAGGGGTAGACCATGTGGTCCTATATTGAAAAGTGTTTTTTTTTTATCTGTTAATGGGCGTCAGTGCTCCCAGATATTGTGCCTTTAATGCCAGGCCAGCAAGTATCATCATACAGTAACCCCTCTGTGGTATTGTGGAAGAGTGCAGGGTTGGACCATGAGGTTCAAAAAATTAAAATGATAAAAATCTGGCACAGGCGTCAGTGCAGCCAAATATTGTGCCTTTCATGGCAGCAAGTGCCTTCACACCGTAACCCTTTTGTGGTATTGTGGAAGAGTTCAGTGCTGGAGGTTTTGTGAATGCAGAAGAGGACATCCCCTATCTATTCCATTACTTCAGCATCAGGGGATTGATAGCTGCTGATCCAGGACTGATTCATTTTTATAAATGTCAGCCGGTCTACAGAGTCAGTGGACAGACGCACTCTTTTGTCTGTGACAAAACCTCCAGCGGCACTGAACGTCCTTTCGGAAAGCACGCTAGATGAAGGGCAACCTAGTAGCTGCATAGCATATTGGCTAAATTCTGGCCAGTGATCCAATCTCAACACCCAGTAAGCCAGTGGATCATCTGCTGGAAAGGTATTCAGGTCTGCCCTTGCCCCTAGGTAGTCCTGCACCATATGGTGAAGACGCTGGCAATGGGTGCCTACATTTGACGTCCTTGGGCGTCGTGGACTAAAAAAATTTAAAAAAGCATCAGTCAAGCGGCCCTGGCCTTCACCGATATTCCTCTGATCACCTGCAGCCTCAGAAGCACGTGTGTCAGCACTTGGTAATCTAACAGTGCCTGGAAAGGTGTTACACAAGTTTCGCTTTAGAGCGTCCTCAAGTTTTGTCATCCTGTGCTCCCTCTGTGCGGGCAGGATGAGCTCTGCAACTTTCCCCTTGTATCGTGGATCAAGAAGGGTTGCCAACCAGTAATGATCCCTCTCCTTGATAGCACGAATCCTGGGGTCCTTTAGCAGGCTTTGCATCATTAAGAAGCCCATGCAGCGTAGGTTGGAGGTGGCATTAGCTGCCGAGTCTTCCTGGTCAATGAGGATGACCGTATCGTGCACTTCCTCCTCCCAGCCACGCAATAGCCCTTCTGTTTCTGGGCACACAAAACCCTCCTTGAGGAATCCCCACCTTCAATGCCCCCACTACTTAAATAGTCCTCCTCCTCCTCTTCCTGTCTGATCTGAGTAGGACCCGCTGTAATGCTGTCTGCGGAAAGACTGGGGCCTTGAGAGCAAGGGAAGGCCTCCTCTTCCTCCCGCTGCTCTGCCTCTAGAGCCACATCTATAATTCCCCGCAGACTGTGCTCCAGCAGGAACACTAAAGGAATTGCGTCACTGATGCATGCACTGTCCCTGCTCACCATCCTCGTTGCCTCCTCCAATGGTGACAGTACAGTGCATGCATCCTTGATCATCAGCCACTGCGGGGGGGAAAAAACGAAGTTGACCTGAACCTGTCCTTGTGCCATACTCACACAGGTACTCGTTGATGGCCCTCTGCTGCTTGTGCAGACGCTGCAGCATTGCTAATGTCGAGTTCCACCTGGGGAGAAGGAGGAAGGGAAGGGAGGGAAGGGAGGGAAGAAAGGGAAGAAGGAGGAAGAGGAAGAGGAAATGTAACGACCCTGTCCATGCTTGCTGGACCACGTGTCTAAAATCATATGCACCTTGCTGCTGACTGCCTTTCCCAATGACTGGATAACATTGTCTTCCACGTGCTGGTATAGTGCTGGAATGGCCTTGCGTGAAAAGTAATGGCGTTTTGGAACCTGCCACTGTGGTACAGCACATTCAGCAAATTCACGGAAGGGAGCAGAGTCCACCAGCTGGAAAGTCAGCAGCTGCAATGCGAGTAATTTTGCTAAACTGGCATTTAAACGCTGTGCTTAGGGATGGTTGGGACTATATTTTTTCTTTCGCTGCAGCAGCTGCAGCAAAGTAATCTGACTGCGTAAATCTTCAGCTACTGGGATGATGTCACATTGTGAGGAAGGACCTGCTGGTACATCCATTACTGTAGCATCATCCCTGTCGGTGGAGGTTGTAGGCAATGACATGGCAGGACATACAGTGTGGGTAGAGACAGATGAGGAGGACCTACGCAAAGTTTTGCCCCAACGGGATGTGTGGCACTTGTTCATATGTCGCCTCAAGCACGTGGTACCCAAGTGTCCGGTGTTTTTCCCACGCTTCAGCCTCATCTGACATAGAATACAAATAGCAACGGTGGGGTCTGCTGCACATTTCTTAAAGAACTCCCAGACAGCAGAGTTCCTGCATGTGTTCTTTGAGACAACAGTGCTCTGCACCGGAGCAGCTCTGACATGTGAGGGCTTGGACTGGCTAGTGCTACGGTTGGTCACAGAGGATGTTGTGCCTCGTGTTTGCTGTGCCTCCTCCTCCCCCTCCTCCTCACTTGATTCCTCAGTTCGATCTGGCACCCAGGTGGAGTCAGTGACCTCATTATCAATGTCATATTCACCCCCTATCTCCTCGTCACTGGAGCCGACTTGGCAGTATGCTGCAGCTGCTGGGGCAACATGAGTGCCAGTTATTTGTATGTCATCACTGGCACCCCCTTCCTCTAGGTTGATTATACTCCCTTGCTCAACCTCAGAGATTGAATCAGAGCACTGTACTTAATGCGCATCCTCAAGCAGCATGTCACTCTCATTGTAGTCAAACAATTCAGCTGACTCCTCCGTGTGTGATAGTGAGGCTACGGCAGGAGTAGCTGTGGACATGGAGGCTGCATTAGATGCTTTGGCAGCTGAGGTGGACTGTAAAGCACTAGAAGCCTGGCTGGCAGAGGACTCGGAGAATGAGGATGGCCTGCTTAGCCAATCCACCAAGTCCTCTGTGTGTTGCTGCTGCTTAAGACGGCCAGCACCAGTTAGAAAGGACAATCGTGCCCCTGCAGAGGATGCACCACGTCCACCACGACCAGAGGCACAGCCTCCCGACACAGGGGCTGCTTGCCCTCTTATCTGTGTCTGGGAGCGTCTGCCTGTCCTTTTTGTTCTTTCAGACATGGTGAGTGATATATAGATTAATATATACAGAACTCTGATTCAACTCTGGTATAAAGATTTAAATAACTCTGGTATAACTCAGTGAGACACACTGATAGCTGGCAGCCAGTGACAAGAGACAGATCACCTCAATTCACAAATGTTTTAAAGAAATTAGTGAGCCCCAAAATAATGCGTGGTACTGGTTGTGTGACGAGACACAGATCACCTTAATTCACAAATGTTTTAAAGAAATTAATGAGCCCCAAAAAAACTTGCTGGCTGTGTGACGAGAGACACAGATCACCTTAATTCACAAATGTTTTAAAGAAATTATTGAGCCCCAAAATAATACGTGGTACTGGTTGTGTGACGAGACACAGATCACCTTAATTCACAAATGTTTTAAAGAAATTAGTAAGCCCCAAAAAGATTTGCTGGCACAGTGACAAGACCCAGAAGATCACCTCAATTCACAAATGTTTTAGAGTTGTAAACCCCAAAAAAAATTGCTGGCACAGTGACAAGACACACATCACCTAAATTCCCTGATATTTGGTAGAAATGAGACCCAAAAAGACTTGCTGGCACAGTGAGAAGACCCAGAAGATCACCTTAATTCACAAATGTTTTAAAGAAAGTTGTAAACCCCAAAAAAACTTGCTGGCACAGTGACAAGACACACATCACCTAAATTCCCTGATATTTGGTAGACCCGCAGTAACAAGACACAACTATCTCCTTTGAAATCTCCTCTGAAATGCGTGCAGAATCGGCGCGTTCAAACATTATATAGTGTGCTGCGGGACTTACCTCTGTGAGCCCATGATTGGCCAAAATTTGACCAATCAGGACTCTGAGCGGTGATTGGCATAGTGTTGAACCAGTCTTGCACCAGACCTGTGGTCAGGTGCAAGGCTGTAGCCAATTAGGGGCTTCAGGACAGTGGGAAAATGCATTGTGGTTCATTGTGGTCGAACATGCGGCGAACACCCGGAAATGTTCGGTGTTCGCAATCTACTCGAACAGGCTAAGTTCGGGTCGAACCCCGAACCGTCCGAACCTGAACAGCTCATCCCTACTAATGAACATCCAAAATATCTATGATGGGGTCAAAGATAAACCCTTTACCCCAGGGCTTGACAAATTTGCTTTGAATCTAGTAGCCAGCTACAAAGGTTAGGAGCCAACCTTTCGACGAGGATTCGCCTTTATCAAGGTATACCTTGATAAAGGCGAATCCTCGCCGAAATGTTGGGAACCTCGCCTCTGCATCTGGGAGATGGTTTGCACAGACCCAAATTATGATTTTAGCTGCTTCTGTTTATCACTTTGTTACCTGCTGCTTTTTGCTGTTTGGCTACTGTGCCTAGAAGTGTAGACGGTTGCTTCTAATATCAGTTTGGCCACTTTGATATAGGTAGATAAATATACTTATATTATTTGTGTGTTAAAACAACATCACAATGTACAGATGTTATCTGTTTACTTATTTTCTTTGCTCTGTTGTCATTGGACATCCTATTTACCCACTGCAGACACACACACACACAACAGACCGCCTATATAAATACATAAACCAGGGCTGGATATATTTACATTAAATGTAGGAGACGGGAAGAAAACATTGAAGCCAACTAGATGTTTTTAGATGCCAAAGACTGCTTTTAGATTGGTGTAAAATAAACTGGAAATTTAGGAGCCAGGAGTAAAATTCTAGGAGCCAGTGGCTACCAGGCTCCTGCCTTTGTCAAGCCCTGCTTTACCCAACATAAGGGTGTGTCTGGCACACCCTATGTGCACACCTCTGATTAAGGGTTATAATAATTCCCTGTCACCACTATCGCTTACTGAGCAGAACATTATGCCAATGTGCATTGATGGGTGAGAGAGAACAGCCCTGAAAACGGTTCTCATGTTCTTCGCAGCCTTGTTATTGACTTCCAGAAACCAAAAGAAAGTCTGGACCAGGAACTCAACCTTCTCTTTCTGAAAGGTTTATTAGATAACACAACTAGTGCTTTGTCAAGCTGAAACTTTGAAAACAAAATGTTTTTGCCAAACTGTTGCTGTGCTCTAGTTGTGTTATCTAACAACTCTGGGTGAAAGAGGAGTTTGATACAGAGGTCTGCTACAGTTTTCCTTTCCTTTTGTGAGCATCTTGGAGTTGGTCGCTTCGCGGATCGGGGTGGCGCCTGACCTTGCATGATGGGAGTGCTGCACCACATTTTGAACATGAGCGGGCATGAGGGGGCAAGCACTCCCGGTAGTAGGCAAAAAACACTTTTCTTTGGACAGTAAAGCAGCCTTTCTCAAGCCCGGAATTTTGAAGACCTGGTAAGTCTGGGACTTGGGAACACTCTGGAATCGGGATTGTATGCATTCACTAATGTGCAGACGTTAGGAGGGACATGCGTTTAGGGTGTTATTATGGTTAAGGGGCCTTTAACACCTTCATTGCAGAAGATGTGTGGGAGAGGTCTCCTTCTGACACTACTATATATGGAGGACGTTCCCCACAGGTTGTCTGGTATACTCACCGTACTTGCTATCCCTCAACGATCGCTGCCTTTTTCCTGTTATGATGTTCATTACAAGCCCTTAACTCTAGCCAGAGTCTAGCCTCTTCAGAGATACCAAAGATAACAATGTTATGTGTAAAAAATAAAAACATTTTATTTTTATATATTTCATTTTTTTTGTTTGTAAAGCAGCAGCATTGTCCATGTTTCAATTATAAAGTGAACAATGCTGCTGCAATATCTTACCTCATTTCTCATGCCAGGAGCAAGTGGGACGGGTGATGACATAGATGACCAGTTCGTAATTACATACTAACACAGGTGGGGGTCCATTGGACCCCTGTATCTTCAATCTATATCCCCCACAAGATCATCTGAGAGGTCACTAGAAAGGTCAGGTCCTGGAGACTTTGTCTGGGTCTTCTAAGAAAACAAGACTTCATTTCGTATTTAAATGTGATCAAAATAGCTTAGCAATTGGAGGTGAAATGGCTCAGCAGCGATGGGTTATGGTGCTGTGGTCATTAAAGATCTTGATTCAAGGTGCTGCTTTGCCTTTCAAATTCACCAGATCTCCATCCGACTGAGCATCTGTGGGATTTGCTGGAAGAAATATGAATCATGGAGGCCCCATCACGCAACTTGCAGGACTTAAAGGATCTGTTGCTAATGTCTTGTTGCCAGATACCAGAGAACATACTCAGAGGTCTCGTGAAGCCCATGCCTCGAAGCAGCAGATCTGTTTTGGCAACACGATATTAGACATTTGGTTGTAATGTTGTGGCTGATCAGTGTACATTCTTTTTAGAAAATACAATATTTTAGAGAGAGAGAGGAAGGCCAACCTATTCACAAAACGGCAACCCTCGTTATTAGCTGTACGTGTTGTGAGGTCTGAGGCAAAAAATGCATTTTTACTACTATAAAGTTGATTATCCTAATAATTCTGTGAAGAAAAAAAAAAGAATGTTACAGATAAGCATTCAGCAGGAGTCAGCAATTTTATCTACAAGAACTGCATATCGGTCATTACCCGTATCCGTTATGTCAAGAATGTACTATTCTACATTTCGGGGCAATAGCTGGACAGCTGAGCCAAAGCAACTCAGCAAAGGAAAACATTTCTCAGAAAAAGCTGTCTATCAACAGCTCAATTACAGACAACACCAGTCACAGTATTCCTGATAAAGGATTGTAAAAAAAATATAGAAAAAACCTAAACATGCCAAACCGCGTTACTATAAAACTGATATTCAAATCCAGGGGTTTATGTGGTTCTTCTGAGTTTATTAATTAATTATACAACACACTTTTGGTGCTCGTGATCCCCAACTGCAAATAGGGAGCCAAAGTACTAGGAAACCCTAATACAGGCTCAACCCCCTTTTCACAAGATAACCCTCAATTCGTCCAGACTTGTAGCTACTGGTAAATGAATACTGGCAGCAGAGCCACTTGTAGGTTTTCCTGGGGTGCATAGTATTCCACGGAGAGTCATGGAAGGTGCAGGATCAGTCCACAGCTCATTAGAGCAAAAGGATAACAGAACTGTGTGTTCACTGTGTCCTTACATCTACAGCAAATATCGAGGTGGTGGATTGCATCCTCCTTTTCACTTTTCAACAAAAAGGTACATTTTAAATGTATTTAGTTCATGGCATTATGTGTTCTTGCAGTTGAAATGTCATTTAACACCAGCTGCTGGGAACCGGTAACATTTTGTTTCCCTGCACATTCAAATATCACTTAGCTCCCACGGCGATTCTTACACAAAGTATAGGAAGTGGAAACCTATCGTAACTGGATGTACAAGACGAGACACAACAGGAGTTGCCGTTGACTTGGAATGGTCACACCTGACCTCACGTCACAAACTTTGATGCCCATAATTGTTAAAAATATTGTATAAAATGGCACTCAGGCTTTGTGTATATGAAACATAATTTTGTGCTCAGACTTGGGAAAAAATATCACATAATGGAAGTATTCCACAAAGAAACAAATAACCAGAGACACCCTTGGTCCCAATCATTTTCGATAAGGGCTACGTCACCTTTGAAAAGGTTCTATTTTGAAAATTCCTAAAATGGATTAACACAGATATTTACTTACTAGACTGGCGTCAGACGAGCGCGCTATGTGCGCCCATACTGATGTGCTTACCGGCATCCGTCACAATGTTGTACAGGGCCAGTCACACGCTTGCGTGTGCATGAAATGCACGCTCAACAAGCGACCGTTATCCAAGCCTCTCCAGCAAAGCGCTAGGACGCGCATTGACAGAGCTGCAAAGCGCGATTCTCTATAGCGCTCAGCAAGGTGGCCAGATGGGCGACGAGTGGAAGGAACGTCAACTCTCACGGACGTTCCTTCCGCTCTCCAAAGGCTCTCGTCTGACACTAGCCTTTGGGTCAACATGCTGGAAAGCCAGGGCTGGACTAAACTGATATAGCATAAAAGAATTTTAAAAAAATTACCGCGTTGTGAAATAATGTTCAGCTCAGCAAGTTATGTGAATATCCCTTTCACTGTGTATTCCCGGGGAACAAAAAAATACGTAACTCCCGAAAGAAGACAGGAAGGCAACAAAATGCTGCTTTGGCAAAGGAAGGAAATGTTTGGCTAAAGAAAACAAACAAAAAGGAAGCCCCAAGATATGCTTTCTCATCTATCACACATCAGCGTCAGCGTCTTCACCATCAGGGCCGTTATCCTTTCAAATACCATTATCTTGGACATGTCAATCACAACACTTCACCAAATTGCTATGGTTTACTGTTTGCAGCAGATAACCAGGGGTTAATTTATTGGTGGAAATGGATCAAGGACATCGAAGGGTTAACCCACATGCAATGCAGTGAGTGGGCTTCATATACATTAAGAATAAGAACTGTGAGTTAAATGGCCGCAACCACCAAAAAATTAAACGTCCTTATTGTGTTTATTTTATGTTGCTGATAACTAAACGTACAAGAGCAAAGCACATGTAAGATAAGAAAATTGAATAAACTATCAGGGTTATTCAAAAGAGCCGATCTGGCCGCGAAATAGCAACGAACAGGGAATTTCCCCGGTGACATTTCGGGGCCAGACAGCAGGCAGTTCAAATTTTGACAAACTGCCAGCAAGTAAGGTGCCTGTTCGAGGGCCATGAAATCCCCATAGAGAAGCAATGGTTAATATATTCAGAGACACCGAACAGCAGAGAAAAGTTGCTGAATTGCCCTGCTGTTCTGTGTTTTCATTCGTCAGGTTTATTCAGACGAACCCCTTAGGCTTCAATGTTAAAAATATTCCTGTTTTTATGCAACATATAATAAACCGTATTATTTTAATCTGCAGCAAAAAGTCTATTGACTTTTCGAGGATTGATTAGGCAAAAAACGTCCGTTTTTTTTTATAGCAGTTTCTTTTTTTGTAACAGACCTTTTTATTATCATTCACAATTACATAAGGGCAAAAAAACCCCCCAAAAAAAATAGTCCTTTAAAAAGTTTCCAACAGGGGTTTCCCAGCAAAGGACACACAGGACAGACAGGGTCACTAGGTAATCAGATTTATTTTAGAACATAAAAAAAATGACATAGTCTCAGGAAAGCAGTTTACAATTTATAATACATACATGGTAATGAAATGAATCCCCAAATTGTGGCTGAATTCTAAAATCGAATTACAAAAATAACCAGGAAAACGAAGATCTTGTGGGTTGTTACCAACATGCAATACAAACATTAAACGCAGTTTTATTGCGCTGCCTTGGAAATGTGTCAGAATTCTACAAATATGTCAAACTGGCGTTTATCGTAGCGAGAAGCTGCTAATGCACAATCAACGATTCGAGAGATTGGATCGAGTGAATTTAAAATAGGTGTTAAGCTGAAAAGGTGGATGTGACACATTAGGTTACAGTTATATGCATTAGTCTAACGTCTTTTAATCTGCTCTGGTTTGTGTTCACATCGAGACACTGATCTTATCAGATTTCTTAAAATACAATAGGAGTTACAATATGAATCCCAATAAATTACGGTCCAGGACCAGAAAAAAAATGGCGTCCAAATCTAGTTTTCTTCACTTGACTATCTCTTTAACATTATATACAATGCCTCCCGTAGTCCATCTCTACCTTAAAGGGGTTGTTGTACCTCTTGTGCAGAGGAGACTGCCTGGCATTTCAGTTCTAGGCAATAAGCGTTTGATTTGCACATAGTAACGTCTTCTCTGTAATGGCACCATTGAGCTAAAACCTTGAGCCCTGAGCTGGGACACACTGAAGGCAGGCCACTTGTGCCATTGCCCATTCTCATTCCTTTAAAAACTTGCTTTTGTTCACTTTGTTCATCGAGAGCAGGGGTCACCAACCTTTGCCCTTCAGAGGTTTTATAACTGCATCTTTCGTGGCGCTCAGCCAGTCGATGGATTGAATGTGCCTCATGGAGGCCAAGGTTGCTGACCCTTGCTCTAGAACAGTGTTTCTCAAACCTGTCCTCAGGACCCTCTAACAGGCCAGGTTTTAAGGATCACCTTGGGGAAATGCAGACTGAATCCTGCAATCACTGAGCAGCAAATTATATCCCCTGTGCTGTGCTTCACATATCTGGAAAACCTGGCCTGTTAGGGTGGTCCTGAGTACAGGTTTGGGAAACACTGATCTAGATGGAAAGGCAAACCCTTGCTCGTGGCGCCTAGAGCCATCCCATTACCTCCATGATCACCTTCTTTCTTTGTAGGTTACATCAGTCATTGCAAAGAATGAGCAAAATTACATGGCGACCGAAAACCTAAAATACCACCTTCCACATTTTTCAAAACATTTTAAAAAGGATTAAGATTAATCAAGCTGAATGCTTCTACGACGAATTTCCGTTTAAAAATGCTAACCATATCAAACTCTTGAGATTCCCAGATACTGCAAGAGATGCAAGTGTGGCACGAACCCAGCACATATCCAGTCATTCCCATTAGCTGCTCAGACTGGCTTGCCCTCCTCTGCTTCTATGGGGTACTTAATAAAAAGTTATCATGGCCTCTAAGAAATGTTGCAACAAGCCAACATAAATAAAATCAATTGGCACGTTATGAGAAACATCCTGGGTACGTACTAGATCCATTCTGACATGTCGTATAGGGATTCCTTCATGGAAAACGCTTCCATGTTCTCTATTGTAGTGTTGTGTTTTACATTTATTGTATAAAAAGGAATTAGTACCAGCTCTGCTAACATTGGATGCTTTGCCAATCTGGAATACAACGAATAGGAAATAACTGAGCATTTCCGCGATAAATTGATAAACACAGAGTAGTCATTATGGCAACAAATGGATGTTTCCTCCCCGACGCGCCATCATTTAGCACTTTGGTCCTTTAAACATATTATAAAACTCAATGCTTGAACACTTTTCCTCGAAGTATAAACACTTGGGCATTGGGGAAATGCGATACATCAGTGGTTCCCAACCCTGGTCCTCAGGTAACCCCCAATATGTCAGGTTTTAAGGATCACCTTGGGGAAAGCAGACTGAATGCTGCAACCGCTGAGCAGCAAATCATATCACATGTGCTGTGTTTCAGGTATCTGCAAACCTGACCTGTTAGGGGGTCCTGAGGACAGGTTTGGGAAACACTGCAATACATCAATCTGCATTCCTATCTTGCCAATTCTAATAAAAAAACAGTGTATCCTCTTAAACAGGGACTTGCTGTAAGAAGCAGAATGTTTCACAGAGGGGAATGTGAAATGAGAGCATACCCTGAAGCAGATGACCATTTAAATAACACGATGATCAGACAGAACGAACGCTTTGTGAACAGGCACTTGCATAATCAGGGAGGGGGAGAGCGAGAGAGATTCACCGAGATGACAGATCAGAGTATCGGTAAATATGTAATAATCCTATGTATTGTAAAGGAATTTGCTTCGGAATCCTGTGTGACAGCATGCCGTTCTCCTGTGTGACAGCATGCCGTTCTCCTGTGTGACAGCATGCCGTTCTCCTGTGTGACAGCATGCCGTTCTCCTGTGTGACAGCATGCCGTTCTCCTCAGTGCTTCACTGAAGCAGCCCCTACAGTGTAGTGATTCGAGACCAGTGGGAATCTGCCGCTGGAACTAGTGTGATCAATGAAATGAGTACGGTCCTTAAAATGACCCAATGAGTTAACAAAATAACTTATTTAGTAAAATTAACATTTCTATACAACACTGTATAATAATTATGTACAAATGGTGACATAAAAGAAAAAAAAAGGTCACAGAAAATAAAATGAATAATAGCCTTCATAACACTAGCTCCTGCAAAGAAAAAAAAAAAAGGCTAAAATTTATTTGACCCTTTAATTTGCTCTAAAAATAGTTTTACCATCTTATACCACATTGGATGTTCTGTGTTTTTTTTTTTTATCTTGCTACTAACTATAGAAGAACTTACGTGTCGCTCAGATTCCATCTTTGGCTTCATATCTATCGTGTAGCGACACAGGCCAAGATAAGCAGGAACAAAATTCACATCTTTTTCTTTAATGTTTTACATTTTCAACAATGTTTTACACGATCCTGCCTGTCCCGTATGTTTTAGATCAGTGGTTCCCAACCCCGGTCCTCAAGCTTCCCTAACAGGTAAGGTTTTAAAGATCCTTGTGGAAATGCAGACTGAATCCTGCAATCACTGAGCAGCAAATCATATCACCTGTTGTTTTGCTTTAGATATATCTGGAAAACCTGACCTGTTGGGGGTCCTGAGGACCGCGGTTGGGAAATATGGTTTTAGATTACAGGAATCTAAAACTCTGCCTGTCCCAGATGTTCCTAAACTACACCTCCCATCATTCTCTGGCTATCTATTGCGTTCTAAGAATTCTGGGAATTGTAGGCATTCAACGTCTGGGGGGGCTGGCTTTTGAGATCCCCGTTTTAGAAGTTAAAGATCAAACTAATTTGAATTAAAAAAAATAAAAAAAAAAAAGGTTACAAAACAATTATTCTTCCACAGAAAATGCTTTCAAGTGGACTGCTCCTACGGCGATGATCCCTTAAAAGCGCTGGCCGTGTCATCAGCTGCAGCGGTTTTAGTATAATTTAGATATACTAGTTTATAAGCCGTCCATGAGTCTGTCTATAGGGATAATACCGGAATAAAATGATAATTTGGTTCTGCAAACAGATGAGTTGAAGATAGGTCTTTTTTCCGCTGACAATCTTCTACCTTGAAAATAGTAAGAGGGCTACATTGTATCTATACCCTATTGTGTATATATCGTATGTGGAAACAGAAATGCATAATAGGAGGTCAATAAACACAAGACGTTATATTGTACGGGTTGTGTATGGACAGTTTGAGTGCAAACGTAGACTGGAGTACTCAAGTACTCAATGGGTAATAAAATACCGAACCGGGAATTTGAGGACCTAAAGAAGAGCCTTTCTAGGACAGTTTGAGGGTTGATCTTGACCGGTTGGATGCAGGGAAGAGGTCACTAAATAGTTCGGAGCCTCAGAGATAACATTGCCAGTCTGATAAGCACTGATATGATTGGCAGCAGCGGAGGTGGCAGGATGTGAGCTGTATCCTGCAGTCTGGTTGACATATGTGCTTCCTGACGTTGAATGAACTACCGCGGTACTGCAAGTAGAAAGGGAAAAAAACAAACACAATGGAGAAAATGTTAATAAGCGAACTGTTCCTATAAAACATCTCACAGTGCTGACAGGTCATCAAAAGAAAGCAAGCGATATATTTAACGAGCTATGCCTGCTGCATATTGACAAGGAAAGGTCTGGAAAACGAGCATCTGGAAGTGGGATCATAAGGAGGGGACTATACGCCTACTCCCGATAAGACCACACGGACAAAGGCCAAGTAAAAGCGAATTTACAGCAAAATATGGTCATTATACCAGCTCTGAAATCTGAAGCCCCTAACACAGGGCTTGACAAAGCCAGGTAGCCCCTGGCTCCTAAATCTCCAGTTTATTTTACACCAATCTAAAAACATCTACTTTCTTCTTCAAGGTTTTCTTCCAGCCCTGGTGTGGGTGTGGGTGTATATGTGTGTATATATATATATACATATACACACACACACAATTTAGGTTAGGGTCAGACGAACGCAGTGCAAACGCGCGTGCAGCCGCACTTTATCACGCCCGTAGAAGCAGCAAATGATGGCCAATGTACGAAGTACCGCCGCATGAAAGTCTGGCTGCGCAACGAAAGTAGCAAACAAATGCATTTTTTTCGAGAACGTGAAACCACTAGTACTGACGTACAGAGTGCGCTGCGTCCGCTAGCGGCGTGTGTGTGTGATTAGGAGACGTCAGACGCTGCTAATGTCCGGCCAACATAACGTCCAGACGCAAAAAGGGTTTTATTGATGATCCGTACAAAATCACGGACGAAAATGCGCATCGTATGACCGCTATCGCGTATTCCGGTGAAAAAATACGTCCATTCGTTCGAACGCACCTTTTTCACGGACGACGCGAAAAATGCGTTAGTCTGACCCTAGCCTAAAACAATATCACAACGTCACAATGTACAGATGTTAGCACCACAAATAATATATATATATAATATTATTATCAGAGCGGCTAAACGGATATTAGAGGCAGCAGTCGAACACTTCTAGGCTCAAAAAAGTAGCCAAAAGACCACATGCACAAAAAATACCTAACTGCAAAAAGCACCATTTAACGAAGTGATAAATAAATAGAAGCAGCTAAAATCATAATTTGGGTCAGCACAAACCAACTTCCAGATGCAGAGGCAAGGTTCCCAACGTTTTGGCGAGGATTCGCCTTTATCAACCTTGATAAAGGCGAATCCTCGCCAAAACATTGGCTCCTAACTTTTGTAGCTGGCTCCTAGATTCAAAGCAAATTTGTAAAGCCGCTAACAGGCCAGGTTTTCAGGATTCCCTTGGGGAAATGCAGATTGAATGCTGCAATCACTGAGCAGCAAATCATATCACCTGTGCTGTGCTTCACATATCTGGCAAACCTGGTCTGTCAGGGGGACTTTAGGACCAGGGTTGGAAACCACTGCTATAGAGAACTAAGGATTCGTACATTCACAAAATGTCAAATTGCAGCAAAATTGCTGACATTACCCGATCTCGGTGATTTCGTTTCGACGGGTTTAAACGGACCAATGCAATGTTTTAATATAATAAACGTAATATCTTTAATATCTTTAAAAGACATTTTTCATTATTTAATTCCCCCCCCCCTCCAAGATAAATTTTTATGGGATTTCTAGATGTAATTTCGGTGGATTTCCGAGGCCAATACGGCAACGTTCGATAACCGCTTCATTGGATAGTGAATGCAAGAAGAAAATAAAAGCACTGGTTGTGACTTTGAAGAGTTTCTTCCAATGCTGGTCATTTAGTACATATGTGGAAGAAAGCAAATATTCCAAAAAAACGAACATTCATCTCATACACAACAGACATTAACAACGCCTAGGAGAGAGGAGCAGCGCGATATGGAATCCAACACTTAGGTGGCCTAGAATTAAAACAATAAAAATGAATGCTTTCCTATCTGTGTAATAAATAGATTGCTGATGTCTTAATTAAAATACATCAACCAGATTAAAACATACTGACATTAGACGCATCATTAACACGCAGGGTGCATTATCTAAACATGTTCATTGGACAAGATGCACAGGTTAAAGCGGGGGGGGGGGGGGGGGTCAGCAACCTTGGCCCTCCAGTTTTGGAACAACATTTCCCATGAGGCTGAGCCGTTCTAATGAGTACCAGAGCATCATGGGAGATGCAGCTCCAAAACATCTGTAGGGCCGCGACTGCTGACCCCTGGTCTCAAGCAAAAAGAAAAGCTGTAAATTAACAGGGCTATTCAAAGAGATTCGAAAAGTCACCGCACGTTCGGTGACTTTTCGTTCAATTCGATTCCTTCTGCCGATCCCATTTCGGTGACCCTGCGGTGTATTCAGCAAACACTACAGCATCCCCGATTTGCAGGGAAAAGCTACCGCAAACACTCAAAAACGAACTGCAAAACCCAGCGAATGCACGCCGAAAACCCTCAAAAACATCTGGATTAACCTGCTGAAAACCACGGAAAAACCAAAGCAGGAGCCGATCACACCCAGCGAAGCCGCCGGAAAATGCTGAAAAAACTGAGACGGCAGAGTGAAGTGAATAAATTAGGAAAACAGTTTGCTTGAATGTTTGAAAAGTGAAACGCTGTTTGCAAAGAAACTACTGAGCGAAAATGTCTGAAATTTACATGAGGTCCAGGGAATGATAATAAAGAGGGCTGTTACAGAAAAAAAAAAATCCTTAAAATATCCTAAAAAATCTATAAATAAAGAGACTCTTTACTGCAGAATTTTATAATGAACGGTTTATTAGATATTGAATTAAAACGGGAATATTTTTAACATTGAAGTCTATGGGATTCTCCTGAATAAATTTGCCGAATTAAACCACCGAATGGCAGGGCATTAGGGGAACCTTTCACTGCTGGTTTGTGTTCTCTGAATAGACGAAGCAGTGCTTTTTCATGGGGTTTTCACTGCCCTCGAACAGGCACCGTATGTTCAGGCAATTCGCCAGGATTTGGCGTATTGCCTGCTCTCTGGATAGTCGAATGGCCAAGAAAGGTGATTTTCAGCGTTCGGTTAACTTTCTCAAGCAATACGGATCTCTTTGAATAACCCTGTAAGTGAGCGGGACATGCTCTCCAGCTTGGTTATGTTGTTTCTATGCTCCGATACCAATTCACAGAATATTTGAGGAAAAATTTAATAAACACCTGTTTTAAGAAAAGGAAAAAACAGAAAAAAAAAAAGAGTAAAGATAAAAGATGAAGGGCCCTATTACATTCTTCACGCAAAAACACACGGTAAACGCGTGAGTTTTTAAGCCAAGCGTCAAACGTTAACGTGCGGAAATCAACGCTGGAATTACAATCCTCGTGCATTTTTTCATCCGTCGAGCAATAACGCGCGTTAAACGGGTGCGCACAAACGCGAGCGCAGCAACGTTGCGCGCAGAAATCAGTGTGCGGACTGTTTTTTTTTCACGTGATTCAGCGAATCAGAATTAAGAACCACAATTGTCTCACGTTAAGTTTTTGCGCCTGCCAAAGTCAATCTGCGAATACATGCTGCAGCAAGAATAAATGCATGCACAACTTCTCCATTTCTCCATATTATTGGTTGGGTATGTGTAGAATGTGTAACTATACTTTGCTGTATTTTATTTTTGGGCTGGTGTATTTGGGTTCGGCCAGGTTGTTCAGATTTGCCATTTACACCAGCTTTTAGGAGTTGCTAAAATTATGCGCGCAACGGCTGTGCGTTACAAACTGCGCATAGATTGTAATACTATCCGCATACTAGCGCACAAACGCATTTGCGCTCACAATGTTAAGTATAGGACGCGCGACGTACAGTAAGCTCGCGCAGTGTTCACTCAGGCTCACCCGCGGTAGACGTATACGCGCGTTTGTTGCGCTGAGATTGTAATACGACGTTCAGTGCAAAGGGGTTTGCCCCTCACGTTAATGCTATTTTGCAAGGGCGCAAACGTTTGCGCGAAGAATGTAATAGGGCCCGAAATCTGAAAAAAACATGTAAAATGTTCATGATGTTATTTATGCGATAAGAAGTGATAAAATCCTGCATACCGTACCGCTTAAAGTAGAAAAAATATTCACATTACTTATAGGAAGCTTGAGGTGACTGGCTGGGCAGCTCTGTGTTAGAGGGATGTGGAAGAGATGCTGGATGCTGATCTGAAGGTATCGGGTAGGTCTGTATAGGTCCCATCTGTGCATTTCCTGTGACAAGGTAGGCTGCGTTTGGATGCTGCACTGGATACGGCTAAAAATTAAAGAATAAAATACAAAATAAAGAATCAGCACCACAATAGTCTCATTGATAATGGTTAACCTCATACATCAGCAGGGAGAAGCTTTGAGGCACTGTAGACTAGATTTGCCCGGCAGTAACTAGTACAGACCTGAATTGTGTTTTTGTTTTGTTGTGTTTTTTTTTTTTTTAAAAGAGGCCAATAACTGGTCAGCAAACCAAAAACAAAACACCAGCACAGAAACCATTTGTACAAATAATTAAAACACGTTAGCCTAATGCTGGACTTAACACAGCACAGCGATGCCACGCAACCTTTTAGTGAAATTAAATTCTATATATATTTTCTCAAAGATTCAGACACACGTGACCATCTGGTCATCCTGAAGAACGTTCCATTGGGAACTGAAATGTTCTGTTTTTCTAAATAAACACTTTGGTATTTTCATCTAAGCCAGTCTCCGTCTGAATCTTTGGGAACTTGTATTGCTGCAGTCAGACCGTGCACCGGAGCAAGTAACGTATGGGATAAACTGGGGAGGGAGGGACAGACAGACTTGCAGCCAATAAGATGTGTATACAATATAAATCCAAAGGAGGTGCACCCAGGAGACTTACATATAAAGTATCAAAAGACCCGTTTGTCTTTCACCTAAGATGGATTAAACTTTTGATACACACACACAAATGGGTAGATGGAGGAGCTCGGGGTCCTTTAAATTAAAAAAATAAATAAATCTTTAGTTCATTTAGAAACAGACGTTTCAGCCCCTTAAGGCCTTTTTTTTTTAAACCATGATAAAGGGGCCTTAACCTGCCTGGCGGTATTCCAGAGTGTGGCTCGAGGTTAAATTTCGCTACCGCAATCTGTAACCCCGAGCCACACTCGGGCTGGTTGCATACTCACCACATCCTTCGTTCCCTTGCAGTCACCGCAGTGTGATCGCGGAAGCCGGCGGCTTTGCTTCCTGGTTCCGCTCCCTGCGATTCACACGACGCAGGGGGGGGGGGGGGGTATCAGGCGGCAAATTCAAAAATGAAAAAAAAATTTACAGTAAAAAACTTTGTGCAGTGGATGCTGGGATCCTTGTCCAGATGTGGACTCCTTTGCCAATGAAATATACAGGACACGGGGGTACCAAAAAAAAGAGTATTTCTTCTCAAAGCAGCTTTACAGAAATAAAAGGCAAATAAAAATAGTTTCTAAGATGTAATAAGGCTTTGCAATACAAGTTTCGCTGGTGCTTGCCCAGATCCAACAGTTGGATCTGGGCAAGCACCAGCGAAACTTGTATTGCAAAGCCTTATTACATTTTAGAAAATGCTTAGGCCGAAACGTTGGTTTTAGTGCATCTTTGATTAAAAATCTTTTATTTTTAAAGCGAAGACCTTGAGTGCGCCCTCCTTTTCTGGCAGTTATATATATATATATATATATATATACACACATACATACATACACACAAATTACAAATTACAATTTGGCCCTCACAATACTACCTTATTTTTATATATTGTGCCAAACAAAGTCTGCATTGCTGTACAAGGTATGTGAACAAGGAGAACATTTTTACATGAAAGGGACTTAAAAAAAAAAAAAGGTACTTGCTTTGAAGGACCAAAACATAAGTTTGATCACAGAGTGTTGATATTAAGCAAGAGGATGGTGCAGGGGTGTGGGAATTGTGTCGCCCGGGCGATGAAGATCCAGGCGAGTAGTTTTTTTTTTAGATGCAGTCTGCGGACTAATCCTAGGGACGCCCCCAATACTGGAAGCCAGCATTGAGCTGGCTTGCTGGCATCTGAGGGGCTGGGGCGGCTGTCCGAACTCTCTAATGGCATTCGGGCAGGCCCCAGCAGTTTACCGCCTTTCGTACCTTCAAACAAGCGCCGCAGGCAAAGTCTTCCAGCGGCCGCTCATTGGGAAGCCCCCAGGCGCGATCTCCGAGTTCGCGGTTGGGGGCTTAGCAACGAGCGGCCGCTGGGAGACTTTGCCCACGGCACTCGGTAGAAGGTACGAAACGCTGTAAACTGCAGGTGCCTGTCCGAATGCCGATAAAGCGTTCGGACAGCGCCCCATGTCTGGTCTGAAACATGCCTGTGTGTATATACACAGAGTGTGTGTGTGTGTACACACATTGCAGCCCTGTGTGTGTGTGTGTGTGTGTGTGTGTGTGTGTGTGTGTGTGTGTGTGTGTGTGTGGTGTGTGTGTGTGTGTGTGTGTATTTACATACATACACATTGCAGCCCTGTGTGTATACCTACACATTGCAGCAATGTGTATGTATATACATACATACACACATACATTGCAGCCCTCAGTGTGTGTATATACATACATTGCAGCCCCCAGTGTGTATAATTATATATATATATATAATTATACACACTGAGGGCTGCAATGTATGTATATACACACAGAGGCCTGCAATTCTTCGGGCTTTACCCGGAACATATACACACACTGAGGGCTGCAATATGTGCGTATGTAAATACACACACACGCAGGGTTACAGTGTGTGTGTATATATGCATTTATATACATATATATGTATACACATTGCAGCCCTGTTTGTGTGTGTATATATATATATATATTATACGCACAACAAAATAGTGTTTAAATAAAGGTCTTTATTCATCACATGTATCTGACGCTGCCTCCCTAGACTGTTATGAATAAAGACCTCTATTTAAACACTATTTTCTTGAAATTATCAGGACAAGTAGATCGTCCTGAGGGACAAGTAGATTGGACTACTACTTAGTCCGTTGGACAAGTAGATTTTTTTTTAAATTTCCACACCCTGTGGTGGCTGTGGAGTTAACATGCAGGTTAGTATATAGCTTCACATACCTGCTGGGGGGGAGGAGGTGGTTGCACTGCAGCCGTCTGCATGTAATACTGTGGATGCATCTTTGTGTACATGGCGTACATTGGGTCTTCATTTATCAGATTTGTATACAATGACAGAGCTTCCATTACTTTCACATTTAATTCAGATAATTCCGAGTGCTTCCTGCAAAATAAGAAGCAGTTTCTACGTTAAAAATAAAGGGATAAAAGCCGTGAGGCTAAAGAATGAAAGGCAAGATAATGTTTATATGCAGGATGCCAGAGACTAACAACAATGGAAATCTGGGAACGTTTTATAGAATAAAAAAAACGAGGAGGCTTTGATTGAAAGTTGGTTCAAGTGAAATATTGCGTATCTAGTCACTGACTGATGAAAGCCAAGCACATTAAATGAGAGCTTGTAAAACAGGAGTCAGTGTGACTGTGTGCGGATCATTCATATCCTCAAACAGCTAAATCACCGCTTTCATGTTGTACGGATCAAAGAAGCACAAACAGATCAATATTCCTGAGGCTAACGAAAAGGCACGACGTACGAACTTATGCGCAGGGAAAGCAATACGTTACAGACCTGTCAATGTCTTCCAGTTTTTCATCAATTAATGGTCCCATTTGGTGACAAACCCCTAGAATTGAAATAAGAGAAGATATGCAGGTATTATACAAGAACAAATCAGAAGGACCCAAAGAATGATGGTTTCCCTGCGGAGGCAAAAATCCTCTCAGAGGTCACGGATAGGGTAAAGGGAAAAAGAAACTACTAAATTATTTTGAAGAAGTGACAAACCTATACATTGTTACTAAGCCGGCATGTTAACACCTTCCCTATATTTTATAATTTACTTACAGGGTTATCCAAAGAGATCCGAATTGCTTGAGAAAGGTAACCGAACGCTGAAAATCAGCGTTCGGTTACCTTTCCTGGCCATTCGGCTATCCAGAGAGCAGGCAATTCGCCAAATCCTGGCGAATTGCCTGCACATACGGTGCCTGTTCGGTGCCTGTTCGAGGGAAGAGAAATCCCCATAGAGAAGCACTGCTTCGGCTATTCAGAGAACACAAACCAGCAGTGAAAGGTTCCCCTAATGTCCTGCCATTCGGTGGTTTAATTCGGCAAATTTATTCAGGAGAATCCCATAGACTTCAATGTTAAAAATATTCCTGTTTTAATTCAACATCTAATAAACCGTTCATTATAAAATTCTGCAGCAAAGAGTCTCTTTATTCATTGATTTTTTAGGATACTTTAAGCATTTTTCAGAATTTTTTTTTTTTTAAAAAAAGTCCGATTTTTTTTTTGATTTTTTTTTCAGTTTACTTATTTTTTCTGTAACAGCCCTCTTTATTATCATTCCCTGGACCTCCTGTGAAAATTTCAGACATTTTCGCTCAGTAGTTTCTTTGCAAACAGCATTTCATTTTCCCAGATTCATACAAATGGTTTTTCTAATTTATTCACTGCCTCCTCTACGTCACAGCTGCTTCGGCTCTGTGTGATTCGGCTCCCTTTCGGCTCCTGTTCGGCTCCTGTTCGGCTTTTTCGAAGGTTAATCCAGATGTTTTTGCTTGTTTTCAGCGTGCATTCGGTTAGTTTTCGTCAGGTTTGCGGCAGCTTTTCCCTGCAATTCGGGGACCCTGTGGTGTTTGCTGAATACACCGCAGGGTCACCGAAATGGGATCGGCAAAAGGAACCGAATTGAAGAGAACGAAAAGTCACCGAACGTGCGGTGACTTTTCGAATCTCTTTGGATAACCCTGTTAGTGTTTATTTCATGTTGCAAATATCTTACATGTGTTTTGTTTTTCTCGTTTATGTTTAGTTAAGAAAATATTTTACTCTATATGTGTCACTGGGTGCATCCATTGCGTGATCTCTTGTGTTGTAAACCCCCCTCCCCCCACAGTATCTTTCCATCACTTGCTCCTCACTGTGTGGCTTAGGCCGTAGAATGGGTCGATTGCTGACTCACATCATTGTACTGTGTGGGATGTATTCAAAGGACATCACCAGGGGTAGATTAGAAGTCTTTTAAGCTCCCTGTCTTCGCTTATTCAGCTGCCAGCTCTTATCTCAGCCTAGAGAACAATAGCCTCCTGCCACCTTGCCTAAACATTCCCTCCTCCACTCCATTAACTGTTAAATAATGTAGATTAAATAAACAGCAGTAAAGAAAAGCTTTTGCACAGATTTTGGTAAATGTTGCATCACGGGAAAAGTCCATAAAACGGAAACAGGAGATAAAAAAATATATATATATATATATATATATATATATTATTATTATTCCTTTTTACATGCAATTACTTCAAATGAAGAAAAAAAAAAAAGCAGGTGTTTTATAAAGTGGTTTTGTTTGTAATGCACAAAGTAGTCTAGTTACGGCTTATGTTAGTGGTAGTGTCCCTTTAAAAGAAATAGCTGAGCTATAAGGCTAATATCAGATGAACGCAGTCTGAGCGCACTCTGCGTGCGTACACAACAGACGTACTGACGGAAGATACTGTAGACACAACACGTTCAGTTTTTCTTGACGGACATAGAAAAAAAAAAAATGGAACTATGGGAAACAAAATTAATATGAAAATGAAACAAATTTGAAAAGGATACGAAAAGTCATTTTGTGCGTCAAGGTGCTGGACGTCGCAAATACGCTGCATCTGACATCTTATCACTCCCACAGAACACTACGTGGTCGTGGCGCACTCTGCATGTCCATCCTAGAGGTTTTACGTTCTTGCCTAAAATTGCATCCGTTGCCATCTGCGTGGTGCGGTGCGCACGTACTTCGTGTGTGGGTCTCTATTGATCAGGATTCTATGCTACGACAGATGTTAAACTGTGCGGCTATTGGACGTGATCACTGCGTTCGTCTGACACGGGCCTAATACTGTTGCTTTTGCTGACTGCAGGTCGAGCACCCAGAGGATTCCAGATTTCCGAAACCAGGAGAATATTAAGTCAGAGAGGGGACATGGCAGGAGAGCCACAACACCCTTCCTGCTGGAGTACCAGCATGTATACACGCCAGGAGAGGCTGAGCAGCACTTTATGAGGGACATGTTGCACAGAAGCAGCATATCACACGCCGAGAGTCTCCCAGCTTGCCCCTTGTGTTGCTACAGCCACCGGAGGAGCGTCTGCGAGCAGTAGGATCTGTTCAGAACATCAAGGAGGAAAGTAAAATTTTGGTCCAGAATACTCTGGGTAATGTGTGCCCAACCTATACATGTTATGTCATACTACACCAGCTGTTTGACGGACACACACGCTTCTAAAAAGCTGCACTAGAAAAGTTAACAAACGCAGACCTAACCAATAGGGGTTGTCTTAGGACTTCAAGAAATTGAAAATGTGAAACACAATGCTGACATTTGGTTTATGCGTGCAAAAAAGTTTTTACCTTCAAGATGTAGCAAGTCTGCTGGGTCCGGCAAGCCGTCAGCAGGATCCGCGCTTTGGAGCATCTGCAGCAGCGGATCCATTTTTTCCTTTTGAAATAAGAAAGAGCACCTCGTTATCAGACCCGTGCAACCAACAATATATCACATAGAATAAGAATAATGAGCATTAAACTCACACTGAAAATCATTTGGAGCCCGTATACCTCAGGTCCACGATAAGACGAAGGAAACCGGTGTCCATGTAAAATAATTTACTATGAACAGGGTCCTCTTATCCTGCCGGTCCCCGCGTATCAAACGTGTGTGTTCATTTTAGGTTTATATTGTCGGTATAAGTTGGCGATTTATAAATAATTACAATTTTCATGCACAAAGTGTATTAACCCCTTCCCTACCAAGCGATTTCCCAAAATCCGCCGCCAGGAACCAGTGGTTTTTAGGAAAATCATTTTTTATTAATTATAAGGCAATAAATATTTAAGAATATTCCCATTATATTTCTTACTGTAATAAACTATTTGGCCTGGGAGATGTCATCATCTACTGGCCAAATGGAGTAACTGCAGCCTGTATGGGGTTATTCAGAGAGCACAGAAATGTCACTGGAAAAAGCTGACAAACGGGGTAAAAAATCCAAAAACAAAAAAACACAACAACAACAACGAACAAAACACTGAAACTTTCAAAATTGTAGGCGCTGTTTGCATAAAAACTAGATGAAAAGGTCTGGAATTAACATATAATCCTATGAAGAATAATAATAAAAAGGTCTGTTACAGAAAAAATAAACGAGTCTTTTGCTGCAAATTAAAAGAATAAACGGTTTATTACATATTGTATAAAAACAGGAATATTTTTAACATTGAAACCTATGGGATTCGCCTGATTGAACCTGCCGAATGAAACCACTGAACATCAGGGCATTTCACTGATATTTCTCTGCTGTTCGGGGTCTCTGAATAGATTAACCATTGCTTCATTGCTGCTGAAAATCACCTGTATGTTGCTGGCAATTAGCCAATATTTGGCGAACTAACAGGTTTTGAATAGCCGAATGGCCCAGAAATTGCACCGTATGGATAAATTCAGTTTGATGCAATGTTGGGGCCTTTTGGACTCTCTGAATAACCCTGTCTTCGGTCTACTGGGGGGAGCGTCCCATATGTCAGGGCAATCCTTAGTTGATTTTAAACGGTTTTAGCACCTAGCAACAAACGAATTTTGTTTGCAATCACACAGCACAGCCCCGGATCGTGTTAGCACGATATCGGGCAGTCATATCTACTACAGCTGATGGTGTATACATGATCGTGGTAGCAAAGGGGTTAATTTGTTAAACTTACACCCAGGCTGCATTTATTTAGGGCTCGAGGCAGGGCAGCTCACAAGGATCATACCTGGGTCTCGGTGAGGATAAGTGGCAGATTTAAACTGCATAGAGTCCTTTGCTGTTTGGTATTTTTTGTGCATGTGGTCTTTTGGCTACTTTGAGCCTAGAAGTGTAGACTGTTGCTTCAAATATCAGTTTGGCCGCTCTGAAATATACTTCTTATGTTACTTGTGTTGTGAACATCTGTACCTTGTGACATTGTGATATTGTTTTATTTATTTGTGTATTTTTTTTGCTTTGTTGTCATTGGACAGCTATTTGTTGTATTCAATAAAGAATTATTTTTACCTTCTATATTCAGGTGTGCCATCTCTTTTGTTGTATTAGTATGGTTTATTGAGGAGTCCTTATTGAAGGTGAGCACCCTCTTGTTTGTTTTAATACAGTGTGCAGGATACCACCCCTTTTTTGATTTTTAATCATTAAAATCTGGCCTGCTAGCGAGCCCTGAGACCGGATGCCTGCCTTGTATTAGAGCCTTGATAGATCTGCTGCACTCTGACATCTAGTGTTGATTTGTAGAACTACACCAATTTCAAATGGCTAATAACATAATGGTTAGTCCTGAGGAGTTATTCACCAACGTACAGCTGAAAATGATCCTAACCATACTACATTGGTCAAAATTTTCACGTTTTCATGACATTCTTCATAATTTCATCTGCAAGAATAGGCTCTTGGTGTCTGGTTTTAGAAAACAATGCAATGCGCCAAAGGTGAGGTTTATCAACAAGCGATATGCCAGTGGGGATCCACAATCCATGCACACGGCACACAGCCTAATCCAGGCCTACTACCACCAGCTAATATAGACTCTAGATCAGGGGGTCGGCAACCTACGGCCCGCCACCCCTTATATTAAGGCCCTCGGGTGTCTGTGATAAAATCACATACACCCGGCCCACCATAAAAATACCCGAAACCTTGCCGGCGCCCACGTTACTGCCCTCCTACGAGTGGCCGCCAGCATAAAGCTCTGCCGCTCGATACCTGGGTGGGATCTATCCAACAGCCAGCTGCGATCTCGCGAGGCAGCGAGCAGCAAAGCTTTATGCTGGCGGCCGCCGTAGGAGGAAATGCACGCGGTCGCCGGCAATGACAAGTTGGAGAGGAGGTGAGCTGGGGGCAATATATCATGTGTGAGCTTGGGGCAATATTTCCATGTATGTGAGCTGGGGGCAATATTTCCATGTGAGCTGGGGGCAATATTTCCATGTGAGCTGGGGGCAATATTTCCATGTGAGCTGGGGGCAATATTTCCATGTGAGCTGGGGGCAATATTTCCATGTGAGCTGGGGGCAATATTTCCATGTGAGCTGGGGGCAATATTTCCATGTGAGCTGGGGGCAATATTTCCATGTGAGCTGGGGGCAATATTTCCATGTGAGCTGGGGGCAATATATCCATGTGAGCTGGGGGCAATATATCCATGTGAGCTGGGGCAATATATCCATGTGAGCTGGGGGCAATATATCCATGTGAGCTGGGGGCAAATATCCATGTGAGCTGGGGGCAATATATCCATGTGAGCTGGGGGCAATATATCCATGTGAGCTGGGGGCAATATATCCAGTGTGAGCTTGGGGCAATATCATGTGTGAGCTGGGGGCAAATATATCCATGTGAGCTGGGGCAATACATCATATGAGCTGGGGGCAATATTTCCATGTGAGCTGGGGGCAATATTTCCATGTGAGCTGGGGGCAATATTTCCATGTGAGCTGGGGGCAATATTTCCATGTGAGCTGGGGGCAATATTTCCATGTGAGCTGGGGGCAATATTTCCATGTGAGCTGGGGGCAATATTTCCATGTGAGCTGGGGGCAATATTTCCATGTGAGCTGGGGGCAATATTTCCATGTGAGCTGGGGGCAATATTTCCATGTGAGCTGGGGGCAATATTTCCATGTGAGCTGGGGGCAATATATCCATGTGAGCTGGGGGCAATATATCCATGTGAGCTGGGGGCAATATATCCATGTGAGCTGGGGGCAATATATCCATGTGAGCTGGGGGCAATATATCCATGTGAGCTGGGGGCAATATATCCATGTGAGCTGGGGCAATATATCCAGTGTGAGCTTGGGGCAATATATCCAGTGTGAGCTTGGGGCAATATCATGTGTGAGCTGGGGGCAAATATATCCATGTGAGCTGGGGCAATACATCATATGAGCTGGGGGCAATATTTCCATGTGAGCTGGGGGCAATATTTCCATGTGAGCTGGGGGCAATATTTCCATGTGAGCTGGGGGCAATATTTCCATGTGAGCTGGGGGCAATATTTCCATGTGAGCTGGGGGCAATATTTCCATGTGATGTGTTATTACAATATTATCATCATTTATTAGCATTGTAGGTGAATGCGGCCCTCCATGAATTCACAGTTGTTGCATCCAGCCCTCAGGCAGAGAAAGGTTGCCTACCCCTGCTCTAGATCAAGGGTCATTAACCTTTGCCCTCCAGATGTTTTGGAACTACAGTTCCCACAAGTCTCTACCAACCTACGTGGCTGAGCATCATGGGATATAGAGATGCTTAATTTACCCAGCAGGGCTTGAGGTTAGGTTTACGCATTTCTGCAAGAGGTGCAGGCATTAAAAAAAGAAGAAACCCCTACAAGAGGTAAATGCCTCTCCCGGATTAACAGTTAAATCATTTTTTTCAAGATTACGGCCGGCCACCCACTGGCACCGTATTTTTGCGATCATCCGATATAGTATGCCCGATCCTACAACATGTAGGTGAATCAGCCCTCTTCCACTGCATCCGACGAAAGATTTCAGACTATTCTATGCCATTACAACAGATTAGCGATCCTTGCAATTTTCATGGGATTTGGTCAGCTGAAATCGGACGATCTGGTACAATTTACATGAAAAAGATGAATTGTATAGTTAAACTGCCGTGCCGCGGCAGGGAATTTGCCCCATAGAAAAGCACATAGGATTCACATAGAAGCACAAATATTTCCGATTTTTTTTTATTCAATAGCTTATTTTTTTAACCCCTTAACGACAGACGGAAGTCACCCATCAAGGGTGGCTGCCCCCGTACAGCCAATGATGCCCGCAGGCTGCCGGGAGGGGCCGAGGCAGATCTTTGAAGACAGAGGGGCATACCTGTGCGCCCTGCGTCTTCAAAGCCCTCCCGCTGTCAGAGCACATCCTGGGGCATTAACCCCTTCATTGCTGAGCCATTTTACGGCTTAAAAATACACATTTTTATTTTTTGTATTATTGTTATTATTTTTGTTGTTTACTTTAAACATGGTCATGTTTGGTATCATTGGAAAGGCCATGCTCTGGCCTTTCTAATGATACCAAATATGATCCTGCTAGCTGAAAAAAGTCAGGAGATATTGGGGTTCAAAGGAAACCTTATCTCCACCCCTATCTTTCCTTAGGAGTCAATGAGGACGTTCCCCACACGTCCTCAGCAGTGAAAGGGTTAAAGGGTTAATCTGCAGCAAAACGCCTTATTGATTTTGTAGGCAACATTTTGGAGTCACACACACAAAAAACGACTAGGCTTTTTCTCTCTCGCTGAACACGTCTTTATTTTCTCTGAGCTGGTTGTGTTACCAGGTGCTAAAACCTATTTCAGCACCAGGAATAGGGGGTTACATTCGTTTCAGCAAAGACCTTTTATTTTTTTTATCCCCGCAGCATTTTTTTTTATTGTCCGGCGGCCTGTCCATCAGCAGACTTGGGTCATCCACAGATGCTTCCAGTGGATGACCCTGATCAGCCGATGGCGTTGTCTGTAGTTGGGTGACTGAGTCGGTCGCCCGACTACAGTGCCAGTGTAGCAGTTAGAAAACTTCAAAGAAAATGATTGTTAAATTGAAGTGTAATTATACTAAATTGTAAACACAGAAAAAACCCTATGTAAACACCCCAACACTTCTGGCTTACTTGGCATCACTATCTGCAGGGCCTCAGGAAATAGTTTTTTAATCTCGTTACTGCCAAGTGATTTATGTTGAAATTCTTTTTAAATCAAACCATTTATTTGAAACACAGGAGGGAAAGTTAAAATAGGGTAAAAATAGTAAAAATTAAAAAAAATATTCACTCATTTTAAATTTTTCATGGATTCTGTTTCTCCGCAGGGGGCACACACTAATCCTGTTTGAAAGAGGTGTGTAAATCGGGTTTTGATATGCTGATGAGGGCTTTTCATAACATAATTCGGTTAACCAAATCCCACAAATCAATAGGTCTCACTAACCTCATCTATATACGCTGGCTCTGGTTCTGGTTCTATGGTCTCCACCTGAACTTCGTCACTAAACTGGACGGTCTTCTTCTCAACTTTCACTGAAACAAAGCAGAAGAAAAGAAATTACATTGAGTGCCTCCACTTGTTTCGTATTGGGGGGGGAAACGGAGTTCCCATTGGTCTCCCACACTATGTTTGTATAGAGGTGTTCTGTTCTTGTGCTTCCTTGTTCAATCATAATAAATATGATTCTTATTATAGTTTTTCCCCTAAAACCCATCGAATATTTATATTGAAATGAAATTTAAGTTACGTGTGACCAGCAAAGCACAGGATGAAATTACATAATTGTGGGGCAGAAGTCGCGTTAAGTTCCAACACATTTTTTTTTTATAGAACTTGACTCCTGGGAGAGGACAGAGAGCGGAAAAATGGGCAGGGACAGAGAAGGGTGGGGACAGAAGAAAAAGGGTGAGGACAGAAAAAAAAGGGTGGGGACAGAAAAGAAAAAGGGTGGGGACAGAAAAGAAAAAGGGTGGGGACAGAAAAGAAAAAGGGTGGGGACAGAAAAGAAAAAGGGTGGGGACAGAAAGAAAAAGGGTGGGGACAGAAAAGAAAAAGGTTGGGGACAGAGAAGAAAAAGGGTGGGGACAGAGAAGAAAAAGGGTGGGGACAGAGAAGAAAAAGGGTGGGGACAGAGAAGAAAAAGGGTGGGGACAGAGAAGAAAAAGGGTGGGGACAGAGAAGAAAAAGGGTGGGGACAGAGAAGAAAAAGGGTGGGGACAGAAGAAAAAGGGTGTGGACAGAAGAAAAAGGGTGTGGACAGAAGAAAAAGGGTGTGGACAGAAGAAAAAGGGTGTGGACAGAGGAGAAGGCGGGGTCAGCTGAAAAAGGGAGGGGACAGGAAAGAAAAGGGTGGGGACAAAAGGGGGAGGAAACAAAATGGGGGAGGAGAAAAAGAGAGGTTCGTGAGGGTCCTGAGGACGAGCAATGGCACTAGCGGCCTGCTCTATGGTGGGGCCCACTCAGGTCTCCGCTCAATTGTGCCATTACAGGGGCAACCGCTACACATGCAAATCAGACTGCTTCATCCAGAAAGGTGGCCAGTACTGATTGCCAAGGACAACATCCCTGCACGAGAGGTGCAGCAACCCCCGACGATCGTTCCAGCCTTGTTCGGCCTCGTCAGGAGGGTATAGCTGACACCCTCTAGGCACCTCGAGCAAGGGGTCCATCTCTGGATTACCCTGTATACTTCTAGTTGAGAGAAAGGGGACAGAGCGGGTAAATAAGAGCTGAAAAGAGGGGAAGGGACAGAGCACAGAAAAGAGAGGAGGGGACAGGACAGGAAAGATAAGGGGGAAGACAAAAAGGAAGGAAATCAAAAGGGGAGAGGAGACAAAGCAAAAATGAGAAGGGAGAGGACACCAAGCAGAAACGAGAAGGGAGAGGACACAAAGCAGAAACGAGAAGGGAGAGGACAGAAAGCAGAAACCAGAAGGGAGAGGACAGAACCAGAAACCAGAAGGGAGAGGACAGAAAGCAGAAACGAGAAGGGAGAGGACAGAAAGAGGTGAGAGGAGAAGCCAGAGAAGCAAGAATAGAGGCAGAAGGAGGACAGAATGAGGCCTGGAAGTGAACGTGCATAGAGATCGTTCCATGCAGAGAGACACCAGGTCGTATCTGTGTGATGGACATAGTGATAGTGCTCCCATGTATTATTCTCCTCCCAGTTACTGCGCATTACAATAGTACAAACAAACATCGCTGACAACTCTTTCGGGGTTTTGAGCCAGATCAATAAGCCATTATATGCAATTCAAAAGGCATCACAGCATTTACATTGATTTTAATCATTTTTATAGCGAAAGCGCCGCTTGCTAATAAAGACAGGTCCAACAAATAGTAAAGCTGATGTTTAAATATCATCTATGGCCATGAAATGTAATTGGATCCAATCTCAAGGGAGGTTTTCATTAATTCAGCAGGCAGAACGTAAGAGCAGGTAATGGAAATGATTTCAGCAAACTGCTTTCAGAAAACTGATATATATATATACACACCATCCCATGAAGAACAATCTGACTGCAAGCCCACCAGCATGAAAAGGAGACCTTGTAATGGTCATGGCTGGATTTAAAAGATATATGGTGAACGGCTTCTGCAGTAAAGACACGCAATCTGAATGAGATTACAGGTCTGTACACCCGAGCCAAGAGATAAGAGTGACTAAATGTAGCAACTTGTAAGAAAATTATGAATTGGCTAAACATTTTATGGAGCCAGGCGAGGCTTTCTGCCATAGAGTTTTGTAGACTATAGACATTTAGATGTTCTAGGAGCCCATGGGTACGTGGGTATATCAAGCGCCGAGCTAATCCTTTGCCATTTGTGGGCATGCACAAAACATGCAGTGTTTGAAGTATTGTAGCAATGTACACTTTACATTCATGGTTTCAATTCTATCAGGGGTGCCCAACCGCAGCTCTCCAGATGTTTAGGAACTACATGCCCCATGAGACACAGACTCTCATTAGGTTGGCAGACATTTGGGAAATATAGTTCTCAAACATCTGGAGGGCCAAGGTTGGGCAGCTGTGTTATATACTCTTAACGGCAAAGCAGATGATTTTGCCCTTCCTGCCCATTATGGGGGGGGGGGGTGGCGGCAAACATAGACAAGGACCTGTGAGCTTTGAACGTTGAAGAAATACCCTAATGTTTCTCTACATAGAACAAATGGTTTGACACACACACTCTACAGCAAGGGTTTAATCATCCAGCACTAAAAGGAATTAAAATGTACCTGTGTGTATAGTGGGACAAACTCACTTTTAGGAGGTGCTGAACAGGTGATAAATTATAGAGATGTGCATTCGTTTCGGAAAAATTCAGAACGAAATTTGATAAATTTCAAATTATTCGAATAGCGAATCGATGCGGTATATAACAATTTATTTCGTTTTACACGGTCATAAAAAGAAAAATTTGAATAATTGATAAACTATTGAATTTGAAATTAACTATCAAATTGATATCAACTGTCGAATTGATCTTAACTTACAAGTAATAGTCAAAGGACTTTATGAAACAAATTTAATTTTGTTTCACTGTTTAATTTGACTCAAATACTTAATCTGTGACACAGCTTAAAATTTATCCTAGCTTTTCTTTTAACAGCAAAATTTAATTGGGGTTGTATTTAGTGATCCACAATTCGAATTGATATCAACTATCGAATTGATATATGAAATTCGAATCGATCTAAAACGAAACACAAAAATGAAATTCCGAAAACGAAAATTTTTTAAAAACGGAACCAAACCAAACTTAACTAAAACTAATTGTTCAGCCACGCACATCCATAATAAAAGATCATACGTACTCATATCTAACTCTGCCGTCAGGTCAGCGGTGACAAAATTCGAGGGAAACAATCCGATTCCTTCCTGTGTTTCACCTTTCCACCAGTTTGGGTCACTAAAAGGATAACAATAAAAATTATCTATAAGGAAACTTCAGAATAAAAACATCAGATCCAATTCTGGAAAGTGTGTGCGGTGAGAAAAGAATAGGAATTCTGTAAACAAAATAAAGGAGACACAGTGTGTAGCAGGTGATGGCTATCGACACAAAGTGGCAGCTCTCATTGAGACATGTTTATTGTTGCATACAGGAGAAGGTAGGGACAGCGAATCAGGGCCATAGGAAAGGTAGATTCCCAGCTGTTGTAGGATTACAATTCTCATGATGCTGTGCCACTGCAAAAGGTAAATAATCAGGTGATTAACAGTACTAGGTCAGAGAGGGTGACCTCTACGAAGGTTAGGTAAAACATTGACAATTCAGGTTTAGAGAAAAGGCAGCTCAGGACTTAAAGGACCTGCAGGAGAGATACAAGTACATGGAGAACCACTAATGCGGCCTGTGAGGACAGATTAAATGGGAACACTACGCCCATCACCCCTACTGGAACATTACTGAAATATTTCCTGATGCATTTTTGTAAATCAGAAACGGTGTATAATCAAGAAATAAAAAGCACCCTCTTGTAAAAGCGCATTCGTTTCAGTAAAGTTTCTAATTGGATCTAAACACTGTATTAATAATGCAATAATACATAATTAAATAATTAGAATAATAAAACCGTTGAGGTTCTCACCTTTTTTTAATATGTATTTCATTGGGTTATTTCGCGGAAGTGCATTATCTTTGGAACTATCCTACATGAGACTTTTTAGAAGAGACACATGCTATCGGATCATATCGCTGAGTATGTAGTTTGACAATATGCTAACAGAAGAAATATTTACCATTTAGAAATCTTAATTATTTTACAGGTAGACTATTTCAGAGAAGGAGACGGGATGTCTCCATGGCTTCGGTATGGAATGCATTACTGCACGGTGCTCTGTAACACACTGCATGTTTCAAAACGTCTGGAGGAAAGAATGGATCCGCACGACGTACAAAGCCTTAAAGGCTCTGAAGGGCTTCCATCCTCTACAAAGAAAAGATCTTTAATGCTATCAATCATCTTCTACAATAACATCCAACACAACTGAAAGACATATTCCCTCCTCCAAAGGACATTTGTTTGGGAATGTATGCATACACAGGAATTTAAGAATGCATAATGTTTTTGTTTTGTTTTAGAATTTTAATGTAGATACAGGATCCCTGAATATCAGTGACAACGAGGGCTTACACAGTTTTTTAAAGCAAACTTGTACCGGCCACATGCGCTATGGCTCTTCTATCCAATTAAGGGGTAGATATGATACCGGATTGGTCGTAAAGATCAATGCCCTAAGCTCTATCTTTGACGAGATATCACAAGCTGTAACCAATCAGATCCAACCATGGATTTTGCCACCATCCAGCTTCATGGACGAAGCCATAAAAATACCTGCATTCAGGCTGTAGGACGGGGTTGTCAAAACATGAGCTCGCAGATGTTGCTGAACTACAAATCCCATGATTCCCTTGCCATCTACTGCATTCAAAGTGTTCTGGGAATTGTAAGCTTATAACATCGGGGGGGGGGGCGGTGTTCCCGAGTGTGTCTCTGGGTTAAATTTCACCGCTGAGAGCGGTAACCCCGAGACACACTCGGGCTGTATACATCACCTCTCCCTGCGCTCCCCTCGATGATCTCTGTAGTCTCCTCCGGCGATCGCAGTGTTTTACTTCCTGGATTCCTTCTCGCGAGGAGGGAACCAGGAAGTAGGAGGTCGCAATCGCCGGAGGAGACATCGAGGGAGCGCAGGGTGAAGTGATGTATCCAGCGGCATCCCAAGTGTTGCTCTGGGTTACCGCTTCCAACAAATGAATTTAACCACGAACCACACTAGGGATGCCGCTAGGGGAGGGGCAAAAAATAAATAAAAATTAGACCGTTTTCAGACAACAATTTTCTAAATAAAATAGACCGCCAGGGAGGTTAACAGAAAATCTTTTTCGCTCACTGTTGTCACCGGAATTTAGGAATATAAAACCTTTTTCAGGGAATTCCCACAAATCTATACATTTTGGGGTTACAAAAAAAAAAACAAAAACAGAATGTATACAGAGAGTAATTCCCGATCAAATGAGCCCAACATGTGTTGGCGTCACTTTAAAGAACTTGGCCTGTGTTATACTAATTAATGCATACCCAGAATAGCCAGGTTTACGTTTTCTTCCCTTTCTCTTCAGAAGGATAGAATGCGAGAGCCAATGCACGCAGCTATGATGCCCAGGGAGCAGTCTTGGAACAGTTGGGCATTGCACATCCTGGTTATTGTCATAGGTATATGCTACCTCCATGCCAAAAATTTAATAAGCTTTATTCTTAATTAAAATGCTAGCAGCAAAAGGAAAACTCTACACATCCTGACCTCTATATATTTTAAAATGGACAGGATGTGTGGAGTGCCACCTCTCCCTCCCGTTTTGCTAAAAACCTAGGTGAAGTGGAGGAATTTCCTCCACCCCAGTCAGCATCACCAGCAGCCAAGAAATTTGAGTTTCCCGGCTGCCGGTTACTACTCCGTTACTGGTGACTTCGACACGCAGGGAGCACGCCCACGTCGTTATCTCTGACACCAATCTCATTAGCGATCGCTCTCAAGACAGGCCATGACGGATCGGAGCAGTGCATGAATCCATCGTTCTACGCAGGCGCTATGGGACTTGCATAAGTTCAAAAGTCCCATTGTGGTGTGCACTTGCGTTCCCTATGCTACGCAAGTAGTGTAGGAAGGGCAAATTGCACAGGATAGACTCCGGGTTTGGGAGTCCCTGAGTCGAAGAGGAGGAGCTGTGCAGTGAGGAAAAAAGAGGAATAAAACTGGGCAAAATAAAAAATAAATATTTGGGAAGAGGATGTCAGTAGCATCTGCCCAATTATTTAAGGGCTTAAAAAAAAGAAAAAAAAAAAAAGAAAATGGCACACTCTACTTTTCGGTAGAGCGCTCCTTTAAATTCACTGAAACACAATTTTCTGGCTTCTCTATTTTAGGGCCTAAAGAATCCAGTGGCGAAATTAAATTATCCTGAGATATACATAAGTGGCAATCTGGTTTCGGTTTTTTTAAGTCCACACAGTGACACATCGCCCCACGTTTGAACAGGTTCCGGTGAGGTCTCCATATCACCTGATGTTAAGATGCGGGGGTTATACATTTGTTACCTTTCTGATGTTACAACATACTGATGAACTTTGTATATTAAGGGCCACCGTGTCATTTCGCCACTGGAGAGGAGCGTTACCTGTCATCTAGCACAGTGACAATATCCCCGGCTTTAAACGTCAGTTCGTTGTCCTCAGCAGCTTCAAAGTCATAAATGGCCTGGACTTTTCTGCCCTCGGGCTTGTGGCTGGTTAGGTAGCTCGCGCTCGGATACAGGCTGGATGTTGAGCTCTGTTGCTTTTGTTCTTTAAGGGACAATTCAATCGCTACAAGATTGAAAATGGATAAATGTAAACTAAGAAAACAGGAGAAACAAACATTTAACATGAAAGCTTCTGAAACACGTAATACAGATGTTTGAATTAGCAGAGGTGATGTGTGAAGACATACAAGAGTATTTAAGAACCAGTAAGATCCTACTACACAATTTCACAAGAGTCAGCTACAGTTTAGTCTTTGGATTTTCTGTGTTTTCTTTTTGAATTCCAAAGTGGAATGGTTTCTGGTGACCGTATAAATATAAACCCATCAAGTTTGCCTTGGCGGAGAAGCAGCATGAGATTATGTGGTTGCTGAGAAAGCAGTTTATGGTATCATTAGGTAGGACTCACCCAGCCAGAAGCACCGTAACGTGTCAGGTGGGCTTACACTTTAGAACATAGAAAAATGTCAGCAGATAAGAACCTTTCGGCCCATCTAATCTGCCCAATTACATGGATACTTTACCTGGATTTATCTTTTGTTTAGGATAGCCTTATGCCTATCCCATGCTTGCTTAAATTCAATTACTGTTTTGGCCTCTACCACTTCAACTGGAAGGCTGTTCCATGTATCCACCACCCACTCAGAATAATAATGCTTCGTGATGTTACTTTTAAACCTTTGCCCCTCTAATCTAAGACTATGTCCTCTTGTTTTGCTACTTTGTTTCCTTTTAAATATACTCCCTTCCTCTACCTTGTGGATTCCCTTTACGTATTTAAATGTTTCTATCATATCTCCTCTGTCTCGTCTTTTTTCCAAGCTGTACATGTTAAGATCATTAAGCCTTTCCTGGTAACTTTTCTCCTTCAAGCCGTACACCATTTTAGTAGCCCTTCTCTGAACTCTCTCTAAGATGTCTATATCCTTCTGGAGATACGGTCTCCAGTACTGCACACAGTACTCCAAGTGAGGTCTCACCAGTGCTCTGTACAGTGGCATGAGCACTTCCCTTTTCCTACTGCTAATACCTCTCCCTACACAACCAAGCATTCTGCCAGCATTTCCTGCTGCTCTATTACATTGACTTACCTTTAGATCCTCTGAAATAATAACCCCTAAATCCCTTTCCTCAGATGTTGAGGTTAGGACTGTATCAAATATTCTATATTCAGCCCTTGGGTTTTTACGTCCCAGGTGCATTATCTTGCACTTATCCACATTAAAACTCAATTGCCACAGCTCCGACCATTTTTTGAGTTTACCTAAATCATTTGTCATTTGGCTGATCCCTCCAGGAACGTCAACCCTGTTGCAAATCTTTGTGTCATCAGCAAAAAGACATACTTTTCCATTAATACCTTCTACAATATCGCTAATAAAAATATTAAAGAGAATGGGTCCAAGTACTGACCCCTGAGGTACCCCACTGGTAACAAGCCCTTGCGCCGAATAAACTCCATTTACCACAACCCTCTGTTGCCGGTCACTCAGCCACTGCCTAATCCATTCAACAATATTGGAATCCAAGCTCAAAGATTGCAATTTATTGATAAGCCTTCTATGCGGAACAGTATCAAAAGCCTTACTGAAATCTAAATAAGCAATGTCTACTGCACCACCTGTGTCTATTATTTTTGTTACCCAATCAAAAAAAAAATCAATAAGATTAGTTTGGCATGATCTCCCTGAGGTAAACCCATGTTTCTGATCCTGTAATCTATGTGTTTTTAGATGTTCAACAATCCTTTCCTTTAACATGGTTTCCATTAATTTCCCCACTACTGACGTAAGACTAACTGGCCTATAGTTCCTCGATTCCTCCCTACTACCCTTCTTGTAAATGGGCACAACATTTGCTAATTTCCAGTCTTCTGGGACGACTCCCGTTAGCAAGGATTGGTTAAATAAATCTGTTAACGGTTTTGCTATTACATCACTGAGCTCTTTTAATAATTTAGGGTGGATCCCATCAGGCCCCATTGACTTATTTGTCTTTACTTTAGACAGCTGCTGTAGAACCTCCTCCTCTGTAAACTGATATGTAATTGTCTCGTTAGTGTTTCCTCCTAACTGAGGTCCCTTTCCTTCCTTTTCTTCTGCAAAGACTGAACAAAAATATTCATTGAGGCAGTCAGCGAGACTTTTATCCTCTTCTACATACCTTCCTTCCTTTGTTTTTAATCTAACTAATCCTTGTTTTACTTTTCTCGTTTATGTATCTAAAAAATGTTTTGTCCCCCTTTTTTACTGACTGAGCTATTTTCTCTTCTGCGTGTGCTTTGGAAGCTCTTATAAATTGCTTTGCCTCTTTCTGCCTAATCTTATAGGTTTGCCTATCTTCTTGAATGCTGTCTTTTTGTTCTTCACTATTTTGGCCACTTCTGCAGAGTACCACAGTGGTTTCTTCCCTTTTTTATTTTTAATGGGCATTCAAGTAAATCAAAACCTCTGATTTGTTTCGCATGGAGCCACAGTGGTGAGAGCAAATGACAACCTTTTTTCTTGTTATGTTTTATACATGGACCAGGCTGGATACTTCTGGTAGGAAATTGGCGCAAAACCATTTTTCTCCAGATATGTATATTTTGTTGCATCCCCAGCCAAATTATTATTGCAGCTGCCTCTTTCTGTGTTTTTATTTTTAATTCCAGAGTGGAATTGTTCCTGGGGAGGGTATGAATATAAACACACCCAGTGCCTTGGCGAAGAGGCAGCATGACTATATGTGGATAGTTAGAAAAGCAGCTTTTGGTTTCATTAGGTAGGACCCACCTGACCCAGAGGTGCTGGGACGTGGAAGGTGGGCTTACACTTAAATGGCCATTTAAATGAACCAAAACCTCTGTGTTTTGTTTCGGATGGAGCTACAGTGGTAAGTGCAAATGACAACCTTTTTTCTTGCTATGGATTGTCATCGAACACAGAAATGTAGGCACCAGAAGAAAATGTTAACTCTGCCTGCTGGATAAGTTAAACCCTGCTATAACTATTGATGACAAAATCGTAGAACAGTCATGTCCCATAATGATGTAGAAGTGATCGCATGAGAATATATGCTGCATGCTTGATGCGGTATCAACAAAGGCCCTGTATTTTGATAATGCGTATAACATGGTAAGGAAAATATTCATCCATTTTTCCCCCCCTCTAAATACGGTACACATTTGCTGAAATGTATAGCAACTCCTGTGCAGAAACTCACCTTTCGCAAGATCCTCCTCTTCCTTTTTAGTCGCTACTGTGCCCGGGTCTTTGGTTACTAATGCGGGGCTGGCTTTCGCTTGTTCAGCCGCCTATAGAATAAAGAAAAAGGGAGAAAAACAAACAAAAACATTTACGAAAGGATAAAAACAGGAAGCCATGTAAAGCGAGAGGTAACAAAGCATAGATTGAAACATGGAACCAAAATGATGAAGGAGCTTATAGGCGTCCTCAAGGACTATAATGGAAAGCAGGAAACACTTTGTAAATGTGTCCCTTTCAGCACGGTCAGAGAAAATGGTTACAATATTACACCAGAAAATATTAACATAAAAGATACTGAATTAAACATAAGAAAAAAAAAAAACGATGTCATCTGCGCATGTGCAACAAAACACTGTCCGAGGTTTTAGTTTCTTAAATGGCCATTGAAGCGTAAGCTCACTCGCCCCATCAAGGCACCTCTCGGTAGAATGAGTCCTAACCAATGTACCAAAAGCTGCTCCTCTGAGCAACTGCATGCCCGCTTGCTGCTTTTCAGCTAAGGAGAGGCAGAAAAATGGTGGGTTTTATTTATTACACGAACCAAGCATGGAAAAAGGAACCGCAGCAAAAATGACTAACTGGTGTTACAGCATAATATACATACATACAGCAAAAATGGCGTCGCGCTTGTACTCACCAGAGCGGCTGCAACAGCCAAGAGTAACAGCCCAGTTCATGTATAAAACATAAGAATAAAAAAGATGAAACGAGCGCAGATGACATCTTTTTTTTTCTTGTTAGGTTTTATACATGAACTGGGTTGTTACTCCTGGCTGTTGCAGCCGCTCTGGTGAGTACAGGCGCGACGCCATTTATTCTATATGTCTGAATTAAATATGCTCAAGGAGTGATGGTGAACCTTGGCACTGCAGATGTTTTAGAACTACATGTTCCATGACGTCTAGACAGAATTAAAGCTGGCAAAGCAACATGGGACATGTAATTTCAAAACACCTGGGGTGCCAAGGTTCGCCATTACGGATAATACCATTTTCTGGAGCCACCCTCAAGGCTTCTCATACAGCACCTTAACAAACCTAGGAGACTCAGGCAGAGGCGCTTAAAAATGCAGCCTTCATGTACAAACAGGTTATAAATGCAATTTAAATGCAGAAAACACCACACAGGCAAGGTCTAATCTCATTACATTAGCCATGGAAAATATGACTACACAAATCCCTGGAGGAAAAGGTGATTCATGGGAATAGTAGATTCAGGCATGGAGCAAGAGGCTGTAGAAACTGTATGAGGATGGAAGAGCTTTGCAGTGTGCGCAAAGCCAGCATTTATCAAACCTATTCCAAGTCTATTAATATTTTCTTCATTTATATAAACGCCAACAGTTTTCGCTGTATGTTACGATAAGGAATGGGGAAATCCTAAAATACTATAAATTTAGGAACCAGAGACAAGAGGTATAGCGGGCCCTGCTCAGAGGAGCTTACAATCTAGAGAACCTTTCCCCTTTCCCTGAGAGTTAGGGATCCCTTCACTAACCACTGAATTGCTACCGACAATCGCAATCGTCTTTGTAGACTTTTACTCGTTATCGTTATCTCTGTCAATACTCCTTAAATCAGCAGATGTTCGCTTACAGGTTAACGCCAACAGTTCCAACCCAGCATTTACAGCAGATTTGACCTTTTCGTTTAAATTATTTTTTGTTTAATGAATGGAAAGGGCAACTCTTAAAAAGTATTATATACACACAAATGTTTACCAGGCATATTTATCCTTCCTGTGTTACATCTAAGACTGGTGTCAAACGAGCACCCTATGTGCGCCTGTATTGACGTGCCTCCCGGCGTCAATCACAGCGTTATGACGCTGCGACAGGGCCGGCCACACGCTGTTGCCCGCGCACGATTTGCAAGCCTCCCCGTGGAAGCACTAGGATCCTCTCCATAGGAAGAGCGAGCATTGCAGCGCTGAGCGCACTAACTGCGCTCAGGTAGGCGGCCAGATGGCAGAGTGGAAGGAACGTCCACTCTCACAGACGTTCCGTCCGCTCTGCAAAACGCTCGTCTGACCCCAGCCGTAGCAGCTTATAATACGGACCACTGCACTGAACCTGCACCTTGCAAGGATTGCGATTCTGTCACTGTGTCTTCACATTTATGGCAAATTATAGTTGTACTTTTTGTGCTGCGCTTAACTGAGGCATTTAGAAACAAGCCTAATAAATAAAAAAAAATAAAAAAAAAAATTCTGATAACGTGATATTGATTTTCTAACAGCGTCATGAGGGAGTGATGGCTTAGCGGACATTGACAGCTTAAGAAAAAATAAAAATAATAATGTGTATATATATTTTTTAAATAGCAATTTAGTATATCTTGTAACAATACTTAACACCTTTGCATTGAAGTTAAAAAGTATGATTGCTCATCATTTTAAACAAGCCCCTCTCACTTACCTGTGAACCAATGGCTGGAAAGGTCACTCCTTGCTCCTTCAGATTTTTTATCATAGCGGATATTAAGCTGAGCTGTGGATCATTCTTGAATTCATCGGCCCACTCCACCATCAGTGCCTTTAACTTCTCACAGACCTTGGGGTGTCCCTGGAAGAATCCACATTTTTAAGATTACTTTCTACTTTAAAAAGGACACTATCCCTCACATAAGCTGTAACTAGATTACGTGTGCATTACAAATAAAGAACACCTTTTAAAAAAGTGATAAATGTGTCCATTAGGATCGGGAATCTTACCTTATTTAAAACATTGCTAACTTCACTTGCGAAATCTCTGGAGCAGACTTCTAAGTGAAATATTTTGCCGCAGTTTGACACACATGCGCCCAGCAACTGAAACGGGGAGAAGAGAGACAGCAAGAAATCATACGCTACACTTTAATGTACCTACAGCAATTCCTAAAAAGGTCCCAAAATCTTTGGTCATAAAGGAGAAAAACATTGCTGGAGAGATCTAGTTAGAAAAGCATTCTCATGTGCGGTGACTGAAATGTGGTCCAAGGTCCGGATCAGCCGAGTGTCTTTGAGAGCAGAAGGATCGTCCGTGAGAGTGGACATCCTTCCACTCTGGCCACATCGCTGAGTGCAGTTAGTGCGCTCAATGCTGCAAGGCCCAATCCTCCTGGAAGATCACGCTTTGAAGCCCCGTCAACGCGCGTCTAGCGTTTTGACGGGAAGGCTTTTCGGCACGTTCGTTTGTAGCGTTCGTGCGTGTGTTAAAGCTTGTGACGGCCCCGTCAAAGCGTCACAACACTGCGACAGACGCCAGGAGGCATGTCAGTACAGGCGCACCAGTTCGCTCGTCTGACCCCAGCCTTAGCAGCTGAAGGGAATGTTCTTGTATTTTGTAACACAATATGGATGAAGCCACCATAATATTATGAAATCAAAAGAAGCAAACAGATCCCCCAGCGTGCATAGGGAGGTTTATATTAGCTTCAAGACAGAGCAAGTCTGAATGGGGGAAAAGAAGATACTGGTAACAAAACTATGGGACATTTTGGATCCAAAGGTCCAAGCTCTCTTTGCTGAAATCGGGGCCTGGAGGTGCAGCCAAGGCTCAGATTCATTAGTGAAACACAAATGGACGTTGTAACACTTTTTTTCAGCTTGCAAACTCTCATCATAAGAAGCCACAACAGGAACGGCACTGAGAGTCCAGGACTTACTGTCAGAGCTTGCATGGCCACATGAGGATCTTTGTGGTTCACCCTTTTCATAATAGAGCGGAGACAATCTTTCGGCCTGTGAACAATAAAACACACAAAAAAAGCCAAAAATGGGTAAACTTACGTATTTTACTTATTGTATAAAAGGCGTCACATAATAAGATCATACATTCATCTTATGGCACAGGGATCTCAAACTCCAGCCCCTCAGATGTTTCTGAACTACACCTCCCATGATTCTCTTGCCATCTTTTGCTTTCAAAAATACTGTCAATTACAGGAAATAAACAGGGGGGGGGCGGGGGACAGAGTTTGATGGATCTGTTATGGCAGGGATCTCACACACTAGCCAAGGGCTGTCAAACTATGCTCCCCAGATGTGTCTGAACTACAACTCCCATGATTCCCCGACCATCTGTCACATTCAAAGATTTCTGGGAATTGTAGGCCGCAACATCTGTGGCGGAGGAGCTTGACAAAACAAAAAAAAGTGGGGGAATAATTATGGCTATTGAACCGCCTTTTCTCCTCTTCGCTTTCATCACTTCAAAGCAAGTTACAGGCAAAGCGCGTCTCCCACGAGGCAGAGGTTAAATGTGCGTGTGAAGCAACGTGTTGTTAACTTAACGTGGCACCTGTTAGACGAAGCCTCCATGAAGGGATTGCAGGAATTCTCAGGAGGACACCAATCTGCAATGCTTGCAGGAACATAGCTTTCCATTTACTCTACGGACGATGACTAGTTTTGACTTCATTTATTTGTCAGCTCAATAAATCAATTTTAAACACGTTACAATCAGTTAGTACATATCACATGCACATTGACTACTTTACATACAAGTATAAGAACAAATGAGTCTATACTCAAAGAAATGAAGTACACCTCCAAAAGAGATTGGATTGCAATTCCTAATAAAGTGCCAACAATGTCTGCAGCGCTGTACAGTGGGTAGGACAAAACAAATGTAACATTAAGTCTGAAGCACTGAGAGCGATAAGAAAAGACCACCTTGCTCAAGAGCTTACACTCTAAAACAGATCTGGTGGTATAATCACAGATGTTGAGTTCTGTCCCGCTGTACTAGTTGTTTTACCTTGACAGACACTATCACCACCCATAAAAAAGCAACCCCCCCCCCCCGAAAAAAAAACACCACACATACAACCACCAAACCAACACTAACTCCAGGCTCAGTGGTGTAAACTCAGTAGACTGCAGTGGACCAATGCAAGGCATTCCTGCTCATGACAGAACATTTATGGCCCTGCGTGTGCACAGCAAACCTGTCTTGTCGTACGATGAAGGGTTACCTGCCAAACCAGCACATATGATTTCTTGGCAAGCATCTCCTACCTTTCCTCCAAGCCTGGCGCTGCACATCTACTCCCGACAGCTCATCCTGCGGTGTCGTCCCTCTGTATAGACACCAAGCTTACATTCCCAAGCCTAGAGGAAGCTTACTGGAGCCATTAAAAGTATAAGGAGTTGGCACCCGGTTTACCAGCGCGCTCAGGTAAAGTACACACCAGGTTTGGAATCTAGTACCCAGTCCTCGCCGTCACCAAAATATCACAGATTTAAAAAATCCTTGATGGCTGGGAAAAATATAAAACAATTATAAACGTCAACATACCCAGTGCGTGAGTGTCCAACTTTATCGCAAAGATCCAGTATGAGCCCCCAGTCCTCGGCCGTGTTAAGCTCACTTGTTGCTTTCTCTGAAAAGAGAAAAATAAAAGTTAAATACATTGTGTGAAACAGAGATTACAGAGCGACGTCCTAGGACAGTGATGGCGAACCTCAGCACGCCAGATGTTTTGCAAACTACGTGCCCCATAATGCTTAGTGACCCTCAGAGGGTGGACTGACCATTAGGACACTGCTTGAGGGCCCTGGCCTAGGAGGGGGCCCCCCCTTTCAGTGTGGATCCTCGCCAACACAGATAAAAATCATCTGGAATTAGTATCAGAAGCCAATTGTATATGTATCTGCCCCGGTGTATATCACCATAAAGCCGCACTATACCAGAGCGTAAGTGATGGCTCTGACTAGATTGACATTTTGGAAATGCCAGGAAGAAATAAATTATGTAATACAACAATGAACATATGGGCGGCTCTTGCATGTGGACAGGCGTAAAGGGGGCACCCCATGACCTCCTATGGCCAGGGGCCCCAAGAGTTGTCAGTCCGCCCCTGGTCACACTTAAAATAGCTGAGCATCATGGGATTTCTAGTTCTGAAACATGTGGGGTGCCAAGGATCGCCAACCAGAAGCGCTTAATGTTTGCTCTGCCATGCCTTTATAATTTGCACGAAACCTTGAATTTACAGAATATAAACATTTATTATGACGAGGCACGTCTCGTATTCCCGGGCTCAGAAATGATGTCCGCTTTGAGTTAATTGCACCTGGCGCCAAGCGGAAAATAACTTATTTCACAGGGAATAGGACAAATTATCCTCTAACGTGACATCCCCCGGCCGGCCTCCCATCAAACCTATAAATGCAGGAAATTACAGCCTCGCTGTATAATCACCATGCGATGCGGAGACATAATGAGTCACGTAGCGAGACGTATCCCGGTCTGAGCATCCACTGATCCACCCCTCCATACATGATCAGAGCTACACATGTTAAAAGACAGAACTACCGGCTTATACAATACGGGCATGAGAAGAAAAACAACAAATGTATGTAACACACACACACACACACACACACACTTCAGTCCAGGTTTTGTTTGACACATCACATCTGTTTGCTGCTGGACTTTTATAGAACCCAATAAAAGTCCAGAAAGGACTGAACTGCTGATCAAAAGCGCCATTAATATGACTGAAGTACTTGGAATGACACTACAGGGTGTTTTTTTTTTTTTCTGGTTAAAATATCTAGATTTCTAAGAGTATATACAAACATACACTCTGAACGATTAAAAACATAAACATGAAAAATTGAAGTGCTGTCCTTTAAGAATATCATCCCTTACTGATAATGCAAACTAGAAAAAACAGGTGTCAGCAACCTTGGCCCTCCAGATGGTTTGGAACAACATCTCCCATGATGCTTTGCCACGCATTAGATTAGCTTAGTTTATTGGGAAATGCAGTGATAAAACACCCGGAGAGCCAAGGTCTAAATAGTGGGGTTGTCCAAAAAGGACACTTGCAGTAGCAGGTTATGGTGTCCTTTCACAGACAGCAATACTTAGGCCGGGGTCAGACGAGTGTTTTACAGAGCGTAAGGAACGTCTGTGAGAGTGGTTGTTCCTTCCACGCTGACGCCCGTCTGGCCACCTCGCTGAGCACAGGTAGTGTGCTCAGTGCTCGATCCTCCTATGGAGAAGCGCACTTTGCAGCCCCGAACGCACGTCGTAGAAATTCGATGGGGAAACTTTCAGCACATCCGCTGTAGTGGGCGCAATTTGTGCACGCGCAACAGCATGTGGCCAGCCGCGTCGAAGCGTCACAACACTGCAACGGATGCCGGGAGGCACGTCAGTACGGGTACACGTAGTGCGCTCGTCTGACCCCGGCCTAAAAAGTGTCCCGGTTCGATTAATACGCTTTTACAAGCATACGCAGATTCGTAGGTCTGAAACTACGCATACATACATATACTAGGGATGTCCTGATCGGGTGTTTTTGTGCCCTTGACCGAACAGTATTTGGGATCGGACAATACCCATTCTCCGATCCGGTATAACACCGAATACCATGCATACCCCACCCGGATCAAGATCACGTATAAAAAGCCCAAACCTGAAGTAGCAAAGACGCATCATGTTGATCCAGAGCCCAGTGGCCTCCATAATACTTAAATGGGATACATCTGAAACAAACAGGACTCATTTTCAAGCTGGTCGCCTGGCCAAACTGAGAAGTCGGGGGAAGAGAGTCTTCTTTGTATGGAGAGGTGACCAAGAACCCAAAAGCTCCTCTGGGTGTGCTCCCGAGATCATGTATAGAGATCGGAGAAATTTGCAGGACAACCATCACTGCAAACCACCTCCAATCTGGCAATTATATCAAACTGGCCCAGAGGAAAGCCTGCAAGACACGACTCAGACTATTAGAAACAAGATTCTCTGGTGGGATTAAATGAAGATTGAACGGCCTCAATTCAATGCGTCACCTAAGCAACACAATTCCAATGGACAGGCATTGTGGTGGTTAGCTTCATGCTTTGGGATAGTTTTTCCATGGCAGGGACTGGGACACTGGTCAGGCATGAATAAAAGCTGAATGTAGCCAAAAGGAGGGATATCCTTAAAGGAAACTTAGTCCAACGAGCCAAGGACCACAGACTGGGCCGAAAGTTCATCTTCCTACGCTACAAAAAGAACCTAAAGACGGCAGCCAGGACAACACAAGAAAGATTCAGGGATGAGTCTGTACTTCAAAACTGTCAACTCATGGCCCCCAGGTGTTGATGCCTACAATTCCCGAATTCCTTCCGTTGATGCCTACAATTCCCAGAATTTCTTCCTAGATGGCCAGGGAACCTAGGGAGTTGTAGTTCAGAAACATCTGGGGAGCTGGAGTTTGACAGCCCTGCTGTACATCTCCGAGTGACCTTGCCAGAGATTGGACTTGAACCCAATCTAACATCTCAGCAGAGACCTGAAAATGACTAACTATTGACATTTCCACTCTATCCTGACGGAACTTGAGAGGATCTAGAGCAGTGTTTCCCAAACCTGTCCTCGGGTCCCCCCCCCCTAACAGGCCAGGTTTTACAGATCACCTTGGAGAAATGCAGACTGAATCCTGCAATCACTGAGCAGCAAAATCACCGGTGCGATGCTTCAGATATCTGGAAAACCTGGCCTGTCAGCGGGTCCTGAGAACAGGTTTGGGAAACACTGCTCTACAGCGATGAATGGCAGAAACTCCCCAAATACAGGTGAGTAAAGCTTGTTGCATCAAACCTAAATAGGTGCGTCAACTAAGCACAGGCTAAAAAGTCTGAATATTTCTCACGGTGATATTTCAGTTTTTTCTTTTAAATAAGTTTGCAATCCTTTCAAGAATCTGATTTCTTTCCTCGTCATCATGAAGTATTGAGTGTAGATCTGTGCAGAAAAAATAATTAAATCTATTTTGACATAAGGCTGCAACATTACACACAGAACCATCCTGGGGCAAAGGAAAGCCCCACACGGATAAGGCCGGGTCAGACGAGCGCACGGATTGCGCACAGTAATGGATGAGATTGTGGTTACATTGTATCAGTTTTGATGGATGTTGAGAAAAAAACATACAGCTGTATGTAGGGGTTTCTCTACGTCCGTCTAGCTTTTTCACGTTGATGCCATTTTGGTGTCCATTGCAACATGCATTGCCCGTGCGTGAAAAAGTGCGCATGTGTTGCTCTCTATTGACTCCTTTGAAAAGCTACGACGGACAGCAAACAGTGTGGTCAGACAGACGTGAAAAAAGTGCGCTTGTGTGACCCCAGCCTAAAATAGCGAGAGCTCCCACTGCGACAACTGATAACACCAACAAAACCAAAGATAACGTTTGGGCAAAGTCCTATGACCTGCGAGCTCGGATTCCTGGAGATCATAGTTACATAGGCTGAAAAAAAGACATGCGTCCTTTGGGTTCAGCCTTTCACACATCACCTACTGCTGTTGATCCAAAAGGCGGTAAAAAAAACAAAACAAAAAAACAGGTCTGAAGAGCTCGCCAATACGCAACATACTGGGAAAAATTCCTTATTGACGCCAGAATCTGGTGAAAAGGCCTGTATTACCACTCACGGCATCCTGCCATGGTAGCTGACATTCTGCAGTGGACAATTCTGATGAGATCTTCTATGGCTTGTGCCCCCCCCCCCCCAAATTACTACATGGATCAGGGCCAGATGCTTCAAATTTAACCAAACAACAGTGATATAGTTACAGTTCTTGATATTGTCGTCTGGAAAAAATACACACTTACCAATTCACAGAGAAAAAAAAAAAGTGGTAAAACAAAAAACCAAAACAGCATTTGGGTGAAAGCTCCATCTTAACACGTGACTAGATGGGAATAGAAGGGAGAATGTGTTGCGTGTATGTGGAGGGGTATGGTCAACTTTAAAATTGGGGTTCAGGAGTATGGGGGCCATGAAGGAATGATGCACAACACATCGCTTGCCACGTACTGCACGTCAGCGACTACATGAAGAATAACGCGTTCAGGAAACAATGAAACTATGAAGATCTGACATTCCCACGTGGCAGTGATGGCGTCTAAGGCAAATGTGTGTTCAGCAAGTACAAACAACCCCAAGGGGAAAACAAACACACACTCTGCCTGTTATGGAAAACAAAATCTGACTCCGTACTCCGCCGTTTAGTTGGCGTGGACCATAGTGTTTCCATCCCAGGATTTCCTACACTTGAGCATCGAGTACGAAAATGGACTTACAACCATTTAGCCAAGTCCTTGCCGCCGCTGATACACCTCACGTGTTAAGGTAAGTATACCAGTGCACTGCAGAATCGTTCAGGCCTGGAGGAAGAAGATGTCCTACTTGCTAAAAGATACAGGTTGGGCTCCTCTTATCCGAATTACAAAAGATTTTCGGGCACAAACGGATTTTTAGTAATTCGGGACTAGTGGTGCTCCAGATGGATGCTGCCGCTCAGGTACTCTGCTCCCAAGCGCCACAGCAGAACGCGACACACTCAACGAGTCTCTGCACAGCCCCAAAGTGAGACGTGCCATCCGGAGTCTCACAGACTCCAAGCAGTATGTCCAGCTGAGTAACCACGTACAGTGCTCTCAGTGTACACGCTGGTGGCTGCAGCAGGATGGGGATTGTGGCTCTCTCGCCATGGCTGGCTTCCTCCCGAACATCAGATTCTTCTGGACTATTGGAACGCTCAGGATCCCAAGCATTGCAGATAAGGAGGGGCTCAGTCTGTAAATATACCTTTATGCGCCATGTTTGCGGAATCTGTTGGTGCTCATATACTTAAGTGGGTGCATATTAGGAAAATCCAGTCCGGTCTCTTACTCTTTTTGGGTCAGGCTTTTACGCTTTAACTATTGTATGTGTACGTAGCGCTGGATTAGGCTGTGGTCAGACGAGCGTAGTGTTTACGTCCGTGATTGCGCCTAAAAGTACGTCCGTGATAGCCCATCGGAGCCCGTTACACAAAGTACGTCCGCACTGAACTGCGGACGCACAACGGCCGCGCACCACGGACGCAAGAACGTACAACTCCTAGGATGGCCGCACAAAGTGCGCTGTGTCCGCAACGTCCGCATAGCTTTGTGTGTGAGTTATGGAACGTGGTCAGACGGACTGCATTTATACGTCCAGCATTTTTCACAGACAAAATGGTTTTGCCTTTTAATTTATTTTCCCTGCTACATCCGTCAAAATATACGTTAGTAAATAAACAGACTGTCTGGCCACTACTGTGTCTTCTGTACTGACGTACGTCCGTGTGCACAGACGCACAGTCCGTAGAAATCACGCTCGTCTGACCCTAGCCTTAGCAGCCTAGGGAAACAGTACAGTTTTTGCATTTCTCATTCTTTTCTTTACCATCTGCTGTAGATAATAGCAATGTATTATAGGACTGACACCCTTGTACCCTGCACCCTTTTCTTTTTGGGAAAGTATTGTTACCAGGATGGATACATTGAGATTTCTCTAATTTTCAAGTATGTCCTGGGTGGCGAGTATTTACCGTTAGGTGTTTTGCCCAAGGACACTTACTGGAGAGGTGCTCTTGCTGGGATTCAAACCTGTATCTCCACGGTTATAGAGCAGTGATGTTACCTCTACTCCACCCGGCCGGTGCTTTGCTGTTTGTTTTTAGACAAGATTTGCACATAGTCTTTACGGTCTATGAATCTTGCATATGTCATTATGGTTTTTTTGGGCTTTGTCCGCTTCTGTGCTGACTTTTTGGTATTTTGTTTTATATGTAGGTTTTGTGCGCAGGTTTTCCCTGTGATGTTTTTATGGTGAACATCTGGTTCATGAATGACATTTTCACACGTTTTTATACGGACCTATTAAAAGTTATTTATATATATATATATATATATATATATAAACATATTTATATACACACAGTATATATGCACTACTCTAGGAGCATATTTTGTTACTGCAATCTCGACTAGAGATATTCAGCATATTAGGAAAATGCATGTTTCACCATGGGAATGGATTTAGGCAAGGGTCAAATAAAAAAATAAAAAAAAGGAAGTGTAGGAACTCACCAAGATTTCTGTCCCCAATTTAGCAATTCTCATCTCGCACATAAGACAAAAACACATTCAAATCTGATTTATGTGGATTTTAGCAAAATATACAATGACTCATTTATTGTGACTTAACTGGAAAAGATATGACTGGACAGCTGAATGCAAGATTTATTGTGAACGGGACCAAAGGGAACTGCGTTCCCATGCGTTCCCCCTGGACTTGACCTCAGGATTTAGGGAACGGTTGGATTCCACAGGGTGAATGTGCTCACCAAACCAGGAGTTGTGTGGCTCCGGGAGGGGAGAAAAACAACAGTATCTAGATTTTCTAGGTTGACCTTAAGGCGGCGGGGAGGGGGGGGCAGCAACCTTGCCGCCCCACCCATATTTCTGAACTACAACTCCCATGACTCTTTCCATCTATGGCATTAAAATAATTCCTGCTGATGTGCCAATCAAAATCTGTAGGACCAGACTTGAACATCCCTGGCCTTGAGGAAGGGGACAGCACCTCTGCGCGCCCCCCCCCCCAGATGTCTTGAAACTGCAATCCTCGCTAAGCATCAAAGGTTATATAGTTCCAAAATATAGGGGGCAATTCCCCTAGCTGTGACCACATTCCTCTGTGTGCTATAGAGACAATGGAGGGCAGGGAGCATGAGATGCTGACATATGACGTCTTGATGACGTAAGAGGGTAAGGATGCACACTTTGTAACCCCAGAAGCTGCAGACAAAAGCCCAGGGGGTGAGAGGGAGGGGGCGCTGCTGAGATGGAGGGGGGGACACACTTACCTACATCAGGATCATAGGGGTTGGTGGTAAAGAGAGGCATCTTTGTGGCCCTGCTGCTGCTTAATCCGGGTGATAAGAGCAGAGCTGCCCGGCAGCTGACAGACTGAATGGAGGGCTGACACCGGGTGCCCCCTGAGCTCACTCTACGCCAGCCTCTCTCCTCTCTAAAGCAGCAGCATCAGAGCCCTGGAGGGTCCACACAGCAGCCAGGGCCGCGGTGCATGCCGGGATACGGGGCTGTCCCCGAAGATGCCTGTTCTGACGGCTGGGAGAACCCTGAAACGGAAGGCAACGACCCCTCACGGAGCTGCCCAGGTGCCCCCGTGAGCCCTCCCGAACGGCGCGACCCAGAACGCTGCGGACAGAACCAAAGCGGAGGGAGCTTGTCAGCTGTTCCCTAAGCTCAGGGCGCTGGAGAGCGCACTTGCATCACGCTCCCTAACGTGCCTGAGGTCTGCGCATGCGCCGAAAGGAGAGAGGGCGTGGCTACAGACACATTCCCAATTTTCCCATGTAAACAGTATAAAGCTCAGCAGGGACAGACAGTCATTCTGTGTGTGTATCACTGTGTGGATATAGGCCCCATCCCAAGGACCCAGCAGCAGTGGCCGCCTCCTGGCTCATATCCAAGCTTAAATGCTCTGTATCCAGGCTATATACATAATAATAATATCTGGATCTATACTGTAAAGACAATATATATTTTATATAAATGCACATATAAAGATTCATAGCTACTTTGAAATATATAAATCAAAATATGTAGATATTTTGGATTTTTTTCAGAAATCGAGACTCCATACTCCAATATATATATATATATAATGTGTGTGTGTTTGTTTAGGTCATGTGACTGAGAGGATGGGGATGGAGATGATGTAAGGATGAACATGCATTGTTCTCCAGGAGCTGAGTCACGGGGTCATGTGCTGGCTCCATCATGTCACAGGCTATTGCTCTGCGGTGCAGACCATTCCGCCTTCTTTTGGTTTTAAATACAGATGCTTTATTGCATAATCATACCGCTAGGTAGCAGAGAGCGATTAAAACCATTACAAATATTATAAAATGTATTTATTTATAAAGGATTTTACCAGGAAGGATACATTGAGATTTCTCTCGTTTTAAAGTACGTCCTGGGTTCAGGAACATTAAAATTTTACAGTCGGTAGAGAAATACAAAGTAATAAATGCAATACAATATTAAAAAAACAAAACACAAACATACAGATTAACAGAAAATAAATATGTAGGAAATAGTCTTTATGTTACATGTTTACAGGTGCATTCTGTATATACAGGGTGATTCAAAGAGATCCGAATTGTGGCCGAAAGGTAACCGAACAGTGAAATTCAGCGTACGGTTACTTTCCTGGCCATTCGGCTATTCAGAGAGCAGGCAGTTCACCAAATGATGGCGAATTGCCTGCACATACGGTGCCTGGTCGGTGCCTGTTTGAGGGCAGTGAAATCCCCATAGAGAAGCAATGCTTCGTCTATTCAGAGAACACAAACCAGCAGTGAAAAGTTGCCGAAACGCCCTGTCATTCAGTGGCTTCATGCGACAGGTTTATTCAGGCGAATCCCATAGGCTTCAATGTTAAAAATATTCCCGTTTTAATTCAAAATCGAATAAACCGTTGATTATTTTACTCTGCAGTAACGAGTCTCTTTATTTACAGATTTTTTAGGATCTTTTAGGCATTTTTCGGGATTTTTTTTGCAAAAACATTTTCTTTTTTTTTTTTAAAACGTTTTTTCTTTTTTCTGTAACAGCCCTTTTTATTATCATTCATTGGACCTCATATGTAAATTTCAGACATTTTCGCTCAGTAGTTTCATTGCAAACAGCGTTTCACTTTTCAAACATTCAAGCGTACTGTTTTTTTTTTCTTCACTCCATTCGTCTGCGTTGTCGGCTTTTTCCGGCGGCTGCTCTGCGCTGTGATCGGCGGCTGCTCGGGTTTTTCCGGCGTGTTCGGCGGGGTTAATCCAGATGTTTTTGCTGGTTTCGGTGTGTGTTCCCCGGGTTTTGCGGTGAGTGTTTGGCAGGTTTGCGGCGGCTTTTCCCTGCACTACGACGGCCCTGTGGTGCTTGCCGAATACACCGCAGGGTTGCCGAAAATGGGATCGCCGAATCGCACCGAATTGAAGAGAACAAAAAGTCACCGAACGTGCGGTGACTTTTCGATTCTCTTTGAATAACCCTGATAGTCGGCTAGGAGAAAACAAACATAAAATGTGCAAATAAATTTGACACGTGGCGAAGAATAGGAAAAGAGGGCCCTGCTCAGGAGCTTACAATCTAAGAGGAGTGGGGTGACGCACATTGAAGAGGGTAAACAGAGAATGTGAGGGCAGGGAGTTCCATAGATAAGGGGCAGCTCTGGAAAAGGTGACAATGAAGTGTAGGGCACATGGAGATGATAATTACAGATTATTGGCAACTCTCGCCTCCTTCCCTAGGGTAGCTCCGATCCTGTGGAATGACTTGCCTCGCCCAATCAAACTCTCCCCTGTTCTTTAGGCCTTCAAGAAATCCCTCAAAACCCATCTCTTCAGATTAGCGTACCACATCACTGACGCAACTCAGCCGCTTCTATGGCCCCACCATTCCCAAACCACTGGCACTAATGATCCTGCTGTCCAGTAAGATTCCTCTTGTCTTCCTCAACCCAATCCCTCTAGATCAGTGTTTCCCAAACCTGTCCTCAGGACCCTCCGCCTCGCTAGGTTTGCAGATATGTGAAGCACAGCACAGGTGATCTGATTTGCTGCTCAGTGATTGCAGGATTCAGGCTGTATTTCCCTAAGGTGATCTGCAAAATCTGTCCTGTTAGAGGGTCCCGAGGACAAGTTTGGGAAACACTGCTCTAGACTGTAAGCTCCTATGAGCAGGGCCCTCTACACCTCTTGTTTCCATCCTTTGTCCGTTTATTTGTATCTTGATCCCTTATTAGGTTATTGTAAAGTGCTGCGGAAACTGTTGGTGTTATATAAATGATGACAATAATAATAATGAGAAGTAATGGGATGCATGGGGCGAGTGGATAGGCTTCTCTAAATTTATGAATTTTTAGCGATGTCTTGAAAGACTGGAGGGACAAGGAGAGTCAAACGTTGCGAGGGAGGGAGTACCATAGGTAAGGGGCAGCTTTGGAAAAGGTGACAGTGAAGTGTAGGGTACAAGGAGATGATATTCCAAATCATTGGCATAGAGGGCATGGTTGATGTTGCATAGTCATATAGGATGCATTCATTAAGCTGTTTTAGTGGACATTGAATTTCAGAAACTGACACAATATCCTGATGCAAAAGTGAGCCGTGTCCGGCCAACATAACGTCCAGACGCAAAAAGTTTCCTGGTTTGGATTCGTAAAACATCACGCATGAAAATGCACATCGTATGACCGTTTTCGCATATTCCGTGAAAAAATACATCAATGCGTTCGGACGCACTTTTTTACGTTCGCGTGTAAAAATGCTTTCGTTTGACCCTAGCCTTAGTGGGACATATATTTCTCCAAACCATAAGATTCAGAAATCAGTACATGACATATTTGCTGTTGATAGTATTGCTCTATGACAGTGGTCAGCAACCTCGGCCCTCTAGGGGCCCTATTACAATCTTCGCACATACGTTTGCGCCCACGCAAAAACGCACTAACGCGAGGGGCAAAACCCTTTGCGCTGTACGTCGTATTACAATGTCAGCGCAACAAACGCACGTATACGTCTACCGCGGGTGAACCTGCGTGAATTCTGCTCGAGCTTACTGTACTTCGCGCGTCCTATACTTGACATTGTGAGCACAAATGCGTTTGTGCGCTGGTACGCGGATGGTATTACAATCTATGCGCGCGCATAATTTTAGCAACTCCTAAGGCTAGGGTCAGACTGAGGCAGTGCGAACGCGCGTGCAGGCGCACTTAATTACGGCCGCACTAGCAGCAAATGCCAGGCAATGAGGGCCAATATACGAAGTACGGTCGCACAAAAGTCCGGCTGCGCAACGCAAGTGGAAAACGAACGCATTTTGTCGAGAACGTAAAACCACTAGTACGGTCGTACAGAGTGCGCTGCGTCCGCTAGAGGCGTGTGTGCGTGAATTGGAGATGTCAGACGCTGCTAATGTCCGGCCAACATAACGTCCAGATGCACAAAGTGTTTTATTGATGATCCGTACAAAATCACGGCCGCAAATGCGCATCGTATGACCGCTATCGCGTACTCCGTGAAAAAATGCGTCCATTCGTTCGAACGTACTTTTTCACAGACAGCGCGAAAATGCGCTTGTCTGACCCTAGCCTTAAAGCTGGTGTTAATGGCAAATTCTATCAACCTGGCCGAAACCAAATACACCAGCCCGAAAAAAAATACGCAGCAAAGTATAGTTACACATTCTACACATACCAAACCAATAAAATGGAGAAGTTGTGTGTGCATTTATTATTGCTGCAGCATATATGCGCAGATTGACTTTGACAGGCGCAAAAACTTAACGTGAGACAATTGTGGTTCTTAATTCTGATTGACTGAATCGTGTGAAAAAAACAGTCCGCCCACTGATTTCGGTGCGCAACGTTGCTGCGCGCGCGTTTTTGCACCTCCGTTTTATGCGCCTTAGTGCTCGACGGATGAAAAAATGTGCGAGGATTGTAATTCCAGCGTTGATTTACGCACGTTAACGTTTAATACTGGGCGCACAAATTCACACGTTGCGCGTGCAGTTTTGCGTGAAGAATGTAATAGGGCCCTAGATCTTTCAGAACTACATCTAACATGATGCTCAGTTACTCATTAGGTAGAGAGTCATGGGAGTTGTAGTCTCAGAATCTGGAGGGCTTCGGTTGCTGACCTCTGCTGTATGAAGAAGTATGAGATATCTGGAAAAACAGATACTGTGCTTTTGTCACCCAGTGAAGCGGCAACAAAATATCAGTGAGATGGTCAAATACTGTGTCTGTCAGACACAAATGCAGCTTCTTAATAACGCCATCATGGGGACAGACATACAGCAAGTACAGCTATCCAATCATCTGTAATATACAGGGCTATATATTGCTTTGTAGCCTGTAAATAATTTATGAATGCGTTCTCTACTTGTCTGATGGAACGGAGCTGTGAAAGTTGACTTGTGCTGCCTTTGGGGTTATGGTGGTGCAACCTCAATCCAGCTTCAGAGATGCAGAGGAAGATAATATAGTTCTGGGGAGGAAACCTTATGAACACCAGTGCTTGAGTCCAGTATAGTCATTATTATCATTTATATAGCGCCAACAGTTTCCTCAGCGCTGTACAATAACCAATGGGAACAGGGCCGGTGCAAGCATTTTTGTCTACTCAGGCAAAGGTGCGTTTTGGTGCCCCCCCCCCCCCCATCCCTACCATGCCATGTCAATCAGCATTGAGATGCATAATAATCTCTAAAACATACCAAGAAAATAAGTTGTCATTTGCGCTCTCCCCCAGGCATGTACTGGCCATAGGGACTACAGGGAGATTCCCGGTGGGCCGATGGCTCTGTGGGCCAGTGTGAATGCTGGTTCACCACGTGGCTCGCGCTGCCCTTAATGGGTGAGGTGAGAACTTCCTCACTGCAAAACAGACACAGTCTCATATTGCGGCCACCGTGCCGGTGAGACCCTCTGCGCATCCGCCTCACCTTAAGGCATGGTGCACACTTGACCTCAGTGCCACTGCGGTGCTTTACCCAATCGCTCGATTTACCCAATCGCTTGGTTGAGCGATCCAGTTGGATTATATACTATTTTTGTGCGTATTTGCATAATTAAATTGGGCTGGTCTGGATGACATCCAGGGCTGATTTTCTGTCCCAGTCCAGCCCTGCTCACCCCTGTAGCTCCATGTTGAGCAAAACACAGAGGTTTTGGTTTATTTGAATGGTCATTAACCCTTTCGCTGCTGAGGCTTTTCCCGCCTCTGTGCTGAGGTCATTTTTACCGGTTTTGCTCATCATGTTTAAACGTGTTTTGAAGGCTTATTTTAGTATATGACCCAGACATATTATATATCGTTCTTTCCGTCAGACTCGGCAGATTCATAATATGTCATTATTATATGTATACGTCATGACCTGTCTGTATATTATAACAAAAAATGCAATAAAATATGAATTTTCAATAATTTACAGCGTGTAAAGTGGTTTTTTTCCACATTTTAACATGCGAGCAATTGCGGTTATATTTTGTATGGGGTGCACTTGTTAAAAAAATTAGAGATGGGGTCTCGTTACATTTTTGTTTTGGGGAAAATTACACGATTTTTAACAAACGCACCGCATACAAAAATCGTTAGTGCAGCATCATTGTTCACATTATAATTGAAATGGGAACAATATTGCTGCATTAACAAACCAAAAAAAAGAAAAAAAAAGTGTTTATTTTTTTATAATTTTTTTTTAAAATATTTTTTTATTTTTTTTTTACAAACTTTTTTCACTTTCGTGTTTGGTATCGTTGGAACGGCCATGCTCTGGCCGATCCAACAATACCAAACGTTAACCCCTAGCTGCCACGGATCGGGAGATAGGGAGTTCATTGGAACTCCCTATCTCCATCGTTGGTGGCAGTTAGGGTTTAACTCCAGGACTGGCGTCATCGTGCTATGCACGATGACGCCAGTCCTCAGGGGGAGTTCCCGGAGGCTTGGCCGACATCCAAGATGTCGGCCAGCTCCGGGAAAGGATCACGAACCGGCGCTTTTCAGCGCCGATTCGCGATCCAGCTCCCCAGGGGTTAATGCCAGGTACCATTTGGAAGGGCAGGCTGTGCCCTTCTAAATGGTGCCTGGGTTAACCCCCGCAACGCCGCCGATCGGGAGGGAGAGAGGTCCGAAGGACCTCCCCCCTTCCCTTTCAGGCGCCTCCTCCGTACATGCCGCGATGACACCTAATTTCACCGGCGGCGGTTCCGGATGCTGGGCTGACATCGAGGATGTCAGCCCGCACCGGGGGGGCCAGCGATCGGCCGGAACTCGGCCGAACGCTGACCCCAAAGTGAGGACGCGCTGAGCGCGTCCTCAGCACAGCAGCAGCCATGCGGAGGACGCGCTGAGCGCGTCCTCCACATTGAAGTGGTTAAAGTGTAAGCTCTTCTGCCACATCACTACACCTCTGGGTCAGGCTAGTCCTTCCTAATGAAACCAAAAGCTGCTTTCTAAGCAACCACATGTTCTCATGCGGCTTCTCAGCCATGAGAGAAACTGGTGGGTTTTATTTATACCCTCACCAGGAGAAATTCAGGTTTATAAGATACGTCTACCTTATTGATGTACTTATACACACTGCAAATTACAGAGCTCACTTCAATAAACCTTCCATTAATGTGCAGTGTGTAAAAGCGTATCACAGAGCTCCACAGCAATAAAACTCATAGTAATGTGCAGTGTGTATGAGCGTATCACAGAATCCACAGCAATAAAACTCACAGTAATGTGCAGTGTGAATGAGTGTATAACAGAGCTCCACAGCAATAAAAAACGGTAATGTACCAATATCAGTTTATTCAAACCCCCTGCATATCATTTTACACCCCCAGACCCCGGTACATGATTTTACACCCCCCCAGCATAGCAATTTACACCCCCAGTAAATCAATTTACAGGCCCCAGACCCAGTATATCAATTTACAGCCCCCCCAGTATATCAATTTACAGCCCCCAGACCCAGTATATCAATTTACAGCCCCCCCCAGTATATCTATTTACAGCCCCCAGACCCAGTATATCCATTTACAGCCCCCAGTATATTTACTTACTGCCTCCCACCCCAGTATATCCATTTACAGCCCCTGGACCCAGTGCAGCAATTTAAAGCCCCCCCAGTATATTAATCTACACCCCCTCCCATTAGTTTATTTATACCTGGTAATAAATCTCCTCTCCGCCTCGCTCCTCCATCGCAGCAGAGTGAAAGCACGCGGGCTGGTGGCTCCTCCTGCAGTTGTTTGCCTGGGCTATGTGGATCACGTGTGGGGGCGGCGCCAAATTACACAGTGTGCCTGCTCGTGTTAAGAACGTGGGATGGGACTGAGACAGGCACACTGCAGCGCCGCCGCGGTATGACAGTGCATCGCTGGGCCCATGGGCTGCTGTCAGATGATCAATCCCTCTCCAGTATGTTTAGAAAATCTGATTTTTCCGCCCTTCAAACTGGCAGCAGGCCAGGACAGTAAGGCAGCCGCCTGTGCCGCCTTACATTAGCGCCGGCCCTGAATGGGAACAAGACACAAACACACAAAGGGATCGAAGCAGAGGGCCCTTCTCGGAGGATCTTAGAATCTAGAGGGATTGGGGTGGAGGAAAACAAGAAGAGTTTTATTGGTTGTCAGGATCACTAGCGCCGTTGCTTCAGTAAAGGTGGGCGCCATGGAAGTGGCATCTATCACGATGTGCGAGAAGATGAGCAGAGGAATAGGTCGGCATTAGTGATGTGGTACGCTAATCTGAAGAGATGGGTTTTTGCAAATTAGTTGAAGGCCCCAAGATTAGGGGAGAGGCAAGTCATTCCACAGGACCAGAGCTGCCCCTGAGAAGTCTTGGAGACAAGAGTTGGCAGTGCGGGTATAGACCGAGGACAGGCGGAGGTCACCCGCTGACCGGAGTGGTCTAGAAGGGATGTGCTTGCGGAGTAATGAAGACATATAGGGGTTGAGTTATTAAGTGATGGATGTAATTAAAACATGATGCCCTAGTGGGAACATAGTGGGAACATACAGTGACTGTAAAGTGAGGGGGGACCTTGGGCACTCAATTCCTGCACTTGGCTGACATGAAGATCACAGACAGCATAGTGGGGTCACACATTGAGTGTGGAGTGAGGGGGACATTGGGTCAATTCCTGCTGACATGAGGATTAGGGATGAGCTGTTCGGTTCGATCTGTTCGGAGTTCGCATCGAACATCGGCCGTTCGACAGTTCGTGAACTTTGAACTTTTTGGGACGTTCGCCAAAAGGACGAAAAAAAATAAAATTTTGAAAAAAGGATAAAAAATGCTTAAAAAATCTAGAAATAAAGAGACTCTTTACTGCAGAATATTATAAGCAACAGTTTATTAAATATTGAATTAAAACGGGAATATTTTTAACATTTAAGCCTATGGGATAAAACAATCTTGTTACTAAAACATCAGGCAGACACGGCCCTCTAATCAGGCACTGTAGAGGGCAGCCTGCAGGGGCCTCCCAAGGATCCCCTTGAGGAGCATGCGATGACAGAGCTACGACTGTGCGGGCTAGCCGCCCGGGTGCATGTGGCAGAGACAGGCAGCGCAGGGAGGGAGCCACTGCACCTGCGGCTATGGCAGACCCCCCCCCCACAACCAGGATCAAGGGAGCCCCCACTGACCACCAGGCTAAAGTAAGGCGACACATTTCTAAAAAAAATAAAATCCGAGGACATTTTTAAATGTCCCCGGGAACATAAAATAAAACTTTTTTTTTCTTTCTCTACCTGGCTGAATGTATTTAATTATATATATTAGATACATTCAGCCAGGTAGAGGGGGGTGACATGTGGGCTGCGCGGGGTCTCAGGCAGTGGGTTTTTTCTTGAGTGTATATTTTTAGCAAATTTATAGGGGAAGGTAAGGTCAGGTATGATATATATATATATGTATAGATGATATATATATTTAGAAGAATATAGATATATATCTTCAGACTTGTATTACACACACATTTTGGCAACTAATTGCCCCCCCCCATTTGGTTGATCCCTCCAGCAGAAATGTTGAACCCGATAGAGCAGAGAATAATATATATATTCTCTGCTCTGTCGGGTTCAACATTTCTTCTGGAGGGATCAGCCAAATGGGGGGGGGGGTGCATTTAGTGGAGATTGTCCATATGCCACTCCCCCCCATGTACGTATGTGTATATATGGTCTGAGGTCTGTGGGTGGGTGTATATATATATCTGCGTGTTGATATATACGTATATATAGGTCTGCGTGTTGATATATACATATATGTCTGTGTGTGGTATCAATGCATCCCCACTCTATACGCAGCGCTCCGTGTCCCTATAATATATATGATAAGGGGTTACCTTTTTTTTATATTTTTATACTATTCCTATTAAATTAACAGTAATTTTTGATGTATTTTATTCAGTAGAAACTTTTTTTTGCCTATATAACATGTGCTTTGTGAAAATAAAACGGTTTTGTGTGTACATTTTAATTTAGTTAGTGGATTCCTTTCTGGTGCGGTGAGAAGCAAACGTAATGTAGTGTAGACACGCTGCGAGGCGGAGCGGAGTGAAGTCAAGCCTGCAAAATGTTTGCTTCTCTTCGCTTCGCTACGCTGTGCGTCGCTACATGCTCAGTGTGTCTCAGCCTTTATTCCCACATCGCTAGCTTACCGAATCAGTTTGTATACTTGTTACTGACCCTGCTTGCTCTGAGGACCCGATCTGTTGCCGACTTTGCCTGCCATTTGACTATTCTCTCTGTGTATTCCCTGCCTGTTCTGTTTGCTTACTGTTGCTACTGGTGTGCGCCAATTCTCACCATATACAGTAGCGCAGTACAAGTGCCTAAACATTGCTGACCCAGTTTTGTCATAGCTGCTGATGTAACTGAATAGATCGGGGATCTTTTCTGCATTACCAAAACCTCCACCACTGCACTCTTCCACAATACCACAGAGGGGTTATTTACGGTGTGAAGGCACTTGCTGCCACCAAAGGCCCAATATTTGGGTGCACTGCCACTGACGCCTGTACCATATTCATATCATTTTAATATTGGACCGCAGGGTCCAACCCTGCACTCTTCCACAATACCACAGAGGGGTTACTTATGGTGTGAAGGCACTTGCTGCCACCAAAGGCACAATATTTGGGTGCACTGCCACTGACGCCTAAATTACCAGTTTCATATCATTTTAATATTGGACCACAGGGTCCAACCCTGCACTCTTCCACAATACCACAGAGGGGTTACGGTGTGACGGCACTGTTGCCGACGCTAAAGGCCCAATTTTAAAGCACCTGTTGTTACTTTCATCCAAAGCCTGCATAAGTTTCACCATAATTTAGCCGAAAAAATCACTAAACTTGTTCTGCGTATCCTAAAATGTCTCCTCTTTTCATACAGACTGCCGCCCCAAGCAGTTGTTTATGAATAGATTAAAGGAAAACCATTTACCGTCATTTGAAATGTCATTTTTTTGTTTTTAAATGTTTCTATTCATCCTACAAACCCGCCAATTTTTCGTTTTTATTTTTAACCTTTATTTCAAGGAAAACTCACTGTTCCTTTAAAAACGTTTTCTTTTTAACTTTTTGTCCTTGTTTCCTGTCCCCAGGGCACTACCCGGACCCCCTTTTATGGCAAATATCTTGCATATATGGCATCTCGAACTTTTGAGTCCCATTGACTTGCATTGAGTTTGGTTCGTGTTCGTGTTCGAACTCGAACTTTTGAAATTGTTCGAATGCGAACCGAACACGGGGGCGTTTGGCTCATCCCTAATGAGGATCATAGACAGCATAGTGGGGTCATACATGGAGTGAGGAGGACTTTGGCCACTTGGGGTTAATTCCTCCTGACATAAGCATCACAGACAGCATAGTGGGGTCATATATTGAGTGTGTCGTGAGGGACACTTTGGGGTGTTAATAATTGTGTATGACACACTGCATTACTGGAAAAATCAAAGTTGTAACAGTTCGCATTGAGAAGCTTAACACCGCTTGCTACAGTGTCTGACAATCCTGGGCTATAGGAGACGGATATATGATAGGAGAAATATAAGGTTGGATTGAAATCACAGAAGGACCAGGTGCTCAAGCATAAATCCAAGCTGGAAACTTTAGGCTAGGGTCAAACGAACGCATTATTCGCAGCGACTGTCAAAAAGTGCGTCTGAACTAGGGATGAGCTGTTCGGGTTCGGACGGTTCGGAGTTCGACCCGAACTTTGGCAGTTCGAAAGTTCGCGAATTTCGAACTTTTTGGGCGTGTTCGGTTCGGGTTCGAAAAAAAAAAAGAAATTTTGAAAAAAGTATCGAAAATGCTTAAAAAAATACTAAAAAATCTAGAAATAAAGAGACTCTTTACTGCAGAATATTATAAGCAACGGTTTATTAGATATTGAATTAAAAACTAATGTGTACGTGGAAAGATTATCAACTCTAAATGACCTCTGTTCACAAACGGGCATTACACCAGGTGTTTTCAGTCTGGTAATCAATTTGATACATTGTACAATATAGTGAGGGGGTGGGGTGGTGTCTGTTTCTGTTTGAGATTTGAGAATTAATTTCCCTCCTAAAACATCCTAATATGCTGCATTTAACCCTTTCGCTGCTGAGGCTTTTCACACCTCTGTGCTGAGGTCATTTTTACCGCTTTCGCTCATCATGTTTAACCTCGTTTTGTAGCCATATTTTGATATATGACCCAGACATATTATATATCGTTCTTTCCGGCAGACTTGGCAGATTCATAATATGTCATTATTATATGTATACGTTATGTCATGTCTGTATATTATAACAAAAAATGCAATAAAATTAGAATTTTCAATAATTTATTATGTGTAAAGTGTTTTTTTTCACATTTTAACATGCGATCGTTTGCGGTTATATTTTGTATGGGGTGCGCTTGTTAAAAAAATTAGAAATGGGGCCTCGTTACATTTTTGTTTTGGTGAAAATTTCGCTTTTTTTAACAAACGCACCGCATACAAAAATCGTTAGTGCAGCATTATTGTTCACATTATAATTGAAATGGGAACAATATTGCTGCATTAACAAAACAAAAACAAACCAAAAAACTTTTTTTTTTAAAAAAAACATTTTTCATGGTCATGTTTAGTATCCTTGGAAAGGCCATGCTCTGGCCGATCCAACGATATCAAACATTAACCCCTAGCTGCCATGGATCGGGAGATAGGGGGTTCATTGGAACCCCCTATCTCCACCATTGGTGGCAGCTAGGGGTTAACTCCAGGACTGGCGTCATCGTGCTATGCATGATGACGCCAGTCCTTAGGGGGAGTTCCTGGAGGCTTGGCCGACATCCAAGATGTCGGCCAGCTCCAGGAGAGGATCACGATCCGGCGCTTTTCAGCGCCGATTCGTGATCCGGCTCCCCAGGGGTTAATCACAGCCACCGTTTGGAAGGGCAGGCTGTGCCCTTCCAAACGGTGCCTAGATTAACCCTCTGCCCCCCGGCGATCGGGAGGGAGAGAGGTCTGAAGGACCTCCCCCCTCCCTTTCAGGCGCTTCCTCCGCACATATGGGGGGGGGCGCCTGAATTAGATGTCATCGCGCCGCCGCGATGACATCTAATTGCTCCGCCGGGGTCCCGGAGTGCTGGGCTGACATCCAAGATGTCAGCCCGCACCGGGGGGGGCGCAGCAATCTGCCGTAATCCATCGGATTGCTGCCTCCTGTGCATGGACGCGCTCAGCGCGTCCATAGCACAGGAGAACCACTTGGCTGGACGCGCTGAGCGCGTCCATAGCAGCCAAGTGGTTAACTGGTGTTTGAAAAAAATCTAAAGCAATGTTATTTTTCACCTCGGATTAAACATTCACAGGGTTATTCAGAGAGCGGTGAAAAGCAGGAGAATAACTGGAGAAGTGAAAATTCGAGGTCAAAATAGCCAAACCAGAAAAATTCTCCCATTTAACTCACTTTCCAAATTGGCTATTTGGTCTAGATTGTTCTCTTCTCCTGCCAGTTCTCCTGGCTTTCACCTCTCTCTCGGGGTTGTTCAGAGAAAGGTGAAAACCAGGAGAATGGCAGGAAAAGAGAACAATCTGGACCAAATAGCCGATTTGGAAAGTGAGATAAGGCTAGGGTCAGACTAATGCATTTTTCGCAGCGACCGTCAAAAAGTGCGTCCGAACGCATTGCCGTACTTTTTCACGGATTGCGCGAAAACGGCCATACGATGCGCATTTTTGTGCGTGATTTTTTACGGATCCAAACCAGGAAACTTTGGGTGTCTGGACGTTATGTTGGCCGGACATGAGCAGGGTCTGACGACTCCAAATCACGCACACACGCCGCTAGTGGACGCAGCGCACTCTGTACGTCCGTACTAGCGGTTCTGCGTTCTCAAAAAAATGCGTTCATTTTCCACTTGCGTTGCGCAGCCGGACTTTCGTGCGACCGTACTTCGTATATTGGCCGTCATTGCCCGTCATTTGCTGCTAGTGTGGCCATGATTAAGTGCGCCTAAACGCACGTTAAAAATTCGCTAGTCTGACCCTAGCCTAAATGGGAGAATTTTTCTGGTTTGGCTATTTTGACCTAGAATTTTCCATTCTCCAGTCATTCTCCTGCTTTTCACGCTCTCTGAATAACCCTGACAGGGTTATTCAGAGAAAGGTGAAACTCAGGAGAATGACTGGAGAATGGAAAATTCTAGGTCAAAATAGCCAAACCAGAAAAATTCTCCCATTTATCTCACTTTCCAAATTGGCTATTTGCTCTAGAATTTTCCATTCTCCTGCTTTTCACCGCCAAAAAATCAGTAAACTTTTTCTGTGTGTCCGAAAATGTCTCCTCTTTCCATACAGACTGCCGCCCCAAGCAGTTGTTTATGGATAGATTAAAGGAAAAGCATTTATCGTCATTTGAAATGTCATTTTTTGGGTTTTACATATTTCTATACATCCTAGAAATCCGCCACTTCACGGACAGGTTATGGGGACCTCCTAGGCACGATATTTGAAGGAATTTTTTGTTTTTATTTTTAACCCTTATTTCATGGAAAACTCACTGTCCCTTTAAAAACGTTTTTTTTTTTACTTTTTGTCCTTGTTTCCTGTCCCCCAGGGCACTACCCGGACCCCCATACACCTTTTATGGAAAATATGTAGCATATATGCCCTCTTGGAGGGCACTCTAAAAAACCGAATTTTCAGCCCCATTGACTTGCATGGGGGGTCGGGTTCGGACCCGAACAAATGGGAAGTTCGGGTTCGGGCCCGAACCGAACTCGGGGGGTGTTCGGCTCATCCCTAGTCTGAACGCATTGACGTATTTTTTCACAGAATGCGCGAAAACGGTCAGACGACGCGCATTTTCGTGCGTGATTTTTTACGGATCATCAATAAAACACTTTTTGCATCTGGACGTTATGTAGGCTGGACATTAGCAGCGTCTGACATCTCCTAATCACGCAAACACGCCGTTATGCTGCCGCAGCGCACTCTGTACGTCAGTACTAGCAGTTCTGCGTTCTCGAAAAAATGCGTTAATTTTCCACTTGCGTTGCGCGGCCGGACTTTCGTGTGGCTGTACTTTGTATTTTGGCCGTCATTGCCCGTCATTTGCTGCTAGTGCGGCCATGATTAAGTGCGCCTAAACGCACGTTAAAAATGCTTTAGTCTGACCCCAGCCTTAGTCAAAACAAAAGTTACACAATGTTACGGCCCTCAACTGGTGCCATTTTCAAGTAGGAAAAAACTCCATCTGTGGATGAAGTGTCGTGGAACTTATGTTCTGAACAATGGCTACAGCTTGGACCCATTGTTGAGCTCCCAGTCCTTCTGTGGTTTCTGTCTTTGAGTTGTGGGAGTTTGGCTGCCTTAGGCTGAGCAGCACCCTGCAGGGAGGACTCCTTTGGTCAGTGACTTCACAAACATCGGTGTGGATACTGGAAGGAAGGACTGGGCCAGTGCAGGAGCCAGGAGGTCTCATACAATGCATAATACCATGCCCTGTTTTATGCCCTGAGTGACTGCGCAGAGGTGTGACATCATCCATCTTTTGTCTTGATTTAGAAGCGAACACCGTTTAAAGAAAAAAGAAAAATAGGTCAGGATGCGCTACAGGCATTTTTTATGTGTGTTTTTTCCGGGGTAATGACTGTTCTGCCTTAAAACTCATCCCATACTGTGAACAAGCTTGCTACGTGGCCAGCTCGGCTCGAAGTGCCAGCTGTGGGCATAACATTTATATTTAAACAACAGATGGGGAAGAAGTTTCTGAAGCATCTCATAGGCTTTTCCAGCTGCTCGAGCATCGCTGGTTATGACAAGGGTTATACTTTTTAAAATTTCATCATAGGGTTTTCTCTATGAACTTTGAAAGATAAGGTTATGGTGAGCAGAAAACTCCAGGTATCCCAGAAATCTTTAATTTGGTTACAATGTAATTATGTAGGGGCCCTATTACAATCTTCGCGCATACGTTTGCGCCCGCGCAAAAACGCATTAATGCGAGGGGCAAAACCCTTTGCGCTGAACGTTGTATTACAATGTCAGCGCAACAAACACGCATATATGTCTACCGCGGGAGAACCTGCATGAACAGTGCGCAAGCTTACTGTATTTCGCGCGTCCTATACTTAACATTGTGAGCGCAAATGCACTTGTGCGCTGGTACGCGGATGGTATTACAATCTATGCGCAGTTTGTAACGCACAGCCTTTGCGCGCATAATTTTAGCAACTCCTAAAAGCTGGTGTTAATGGCAAATTCTATCAACCTGGCCGAAACCAAATACACCAGCCCAAAAAAAAAATACGCAGCAAAGTATAGTTACACATTCTACACATACCCAACCAATAAATTTGAGAAGTTGTGCGTGTTTTTTTTTTATTGATGCAGCATATATGCGCAGATTTACTTTGACAGGCGCAAAAACTTAACGTGAGACAATTGTGGTTCTTAATTCTGATTGACTGAATCGTGTGAAAAAACAGTCCGCACACTGATTTCTGCGCGCAACGTTGCTGCACCCTCGTTTTTGCGCGTCCTTTTTACGCGCATTTTTTTGACGGATGAAAAAATGCGCGAGGATTGTAATACCAGCGTTGATTTACGTGCGTTAACGTTTAACACTTCGCGCAAAAATTCACGCATTGCGCCTGCGTTTTTGCGTGAAGAATGCAATAGGGCCCATAGTGTAGTAGCCTAGAAGCTGCATTAGTGTACGTATAAGGGAAATATTGCAAATCAGATGCTGCGAGGTTCACTGGTGATCCTCGTGTGTTATATAGATATTCTGTACTTTTTTTATCAGTATCATGTGGGCAAAGGACAGTTTCTAATCTCTGTAAATTCCATTTCAGTCATTGCTGGAGTGAATTGCGCAGGAGGAAATCTCAGACTTTCGCTGAACCTTTCATTACCAAGCGATTTATGTTGGGGGAAAAAAATCACAACATTTCTTTAAAACATGGAATGTGTAGTTAACAATTGAATGTAAAATAAAATAGTTATACTAATTGTGGCGGGATGGAAGTCCGCCTGCGGTCCTGCTCTATCTGACCCCCCCCCCTTTGGTGGCGTCCGGCCCGACTACCGAGTGGCACGGCACTCGGCGTCTCGAGCGGCCTGGAGGATGAAATGGCGTTGGTCTGGCGTCTGGAGAGATGGTGCGGTGTTGCCTTGGGGATCCCGTTCCTGGGTTGAGTGGTGATGCAGGAGACCGCTGAGTGTCTCCTGCAATAGTGATTGTAGCTCTGAAATGAAGACACCAGACGCGGCTGTATGCTTTAAAACAGTGAACTGAATTTTATGGGTTTCAACAGGGTCATTTATACAACTTCACACAAACAGATTACCAACACCCCCACCCACACAACCAGCACTGATTGGCTCCTTTCCCAGCCTCCTGTTCCCTATCATGTCCCTTTCAGGCTCCCCCATTGTCCAGGGGATTAGGCAGATGAGGTCTTGGAAAAGCCTCCAATCCTCTGGCCCGCTGCATCCTCCATTTTGGGGCATGAGATCCTTTGTTCTGTGAAACCATGCTGGGATGAGCAAAATTGCGACAGGGAATAAACACATACAAACGGTTTCTTTCATACTTTTATAGTCACATCATACAGGGTACATTTTATTACATTACACCAATAAAACCACATCTAGCAATAAAATAAGAGGTCCATAGGCTCACACGCAAAACCAAAACGAAAACAGAAAAAATGGTCTTTAAAAAGGGTTCATTCTTTAGGCTGGGGTCAGACTAACGCATTTTTCGCGTTGTCCGTGAAAAAGTGCGTTGAACGAATGGACGTATTTTTTCACGGAATACGTGATAGCGGTCATACAATGCGCATTTTCGTCCGTGATTTTGTACGGATCATCAATAAAACCCTTTTTGCGTCTGGACGTGATGTTGGCTGGACATTAGCAGCGTCTGACGTCTCCTAATCACGCACACACGCCGCTAGCGGACGCAGCGCACTCTGTACATCAGTACTAGCGGTTTGACGTTCTCGAAAAAATACGTTCGTTTGCCACCTGCGTTGCGCAGCCGGACTTTCGTGTGGCCGTTCTTCGTATGCTGCCCGGCATTGGACGTCATTTGCTGCTAGCACGGCCGTGATTAAGGCTAGGGTCAGACTAACGCATTTTTCACGTTGTCCGTGAAAATGTGCGTTCGAAGAATGGACGTATTTTTTCACGGAATACGCAATAGCGGTCATACTATGCGCAGTTTCATCCGTGATTTTGTACGGATCATCAATAAAACACTTCTTGCATCTGGACGTTATGTTGGCCGGACATTAGCAGCGTCTGATGTCTCCAATTCACGCACACACGCCGCTAGCGGACGCAGCGCACTCTGTACGTCAGTACTAGTGGTTTAACGTTCTCGAAAAAATGCGTTCATTTTCCACTTGCGTTGCGCAGCCGGACTTTTGTGCGACCGTACTTCGTATATTGGCCGTCATTGCCCGGCATCTGCTGCTAGCACGGCCGTGATTAAGTGCGCCAGAACGCGCGTTCGCACTGCCTCAGTCTGACCCTAGCCTTAGGCTAGGGTTAGACTAACGCATTTTTCGCTTGCCACTTGCGTTGCGCGGCCGCACTTTGTGCGGCCGTTCTTCATATGCAGCCCCGCATTGGACGTCATTTGCTGCTAGCACGGCCGTGATTTAGTGCGGTTAAACGCACGTTAAAAATGCTTTCGTCTGACATTAGCCTAAGTGCGGATAAACGCACGTTAATACTGCGTTAGTCTGACCTTAGCCTTAGTCCTGTGGCTCGCTGAAAAGAGCTCTCATGTCCATTCCGTGACACTAATTTTAGACAAAGATTATTATTCTGAGATATTTAAAAGATGAGAATAATGTAAAATTTGCCCAGGTAATCATTTATCATTTACACAAACATTACTGGGTTGAAAAATTCTAAACTATAGAACATATTACTTACATATTTATTTTCTGTGTTAATCTGTATATTTGTGTTTTGTTTTTAATATCTTGCATTTTATTACTTTGTATTTCTGTAATGACTGTAAAATTTCAATGCTCTTGAACCCAGGACATACTTGAAAACGAGAGAAATCTCAATGTATCGTTCCTGTAAAATACTTTATAAATAAATAAATCATTAAATAAATAACAATTTCAAATGGGGTCTGTATCAGCATACAGGAGAAATAGATTCTGTGTCGACTACAGTAAATGTTATAAAGAAAGATAAATAATAAACGCCTGTGGGGTATTTGTAGTGATCATAATGAAATTACTAGCAATGCAGCCCCCCAAAATATTGATTTTCAAAAACCTATTGTCAGGAACCAGGTTCTCTTTTTTTGTAAAAGTATTTTTAATTAATTATACAGTAAGAAATATTTGGGGATATTCCCATAGAATTTCTTACTGTAAATATCCTATTTGGCCAGTAGATGGCACCATGTACTGCCAAATTGAGTTACAACAACTGCAGCTCTTTTCTCTTTTTATTTTTCTTTCTTTTCTCCTGCATCGGCTGCTGAGTCTCTGATGTAAACTCTTCGCCAAACATTAGGGTGTACCTGGGCACAGCAGGCACACCCCCTGCACGCGCCTATGGTTGTCACTATTGTAATCACGGAACATTTATTTATTATGAAATATAACTAGTATAAGATCAACATGTCAAAGACGGAGCTCCTACTTATTCCTCCCTCCATTGCCTCCCCACCTCCTGACTTCTCTATCACGGTGGAGGGTATCACCATCTCCCCATCAAACCAAGTTCGCTGTCTTGGAGTTACACTTGACTCTGCTCTTTCCTTCATCCCCCACATCCAGTCTCTTTCCTCCTCCTGCCGATACCAACTGCGTAATATTTCCAGAATTCGGCCATTTCTTACCGCTGTCATCACAAAACAACTCATACACGCCCTGATAATCTCCCGACTCGACTACTGCAATAATCTCTTATCTGGCCTCCCTCTCTCCCGCCTCTCCCCCCTACAATCCATCCTGAACGCCTCCGCCAGGCTAATTCACCTCACCCGCCGCTCTGTCTCTGCCGCTCCCCTCTGCGAGTCCCTTCACTGGCTCCCCATCCACTGCAGAATTAAGTTCAAAATCCTTATCCTTACCTACAAAACCCTCACTAACTCAGCGCCCCACTACCTGTCCTCACTAATCACCAAATACACCCCAGCCCGCTCCCTAAGGTCAAACAGTGACCTGCGCCTAGCTTCTCCCCGCATCACCTCTTCCCATGATAGACTGTAGGATTTATCACGCGCAGCCCCCACTCTCTGGAACGCTCTCCCTCGTACTGTCAGACTTTCCCCTAACTTCTCTTCCTTCAAACGCTCCCTTAAAACATTCCTATTTAGGGAAGCCTACCACCCAACTCACTGACACAACCATCAATCACTCCCACCTTGCAGTCCTCTCCTCCTGTTTCCAACCCCAACCCTCCTAGATTGTGAGTTCCTACGGGAATAGGGCCCTCATCTCCTCCTGTACTGTTTGTCAAATGTTGTTCAATGTATTGTAACCCTGTCTATACTGTGTTTATTGTACAGCGCTGCGGAATATGCTGGCGCTTTATAAATAAAGAATAATAATAATAATAGTATAAAAAAACAAACAGTTACAATTATTTATAAAGTGCCAACAAGTTCCTTAGCGCTGTACAATGGGTGAGACAGAATAACAAAAATACATACAAGTTCAGCCAACAGAACAGTAGGAGAGAGGACCCTGCTGGAGAGCTTACAATCTAAGAAGAGAGGAGTGACACGCTAGGTGAGAGTAGATCGCTGGGTATGGGAAGTAGCAGGTGAATATGTAAATTTTAAAACAGGACTTTCAAAATACAATTTTTTTTCGTAAGTACCTATGAGCATGTTTATGTAAATAACAACACATAACATTATAAAAAGTTAGATTACAATTACAAGCACGATCATTTATAAAGCACCAACATATTCTGCAGCGCTGTACAATGGCTAGAACAAAGCAAGCATAAAATTAACAAACAAGCTTGACACACGGAGAACGATGGGAAACCAAGAACCTTCTCAAGTGAGCTTACAATCTAATTTAATAGAGAGTTCCTTCCGCTTTGTGCTACAATGTAACTATTGTGACATGTTAAAAGAGCTAAACTGGCTGTCGCTAAAATCCAGACGCACCCTTCACCTTTCCAACCTGGTGTTTAAGAGCTTTTCTGGGAAGCTACCACCCTACCTGAATAGGCTGCTTCCCCCAGCAGTTCCCTCATCCTATAACCTCCGATCCAGGACCAGCACCTTACTTGCAATACCACAATACAAAAAGAAAGTGACTCGATCCTCATTTTCCTACAGAGCACCGCAAATATGGAATAACCTCCCAGACACCGTCAAATCTTCCCCCAGGCTAAAGTCACTCAAGAGATCTCTATTAACATACCTCAATAAGGAATGCACCTGTAAACATGTAACATACAGGGGGTTATTCAGAGAGAGGTGAAAACCAGAGAATGACCGGAGAAGTGAAAATTCTAGGTCAAAATAGCCAAACCAGAAAAATTCTCCCATTTATCTCACTTTCCAAATCAGCTATTTGTTCTCTTCTCCTGCCATTCTCCTGGTTTTCACCTTTCTCTGAATAACCCTGCTAGTGAATATATTTCCTGCATATTTATTTTCTGTGTTAATCTGTATATTTGTGTTTTGTTTTAATATCTTGCATTTTATTATTTTGTATTTCTGTACCTACTGTAACAATTCAATGGTCTTGAACCCAGGACAAACTTGAAAAAGAGAGAAATCTCAATGTATCCTTCCTGGTAAAATACTTTGAGCACTATTACACTCTTTGTGCAAAAATGTGCGCGTGCGCAAAAACACATTAACGCGAGGGGCAAAACCCTTCGCGCTGAACGTCATATTACGACGTTCGCGCATACGATGCGCGTTAACGTCTAACGCGAGTGACCCTGCGCTAAAGCAAGTTCGTGCGCGCATTCCCATACTTAACATTGTGAGCGCAAATACGTTCGTGCGCTGGTACGCGGCTGGTATCACAATCGATGCGCAACTTTTTACGAACGACGTTTGCGCGCATAATTTTAACGTCTTTTAAAAGCTGGTGGTAACTGCAAATCTGAACGTCCTGGCCGAAACCAAATACGCCAGCCTGAAAAAAAAAATACAGCACAGTATAGTTACACATTCTACACATACCCAAACAATAAAATTGAGAGGTTGTGCGTGTTTTTATTATTGCTGCAGCATATATACACAGATTGATTGTGACAGGCACAAAAACTGAACGGGAGACAATTGTGTTTCTTAATTCAGATTGGTTGAATCGCGTGAAAAAACAGTCCGCCCACCGATTTCTACGAGCAACGTTAATGCGCCTGCGTCTTTTTTACGCGCGTTATTTTTTGACGGATGCAAAAATGCGCTCGGATCCTAATACCTGCGTTAATTTACGAGCGTCAACCTTTAATGCTGCACGCAAAAAAAATTGTACTGCGCGTACGAATTTGAGCGGAGAATGTAATAGAGCCCTTTATAAATAAATAAATAAATATAGAAATCCTTGATTGGGATGACAGGCCTCGCAGAATGCCCGGAGAATCGCTTAGCATCATTTTTTCTGCTCCATTCATCCGTCATATCTGCTCGCCTACCAATTACTGATACGCTAAGCAAGAGAAGACAAAGCTATTGAAAGGCTCCTCCTTATTGCTCTATTATTGGAGGGCCTGTGTGTCACTGAATATTAGAAATGTCAGCCCAGCTGTCAGCTGTGATTCAAGTTACAGCCTGACCCACAGCTCGAGCCTGTGAAGCCATGGCATCGAGTGAGGAGGAAGGGTCCGTGGAGGAGAAGGAAAATGCCAAGAAAAAGACAATCGGTACACTGGCAACAGCATGGCTCACCTTTTACAACATTGCCATGACAGCTGGGTACGTACATCCTTTCCGCACCGGTCGATCTCAGCGGATGTATAAAAAATAATAACAATATATCAGACTGGAATGAATACATTTAGCTCGTTTTAGTTTTCCAGTACCATGTGCCATTCTCGGCAGGTTTAGATTGATCTAAAAATGCATTTATTAGAAGCAAATTGATCTGAAATCTGTGTTCTCGCATGGATATTTTTTACAACTGACATCGGTTTATTATGTATTTATTTGTTTATTTTATTTTTAAGCAATGACAACCGGAGGCACTGAACAAACCTTAACGTTCCAAGTGTCAAACAGTCCCAATATCACCGATGTAATTATTCTGTAGCCATGCACACCTTCTTTTATGAAAAAAAAAACCCCAACTGACTTTTACCTATTTTTGGGTAAAAAAACTAAAAAACTAAACATGAAATAGAATTATTTCCTGATCCCAAAGTTCTGCGAGTTTGGAAATAACGAGATGAATGAACAGGATTTTTGCACTGCTTTTAACAGAAAGTACATTAAAGTTAAAAAAAAAGAAATAATCTGTTTCAGTATTACTTTTAAAGCCAATTACCGCTGTGAATTTATAAAAAAAAATTAATCGATATCATTTTCCGAAACGTTTGAAGCAGGGCTTATAAAATGAAGCGGGGTAACGAGTGCACTGCGAGCGGTCAGGTTGTCCCTCCGTGCCATGCATTTCCTAATACGGTGCATCACAGCAGCTGCGTCACCCTATTGCCGGTCCTTGTGGTTAAGTATAGCAAGATCCCAGCATGCCAGTAGGCGGGGAAAGTGCTTCCCTAGGCACATTTTACAGTAACTGAAGCATGTATCCCTCGACTCAACATAGCTGTATGTTCACCATCTAGACATGCAAAAAATAAGAGCAGCTGGTATCCCTTACGTTTGGGTTATTGAGATTTTCTTTGTACGGAGTAATGATGTCCTTTTTTTAAACACCCGACAGCGGGGTTTCAGTAATTCGGCCGAGAAACAATTTTCTCGGGAGACAATGTATTGAGACACTAATTCGGTAATTATAATTAAGTCTAACCTATTTTATGGCTAAAGCGATAATAAGTACAAATTTGCAAACACTAAAAAAATAAAGCGTGTGAAATTTTATAGACGGTAAATACAAATGTTTCTACGTTTCTTGAATGCTCAGCTTAGACTCTGTTTCTAGAGTTGTTTTACATATTACAGAGTAAGTATAAATGTGGAATTATCTGCAGCGGTGTATCATGGCCTAGGTCGACAAGGCCTAGGCCTAGGGTGGCAAATTCCAGGGGGCGGCCGCCCCGCCGCTCAGTGGGACCCGCAGGTCACTGTGACCCTCCGCCCCGCGGGACGCGCTGTCCGCGGCCGCCGGTGGCTGAATCACCAGCCACCAAGCGCTGCCTCCTAGACCCCCTCATTGCTGCAGCGGCAGCCTGCTACTGTGCGCTGGGAGGAAGTGATCATATAATGTCACTTCCTCCCAGCGCTCCATGTGATGCAGATGCCGCGCAGAGGAGAGAGGTGACAGGCAGGACCCAGCCCCCAGGTTCGAACGGGCGCTTTAATAAAATTTAGAGTGGGGGATTAATGAGATAAGTGGGGGGGTGTTTAATAAGATGATGAGTGGGGGGGTGTTTAATGAGATAATGAGTGGGGGTTTAATGAGATGATGAGTGGGGGGTTAATGAAATGAAGAGGGGGTATTTAATGAAATGAGAAGAGTTGGGGGTTTGGGGTGAAAAGAAAAGAGGGGGCGTTTAGAATGAAATGAGTTTTATTGCTGTACAGCTCTGTGATACGCTCATACAGTGCACATTTCTGTGGGTTTTATTGCTGTGCAGCTCTGTGATACACTCATACACACTGCATATTTCTGTGGGTTTTATTGTTCAACCAATTAGAGCGACTGTCATCCAGTATACTTGACATGCATGTCTGATCTTTGTAAAGATGGTTGAATTTAAACATTTCATAATTATATTTATCTCAATAGGTACATTTGAAATGGTATATAAAATATACAAGTAGGAACTTGGTATCCACTTTTAATATACAGAGAGAAAGAGGCGGAGCTCAAAGAAGAAAAGGTGGAGCCTAAATATGAAGGGTGGGGTTTAACCAGGAAGAGATGTGACCTTGACAGGAAGGGGTGTGTCACATTTTAATTAGGGGTGCACGAGTCAGGCCTAGGGCAGCACAAAACCTAAATACACCACTGATTATCTGTCTGGAGAGGGTGTTGTCGGCTGTCATGGTGTGGCGGTAAGAGCCCAAAATGAAGTGATGAAAGCCCATAATGCAGATGATAGGCAACAGTCAGGTGTTTTATTTGGCAGGACACAGGAGACAAAAGCAGGGCAGGTATGTTGGTAATAAGTACACACGGCAGAAGATATGGGGCAAGGCAGAAAGGAGGGGCAAGGCTGGAAACAGTTCATAAGGGGACTCACAGGTTGAAGTTTTGGAGCCACAGTAGACTAGGCAAGGCAGGAGCACAGCAGACACAGACAAGGCAGAGACTCGGCAGACTTGGATACACAGCAGACTTGGAGACATGGTAGGCTTCGATACACGGCACACTAGGAGACATGGTAGGCTTGGATAAATGGCACACTTGGAGATATGGTAGACTTAGAGACACGGCAGACTTGGAAACATGGCGGAATTGGAGACAAGGCGTCGGGGGGTACAGGCCTCAGAACACCTAATGAGCATGTGTAATGTAGAAACTCTGTGGACTCCATTAAATAGCAGTCCAACAAAGAGGAGTCCTACCAAAGCCTTCTCTGGATACACTGTATATACAGAGCTCACAAAGAGACCAAGTCCATTCAGGTCCTTTAAAAGGATGTTTTTTGCTGGCTGCTTGGAGGACCTAGCTCAGCCAGTAGCATCAGCGATGTATAGGCACTACTCGTTTAGCTATTAAGCTCAAATTTGCACACACACCACATAACTATAACAAAAAAAAATAGAAACATACTTTATGAGGAGAATGCTCTCTTGGAAAGGCCTCCAAGAGATATGGAAAGGATATGAGTATCCTTGTCACATGATTAGCTCATTGATATGACTTGGAATGATAGCCAAGAAGTGTAATTCTCAGTTTTGTGAATGGCAGGGCTTCAGGGCGACGTTACAAGCACAGCTTTGAAGCCAAATCTTATAAAATTTAAAAAAATAATAATAATAATTGCTTGAAAGAAGAGACTTTATTACAGGAATATAGCCTCTTAATTAAGCTGAATTGGTTATGGCTCTTTCAAAGACTTTAACAAAATGTGAACAGGTAGGTATGCTCTGTAGAACGCACCCTGAAGAGGAAGAACCACTTCCGAATAACATCAGGAAGCTGTTTTAGCTCTTATCTAGCTGTATGGATTAGCCTTTCTGCAGATGCGGCAGATTACTAAAAACCAGAATAGTTCAATGAGGGATATGTACTCTAGCTGTGTGATTGGAAGGTTGAACAAACAATGACATTTGGGATTTCAGGTCAGAATAAGTTAGCCAATAGAGGTTTCTATATATATATATAATTATTCTTTTTTTAGAAGTGGTATGTAATTTTTTTCTAAGACTGTCATTTAGTGAAATACAAAATATAATTAGATGTTAATATTTATATTATTGGATGTATTGCATCCTTTTTTTCCCCAATCTGCTTATATCAGTGCAACTGCAGACTAGCAGGACCCAAATGAAAACATTGGAACCTTTATAGATGTTTTGCATAAGTCTATGGTCAATATATCACGGAAAAGTTCCAAAAAGCCATGTATCAAAGTTGAAGCTCTTGAATGCAGTACAAAACTTCAAATGGTTTGACTAGACATTCTACAATCACCAATGAAGTCATTGCATCCAGTGTAGGCCAAGAAAATACATGGTGTTGTCAACCATACATATAACAAACCATAGCATCACTTTTTATAATTATGTACAGGTTGAGCAGCCTTTATCTGGAAAGCTCAGGCCCCCGAGCATTCTGGATTTCGGATTCTTCCGGATTTCAGAATGAGAGGAAGAGAATCATGGCAAGGGAGCTGCGATCACCTTCATGCTGCAGCTACCATCATGTACACACTAGGAGAGCTGTGCAACCTTTCTCTGTGGACATGCTGCTTAGAGCCACCGTGACTCTGGGCAGCTTGTCACACGCTGGGGCTGCCCCATGTGTTCCGTGGTCTGGAGCCAGATCCCGACCTGTCCGGAGAGCCCCTAATCCAGAATTACTATTGTTATTATCCATGGCTATAATCACATCTTTTAACACTCAGATCTCTAAAGGAGTTTATTTCCTTTTCTCACCCTCTCAGTTTTCTTTGGTTCTTTTACAACTTTCTTGCACTTTTCTCCCTAAATATTAAAGTTTTTTTGCTTTGTCGGGCTTATGTCTTACATTGTTGCTTTGCATAACATGTTCTGCAATTTTGTGCAGGAGTCACAGTTGAAAATGTTACTTTTTGTAAGGGACATTCTAGTGGTTTTTGAACTTTACCTAAGTCAGTTCAGCATCTTAACAACAAACATTTTCCTAATTTACATCCATTGTTTGTTTTGTTTTTAGGCTAGGTTCAAACGAACGCATTTTTCGCGTCGTCCGTAAAAAAGTGCGTCCGAACGCATTGACGTATTTTTTCACGGAATGCGTGAAAACGGTCATACGATGCGCATTTTCGTGTGTGATTTTTTTTTACGGATCGTCAAACACTTTTTGCATCTGGACATGATGTAGGCTGAACTTTAGCAGCGTCTGACGTCTCCTAATCACGCAAACACGCCGCTATGCCAACACAGTGCATTCTGTACGTCAGTACTAGCGGTTCTACGTTCTCAAAAAAATGCGTTAGTTTGCCGCTTGCGTTGCGCGGCTGAACTTTTGTGCGGCCGTACTTCGTATATTGGCCGTCATTGCCCGTCATTTGCTGCTACTACGGCCGTGATTAAGTGCGCCTGCACGCACGTTAAAAATGCGTTAAGAAACCCATTAAGGCTGGGGTCAGACTATTTAAAATTAGAGCCTGCAGACAACTTCTCCTTGAATAGTCCTACCAGTCCCTGTGCCACCTCCTGCTTCTGCCATGCACTGCTGTCTGTGCGAGTAGTTATAGATAGAGCAGGATCAGGAGCTGGTACAGCCTAAAAATATAAGACTCCATTTTTGTTTCTCCAAAACTGTGTTACAATTGGTTAACAAACCTAATAAATCTCCAGGAGCATGGAGCTGAAACTCTGGCTCCTCTAGATGTTTCTGAACTACACCTCCCATGACTCTTTGGCCATGAATTGCATTCTTAGAATTCTGGGAATTTTAGGCCATCAACATCTGGGGTGGGTCAGATTTAGAGACCCCTGCCCTATAGTCATCCTCCAACGCTGGAGAAAGTAACTGTTGCTCCGTCCAACTGCCCACTTGTCTCAAAACTAGGGAAAATGCATTGAACTTCTGATTCTAACCAGCGAAGGAAAAATCATATCTCGAACAGAAACCGAATGGAAAGTGGCGTGTAGAGCTCACTCAGGAGATGCTAAAAGCAAATGGTTTGACTGGTACAGCACTGTTTGGATTTTAAGCAGGATGAACTTATACTACGCTTCTTAGTGTATCAGATTTGTTTGTTAATTTATACATTTGTTTTCTTCTATCCCTTTGTACTGCGCTGCAGAATATGTTGGTGCTATATAAATAATTGTAATTATGATTTGGACATCCATGTCTTGCTTTATCCATATTGAACTTCTTCATAAAACCTGTTAAATGGACATTATAGGCTCTTATGTTTTGCATATTAGAATTTAAGGTAATGGAAACCAGGGATCGGATCCAGACATAAGTTTCCGGAGGGGTACTCTGACAATTTTGGCTAAGGCTGGGGTCAGACGAGCGCACTAGGTGCACCCGTACTGACGTGCCTACACGTACTGAGGTGCCTACACAAATTTTGAGAGCTACAAGCGGACATACCGAAAGCCTCCCTGTCGAAACGCTAGACACGCGTTGGATGGGGCTGCAAAGCGCGATCCTCCATAGGAGGATTGAGCCTTGCAGTGCTGAGCGCACTAACTGCACTCAGCGAGATGGTCAGACAGGCGTCAAGAGGAAGGAACGTCCACTCTCACAGACGTTCCTTCCGCTAAGTGCTGGTGCCCGGTTCTCAGTAACAGTGACAGGCATAGCGGGCACAGGATCGCAGGTTACTCTCATCACACTCACTCTCCGTATAACATTGCCGCACAGGGTCTGTCCTCCTCCTGCTCAGGTGACGTCTGACAGACCCCGTGCAGTGATGTTCCACAGTGAGAAATGAGAAAGTGACTTTTTGCAGTGGCATTGCTTGTTTTGTAACTGAAAAGTAGACAACGCTGCTGTTTTAGAAGAAAACTCATGTTTTTATGATTAGAAAGGTCTGACTCTGGCCTTTTCAATGGCACCACACTTGACCTTGTGGGATCTATAATGGGATTGAGTTGCAAAGGAGGCACGTACGGATTCTTTTAATCCTCAGCAATCCTTCAGAGTGAATCTATCATTCATGCATGCTCCTTGGTCCAGTCCAACAATCCTCCAAAACAGTAATCATATATAGTGCAGCGTCCCCAAGGACTTTAAAGTGAATAAATAGAAATATATAGAGAACTACTCACATAAGGTGCAGACATCCAGTTTCAAGCCACCGGTGATATTAGGCTAGGAGCACCGGACCTTCTGTCATCCTCAGCTGAATGCCGCAATAAGCCAGGAACAGGTAATAGTTTAAAACAATTAAAACGAAGTTACCAAAACGCGTTTCGCTTAATCAAAGCTTCCTCAGTTGATAGTCTACCGGATCAGAGAGGCATACGCTCTTTGCTGGCCTGTAAATAGCTTGACCTGGAGTTAATATACAGAGCCTGTCCCTTTAAATCCCTGCCCGTCAGGTGTTAATGGGATTTGTAGATCAGCCCAGGCAGCGTTTCCATTCATTACATAAAATGAATGGAATTGCTGTGAAAGATGATAGCAGACACACCACAGCTACTATCAGCTTTCTCACAGCCCAAAGAGCGGCTTTTTGATCATGACTATAATGCGATGTAGCTGGAGTTGCCTACTGGGCCCCAGCACAGGGTCTGGGGATGTGAATGGCATGCGATCTCGTTCAAGGCACTGGACGGCCAACGTAATAAGATCAACGGAAATAGATGTGGATTATGGCCTCAGCGATTTCTGTAGGGAGACGAGGGCTGGGGATCAAAGCACTATTGCTCCTTTATTTTTATGCAGACACAATCCGGGCCACAATTTGATGTACACATTCCCATTGCACAGGGCCAATATGTACTAAAACACAATGTATAAAGCATGTAGATGGGATCAATACATTTTAATATCGATTTTAGAAATCACAGAGAAAGGAACCGTGAAAAAAAAAAAAACATCCAGTGATCAGAAAGATGCCCCTATTACAATTATTCATAAAGCACCAACATAATCTGCAGCGCTGTACATTGGCTAGGACAGACAAACATAAAATAAAACAGATAGCTTTAACATACATAGAACAGCAGGAAAAGAGGACCCTGTTCAAGAGCTTACAATCTAAGAGGAGTGGGGACGCACAGAGGTGAAGTTTAATCTGTACATTAAGAAATTCTTCTTTTACCAGTCAGTTCTTATTTAGCCTTATAAAAGTGCTCTTTCTATAGAAAAATAAAAAAAATCCATCAGTATCACTGCAGCCAAGACCACTAAAAGGATTTTTATTGAAATCTGTACAATGATTTATATAGCACCAACATGTTCTGCGCGCTGTAATTAACGACAAGCCAAAAAACAAAATAAGAACTGTCAAAACAGGTTTTACACAACAAAATATAGGGGTGAGGAAGGCCCTGCATGATAATAATAAATTATCATGTCTAAATACTGTGATGCAGAGCTTTATTGTTATTACATGTTTATATCTATTGCACCAACACATTCCGCAACGCGGTACAGAGGTTACAATGAGGTATGGTAATACTGGAGTGAGGTAGAGAGGACTCTGCTCCCAATGGAACTTATATTCTGTACATCTACAGGGTTATTCAAAGAGATCCGAATAGTGGCCAAAAGGTAACCGAACAGTGAAATTCAGCGTACGGTTACCTTTCCTGGCCATTCGTCTATTCAGAGAGCAGGCAGTTCGGCAAATGTTGGCGAATTGCCTTCACATACGGTGCCTGTTCGTTGCCTGTTCGAGGGCAGTGAATTCCCCATAGAGAAGCAATGCTTCGTCTATTCAGAGAACACAAAACAGCAGGGAAAAGTTGCTGAATTGCACTGCTGCTCAGTGGTTTCATTCGACAGGTTTTTATTCAGGCGAATTCCATAGGCTTCAATGTTTAAAATATTCCCGTTTTAATTCAATATCTAATAAACCGTTGATTATAATATTCTGCAGTAAAGAGTCTCTTCATTCATAGATTTTTTTGGGATCTTTTAGACATTTTTCAGGATTTGTTTTTTTTTCCCGTTTTTTGTTTAAATCGTCTTTTTTTCTGTAACAGCCCTTTTTATTATCATTCATTGGATCTTATATGTAAATCCCAGACATTTTCGCTCAGTAGTTTCTTTGCAAACAGCGTTTCACTTTTCAAACATTCGAGCGTACTGTTTTTTTTTTCACTCCATTCATCTGCGGTGTCGGCTTTTTCCAGTTGCTGCTCTGTGCTGTGATCGACGGCTGCTCGGGTTTCTCCGGCGTGTTCGGCGGGGTTAATCCAGATGTTTTTGCAGGTTTCAGTGTACGTTCGCCTGGGTTTTGCGGTGAGTGTTCGGCGGGTTTGTGGCGGCTTTTCCCTGCACTACAACGGCCCTGTGGTGCTTGCTGAATACACGGCAGGGTCGCCGAAATGGGATTGCCAAATCGCGCCAAATTGAAGAGAACGAAAAGTCACCGAACGTGCGATGACTTTTCGACTCTCTTTGAATAACCCTGACTGTAAATTAAAGGCCTTATTCTGACAGGGTTATTATGGGTAAAGAGTGAGCTATTAAATATTACAGTCAGACCCACATGTTAAGCATAACGAGTACGACTCCCGTCCTATTAATGCTGAGCCACAAACTTTGCTTGTTGCTGTTGTACCAGCTATACTTTGTATAACCTGCCATTCCAAGCTCATTAAATGTTCTTGTCTTGAGCCAGTATTTAAATAAATATATATATATACAGCGTGTTTGTGTGTGTGTGTATATATATATACACATATAAAGTTTATTATTGCAGAAGCCATTTGCACATCACAGCAATTCAAAGAACTGCTTCCCAGAGCTCCTATGCCACATTCCCCATATGCAGCAAGGAACTCTGGGTAGGATATGCAAATGACATCTGTCTCACTTTTTTGCATCCTGGGTCTGTCATTACACAGAACCCTTAAATCAATGCCATACTGAAGTGGAAATAGGCTGGAAGATGGCCGCCATTATAAGCCAGGCGACCATCTTGTTCAGAATATTGGTTCACTTGAAAATAACTAGAGAGATCTCTGCTGTTCCAGGCACAGAGGAGTAGACACGCCAAGGTCGTTGGGGCCTGCAGAAAGACAAAGGAGTATAGAGATCAGACCAGGTGCCATCTGTAACAAGTAATTGTAGGCTCTAGGGAGGGGGGCACAGCCCGGAACAGTGAGAGCAACTAATTATGATTCACTGAAACTAACATGAAGTTTGCCAATTTACAGCCAATTTAATGGAATGTCTTTGTATTAGCCAAAGGGAGGTATTAACCCACGTGGGGTGGGAGAGTGTCATCGGGAGGTGGGCTAATTGGGATGTACCTAATTATGTATTTGGGGTATAAGATTGGATGTCACGAGGGACTAGGGGCTCATTCTTTGCGATCAATCCTGTTTGAGCATCTGTTGTGATATCACAATAAAGTTTGCCTTTCCTGAAGAGAATCGTGTTCAGACAATCCTTGCTCGTGTCCGGTCCGGCCTCGTCCCGAGTGAACCTGTCTGATTCCGGTTACATTTCTGGGGGCTCATCCGGGATACGGGCCCTTGCCGGCATGGCAACGACTGCTGAAGACTGTAGCGGTTGACTGCAGGTGCGAGTGATACCACTGGTTGGGCGTCCGTTGAAGGTGAGCTGACATCTGCAGGCGCCAAGCAGGATTTCCTGTTCAGTGGACCTCATCTCGTCTCAAACGGACCCCCAGCCCGGGAACACTGGGACACCCCTGAGTCCGAGGAAACAGCGAACAGCGCGGCGATAGGTAAAGTGTCTTCTATGTTTGTATGTCTAATGGAAATACTGGTATAAAGGGAAACATCCGACCGAAGTTGGATAAGGAGACCCGTGGCTACGGTCTCGTTAGCATACCAAACCCGCCGCCAAAAGCACGGTCAAGCAAAGGAGCCAGAGTGGCTAGCGCGTATCTGGACCCGGGGGATCAGATTTTGACCAAGGGGTAGAGTCTGTATGTGAGGGAGAAGGGAGCCGCGTGGAGTTGCATAGTCATAGTCAGTGTTTGTAAATAGAGCTTCACCACGTGGACAATAGGAAAGGCGGAGAGATTTCTGTGACTGGGCTTAGAGCCCTGAGTCAGTGCTAGTGTGTACGTCGTGTAGTGAAGAGGGCTCATTGGGGCCAATGGTAGCTGCAGAGATAGTGGTGCCGGGTGGGTAGATTACTCATAGGAAAATTGGAATTGCAGACGGGAGTGTAGTTATAGAATGGGGTGCATATAGTCACAAAGCAGTCAAGAGTTAGAGCTCAATTAACGGGGTATAAGGAGCCAAAAGGAGGGACGGTGTGCCCTCGGCTAGTAGAAAGAGTTGAATTGTTTATGTTTTGTTTTGTGTTGAAAGTATCTGGTACGGTATGGGTTGTGATTGATTGCTGAGACTGCTGTGAGTGAACGAGTGCCTACTCGCATTGCGAGAAAGCAAACTTGAGAGGGGACTCCCAAGGTACGTTTCCGGCTCAGGCGACTGCAGTCCGGCTACTGACGGAGGAAGCGAGTCAGACATATATGAATTGTTGACTGAAGTACCAGACAGTAAATTCTAAGTGCTCTTGCTAAGGAGTAATATCTGTATTGTAAAAAGGTTGTTGCTTTTAAAAGTAACAATGGGTAGCGGATTATCCAAGCCAGGAAAGGTAAAGAAGGGTGAGACGCCCCTAGGGTATATGGTGCGGAATTTTGAAGCACTATATACAACACATGATTATGGTGTAAAGTTAACTAAAGAAAAGTTAACAGGAATGTGAACAATGGCGTGGCCACTGCTGGTTCCAGAGTGGCCAGAGCAGGGGTCAATGGACCCGGAGCTAATACAGAAAGTGCGTTCCCAGGTCACCGCGAAATGCGGACAGCCTGAGCAGTACCCGTATATAGATATATGGAAGTATTGTGTAAGGGATAAAAGTCATTTTATAATGATGGCAGGACGTAACAAGAAGCAGGTGCCCCCCAATAGAGAAAATAATAAAAAAAGAGACCGGTGTTGGTAGAACAACCGGAGGAGATTGATTCCCTGCCCCCGCCCTATCCATCATATTATGGGGCAGCTAGAGAGGTTTTGTGTGTCACGGTTGCGAAGGCGGGCGGCTGCTACTGCTCCGCCGGCTTACTTCGCTCCGGCGAGCGGGATTGCAGAGGAAAATGAGGGGGCAGTGGGTGGAAGAGACAGAGAGGTCCCACCAGGAAAGATCGAAATGCCTGATGGGAGCATATATAAATTGGTAGACCAAGAGGACAGTGATGATAATGATGAGTGTGAAAATAAGTATATATATATATATATATATTTAGTGTTTTAATATACCAGTAAAATAAAGATAATTTACAAGTTTTGTGTGTGGATTATGTAATGATCTTCAGGAGTTTCTGAGCCCCCACTTCCCCCTGGGCCAGAAGAAAATGAGATGATCAATAGATCAGATGGTAATCTAGAAGGTTTTAAAAAAAAAAAAATTTATAGTGCTGTATAACTTGTGTATGTAATTTGGACTGATTATTCGGATGTGATATCTGTACTGTTCTGCGTGAGTGTGAAGTCAGAGAATGTGATTAATAAATAGTGTGCTGTATCGAATGATATATGGTAGAATGTTTTTGTCTGATTGTGTTTATAATTGATCTATCAAACTGTTCAATTAAAAGTAAAGTGTGATAAGTAATTAATTTATAGTGTGTAATGGCTGAGAGGTAGTGAGAGTCTCCGTACTTGTCTCCTCCCCCCCCTCCTTTCTGATACACTGTTTGCGCGGAGAGGGGGAAGGGGGGGAGTCGGCTTTTTGCTCTCTGATAGACAGAGAAAGTAACCCTTTGTGTATTTATTTATTTATAAAGGATTTTACCAGGAAGGATACATTGAGATTTCTCTCGTTTTCAAGTATGTCCTGGGTTCAAGAACATTGAGTGGTTACAGAAATACAAAGTTACAGTTACAAGTACTTATACAGCGCCAACAAATTCCATAGCAGACTTACATGATACATGAGGAAATAACCCTGGACATCAGATAACTGTCCAGGTTATATATCACTTTAAACAAAAAGCTCTGGCAGACATCCCATGAGCTTACACTCTAAGGGACTAGGGTAACAGAAACAAATGGGAGCAGAGTGAAGGTGAAACTGGTGGTCAGAGGGATTGCATGAAATGGAGCAGATTTTTTTGGGCTTAGTAAGGGTGATTAGGGAGAAAAGTGGAGACAGCTGGAAAGGATGCCTGAAATTAGGGACCAGCTCTGGGAGGGCGGGTGGATGGGGAGGGTGGGTTGGGGCAGCGAATTCAAATTAAAGAGAAATGAAGAAGAAAAATTACTATGTTTAGCTAATTTTTAATGTGTGCTACAATAGAATGTATGAAGTCTGTTGAGTGCAAGATGTATGTTTATATTTTGTGTTGATATTATTCCAAAAACCCTAGTTTTGTTCACAGAGCTAGAATTAAATAAAAAAAAAAAGGGAGTCCTGGTTTTTATATTGTTACAGATTATAACAATAATAAGTATATAATAATATACAATATTGTCTACCAAAATATAATACAATTTATTAACAAATTAATGGAAATATATGAAACGGTTAGAAAATTAATATTAAAAGAGCAGTTTGAGAAATAATTAAAGTAGTTTTATACCATTTTTATGTTCTATATAGTTAAAATATAGCAACATTAAGATTAATAATTCAATTAAAAATATATTTTTATTTGATTTCTGATGGGATAGTTATTTTATTGTTATGGGATTATTTTAGATGATTACTGATGAGATGTTTGGAATGGTCTTATAACAATGGAATGGTTTATTTTTATTTTTATTTTTTTTCGATGTGGTATTAAGAGTCCGTTTTGGCTACGGGAGAGAGACCTCTGTGAATATTGTTTATACAATGTGTATATGTGTATGCCCGAATGTCCCATCCAGCTCCTGGGGCGGGATATCCTTTGCAAATTGCAAGCCCAAATTATATTTTTTTTTTCCCGGGGGATATGTTCGATTAGATCTGTCTGAGAGTGGCAGCTCTGCACGGCAGCACAGCCCAGTCATCCAGTGCATCCAACCCGCAAAAATTGCAGTAATTAAAGTAAAGAGAAGAAGAATGGCGCTCGGCACCAACCCCAGCAGCCCCGGACCCGCACACACTACTCCTTGGAATTCCTGAGGTGTGGGTGGAGGAAAACCCGCCCGGACTAGCTGTAAATATTCCCCCAGTGTACGTTGATTTAAGACCTGGTGCAATGCCTGTAGCTTTAAGACAATATCACATCCCACAAAAAGCCAAGCAGAATATCCAGACACATTTGCAGAGATTTAAAGACCACGGCATATTGAAATTCTGCGTGTCACCGTGGAACACACCATTGTTGCCAGTACAGAAAGAGGGCACACAAGAGTACCGCCCAGTCCAAGATTAATTCCCGGAGATACAAAATATTACATGGTGCTTGATTTAAAAGACGGTTTTTTTTGGGGGGTTTTTGCAGCCGTCTGTTTCCGGCAAGCCAGTTTTTTATTTTATTTTTATTTTTCAGCGGGAGGACTCTACAATGGATGCGCGCTCAGCCACGACCTCTTGTCTTTCAACGCTCAGCCACACAAAGTTGTTCTATTATTAATTACTGGCTTCTCCCATAGAAAAAGACTATCTCTCTGCCACAAAAGCCCTGCTACATCTGCTGTGCCATGCAGGTTACAGAGTGTCCAAAAGAAAAGCACAAATATGTAAACAGACTGTGAAATATCTAGGTTTTCAATGAACAGGTACCAAGCGTGCACTGGGGGCAGAGAAAGAAAAGAAGCAGTATGCCGAATACCCCAACCTAAGACAAGTTGACACTTGGACAAGTTCTTTATGTCAAGGTGCCCCATGCTGTCAAAGCCCTGCTGGATGTGAAAAGAGGTTACTGGTTCAGCAACAGGCGGATGACGAAGTACCAAGCTATGATGTGTGAGAATCCACAGGTTCATTTGGACCTCATCGCTACCTTGAACCCTGCTATTTTACTGCCTGACTGCAAAGAGGATCCAGATTATGAATGCCTCCAAGTCATGGAAGAAGTGTTCAGTAGCAGGCCAGATTTGAAAGACGTACCCCTAGACAAATACGATCTACAGTTGTTCACTGATGGTAGCAGCTACATGGATGATGGGAAGAAAGTCTCCGGCTATGCAGTCGTCTCAGCAGAAGAAATTATTGGAGCAAATTCTCTACCAGGCCATACATCTGCACAACTGGCTGAAATAACAGCCCTAACCAGGGCTCTAGAAATCTCCGAAGGCAAAAGAGTGAATATCTACACTGACTCCAAGTACGCTTTCATGACGGTCCATGCACATGGTGCACTCTACAAGGAGAGAGGCCTGCTCACTTCCTCAGGACTACAAATCAAGTATGCGGCTGAAATCGCAGCCCTTCTAGAGGCTGTATGGAAACCAAGTGCTGTCAGTATTATGCATTGTCGTGGCCACCAGAAAGGTCATGATGAAATCCCAAAAGGCAACAGGCGCGCTGACCAGGCCGCAAAAGCGGCTGCAACACCATTGCTAACAACTGATCAAGCCAAAGTCCTGCTCTGCAAGCAAGAGGACCAACCTACCATGCCAAACTACGAATTTTTATGAATTGGAGAAAATTTGAATATGGAGGCGAATTTATTGACATTCTTTTGCACTCATGGCACAATGACTATGAACTATTAGAACTATTATATTCAATGGCTTTTCCCAACTCAGTCCCACGGCTGAAATTTCTACTCCACTCCTTTGAACCCTCAAGAGACATGTTTTATGATTAACACCTCAGAAGTTCAGCAAAAACTCCGCAGAGCATACCAAATGATGCTGAAATTCTTCGGCGTAAAATTAATGGGGGAGTATGGAGAAGAAGATACAAAAGAAACCAAAGTTGAACGAGCAGAAAATTCGAGAGAATGAACCGCAAAGACTTTGATGTCCAAACTGTGCCAAGAGATGCCATTAGGCTGGTTCGATGTGCTGCCCAGTGATGTGCGGTGAGGTCAGTGGCTGGTGAGGCACTGGCTTGTATCAGAGCTAGATATACACAGGATATTGCCCCAGCTCTCATGGATATTGCCCCAGCTCCTCTCATGGATTTGCCCCAGCTCCTTTCATGGATATTGCCCCAGCTCCTTTCATGGATATACTGCCCCAGCTCTTCTCATGGATATTGCCCCAGCTCCTTTCATGGATATATTGCCCCAGCTCCTCTCATTGAATATTGCCCCAGCTCATGGATATGCCCCAGCTCATGGATATGCCCCAGCAGCTCATGGATATGCCCCAGCACATGGATTTGCCCCAGCACATGGATATGCCCCAGCTCATGGATATGCCCCAGCACATGGATATGCCCCAGCACATGGATATGCCCCAGCTCATGGATATGGGATATGCCCCAGCTCATGGATTTGCCCCATCACGTGGATTTGCCCCAGCACATGGATTTGCCCCAGCTCATGGATATGCCCCAGCTCATGGATATGCCCCAGCAGCTCATGGATATGCCCCAGCAGCTCATGGATTTGCCCCAGCAACTCATGGATGTGCCCCAGCACATGGATTTGCCCCAGCACATGGATTTGCCCCAGCACATGGATTTGCCCCAGCTCATGGATGTGTCCCAGCTCATGGATTTGCCCCAGCACATGGATTTGCCCCAGCACATGGATTTGCCCCAGCTCATGGATGTGCCGAGCTCATGGATGTGCCCCAGCTCATGGATTTACCCCAGCACATGGATTTGCCCCAGCTCATGGATGTGCCCCAGCTTATGGATTTGCCCCAGCTCATGGATGTGCCCCAGCACATGGATTTGCCCCAGCTCATGGATGTGCCCCAGCTCATGGATTTGCCCCAGCTCGTGGATGTGCCCCAGCACATGGATTTGCCCCAGCACATGGATTTGCCCCAGCACATGGATTTGCCCCAGCTCATGGATGTGCCCCAGCTCATGGATGTGCCAAAGCTCATGGATTTGCCCCAGCACATGGATTTGCCCGAGCTCATGGATGTGCCCCAGCTCATGGATTTGCCCCAGCTCATGGATTTGCCCCAGCACATGGATTTGCCCCAGCTCATGGATATACTGCCCCAGCTCATGGATGTGCCCCAGCACATGGATTTGCCCCAGCTCATGGATGTGCCCCAGCTCATGGATTTGCCCCAGCAGAGTCACAGGGTTCCTGCAGGGGAGGGCTCCTTACTTACCTGAGACAGCTCCTCACTGGCTGTGCTGTCCAAGAGAGAAGAGGTCGGCTGCTTCCTGTCCCACGTGTCTCTGTGGTGCTGGCACGAGGTCAGGTGATGTAGGAGGAGCTGCTGGAGCTTGAGAGTGTGTGACTGTGACAACCCCCCCCCTCCCTCTGTGCTGAGCGCATGTGTGCTGTGTTTATCACACACACATGCGCTCAGCACTTTCTGGAGGGGGTTTGTCACAGTCACACTGCTGTGATCTCCCTGCCCGCCCCCACGATTGACGAGGACAGTCACATGACTGTCCTGCGTCAATCAAACCATGGGAGCACTGCCTCCCATGGTGTTTTTTAAAAAAAAAAAAAAACTTGCTTGAGACAATGGAGCTTTCCCATTGGCTCAAGCTTCATTTGCTGTCATTGCCTGGAGGCAATGACGAGCTTGCCTGCTATCAGCCTGAGCTCTGCAATTAGCGTAGCGTTGGGCTGCGTAAATTGCGTAGCCTAGGCTGGCTCAGTGCTGCCCCTGCTGTCTGTGTAGTGTATTACACACACACACACAGCAGCCGGCAAACTGAGAAAGTGAAAGCTGCAGGAGAAAAAAAAAGCGGACAGAGAAGAAACAAAGTACAACGAGGGAGCGAGGAGAGGTGAGTATGAGTATAAATAACAATTTATTTACAGTTTAAATGTACATACACACACATCACATGTCATTACAATACACACAATGAGCTCATTAATTTACTGGCATGACAGGGGAGGCGGAGCCTCCCCTGCCACCCCTGAGTGCACGTCCCTGGTGCTGCCGATAGTCCTATTGCACATTAGGTGCAGGCCAACCCCCCAATTGAAGCTAAGTCCGTACGAACTCATGTTTGGACGGCCTACCCGTTTGATTAATGGACTAAGGGGGGACCTTTTCGGGCATTGGGGAAAACTAAACTAAATGATCAGGTTGTACTGTTAGGTAAATCAATGCAGAAATTGCCGGAAATGGAAATGTTTTTTTTTGTTTTTGAAATTCCGGTGGGGAGGGATTGGGTTTATGTGACTGTGAAAAGAATTGCCCAAGGGATTTTGATATTTGGGGCATTTGTGGTACTGATTTTGTATTTTTCAAATTTGATTTATGGACTATCATGTGGAGCATGCCCCAAGTGCCCAAGCACCACCAAAATTCGGAATGGTACACACCCGGTGATGGAGAACCGTACCATGTGGAGACAAAAGCAAGAGGCGCTATCTGGAACCCAGCTGAAAGGACACCTTCTTGTGCAATTTAAATATGACTATGCTAAAATGTTTGGGCAAACCACGTGTTGGGTGTGTAGTAGATTGCACCCAGAGACAATTCATATATCATTCGCCTCTGTCCCAATGAATTTGAGTATGTTTGTATCAGAAAATGTTACAGTACAGGCAGTTGATAGGTCAAGGGAGAAACCAGAACCATTCAGTCCTGGGCATCCTATAATAGGACCAGTGTACCAACCAGAGTGGTGTTTTCAATTAGGCCCAGATAAGGAGATAAATAATGGGGGTGGGTTATGTTATTCAAGTGAGTTCAACTGGACATCATACATTTACACATTTAATACAAAGGAGCAGTCAATTTTCTATACATACGATGTAGAAAGCTCACAAGCAAACAGGAGGAGGTGATTGCGAATGTGACGAATGGGAGGCAGAGTGCACTGGATATGATGAAACGACTGAGACAACTGATGATAGAAATATCAAAGGGAACACTACATTTGTCACCATTTATAGTGAAAGGAGGGTACCAGGTGTGCTGTGAAAGAGTGTGTTACATATGGGTACCACCTACAGTAACGGGAATGTTATTTGGCTTAATTGATCCCAATCCAGAGGGTGAGGGAGGACACTAATTCAGATACAATACTTCACCCTAGGTACCCACTGGTGTTTGAAAGACAGAAAGAGAGCTATTCAAGAAAGCGGATCGAATATGGGCATGGCTTCCAGCATGGACTGGATGGGGAAGAGAGTTGATGGCAAGGATGAACAGTTATGCCAGTTTGATGGATGAGATATTGAATAAGACTAGTTAGGATATTCAGTTACTGAATCTGGAAGTACGAGAGATACGAAAGGTGCAAATGATACACAACATGGCACTGGAACAGATCAGTGCAGCTTTGAATGGGTTGTGTGAGATGACGATGCACTATGAATGTTGCACATTCATCAAGAATGCTACACGTGATGTCCCTGACTACTATCAGGTAATTCAAGATCACCAAGAAAAGGTAGCACAGTTGCAGGACACAGCAAGGAGGATCGCTGCTGAAGGCTGGAATCCACTTCGTGGGTTCGGAGCAATCGGAGATTGGTTTGGATCCATTCTGAGATTTATTTCACAGATTGGATCTATGATTCTGATGGTAGTGGTGATCTTGGTTGTAGGGGCACTACTGTATCGTATAGGGCTTTGCCTATGGCCGCTATGCAAGAGGGCACTGACACCCACACAGACACAAAATATACCACTGATCATCCCACAAGGTATGTTCCCAAAGAAAATAGGCCCCCCAAAGTATGAGGTACTCGAGAATAAAACTAGTGAGGTGTAATGGCTACAAGTCTCAGGAGAAGAGCCTGAGGCTTGAGCCAAGGGGGGAATGAAGTGGAAATAGGCTGGAAGATGGCCGCCATTATAAGCCAGGCGACCATCTTGTTCAGAATATTGGTTCACTTGAAAATAACTAGGCAAGTTTGTAGCTGAAACTAGAATGAAATATACGTAGAAACTTAGGAATGTGTTTAGATTAGCAGAAAAAGCAATTAAAGCGCTGAGAAAGATCTCTGCTGTTCCAGGCACAGAGGAGTAGACACGCCAAGGTCGTTGGGGCCCGCAGAAAGACAAAGGAGTATAGAGATCAGACCAGGTGCCATCTGTAACAAGTAATTGTAGGCTCTAGGGAGGGGGGCGCAGCCCGGAACAGTGAGAGCAACTAATTATGATTCACTGAAACTAACATGAAGTTTGCCAATTTAAAGCCAATTTAATGGAATGTCTTTGTATTAGCCAAAGGGAGGTATTAACCCACGTGGGGTGGGAGAGTGTCATCGGGAGGTGGACTAATTGGGATGTACCTAATTATGTATTTGGGGTATAAGATTGGATGTCACGAGTGACTCGGGGCTCATTCTATGCGATTGAATCCTGTTTGAGCATCTGTTGTGATATCACAATAAAGTTTGCCTTTCCTGAAGAGACTCGTGTTCAGACAATCCTTGCTCGTGTCCGGTCCGGCCTCGTCCCGAGTGAACCCGTCTGATTCCGGTTACGATACTATATGGCATTTTTTTTAAGCAGAGATCAGGTTTATGCAACTGGTCAAAGCCACTCCTAGGGCAGCACTGTTTTGGGTTTATTGGACCCTCATCAGCTAGGAGCTAGGCATGACCAACTGCAGTGGATGCTTGGACCTGTAGGGCAAATCCGTACTTACAAGAGTTGTGGTGGAGGACAAAAAGTGAGATAAAATGCCTAAACATATAAAATATACATGCATAATGTAATGTATTGTGTTTTGCCTATGTTTCTTTTTGTGTCATCCTGACCACCGTAGCTAGTCTGCTTGAGCCCTCCCTCCTGTTATGTTTGTGTGCAGAAACACAATAAACAGGAAATAGAGCAGGAGCTCAGCTCAGTTTTGAAGCTCTGTGTCTGTCACATTATTTTACATGGTATCAGAAGTCTGTCTGGAACAGATCTCACATTTAGTATGGCATTATTGCAATTTGAACACCCTAAGATTGACTGGGATGCTCTGGACTTGTACCAAGAGTTTGATATATTTCGAAGCCACGTCACATTCGTGTTTGACGGACCACTCTCAGAACAAACACCGAAGCAACGTACAGGTTGTGGGTACATGGATTGGCGAGCGGTCCAGAGAAATATATAAAATGCTTCTCTGGGGAGAAGGTGAGAAGGATGATCCATCTAAAGTACTGGATAAATTTGCCAACTATAAAAGGCCAAGAAAGAATAAGAGAATAGCCAGACACCGCTTTAAACTAAGAAAACGAGGAGTCACTGAGGGTTTTGATCAGTTGGTGAAGGATTTAAGACTCATGCTGATGGATTGCGAGTATGCTGATCCAGATGATATGTTAATCGATGCAATAATCGCTGGGGCCAGAGAAAAGTGCGTCCAAGAGAGACTCTTAGACAAAGGGGAAGATCTAACCCTACCAAAAGCAATTGAAATCGCTCAACAGTTTGAACTGTCACAAAAGCAAATTAAAATAGTCAGAGAAGAAGAATCTCAGGTGCAAGCAATAAAGGTGAATACACAATTCCAAACTGCAAATAAAAAAGCCTATCTACAAAATCAGACTAAATTTGTGCAGAAAGACATGTATACTAATCGAACATACAACTGTTTAAGTTGTGGCAGAGATTCACAACATAAGTGGAACCAAGGAAAATGTCCAGCAAAAGGTTCTGTCTGCTTGTACTGTCACAAATTAAACCACTGGGTGGCAGTATGTTGCAAAAGGTCAGTAAACACAGTGTGCAGCTGTAACCAGAAACAGAGGATGAGGAGGTGCTGAACATAAATCTCACACAAACGGATGAGCACGATGATAAGTGAACAGCTGACATTGAAATCCTGTCTCGGCAAGTACCATTCAGAATTGATACTGGTGTAAAGTGTAACATATTGACTTAAAGTAATTGTCAGGCACTTCTACACGTGGGTGAGCGTAAACGCTCTAATTGGGTGCTAAAGTCCTACTCCAACCACAAGCTGAAGCCAATAGCTGCAGTTGACCTTCCAACTAAATTCAAGAATACAGAGATACAAGCAGAATTTGAGATTGTGGACATTATGCAAGAAAATGTGCTCAGTGGTGGAAGCCTTAGGTTTAGTGATGCGGCTCAATGCACTGCAGCCCGCTACGAAAAACGACACAACACACTCTGTGCCAGTTGGGCTAGATGATTATCCAGAGCTGACTCGCACTACCAGAACCTTGCCAGGCAAGTACACAATCAAAATTGATCCTGAAGCACAAGGTGTGGTTCATCCTATCCATCGTCACCCAGCTGCGCTGCGAAAGAAAATACTAGAAAAACTACAAGAGATGGTTAAAGATGGTTACATCACTAAAGTTAACCAACCAACCGAGTGGGTGAGTTCTATGGTGGCAGCTGTGCGTAATGGCACGATAAGGATCTGTATTGACCTGAGCGACTTAAAGAAAGTCATCAAGAGGGAACATTACCCAATGCGCACCATCGAGGAGTTAGTCTCTACAATACCTGGTGCTAACCTTTTCTCAGTTTTGGATGCAAAATCTGGGTTCCTACAAATAGAAATCATCATTTCAGACAACCTTCAACACACCCATTGGCAGATTTAGGTGACTTAGGCTTCCTTTCGGTCTAAAATGTGCACCCGAAATATTCCAGCGTATTATGGATGAAATGCTTTAGGGCATTAGCAGCGCCATCAGTGTCATGGACGACATTCTCATTGCGGCTCCTTCAGTAACGGAACACGATGAGATTCTCCACAAGGTAATTCAGAGAGCCACAAGCTATAACCTGAGTCTCAACTTTGATAAATGCCACGTCAAGCAATCGTCCGTGCCCTATGTAGGACACCTGATAACAGCAGATGGCCTGAAAGCAGACCCTGCGAAAATAGAGGCTGTGAAATCCATGCCTGCACCAAAAGACAAGGATGGAGTTCGTCGCTTCCTAGGGTTCATCACCTACCTCTCGAAATTCCTGCCCAACCTCAGTGAAGAAGACGCACCTCTAAGACAGCTTCTGAAAACGGATGTGGAATTTGCATGGCAACCAGCACAAGAACAAGCCTTTGACAGACTCAAAGACCTGTGCACTAAGTCTCCTGTGCTACAATTTTTTGATCCATCCAAGCCTATCGAAATTTTCTGCGATGCCAGCAGCAACGGCCTCGGTACTGTATTACTGCAGGATGGTCACCCCGTTGCCTTTTCGTCTAGGTCGCTAACAGACTCAGAAAAGCGTTACGCGCAAATCGAGAAGGAGACACTGGTCAATTGTTCACGCATGTGTCAAGTTTCATAATTTACCACGTTACTGTGTACAATGACCATAAACCTCTGGAGAATATTTTTAGGAAGCCATTGCTCTCTACTCCCATGCGCATTCAGAGGATGCGCCTTCGCTTGCAGTGGTATGATCTCACTGTTAAGTACAGGCGAGGCAAAGATATGGAACTGCCTGATATGCTGTTAAGAGCTCAGTTACCTGTACACAAGGCTGAGATGGAAGGCTTAGAGTGCGTCTCCATGCTTAACTTTGTTTCAATCAGTGAGCAGAAATATTCAGAGCTCCAGAACTGCACAAGAAAAGAGCTCAGCTGTCTTCAACGGACAATCCAAGAAGGCTGGCCAGACCACAGGCTGAGCTGCCTAATGAAATACAACCATACTGGGACTCACGAAGCCAGCTTGTTGTCTCCGATGGTGTTGTGTACAAAGGCCTGCGTATAGTGGTACCCCCTTCTATGCAAGCTCACATGTTGGAACTCATACATCAGTCCCACCTGGGAATAGTGAAGAGCAAGCAAAGCGCCCGTGAGGTTCTATACTGGCCAGGTATGAGTTCTGTCATTGAACAAATGGTGAAGAACTGCGGCAAGTGTGCAGACTTCCAGAATAAACTGCAGAGACAACCCCTTCAGCCTACAGAAATGCCCGATCTTCCCTTTGAAGAAGTAGCCTCGGACCTGTTTGAATTCGAAGGCACCCATTACATTCTGCTGGTGGATTACTACTCGAAGTTCATTGAAGTGGACGTGCTGAAAGATCTACATTGCCGCACTGTCATAGAAAAGCTGAAGGCCCAATTCAGTAGGCATGGGATCCCTGTCATCCTCCGAACAGACAATGGTCCTCAATATGCAGCAGAGGAATTTAAGATTTTCTGCCAAAGGTATGGAATTACTCACAAAACTTCATCACCCCACACACCACATTCCAATGGCGAAGCAGAGCATGCAGTCCAGACTGTGAAAAAACTTTGGGCCAAAGCGCCAGACAAACACCTTGCACTGCTTGACCACAGAACAACACCACTGGTTTCTGTAGGCTTTTCGCCTGCTCAACTGCTGATGGGCAGGTGGCCCCGCAACTGCCTGTCTATTGCTCGTCTGCTGCTCGCACCTGCAGCGTTTGATCCCGTCAACGTCAAACGGCGTCTAGACAGAAACAAATGCATTCAGAAGTTCTACTATGACCGCAAAAGAGCAAGTGGCCCTCGTGCTGAATTGAAGCCTGGAGATTAAGATGCAGCCCCAATCCAGGCAGTAACAGATGATCGCCTGGAGTAGTAGTGGGGTCTCACAATGCCCCAAGATCCTATATTGTAAACTGTGGGAATAGAGAATACCGTCGCAGCATCCAGCATGTTCGTAAGAGCACACCAGCTGCCAATGACTCCCGTCACAGACTTGTTGATGATCATTGGGCAGAGTCGTTGGAACCAGTGAGTGCCGAAGAGCCCGAGTCTGTGGATCATGCTAGCTCTCCACAAGAATCTGCTCCAGCAATACAACCTGCTGAGGAAATGCTGCCGACCAGGCAGTACACCATCAGACTTAGCAGAGTCGTGAAGTCTCCAGACAGGCTTTGCTTGTAGTCAGAGACATACGCGGCGACAGCGCTTTGTGAAAGCAGTATACCAATAACCTTTCCTTTGCAGTTACACATGTTTATGTTCAATAGTTCACTGTTTTTAATGACATGTCATCGAATGATTCTCATCCGAAGTGTGCTAACCTTTTGTAGCGCTCACTCCCGGAGGAGCCGCTGAAAATTAACCACGGGTCAGTCTCCCCGCACTAGGGAATAAATATACTCCAACACAGTTGTGGGTTTTTATCATTTAAATAGTTTACTAAAATATTTGGCAGATATTAAGATACGGTATTCACAGACATTATTACAGTACTCTCGTATTGCGATAAAACGCGTAGCGGAAAAGAAACGAAACACGAGGCTTCGTATTTCGGAAAATAAAATATTCGTAACCGAACATAAAAGAAAATGCAATTGCACGAATATTCAGAAAAGGGACACGTAGCGGAACCCCAGAATATACAATCACTTCGTATCACGGTAAACGCGCAGCGGAAAAGAGAAAAATATATTCGGAACGTATCTTTAACCCCCGTTCCGATTCGTAACAAAAATGAGTCCTGCACAGGTTAAGTCCCGGAATGTAAAAGGTGTGTATGTGTATAAGGTACCCGGGTACTGTTCAACTGGCCAGTGAAATTACTTAAGAAAGGTCTTCGACTAGTCAAGTTGGGGCCCTGTGGACTTTAAAGAGAAAACAGCAGCGTGCTCTTTGTATTATAAACGGCCTTGGAGGCCTCTCACCCATCCGCCGGTTGCTTTAGGCTCCGCTGACCCAGGACGTCTCTCCGCTGGATTTTGACTGGGGATACTAGCGGCCGGATCCGTTGTCTGACTTCCCGTAGCTTGTCCACGGCTTTTCCTCAGCTCACCGCCTGCTCTCTGTCCCCGATCCGCTTGCGGTGACTCTTTACTCAAGGTCTTCGGTTGGTTCCCTTTTGCAGCAACTCTGGAACTTGAGGGCTCCTTCTCTTGCTACTGAATCACCGGTGACAGCACTGACAGGTCTCACTTGCTCTCCGCCCTAGGTCCTCTCACAAAGTATGGCACTGCGTCTGCTCCCTCTCGTTCCCTGGCGCGCTCTGGCGCGTTCTCCACGAGGCAGAGGATGTAAGTGTCCAGTCCCCACCACTTCCTGTCTTCTTGCAAAGCATGCCGGGCATTGTAGTCCCAATGTCCAGTATCTCTGATCGCGATAGTCTCCATCTTGTGGCCAAAAATAGGTACTGCCACAGCAAGACTTTTAACACAGCGCTACACTTTTCTTTTAGGCATGCATGGTTTTATGTAAATTGCAAAGTTTAAAGAAATAGCAACAATTAATATTTGCTATATCTATACATATATTTAAAGTGACTATGCTAATGTAGGGTTTGTTTCATACTTAGGAAGGGAGATGTACTGTATTGTGTCATCCTGACCACCGTAGCTAGTCTGCTTGAGCCCTCCCTCCTGTTTATGTTTGTGTGCAATAACAGATTAAACAGGAAATAGAGCAGGAGTTCAGCTCAGTTTTGAAGCTCTGTGTCTGTCACATTATTTTACACATAAAGACTTTCAAAATCTGGTGTGATGTGAGTCTGCAAAAATGGCTTAAAATAAAAAAAGTCTATACTCTCCTCACTCCATGGTGAAGACGAAGCTGTGATCTGACACCATCCTTCATCACTTGCAGTAGGAAACCAGGAACAAATAGTTACCAGTGTCCTTCAACCAGCCCTGCAAGATCATGTTCGTGCCATTTCATGGAGAAACTCTTTTTTTCTCCATGGATGGTCTCCAGGAGACGGTAACACGAAGACGTGTGGTGCCACTGTCGGCAGCTGATAGTGAGTGTTCCTGTAGCTGTCCACGTTACATTGTAGTGGAAGGTCGACGACTCTGTCTGTTGACAGCGTCACATATTATTTAAAGGTAAAGGGATGGTATCTGAGGCCAGTGGAGGAATATCTCTTGCATGGGGTGAGGGGAACTATGCCATCTCAGAAAATGAGAAGAATGTCAAATTAGAATAAAGCATGCATCATTAATTGTGTCTTTTTTTTGCACGGGTCTCAAAAGCCATTTTAATTAACTAGTGTGATTTAATGAACTGAGAACAATTGCAAAACGTCAGCCAGAAATGAGAAATTGTGATTATTGAAAGTGGTAGGTTTTCCTTTAACCCCTTCACTGTGGAACAGAGTTTTAGTAGTGGGTCAAGGTGTATTCATAGGTGTCTGTGTATTGGTATACGTGTACATTTTTTTAATATTTTGTACTGAATTGTATATACAGGGTTATCCAAAGGGATCCGAATGGCTGGAGAAAGGTAACCGAACGCTGAAAATCAGCGTACGGTTACCTTTCCTGGCCATTCGGCTATCCAGAGAGCAGGCAATTCGTCAAATCCTGGCGAATTGCCTGCACATACGGTGCCTGTTCGGTGCCTGTTCGAGGACAGTGAAATCCCCATAAAAAGCACTGCTTCAGCTATTCAGAGAACACAAACCAGCAGTGAAAGGTTCCCGAAATGCCCTGCCATTCGGTGGTTTAATTCGGCAGGTTTATTCAGGTGAATCCCATAGGCTTCAATGTTAAAAATATTCCTGTTTTAATTCAATATCTAATAAACCGTTCATTATAATATTCTGCAGTAAAGAGTCTCTTTATTTATAGATTTTTTAGGATATTTTAAGCAGTTTTCTGGATTATTATTTTTTTTAGTTTACTTATTTTTTCTGTAACAGCCCTTTTTATTATCATTCCTTGGATCTCATATGTAAATTTCAGACATTTTCGCTCAGTAGTTTCTTTGCAAACAGTGTTTCACTTTTCAAACATTCAAGCAAACTGTTTTGCTAATTTATTCACTGCCTTCGTCTGCGGTGTCGGTTTTTTCTGTCGGCTCCGCTGAATGTGATTGGCTCCTGCTCAGGTTTTTTCGTGGTTTTCAGTGGGTTAATCCAGATGTTTTTGTGGCTTTTCTGCTTGCATTCGCTGGGTTTTGCGGTTAGTTTTCGTCGGGTTTGCGGCAGCTTTTCCCTGCAATTCGGGGACCCTGTGGTGCTTGCTGAATACACCGCAGGGTCGCCGAAATGGGATCGGCAAAACGAACCGAATTGAAGAGAACGAAAAGTCACCGAACGTGCGGTGACTTTTCGATTCTCTTTGAATAACCCTGATAGTTTATGTAGTTGAAGCTAACCTGCATATTCATGGCCAACCACTAATGATGTGACCGCTGTCACGTCTCGACCCTGCCCCCTGGTGGTGGGAGCAGGAATTTGCCAGTTTGCCGCTTTGCATGCTCAGGCTCTGTAGACCATCCCTATTGGGCTGATGGTCTGTGGTCACATGATCTGCTCAGCCCTATATATAGGGCATACAGTGCACTTGATCCTTGGATCAGGATAGACTGAATTCCTGCTCCTTGTGTTATTTCAAGTTCTGTATCTGGATATTTTGTGTATGACTTCTTGCTCTGGTTTCTGGATTATTCTCTTGTCTGTCCCCTGAAGTTTATCTGTATTTTGATTATCTCGTGTATGACCTGGCTTGGCTTCTGGAACTTCTCTTTGGTATGTCCATTGTCTGTTTAGGATTTCTGTCTGCTTATTTAGTTGGTTTTCACTCAACAGGCATTTGGCCACGAAGCCATTTGGTGTGAGTGATACTCAGGGCCTTGTTTTGTACTCCCTGGTTGGGAGTGTTTGTCTGCTTATTTAGTTTGTTTTCACTCAACATGCATTTGGCCACAAAGCCATTCGGTGTGAGTGATATTCAGGGCTTTGTTTTCAACTCCCTGGCTGGGAGTGTTAGGATCAGCAGTTTGCTGCATTCATAGTGTTTTCAAGTACCGAGTTCTGCCCTGCAGCGTACTGCATTCATTGTGTTTTCAAGTACAGAGTTCTGCCCTGCAGCCTGCTGCATTCATTGTGTTTTCAAGTACCACGTTCTGCCCTGCAGCCTGCTGCATTCATTGTATTTTCAAGTACCGAGTTCTGCCCTGCAGCCTGTTGCATTCATTGTGTTTTCAAGTACCAAGTTCTGCCCTGCAGCCTGCAGTATTCATTGTCTACCCCCAGTCCTGTGATCTGTCTGTAGATGAGAAATCATACACAGTGCAGGGCTTCCTCATGTGTCTGTATTCTGCACTATCCTCTTGTATTCCAAGTGCTGCAAGTGTGTGCTGGAGTCTGCTATTCTGCACAACAAACCATATACCTGCCCTGAAGGCTTCAAAATCACACAGCCAAAAGGCTCCCCTCACCTTATAGGGGGCCTACCGTTACAACCGCTAGTTACAGTTAAAGATATTCTTATTAAACAGTAGTATTGTGAGATTTTTACCCTACAACCCTTGCTTGGATGATGGTGTTTATGTTTATATAGATATCTTGTTTGTGTAAACTCTAGCTACAATTTGTAAACAGGTCTATTCGCTAAAGGTGAAATGGAGGAGTGAAAATTCTAGGTTAAAATAGCCAAACCAGAAAAATTATATTTATGTTGAATCATCGGCTGATTCAATTGGAAAAGATTCGTCCAAAGATGAAATTTGAAAAACGACGATGATCCGAAATAAAAGCTGGCTTGTAAAATGCCCATAAAAGCTCATTATATAGATTTTTTTTTTACATGTCTGTTAAAAAAAACCAATTCCTTGTATTGCTTAAAAGTAATTTCCAGATTTCGTACCAAAATAATTTGCAATTTTTGAACTTTTGCAACCTGGAATACATGTTGAATATTTAAAATTTGAAATTCTTCAGAACTCTTCAAAACGAGATGCCAAACACAGTAACTACCTAAACTAATTAAGCAAAACGGCGCGAGAGCTCCCCTCTGTGTCTGTTCATTCTGTAACATAGAACAAATCCAGGAATGCAAGTTCTTAGAAGATATGTCTGACTCTCTGCACATGAATTGCTATGAATAAAGATAAATATGGATATTGAGTTCTACATCTCACATCTGAGTTTGTCCCAAAAATGTCCGAAAAGCTTATTTTTGCCCGGCATGATAAAGATTTGTGCATTTAAACATGTGTATTAGAAAAATGAGATGCTTAAAGGTTTAAGTCTAATTCCCTCTATTTCCCACCTGAAAATGCATTCAACACCTTTTCGCATTTGACGTTTTTTCGGAAATCGGCATACCGATAAATTTGGATTGAATCGATAGAGCCAATATTTCGATTAAAAAGTATAGCCGCGACAGCCGATATTTGATCCAATTTTTTGATTTGGAATCGAAAAATGCCGTTAAACCCAAATTTGAATCTCCCGAATTGAAAACCAGACAAAAATCGGAGGAAAAAGGTCCTGATTTTGGCTATCGTCTCAAATTCACTCGAGTCCAAAGGAACTATTTGTTCTCGGTGTCCTTACAATTGCAGTGAGAGGAGGCAGTGGAGAGGACTCTGCTTGCATTTCATTATGGAGTAAGAGGTCAGGACACAATTTTTTGACTTTATGATTTTGCAGTCACTTAACCTTTAGTGCCATGATACTAAAATATTGAAATCCTTGGATAGTAATGTGACGGCATGGTTATCATTTGGAGCGTTATGTATATTAAGCTGTTTGAACTGTGCAACTTGTCTAGCAAAAGACTGACACCAGAATGGGCTCTGGCAGTGGATAGTGGCACCAGAATGGGCTCTGGCAGTGGATAGTGGCACCAGAATGCGCTGCGGCTAGGGGCAGTGGCACCTGTTGCCAGGATGTCTGGGGAGGGCAGGATGTGCAGGTGGGGATTACGGGCTTATCTGATTCTGTGCTGTATAAAAGGTTCTACAGTTTTTCATTAAACTGATCTATTTTCTTTTCACCCAGTACTGTGTCTCGACAAGTCACTGGGTGGGCTGGGAGCTAGTACACACTCCTCCTTAGCATCTCTGGAGCAAGCAAGATTCCAGCGACAGATCTACTCAGTCGGAGTAGCAGGTTCCGTCACATTGGTGGCAGCAGTGGGATTTGAACCCATGCCTCTGAAGAGACTGTAGCCTAAATAAAGAACCCATTCTGGTGTCAGTCTTTTGCTAGACAAGTTGCACAGTTCAAACAGCTTAATATACATAACACTCCTAATGATGGCCGTGTCGTCACAATTACCAATACCTTACCAGCTCTGGGATCAGAAACCTAAATGCAGCAAAGTGTAAGAGTTTGACAGAATTACTCATATCATGAGTTCATCAAGAGGATTAAATGACTTTGCATTCTTTTGGATAGCAGATTAATGTTCGTGTTCTGGTGTATGAAGCACCTTGTAAGATACAGATTAAGATAATCCCTACAGTTATCATACAGTGGCAAGAAAAAGTATGTGAACCCTTTGGGATTACATGGAGTTTTGCATGAATTGGTCATAAAATGTGCTCTGAACTTCATCTAAGTCACAACAATTTGAAAAACGGTCTGCTTAAAATAATACCACACAAACATTATATGTTTTCATGTTTTTATTGAACAGAACATGTAAACATTCACAGTGCAGGGTGGAAAAAGTATGTGAACCTTTGGACTTAATAACTGGTTGACCCTCCTTTGGCAGCAATAACCTCAACCAAACGTTTCCTGTAGTTGCAGATCAGACCTGCACAACGATCTGGAGTAGTTTTGGGCCACTCCTCTTCACAAAACTGTTTCAGTGTAGCAATATTCTTGGGATGTCTGGTGTGAATCGCTCTCTTAAGGTCATGCCACAGCATTTCAATCGGGTTGAGGTCAGGACTCTGACTGGGCCACTTCAGAAGGCGTATTTTGTTTTGTTGAAGCCATTCTTTTGTTGAATTACTTGTATGCTTTGGGTCATTGTCCTGTTGCATCACCCATCCTCTGCGGAGCTTCAGTTGGCGGATAGATGGTCTTACGTTTTCCTGCAAAATGTCTTGATAAACTCTGGAATTCATTTTTCCGTCAACAATCCGTCCAGGCCCTGAGGCAGCAAAGCAGCCCCAAACCATGATGCTCCCTCCGCCATGTTTTACAGTGGGGATAAGGTTTTGATGTTGGTGTGCTATGCCTTTTTTCTCCACACATAGTGTTGTGTGTTTTTTCCAAACAACTCAATTTTGGTTTCATCTGTCCACAGAATATTTTGCCAGTAGTGCTGTGGAACATCCAGGTGCTCTTTTGCAAACTTCAAACATGCTGCAATATTCTTTTTGGACAGCAATGGCTTCCTCTGTGGTGGCCTCCCATGTACTCCATTCTTGTTAATGTTTTCCTTATTGCAGATGTGTCAACAAAAATGTTAGCATGTGCCAGAGATTTCTGTAAGTCTTTAGCTGACACTCTAGGATTCTCTCTTTACCTCATTAAGCATTCTGCGCTGCGCTCTTGCAGTCATCTTTACAGGACGACCACGCCTAGGGAGAGTAGCAACAGTGCTGAACTTTCTCCATTTGTAGACAGTCTGTCTTACCGTGGACACATGAACATCAAGGCGTTTGGAGATACTTTTGTAACCCTTTCCAGCTTCATCCAAGTCAACAATTCTTGATCGTAGGTCTTCTGAGAGCTCCTTTCTGTGAGGCATGGTTCACATCAGGCAGTGCTTCTTGAAACCAGTAAACCCAAAACTGGTGTGTGTTTTTAAAGGGCAGGACAGCTTTCAGCAACACATCCAATAATATTACACTGATTGGACTCAAGGTTGGCTCACTCCTGGCTCCAATTAGCTCTTGGAGAAGTCATTAGGCTAGGGGTTTACATAATTTTTCCACCCTGCACTGTGAATGTTTACATGTTATGTTCAATAAACACATGAAAACATATAATGTTTGTGTTATATTATTTTAAGCAGACTGTGTTTTTCAAATTGTTGTGCCTTAGATGAAGATCAGAGCACATTTTATGACCAATTCATGCAAAAACTCCACGTAATCCCAAAGGGTTCACATACTTTTTCTTGCCACTGTACATACTCAGGTTTTCAAAACTCACTGCTTTTTAGTTCACAATATACTAGTACGGGGCAGTGGTTCCCAACCCAAGTCCCCTAACAAGCCAGGTTTGCAAAGCACAGGTGATCGGATCTGCTGCTCAGTGATTGCAGGATTCAGTCTGCATTTCCCCATTGTGAACAGCAAAATCTGGCCTGTTAATGGGACCTGAAGAGTGAAGACCAGAGTTGGCAACCACTGGTCCAGGGCATCAGATGGGGTTTACAGAGATTGACGCTAGGGATGAGCTGTTCGGGTTCGGACGGTTCGGAGTTCGACCCGAACTTCGGCAGTTCGAAAGTTCGCGAATTTCAAACTTTTTGGGCGTGTTCGGTTCGGGTTCGAAAAAAAAATAAGAAATTTTGAAAAAAGTATAGAAAATGCTTAAAAATTAAAAAAAATCTAGAAATAAAGAGACTCTTTACTGCAGAATATTATAAGCAACGGTTTATTAGATATTGAATTAAAAACTAATGTGTACGTGGAAAGATTATCAACTCTAAATGACCTCTGTTCACAAACGGGCATAACACCAGGTGTTTTTAGTCTGGTAATCAATTTGAAACATTGTACACTATACTGAGGGGGTGGGGTGGTGTCTGCTTCTGATTGAGATTTGAGAATTAATTTCCTAAAACATCCTAATATGCTTCATTTAACTGGTGTTTGAAAAAAATCGAAAGCAATGTTATTTTTCACCTCGGGATTAAACATTCACAGGGTTATTCAGAGAGCGGTGAAAAGCAGGAGAATAACTGGAGAAGTAAAAATTCTAGTCAAAATAGCCAAACCAGAAAAATTCTCCCATTTATCTCACTTTTCAAATCGGCTATTTGGTCTAGATTGTTTTCTTCTCTTGCCAGTTCTCCTGGCTTTCACCTCTCTCTCAGGGTTGTTCAGAGAAAGGTGAAAACCAGGAGAATGGCAGGAAAAGAGAACAATCTGGACCAAATAGCCGATTTGGAAAGTGAGATAAGGCTAGGGTCAGACTAACGCATTTTTCGCAGCGACCGTCAAAAAGTGCGTCCGAACGCATTGCCGTATTTTTTCACGGATTGCGCGAAAACGATCATACGATGCGCATTTTTGTGCGTGATTTTTTACGGATCGAAACCAGGAAACTTTGGGTGTCTGGACATTATGTTGGCCGGACATGAGCAGGGTCTGACGTCTCCAAATCACGCACACTAGGGATGTGCGTTTCGGGTTTCGGAATTTCGGAATTTTCACGAAATTTCCCGATTCGTGTCTTCGGATTCGGCTGAATTTCCGAATCGGGTCGGACCCGAAATCCGATAGATCCGAAAAGTTTTCCGAGCCGAAACGAAAAATTTTCGGATTTTTCGAATGGACTTGAAATGTGTCAAATCGAAATTTATTTTTGCTCTATTCATGATTTCGGTTCCATTCGTGATTTCGGTTCCATTTCGGTAATTCTGGAAATCGTATATTTAACTATTATCGGTTATATTGCTGATTCTGTAAATTTTGTATTTGTAAATGCGTATCACTTGTTTCTTGTGGCATTCGGGTCAGTTTAGCGTTTTTTAAATCGTTTTGTTCATTTTTTTTGTTCCTTGGCTTTCATACCATTTTAATATGATTAAATAAAGTTGTGAAATGTATATTCAATTATTCATAAGAAAAAAAGGATCTTTATTTAATAAAAAAAACCACGATAGAATCGCCAGAATTATCGTAGACACTTTGAAACGAGGAGAACAGACGTTCCGAAAAAACGAAAATTTCCGAAATTTCCAAAAAGTCGATACAAAAAACGAGCAAAGTGACCCGAAAACACAAAAAATGGTCGCTATTCCGAAAAAAAAATGTACACGAAAAACGAGCCGAACCGAACCGAATCGAAACAGAAATCGGTCGAAACGAGCCGAATCTAAAATTTTAAACATCCGAACAAATCGAACGGAATCGAACCGAAAAAAAAATCGGTGCACAAGCCTAACGCACACACACGCTGCTAGTGGACGCAGCGCACTCTGTACGTCCGTACTAGCGGTTCTGCGTTCTCGAAAAAATGCGTTCATTTTCCACTTGCGTTGCGCAGCCGGACTTTCGTGCGACCGTACATCGTATATTGGCCGTCATTGCCCGTCATTTGCTGCTAGTGTGGCCGTGATTAAGAACGCCTAAACGCACGTTAAAAATTCGCTAGTCTGACCCTAGCCTAAATGGGAGAATTTTTCTAGTTTGGCTATTTTGACCTAGAATTTTCCATTCTCCAGTCATTCTCCTGCTCTTCACCGCTCTCTGAATAACCCTGACAGGGTTATTCAGAGAAAGGTGAAACTCAGGAGAATGACTGGAGAATGGAAAATTCTAGGTCAAAATAGCCGAACCAGAAAAATTATCCCATTTATCTCACTTTCCAAATCGGCTTTTTGGTCTAGAAGTTTCCATTCTCCTGCTTTTCACCGCCAAAAAATCAGTAAACTTTTTCTGCGTGTCCAAAAATGTCTCCTCTTTTCATACAGACTGCCGCCCCAAGCAGTTGTTTATGGATAGATTAAAGGAAAAGCAATTACCGTCATTTGAAATGTCATTTTTTAGTGTTTACATATTTCTATACATCCTAGAAATCCGCCACTTCACGGACAGGTTATGGGGACCTCCTATGCACGACATTTGAAGGAATTTTTGGTTTTTATTTTTAACCCTTATTTCATGGAAAACTCACTGTCCCTTTAAAAACTTTTTTTAAAAAAACTTTTTGTCCTTGTTTCCTGTCCCCCAGGGCACTACCCGGACCCCCATACACCTTTTATGGCAAATATGTAGCATCTCCAAAAAACCGAATTTTCAGCCCCATTGACTTGCATGGGGGTTCGGGTTCGGGTTCGGTCCCGAACAAATGGGAAGTTTGGGTTCGGGCTCGAACCGAACTCGGGGAGTGTTCGGCTCATCCCTAATTGACGCAAGGAGTTAAATTCCAGTGCCCCATCAGCTTAAAATGTTACCATCCGGCATTTTTTTTTTTTTTTGAGAAAGGATTTTACCAGGAAGGATACATTGAGATTTCTCTTGTTTTCAAGTATGTCCTGGGTGGCGAGTATGTACCGTTAGGTGTCTTGCCCAAGGACACTTACTGGAGAGGTCTATGCAGGTGTAAAATTACAGCAATGAAATTACATTTAAAAGGGGGTTAAAAGTCTATTCAATGATCTCTATAATCAATATATTTAAAAATGACATTTAATGTAAATAATGAGGCCTCTGAGGACACTGGGTTTATAGGGTCAAGGTCCGTACTTACATTGAAACGTCATCAAGTCATGACTGTGTCAAACAGGAGAAGGGATTAGATGACAGCAAAGACAGCATTCTCCAACACTGACTGTGTCATTTTCCATTTGAGGATGATTACAGTTCGAAGCCTGCACGTTTAATACTAGCCATATTAAATCTCTTTCTTTTTATGACATTTTATTATTGCATTTTTGATCAGTGGTTATTCTTGTAACTTATTTGTCTTGAAGGAGTTGGTACACATATTCTATAGACCACGAGGAATACATTATGAGGCGGCTGATGTTTTTTCTTTCACATTAACATACATATTTTAAATTTATCGTTTTCTCGTTCTCCCCAGGTGGCTCGTACTTGCCATTGCAATGGCCCGGTTTTACATAGAGAAAAGAACACACAAGGGTTTGTACAGAGCAATTCAGAAAACACTTAAATTGTTCCAGACATTTGCTTCATTTGAGGTAATTTGTATTTCAGTTTGTGCTTGGTTTTTAAATATATATTGTGATAGCTGAAGGATCCTTTTTCATGCTGGGGTGTCTTTCTACCCCCTCCAGTATTATACCAGCCACCACTGTGTGTGACATTCATTGAGTGTCAAGTTACTGCTTACTAGTACACCTTGGGCCCTATTACAATCTTCACGCAAACGATTGCGTGCCCGCAAAAACGCTTTAACACGAGGGGCAAAACCCTTTGCGCTGAACGTCGTATTATAATGTCAGTGCAACAAACACGCGTATATGTCTACCGCGGGTGAACCTGCACGAACACTGCGCGAGCTTCCTGTACTTTGCGCGTCCTATACTTAACATTGTGAGCGCAAATGCGTTTGTGCGCTGGTACGCGGATGGTATTACTATCTATGCGCAGTTTGTAACGCGCAGCCTTTGCGCGCATAATTTTAGCAACTCCTGAAGCTGGTGTTAAAGGCAAATCTGAACGTCCTGGCCGACCCCAAATACACCAGCCCAAAAAAAAAATACAACAAAGTGTAGTTACACATTCTACACATACCAAACCAATAAATTTGAGAAGTTGTGCGTGTTTTTTTTTAATTGATGCAGCATATATGCGCAGATTGACTTTGGCAGGTGCAAAAACTTAACGCGAGACAATTGTGGTTCTTAATTCTGATTGGCTGAATCGCGTGAAAAAACAGTCCGCACACTGATTTCTGCACGCAACGTCGCTGCGCGCACATTTTTGCGCGTCCTTTTTACGCGCGTTATTTTTTGACAGATGAAAAGATGCGCAAGGATTGTAATACCAGCATTGTTTTACGCGCGTTAACGTTTAACGCTTCGTGCAAAAATTCACGCGTTCTGCGTGTGTTTTTTGTGTGAAGAATGTAATAGAGCCCCTTGTCTTTAATTGGCAATTTGTCCTTGTTGGCGTTGGTTTGGCTTATTACATAAAGAAACAGTGACCAATACTCCTCATTTAATTGCCAGACACGGGCAACCTTGGCTCTCTGGGGCTTACCATACTTTTTCACCCCTTGGGGCTGGCGCCCATAACCAAAGTAGCAGCTGGCAATAATGTGACGTCACTGTGCATGTCTGATGCGGACCCATTGTGGATCTGGTGGCAACAGGTGTAGGAGGCAGACCTCTGTGGTTGGATAATTTCTTGACAATTCCAAAACTATGCTAACTATATGCAGTTAGCGCTGTTGCGGGTCCAGGGCCGGTACAAGGAATTCTGCCACCCTAGGCAAAAAAAAACATCTTGCCGCCCCTCCACTCCCAGTGTTTCCCAACAAATATTATCTCTGCCCCCTTAATGAGTCTCATGCTCTTGTGGGATCCAGACCATGGCAGCCCTGCTCGCTGCGAGACGTCAGAGTGAGCATGCAGTCAGAGTGAGCGTGAAGTCAGAGTGCTCCGCAGCTAACTGCAGGAGAGGGCTGCAGGAGAGTGCAAAACAGACATAATGTCTGCCATAGTGCCTGCGGCTATATTATCTCACAACGGCACCCCCTCCTAGTGACACCCTAGACATCTGCCTAGTTGGCCTAAGGAATGCACCGACCCTGTGCGCGCCGCACACTGCCCCAGCCACCTCTGCTCCTGTGCTGCATTGCATTCAGAAATGCGTTTCCCCCCCTGAAACGTTTGTCTATTTGCATAATCGCGGGGGCATTACTGCACCTTACCGTGACTGCCTTCCTTCTTGTATTTCTGGGCATACATGGGGCAAATACAAATGGGAAAATATACAAAATTTCTTCCTGATAGGAGATGCTGTGGGGACCTATTGAGAAATTAAATTAAAGCAGCCGGCATATATTTCATTTGTTTTATACCGTTTTTCCTTACTTATATAATATCGAAAAGTGTGGTATATAAAAGCTGTTAAATCTCCAAAATGTAGAATTCTCACTGTTTTTTTTTTTTATTATTATTGATTCCTTTCACAGTTGGTCCACTGCGCACTTGGTGAGTTATGAATATTTATTTTTTTAAGAAAAAATCTTGGGCAATACTCCACAGTTGGTGCAAACTTAACCAGAGCGGTTGTAAACTTAACAACTCCAATAGACTATGGGCACTATTCCATTCTTAACGCTAGCGTTACCACTCAGACTGTAATACGGCACTCTAATGGCTCTGGGAATATTACAACAGCTCTGGGTAAGTTAGCACCAACTGTGGAATAGGACCCCTTCTATTTAATTATGTGCAAAAATGGCGGATAATGCGTTTACTCGTTGACTTGTCAATCTGATTTTAGGATTGGTGCGTACATCGGTGCTAGTTACAGGGGTCCAAGTCAGCTCTAGAATCTTCATGGTGTGGTTGATAACCAACACTATAAGACAGGTAGGTTCTTGACTTCATTTACTTTTCGAATACACAAAAAATATGGTGACTTTGGCCGTTGTAACGTCAAAAGTACAACCCGTCATGGCCACCTGTGGCTACTTAATTTTAAAGGTGCTTACGTTCCAGATGAAGATATCTGTGTAATCGATGTTTTAATGAGGTCAGATTTGAATGACCGCGATTGTTAAGATTATAATTGAAGTGTATTTTCATGGAGAGCCTCAAGGCTGTGCACAAATTATCTGCAGGCGAGTCTGTTTAAGAGCAGTAGCTCATATCTGAAGTTCCTGGGACCCGTTCCATGTATCCCTTTGCTTACCGCAGAAATACTATGCTACTTTGGATACTTTGTATCTGTCTTGTAACAGATACGCTAGGTTGTCTTAAGATGTCAATGTCACTCAAACATACGATCAGTTTGGAGAAAGAAGTTGATTATTTTATATATCCTGTATATAGAATATGTCGTATGATTATATGTGCAAACCTTTTATTATTTAATTTATTTCTGGTAAATCCTTAGCATATTAATTTAAGATATCCAGACCTGTTTCATTCATTCAGTATGCAGTCACTCCTCATTAGGTCATTGTTATCCCCTCCCAAGTTGAAATGACTCAACTTGCACTCTTTGCCAAAAAACAGTTGTGCCTCATGCTCTTGAGTGGCCAAGCGTTGCGTAAGAGTGACCAACCCTCACAAAACTCTTGCCTCTGCCAAGTGAAGGAAATTATCTTCTATATCACAGGAAGAGAGCAAAAGACTTATGACAATGAAGGCCTGAAATGGTGGGCTTTGAAATTGTTAAAACAATGGAACTCAACACCCAACGCAGGCCATGCTATACCTTCAGGATATCTGCTACCTAGAAGTCAACCATGTGCTCCTTCACAAAAAATCCTAAATGTTTTTGCACCATGGGACACGTCAGTCCAGTTACAATTACAACTCCAAGAAATCAGATAATGCTTCAGCTAGGTTTAACGGTCAAGGTGTGAGGTGCCAGATGCGAATTAAGTAAATAGTAAGACTACAGGAGGCTACCACATCCATGAGGAACCCAGTGAGGAACATGAAGGGAAACTGTTACATGGGAGGTGATTGCACACTTTTAATGTGAAGTATATTTCATTATTAAAACCAAACATTTATATAAATGTGCATGTATATATTTATATTTGTAGATATCTAATTTTATTTCCATTTTTACAGATCCAGGATGAAGAGAGCGTTATTCTTTTCCTTGTCGTGTGGACAGTGACAGAAATCACACGATATTCCTACTACACATTCAATCTTCTCAACCACTTACCATACTTCATTAAATGGGCCAGGTGGGTATCTTTTAAATTTGAGATGCAGTTTAGGCATATCCAACTAACACGACTCGGGCCGGGACACTTTCAAACAAGGGGGATTTTTTAAGGATAATTTGTGAATATTCTGGAAGTCTTGATGCTGTGACTAAACATTGAAGGGGTTTGATTTGTGAGACCTCACCCTCGCGGTACTCTCTTCTTGGCCTCCCACCCCTGATGATGGCACTGCGAATGGACGTTGTTCAAAGCTACTGTTGCAGATAGGACTTTCAGAAGAGATAACAAGGCACAGATGTGGTGCTTGGAGCTCAAATCCAAAGAGGTAATATGAAAAAATAATATTTAAAGGACACTCTAGTCAACATGGCTAATTGGCTACTTAATCAAATTGAAGCAGTCAAGATAGCAGGAGTCTGTACTACCCACCCCACCCCAGTTGTCCCTGACTGCTGGAACAGTGGTTCATAGTGAAAGTGTCAACGCCACGTTAATGGCTGTCAATCAGTGGAGAACACAGATAAGTATTTGTTTTCTGTTGTCCTTCCGCTGCATAGCTCGATCCCAAGAAATCTTGTGCATTTGATCTTGGGTGGGTCACATGCGAAACTAGTGCGAGAGTCAGAGTGAAGAGTCAAAGAATTTGGTCAGATCCAAAAGAAAAGCAAAAGGTATGTGTTAATAAATATCAGTAGATTTTCAGCACAGGTTTCGTCTCTTGGCACTAATTTACCACCATCCTTTATAATGACATTTAAGGAAATTTATTACCATGGTAATACCACACAGTTCACCAAGTTTACTCAGGTCAACATGCAAGAATAGAAGAAAGCTCCTGTTTTCCTGTTACCCTCTACTCAACGACTAGAGGGGAGGGAAACGGCAGTCGCTACTCCATTGGCCGATTTAGTGCTCGAATTAATTTGGCCCAATGACAAAATCAGCAGCTTTTTCGGGTACAATTCACTGTTTCATAGTTTGAGAGAGTTAAATAAGGACACACCAGCATTTCAAATCATGTTGAAAATGTGTTTAAAATATCAGCGCTCACAACTATACTTTTTAATGGAAATTTTGATTTTAAGTGATTCTACCGAAAAATATCAGTAAGCCGATTCCAAAAAAAAAAATTAAATGCTGAAAGGAGTTGATAAAGAGGCAAAAATAAAACTTTATTTTAGAACATGGGATTTTTCAAATAGGCATGCTTAATAGCAAAAATGACAATATGCTGGCCGAAAATAAACTTTTTCTGGCTTTTTACCACCAGGTTCTTTTGCATTCCACCAGCAATTTTTGGTTTTCAGCTCCAGCCTGATTTTTTCATTTGAATCAGCTGATACTTTCATAAAAAATATTGTCTGAAACTCATTGATCTATTTTTTTTAAATACCCACAAATGGAATTAAATTGACCCCTTAATAAAGTAGTACTGTATGTGTGAAATCAGCCGATGGGAGGGCTCTCTAGCTGCCATGGTAGGGAGGCATAGGGATGATGGAAGTGAGGTGTGTTTGGTGTTTCATTTAACATTTGCTGCTTGAGGCTTTTGAACAGCTTTGTGAGGTTGAATCTGATGATTCCATTGCAAGAACATTTTTCTTGTCTAAAGTGGTGCCAGGAAGTGATCACATTATAATGAATAAAAAGGCCAAGCAGACACCTTATCAGTAACATCTAGTGGATAATTTACAATCAAACCCTTTGTTTGGCTAAAGCTGATTAGTTCAGTGACAACAGAGATTACAACAAACGTGCTTCGATATAAATCCACTTAAAAATGTTGTGATGGAATTTTGTTTTGATTTTTGCTGCAATTTTATAATAAAATTCCCTTATTTTTAATTTGTTAGAATACAATAGGAAATAAATATTTAAACAGTGATTGCATGAAGACTGTGTAGGATTTCATGAATCTCCCTCCATTTTTGTCAGAAAAACCCGTTTCTCCCTCCTCCTCCCTCCCCTACGTCGTAAATGGTTAGCAATCTGAGCATTTTCACCAAACCTCATTCGCTTTCCACAGAATACTCTCACAGACTGACCTCCTCCTCTCTCCCTCTGCTGTCCCAGCCCACCCTCCCCATCCACCGAGGCCCGGTCCCTAATTTCAGCTCTCCTTTCCAGCTGTCCCCACTTGTCTCTCTAATTACTCTTACACAGCCCAAGCTTCTAGACCTTCACATGCAATCCCTATAATATTCGTCTGGCCACCAGTTTCACCTTCCCTCTGCTCCCATTTGTTTCCGTTACCCCTGTCCCTTAGAATGTAAGCTCATGGGATGTCTGCCTGAGCACTTGGTTTAAAGTGCTGTTTGACCTGAACTTTTATCCTATTGGCAGGGTTGTCTTTACTCTTCTATCATATACGTCTCCTGTTTGTGCTTCCCCATTGTAAAGCACTGCGGCATCTGTTGACATTGTATAAATACTTGTAACCGTAACTGTTCTAGTCTGAGAGTTTATTTTTTATTTACAGTAACCCATTTTTTGCTTTTTTTTCCACCCACAGGTATAATTTATTTATTGTTTTGTATCCCCTCGGGGTTGCTGGTGAACTCTTAACAATTTATGCTGCTCTACCGTACGCGAGGAGGTCCGGAATGTATTCTCTGCGACTTCCAAACAAGTACAATATTTCTTTCGACTACTACTACAGCCTCTTTATCGTAATGTGCTCCTACATACCATGTAAGTGTCTGATAGGCGTAGGGATGTTTTCTCACAACAAATTAACTAAGCTAAATATCTAACAAAATTAGCAAAATAACTGGAAAATTTTTTTTTTGTCCGAGTCGTTAAGGAGAATGACGAGCCAAAATGTCTTAATGGATCCCTGTTACCGGTTCAATTAAGAGGGTCAGCTCCGAATTTTAGGGAGCCTTTAATAAATGCAGGCAGAGAGGGTGCATGCCACCACTGATAGTCTCTCCTGGAGGTTATAGTATTCCAAGGGTCAGCAACCTTGACCCTCCAGGTGGTTTGAATTGGAACTATCCCATGAGGCTCAGTTACTCATTAGATTGTTTGAGCATCATGGGAGATGTAGTTTCAATACATCTGGAAGGCCAAGGTTGCTGGCCCCTCTAGTACTCCATGCAGATTCACACAAGATTGCAAAGTCAATGGAAGGACACTAGAAAATTATTTGCTGTTTGTGTCCTTCAGTCCATGGATAGAGGTGGTGGCAGATCCATGCAGAGTCACACAAGATTGCAAAGTCAATGGAAGGACACTGTCCTTCAGTCCATGGATAGAGGTGGTGGCAGATCCATGCAGATTCACACAAGATTGCAAAGTCAATGGAAGGACACTGGAGAATTATTTGCTGTTTGTGTCCTTCAGTCCATGGATAGAGGTAGTGGGAGATCGCACCCTCCTGTTCACCATGGGATGAGGGGTACATTTTCCATTATTTCTCAGTCACATACATAAATAACGAGTGACTCGTTATTCTCTTTGCTCCCAGATTATTTTGTTTCCGACACAAAGTATAGGAAGTGTAAATGTGCTGTAGCCTAGTGCAGAAATCTTGGAATGAGATAGGAGCCACTCACCTTGATGAGTGTGGGGGGTCATACTCAATGGCTTGCTCGTTACAGATAACGGCCCCACTAGAATAGGGTCCTATATTTCGTAGTTTGTTAATTTGCTTTATTTGCTGGTGATGTCATCTTGCATAATAACAGGGCTTCCTTTTTAATCTGTATATCTGAAAACGTAATTTAGAAAACGTTTCTGCAGAGAATTCTAATAATACCCAACGTTGTGTTGTTATTTTAAGTGTTTCCCCAGCTGTATTTCCACATGCTGCGACAGAGGAGAAAAGTCTTGCACGGAGAAATAATAGTGGAAAAGGACGAATAACATGGAAACAACAGCCTTCCAGCAGTCTTCTGGCAAGAGTCTCATGGGATTACCATGTATGATACTCAATGGACTTTTTTCAATTTCAGCATTTCAACTCGAAGTCCAGTCTCTTAGTCTGTGTCTTGTCCCCTCACTTTTGCGAAGTGTCATCTGACAGACCCATGTTTATGTTGGGTTATTGGATACATTTGTCTCGCTATTGGTCATTTGGTGGGAGTGAGAAAACTAATTTTATTATATTATATTCTAGATCATACTTCAATGTATTTTATAATATTTGGTGTGGAAAACATCCACAGGGGTGAACATATATGATTCCCCATGACAACAGAACCAACTTAAAGGCTTCATAGTTGCAGTGCAACTTTTTTCCCCATCAACACCAGGGTCTATAGTTACAGAATAGGGGGTAATACTGGGTTGACGTGCTAAACCAGTTGATTACTACTCCCAGTTACAACTCCATGTTCCAGAACTAGGTATAGTCTACCTTTAAGTGTGGTACGATATCCCTTGTGCAAGTGTATTTTTTAGGGGGTCTCTAATGACCACCAGTATGAATGATTTAAATGATTTTTTTCAATTTGAATCAGAGTTAAATAATCGGAAAATCCTGGATGCAGGATATGTCCCGCAACGTGTGATTTGAGAAGCAATAATCCTTTTGCCATTTGAATTCTTAATCCCCGGGTCAGCAGAGGTCAATGAAACAAATATCTGTATTTAGGACAATCTATCCTGAACAGTTTTATTTTATCATTCTCAGATCTTTATTCTCTCGTTAAAAAAGAACTAAAAAAAAAAACAAACAAAAAAACAGAAAGCAATTTTTTTAAACGTCTTTGAAGATATGCTAGTTAAATCACGCATTCAATAAAAATTATAATGAACTATTTGTTTTCTTAAATAAAAGTGATTCTATTTGTCTATTTCTATAAAATTTTAGAATCTTAATGGAACATTCACAGAACATTTGGTAAAAATAGTAATGAGACACAGTAATGACGTTACTAGACCTATTATACAGTAAGCAGGCCATTCATGGATTTCTGGCATGTCCTGACACCAAAAGATTTGTCCAATTTTTCCTGGCGAGGCAGTGGGACAAGCCCCATTTCTGGACATTGCAAATAAATAAATAAAAGAAAACGTTGGCAAAGTGTTTTACCAGGAAGGATACATTGATATTTCTCTCGTTTTCAAGTATGTCCTGGGTTCAAGAACATCAAAATTTTACAGTCGTTACAGAAATACAAAGTAATAAATGCAAGATATTAAAAACAAAACACAAATATACAGATTAACAGAGAAAATAAATATGTAAGTAATATAGTCACTATGTTACATGTTTACAGGTGCATTCTGTACCGAGGTATGTTAATAGGGAGCTCTTGAGTGACTTAAGACTGGGGGAAGATTTGATGGCATCTGGGAGGTTATTCCATAATTGCGGTGCTCTGTAGGAAAATGAGGATCGAGCCACTTTATTTTTGTTTTGTGGTATTGCAAGTAAGGTGCTGGTTCCGGATCGGAGGATATAGGATGAGGAAACTGCTGGGAGAAGCAGCCTATTCAGGTAGGGTGGTAGCTTCCCAGATAAGCTCTCAAACACCAGGTTGGAAAGGTAAAGAGTGCGTCTAGATTCCAGCGACAGCCAGTTTAGCTCTTTTAACATGTCACAACGGTGGGTCATTGTAGTTACATTGTAGCACAAAGCGGCAGAATGAGTTATACAGTGTAGTAAGTTTCTGAAGGTGCGTTTGCGGGGCGGCTGCATACACTACATCTCCATATTCAATAGCTGGCATAAGCATTTGTTGTACAATCTGCTTTCTTACCGCGGGGCTTAGGCAGGATTTGTTTCTGTACAGGGCACCTAGTTTGGGGTAAAGTTTAGATGAGAGTTTTTCGATGTGGGGCCAAAGGATAGATTTGGGTCTAACCACATACCTAGATATTTGAGAGAAGTGACTGGACAGCGTGCTTGCCTCCTTTAATTGATGTGTCCCGATTTCCCGTTCAAGGCTCCTCCTTCACACCCAGGTTTTCAGTTTGTCTCCGAAGTATGAACGTGGTTACTCATTATCATGCATCAATCTGAAGATGCTTGCCCAGTATTGTGGCAATCCGAAGACACTTGGCTGAACCCATGTCATTCCAGAGACACATTCGAGCATCATTATCTGAAATGAAAGATTTCTATCATTTTCTGATGTACACCCATTCAGTCTACCAATTGGAACCTTCCTTAGGTATATATGACTTACCGTGTTCTTAGGACTTTGCCCTTTCCGTGGTTTTCCAATTATTTGTTATTTTGTATGTACCGTGTCCTGGACCTTGACTAGCTTTGACTACCCATACCTTCTCCTCCCCTTGGCCCTGGCTTTTCTTTTATCATTATTTGTGGACTTCTGTCCTCCTGACCTCGACCTGTTTTGTTGAGTATTCTGTGTTTACCGTAGTCTTACACGACCATATTAGGCTGGCCATCCACTGGATCTGTAGTCGGACGACCGATTTGGTCATCTGACTACAGACAACTTTTTTGTATGATCTGGGTCGTCCACTGGAAGCAACTATGGACAATCCAAGTCGACCGACAGACAGATCAGTGAATGCAGCAGAAGACCACCGGACTGCATATAAAAAACTCCTGCTGAACGCTGACGAAGACCGCCGGACTGCAGAAAAAATAATAATAACAATAAAAAAAAAGCATTTTAAAATATTTTTAAATAATAAAAAAAATGTCCTTTAAAATAGAATAAAAAGGGTCTGTTACAGATAAAAGAAGGGGTTTTAAAAAGATTGGGAATCAAAATTTTTGTCTAAAAATACCAAAAGTACAAAAAGATGTTCATAAAAATAAATAATAAAAAGTAAAAATACTTTTTGCTGAAAATGAAAAGACGGTTTAACGAAAAAAAAGAAAACTAAAATATTATTTTGCATTGAATTCTATGTGTTTCGGCTGTTTTACCTGTCGAACTGAACCACCGAAAGTCAGGCAGTTTTTTTCATGTATGCTGTAGGTCGTTCGAAAAATCCCATTCAAATGGGAAAGATTGCTAGTCTGATGTAGTCGCACAAAGTCGTCTGACGTCGTCCGATGGAAGTCGGAGGCAGTGGAAGAGGGTTAAATCTCCTGTGTTGTGGAATTAGTCGGATGACTACAGATGACTTGTTAGTCGCATGAATACGGAACCAGTGGACCCAGGTTTCCTAACCTTTCTGTGCTACCTGCTTTCTGCATGTTGAGTCAAATACTCGCTCTGACATGGTGATACTAGGACTGACATGCCCCTTTTCTGGATCGGCTCACCTTGATGTGACGCAAGTAATCCCCCTGCTAGACCTGTCCACTCCTGCCCTGATCTCATTCTTACCTTAGGAGTCATTCATATGTAGATCAGAAGGTATTTTTAAAGAGCTCTATTGAACCTATAAAGAGGACACAATTGAAGTTTAGTGGGCAGTTTAGCTAGTACTAATGGCCACCTGGTACATATAAAAAAATTAAGGAATAAAGTATTATCAGTTTTTGAGGGCCATACACTCATACCCTCTCCACTACACTCCCTTATTCCAACCTTACTATTGCCAACGGTGTATTCTTGCATAGCCCAACTAGGTCTGGGCCTAGGGCAGCAGATTGGAGGGGCAGCACCTACTGTCCTTTTTCGTAGAGTTCCAATATTTTTGAGGTGTATGAGTGTATAACAGAGCTGCAAAGCAATGAAACTCAGAGCAATGAGTCAATCAACTATAATAAATGTTTTTAGAAATCGGAGTTAATAAGGTCTTCCCTTATTCTGTAGTAGCTAACCTCTACATCAGTGTTTCCAACTAGGGTCCTCAAGTACCCCCCAACAGGTCAGGTTTTCCATGTACCCGAAGCACAGCACAGGTGATATGATTTGCTGCTAAGTGATTGCAGGATTCAGTCTGCTTTTTCCCAAGGTGATCTGTAAGGCTAGGGTCAGACGAAAGCAGTTATAACGTGCGTTTAGACGCACAAAATCACGGCCGTGCTAGCAGCAAATGACGTCCAATGCCGGGGAACACACGAAGAACGGCCGCACGAAAGTTCGTCCGCGCAACGCAAGTGGCAAACGAACGCATTTTTTCTAGAACGTCAAACCGCTAGTACTGACGTACAGAGTGCGCTGCGTCCGCTAGCGGCGTGTGTGTGTGATTGGGAGAAGTCAGACGCTGCTAATGTCCGGCCAACATAACGTCCAGACACAAAAAGTGTTTTATTGATGATCCGTACAAAATCACGGACGAGAATGCGCATCGTATGACCGGTATCACGTATTCCGTGAAAAAATGCGTCCATTCGTTCGAACGCACTTTTTCACAGACAACGTGAAAAATGCGTTAGTCTGACCCTAGCCTAAAACCTGGCCTGTTGGGGGTACTTGAGGACCGCGGTTGGGAACCACTGCTCTAGAGCCATGTCTCTTGTCGAAGGCCACCTCAGAGTCAAATCTGGTGACCACTGTTGTTCAACGGCACAGCTGTCATATAGCGGATCTGTTGGGGCACAGAAGCAGGATCAGCAGTCAAAATGCCCCTCTCCCCGTTTGGTTCTCTTGCATTGCCTGGCCCCTGTCAATAGTTTTGACTGTCACCCCCTGATGACTGTGCTGCTGCGCGACACAATCCATTGAAACCGAATTACGAACAAGTAGAAGCCCTTTTTCTGGATCCATCAATCATGGATGTCCCGGGCAAAGATTGGTTTCGGCAGCAAAACATTTTAATATCTTATTCAGGCAGAGTAAATCAATGGGAATCTGAATCAAACTATTCATAACAGAGCTCTATTGTTTATTACAGCAAGATAAACACAGGTTATCTGAAATGCTTGGGGAAAAAAAATACAGACCATTTCTTCTTTTTATTTTTTGCAAAATTTTTTTAAATTTTTAGATCTTTTTGTATTTTTTTTTAGACTATCAGGGTTATCCAAAGAGATCCGAATTGCTGGAGAAAGGTAACCGAATGCTGAAAATCAGTGTTCGGTTACCTTTCCTGGCCATTCGGCTATCCAGAGAGCAGGCAATTCACCAAATCCTAGCGAATTGCCTGCACATACGGTGCCTGTTCGAGGGCAGTGAAATCCCCATAGAGAAGCACTGCTTCATCTATTCAGAGAACACAAACCAGCAGTGAAAGGTTCCCCTAATGCCCTGCCATTCGGTGGTTTAATTCGGCAGGTTAATTCAGGAGAATCCCATAGGCTTCAATGTTAAAAATATTCCCGTTTTAATTCAATATCTAATAAACTGTTCATTATAAAATTCTGCAGCAAAAAGTCTCTTTATTTATAGATTTTTTAGGATACTTTAAGCATTTTTCTGATATTTTTTTTTTTTTTTAAAAGTCCGATTTTTTTTTTTAATTTTTTTTCAGTTTGCTTATTTTTTTTGTAACAGCCCTCTTTATTATCATTCCCTGGACCTCCTGTGAAAATTTCAGACATTTTCGCTCAGTAGTTTCTTTGCAAACAGCGTTTCATTTTCCCAGATTCATACAAATGGTTTTTCTAATTTATTCACTGCCTCCTCTACGTCACAGCTGCTTCGGCTCTGTGTGATTCCGCTCATGTTCGGCTCCTGTTCGGCTCCTGTTCGGCTTCTTCAAAGGTTAATCCAGATGTTTTTGCTTGTTTTCAGCGTGCATTCGGTTAGTGTTCGTCAGGTTTTCGGCAGCTTTTCCCGGGGGCCCTATGGTGCTTGCTGAATACACCGCAGGGTCACCGAAATGGGATCGGCAAAAGGAACCGAATTGAAGAGAACGAAAAGTCACCGAACCTGCGGTGACTTTTCGAATCTCTTTGGATAACCCTGTATATTTTTATTTTTCTAATGCATTTTTCATTTTTTTAGGACCAGGTCTGTACTGGATTTCAGATTTTTTGAGATTTTCGAATATTTGCAAATAATAAGAACTAGCGGATGGAAGTCTAGACAGGAAATTCCCTTCTGTTTCATGTACACTTAATACAGACAGACTGAAGCTGAATTTATACAATATTTTTAATTAGTTTGCCCTCTTTCACCTGAAGTCAGGTATAGGGTGTTAAACATTTGGTGTCATGTCGGTGCTTAAAAATTTGGATTTTGGAACATTTTGCATAAGGCAAGATCAAACTTTATCATGGGCAGCATTGTCAGCTGTTTTAATATTTGCGTTGCATAATGTTGCAACAATGAGATGCATATCAAGAACAGGCGATACTATGGAAATAATGCATTTTAACCAGACCTGCCATGAAATGGAACAGATAATACCCAGTGTTAATAAAAGGGAGCAGAGAACAGACAAGAATGGAGGAAATTATGGACAATATTGAACCTATTCTCTAGCATGTCAGTTAAAAAATAATAAAGAATTATGTTGTAAAGTAGGGAATTGAAATAATAAGCAATCTGTAGTCAATAAATGCTCGATGGATGCACACCCTAGAGCAGTGTTTCCCAAACCTGTCCTCAGGACCCTCTAACAGGCCAGATTGTACAGATCACTTTGGGGACATGCAAATTGAATCCTGCAATCACTGAGCAGCAAATCATATCCTCTAGATTGAAAGCTCCTGCGAGCAGGGCCCTCTACACCTCTTGTTTCCATCCTATGTCTGTTTATATGTATTTCATTCCCTTTGGTTATTGTAAAGCGCTGAGGAAACTGTTGCGCTATATAAATGATGACAATAATAATAATCTGTGCTGTGCTTCAGATATCTTGCAAACCTGGCCTGTCAGTGGGTCCTGAGGACCAGGGTTGGGGAACACTGCTCTAACAGGTCAGAACTTAAAGGGACACTCTAACAAAAAATCACCCCCCCCCCGTTTTTTAATCCTAACCTATCCCTATTCCCTTAATAAATAGTTATTTTTTGTTTTTGTGCTTTTAACTGTAATACTTACCCTAAAATCCTCTTGTTTCCAGCGCTGTTTTTTTTTTAATACTCACCTTCCTCCTCTTCCGCTCCCGTCCTTGTTTCTTCTTCTTGCCTTCTGGTTTACGTGAGAAGCGCCATATGCGCGCCTCTCACATAAGCCAGCCAATCGACAGGCTTCCTCCCGGCCCCTCTGAGGATTAGTGTTGCGCGCAAGAGGATGCGCACAACACTAACCCTCAGAGGGAGCCGCCAGCTTCTGCGGTGAGTTGGAGAGTCCTCGCGCTGAAAGCGCGATGATGTCTCCTACTCGGCAAAAGTCGGCAGAAGCGGAATATGATTCCCGCTCTGCTGACTGACAGCTGGGAGGGTGGAGTAAAGTTCTCCGCCCTCTCAGCTGTTTTCAGCATTTACAGCTGAACCGCTGAGCAGAGTGAGGGGGGACAGAGGGCGGCATACTCTGGGCATCATGACCACCTAAAATAGCTTAGGTGGTCATGTTGTGTGACACATACGAGGTATGTGCACAATTATATAAAGTAAGTAATTGTCATGTATATAGTGGACATTGAAAGGTATGTGTTTATGTTTTCTATGTGGTATATGGTGCCTATAACAAGTCACTATGAGAATGCAGCTCTCTGCAGCAGCAGCAGGGGACTGTTATTATGACGCACAGGGTCTTATGTTCAGGAAGGATTGGGGGAAGATTATAGGTGTGGCACTGGTGATGTGTTCCTGCTTACCCTCATAACCACGAGGATACTATGGAACAAGCAGCCAATCTGTCTGTCTCCTGATTCTTTCCTGTTTTTACAGGTATTTACATCTGTCTGCTGGCCCTCTGAACGGGGTCTGCAACAGATTCTTGGGGGCTCGTCCGTAAACTTATGATCTTCGGGACCAACAGAGTATGGATACAGCGGCTGTGATCCAGAAAAGTCGGTTGTGAGAAGCGCGTCCTGGCTGGCTGGTGACGGTGACGTGAGGGATCGTGAAAAGGGTCATCATGGCGGATAAAGTACGGAAGAGCGTGGTGTGGAACATCAGAAAAAAACTTCTCACCTTGTCCGCTGGTGAACTATTTCAGATCGCCCAGAGCATTGTTACGGTACCAGACGGGAACATTACTGAACTAGATGCTGGAGACCAAGAAGGCTGCTTTGAATACATTAATGCGTTCATGTACAGTGCAGACTTACTAGACTCAGAGGATAGAGGTATGGCTGAACTGTTGAACTTGAGAGACATCGTTGACTCTGTTGAGCATGTTCAAACTACGTCTACACCTGTTCATCAACAGAATGATGACACTGCTCCTACCGCATCGTCTACAGCTGTTGCTGACAAAGGGTCTAGTGTAGCATCTACACAAAATTCGACGTTGCAACAACCTTTGACCAGACTATCACAACAAACACGCAGCAGTGATAATGCACAGTTTAGCAACAACCCTGAACGGTCCATGCAGTTACTGACAGAGAAGGTTGTCTCCCTCAGGGACCTCTCCTACCTCCAGCGTCGCGAATTTAAGATACAAGGAGGACAAATTTGTGATTACACATCTGACATCACATACACAAGTGTATGCAGACAAATTGAAGATGGAATCAAAGAAAATTACAGTGATGCTGACATAGTCAGGGGGACACTACGGATAATAAAAGCAGGCAGTTTCAAGGACATGTTGATGAATAAAGAAGACATAACGGTTGAGGAACTCAAAGGGTTTCTTCGGTCGCATTTAGGAGACAAAAATAGCACAGAATTGTTCCAGGAATTAATGTGTGCAAAACAAAATGAGAATGAGACGCCCCAACAGTTCTTGTATCGAGTAATGGGTCTTAAACAGAAAATCATCTTTGCTGCAAAACAGGCGGACACTGAAGTGAGATACAGCACAGAAACTATTCAGGATGTATACCTTCACACGGTCTACCAGGGTTTAGGGCACAAATATACAGACATTCGTAGGGAGTTAAAACCCCTGCTTTCCAACCGCAACGTCGCAGATGAGGAAATACTAAGAAATGTAACAAGAATCACCAGCGATGAGAATGAGAGGGCCCGAAGGCTGGGTCCTGTAACACGTAATAAGCAGAGCATTGCAAGTTGTACCCTTCTAGAAAGTGAACCTGTGAGAGAAATTCATGAGCAGAAAAATGTGGATGATCCAATTAAACAACTGACAGCACGTGTCGAAGCACTTAGCAGTATGGTAGACTCCATGAGAAATCCAACACAGCCTGATCCTACCTTTCAGTATACTATGAGTCGACCACCTCTACAGAAAGGGGCTAAACGTCATGGTTGTTTAAAGTGTGTGGAAGCTGGTCTGCAAAACTGTACTCACTGTTTTCAGTGTGGGGAAGAGGGGCACCTGTCCAGGGGATGCCTCCGGAAACGTAACCCGCAGGGAAACGGGAAGCGGTCACTGCAACGGGGCAACCAGTGACCAAGTCCTCCCTGTCCCATGGCACAAATGATGACAGATCAGAGGATGAACCTGGTCCTACAAAAAGCAAAACAAAACCATTTCATTATACGACATTCAAAACTTCCAAGGACAAGGAATGGCTTAATCAGACTTCTACTTTCTCTGTCCCTAGGAAAAAGAATGAGGCCATTGTCAATCTAATAGGAAGGAAGGCTTTGACACAGTGCAACCTCAATGGCCTAGCAGTAAGTGCTTTGCTTGACACTGGAGCTCAAGTCAGTATCATTGATCGTGCTTGGAAAGATAAATATTTGCCAGCTGTGGACTTGAGACCTCTTTCTGAACTTATGGGAACTATGGGGAAGCTGGAAGTGTATTCTGTGACTGGGGATGTCATTCCATTCGATGGCTGGGCTGTTATTACTGTTAATTTAGAAGGAAACAATGACCCTAACCTCTCTATCAGCGTTCCCTTTTTAGTAAGTCATCTGCCAATTGAAAGGCCACTACTTGGGTTTAACGTAGTGGAAGAATTAATTCAGAGACAACCCAAGCGCCTTGTGCAGGCTTTAGTCTCTCTACTATCAGGAGCCATCTCTATGTCAAACGAGAAAGCTCAAACTCTGGTAAGCTGTGTCCAAACCCCTGAGCTGAATGAACAGTGGGGACGTTTGAAGGTAAAGAGTGGTGGCGTTGTCATTCCAGCAGGTCAAGTGATGTGGGTAAAGTGTAAAATACCACCTAACATGGATCAGCCCGACCCAGTCATACTGTTTGAACCAGAGGAAAACAATGTGCAGTTGGAAAAGCTGGATATAGGAGGGGGGCTCCTAGAAGTACAGAACCAGGAAAGGCCTTATGTCTCTGTTCCAATTGGTAACAACTCCACATGTGAAATAACACTGCCTGGTAACACAATCCTCGGTTATATTCAGCCAATTGAAAAAGTACTGGAGGCAGAGCGATCAGAAGAACTGAAGTCTAAGGTATCGGTCGAGGGTGTGACTACCTCAGGTACTGAAGAAACCTTGAAACGGTGGCACCCACCTGTAGATCTAAGCCACTTGAGTGAGGAACAGCAGCAGGTGGTAAGAAAAATGCTGTATGAAGAGTCTGTGGCATTTTCTCAAGATAAGAGTGACATGGGTTGCATTCCGAGCCTACAAATGTCAATAAATCTCAAAGACGACATACCAGTGCAGCGGTCATATTCATCGGTACCTAAACCTTTATTCCAAGAAGTGAAAGATTATATACAAGATCTCCTGGCAAAAGGGTGGATTGTGAAGTCCAAGTCCCCCTATTCTGCACCAGTGGTCTGCGTCCGAAAGAAGGATGGCTCACTTCGCCTGTGTATAGATTATCGCCTCCTCAATAAAAAGACTGTACCAGATAGGCACCCTCTGCCAAGAATTCAAGACTTGCTTGACACATTGGGGGGTTATGCATGGTTCAGTATTCTCGACCAAGGAAAAGCCTACCATCAGGGCTTCATAGCCGAAGGTTCTAGGCACATGACAGCTTTCATAACTCCCTGGGGACTTTATGAGTGGATAAGAATTCCCTTCGGCCTGTCCAATGCACCTGCAGCGTTCCAGCGCAGTATGGAAGAAATGCTAGATTCTCTCAGAGATGAATGTTGTATACCGTACCTTGATGACGTGTTATGTTATGCCAAGTCTTTTGAGGAACATGTGGAAGGACTTCGCAAAGTTCTTCAAGCTCTCCAACATCATGGAGTCAAGCTTCGGCCTGAAAAATGTGAGCTCTTCCGAGGTGAAGTCCGATACGTGGGTCGTCTTGTGTCTGCCGAAGGTGTGCGGATCGATCCCAAAGATCTTCAAGCAGTTATGTCACTCAAAAGTCATACTCCACATACCGTCGGTGAGGTAAGAAGGCTTCTCGGCTTCCTAAGCTACTATCGCTCGTTTATCCAAGATTTTTCAGGTGTAGCTAAGCCTATGTATGAGCTCCTACAAGCAAAGCCTGGGGTGGCACCAGTTGAGTCCAGTAGGAGAAAGACCAAAGGCCCCCAAATGCCTTCCAGAACTCCTGTGGAGTGGACAAGTGAGCATCAGAAATCTCTTGAAACCTTGATTGACATGTTGATAAAGCCACCAATTCTTGCCTATCCAGACTTCAATTTACCATTCTCGCTGCACACCGATGCATCTGAAAGGGGCCTTGGGGCTATACTCTACCAGAGTCAGGATGGAAAATTAAGAGTCATTGCGTATGGCTCCCGGACACTGTCCCAGGCCGAAAGAAATTACTGCCTACATAGTGGTAAACTTGAGTTTCTTGCACTTAAATGGGCAGTGTGTGAAAAATTCAGAGACTACCTGTTCTATGCTCCACATTTTACCATTTACACAGACAACAATCCCCTGACCTACATAATGAGCACTGCGAAGCTGAATGGGGTTGGCCATCGCTGGGTGGGAGAATTGTCCGACTACCACTTTGATGTGAAATATAGGCCTGGTAAAATAAATATTGATGCTGACACACTGTCGCGTATCCCCCTTGACATCGAAAAGTATACCACTGAGTGCACTGAGCAATTGTCATCTGAAGTGGTGCGAGCAGTCTGGGATGGAGCTCGCGCAGCCAAAAAGAAAGATGTGGCTTGGGTTGCAGCACTCAGTATGTCGTCTATGGAAACTGACCCAACATCCCAAGGTTCATTGTTGCCAAGAATAAATAAAGATGAACTCTCCAAAGCTCAACGGGAGGATCCAGTGATAGCCAAGATATTGAAGATGAAAGAGGAAATCAAGGTGCCAGATGAAAGTCTAAGGAAAACCGTGACTGGAGCGGCCAAGAAACTTTTGTATGAATGGAACAAACTAATTATAGAGGATGGATGTCTCTATAGGCAAACAGCTCAAAACAAACAACTTGTTCTCCCAACCCAGTATAAGCAACTTTCTTTGGAGCACTTACATGACAACATGGGACATCTGGGCACAGAACGGGTTCTTCATCTGATGAGACAAAGATTCTACTGGCCATATATGAAGAAGGAAGTAGAGGAGTATATCACAAAGAAGTGTCCCTGTATTAAGCAAAAGAAACCAACGACCCATGTCCGAGCACCCATGGGGAGTATAACATCCAGCTCACCTCTAGAACTTGTTTGCATCGACTACCTGCACTTAGAGCCAAGCCGGGGTGGGTATGAGTATATTCTAGTGGTCGTAGATCACTTTACTAGGTTTGCGCAAGCTTATCCTACTAAAAACAAGTCTGGCCGTACAGCAGCTGAGCGTCTTTTCAATGATTATATCCCTCGGTTTGGTTACCCTGGAAAGCTACACCATGACCAGGGCAGGGAATTTGAAAATGAGCTTTTCAGGAACCTTCGGGAACTTGCTGGAGTACGCCATTCGAGGACCTCTCCGTATCACCCTCAAAGTAACCCAGCTGAGAGATTCAACCGGACTCTCCTCCAAATGCTCCGGACCTTGGCTGATAAGGAAAAGATACGTTGGAAAGATCACCTTCCCCAGATCGTCCATGCATATAATTGTACACGTCACGAGTCAACTGGGTATTCCCCATTCTATTTACTGTTTGGACGCCACCCTCGCCTTCCTGTTGACTTGATATTTGGGCTCGTTGAAGAGGATGAGGGATTAACTCATAAGGGATTTGCTGATCATTGGGCTGGAAAGATGGCTGAAGCATATCAAATAGCAAATGAAAACAGTAGGCAATCAAGTGCGCGGGGCAAAGCTCAATATGACTTGAAGGTCAAAGGTGTTATTCTGAAGCCTGGAGACAGAGTTCTTGTTAGAAATTTGAGAGAGCGAGGAGGCCCAGGGAAACTAAGATCATACTGGGAGAAGATCATCTATGTGGTGAAAGAGCAAGTAGCAGACAATCCGGTTTATGTGGTGAGTCCTGAGAATGGGAACAAAAGTGGAACTAGAACCCTGCACCGAAACCTATTACTGTTGGTGAATGACTTGCCTGTGGAGACACCATCACACCCACTGAAACACGGGAACCAGAAACAAAGCAGACAAGGTAACAGGGAGAAGACAAGAGAACCTACCTACCACAGTGACATCACCGATTCAGATGAGGAAAGCTCTGAAAGATACTGGTTGAGAATTCCTGAGAGTTGGACAGAGCATAAGAGACAGCATACTTACCGGCAAGGTTCAAAACTGAACCATGAGAACTCTCTTGTCGAAATGACGTCACCATCACCTGAGAGAACCGTGCGAGAAAGAGATCAAGTCCAAGTCCCACAGGAACAGAGACACAGTTTGATCGAGACTCAATCACCAGAAGAATTGATCCTGAATTCAACATTTCCACCTGAAGTCAGTGGAGATAGTGATAGTGAATGTGCCCTGCCTGATGAAGCAGAAAGTCTGACATCAGAAAGCTGTATCGAACCAAGACGGTCAGTGAGAGGGAGTAAGCCAAGACAAGTGTTTACGTACGAAACACTGGGTCAACCATCGCTACAACCACAGACTATGCTCTACAGTGTAGCAGCATATACCTTTCCTCACTTACCTGTATTGGCTACACCATATTATATGCCACCACTCTCATACTACCCGTTTCACGACTCATACAATATGGTACCATGCATTCCCACAGGGGCAGCATATTAAGTTAAGAAAGTGGTGTTCTGGACATAGTAATCTTGCGCCTGAGTGTATATATATTTTTTTTTGTAGCTGGTGCCCATTTTATTTTGTCGGGGAGGATGTGACACATACGAGGTATGTGCACAATTGTATAAAGTAAGTAATTGTCATGTATAGTGGTGACATTGAAAGGTATGTGTTTATGTTTTCTATGTGGTATATGGTGCCTATAACAAGTCACTATGAGAATGCAGCTCTCTGCAGCAGCAGCAGGGGACTGTTATTATGACGCACAGGGTCTTATGTTCAGGAAGGATTGGGGGAAGATTATAGGTGTGGCACTGGTGATGTGTTCCTGCTTACCCTCATAACCACGAGGATACTATGGAACAAGCAGCCAATCTGTCTGTCTCCTGATTCTTTCCTGTTTTTACAGGTATTTACATCTGTCTGCTGGCCCTCTGAACGGGGTCTGCAACAGTTGCCTAGAGTGTCCCTTTAAGGAGTACCTTGGGGAAATGCAGACTGAATCCTGCAATCACTGAGCAGCAAATTATTTCACCTGTGCTTCAGATATCTGGAAAACCTGGCCTTTTAGGGGGAGATGAGGACCAGGGTTGGGGACCACTTAGTAAGGAAGAGATGGTGATCATGCTTGAAATGAAATGCTGAGCTGTTTTAACTGATTGCAGTATACTTCTTAACAAAATACATTTTAATATCTGTTTTGTTCAGAATACAGTTATTTTGACAGTAACTCATAAAGCTGGTTTTACGTGAGTTTATATTTCATCAAATAACACATTTCTTTCTGTTGGTGCATTTTGAAAATCCATTAAAATAACTTCTCAAAACTTACAGGGTTATCCAAAGAGATTCGAAAAGTCACCGCACGTTCGGTGACTTTTCGTTCTCTTCAATTCGGTTCCTTTTGCCGATTGCATTTCGGTGACCCTGCGGTGTATTCAGCAAACACCACAGGGTCCCCGAATTGCAGGGAAAAGTCACCGCAAACCTGACGAAAACTAACCGAATGCACGCTGAAAACAAGCAAAAACATCTGGATTAACCTTCGAAAAAGCCGAACAGGAGCCGAACATGAGCCGAATCACACAGAGCCGAAGCAGCTGTGACGTAGAGGAGGCAGTGAATAAATTAGAAAAACCATTTGTATGAATCTGGGAAAAAGAAACGCTGTTTGCAAAGAAACTACTGAGCGAAAATGTCTGAAATTTTCACAGGAGGTCCAGGGAATGATAATAAAGAGGGCTGTTACAAAAAAAATAAGTAAACTGAAAAAAAATAAAATCAGAAAAATGCTTAAAGTATCCTAAAAAATCTATAAATAAAGAGACTTTTTGCTGCAGAATTTTATAATGAACGGTTTATTAGATATTGAATTAAAACGGGAATATTTTTAACATTGAAGCCTATGGGATTCTCCTGAATAAATTTGCCGCATGAAACCACCGAATGGCCGGGCATTTTGGGAACCTTTCACTGCTGGTTTGTGCTCTCTGAATAGCCGAAGCAGTGCTTTTTCATGGGGATTTCACTGCCCTCGAACAGGGACCGAACAGGCACCGTATGTTCAGGCAATTCGCCAGGATTTGGTGAATTGCCTGCTCTCTGGATAGCCGAATGGCCAAGAAAGGTAACCGAACACTGATTTTCAGCGTTCGGTTACCTTTCTCAAGCAATTCGGATCTCTTTGAATAACCCTGTTAATTTTGTAATCATTCAGGACAACTTGGAAGTTCGTAGTTTTTTTTTCATGCTTGCTGCAAGATCGCAGCAGGAATCTGTCACTGTGAATAGCACACGCTTTGCAGGTGACATTTGATGTATTTTCCTCTGGCACAAGCTTGTAAAGAAAATTGCGCAATTTAAAAAGCTCATACCTCTGAAATTTCACGTAAATCTGTTTATGCTGACGACAGACACAACAGATGTGCAATTCAAAGAGTTTTTTTGGTTGTTCTTTGTGCTTTATTTTTTATCTACAAAGAGCGAATACTTAGCTTATCAATAAAAAATAATGAAAATGTGTCTTTTATGGTACATTACATCCAGCGTCTTTGATCCTGTTGAATATAACCGTTGCATTGGACATTAAGCGCCCGTTATTATTAGATGTGAAAAGCAAATTCCACTTTATTAATAAATTAATAAAGCCAGATTGAGCAATCTCATTCACTGAAAGTAAAACTCAACTATGCACAAACGTTGTGTTTAGAGACCCACATCACCCCCTTTTTAGCACTCCATATGCACCATATTGGTGTGTTGGATTGTTATGTGTTTGTTCTCAATTATTCAGCAGTGTTAGGCCCTTGGGATTGTGTGGTCAGTGCACCACCTAGCGCTTCCTTTTGGGACTGCTAGTGTTGTTTTTTGTACTTAACATGCATGGCTGTTCTTTGTAAAAATGGTTGCATTTACAAATTTCATAATTTTATTTGATTATCTCTTAAAATAATAGATACAACATTTGAAATGGTATACAAAATATACAAGTGGGCACTTGGTATCCACTTTTAATATACAGAGAGGAAGAGGCGGATCTCTAAGAGGAAAGGGTGGAGCCTAACAAGGAAGGGCAGGGTTTAACCAGGAAGAGGTGTGATCTTGACAGGAAGGGGTGTGTCCAATTTAAATTAGGGGGTGCACAAGTTTAGTCAAGCCTAGGGCAGCACAAAACCTAAATACACCACTGGCAATGTCACAGAACTTATTTCCGACCAGAGTCGCAATAATTCGTCAACAAGATCTCGTATTGATGATGGGAGAGTCTGACGCTGCGTAAAGTCTTCTCCAGCACATTATCCCAAAGATTCTCAATGGGGTTAAGGTCTGGACTGTGCGGTGGCCAATCCATGTGTGAAAATGATGTCTCATGCTCCCTGAACCACTCTTGCACAATTTGAGCCCGTTGAATCCTGGCATTGCCATCTTGGAATATGCCCGCTGTGCCATCAGGGAAGAAGAAACCCATTGATGGAAAAACCTGCTCATTCAGTATATTCAGGGAGTCACATGACCTCATTTTATGCTGAAACATATTAATCGCTGCCGTTATTATCCAATTGAAGGCTCGCACCTATTTCCTCAGTTACACTCAGATGGTGACTTTTTTTGGCCAGGCATTGTATATATTTGTGTATTTTTCTCCAAACCATCCATTTCTTTTATGCTTTTCATTAGATGTGTTGAAGGTCTGAGTTAATGCCATGCCTCTATATTCTCCTGTCTAAAGAGTGACGAGAAGGGCAGAGGTTGGATACATTTCTTAGCTATGACTTTTCTCTCTGCAGATGTGTCATTATCTGCTTTCCCCTATAATGTAGCTTGATTATCCTTTATGAGCGCTCCTGGCAGAACCATTAGTGTCACCTCTTCGAGCAAGATGTACTAAGAAACGGAACCTGCACGTTGAGCAACAGGCCTATGGGATATTTCATTTATAACAACATAATCTTTATTACTTAATGGTGTAATGGAGCAATTCATCATGACACGTGGAACTGCTTTTTCCATGATCTGTTATGCATTTTTCTTGTTCACTGCAGCAGGAAAAAATACCTACAGATTATTCCTGCGTTCTTCAGAGTGCTTTGTACTTAATGACCCCGTCACAGTATACGTACGAGGCTTAGGAAACACATGGCTTACACAAAAATACATTGTACAGGTTTATGGACATGACCAAGACAGCAGTCATCTCTTCTATCCTCAGTGGGTTTTAAAATGAACTGGAGAAGGTCTAATAGATGCAGAAGTGACGCATGACTCACTGTTCATTGCGTGTCTGGGATCAGTATTATTATCTCCGCTTAGATGTGTCTCGAGTCATTATTCTTTAAACGAGCAGTTGCTTATTAAGTAGCATTGTTATTTTTTTTCCATTTTGTCTAAAATGAGCAATTATTGGAGTCAGAAACAATCTGCTAGACACAGGAAATCGCTCCTTCTAAAATATGTTGTTTGTTTCTAAAGAAATTATTTTATTCTCTTTTAAAATGAAAAGAAACGCAAAAGCAAATGCACAAACCTCAGAGATACTTCCAGGGGAGTCATCCTGAGTGACACACACAGCGCTATTCAGAGAGAGGTGAAAACCTTGAGAATTTCCAGGAGAATGAACAATCTAGATTTGGAAAGTGAGATAAATGGGAGAATTTTTCTGGTTTGGCTATTTTGACCTAGAATTTTCAAATCTCCAGTCATTCTCAAGGTTTTCACCTCTTTCTGAATAGACCTGACAGTGTTTGTTTTGCTGATGTTATATGGTGTTGTTTTAGAACATACAAGAATTTTATGTATATGGCTGTTTTTGAGGGGATGAGTTGCTTACAAATTTATATATATAATATATATATATATATATATATATATATATACACACCGATAAAGTGCCTGTATCAACCAGCCAAAGGACAAAGTTGCCTCAGTGCAAAAATCCCATGTGAATCATATAGTCCAAAATCAGAAAAAGGGATGCACTTGAGGACTTCCAAAGTCTAAAACAAAATATTTTTATTGAGTATCCATAAAAATGTACCTGTAGACAAGACCAACGTTTTGGCCCTTGAAGAGCCTTTATCAAGGTTGATAAAGGGTCTTAAAGGGCCGAAACGTTGGTCTTGTCTACAGGTACATTTTTATGGATACTCAATAAAATATTTTTGTTTTAACCTTTGGATTTCCTCAAGTGCATCCCTTTTTCTGATTTTGGACTAATATATATATATATACACACATGGCCAGCCAGTCCATGGAGACACGATGGTGCCATGGCTCCAGGCAACCCTTTGCCAAGGATGGCCTTTTTCCTTTAATAGGCTGACGCCCCAAGCGGAACCTTGACCAGGCCAGCGCCTGACACTGACCTTGGCCAGGCCGATGCGGACCTGGACTAGGGGTGTGTGCGACTGTGTGTGACTGTGTGTGGATGTGTGACCGCGTGTGTGACTGGGTGGCGGGATTTCAAAGAGATGATGTGTCTTTCATCTGTTGCATTATGTTTCCTTGGTCAACCACTGCATCTATGGTCCTCAACATTTCCCGTTTTTTTCTGTTTCTTCAGAGCAGTTTGGACAGTATGACTGGAAACCAATGTCTGGCTGCAAATTACTGCCTGGGAGTAGTGAACCCCCGTGTTCGGTTCGTATTCGAACTCAAACAATTTCAAAAGTTTGAATTTTAGAGTGCCCTCCAAGAGGGCATATATGCAAGATATTTGCCATAAAAAGTGTATGGGGGTCCGGGTAGTGCCCTGGGGGACAGGAAACAAGGACAAAAAGTAAAAAAAAAAAAGTTTTTAAAGGAACAGTGAGTTTTCCATGAAATAAAGGTTAAGAATAAAAACGAAAAATTCCTTCAAATATCGTGCGTAGGAGGTCCCCATAACCTGCCCGTGAAATGGCGGGTTTGTAGGATGTATAGAAACATTTAAAAACAAAAAAATGATGTTTCAAATTACGGTAAATGGTTTTCCTTTAATCTATTCATAAACAACTGCTTGGGGCGGCAGTCTGTATGAAAAGAGGAGACATTTTAGGACACGCAGAACAAGTTTAGTAATTTTTTGGCTAAATTATGGTTTAAATTTATGCAGGCTTTGCATGAAAGTAACAATAGGTGCTTTAAAATTGGGCCTTTAGTGTCGGCAACAGTGCCGTCACACCGTAACCCCTCTGTGGTATTGTGGAAAAGTGCAGGGTTGGACCCTGCGTTCCAATATTAAAATGATATAAATCTGGTATAGGCGTCAGTGGCAGTGCACCCAAATATTTTGCCTTTGGTGGCAGCAAGTGCCTTCACACCGTAACCCCTCTGAGGTATTGTGGAAGAGTGCAGTGGTGGAGGTTTTGGTAATGCAGAGGAGATCCCCGATCTATTCAGTTACATCAGCAGTTATAACAAAACCGGGTCAGCAATGTTTAGGCACTTGTACTGCGCTACTGTATATGGTGAAAATCGGCGCACAACAGTAGCAACAGGAAGCAAACAGAACAGGCAGGGAATACACAGAGAGAATAGTCAAATGGCAGGCAAAGTCGGCAACAGATCAGGTCCTCAGAACAAGCAGGGTCAGTAACATGTATACAAACTGATTCGGTAAGCTAGCGATGCGGGAATAAAGGCTGAGACACACTGAGCGTGTAGCGACGCACAGCATAGCGAAGCGAAGAGAAGCAAACATTTTGCAGGCTTGACTTCACTCCACTCCACTCCGCCTCGCAGCGTGTCTACACTGCATTATGTTTGCTTCTCACCGCACTGGACAGGAATCCACTAACTAAATTAAAATGTACACACAAAACCGTTTTATTTTCACAAAGCACATGTTATATAGGCAAAAAAAAGTTTCTACTGAATAAAATACATCAAAAATTACTGTTAATTTAATAGGAATAGTATAAAAATATAAAAAAAAGGTAACCCCTGATCATATATATTATAGGGACACGGAGCGCTGTGTATAGAGTAGGGATGCATTGATACCACACACAGACATATACGTATATATCAACACGCAGACTTATATATACGTATATATCAACACACAGATATATATATACACCCACCCACAGACCTCAGACCATACATACACATACGCACAGGGGGGGTGGCATGTGGTCAATCTCAACTATATGTGCCCCCCCATTTGGCTGATTCCTCCAGAAGAAATGTTGAACCCGACAGAGCAGAGAATATATATATTATTCTCTGCTCTATCGGGTTCAACATTTCTTCTGGAGGGATCAGCCAAATGGGGGGGGGGGCAATTAGTTGCCAAAATGTGTGCGTAATACAAGTCTGGATATATATATTTATAAGAATATAGATCTATATCTTATCTATATATATATATCATACCTGCCCTTACCTTCCCCTATAAATTTGCTAAAAATATACACACACAAAAAACCAAACCACTGCCTGAGACCCCGCGCAGCCCACATGCCACCCCCCTGTACCTGGCTGAATGTATCTAATATATATAATTAAATACATTCAGTCAGGTAGAGAAAGAAAAAGAAAGGTTTTATTTTATGTTCCCGGGGACATTTAAAAATGTCCTTTGATTATATTTTTTTTAGAAATGTGTCGCTTTACCGTAGTCTGGTGGTCAGTGGGGGCTACTTGGATCCTGGTTGTAGGGGGGTCTGCCGTGGCCACAGGTGCAGTGGCTCCCTCTCTGCGCCACCTGTCTTTGCCACATGCACCCGGGCGGCTAGCCCGCACAGTCGCAGCTCTGTCATCCGGAGGCCGCATGCTCCTCAAGGGGATCCTTGAGAGGCCCCTGCAGGCTGCCCTCTACAGTGCCTGATTAGAGGGCCGTGTCTACCTGATGTTTTAGTAACCAGAATGTTTTATACCATAGGCTTCAATGTTAAAAATATTCCCGTTTTAATTCAATATCTAATAAACCATTGCTTATAATATTCTGCAGTAAAGAGTCTCTTTATTTCTCGATTTTTTAGTATTACTATATACTTTTTTCAATTAATTTTTTTCGAACTTTTGGCGAACGTCCCAAAAGTTCGAAGTTCGCGAACTGTCGAACGGCCGATGTTCGATGCGAATTCCGAACAGATCGAACCGAACAGCTCGTCCCTACCTGGGAGAGACCTAGCAGCAGCAATACAACTACCTTGTGTCTTGTTGCTGCACATAGCCATGCCATGGTGTGTGACTTTGACATTAAGCTGTCTTTGTTGGTCAAGGTTTAGGAGGCTTTATGGAGCAAATTAATTTAATGGTCCTGAGCTGGTTACAAATTTCAAGATGAGAAATCACTAATACTTAGACATAAAAGTGTTCTTCACACTAGTAAAGGCTTGCCAGATGTTTTCCTGGATACATAACCCTTCTATATGCTGAAGGTTGGCATACACAAGTGCTCCCCTGTGATTTGTACAATTCAAATGCAAGAGGAAGTTACTTCACCTCTGAAGGGGCTACCTGAAATTGGTATTTAACCCCATCACTGCTGAGCCATTTCACGTCTGTGTGCTTAGCTCATTTTTACCGGTTTCGCTCATCATGTTTAAACGCATTTTGAAGTCACGTTTTATTATACGACCCAGACATATTATATATTGTTCTTTCTGGCAGACTCGGCAGATTATTAATATATCATTATTATATGTATACGTCTTGTCCTGCCTGAATATTATAACAAAAATTGCAATAGAATTTTAAATCATCTACAGCGTGTAGATCGCGGGGGTCCAGCGGCTAAAGGCAGGCACGGTTTGGAAGGGCACAGCCTGCCCTTCCAAACTGTGCCTGCCTTTAACCCCTTGGGTGCCGGATCACGAATCGGCGTTGAAAAGAGGAGAGGATCACGATTTGGCGCTTTTCAACGCCGATTCGTGATCCGGCACCCATGGGGTTAAAGGCAGGCACAGTTTGGAAGGGCAGGCTGTGCCCTTCCAAACCGTGCCTGCCTTTAGCCGCTGGACCCCCGCGATCTACACGCTGTAGATGATTTAAAATTCTAATTTTATTGCATTTTTTGTTATAATATTCAGGCAGGACAAGACGTGTACATATAATAATGATATATTAATAATCTGCCGAGTCTGCCAGAAAGAACGATATATAATATGTTTGGTCGTATATTAAAATAAGGCTTGAAAACGCGGTTAAACATGATGAGCGAAACTGGTAAAAATGAGCTCAGCACAGAGGCGTGAAATGGCTCAGCAGCAAAAGGGCTAATAAAAAAAAACACAAAAAAGATTATATTTTTTAATTTTTAATTTTTTTAATTATTTTTATTACCATGTTTGGTATCATTGGAAAGGCCATGCTCTGGCTGCTCTAGCTGCCACCGATCGGGAGATACGGGGGTTCAAAGGAGTGGGACATCGGACGGTGGGAGACCCCCGAGGCTCCGGGAGAGGATCCAGCCCCTATGGGGTTAAAGAGAGGTACTTCTAGAAAGGACAGACTGCTCCCTTTTCAGCAGTGCCTCTCTTTCACCTGTGGCCATCAGCGATGGGTAGAGAGAGGGGTCCAAAAGGGACTGTCCTCCACCTTCAGGTACTCTCCCGGTTCTGGTGGGGGGGGGGTGCCTGAAACAGACATCAGTGTGGGAAATGAGAAGGTGAGTTAGTGCAGCATCATTGGTCACTTTATACTTGTAAACTGAATAATAGTGCTGCGTTAGAAAAATAAGAGAAAAACTCAATATTATTTGTTATTTTATTTTTATGTAAATCAAACCTGGTTATCTTTGGTATCACTTGAAAGGCCATAATCTCGCCTTTCCAGTGATGTCTCAAATCTCACCCTAGCTTTTAGGGCTCCAGAGATGCAGTGGTTTAAATGATTGTAAAAAAAAAAAAAAATTTAAAGAGCAAGGCGCCACCTTGTGGCAAGCGCCTGTAGGCACATGCCTACTCTGCCGAATTATAAATCAGACTCTGGGCACAACCCCCGGTGGTAAGGAGTTAAAGATGAAAATCAAAACTGGACATTTCAATTAAACTTTGTGTTTCAGGCAAATTACAGGAATCCTGTAAATGTATCTCTATTTCACAAAGAAGCTGCATCTAAATAGACATTCCCTTCCCTGGCGGGAACTCTTTGGACTCAAACAGGACATAAATATGCGTTTTAACTAATCAGTACGCAGAACAAGTGGAACACAATACTCCAAAGAGGGCATGTTAAGCATCTGCTATGTATATTACATAATTACTTTAGGGTTTTGGGCTGATGGAAATAAGCAATTAAAAAAAACAATTTGTACAAAAACTGTTTCAAAACTTCGCAAAAAACTAAATCCAAGGAAAACACGTCCATATAATTCCAGTTTCCAAATAATCATATCAAACTGTTCCGAGATGAGCTACTTTACGATGATTATAAACCGTCTGTCGTGACAGCCATAAGGGTTGTTTGCTTTAACATAAGCGAAACCAGACCAGCAAAAGATCTACCAGAATACCAGATGTTTTATTTCCTCACTCCAGGGAATAAGGCTTCCCACTTCTTGAAAATGAACCTTCTGGTGCCCCAAATGTACAAGACAAGACAAGTCTGGAAACACTAATAGAACTCGTTTCTCTGATAATTAAACCCTAAAGAAAAGATGCAGAGTTTGTAACATATTAAAGTGCCCTCCGAGTGAGTCATCGCGGATCGTCCAGAATATTTCATCCTTTATGAGTGGAGAAGAACACAAATTGCCAGCCTCAGAGGTGTCAGCTGTTTGATGAAGCCTTTCAGTGTCCACCACTTATCTTCAGATATGTGGCCATATGTTCCACCCATATGACCATTCAGGTAAACACGCTAATTATATGAATTCCCAAGGAAGCTAAACAAGCTAAAAAAGAAGCTTAACAAGTAAAAGCGTGCAGAGCTACAAAATGACGTTTTCTTGTAAAATGCGTAAGCTTGAAGAATTATGAATTGAGTTCCAAATTTCATCCCGGCAACAGACCACTGAACACTTTGCAGTTTCTTTTTAGGCTAGGGTCAGACTAGCGCACTTTTAACGTGCGTTCTGGCGCACTTAATTACGGCCGCACTAGCAGCAAATGACGGGCAATGACGGCCAATATACGAAGTACGGTCGCACGAAAGTCCGGCCGTGCAACGCAAGTGGCAAACGAACGCATTTTGTCGAGAACGTGAAACCACTAGTACGGTCGTACAGAGTGCGCTGCGTCCGCTAGCGGCGTGTGTGCGTGATTTGGAGATGTCAGACGCTGCTAATGTCCGGCCAACATAACGTCCAGATGCAAAAAGTGTTTTATTGATGATCCGTACAAAATCACGAACGCAAATGCGCATCGTATGACCGCTATCGCGTACTCCGTGAAAAAATGCGTCCATTCGTTCGAGCGCACTTTTTCACAGACAACGCGAAAATGCGTTCGTCTGACCCTAGCCTTATGTGGATACTTAGACACAAATATGCATAAATACACATAGAGACAGATTATAAATTGATATAAATATGTTACGGTTAAAGCCCAAAGTGCGGTTAATCCTAGGATTACCTGGGTAATCCTGACATTACCCAGGTGTCATTAGCAAAAGTCCGATGTGAAATGAAATTTTGGATTTATCCGGGTTTGGCGGCTCTGCAGATTACCCAGGTGAAGCTGTGGATAGTCCTCAGATTACCCGGTGAAGCTGTGGATAGTCCTCAGATTACCCGGTGAAGCTGTGGATAGTCCTCAGATTACCCGGGTAAAGCTTCAGACTTTTATCTGAACGATAACAAAATTTGGTTTTAACCAAACGGGGTTGGATAGTCTGTAGATCATCTGGGTAAAGTGTGAATTTTTCAGCTCTTCCAGACAGTTACCCAAGGGCGGTTGGTTAGTCCTAAAATTACCCGGGTAAAGTCCGAAATATTCATATGAAGAGGGTGGTGAAATGAATTAAATGAGGGTGTTGAAATGAATTTATATGAGGAAGGGGGTGAAATTAATTAAAGGAGGATGGGGGTTGAAATTAATTGATATGAGTGGGGGGTGAAATTAATTAAATGGGGAGGGTGAAATTAGTTTATATGAGGTGGGGGGTTGAAATTAAATGGGAAAAGGGGAGGGTGAAATGAATTAAATGGGGAGGGGAGTGAAATGAATTAAATGGGGAGGGGGTGAAATGAATTTATATGAGGTGGGGGCTGAAATGAATTAAATGGGAAAAGGGGAGGGTGAAATGAATTAAATGGGGAGGGGAGTGAAATGAATTAAATGGGGAGGGGCACCAACCTGGAAAATTGCGAGTAGCAACATCATCTGTACCAGCTAACCTCACGCACCTCACCAAAGAGAAGCAGTTCCAGTCATCTCATTAGGGGTGAGTTAATTCAATTTCTTCCTAGATATCGCTGGCTACATTTTAAGTTGTTCATTTTGTATGGCCCTCGAATGATCTTATAAATCTCCAAATGGCCGTTGGCAGAAAAAGGGTTTCCCACCCCTGATATAGATAGATACAGCCAGATCAATACAGACGGATATACAGGCAGGAAGCAGCAAACAGATACATATACATAGAGTGACAGATCTATAGAGCTCTGCTCAGAGAAGCTTACACTTTACACACGATACATTATGTTACGTACTTAACTTACAAACAGAACTGTGTTTCTGAGGTAAAAACTATTCTTAATGTTAGGCACTTTTCCAAGTATCAATTACAAGCATTATCAATTTACGAAGCATCGTTCCATCTGTAAGCAGACCCCAAACCGTCTCTCACAGCCATTAGTATGACGACACAGAGTGGATCATGTCAGCACAAGAAAACCACATCAGTCACATTAGTGGGGCCCAAAAGCAATCGTAATTTTCATAAAATTCCACAGACTGGGCGCAGACAGCCTGCCCACAACATTCATTTAAAATGAACTGAAAATGAAAAAAAATCAACCAAAGTATCTCTTTCTGATAAACACTGTTTGTGTTAAGTCAAACCTAACACCGCGTGCATCTGTTCCATCTGTATATAAAGTATGATGTGGCCATGTAACGTACAGACTGTATAACATATAAAAACACAGATGGAGAGAATGCCAGTGGTCTTGTAAAACAAAATATCATTTTATTTTAAGAAAAACACACAAGGGGCCCTATTACAATCATGACGCTAAAACGGGGGCCCTAAGGAGAACAACCTGCTCCTTAGCGTCCCTGCTTTAGCGTGATATTACGGTGCAGCCTGCACCATAACATGGCACTAAGCCTCAGGATGCTCGCGGCAGCGCTAAGCATCGGGGCAAGCATCCTCTCCGTGGAGTACATAGGACTCAATTGAGGCTTCCGCTGCCGGTCACATGACCTGCAGGATCTCGCCTTGCAAGATCCGGCAGGTCGGTGTGGTGATTCGCAGAGTGAGACTGAGGGACTTTTCCCCCCAGTCTCTCTCTGCTCCCAGCGACAAGAAGATGCAGATGGAGCCGCCGTTCTCGCTGTGGGACGGGAGATGAGTATGGGATTTTTTGGGGGGGTTTCTGCTGGTTCTGACGGATTCTGCAGAAGCGGTATGAGTTAGTACCAGGTCCTAGCTGTGGTTAACTTTCAGTAACCAAAGCGGGACGGTAATTGGCGTCAGGACTTTGTAATCCTAACGCTAATTAACTCTTTGCACTTCCCATGTTAAGCATAGAGAGCGCAAAGTACAGTAAGCTCGCGCTGAAAAGCGCAAGAACCGAATCGTTAATGGATTAGCGGTCGAATTGTAATATGATCGACCCGTGCTAGGGCAACCAAGGCTAACGTTAACACTCACACAGGTGAGCGCTAACGTTAGTGTTAGGAATGTAAAATGGCCCAAGATGTTTAAATTCCGTGGCTGGGATTGTGTTTTTCATAATAAATTAAGGCTATATGGTATTATTTAACGCGAGCCCTGCAGAACTCTCCATCTGATTGACTAATTGCCTTTTGCCGGAGACAGCACAAGGGTGACAGAATTGGAGAGCCACAACTAGCCCTAGTATGTTTGTGACCCTAGGTGAGAAAATTTTGTGGGGTCCCTGGCACTACTTTCCCCATCACACTTCCTTATGCTTCAACCTTTTTCACACAAAGATACACATACTGACCCCCCCAACACTGATCTTCCCAGACAAACACCCCTACCCTAAGATAGAAACCCCTGAACCCTCTCATCCACAGTTAGACACCCCGCCTCCCTCATATAGACACCCTCTGCCCCTCCAAATAGACATACTAACACTCCTCTGTCATTGCTTACTTGAAGGGGGAGCTCTTAGAGTTCCATGCTGGCAAGTGGCTCTGTGCATTTACATGGCAGGTGTTGGCAGCCAGTGATGCCAGGTCCCCACGAACTGCGGGGCCCAGGGCGTGTACCCTGTTCACTCCACCCAAAGGGCAAGCCAGACATCGAGGGCACTATTACATTCTTCGTGCAAACTTTAACGCGTATGCAAAAACGCATTAACGCGAGGGGAAAAGCCTTTCGCGCAGAACGTCGTATTACAATGTCCGCTCAAAAAATGCGCGTTAATGTCTAACGCGGGTGGACCTGCAAGAACCCTTTGCGACCATAATGTACTTTGCGTATCCTATACTTAACATTGTGAGCGCAAATGCATTTGGGCTGGTGCGAGCAAGGTATTACAATCTTAGCGCAAAATTTAACAGACAACGTTTGCGCGCATAATTTTAATGTCTTTGAAAAGCTGGTGGTAACGGCAAATCTGAACGTCCTGGCCGAAACCAAATACACCAGCCCCAAAAAAAGAAATACAGCACAGTATAGTTACACATTCTACACATACCCAAACAATAAAATGGAGAAGTTGTGTGTGCATTAATTATTGCTGCAACATATATACTCCGATTGATATTGACAGGCGCAAGAACTTAACGTGAGATAATTGTGGTTCTTAATTCAGATTGGCAAAAATCACGTGAAAAAACTGTCCGCCCACCGATTTCTGCGCGCAGCGTTAATGCGCGCTCGTTTTTGCGCTCTTTTTTACACGTGTTATTTTTAGACGGATGAAAAAATGCACTCGGATTGTAATACCAGCGTTAATTTACGCGCGTTAACGTTTAACGCTGCGCGCAAAAAAAATAGCGCTGCGCGAGCATTTTTGCGCGAAGAATGTAATAGTGCCCCGAGTGTGAAGTCCACATGTAGTATATATTTATTAGAGGTTTGCATTTGTTTCGTAACAAATCGCAATTCATTTGAAAATTCATTAATTTGTATTTCGGAATTACTTCCGAAATAACAAATTGATTTAATTTGAAACGAAAACAAAACCAAACAAAACCAAACAGTATATAACGAACCATTCATTAAATTATTCCTGAGCAGGATTTGATTTATTGGTTTTATTTAATGATCCATAATTTGACACGATATCAACTATCGAATCGATCCCAACTTATAATACATACAAGTACTAAAGCAAACAACATTATGAAACTAATCAGATTCATTTGACTGTTTCACAAAGCACCCTGTGCCTGTAAATTGGCCTGTGGTGCTGAATCTGTTGTCAGCACCACAGGTCAATGGACAGGTCAACGTTTAACCCTAGCTTGCCTTTTAACAGCAGGATTTGAATCATTGGGGTTTTATTTAGTGATCCAAAATTCGACTCTATCAATTATCGAATCGATCTTAACTTACAATGGGGTTTTTAGTGATTTGAAATGAAACGAAACAACAAAAATGAAATTATTTTCAAATGAAATGAATTTTCCAACTGTACACACCTCTAATATTTATAGACATATAAACCATGGGATAAGCTGAGTGTTTATTAACCCTTTCACTGCTGAAGACGTGTGGGGCACGTCCTCATTGATGCACTTTACATGCTGAGGATGTGCCCCACACGTCATCAGCTGTGCGGGACCCCCGGCGGAGATACTCACCTCTCTGTCCGGGGTCCCGCGGTGTTCTGACTTCAGCGTCCTCAGACGCTGAAGTCAAGCTCCTCCCGGCGTAAATGACGTCATTGCGCTTGGCGCGATGACGTCATTTCCACGCGACCCCCGGCAATGCCGGGAGATAGCCTGGAAGGGAGGGGGGGATCCATTCAGATCCCTCTCCCTCCTGATCGGAAAGGAGCAGCGCCAAAAGCCAGGCACCGCTTAAAAGGGGAGAGTCTCCCCTTTTAAGTGGTGCCTGGCTTTAACCCCTCAAGCGCCGGGTTGCACTTCAGCACCTTGCGGCGCTGAAGTGCAGCCTAGCTCCGGTGGGGGCCGCCATCTTGGATGGCGGCTCCACCCCCGGGTCTCCCCTCGCTGCCTGATGTCATCATACATAGCATGATGACGTCAGATAGCCGGGGAACCCCTAGCTGCCAGGGGATTTCCCAAGGAAATCCCCAGGTGGAGATAGGGGGTTCTTGCCTGGGGGTCATTGCCTTTCGAATGATACCCAACATGACTAGGTACAAATTAAAAAATATAATAAAAAAAATTATAATAAAAATAATAAATAAATTTAAAAAAAAAAAAGTTTTTTTTTGTGTGTTTTTATTAATGCAGCAATATTGTTCACATTTCAATTATAATGTGAACAATGATGCTGCACTAATGATTTTTTTCTATGGGGTGCGTTTGCTAAAAATCACGTAATTCCCCCCACAAAATGTAACAAGTCCCCATTTCAAATTTTTGTACAAGCGCACCCCATAGAAAACATAACTGCAAATGCTCATGTGATAAAATGTGGAAAAAACCACTTTACACGCTGCAGATGATTAAAAATTCAATTTATATTGTATTTTTTGTTATAATATACAGACAGGACATGACGTATACATATAAAAATTATATATTATGAATCTGCGGAGTCTGCCGGAAAGAACGATATATAATATGTCTGGGTCATATAATAAAATGTGGCTTCAAATCGCATTTAAACATGATGAGCGAAAGCGGTAAAAATGAGCTCAGCACACAGCGGTGAAATGCCTCAGCAGTGAAGGGGTTAATTTATTTAAACTCTAGTTAAGATTCTCTAGTGGATCATGGTACTACTGTATATCCTCATATTGTTCCTTGTGGTTATCTGTCACCAGGAGCATATATTTTGTGCTGTAGTGCTTGGAAGACACTCTCTCCAACCATGGGCATGATGTCCCATGTGCTAACTAACACTATTAAAATCCAGCTGGGGATGTGTCTTGTTATTAGATAACGTCTCCCCAGGTGATTCTGCACAGAGCCCAGATCAGCAGTAACTCTGTTTGGCCAGGAGATGGCGCCATCTGCCTGTCAGGCTATTAAAGTATATAGGGGAAAATTCCCAAATATTTCTTACTGTATAATTAATAAAAAATTATTTTCCAAAAAACACTGGTTCCTGACAGAGTTTTTTTTTCCTCCGGAAAATCACTTGGTGGAGAAGGAGTTAACATTACTTTGAAAGCATTAATCCCTTGTTGCAGTTATGTTATGTCGCCTCAAATCTTGAAATGATACCATGTATCAACCAACCTGCTATTATGATTTAAAGATAGTGTTATTTGGTTCCTTCAGGGACCGAGACCATCTAGGTCACTCAATAAGTAACCGAACGGATTTCTTCAAAATACGAGGGAAGATCGAATTCTTTTTTAGAATCTAAATTCTGAACGTTATTTCATCATACGTCGATTTTGCTGACAGACCTATTATTCTGAAACCGTATGAAAGAGATTGTGCTTATATCGCACGGCAAATGAGATAATGGCTTTTTATCAAGACTGAAACGGCTTCTTTATCATGTTACTCGAGCACCAGCTCATAATAAATAAATAAATAAAAAGATAGGCAAGTCAACCTCTCATTCATACTTTGTTGATCAATAAATTGCCGTGAGCGGCTTGGCTTTTCATGGAACACTTTTCAAATTAAAGAAATGATAGATAAAATAAGGGTCGGGTGCGCAAATAGTGGATGACAGATTTATGACGGGCGTGTTGATTCTCGAGACTGTGAAGAAGAGGGTCGAATCGATCTGGATGGATTCAGCGGGGATAGAAAAAGAGAACACCTGCAAGCGTGTTTTTGAGTTTAGATTTTAAAGCGTGTTCTTCCCTAATCTACTTTTATATCTCAGGGAGATAAAATAAGATTTATGATAAACGTCATATGCAACATCCAACTATTTTTTCAGCGAGAATTCCAATGATGGGTGACGGAACTACGTAAACATTTATTTATTTATTTGCAAAGTATTTTTACCAGGAAGGATACATTGAGATTTCTCTCGTTTTCAAGTGTGACCTGGGTTCAAAAACATTTAGGACCAAATTATTCTTCACGCAAAAACGCACACGCATCACGTGAATTTGTGCGCCAAGCGTTAAACGTTAACGCGCGTATATCAATGCTGGAATTACAATCCTCGCGCATTTTCTCATCCGTCGAGCAATAAAGCGCATTAAACGGACACTCACAAATGTAGTAACATAGCGCGCAGAAATCAGTGGGCGGACTGATTTTTCACGCGATTCAGCCGTTCAGAATGAAGAACCACAATTAAGTTTTTGCGCCTGTCAAAGTCAATCTGAGCATATATGATGCAGCAATAAAAAAAAAACACGCACAACTTGCCCATTTTATTGGTTTGGTATGTGTAGAATGTGTAACTATACTTTGCTGCGTATTTTTTTTTGGGCTGGTGTATTTGGTTTCGGCCAGGTTGATAGAATTTGCCATTAACACCAGCTTTTAGGAGTTGCTAAAATTATGCGCGCAAAGGCTGTGCGTTACAAACTGCGCATAGATTGTAATACCATCCGCGTACCAGCGCACAAACGCATTTGTGCTCACAATGTTAAGTATAGGATGAGTGCAGTAAAGTACGCTCGCAAAGGGTTCGCGCAGGTTCACCCGCGGTAGATGATTACGTGCGTTTGTTGCGCTATGTAATACGACGTTCAGCGCATAGGGCTTTACCCCTCGCGTTAATGTTTTTTTGCGCCGGCGCAAACGTTAGCGCGAAGATTGTAATTTTGCCCTTAAATTTTTACAGTCGTTACAGAAATGCAAAGTAATAAAATGCAAGATATAAAAACAAAACACAAATATACAGATTAAAAGAAAATAAATATGTAGGAAATAAAGTCAATGTTACATGTTTACAGGTGCATTCTGTATATAGTCACTATGTTACATGTTTACAGGTGCATTCTGTATATAGTCACTATGTTACATGTTTACAGGTACATTCTGTATTGAGGTATGTTAATATGGAGCTCTTAAGGGACTTTAGACTGGTGGTAGATTTGATGGCGTCTGGGAGGTTATTCCATATTTGTGGCGCTCAGTGGCGTCGCTGGGTGGGGCGGGGGGGGCGGCCCGCACCAGGTGACACCCTTGGCGGGGTGACACCGTCACAAGCTGTTTGAGTTTTTTTTGAGGATTTTTTTTTTTCCCGTCCGCCGTGCAGGTTCTAAATGTTTTAAATAAATTCGAATTCCTTTGTATTCGTCATATGATCTGGTAATATTATGGTGTAATTTTGCTAGGAATTAATATATCTATTGTCTTACATTTAGCGTTATATGGGAGTGCTGCATATGAGTAACAATAGTTTACATCATTTTGTGTTAAACTGAGGGGCGGCTCGTCGCTCGAGTCGAGAGGGTGACACCATGAGTTTCTGCACCGGGTGACACCAACCCTAGTGACGCCACTGGTGGCGCTCTGTAGGAAAATGAGGATCGAGCCACTTTTTTTTTGTATTGCGGTATTGCAAGTAAGGTGGTGGTCCTGGATTGAAGGTTATAGGAGGAGGGAACTGCTGGGGGAAGCAGTCTATTCAGGTAGGGTGGCAGCTTCCCAGAAAAGCTCTTAAACACCATGTTGGAAAGGTGCGTCCACCCCATTTTAAATATCCTTTAGTGAGTCAAAAAATATCTTTTTTTTAAACCTTTTAAAAGCATATGGGGTCATGATGACCCACAGAACATCCTATGCCCCCACCTAATATGACATGGATGGGGGTGTATCGCCTCGGCAGCCAATTGCTACCCAGATTCTAAAATGAAGACGGACAGCTAGTATAAAGTCAGAGGAAAATGGTAGTGTCCTCCCAGCACCCACCCATATGAAGTGAGTGAGGGCTTCAAAAAAATTTGGTAGCTTGTGTTCTGCCCCCACCCATGCCCGGAAGGTAAGGGCTTTGGATAAAAGTGGAAATGCCTATGCTCTTCCAGTGCACCATCCATGAGCCTCGAGTTAGGGGCTAATGAAATGCTTGGAGGATGAACATGCTACTGTCCACCAAAAGGTGAAATGGTATGAACTGATTATGACATTTATTTTAAAAAAAATTGGGGGGGGATATGGGCTTAAAATAAGGAAATGTCTGTTGGGTGTAAAGAAGCAACAGTAGCAACTGAACATATCAAGGTTTATGGACATTCTTTGAAATCAGCCCCGTCTGAGCCTGCTTTGCACATGCTCAGTCTTTCCATTTAGAGATCTCTGAAGTCACCCATTCACTCTTCTTACGGGTAGGCTTGTGCACCGATTTTTTTTTTTCGGTTCGATTTTTCGGATTTTTAAACTTTTCGATTCGGCTTGTTTCGACCGATTTCTGTTTCGATTCGGTACGGCTCGATTCGTTTTTCGTGTACATTTTTTTTCGGAATTTCGATCATTTTTCGTATTTTCGTGTCACTTTGCTCGTTTTTTGTATCGACTTTTCGTATTTTCGGAAATTTTTGTTTTTTCGGAACGTCTGTTCTCCTCGTTTCAAAGCAATAAATTTCGATTTGACACATTTCAAGTCCATTCGAAAATTCTGAAAATATTTAGTTTCAGCTCGGAAAACTTTTCGGATCTGCCATTTTCGGATCTAAAAATTTTCGGAAATTCGGCCGCATCCGAAAACACGAATCGGGAAATTTCGAAACCCGAAATTCCGAAACCCGAAACGCACATCCCTACTTACGGGGATTAGGCACAGGCGTCCTTGAAAAGAAGCAGAGAGCTGTCAGCTTCTCCTTGGCTCAAAGGGACCAAATGATAATGACACATTGAGATAGTGGTATGGAGCAAGATGACCTGACTACTTGAAATAGGTTCAGTATGCTATCTAACCCCAACATGCAGAGCAAGGAGCAAATATCCATAGATGGGCTCATTTGGTAGGTTCAATTTATTTTAACCTCCTCACTACAGTGATCGTGTATACACAATCAACCGTAGCAGGCACAGCAGGCAGAGATCGAGTTAACATGATCTGGGGCTATGCGGCATCATTGCAAATGAAATGTTTTGTTGTAAAATAATTTTGATTGCATTTGGGCTTCAGAAGGTGCCCCCAAAGGTTTAGTACCTTGGCCATAAAGCTCGAGGTGATAACACTTTTTAAAATCAGCTGGCGAATGTCTCTATCGGGCTTTTCCTCAGCTGATCTTGCACAGAGCCCAAAACTACAGTAACTCCTTTTGGCCAGTAGATGGTGACATTTACCTGTCAAATAGGTTATTACAGCAAGGAATACACTGGCAATATTTCCCAATATTTCTTACTGTATAATACATTAAAAATGATTTTCCAAAACAACACTGGTTCTGGGAAGTGACTTTTAGCAAAATCACTTGGTAGTGAAGGGGTTAAGCAAGGTCTGGTGTCCCACCACCTTCAAGTGACATTAGCCGACATTGGTTCTGTTTCCAAAATGTTGAACCTGACCGTAGATTTCTAGTCAATCCGAGCAATATAAAGTGTGGACAGTAAGAAAGAAAAACACGTGGATAACAAATTCACCTTATTTGCGGGTGTGACATTCAGATGACTTGACCTTTCTATGCCCTTTAAGTCCTTGTCCCCGAAGCAATGAAAAAATATTTATGTAAGCACCGCGCTACACCGATGCCTCGCGGAATAGAAAGGATTTAAGAGTAGACTGTGGTTTAGATTACCCTGTAGAAATATTGGGTCATGAATGATGCCATTTAATGTAGGTTCTCATCAACAATTGCCATGAGCTCCTGCTACAGGGAAAGCAGGCAAGCAAGCCCTCCTTAATTAAATAAAGACATTATTGTGAAAAAAAGAAGGTCTATTTCATATAAAGACTTTAATGAGACGCCTTTATATGAAAACAAAGCTGTTCCTTTAAACTACGCTGCTCTGTTCTGGATGACATGTATACAAGTACAGAGTTGCCATAGAAACATTACATGGATACATTCCAGAACTCGTATAAACATCATTAAACATGTGTCAAGTACCACTAATAAAATATAGTACACTCTGAAAAAAACTCCTAACACTTGGCAGCAAATATACTGTAGTTCAAGATATAAAGTGATCATTTTGTAAACCATATGGCCGTCCACTGGATCCGTATTTGTGCGATGGTGCGATCATCCGATATCGCGTCTCGTCGTCCGACCGATCCTACAACATGCAGGTGAATGGACCATCATCCATTGCGTCCGACGTCAGACTTCCAGCGACGGAGAAAGATGCCATCAGATGTGCGATGCCTTCCCTTTGAGGGGAAAATCGTAGACATCTGACAGATCTCTGGAGAGAAGATGGATGTGGACAAGCTGATCAGGGGAGTGATTTGTATTGATTTTGATCTGGAAAGGTCAAAGGAAGTGGCAGATGGAGGCTGCAGGTTATTTTAACATGTTCTGCCTTCCCACCTGCTTACTGACATATATATATATATATATATGCAGACACTAGGGTTACCAGGTTGGCCATGTTTCACTTATTCAAGCTGATGGGCATTGCATGAAAAGTGTCACCCCGCAACATGTAGAATCCATACACTGCAGGTAAATAAAAAAGGAATACCAGGTGACCAATCACTACTATGAAACTGCATATCCCATAGGTTTTAAATATAAATTTAAAAAAAAACCATATTTTTTTCTTCTGAACAATTTTTTTTTAATTTTTTTTTAAAAAGGACTGAGTGTTTCTAAAAGCAGGATGTGCTGGTTTTATATACAAAACCAGTTCATTCTGGTTTTGGCAGCCTCTTTAGTCCACCTCTGTCTGATTTTTGATCTGGATCATCTGTGGTCGCACGACAGATCGCACGACAGATCGCACGCAGTGGACGACCCTAGTCGGACGACCGACGTCGTCCATGGTCTGATGAAAAAGTCGGTCGTCCGACTACGGATCCAGTGGACGGCCAGTGTTAGGAATCATCATTAGATCTGCTTCAGGGCACTATTACAATCTTAATGCTAGCATTAGCGCTAAGATATTTATTTATTTATAAAGGATTTTACCAGGATGGATACATTGAGATTTCTCTCGTTTTCAAGTATGTCCTGGGTTCAAGAACATTGAATTGTTACAGTAGGTACAGAAATACAAAGTAATACAATGCAAGATATTAATTAAAGAACAACACAAAAAAACTGATTAACAGAAAATAAATATGTAAGAGATACATAACGTGTAACATAGTGACTATAAGTGTTAACGCTAGGTTAAGGGACTTTAGCGCATGCCCCCTCCCCATATTACATCCTTAACGCTAACAGGTTAAAAAAACCATTACCGCATTGGTGATTGCGCTCAATTCCGCGAGCTTGCTGCACTTTGTGCTCCCCATGTTAAGTATAGGAAGCGTAATCAGCAATTAGGATTTTGTAATCCTAATCCTAACACTAATTACGCACCGATTTGGTAATGAAATTATTAACCACAGCTGGAAGCTGGTGCTGATTGTGCTTCTGCAGAATAAGTCAGTACCAGCTGAACCCCCCCCCCCAAAAAAAATCAGATACTCACCTCTCATCCCGAATGGTGGCCTGATTCGCCGCTTCTGACCTCCAGAAGCAGAGTGAGACTGGGGGCAAATAGTCCCCAGTCTCCCTCCGCAAATCACTTTGTGGCCCTGCGTGATCTCGTGAGAAGAGCAAAATCATACAGGGCTCGTGGCAAGTCAGCAATGGACACCAGAATGTGATACTGGCGATCGCGTGGAAGTGCTGCGTTACGGGGCAGGCTGCTGAAGTAGCGCCTGCCTCGTAATACGGTGCTAAAATATGGTACAGTCACAGATTTTCCCTGTTAGCATCCCCGTTTTAGCGCCAGCTTTTTAATAGTGCTCTCAGTGTGCCGTAACGTCCACCAGAGGTGAGTACATGCAAAAACAAATTATGATTAACCCCTTCGATGTGACACAATGAGATGCTCAGGTTGCCTCAATTCCCTCTGCGAACATCTGGTGGTTGCAGAGATTTACCTCTCCACTGCTCCCTCAGGTTGCTGAACCGTGATCCGGGAAAATGCCAGAGGTCTGCCAACGTTATAACAACCTGATGTCATGACATTGGGGAAACCACTTAACTCCAGTGCAGCTGAAGAAGTTTTAGCAGTGGAGGCAAGGACCCAAAAGATCCCTGTATCTCCACTACTATGCCACCTAGAAGGTCAGCTGAGACTCAGCAGCTAAAGGGTTAATGGGGCAAAAGGGAGAGGTGGGTATAGGAAAAAAAAAAAACCTCGGTCCCCCCCCCGTATTTTAGTGTAGGCCAGAGCCTTTAAATCTCAGCTACTTTCAGTCGCCCTCAGTGTTTCTTCGTGGTAATGGCGTCAGCTACAAGTTGTGAAAAACTCCATCCCTGGTTATCCCTTAATATAAGACATACAACACTCAGACACTGCTCAGTAAGGCAGGCATTTTTGCCCTAAAAATATATTATTAACTATGTATTTTTGACACAAAGTAAAGACATGGTCCTTCAAGAAGATGAGTGGTAAAGTATGTCATGGGCCGTGACAATTTCTCTGTCATCTACTTGAAAGTTCCATCATTACTCATGGCACCACTCTTCTCTGTACATACCTCTCCTTGCCTTCCCTCCGATATCTCACTCATCCTAGATTGCCAGTACAGGAATAAGGCTGCCTCTTGTCTTCAGTTAGATAGTGATACTAAGATAGCTCCAGATCCTTAGAATGACGCATCCATTGACTCATGCTATGACGTGACCTTAGTAACCTGTCCTGTAGTTTCTGATGCAGCACATTCTACTCTGTAGTATTAATATAGTTGACTTAGAATTTTCATCAAAGACTTACAGGGTTATTCAGAGAGAGACGATCTGGCCCTGAAATTGCACCGAACAGGGAATTTCCCCATACGGTGCACTTTCGGCCATTCAGAAAGTAGGCAGTACGCCAAATTTTGGCGAACTGCCTGCAAATACGGTGCCTGTTCGATGGCAGTAAAATCCCCCATAGAGAAGCAATGGTTAATCTATTCAGAGAACACCGAACAGCATGAAGTTGTCGAAATTCCCTGCTGTTCGGTGTTTCATTTGACTGGTTTAATCAGGCGAATCCCATAGGTTTCAATGTTAATAATGTTCCCATTTCTATCCAATATCTAATAAACCGTTTATTTCTTTTAACCTGCAGAAAAAGGTCTCTTTATTTATTTTTAGGATGATTAAGGCATTTTTCTGGATTTTTTTGCAAAAAAAAATTCAATTTTTTTTTAAAGAGTGTTTTTTCTTTTTTATGTAACAGACCTTTTTATCATTATGCATAGGATCTTATATGTTAATTCCAAACATTTTTATCCAGTACTTTTTTGCCAACAGCTTTTCAAATTTGGCACTCTCAATCTTTTTCTTTTTTTTTACCCATCCGGCGGCTTGTCGGCTTTTTTCTGCGGCTCGTCGCCGGCTGCGTTTGGCGGCTGTCCGGTGGGTTTGATAAAATCCAGTAGACTGAAACATTGCTTTTACCTTAGTATCTAAGGCATCCATTAAAAAGACACATCAACAGAGCCCATGAGTGCTGGTACGTTTTGCTGTCTCAGATTTCATTCTGGGTGTGGCAAAACCCTAGTATCGAGTGCACTGTGGAGCGGACCTGCCCTTAAGTGAGTGAGTGCTGTCGAAACACCTTTTTGTTACTTTTTCATCCATACAAACATTCATGGTGAGCACTGAGCACCCAGGAGGTTAAGACACCCAGAACATTTTCTGACGATGTGCAGAGAACACGTTGCAAGTAAAAGACCAGTAAATATACAGTATACGGTGTTGAAGAGTAGCCCACTAATTACCCACCATTGGCATTCGGCAAGCTATGTTCAGGAAGCTTGTATATTTTAACAAGGTTTCTAATCCTGCTCACACTTCCAACAGAAAAAGAACGAAACTACAGAAATTGCTAGAAAGAAATGTTTATAGAAACTTGTAAAACCCTAGAAGCACGGACGCATAATTCTTCCATCGACAAGCAATGACTGACCGAAGAGAGGTTTTGGAAACTATTAAGGCTAAGGTCAGACGAAAGCAGTATTAACGTGCGTTTAGCCGCACGAAATCACGGCCGTGCTAGCAGCAAATGACGTCCAATGCCGGGGAACATACGACGAACGGCCGCACGAAAGTCCGTCCGCGCAACGCAAGTGGCAAACGAACGCATTTTTTTGAGAACGTCAAACCGCTACTACTGCCGTACAGAGTGCGCTGCGTCCGCATAGCGGCGTGTTTGCGTGATTGGGAGACGTCAGACGCTGCACACGTCCGGCCAACATAACGTCCAGACGCAAAAAGGGTTTTATTGATGATCCGTACAAAATCACGGACGAAAATGCGCATCGTATGACCGCTATCGCGTATTCCGTGAAAAAATACATCCATTCGGTCGAACGCACTTTTTCACGGACAACGTGAAAAATGCGTTAGTCTGACCTTAGCCTAAAGGTACACTCTGTTAAAATATTAAAGTTCCCTTATTTTTGCCCTTAAATAGTTGGGCAGAGGCTGCTGACAGCTTCCGCCGATTATTTTTTACTTATTTTTTACTTTTGGTGATATTACTCACCTTTTGTCCCTCGCCGCCGCTGCTCCTCCTCTTCTGCTCAGGTTCGCGCATGTGCAGCTCGGACCCATCGCGGCCTCTCTGAGGCCGATCGCTAGCGTGATTGGTGTCAGAGATAGTGACTTCCTGCGTGTGGACGTCACTAGTAACCGAGTAGTAACTAGCAAATTCAAATTTCCTGGCTGCTGGTGACGCTGGTTGGGGGTGGAGGAACCTGCTCCGCTTCACCCAGATTTTTTGGAAGAATCAGGGGGCTGGGAGAAATGGGGGAACTCCACACATCCTGACAATTTTATAAATGTAAAGGATGTGTAGAGTGTTCCTTTAAAGCAGTGTTTCCCAAACCTGTCCTCAGGACCCGCTGACAGGCCAGGTTTGCAGATATGTGAAGCACAGCACAGGTGATATGATTTGCTGCTCAGCGATTGCAGGATTCAGTCTGTATTTCCACAAGGCGATCTGCAAAACCTGGCCTGTTAGAGGGTCCCGAGGACAGGTTTGGGAAACACTGCTTTAAAGGGATTCGCTATTAAAAATGAAATTTCCCTTTTTTGTACTTAAATAACTGGGCAGAGGCTGCTGAGGATGGGCCCTATTCCCTAATGAAGGCTAACATCGCCGTTTGGATATGTAAGCGTTACTGCTAGGATAAGTGAGTTTAACGCATGCCCCCCCCCCATATTACCTTCCTGACGCTAAACTCTTAAGAAATCACTTAGCGCATCGGCAATGGCAGCCTCCACAAGCTTACTGTACTTTGCTCATTCCCTACTTAACATTGGGATCGCAATCATTAATTAGCATTTCGATAAGTAAGGTATTACAAAGTCCTAACGCTAATCACAGTAGGGACACGCAAGGCAAAATTTTAGTGACACCTAAAAACTGGTGCTAACTGATTCCGCTTTTGCCAATATCATTTAGCACCTCCCTTAAAACCTCCCCAATAAATCCCATACTCGCCTCTCATCCCGCTGCCAGAACGGCGGCCCGATCTGCCGCTTCTTCTGGCTGCGAACAGAGTGAGAATGGGAAGAAATAGTCCACAGTCTCCCTCCGCAATCAATCTGTGGTGCTGCGTGATCTTGCCAGAGCAAGATCGCGCAGGGCACGCAGCCTGGAAGCGCACATTTCCATGGAATCTTATGTACTCCAGGAGGTGACACTCGCAGCGTTGTGGAAGCGCTACTGCGAGTATCCCAGCGGTTAGAGCTTTGTTTCAGGGCAAGGTGCTGAGGTAGTGCCTGCTCTGGAATATCGTTCTAAAATGAGGAAGCTACAGGAGAATCTGCAGGTGCAGATTTTCCACATTAGGATCCTCATTTTAGCGCAAAGTAGGGAATAGGGCCCTATGTTTCAAATCCCATGAACCACTCATTACCAAAACCCCAAAAGAAGTTCCTTCTAGGCTTGTGCACTGATTTTTTTTTCGGTTCGATTCGGTTCGATTTGTTCGGATGTTTAAAATTTTCGATTCGGCTCTTTTCGACCGATTTCTGTTTCGGTTCGGTTCGGTTCGGCTCGTTTTTCGTGTACATTTTTTTTCGGAATATCGACCATTTTTCGTGTTTTCGGGTCACTTTGCTCGTTTTTTGTATCGACTTTTCGGAAATTTCAGAAATTTTTGTTTTTTCGGAACGTCTGTTCTCCTCGTTTCAAAGTGTCTACGATAATTCTGGCGATTCTATCGTGTTTTTTTTATTAAATAAAGATCTTTTTTTCTTATGAATAATTGAATATACATTTCACAACTTTATTTAATCATATTAAAATGGTATGAAAGCCAAGGAACAAAAAAAATGAACAAAACGATTTAAAAAACGCTAAACTGACCCGAATGCCACAAGAAACAAGTGATACGCATTTACAAATACAAAATTTACAGAATCAGCGTTATAACCGATAATAGTTAAATATACGATTTCCAGAATTACCGAAATGGAACCGAAATCACGAATGGAACCGAAATCATGAATAGAGCGAAAATAAATTTCGATTTGACACATTTCAAGTCCATTCGAAAAATCCTAAAATTTTTCGTTTCGGCTCGGAAAACTTTTCGGATCTATCAGTTTTCGGGTCCGACCCAATTCGGAAATTCGGCCGAATCCGAAGACACGAATCGGGAAATTTCGTGAAAATTCCGAAATTCCGAAACCCGAAACGCACATCCCTAGTTCCTTCCCCAGTTCCTTCCTTCTATTCCTATCTATTCGGTAACATGCCTTTTCCCTCTCCTTCTTTCTTAAAGTCCTCTTTTCCTACAGTCATGTAGCAACAGGACATGATCATGGGAATCAAGCAACACCGCAGACAGTGATCATACTGAACATTAACCCTTTCACTGCTGAGGACGTGTGGGGAACATCCTCATTGACTCCTAAGGAAAGATAGGGGTGGAGATGGGGGGTTCCTTTGAACCCCGATATCTCCTGACTGTTGGCAGCTAGCAGAGTCATGCTTGGTATCATTAGAAAGGCCAGAATATGGCCTTTCCAATAATACCAAACATGACCATGTTTAAAGTAACGGAAAACCCCCCAAAAAAAAAACACTTTTCTTTTTTTATTAAGACGTGAAATGGCTCAGCAGTGAAGGGGATATCTCAATTGGATCTCGGCATCAGGAACGTACAGAGCCCCGGCGGTGCCCCGTGCAATTTTTTTTTTACTTTGTGCGCACGAGCTGCTACCTCCCTTGCACAACCAATTACATCGAGGGAACGTTTAAACCTTCGCGTGCGTACAAGGACGTCGTCACAGATAGCATGGAGGGTGCAAGTTCAATTCATAGTAACACGTATTTTTTAAAATCTCTTTTACCTGTCTATATTTCACCAAAATACTGATGATAATTTCATAATACTATCATTATTTTGGTGTTTGCTTTGAAAGGTAAAATAAAGACACAGGTAAGTGAGATGCTTCCGTTTTTGGTGGTAAATTTGGTAAATTTTACCTTCCAAAGCAAGCACCAAAATAATGATAGTATTATGAAATTATCATCAGTATTTTGGTGCTTGCTTTGGAAGGTGAAATATAGACAGGTAAGGCTAAGGTCAGACGAAAGCAGTTTTAACGTGCGTTTAACCGCACTAAATCACGGCCGTGCTAGCAGCAAATGACGTCCAATGCCGGGGAACATACGAAGAACGGCCGCACAAAAGTGCTTCACCGGAATTCTGTGTAATGGCAAGAGCCGACTTTCCCTGTTCTCCTGTTTAAGTATGTGTTTCACTGTCTTGAAAGAAGTCGGTTGCCATTCTTTTCCTTTCTCTGCTGTTCGAAAAACAGACTTTGGCCGTGGCAATTTTACAGTCAATGTAATGGCAATTTTGACATCAACCGAACAGCAGTTAGTATGATCCGTGTGTCCCTTTGTGGGCAGATAAACTGTAACCGAGAAAGCGCAACAAAAGTGCTGATAGAGAAAAGACTTTGTAGTGACACCAGGATTACTAATATACTAATCATAAAACATAATAACAGCCCTGTTTACCGACCAGTGACGTGATGGGGGACTTATTCCTTGCAGACTCATAAAATAAGCCTTAGAAGTGAACAATACTTCCTCTGCGTCATTTATTTAAATGAACACTCTTAGAAATACACCCATCCCCCTTTATTTTCCTTAAAATATTGGGCAGATGCTGCTGACAGCCAATTATTTCTTAGGTTTTTATTTTATTTTAGGTGTACATATTCAGGTTCTCTCTTGGGCTCCAATGATAATGTTGACGGCACATTTTAGTTTAGTTTTAGACATTATTTTCGGACTAAAATGCCATTTAATATTAGTCTGATTTTAGTCGTCTGGATTGTTTTAGTTTTAGTCTAGTTATCAAAAAGCCCATACTTCCCTCAGATCCCACAGTGCAGAGAGCGGCGCGAACTGTCACTTCCTCTCTTCGCCAACAGTTAACCACCGGGAGCAAATAGTTCTCAGCGTTCCTCCGTGTATCCTTCCGCCACCCCAGCCGGATCTCACTCGTGCCTGTCTCCATGGAGTCGAAAACAGTTGGTGCTAACACCATGGCTCGGCAGCATTACGACTCGAGCTGCTGGCGAAGCGACTCGGTCATAATACCGACAGTAAAGACGAGCTGCAAATAGAATAGTCTGGTGCAAAAGTTCTCCTTTTTCTTCGTGCCTTAAACGTTTAGGTTGTGATGTGTCTCCAGCTCCGTAATAATAATCAGTGCTGCCATCAAAATACATTTTTAAAAAACTGGTCAGGGCCCATTCCCTCAGTGACCCATTTCAGTAATCTAAAACAAAACAACATTTTGCCTCTTCCTTTCCAGGAAGGGGATAAAAAGTGTTTCCTAGTAGCAGAGTGTTCAACTGCACTGCTACCTGATGTAGACCAGGGCCAGATGGAGCCATGGCTCCAGTCAGCACTTTGTCATGGGCGGCATTTTGAGCCCCAACTAGGCACACCACACATTACTATGATGTTTATTGCTGTGAAGCTCTGATACGCTCATATACACACATTACTGTGCGTTTTATTGCTGTGGAGCTCTGATACACTTACACGGCACAAGTTTTTTTTAGGGGGGGGCACCATTTCATCCTTGGAACCAGGCAGCACAGGGTCTTGGGCCGGCCCTGATGCAGACCATACTAATTGCTCCATCTTTGATTAGTCTGAGCAATCTGAGAGGCCACAGATGCCACAGTCGGACAGGAAATTTGTTGGTATCTTGGTGAGCCAGACCTGGGTGGTATGAAGCTTACATCTGTGGCACTTAGGCAAGCTGCACAGGGTTTGGCAAGGGACAGGGCCCCCTGCAGCCACTGGGCCCCTGAACACGTCATGGGCTGTCACCCCCCCCCCCCATAGAGGCCCTGATAATAATGATGTTTGGTACTTAATGAAAACACAGGAAATTATGGGAATAAACACTTGGCGAAATTACCAAGCTCGTGGGGCACCTACCCTGCCGCTCCAATGGTTAATGATATATATCCAATATAACTCATTTTTATAACCCGTAGACCCTATTAGACTTTGTAAAGAAGCATTATGAGCTCAACAATAAAGGGTTTATCAGTGTCATAGCCACTATTAATGAAATTGGTTTTATGAAGATGTAACTCACATTCAGATGAGGCTAACGGCCCCATGTGGTAAATCTAAACCTGCGGGGGCACTGGACGAGCCAAGACAAAAATCCCCCAGGATAAATATGCTAAAGCACAGGATTATGAATCCCTACAAGTTCTAATTGCTTCGGAGTTATTATGTGATCGGAGTTATGTGTCTTCTCCCCCTCATTAATGGTTGTGGATGAAAAGCCAGAAATAATGGCTAGAAAAATGTTTTTTTTTTTTTTAAGGATTCTAGAACATTTATGCTGCGACGAAAAACAAAGTTAGCATGAAATCACATCCTATGCAATGAGATTCTCCAGCCTCCTGTATAAACCAGCAAGGATCAGCGCAGGAGGCAAATATCAACTGTGTAATGATTTTCAGCAAAGGAACAACAACCGGGAGCTTGTGATTAAGCCTTTAATGAGAATGCAGTACGTTCACGGCTGTTACCTCTTTGGAAGAGTTGGATTATTTCAGTAGTTTCTGGGACACACATGGGTTTATACAGCGAGCGCCAGTGTTTGCCGAAGTTGCAATGGCAATAAACGCCGGTACTTCACAAAAGTAAAATCAAAACAGCTGCAGGAGGAGCTTCAATGTGAAACTTCTCCTGCTGCAGTTTGGATATTACTTTTGTGAAGTGCCATTGTTTGTTGACATTTTAACATTGGCACTTTTCACCAGTGTTTGGTAAACACAGGAGCTTTCTGAATAACCACCATAGTGTGTGTTTATCATTTTGTGGATTTCATGTCTTAAATGGATATTCTTCTAGTGACAGAATATATTTTGTGTATAATTTATCTCCAGGGACCAAGTCCCAAAAAGAAGTGCAGGAGCTCAAAACATTTCTCACACAAATTCCTCAAGTAACACATTGCTCCCCATAATGCATTAATTTGTTGCCAAGATCTCGTATTGATGATGGGAGAGTCGCGGCGCTGCGTAAAGTCTTCTCCAGCACATTATCCCAAAGATTCTCAATGGGGTTAAGGTCTGGGCTGTGCGGTGGCCAATCCATGTGTGAAAATGATGTCTCATGCTCCCTGAACCACTCTTGCACAATTTGAGCCCGATGAGTCCTGGCATTGCCATCTTGGAATATGCCCGCTGTGCCATCAGGGGAGAAAAAAAACATTGATGGAAAAAAACCTGCTCATTCAGTATATTCAGGGAGTCACGTGACCTAATTTTTTGGGTACATAAAAATGTTCCTGACCAACTGAAGCAACCCCAGATCATAACAGACTTGTGCAGTAGGTTGTGACTTTTCAGCCATGCAGTGATTTTATATATTATATACTGTATATACATACTGTAAATCACCAGAGTATAGCAGTGCGTATTGATACCTTTTTTTATTGGACTAACGTTACACTCTCGCAAGCTTGTCTTTTAAATGTATCTCTTTTTCAGGTGTGGAAGCTATACTGAGCAAAATCATAGAATGCAACAATAAAGAGCCAAGCAGAAGGATGGGGGGCTAGGTTGGGTGTCATAAATAGTAATAGTGGAATAGTATGATCAAGACAGGTAAACAAACAAAGAGGACAGATCATAGGCCCAGAAACCAACATAGATAAGCATCATGATGTGCATCTAATGAATGCCGGTGCCTAAGAGGAAAAATATTTTAAAAAAAAGGAGCGAAAAAAAATCATACAAACCAAGTACAATGCAATGCTAAATATTACATGACATTATCAAACTCTCCCCTGACCTTCAGGCTTTCAAGAGATCCCTCAAAACCCATCTCTTCAGATTAGCGTACCACATCACTATTGCAACTCATCCCTCTGCTCACCTACTCACTCATGATTAAAGCTGCTTCTATGACTCTACCGTTCCCAAACCACTGGCACTAATGATCCTGCTATCTAGTAAAATGCCCCTGGTCTTCCTCAACCCCAATCCCTCTAGATCAGGGGTCAGCAAACTTGGCTCCCTGATGTTTTGGGAACTACATCTCCCATGATGCTCAGTCACCCATTAGTCAGGCTGAGGCACATGGGAAATGTAGTTCACAAAACACCAAGGAGCCAAGTTTGCTGACCCCTGCCCTAGATTGTAAGCTCCTATGAGCAGGGCCCTCCACACCTCTTGTTTCCATCATATGTCTGTTTATCTCGTTCCTTTTCGTTATTGTAAAGCGCTGCGGAAACTGTTGATGCTATATAAATTATGACAATATGTAACAGGGGAGTAGTGCCCACTAGAGAGTAGCGGAGTTGAGATCCTTAAGGACTGATAAATCTTTTTGACTTTTAAATTCTGCTTGGCATACGGAGAATTATACACTTGAGGCAGCGAGGATGAACAAGACACTGAGTTGCTACTAAGCACTAAAGGTTTCGAGACCAATAGAGCACATTCAGAAATACACAGATACGTCAGACAGTTGGTGAATTGCGCGGACTGCAGGGCAGTCAGGAAATAAGCTGCTTTAACGTTTTCTGATAATCGGGAGCAGATCAGCGGTACCTTAAGATAATCAGTGACAACACATACACCTCGGGGTCTGTCGTAAGTACAGGAACGAGTATTGTTGATGGTGAGAGCACACTGAACATGAGCCGCAAATAAGCAGTACTTTTCGATCGCAGATTTTATCCATATGTGTGGCTGGAGAACATGAGCCCTGGGTTGGGTATAGGATCCTAATGAGGCCACAGACAATACCCACAACTTACAAGGGACACTTCCCAAGTAACGTATAAACACCCCAGCGGCAAGCATGGGGTTAAACCACCAAAGCACCACACAGGCGATCGTAATCAAGCAGCAGGAGAATAGTCAAAAACAAGCCGGGTCAAAAAGCAGGAGCAGGGATCGTATCCAGAAAACGGGATGGCAACATAGAATCAATACAAACGAATGGTTAGCGATGCGGGAAACAGACTCCACGACAGGGCGACGAGGCAACTCCTCACGCTCTGTTTTAAACCCAGCGGCTCCTCGTGACCATGCTAAGCCCCGCCCCCTCGGACACCGCTCGGCCATTCCCCAGTGCTGGCAGCTGGCAAGCTCTTGGCAAAGGACCTTGCCCAGACCCCCCAGGCAGCGCAGCAGGGGCTGAGGATATGACACAATAGTAATAGTGAGTTAAAAAGCCAAAATCTACATTGAATCCCTCCTTTATGGTGTTAAAGTATGTGATAATTTTGATTCCGAAAATCCTACATTCAGGAGAGTTTTTAAAATTTCCTTTGAGGATTTTAATCCTGAGATTGTGGATGGAGTGGCCTGTCAGATTAAAGTGATTAATTTTTATTGTATTTATTTTCCTGATGGTTCTTGATGGAGTTGCTGTGCAGGTTCATCCTGGGATTCAACTGAAGGCCAGTTTAATATATACAGTCAGGTCCATAAATATTGGGACATCGACAGCAGTTTGCAGATGTGCCTCCCACTTGTTAAGGGACCAAAGGTAATGGGACAATTGGCTTCTCATCTGTTCCATGGCCAGGTGTGTGATATTCCCTCATTACCCCAATTACAATTTGCAGATAAAAGGCCCAGAGTTCATTTCAAGTGTGCTATTTGCATTTGGAATCTGTTGCTGTCAACTCTCAAGATGAGATCCAAAGAACTGTCACTATCAGTGAAGCAAGCCATCAATAGGCTGAAGAAATAAAACAAACCCATCAGAGGCATAGCAAGAACATTAGGTGTGGCCAAAACAACTGTTTGGAACATTCTCAAAAAGAAGGAACGCACCGGTGAGCTCAGCAACACCAAAAGACCCGGGAGACCACGGAAAACAACTGTGGTGGATGACCAAAGAATTCTTTCCCTGGTGAAGAAAACACCCTTCACAACAGTTGGCCAGATCAAGAACACTCTCCAGGAGATAGGTGTAATGTTGGGGGCTTCCAGCCTCTGTGTGCTTGAGGGCAGCATGTCTGATGCTGCTCGCTGACCAACACCTGGTTTAAATGGAGACAGGCAGGGAGGTGGCTGCATGAGGCGCGGCTTGAGTGGGGGGCGCGGTCTGGTGAAGGTCTTTAAAAACCCTCAGTTACTTCTCAGCAGTGCCAGATCGTGGTTATCCATACCTGAGCTCCTTGTGCCTGAATTCTATTGTGATTTAACCTCTGCTTGTTTTCTGACTATTCTGCCTTCCGTTGCCCTAGACTATTTTCTTGTACTACGCTACTGCACTGATATCGACCCGGCTATTCCATTTGACTATTCTATACTCTTTTTTCCTGATTCTGGCTCGTCTGACTAACCCCGTATTGCTAACCTGGTTTTGTATTACAACATTAGCTAGTTTACCTGGCCAATTCTAAGGACCAGACAGTTAAGGATTCTTCACGGCTACTCTGTTGGTAGCTTTTGGGCTCTGTGGAGTGTTGGGCGTTAAGTACTGCGTGGTGGGATCCGGGAACCGTGACAATAGGTGTATGTGTGTCAAAGTCAACAAGCAAGAGAAGACTTCACCAGAGTGAATACAGAGGGTTCACCACAAGATGTAAACCATTGGTGAACCTCAAAAACAGGAAGGCCAGATTAGAGTTTGCCAAACAACACCTATCAAAGCCTTCACAGTTCTGGAACAAGATCCTATGGACAGATGAGACCAAGATCAACTTGTACCAGAGTGATGGGAAGAGAAGAGTATGGAGAAGGAAAGGAACTGCTCATGATCCTAAGCATACCACCTCATCAGTGAAGCATGGTGGTGGTAGTGTCATGGCGTGGGCATGTATGGCTGCCAATGGAACTGGTTCTCTTGTCTTTATTGATGATGTGACTGCTGACAAAAGCAGCAGGATGAATTCTGAAGTGTTTCGGGCAATATTATCTGCTCACATTCAGCCAAATGCTGCAGAACTCATTGGACGGCGCTTCACATGGACAATGACCCAAAGCATACTGCAAAAGCAACCAAAGATTTTTTGAAGGGACAGAAGTGCAATGTTATGCAATGGCTAAGTCAATCACCTGACCTGAATCCCATTGAGCATGCATTTCACTTGCTGAAGACAAAACTGAAGGGGAAATGTCCCAAGAACAAGCAGGAACTGAAGACAGTTGCAGTAGAGGCCTGGCAGAGCATCACCAGGGATGAAACCCAGCGTCTGGTGAGGTCTATGCGTTCCAGACTTCAGGCTGTGATTGACTGCAAAGGATTTGCAACCAAGTATTAAGAAGGGAAAGTTTGATTTATGATTATTATTCTGTCCCATTAGCTTTGGTCCCTTAACAAGTGGGAGGCACATCTGCAAACTGCTGTAAGTCCTACACCGTTCACCTGAGTTGGATGTACATACCCTCAAATTAAAGCTGACAGTCTGCAGTTAAAGCACATTGTGTTTGTTTCATTCCAACTCCATTGTGGTGGTGTATAGAGCCAAAGATGTTAGAATTGTGTCGATGTCCTAATATTTCTGGACCTGACTGTATATAACAGCCCTTTTAACAGATTGGTACGAGTATGAGCCCTTGTTTGTGGCGTTATTGTGCCGGGCATTGCTGCTGTCACATATATGTCGGCACAGTTTGCAGAGGGATTTATATTAAAGGGAATAAGTAATAGTCTCAGATTATGAAAAAGAAATACTTCAACCAATCAGATTGTACACGGATCAGCAGCTCGATAGAGCGTTTATAGCTCTCTCACCCCCACTGGCCAACGCAATAAAAAATCTTACAGAACCTTATTAGTCTTATAATCCGAAGCTTTTGCTACATTCTTGGTCTTTCACTGCTTCGTTAATTTTTTATTGAGATTTGTTCCCCGCGCTTTCTTCTACCTTCGCAGTAAAGTGTTCCTTTTCCTTTCAAAATGATTATGGTTTATAAAAGTCCAGCGCTCGGTTATAAAGTTCTACAGGTTTTATAGGAACCGAAAAAAAAAGGCAGAGAACAAAACACAGTAAAAATAACTGGCTGTGTATGAAATTTGTGGGTCAGACGAGAATCACAAAAACAGTGTGTGTTGTTGTTTTTCATTCTTGTTATTTGTTTGTTTTAAGACATTGAGAAAGCTAGCCAGTTCAATGTGTTTTCTTTAGACCACTGGTGCAGAGGTTTGTGTTCGTGTTAATGCCATGTTGTTCTTACCCTGTACCCAGAGGCTGTCTATGAGATTTTTGTTTTTTTGGGGAAATTAACTATGATTTCCAGGTTTGGACTCAATGATTTTTAGAACATTGGTCGGTAATGCCAACTCTCGCCTCCAAGACTTCTCAAGGGCAGCACCGGTCCTGTGGAATGACTTGCCTCGTCCTATCAAACTCTCCCCTGATCTTCAGGCCTTCAAGAAATCCCTCAAAACCCATCTCTTCAGATTAGCGTACCACATCACTGACGCAACTCACCCCCCTGCTCACCTACTCGCACATGATTGAAGCCGCTTCTATGACCCCACCATTCCCCACCACTGCCACTAACGATCCTGCTGTGCAGTAAAATTCCCCTTGTCTTCCTCAACCCCAATCCCTCTAGACTGTAAGCTCCTGTGAGCAGGGCCCTCTACACCTCTCTCCCTTCGGTTATTGTAAAGCGCTGCGGAAACTGTTGGCGCTATATAAATGACGACAATAATAATAATTGGATGGGACCAAACCTGGTTTGAGGTTGATGCATGGCATGAGCCGGAAGTCAGTGGTAGCTCTAGGATTAGAGAGGCCTGAGGCCAAGCTGAAATAAGAGGCCCTTCTTCCTGCTCACAAACGTTAGAAATTAACCCAATACATATAAATTAAGAAGGATAATTCAGGTCTCTTGGTAGACAAATGAAGGAAGCATGTTTGTGTGTGACATCAGTGTTGTCAATTACATGTATGCCATCATTTGAGGCCCAAGTGGGAGTGAGGTCTTAGGTAGCTGCCTACTCTGCCTAATTGTAGAGCTGTCACTGCTGCAAGTAAGACTGTGTCAGGCCACTTTGAGGGACATGCATACAAACAAAGTCATAGAGGGAGATGGACACACATATCAGTTAGTCAAAGCAAATAATGAGTTCCACATGGCTCCAAGGGTTGCCAACTTACTGACCTTCATATATTAGAAAAGAGAAGCCGGTCACACCATTATCAGAACCAGGGCGTTGATTTATTTGGAGAGTGACATTTCGGCTCAATAAATGAGTTTCTCAAACAAATATCATTATTTAAATTTCAGTTATTTTCTGTTTTACCCACGATCTTGTGTATCATCACAGCAGATCATGTGTAAGTACACTGGTAAACCTCAACATTAAAATCATGAGGCCCAATACCGTGTAGGTCCCCCTTGTGCTACCACGACAGCTGTGATGTGTCGAGGCATGGACTCCATGAGACCTCTGAGCGTGTCCTGTGGCATCTGGCACCAAGACATTAGCAGCAGATCCTTTAAGTACTGCAAGTTGTGAGGTGGGGCCTCTAATGGATCGGATTTGTTGTTCCAGCACATCCCACAAATACTCAATCGGATTGAGATCTGGGGAATTTGGAGGCCAAGGCAACAACTTGAAATCTTTGTCTTTTTCCTAAAATCATTCTGAATAAGTTTCGGCAGTGTGTCAGTGGGCATTATCCTGCTGAAAGAGGCCGCTGCCATCAGGGAACACCATTGGCTGCATCAATGAGCCTTGGGAACACATGACCCTGATGCCGGTTCACCAGTAGCCCTTCTTTGCATCACTTTTGGTAGGTACTAACCACTGCGTCCCAGGAATAGCCCACAAGACTTGCAGATTTGGAGATGCTCTGACCCAGTCGTCTGGCCATAACTATTTGGCCATAGAGAAAGTCAGATTGTTTCGCTTTACCTGTATTTTCTGCTTCCAACACTTGAAATTCGAGAACTGACTGTTCACTTGCTGCCTAATATATCCCACCCCTTGACAGGCGCCATTGTAACCATATAATCAATGTTATTCACTTTACCTGTCAGTGGTTTTATTGCTGTGGCTGATCAGTGTATGTATATTCTGAAGATGAAGGTGAATCCCTCCTTCAAGCCAGGGACAGAACTACCAGGGGTGCAGAGGGTGCCATGGCACCCGGGCCCTTGAGTCCAGGGGGGCAAAATCAGCCACCAGGGCCTCAGATATTCATAGCGCACATTACAATAAAAATGGGATGGACCGAAGTGGTCTTAGTGGACCTGGAAAAAAATGGGACACTGATTGTCTGGTGTCGACATTGTGGACCTGGAGGGAGCCAGTGAATGATGATGGGGGCACAAAAATGTTTTTGCCTGGGGGGCTTCATGGATTCCCGTACTTCTGGCCTCAGGTTTCTAGCTACGCCTCTGCTGTAAGCTGTTACTAACGACTATGAAGCATGAATGAAAGTCACAGAATAGTCTGCCTCTCATTTTTCTGGCTGCATATCCAGATTATCACAGACCCTGGGAAGAGATTATAATTTGTATTTTTACCTGTAATCATTTTTTGCGTTTTACCTTTTAAGAGTCGTGTTTTGTACAATGCTTAGGGTTTTTTTGTGATTTTTTTAAATTATAGTTAAAAGAGATATATTAAATGTCAGCGGTATACAGCTCTATAAAATATTTATGTAATCTCTGGCAAAGCTGATACTTCTCCATAAACATCTTGTTTTACACTGACTATATATATATATATACATTTTATGATGTGAGAGTCTTTGTTGTGAGCATAAAGATCCATTTCTTCATGCATTGCATGTGGTCCTCTAAATCTTTAATACCATTCTGCAATATGTGTTCTTAGGATCCATTCCCCAGCCATTTCTCGATATAGTAAAAGGGTCTTCTCATTTTTTATTGCATTAAGAATTTGCCTTTCTGGGGTATTTTAACTTTCTCTCAAAACAGAACATTTGAGCCACACGGTATTCACAAAAACCATCAAAACGTTTAATGACGAGACGAACAATCATTTCTTAATGTCTTTATAAACTTCACAATGCACCGAAACTGCCATTGACCAGGCTTTCAGGAGAATGATGCAGGATAGTTGTTAACCCCTTCACTACCATGTGATTTTCCAAAACAAAAAACACTGTCAAGTACAAGTGACTTGGAAAACCATTTTTAATTATTATACAAATAGAAATATTTGAAAATATTCACAATGTATTCCTCACTGTAATAACCTATTTTGCAGGCAGATATCGCCATCTGCTGGGTAAATGGAGATACTGCAGTTCTGAGCTCAGTGCAGGATCAGCTGGGAAAAGACCATTAGAGGCATTCCCCAGCAGGTTTTGAAAACTGTTAGCAGCTCGTGCATCATGTTCAAACATCAGGGACATGTTCTGGAGTCCAAATGCAAATTAAATTAATTTGCAATAAACTCATTTTATGCAATGACACAGCATAACCCCAGACTGTGGTATCAGGATCTTGGGTTGCTGTGTCTGCTACTGCTGATTATGAATATACAATCAAGGAAAAATCTACACATACAGGGTTATTGAGAGGGCACCGAAAAGTCACCTCCATTTTGGTGCTCTCTGATTCGCCACACTTCGGCGAGTCCGATTCGCTGACCCTGCGGTGAATTCAGCATTCACCGCAGAGTCACTGCAGGGCCCCCCATGTCCGGGGAATCGGCCACCAAACACCACCACGAACCCGCCGGACAGCCGCCAAACGCACCCGCAAGCAGCCGATGAGCCGCTGAGCACAGTGCCGGCCAGCTGCAGAAAAAAGCCGACAAGCCGCCGGACAGGTAAAAAAAAACAACCCATTGAAACTTTAAAAATTTTAAACACTGTTTGCAAAAAAACTAATGAACGAAAATGTCTGGAATTAACATAAGGTTCTATGAATATTAATAAAAAGGCTTGATACAGAAAAATGAAAAAACTCTATTTACAAAAAAAATTGGAAAAGAAAATTTGCTGAAAAAATCCAGAAAAATGCCTAATAAATCATAAAAAATGAATAAAGAGACTTTTTGCTGCAAATTAACAGAATAAATGGTTTAGCAGATATTGCATAAAAACAAGAATATTTTTTTACATTGAAACCCATGGGATTCGCCTGATTAAACCTGCCAAATGAAACCACCGAACATCAGGGCATTTCACTGATATTTCTTCTCTGTTGTTCGGTGTTCTGTGAATAGATTAACCATTACTTCTCTATGGGGATTTCACTGCCCTCGAACAGGCACCGTATTTTGCTATCAATTCACCAAAACTGCCTGCTTTCTGAATAGCCAAATGGCCAAGAAATGGCACCATACAGGTTCATTCACTGTTCGGTGCAATTTCGGGGCCAGATCAGCTCTCTGAATAACCCCTTTAGGCTAGGGTCAGACGAACGTGATTTCTACGGACTGTACGTCCGTGCAGTACGGACGACGTTAGTACGGAAGACGCAGTAGTGGCCACACAGTCCGTTTATTCACTGACGTATATTTTGACGGATGTAGGAGGAAAAATGAATTAAAAAGCAAAACCATTTTGTCCGTGAAAAATGCTGGACGTATAAATGCAGTCCGTCTGACCACGTTCCATCACTCACACACAAAGCTATGCGGACGTTGCGGACGCAGCGCACATTGTGCGGCCGTTCTAGGGGTTGTACGTTCTTGCCTGCCTTGCGTCCGTGGGCCGCGGCCATTGTGCGTCCGCAGTTCAGTGCGGACGTACTTCATGTGTCAGGCTCCAATGGGCTTTCTGTCATGCTATCACGGACGTACTTTTAGGAGCCATCACGGACGTGAACACTACGCTCGTCTGACCCCAGCCTTAATAATGGAAGCCAGGGACAGTGGAGCCAAGCACCCATCCTTCTTCCAGCAGCGATTTTCTGTTATGTTTGCATTTACTGGGCCACAATCTCCCAGCACCATTCAACTGAATGAATAAACACAGCGTAAGGAACACTGGGTTGTCTGTACACACAGCACTGCGAGAGAGAGCCGTCCATGGGGTTAATGATCTCATTTACAGTGGAGTTATAAGGACTATATTAGTAACCATTAAATAGCCTTACTCTTACTTAAATTATGCCGTGAGCATTTCCTGATTGTTTTGGCAGCATTATTTTGTGTAACATAATAAACGTGATGGGATCGGGTTGCATGGTTCAGTTTGTAAAGGGCTATTTATCCGGGTTCACACCTCCAGACCATCCTTCGCTAGCAATTAAAACAGACAATGGCTGCCAATCCCAGAAGCTGAAATCCAGTCTCTTCAGGTTTCCAGACACAGTCAGCAAACAGCCCATGACAGTAACCTGGTAAAACTGGATTCTATGTGCAAAAGCAATAAAAACTCGTGCGTCCCAGAGGTACCAGATGAATTGGATGATTAATATCATTGGAAAGGCCTGATCGTGGCTTTTTCAATAATACCACACAGGACTAAAATAAAATTAAATAATAACAATAAAAAAAATAGCTTTTTTTTCTAAAAAAATAAAATTGTCTGGGGGGGTTTAATAAAATAGGACTTAAGCTGGCATTTAAACATGATAAGCATAAAATGGTCAAAATGAGCTCAGCACACAGAGGTGTAATGGCTCAGCAGTGAAGGGGTTAAAAAGAAGTCAAAACATGTAAAAATTGGGTATTTCTAGTCGCAGGACAACAGTTTTAAACTATTTAGCTGGGGGGTTTTTTGGCAGTTGTAGATTTTGGGGATTACATTTTGAAAAAGTGTGTTTTATCCATTTTTCATCATATTTCATATTTTTTTATAGTAAATTATACTATATGATGGAAATAATGGTATCTTTAGAAAGTCCATTCAATGTCGGGAAAAACGGTATATAATATGTGTGGGTTGCATAAACGAGCAAGAGGAAAATTTGACCTAAACGCAAACAGCGTAGAAACATAAAAACAGCAGCGGGCACTTTCGAATGGTCTTTTGTAAAACCGCCTGGTCACTAAGGGGTTACATAACCAACAAAAAACGAAATAACTCATAAAAAATGAAAAACTAACTGATCCGAATCACGAATCGATCAGAATCACCGAATCAATCCAAATCACCGTTTCGAATCGCATCGAAATTTCGGATGGATACGAAATTTTCGGTTGGCCGATATTTCGTTTTCGGAAATGCTCCCGAAATACGAAAACGGTGATTTTCATCCAAATTTGGATTCGGAACAAAACTAATTGCACATCTCTACCCTCTACACCTCTTGTTTTCCTTCCTATGTTTGTTTTAATTCTGTCTCGTTCCCATTGGTTATTGTAAAGAGCTGCGGAAACTGTTGGCACTATGTAAATAATAATAATAATTCTACACCCTGAATATGTGAGGTTATATTGAGAAGTACCTATACAAATAAATACACAGAAACAAGCTGCTGCATGAGGATTTAATATCCCCCCCTCGACGGCAAACAATCCAAAGTAAATGTAAAAAAAAAAAAAAAAACATTTATCGGCGTTAAATAGTTGCGTAAGAGGGTTTTCGGTAATACACCTTTTCATTCCAAGGAGAATAAACCACTATATAAAAATAAGTTGTTATTGTTATAAGTGTTTCTTGGAATCCCAGTGTAAAGCGTACGTGATGGAAATCGCTGACTATCATTGTTCATTTGCTCTTGCAATTCATATGCAATGCTGAACAATAAAAGACTCGATAACGGTACGAGAGGGGTTCTCCTTTGTCGCTTGCTTGGAAATGTAGCTCGCATGACATGGATATTGTGTGTTTACAAATTCTTTATGAAAGGAAAAGAAAACAATCGCTTTATTCATTTTTATAAATAAATGTATATATATACTCCACAAAACTCGGATGCACACGAAGACTTGTGAAAAAGTAACAAATTTATTGATTAAACATAAAAAAGGTCGACGTTTCAGTTCTCATAGGAACTTTCCTTATATATATATCATTTCCAAAGATTCAGACGCACACGGAGACTGGCTTAGATAAAAATAAAAAAGTATTTGTTACAGATCCTGGACCCAAGAGGTATTCGTACCCACACAGAGTAGACAACACATAAACTGTGAGATGAGTCCTTGCAGATTCAAAAACCAAATTGAGACTGATTTTATTTTCACTTTAGAATAGGAAAAACACACACACAGGGGAAGGTACAGAAACAATGGAAACACGCCCAGCATTACAACAATGGCTTAGGAGTCAAATAACAATCATCTGGGTGAGTTGTTGCTGGGGGGAGGTGTGGGTTGATGGAAGCATGTGAAGACAAAGGAAATCCATTACTTACAGGGGGGTGGAAGCAGACAAATGGTTAGATTGCAAGCTCTTAAGCAGGGTCCTCTCCTACTGTTCTGTGAGTGCAACTTGCATGCACATGTTATCCTGTCTTATCCATTGCACAGCGCCAAGGAAAGTGTTAGTGCTTTATAACAACTTGTAACTGTAACATACAGATACACTGTTTGACAACAGAATAGCACATCACACAACATTCTACCCTATATACAAAGACAATGAAATGTAAGGATAAATAAATGCAAATAAACATTGGGGCGGACGTCCCGTCACAGTATTTATTCATCCTGAAGAAAGTTCCATTGGGAACTGAAACGTTGATGGTTTTCTAAAAAAATACTTTTTTATTTTTATCTAAGCCAGTCTCCGGGTGCGTCTGAATCTTTGGAAATTATATTGCTGCAGTCAGACTCTGCACTGGAGCTAGTAACGTATGGGATAAACTGGAGTGCGGGGCTTCTTGGAGACATATATATGTGTGTAATACTTTGGATTTCGAGCATAATTCGTTCCGGAAGCGTGCTTGTAATCCAAAGCGCTCTTATATCAAAGCGAATTTCCCCATAAGAAATAATGGAAACCCTGACGATTGGTTCCACAACCATTTATTCATATGAAAATGATTACAGTAATACAAAATACTGTACAGTATAAAGTAAAAATAAAACAAATTAACCTGCGGTTTGCCTTTGAGAAGAATCGTGGTTGGTGGAAGGGAGAGAGAGAGAGGAGGAGGGTTATTGTGCAGGACGTTTATCACTAAAGGAATCACTGCTATCTGTTAGGGTTTCAGCACATCTGGTGTAATGTGCGATACTATTACGCATGTTACACCGTGTGGCCCTCCCCATCAAGCTGCCAGAATGCTACGACGGATGGACCTGGGAGGAAAGATGACCATGGCCTCAGTTGTGACTTGATGCTCGAGAGACAAGGCATCGCAAGGGGGCAGGGGCTGCGGCCTGTACACCACCCCCTAGGGTGACACCACCCCCTAGGGAGACACCCTAAAAAATATATATATATATATATATTTTTTTTACAAAAAAATATTTTACCAGGAAGGAAACATTGAGAATTCCCTCATTTTCAAGTATGTCCTGGGTAGGCAAGGCCTAGGCTGGCACTTTCCAGGGGTGGCAAAAAAACACCTCAAAGAGGATATTCACAGAGCACCGAAATGACGCAGACATTTCAGTGTTCTGTTGTTCCCTGCACTTTGGGGAATAAAATTTCCCCGGTGAATTCACCACAGGGTCCCTGAAGTGCAGGGAATCAGCCACCGAATGCTGCCACAAACCCGTCGCCTGCTGTTTTAAAAGAACTACTGAACGAAAATGTCTGGAATTAACATAAATTCCTATGAATGATAATAAAAAGGTCTGTTACAGCAAAAAAAAGAAAAACCGCTATTAGAAAAAATGCCTAAAGGATACTAAAAAAATAAAATCAATAGAGATTTTTTTACTATGGATTAAAGGAATAAACGGTTTATTAGATATTGGATAAAAACAGGAATATTTTTAACATTAAGGCTAGGGTCAGACTAACGCATTTTTCGCGTTGTCTGTGAAAAAGTGCGTTTTAACGAATGGACGCATTTTTTCACGGAATACGCGATAGCGGTCATACGATGCGCCTTTTCGTCCGTGATTTTGTACGGATCATTAATAAAACACTTTTTGTGTCTGGACGTTATGTTGGCCGGACATTAGCAGCGTCTGACGTCTCCCAATCACACACACACGCCGCTATGCGGCCGCAGCGCACTCTGTACGTCAGTACTAGCGGTTTGACGTTCTAGAAAAAATGCGTTCGTTTGCCACTTGCGTTGCGCGGACGAACATTCGTGCGGCCGTACTTCGTGTGTTCCCAGTCATTGGACGTCATTTGCTGCTAGCACGGCCGTGATTTCGTGCGTCTAAACGCACGTTAAAACTGCTTTCGTCTGACCCTAGCCTAAAACCTATGGTGTTCGTTCGCCTGAATAAAATTGTCAAATGAAAACACCGGCCATCAGGACATTTCTTTGCTGTTCGGTGTCTCTGAACAGAGTAACCATTACTTCTCTATGGGGATTTCACTGCCTTCGAACAGGCATCTTACTTGCTGTCAGTTTGCCAAAATTTGTGTAAGAGCATATCACAGAGCTCCACAGCAATAAACCTCACCGTAATGTGCGCCGTGTATTATGAGCATTCAGTGTTATATGGGAGTACTGACTTATGAGTAAAAGTAGTTAAAAAAACCCATAAAATTCGGGGGGGGGGGTGATACCATAAATTATCGCACCGGGTGACACCAACCCTAGTGACGCCACTAGGTATGAACCTTGACATCGCTTGTATAACAAGTCAAGGAGATTTATAAACAATTGTTGATCTTCTTGCAAAACGCTCTCAAACCAAGTTACTCTCAATCCAAGGTGTTACTGTATACAGGGCCGGCCCAAGACATTGTGCTGCCTGGAGCACAAGATGAAATGCAGCCCCCCCCCACCACGCTGCCCAAAATACACAGAAAGGATCTGCTCTGAGGCTGCTACAGAAATTAGCAATATTTTTCATGGGGAATGCATGAAGAATGCTGCCATGCAGTGTGCACAGTTCACAGGCTACAGTCAGGGACCTGACTAATCCATTTTTCTGAGGATTAATGCTTTCTTGTAGAAAAACCTGCCTCCAGCAGCACAGGAACATTCACACTGCAGGGCAGCACTTTTCCTGCCCAGCAAAGGTGAAGTTGTGACAGGTGTCAAGCGGGACGTGAAGGCTCTGGCAGGCCAGCTATTGGGTTACATGCACGGCTACCCCCCCCCCCCGTATCAGGGTTCCAGGCTCTCACCGTTTGCGCAGATCCTCCTGTTTTGGACCCACGCCCCTGTCTCCGGGTCCCTGCCCGCCTCCAGCCTGAGGCTCCGGCACAGGCCTATCATGGCGACCTTCAGCCTGCAGGCTGCAGGAGAGGTGCAGCACCGGGTAGCAGACCAGCTGGCCATCTTCATATAATAGTCGCCATTCTCCCCTGAGCACCAGGGAATGGAAAGTTCTGTACAGCTGTGTGCAGACTCCATATCCTGCAGGAGAGTCCAGTCACATGATCCAAGAGAGCTGAGACAGCACTGGATCTCCCGAGCCCAGCGTGCCATCCGGTGACTGGATCCCCAAGCCTCAGTGTGCTGCCGGGGCCGTGGAAAGAAAATGATGAGGAGCTGGAAGTCGGGCAAGTACCGGGCTGCAGTCTCTCCTCCTCCTGCACCGGGTACAGGCCCCACTGGATCCCCACCGTGTATACAGCATGGTGTCCCAGAGCTCGGAGGCATCCCTGGCGCCCTCACCCAGCACTCCTGCACCACTGAGGCCTCGGCGTAGGGCAGCGCTCCAAGCTGCAGAACACGCAGCTGGGCATGCAAGACATGCCGGGGACTCGGCCTGGAGCGGGGGCAGAGTCCTGCACAGTCTCATATATGTCAGCCGCCGCCCAGAATCAACTTTGCAGTATTTGTGTGATCGGGGGCCGGCCATGGACAGGGTGATACGCTCATGGACAAACATACCTACCTGCCTGCCTGGTTGTCCGAGAGAAGCAAGGGGTGAGATGATGGGGTCCTTCCCGAGCACTCAACTCGTCCAGCTGCTTCCCGCCGCCCACGTGACTGATGTGGCGCCGGAGCGCTGTGTCACAGCGTGTAGGAGGAGCTGGAGCTGGGGCGCGTGAAGCAGGGACTTGTGCGCTAGAGGCTGAGCTTGCGTGTGTGTGCGCATGCACAGGCGCTCAGCCCAGCAGGAAAAATATAGTTGGCTGAAAAATATGCCGCCCTCCCACCGGCCCCAGGATTTGCCGCTTGGAGCAGTTGCACCATACTGCTCCATGGTCGGGCCGGCCCTGACTGTATACAACATTCTCCTTGACTTTTGCTTATTTTACTGTAAATTAACCGGGTATAATACACACTAGAATATTTTTTTAAAGAATATAATAAGCCACCTGGATAGATATACAGGGTTATTCAGAGAGCGTGAAAAGCAGGAGAATGACTGGAGAATGAAAAATTGTAGGTCAAAATAGCCGATTTGGAAAGTGAGATGAAAGGGAGAATTTTTCTGGTTTGGCTATTTTGACCTAGAATTTTTCATTCTCCAGTCATTCTCCTGCTTTTCAAGCTCTCTGAATAACCCTGACAGAGGTGTTGTTTCGAAGAAAATACCCATTTTCATGGAAACATACGGGGTTATTCAGACTTCACATTTGAAATCACATTTTATTATGCGACCCAGACATATATATCGTTCTTTACGGCAGACTCGGCAGATTCATAATATATCATTATTATACAGTTGTGTTCAAAATTATTCAACCCCCACTGAAATTGAGTGTTTTGGCCAGTTTGACATTGATTTTGATCATTCAGTCATCTTGCTTACAATTAAATCAAAGAGGCACGTGTAGGTCAGACAAATATAACATAACTTTTATAATGAAATAACCACAAATGTCTTTTCTGTGCTCACATCATTATCAGTTTTATTCAACCCCCAAGTGACATTCAATCTTAGTACTTAGTACAACATCCTTTTACAGTTATAACAGCTTTTAAACGTGAAGCATAGCTTGACACAAGTGTCTTGCAGCGATCTACGGGTATCTTCGCCCATTCGTCATGGGCAAAAGCCTCCAGTTCAGTCACATTCTTAGGCTTGCGCACTGCAACTGCTCTCTTTAAGTCCCACCAGAGGTTCTCAATCGGATTTAAGTCAGGTGACTGCGATGGCCACTCCAAAATGTTCCAGCCTTTAATCTGCAACCATGCTCTAGTGGACTTGGAGGTATGCTTGGGATCATTGTCCTGTTGAAAGGTCCAACATCTCCCAAGCCTCAGGTTTGTGACGGACTGCATCACATTGTCATCCAATATCTCCTGGTACTGAAGAGAATTCATGGTACCTTGCACGAGCTGAAGCTTCCCTGTACCTGCAGAAGCAAAACAGCCCCAAAGCATGATTGACCCCCCGCCATGCTTCACAGTAGGCAAGGTGTTCTTTTCTTCATAGGCCTTGTTCTTCCTCCTCCAGACATAGCGTTGATCCATGGGCCCAAACAGTTCTAATTTTGTTTCATCAGCCCACAGAACACTATCCCAAAACTTCTGTGGTTTGTCCACATGACTTTTGGCATACTGCAGTCGACTCTTCTTATTCTTTGGAGAGAGCAAGGGGGTGCGCCTGGGAGTTCTGGCATGGAGGCCTTCATTACTCAGTGTGCGCCGTATTGTCTGAGCTGAAACTTCAGTACCCACATCTGACAAATCTTTTCTCAGTTCCTCAGCAGTCACACGGGGACTTTTCTCCACTCTACGCTTCAGGTAGCGCACAGCAGTCAAAGTCAGCATCTTCTTTCTGCCACGACCAGGCAGCGTTTCAACAGTGCCCTTTGCCTTGAATTTGCGAATGATGCTTCCTATGGTCTCTCTTGGTATGTTTAACATCTTTGCAATCTTCTTATAGCCATTGCCCTTCCTGTGAAGAGTAATCACCTCTTCTCTTGTCTTCCTGGACCATTCTCTTGACTTCACCATGTTTGTAACCACACCAGTAAATGTCTAGAAGCAGCTGAGTATCACAGTCATTTTAAAGCTGCCTAATTGGTGCTTATTATGCTTTATTGCTGCTCCGTGACATCCACAGGTGTTTTCAATACCTGATTGAAACAACTTGAATGAACCTCTGTTCTTCAGAGTGGTAGTCTTTAAGGGGTTGAATAATTGTGTCAATGAAGAATTCACAAAAGAAACATTTACTACTGTATTACAAAACCAATTGATGTCATTTTAGTTGCATATGGTTCTTTAAAAAGTCCTTGTAGGATTTCATTCTGAATACAATTACAAATGTACACTAAATTCCCTAAAACCCTTTACAGCATTGGGGGTTGAATAATTTTGAACACAACTGTATGTATATGTCATGTCCTGCCTCAATATTATAACAAAAAATGCAGTAAAATTTGAATTTAGCGTGTAAAGTGTTTTTTTTCACATTTTATCATCCGAGCCTTTGCGGTTATATTTTGTATGGGGTGCGCTTGGTAAAAAAAAAATAATGGGGACTCGTTACATTTTTTGGGGGGAAATTATGTGATTTTTAGCAAACCTCCCCACAGAAAAGATCGTTAGTGCAGCATCATTGTTCACATTATAATTGAAATGGAAACAGTATTGCTGCATTAATAAAACAAACAAAACGTTTTTTTTTCATTTTTGTAATTGTTTTTTTTTTTTATTTTTTTATTTATATATCTTTTTTTAAAAAATTCTTTACTTATACATATTCATGTTTGGTATACTCTGGCCGTTACAATGATATGAACATTAACCCCTAGCTGCCACGGAGAGGGAGATAGGGGGGTCATTGGACCCCCCTATCTCCACCATAGGTGGCAGCTAGGGGTTAACTCCCGAACTGACGTCATCGCGTCCATGTGCGATGATGCCAGTAGGCAGGGGGAGATCCCGGAAGCTTGGCCGACATCCAAGATGTTGGCCAGCTCCAGGAGGGGACTGCGATCCAGCCCCCAAGGGGTTAAAGGCACCCAACGCGATGATGCTATTCGTGCGGTTGGGGTCCTGGAGGCTGGGCTGACATCCAAGATGTCAGTTTGCACCGGGAGGCTGAAGTGATCGGCTGGAATCCCGGCAGATCGCGACTGCGATGTCAGGACGCGCTCAGCTCGTCCTCCGCAGCCAAGTCCCTGCATGGCTGGACACGCTGAGCGCACCCACTGCAGCAAAGGGGTTAAACCTGTTAAACTGAAGCACCAAAAATCTGGACATTTCACTGACACTTCAGTGCAGTTCAGCATTCTCTGAATAGATTAACCATTACTTTTCTGTGGGACAATTTCACTGCCTTCGAAGGTCGCAGAATTGTGGTGATCTGAGGCGAACTGCACCATATTTCGCTGGCAATTCACCAATATTTGGCGAGCCGACAGCTTCGTGAATAGACGAACTGCCACGAAATTGGTGAAATTCACAGTTCGCTGCAATTCGGTGGCAAGTTCTCCGCTTATTGAATAAGCCTTATAAACTCCAGCCGTCAGCGTGTTGATTGCCTACAATTCCCAGAATCCAACCAGGATCAGTGGAGCGCCACACCAGAATGTCCCCTTCACACCTTGCGATGTCAGTCGCCGAGTACCCCAATGGTGGTTTCCCCAAAAAAACTATTTTGACAAGGTCAAAAAAATCACAGTGTGTCTGTTTTCCCAATCTCTTGCATAAATGGGTGAGAGAAAACAACAGACCCAAATCGAGCCTAGTGTAATACTGCAAAAAAACTGGCCTTTATATGGAGAAATTAGCCAATTTTGCACTCACTCTTGGTGGAGCCTCCAGGCTCTTGGAGTATTCACCTATGAGTTATTTAGGGAAAACTCAAAAAACCCTCTCCACAACGATACAGGAACAGCAGGATGGATTAAAAAAGGATTTTATTAAAACAATGTTAATCCAGGACGCGTTTCGTCGGTATAAACCGACTTCATCAGCTGGAACAATACATATAAATGAATATCCTCTTCCCCTGCTGCTTATATAGTCTTCTCATTAGTTCAGATAGTGTCCACATGTGTATAACCACTTAATTTGTGTTTCTTCCAGGTTCTTAGAGTTCTAAACGCCACATATTTGTATAGAACTGACTTTCACCTTGGAACGCACGGGGCTTTCTTCTGCGCATGCGCGTTATGTGCGCTTCACCCTGGAATGTCTCTACTTCCTTGTTGTAACGATTGTGAAGCTCCACATCCGCGTTCCTCCCTTCCAGTCCCCAGAGAGAAATTCTTGTTTTATTTTGCGCGATTTTCTAATGCCTCCATTCTTCCTTTTGCTCCCCTCAACAAAAGGACATGATCATACAATATATTAGCTGGCTATTTTTCACATCGAAAGGACCCCTTCATAGAATATCATGGTGATCCCCCAATATGGGTCTAAATATACCCAAATTTGCATAATATGCAAGAGTAGTGCCTCTATTAATTTAACATATACATTAATAAGTGCTAACCAAATTGTAATCCCTGAATTACTGTGAATTATGTTATCTTTAAATCATCATTAAATATCATATACTTGATGGTGTATTTACATATATTCAATACATTTATATATAATTTGCATTGGTAAACATTACATATGTGTTAATAAAAATATTCTAATGCAAAGTGAGTGAACTTCATTAATCCACAGTATTATGTGTACTAATAATTATAATGAATACCGTACTGGTATCATATGTGTTTTATAAACAGTGTGTTTTTTTTTTTTTTTAAATATCATATATATTCGAAAGTGACAATGCTCTTCTTTTAAGGCACTCCCTTGTTGTCTTATAGTGTACCCCTCTCTTCACCACCCACATTTCCCCCCTCCCATCTTATCTTAACAACACCCCATATTGCACAGATCTCCATGGTAATCTATATAAAGTGAACAATTTCAAAGTCAGTGTTCAAACCACCTGGTGTCATCGTGCCCCACTCATAAATAAACCGCATTTCCTCTTTACCCAATAGTGTAATTATACTTTCCCCTTTATTATTATTCACTATCCTTTTGAGAGCGGTGAACTTTAGGCTAGGGTCAAACGAAAGCATTTTTACACGCGAACGTAAAAAAGTGCGTCCGAACGCATTGACGTATTTTTTCACGGAATACGCGACAACGGTCATACGATGCGCATTTTCGTGCGTGATTTTTTACGGATCCAAACCAGGAAACTTTGGGTGTCTGGACGTTATGTTGGCCGGACATTAGCAGCGTCTGACGTCTCCAAATCACACACACACACCGCTAGTGGACGCAGCGCACTCTGTATGTCCGTACTAGAGGTTCTGCGTTCTCGAAAAAATGCGTTAATTTTCCACTTGCGTTGCACGGCCGGACTTTCGTGCGACCGTACTTCGTATATTGGCTGTCATTGCCCGTCATTTGCTGCTAGTGCGGCCGTAATTAAGTGCGCCAGAACGCACGTTAAAAGTGCGCTGGTCTGACCCCAGCCTTAATCCTTTCGGGCAACTATCATGTTTATCATTAAAATGTTCCGGAACTGAATGTTTCTCAAATTTATTTTTAATATTTCTTACACTATAAATGTACGCATTTCAGAACATGTAATTCAAAGAGATTCGAAAAGTCACCGCACATTCGGTGACTTTTTGTTCTCTTCAATTCGGCTCCTTTTGCCGATCCCATTTCGGTGACCCTGCGGTGTATTCAGCAAGCACCACACGGCCCCCGAATTGCAGGGAAAAGCTACCGCAAACCTGACGAAAACGAACCGCAAAACCCAGCGAATGCACGCCGAAAACCCGCAAAAACATCTGGATTAACCCGTCGAATAACCACGGAAAAAACCGGAGCAGGAGCCGATCACACGCAGCGAAGCAGCCGAGACCGCAGACGAGGCAGTGAATAAATTCGCAAAACAGTTTGTGTGAATGTTTGAAAATGAAACGCTGTTTGCAAAGAAACTACTGAGCGAAAATGTCTGAAATTTGCATATGAGGTCCAGGGAATGATAATAAAAAGGGCTGTTACAGAAAAAATAAGTAAACTTAAAAAAAATAAAAATAAATCGGACTTTTAAAAAAAAAAAATTCAGAAAAATGCTTAAAATATCCTAATAAATCTATAAATAAAGAGACTCTTTACTGCAGAATTTTATAATGAACGGTTTATTAGATATTGAATTAAAACGGGAATATTTTTAACATTGAAGCCTATGGGATTCTCCTGAATAAATTTGCCGCATGAAACCACCGAATGGCAGGGCGTTAGGGGAACCTTTCACTGCTGGTTTGTGCTCTCTGAATAGCCGAAGCAGTGGTTTTTATGGGGATTTCACTGCCCTCGAACAGGCACCGAACAGGCACCGTATGTTCAGGCAATTCGCCAGGATTTGGCGAATTGCCTGCTCTCTGGATAGCCGAATGGCCAGGAAAGGTAACCGAACGCTGATTTCCAGCGTTCGTTTACCTTTCTCAAGAAATTCGGAGCTCTTTGAATAACCCTGTTAGTGCTCTACTAGTCCTTCACTTGAACTGAAGCACCGAAAATCTGGACATTTCACTGACACTTCGGTGCAGTTCAGCATTCTCTGAATAGATTAACCATTACTTAGCTGTGGGACAATTTCACTGCCGTCGAAGGTCGCCGAATTGTGGCGATCTGAGGCGAACTGCACCATATTTCGCTGGCAATTCACCAATATTTGGCGAACCGACAGCTTCGTGAACAGACGAACTGCCACGAAATTCACAGTTCGCTTCAATTGGGTGGCAAGTTCTTCGCTTATTGAATAAGCCTTATAAACTCCAGCCACCAGCGTGTTGATTGCCTACAATTCCCAGAATCCATTGAATGCAACAGATGGCTGGGGAATCATAGGAGTTGCAGTTCAGAAACATCTGGAGGAGCAAAGTTTGAGATCCCTAGCCTTTAGCAGTATTATAAGACGGTGAACACCCCCAAATCGCCAGCCCGTTCCCAGTCTTTACAGACACAAATCTGTGCTACCCCTCCCTCCCACCGCTACATGATTTTATTTCACCCCTGTTGACATTTCAATATTTCATTTGTTGATTCTATCGCCCATAACCATTGTACTGTTCATTCTTTTTCTCTGTATTGCCCCGACACAGATGTATTCCCTCTTTTACTTAATTACTGAGCACAAGCACAACTCATTAGTAAACAGCGCCGCTCGGCAAATAAAACACTTTAATCACTTGCCTGCATTAAACATTCACATCGTTTTTCCGGTGTCATCAGTATTCAGTGGAAATATTGTAATGTAGTCGTTTTTCATGTAATATTTGCCATAAACAATTTTATATTAATTTGATTTTGTACCTGACATGGCTCTAGGGGCCATAAGCCAAGAGATTTAGGTGGATCCATCATTAAGTCAAGATATTGTCCCAATTATATGAAAACAAAAGACCATAATGCACATTGTTACCATTATTCATTATATATTAATACAGAAAAGCAACTCTGTGCTAAATATGTCACACAACGATTATCCATCCACCCACCCACCAGGGTCAACCCAGAGCCGACCTGAGCTTCAGGTGCCAGGACCAGGAAGTGGGGACCAATTTGGGTCCCATGTCGCAGCCATTGGATTGGATGGATGCTCACGGCCACGTGACATGCTCCAGCCTTCAGGAATCCAGCAGCATGTCACATCCGGGTGTTTAGAGAGTCAGCACTGTGCTGGAATAAAAGGCCATTTCTACAATGATCTTAAAGGGATACTGTATCAAAGGTACACTGCCACTTGCATAAGCTGTAACTAGATTTATAAAACACATGCTGCTGGTTTTTATTCTTTGTTTAAAGTAATTGCATGTAAAGAGGAAAAATAAAGTTAGGCTTTTATCTCCTGTTTCCATTTTGTTATGGCTTTTCCCATGATGCACCAGTTATTATTATTATTATTATTAAAATGAAAACAGAGTTCCCTTTTTTGAGTAGAGTGTTCCTTATACAGGGTTATTCAAAGAGATCCGAATTGTGGCCAAAAGGTAACCGAACAGTGAAATTCAACGCACGCTTACCTTTCCTGGCCATTCAAATGTTGGCGAATTGCCTGCACATACGGTGCCTGTTCGGTGCCTGTTTGAGGGCAGTGAAATCCCCATAGAGAAGCAATGCTTCGGCTCTTCAGAGAACACCGAACAGCAGGGGAAAATTTGCTGAAATGCCCTGCTGTTCGGTGGTTTCATTCGACAGGTATATTCAGGCGAATCCCATAGGCTTCAATGTTAAATATATTCCCGTTTTAATGCAATATCTAATAAACCGTTTATTGTTATATTCTGCAGTAAAGAGTCTCTATTTATAGATTTTTTAGGATCTTTTAGGCATTTTTCAGGATTTTTTTGGCAACATTTTTTCCCGTTTTTTTTTTATATAGTCTTTTCTTTTTCTGTAACAGCCCTTTTTATTATCATTCATTGGATCTTATATGTAAATTTCAGACATTTTCGTTCAGTAGTTTCTTTGCAAACAGAGTTTCACTTTTCAAACATTCAAGCGTACTGTTTTTCTTTTTCTTTTTCACTCCATTCGTTTGCGGTGTCGGCTTTTTCCAGCGGCTGCTCTGCGCTGTGATCGGCGGCTGCTCGGGTTTCTCCGGCGTGTTCGGCGTGGTTAATCCTGATGTTTTGCGGGTTTCAGTGTGCGTTCGCCGGGTTTTGCGGTGAGTGTTCATCGGGTTTGCGGCGACTTTTCCCTGCATTTCGGCGGCTCTGTGGTGCTTGCTGAATACACTGCAGGGTCGCCGAAATGGGATCGCCAAATCGCGCCGAATTCAAGAGAACGAAAAGTCACCGAACGTGCGGTGACTTTTCGATTCTCTTTGAATAACCCTGTAAGTGTCAAAATGAAAGGGGTTAACGTTTAGCCCCTCCGTTCCCCTCCCGTTTTAACCCTTGAGTGCTCCTTTAATATTTCGAGTACCCTTATGTAAATTGTTGTCGTCACTGAATAAATAATAATAATAATAATAACAACAGCAACAATATAAGTACCCTTACAGACATTATAATTTAATTCGCTTATGTAAATTATTATTGTCCCTGAATAAACAAATCAAATCAAATCAAATCAAAATAAGCTTTATTGGCAGGACCAAATACATTTTAGCATTGCCAAAGCATATGGGGAGGAGGGGGGTAGTGGGACATATATATGGGGGGGAATGGGCAAGTCCATGGACATTATCAGGGGTAAGGGATAATGTGAAGGGGGATGGGGGCGAGTCAGTGTTGGGGATTTATAAGTCCAGGATCTCTCATGTTCCTCTCAGTCTGTGACAACCTGTGACGTATTGGGCAGATATTTTCACCGCCGGCTCCTCTTCTCCCAATATGATGTGGAGTTTCCTCGTCTCTTCTATAGAGGTGAAGTCCGGGATGAGAGCAGAGCGTCTCAGGAAGTGAGTGTCCCTCAGTGCTGAGTACTTGGGGCACTGTAGGAGGACGTGGACCTCATCTTCCAGGGCCTCCTGGTCACAATGCTGGCACAGTCTATTCTCCCTGGACTTGTAGGTCTGTCTATGCCGCCCTGATTCAATTTAAACTAAACAGTAAAATAAAAAACAATGAACAAAAACAATCTAATGGAAAATATCATAACATTTTTATGTTTAGATCTTTTTTCAAGCATCAGCTACTGATTTTTACAAAATTCGATTTTTGTGCCTTAAGTATTTTTTCAGACCCTGCGTGGAGAATTGCAAAATGGAAAATAAAGAGGATTTATTTAGTTATTTATTTATTTATAAAGGATTTTACCAGGAAGGATACATTGAGATTTCTCTCGTTTTCAAGTATGTCCTGGGTTCAAGTACATTGAAATGTTACAGTCGTTACAGAAATACAAAGTAATACAATGCAAGATATTAAAAAACAACACAAATATACAGATTAACAGAAAATAAATATGTAGGATAACATCTAATAAGGTATATTTTCATATTTCTGGTTTAAACGTTTATCACTGAAAGCTTCTATTCCTTAGTTTATGTCCGCGCACTCAGTCTCTAATCAGCGTAATGTATTGCTGTTTTCTCCTAAATTTACATCTTAGCTAGACATCCCCTGTCTCAAATACAACACACTTTTTTTTTTTAAGGATTTTAAGTGCTCATTAGTGGAGAAGGTAACTGTGATGCAATGGGAACCACAAAGCAGTTAACACTTTGCCTCCAAGGGATGTGAGTTTGCGAGACACAAAAGAGCAATAAAACAAGTATAACACAGTAAACATTTATAAAAGCATCCTGAATGGGAACCACAGCTACAGAGGAAAAAAAAAAACAAGCGGAAACTGTGACATTTAGCAAAGGCCGCGAAAAACTGGATGTTCCTGGAAATAACAAATGGAATACTTTTTTAGGGGTTATTCGCTAAGCGGCGAACTTGTCACCGAATTGTACCGAACAGTGAATTTCTCCGTGCGGTGCAATTTCGGGGCAGTTCGTCTATTCACTAAACTTTCAATTGCCAAATACTGGTGAATTGACAGCAAAATACGGTGCCATTCGCCAGAGAGCATCGCAATTTGGCAATCTTCAGCGACAGCGAAATTGACCCATTGAGGTGTCATCCTTTCACAGAACGCCTTACTGCACCAAAGTGTCATTGAAATGCCCTGATTTTTGCTGTTTCAGTTCGACAGGTTTAAACAGACGAATCCCATAGGATTCAGTGTAAATAAATAATAATATAATTTTTAATTTCAAAATAAACAAACTTTTTCTTTTTCATTTTCAGCAAAAAGTCGTTTTATTTATTTATCTTTTTGGAACACCTTTTTGTATTGTTTGTATTTTTTTGCTGAAGTTTTTGTTTCCCAATTTTTTTTAAAAGGCGTTTTTTTTTAATTCTGTAACAGATCTTTTTATTATCGTTTAAAGGACCGTTTTTATTATTCAGACAGATTTTAAGTCATTTTTATCGGTTTAAACACCTATTAGGAGAGTAGGAGAGTTCCGTTTTGTTTTTTTCTTCTGCAGGTCGGAGGCCAAATGGGCGGTCTTCATCGACTCTATCTTCAGTGCAATACGGTGACCCTGCGGTGAATAGTGAATTCACCGTAGTGTCGGCAAAATGGAATCGCCGAAGTGCGGAGAACCGAAAGTTTGCTGAAATAACCCCTTTTGTAACAAATTAAATAGGTCTTATTATTATTTTTTTTTTTTGCGGGGGGAAGTGAATGAAGTAATAAATCCCAACCAAGATTTTAATTATAATCCAGCTTTAGCCCCCAGCAACTTGCATTCACTGGTTGGAGGGGGTAAAATCACTAGCCCCATATGTACTGCGCTCTACTCTAAATGGTTTGTTTTAAATATACTCAAGAGACATAAAAGAAACAACGGAAACAACCTAATCAACACTAATGTAAACTTCAAAACAGGCCCTGTACTTCAGGCAAAATGCTGATGGTTTGCTCTGTTTATGTTTACGTCAGATCATTTGATTGGGGCCCTCTGCACCTCTCGTTTCTCTTAGCCCAAATCTGTGTGCAATGTGTGCAGTTTTACCATCCTTTTTAAATGCTAAAGAGTCATGGAATATCAATAAATGTTAGTAAATACAATAATAATTTTTCTTTTGCTATGTTGTTTCTGATTGGTTGCAGCGTTGCCTAGGGTAATGACTGGATTGACTGGATATTCCCTGTATCACATTTATACACTGTATCACGTTCGGACATTGCAATAACAAATAGTAGTAATATCTCTTAGTATTACAGTACGCTGGGTTGTGATAATAACAGTAAATGCAATAAATATTCATGGTGCAATTTGCAAAAATGTTCCTGCATTTAGAGTGCCAGCAGTAAAATATATAAACTATAATCTCTGCTCACTGCTATACCCTCCAAGTAACCCTTAACCTACCACACTCCAAAAAATATATAGCTAAGAAAAAATTATTCTTTGTCTCACTGCAGGATTTGATATGGCTGCTTTAATCAGAGGAAGGACATACAACTTTTTGGCTCAATGTACAGGTATACCCGATAAACCCTAGTGTATTGAGACAGAACTTTGTATCTTCCTGCTCTGATTAAAGCTGCCATATCAAATCCTTGCAATATGACCTGCATTCACCTTTCCTTGCCTACTAACATTTGTGGGACTGATATCTGTATCCTTCTGTGTGGAACCTGTGGCGATTGATACCTAGGAATGTGCTTCCACTAACCTCTTCTTATACCTGTTTATATATAAATAAAGGTGGATATCTTCTGTTTATAAACATGTGTATAATTTATCTTTCTATCTCATATCTATAGTACCTATCATTTATCTATTTATATGTCTTACATGTATCTATTTATTGTTTTATTTATCTATCAATAATCTATTTGTCTGTCTTTCATTTAACTAATTATTGTTTGTTTATTTTTTATCATTATCTATTTGTCTTTCATTTATCTAGCTATTGTTTATTTGTTTATCATTTATCTATTTGTCTTTGATTTTATCTAGTTATTGTTCATTTATCATTTATCTATTTGTCTTTCATTTATCTAGGTATTGTTTTATTTATCTATCTCCCCATCTCATATCACTATAGTATCTATAATTAATCTATTTATCTGTCATCTCTCTATCTCGTATTATCTCATATTTATCATACCTATCTTTGTCTGTCTTTAATTTATCTGTCTATAGTAAATATAATATATCTCATATCCATCTAATATTGTATATTTATCTTTTTTATATATAATCTATCCTTATGAATCTGTCTATAATCTATGTATGTGTATGTACAGTATGTATCTGTCTATCTAGCTGTCATCCCTATAGCATTGCTATAGATCTAGCTTGCCATCTCACATCTCTCTATCATATCTATCATTTATGTACCTCATTTCTATAGTATACAGTATATAATGTATCTATCTCATATCTATCTATGAATCTGTCTTTCTATTAATTATCCTTGCAAAACAGAAATCAGCGGTGAGACACTTGTAATATCATCAAGCGCCTTGATCTCTCCCTGTAAGGTTCCACACCGCCGTTGGTCCAAAAAGGCCAAAACCGGTGCTGCCTCATCCCTAAAGGCCTAAATCCACATCTCATCTCATATCTTGCTCTTGCTTCCACGTAGCCTGTAAGGGATACAGGTGCTCATTACTAAAGCCCAGCACTTCCCTACGAAATGGCAGGGCACCCATAATGCTTTGCTTTTTCATTGTTGTTCTTTCTTCTAAGCTGTTTCCAAACAAGCTGCAACAAACCAAAGCCTATCCTGACCACCAGACCCCTCTGCTGGATTCCTTACTACTGACCCTCTGCTAGAACTCTGGACTTTGCTTTTGTCTAAACCTCTTTTGCTGGACCTCCTGTTGACGAAACCCCTGCATGTGCACTGGATTCTGATTTTGTCAAAAGCCCCTTACTGGATCTCCTGTTGCTGACCCCTGCTCATGTACTGGACTTTGCCTTCGCTGACCCCTATTCTGGATATCTCGCTGCTAGAATCCCGCTTGATACTTTAAAGCCCATCTCTTTATTTGCTGAACCTTTGCCTTCTAACCCTCCAAATCTATATATATATTGCTTATTATTATATTCAGTTCCCCTGGTTCTGTGATTTCTCTTATGTTTCTTTCTCTCTATATACTTATATTCCTTCTAGCAGTATTTGTTCTTCAGACCTATTGTTAAATCCATCTTCCTTGTAGTCAGCCCCCTTTCTGTCCTGTTTCTTTTTGTGTTTATTAGTTAGTCCTGTTCTCTGGCCCTGCTTATCTTTTACCTGTGTTTAGTAAACTATCCAATGTATACCTATTGTTGTTTCTCAGTATCTTTTTTTAATCTCATCATTGTTATTGTTTATCCATTGTCTTCAGTGTCTCAACTCTCAACCCACTTCCTTTTTTTTATTTCTTATTATCTCTTTATATCCCTGTTGTCAGGGTTATTCAAAGAGCTCCGAATTGCTTGAGAAAGGTAACCGAACGCTGAAAATCAGCGTTCGGTTACCTTTCCTGGCCATTCGACTATTCAGAGAGAAGGCAATTTGCCAAATCCTGGCGAATTGCCTGCACATACGGTGCCTGTTCGGTGCCTGTTGGAGGGCAGTGAAACCCCATGAAAAGCACTGCTTTGGTTATACAGAGAGCACAAACCAGCAGTGAAAGGTTCCCCTAATGCCCTGCCATTCGGTGATTTAATTCGGCAAGTTAATTCTGGAGAATCCCATAGGCTTCAATGTTAAAAATATTCCGGTTTTAATTCAATATCTAATAAACCGTTCATTATAAAATTATGCAGTAAAGAGTCTCTTTATTTATAGATTTTTTTTAGGATATTTTAAGCATTTTTCTTAATTTTTTTTTTTTAAGTTTACTTATTTTTTCCCTGGACCTCATATGTAAATTTCAGACATTTTCGCTCAGTAGTTTCTTTACAAACAGCGTTTCATTTTCAAACATTCACACAAACTGTTTTGCTAATTTATTCACTGCCTCGTCTGCGGTTTCGGCTGCTTCGCTGCGTGTGATCGGCTCCTGCTCGGGTTTTTCGATGGGTTAGGCTAGGGTCAGACTGAGGCAGTGCGAACGCGCGTTCTGGCGCACTTAATCACGGCTGCACTAGCAGCAGATGACGGGCAATGACAGCCAATATACGACGTACGGTCGCACAAAAGTCCGGCCGCGCAACGCAAGTGGAAAATGAACGCATTTTTTCGAGAACGTTAAACCGCTGGTACTGACGTACAGAGTGCGCTGCGGCCGCTAGCGGTGTGTGTGTGTGATTAGGAGATGTCAGACGCTGCTAGTGTGCAGCCAACATAACGTTCAAACAGCCGGATTTCCCTAGACTTCTTTTCACCCCATCGTCATGAAATACGTCCAGAATTGCGCATCGTCTGACCACTTAAGCGTATTCCGTGAAAAAATGCGTGCGCACGCATCGACGTACATTTTGACGGTGGCCGCAGAAAATGCGCTCATCTGTCCCTAGCCTTAATCCAGATGTTTTTGAGGGTTTTCAGCGTGCATTCGGTGGGTTTTGCGGTTCGTTTTCGCCGGGTTTGCGGTAGCTTTTCCCTGAAATTCGGAGACCCTGTGGGGCTTGCTGAATACACCGCAGGGTCACCGAAATGGGATCGGCAAAAGGAACCGAATTGAAGAGAACGAAAAGTCACTGAATGTGCGGTGACTTTTCCAATCTCTTTGAATTACCCTGTGTGTCTATAAATAAAACCCTTTTTACTCTTCGTATATCTACCTATTTTTCTTCTTTGTCAAAGCATATTGGGCTCGACCTTATAACCCCGTGAGCTGATCCTACCACCCCTGAACCAGCTCCTGACACTCCCACAACATCTCCTCCTCTCGATGTTGATCTTAGAACATATACCTATAATAGGATGTGGGGCAGATCTACAACATATAAAAACAAACACATATAATGGTTCAGGAAAATAGGCAGTCAGATATAAGCCCCCGGACCTCACTCACAGGAGATAAAACGAGTCGGGTCCATCAGTGTTACCACTTTGCTGTTATTCAGGAACTCTCTCTAACTGATGCCACCCGCATGGACTTCATCAGGGAAAATCTATACAAAAATGAGCAAGTTGCTCAGTTTTTTTATTGATAATCCCTGATAAAGTCCAAGGATTAGGGACGAAATGCGTTGGACTATTTTTCTCTTCTATTAATATTTTTATCTGCATAAAAGTAGTCCTCCCTGTTTTGCTGATGTTGGCGGGTGGCTTCAGATGGCGAGTTCCTGAGTAGCAGCAAAGTGCTGTATGTATGAATTATATTTATCGTATTTATTGTCTTATTGCAAATCTCTCTCTATATATAAATATATCTATCTATCTCTGTCTGTCCGTCTGTCTCTCTCATGACAGCAAATAGTACTAGACAAGTAATTATCTGTGTTCTTAGTATTTTGGCCCCTAGTGGTCCTGCTCCCTAGGTGATGCTTGCTCCAGAAGAAGACATATACTGGTGGATTATGCTCTGATCACTGTAGGCTGATGCTTAGAACAGACAGAGGCTCCAGCAGCAGCTCCCTGGTGGTGGGATTCACTTTTCCTCTCAGCCTTTAATACACAGACCTTTATTAGGTAGAACTAGAAGCTTCCTCTTCTTCTCTTTTTTTTTTTGCAGCAGTGTCATTGTTCTCCCAGCTCAGCTGTGGGCTCAGCTCAGACATCTGATGGTCAGAAGTGAGAGATGAAAAGCCTCTGTCAATGTGAAAGGTCCTGCTGCTGGCTGTAATAAGGGGGGGGGGGGTCCCTCTGCTTGGTTTTTGTAAATAAGAGCATAATGAAGAAAAGCCTTAGATTAGATGAAGGCAGATGTCAAGAGCAAGACAGCAATCCCTCACCAATGCCAGGGTGGGCAGAGGTAGGATGAGGTAGTGGTGGCACATGCAGCAGAGGTACAGATTTGATACATTGTTTAAGGGATACATCAGCCATCAGTCAGGACAAACGTAGGGCTCAGTCATATGGTGGCCCTGGAACCTGGGGGTCCAGTAGACAATGGCCAAGAAAGGGAGGTGTCTCCTGGGAGCTTGGTGTGACTAAAGTGAGGAGGAAATAGTGCAGTCTAGCATCTGAGACCAGAGGAGGAGAAAGACAGGGTGGGCTGCCTGCTAGAGACAAGAGGGCGGAGGATGTGCTGTGGACGACAGAAAGGAGCAATCCTTGAGATTTTGCTGTTAGGAGACAGGTGGGGTTCCCCTGGAACCTGGCAAGAGGTAGGAGGAGGCTGGATGAGGAGGAGAGCACTCAGGGTTGCTGAGGTTTTTCTGGGCAGCTGTCCTCCTGTCACTGAGACGAAGGAAGAGGGAGATCCAGGCTGCTGCCTCCAGGTCCCTGCTCTCAGGAGACAGGGGCTTGTCTGAGGCATGTGGAGACACAGCATGAAGAAGACTATCTTCCTTCTGCTGGGGAGCAGCCTGCTGCTTTTCTTCATCACTATCTGGCTCAGCACAGGAGAATCCCCACGTTACAGGTACAGGGGGCTGTGTAACAGGGTGGGTGGGAACTGGGCTGTCTGTCTGTCTGTCTGTCTGGGGTCTATATGCATGTGGGGGTCTGTGCTAGGTGCACGAATTAGAGAATTCCTAACATTCTGAAAGAGAATCCAAGGGATCATTTTCTGTGTTTTACATACAGACCTGCATGTAAGTGTGTGGGTATGCATCTCCATGTGTGGATCACTGTGTGTGTTTGATTACTAATACATATATAGTGTTAGAAACCATTTTTTATGCCCTCATATAATATAGGATACAGTTCTGGTCAAAAATATATCGAAAAGCTATATGTAGAATGCATGTCCACATGCAATAAAAGCTAATGTATAGAAATGACACAAATGACATTCCATGATGGAAAACTATGCATTTATTTATAAAGTATTTTACCAGGAATGATACATTATGTAACTGTAGCCAACTGTAAAGGCACAATTAAGAGATACAAAGTGTCACAGTGTAACTATGGAGAGAAACACAATATCCTCTGTATAGCTGTAACATAAAAAGCAATAAAGAGAGAGTTGCTGATATTTCTCTCCTTTTAAGCTGGTAGAAAACCACACACACATTATATATATATTTATATATGTGTGTGTTTATTATTGCAGAAGCCACTTGCACATCATAGCAATTCAAAGAATATATATATATATATATGTGTGTATATATATTCCTGATTGGTGTGTATGTTGATTCTTATAAGAAGTGAAAGGATCCTGTGCTGTGGGGTGGAGTGTATCAGATGTTTCAGCATAAATGCTTGTAATTACCTGGAAATGATGTAGTAAGTAGAATAACATTACTGTATGTATCTGCATTTATTCTGACTTTGCTACATATCATTGTCTTCAAATATTATGTTTGATTGATGCTAACAGGTGTACTCAGCACTTCACTGGCTACATTAGATGAAAGGTAGAGATTGCCAAAATGGGTACATCATGCAAATCTCACAATTCTTTTATTTCAACTTATTATGGATTTGTAGCACCTTGTGACACACAGGCATTAGGCTTTTCTCCATAAAGGGATATGAAATATTAAAACACATCATAGCTCAATGCATATTCACAGTAATCATCACAATGTCTACCCTCACTTAACACATATAACTACATATATTGCAGATAGAATTAAGTACCATTAGCTTTCCAAAGAGCAGCCTGCAAATAGAGGCACAGCAGGATGTGCAGCTTGGCTTGCTATTAATCCAGCCTGGTTTGGGTAATTCTGGAGACTAATGACTGAGACAAATTTTTTACTACATAAATGATTGAATTGGTGGAGGTGCTGCAGAGAGATACTTTACATGTTTTGTTTGTAAATACTAAATTGTTTCCTTTTGTAAACAAACCTGACATGCTTCTTAATTGTGGTTTGCTCACATCTCTGGGATGGCTTGTGTTCAATGTAATGTTAACCCTTTCGGCTCACAATGCACATCATTCTCTCAAAATTGGATAAAGACACCATGGGGTGCCAAGCTGGTTCCAAATACGGGCTATACAGTCTCAAAAATATAAACGAAAGCGATGATATGGCATGGAGCCAAATAGTCTAGATCCCACTCATTTTTTAGGGTTCACAAACGATTCCTTACATTGTGCTAGACCAGTGATGGTTAACCGTGGTGCCTGAAATGTTTCACAGGCATCTGGCTGAGCATGATGGAGCATGTAGAACTCCAGAATATCTGGGATGCCAAGGATTGACACCACAGCCCTAGGGGCTTAAATAGTTAAACTTTAAGGCTAATGTCAGATGAACGCAGTCTGAGCGCAATCTGCTTGCATAACGGACGGACGTACTGACGGAAGATACTGTAGACTCCACACGGTCTGTTTTTTTTAACGGATGTAGAACAAAAAAGGGAAATATGGGAATCAATTAATTATAATTAAAATCAGGTACAGTCAGCCAGACCAAAAAAAAAACACTTCTGAGCATCAACGTGATGGACGTTGCAAATACTGTGCCTATTGTACAGCGCTGCAGAATATGCTGGCGCTTTATAAATAAAAAATAATAATAATAATGCGCTGCGTCTGACGTCGCAGCATAACGCACACAGGCCGCTACGCGGACGTGGCGCACTCTGCGTGTCCTTCTTAGCGGTTATACGTTCTTGCCTAAGGCTGGGGTCAGACCAGCGCATTTTTAATGTGCGTTCTGGCGCACTTAATCTCGGCCGCACTAGCAGCAAATGACGGGCAATGACAGCCAATATACGAAGTACGGTCGCGCGAAAGTCCGGCCGCGCAACGCAAGTGGAATTTGAACGCATTTTTTCGAGAACGCAGAACCGCTAGTACGGATGTACAGAGTGCGCTGCGCCCGCTAGCGGTGTGTGTGCGTGATTTGGAGACGTCAGACCCTGCTCATGTCCGGCCAACATAACGTCCAGACGCAAAAAGTTTCCTGGTTTGGATTCGTAAAACATCACGCACGAACATGCGCATCGTATGACCGTTTTCGCATACTCCGTGAAAAAAATACATCAATGCGTTCGGACGCACTTTTTTACGTTCGCGTGTAAAAATGCTTTCGTTTGACCCTAGCCTAACTTGCACCGTTTGCCATGTGCGTTGTGCGTACGCAGTTCGGTGCACACGTACGTCATGTGTGGGTCTCTATTGATCATGATTCTATGCTACGACGGACGTTAAACTGTGCGACGACATGGACATGATTACTGCGTTCGTCTGACACGGGTCTTATAGAAACCTTTTAAATCCAACAGTGATTCCTGCACACCTGTATACCTACATGGGTTTATTTCTAAGGCTAGGGTCAGACGAACGTATTTTTCGCATTGTCCATGAAAAAGTGCGTTTGAACGAATGGACGTATTTTTTCACAGAATACGCGATAGCGGTCATACGATGCTCATCTTCGTCCGTGATTTTGTACGGATCATCAATAAAACACTTTTTGCGTCTGGACGTTATGTTGGCCGGACATTAGCAGCGTCTGACGTCTCCTAATCACGCACACATGCCACTAGCGGACGCAGCGCACTCTGTACGTTGGTACTAGCGGTTTGACGTTCTCGAAAAAATGTGTTTGTTTGCCTCTTGCGTTGCGCGGCCGTTCTTTGTATGCTGCCCGGCATTGGACGTCATTTGCTGCTAGCACGGCCGTGATTAAGTGCGTCTAAGGCTAGGGTCAAACGAAAGTATTTTTACACGCGAACGTAAAAAAGTGCGTCCGAACGCATTGACGTATTTTTTCACGGAATACGCGAAAACGGTCATACGATGCACATTTTTGTGCGTGATTTTTTACGGATCCAAACCAGGAAACTTTGGGTGTCTGGACGTTATGTAGGCCGGACATGAGCAGGGTCTGACGTCTCCAAATCACGCACACACGCCGCTAGCGGACGCAGCGCACTCTGTACGTCAGTACTAGTGGTTCTGCGTTCTCGAAAAAATGCGTTCATTTTCCACTTGCGTTGCGCAGCCGGACTTTCGTGCGACCGTACTTCGTATATTGGCCGTCATTGCCCGTCATTTGCTGCTAGTGCGGCCGTGATTAAGTGCGCCAGAACGCACGTTAAAAGTGCGCTGGTCTGACCCCGGCCTTAACGCACGTTAATACTGCGCTCGTCTGACCCTAGCCTTAAAAGTATCTGATGAACCCAGTGAGCTCAGGGAAACTCTGTCTATTGCTGCTATAGTTAGAAATTAGTTTTAAGCCCAAGCCGTCAATTCATAGCACTGCAAAAACTACCTTGACATTATTAAAGCCATTTATTATTACTGCACCATAATACTCAGTCTCCCTCATATCATGGAAACACATTGGGGCTATTGCATAAAAAAATGATGGAGGTGGATGGACTAGGGGATTTCATTAATGTGAGTTAACACAGAGAAGCAGGTAACATTCTTCAGCTCCTTATCCTTCCATTTCTTCTAATTGCTCTCAGAATCCTACATTCTTTTTATCAGTTTTTCAAAAATCACAATGTTGCACAAAAAACAAACACTGTGCTGTAAGGATCTAAGGGACATTCATTTAGCAGCACCCACCAGGCCTTAGCACTGGCATCAAGAATATACCGTGTTTTAAATATTTCTGAATGTTTTTTGTGAAACTTTATTGATGATTTGGAGTTTATGGAGCTAATGTTTTCAGGTTCATTTTACTGTGTGTTTGGCTGGCTGAGAATGATAAGGAAACAAATGTAACAGCTGCAGATGCAAACAGGGTGTGTGCAGTAGAGAGTGGATATTGCATTTGAAGACTAGCTGAGAAATAGCACAAAACTGTCAGAGAATGTTTGGAAGGCAGAGTTGTTTTTTTTTATATATATATATCCTTCATTTACTTTCATTCAGTGCAGCAGGAGTTGATGGGAGCATAGTTCCACATTATGTTTGCAGGGGGTGACATCAATAAAATTGGCCAAACATACTGCGTAAAGCTTTTTATATAGATTTTTTTTAATGTGATGTTTCTGAGCACTAGAATAATAAGTCCCTAAAAACGATAGATACATTCAGATAGGAATAGAGATAGATCAGACAGGTAAGTGAATAGATATACAGATTGATATACACATTGATTAAGTAGATACCTTGATATAGAGTTAGTTAGATCAATATGTAGATTAACAGACAGATATTAAGTGGATAGATTAGATAGGTAAGTAAATAGATATAGAGATGGATACACAGGTTGATTATATAGGACTATAGATCAATATGAGGATGGGTTGAGAGATATAGGGATGATTGTTAGAGCTAGATATACAGATTGATTAAATAAGATACATATAGATATGATAGACCCACAAATATAGAAATAGATTAGATAAGTATAGGGATACAGCTAGAAAATGGATGTATAGATAGATCTACAAATAGAAAATTATATATACAGATTGATTAGATAGGTAGATGGCTGTAGGGAAATATAGATCTGTATGTGGATGGATAGACAGATATAGAGATAGATTGATGGATAGGTAAGTAGATACAGATAAATTAGATAGGTAAGTAGAAATAGAAATACATATTGGTACACATTGATTAGGTATATAAACTGTATAAATGCTCTTTGGAACAGCACCTAAAGTACATAAATTGCAAACTCCCCATCTATGCATCAGGACAAAATCAAATGGCACGCTGACCACAGTCACTTCTCTCATATATCTAGGTATGTGGTTAGACCCAAATCTATCCTTTGGCCCCACATCGAAAAACTCTCATCTAAACTCTACCCCAAACTAGGTGCCCTGTACAGAAACAAATCCTGCCTGAGCCCCGCGGTAAGAAAGCAGATTGTACAACAAATGCTTACGTTGGCTATTGAATACGGAGATGTAGTGTATGCAGCTGCCCCGCAAACACACCTTCATAAACTTACTACATTGTATAACTCATTCTGCCGCTTTGTGCTACAATGTAACTACATGACCTACCATTGTGACATGTTAAAAGCGCTAAACTGGCCGTCGCTGGATTCCTGACGCACCCTTTCCCTTTCCAACCTGGTGTATATGAGCTTTTCTGGGAAGCTACCACCCTACCTGAATAGGCTGCTTCCCCCAGCAGTTCCCTCATCCTATAACCCCCGATCCAGGACCAGCACCTTACTTGCAATACCACAATACAAAAAGAAAGTGGCTTGATCCTCATTTTCCTACAGAGCAACACAAATATGGAATAACCTCCCAGACGCCATCAAATCTTCCCCCAGTCTAAAGTCACTTAAGAGATCTCTATTAACATACCTCGATACAGAATGCACCTGTAAACATGTCACACTTCAATTGAGACCAGGCCGGTCGACGTACTTAGCAGACTAGTTCCACTTACAGGGCCTCTATTACAAGTTACTATATTATTTTTAATGACATCATAAAAGATCCAATGACTGCTCTGGCCGTATACTGAAGAAAACTAGTAACAGATCGTTTCCAGTGTCCTCCCATGGCCCCGGCATGACCAATCTTCTGTGAGCTTGCACAAGATTGTGTTTGTTTCCATGGAGCCCCATGGTCTGCAGGAACCAATGCAGGTCAATGATGTTATGACTTAAGTCCCTACTACAACAATTCGGTCATAATAGAGACGGTAATAGGAAAATACACAGGGTTCTTAGCTCACACCAATATTTACCTTAACTTGCTCCCTGCTGAAAACAAGGTTGGAATGAAGTACAATGTCTACAGTAGGATCTGCAATCATAGCCAAATATGTCACAGTAATTAACAGCCCACCTGTAATTATTTAAAAGACCTCCATCTGTGCTACTAGAACAAGAAATTCAAAACCTTAGATCATTAGAAACCAGGGATCAAGTTGGGCAGAAAACAACATGGAAAGCAGTTACCCAACTACTACAGCAGGTTTCAATTGGATCCCATTGGATGAAATACTGGAAAAGCTGCAAAAACTTTCTATTCAGATGCAATTATTCAATATTTAAGCATCTTTCCAGGATTTAAGCACATATGGGGTGCATGGGAATGACAACTTCTCTGTGTATACTAGAGGAATGGCATCTGTGTGGTGGATCTAGTGGTGCATCTGTTACAACTTACAGTAATATTTTTTCCATGACAAGAATCATGGTTGGACAGAAATCTTGGTGAACTGAATTCCCACACTGACTGCCGTGGTAGAAACTACTTGTTGAAACATAAACTTGGTCTAGCCCACAGACTTGTCGATCTGTCATGGCCTTTTATGTAGACCCTGGGTTTGTCCCTGGTTCAAGGCCTTGTCTATCGCTTATAACATTTATGTTACGTCGAGCATCCGCTTGTCCTTTTTTCATGAGATAAACCACAGGCTGGTCTGTGACTGTGAGGAATTTGGCTATACAACTTGGGTTTACTCTTGGACAGATCCTGTGGTTAAGTTCATGTGTTTCTCTCCAGATCATACGTAGCCTTGTCTACAGTTCCTGGGCTTTTTTTGTTGGTCATGGGTTTGATTTTGCTTGAACCAGTCATTAGATTGTGGACTTTCCTTGGGCATGGCTTCGTCTCTGATTCACAAGCTTCTCTCATTCCTCATACCTGAGAACAACTATTCTGATGGAGGTCGCCATTTTTTGAAGAAAGGCGTCCACCACTCAGAAAACGCATGACTGGGGAAGTTCTCATTCTTTCCGATTTATACCAAACCCAAAGCACTCTGTTATGATCTCTTATGTCTAAATGTTTCTCTGTGTGACTTTTTTTGGTAGCCGCTCAGGTTAAAATGGTACAGGCTGTGAAAATGGAGCATGTCATTTTCCCACTATGATGACGCTCCAAGCACCTGTAAAATCCATTATTATCCTGCTTGGTCCTGGCCTATTCGCTGTGTGACGGGATTGCCCTAGCAATTATTATATTCCTACGGCTTACATTTTGCTACCAAATGTTTTTGCTGAACGTGGCAGGTTTTTCTGCTCTGCCCTTCTTTTGGAGAATACATCTGCTGTTGCTCAAAAGCCAATAATTGTATTTTTCTCTGCTGATCCCTGTCCGTTTCTTAGCATCAGCGTGCTCGTGAAAAAAAAAACCTGACTATATCTGCATATACTTACACAGGGTTATCCAAAGAGATTCGAAAAGTCACCGCACGTTCGGTGACTTTCCGTTCTCTTCAATTCGGTTCCTTTTGCCGATTGCATTTCGGTGACCCTGCGGTGTATTCAGCAAACACCACAGGGTCCCCGAATTGCAGGGAAAAGCTGCCGTAAACCCACCGAAAACTAACCGAATGCACGCTGAAAACAAGCAAAAACATCTGGATTAACCTTTGAAAAAGAGGAACAGGAGCCGAACAGGAGCCAAACATGAGCCAAATCACACAGACCCGAAGCAGCTGTGAGGTAGAGGAGGCAGTGAATAAATTAGAAAAACCATTTGTATGAATCTGGGAAAAAGAAACGCTGTTTGCAAAGAAACTACTGAGCGAAAATGTCTGAAATTTTCACAGGAGGTCCAGGGAATGATAATAAAGAGGGCTGTTACAAAAAAAATAAGTAAACTGAAAAAAAAAAAAAAAAAAATCGGACTTTTAATTTTTTTTTAAAAAATTCAGAAAAATGCTTAAAGTATCCTAAAAAATCTATAAATAAAGAGACTTTTTGCTGCAGAATTTTATAATCAACGGTTTATTAGATATTGAATTAAAACGGGAATATTTTTAACATTGAAGCCTATGGGATTCTCCTGAATAAACCTGCCGAATTAAACCACCGAATGGCAGGGCATTAGGGGAACCTTTCACTGCTGGTTTGTGTTCTCTGAATAGCCGAAGCAGTGCTTTTTGATGGGGATTTCACTGCCCTCGAACAGGCACCGAACAGGCACCGTATGTTCAGGCAATTCGACAGGATTTGGCGAATTGCCTGCTCTCTGGATAGCCGAATGGCCAGGAAAGGTAACCGAACCCTGATTTTCAGCGTTCGGTTACCTTTCTCAAGCAATTCGAATCTCTTTGATAACCCTGACAGGGTTATCCAAAGAGCTCCGAATTGCTTGAGAAAGGTAACCGAACGCTGAAAATCAGGGTTCGGTTACCTTTCCTGACCATTCGGCTATCCAGAGAGCAGGCAATTCGCCAAATCCTGTCGAATTGCCTGCACATACGGTGCCTGTTCGGTCCCTGTTCGAGGGCAGTGAAATCCCCATGAAAAAGCACTGCTTCGGCTATTCAGAGAACACAAACCAGCAGTGAAAGGTTCCCCTAATGCCCTGCCATTCGGTGGTTTAATTCGGCAAATTTATTCAGGAGAATCCCATAGACTTCAATGTTAAAAATATTCCTGTTTTAATTCAATATCTAATAAACCGTTCATTATAAAATTCTGCAGCAAAAAGTCTCTTTATTTATAGATTTTTTAGGATACTTTAAGCATTTTTCTGAATTTTTTAAAAAAAAATTAAAAGTCCGATTTTTTTTTTTTTTTTTTTCAGTTTGCTTATTTTTTTTGTAACAGCCCTCTTTATTATCATTCCCTGGACCTCCTGTGGAAATTTCAGACATTTTCGCTCAGTAGTTTCTTTGCAAACAGCGTTTCTTTTTCCCAGATTCATACAAATGGTTTTTCTAATTTATTCACTGCCTCCTCTACGTCACAGCTGCTTCGGCTCTGTGTGATTCGGCTCCTTTTCGGCTCCTGTTCGGCTCCTGTTCGGCTCCTCTTCGAAGGTTGATCCAGATGTTTTTGCTTGTTTTCAGGGTGCATTCGGTTAGTTTTCGTCAGGTTTGCGGCAGCTTTTCCCTGAAATTCGGGGACCCTGTGCTCTTTGCTGAATACACCGCAGGGTCACCGAAATGCAATCGGCAAAAGGAACCGAATTGAAGAGAACGAAAAGTCACCGAACGTGCGGTGACTTTTCGAATCTCTTTGGATAACCCTGTTAGTAAATGTAATTTTACAGAATTTGCATTATTTACTAAATTCTTTCAGCATCACTTTGTAATTTATACATTTTCCATGATAGAATTCCAATGTTTCCGAGCAGCTGTTGGCATTTTACTTTCCAGTCTTCTTGTAGTATAATGAATATAACATTCGCTTTCTAGTCTCTCCAGTTTAGAATATCTCGGAAGATTCAATATTTGCCTGAACAGTTTGACTGACCTCAAACAGAACCTCTGAACATCATTAAAAGCTTCCATTAAAAAGAATTGTAAAAGCAATCGATTGCTCAATACTCATTGTAAACAATGTTGTTGTTTTTATAAAAGAAAATGTCCTTATTGTGTTCATTTTATGTTGGTGATATTATTATAATCCTTTATTTATATAGCGCCACATATTCCGCAGCGCTTTACAAGATCAGTGTACATGGGGTTGATACATTGGAATATCACACATGGATGATGCATTGGAATACCACACATGGATGATACATTGGAATATCACACATGGATGATGCATTGGAATAATACCACACATGGATGATACGGGCTGATTCAGGGGGTCCCTGTTCCCAAGAGAACTTACAATCTATCAGGGTTATTCAGAGAGAGGTGAAAACCTTGAGAATGACTGGAGAATTGAAAATTCTAGGTCAAAATATCCAAACCAGAAAAATTCTCCCATTTATCTCACTTTCCAAATCGGCTATTTGGTCTAGATTGTTCATTCTCCTGGCAATTCTCAAGGTTTTCACCGCTCTCTGAATAGCCCTGTATGAGATGTACAAGTATTTTGTGAGGTAGACGCATCCATATTGTTAAGTGTCTTGCCCATGGACACTCGCTGGTCTTGTCTTCTGAGTGGGATCAGGTCGTCTTTCCATGATTGTAGATCAGCGACCTGGTAGTTAAGTTGAGCTGCTTCTTGTAAAGTCGAGACTTGCTTCTCCGCAGTTGTATTGGAGGGATGTGCTGAATGGTCTTTTGACTTGCTTCTCCACGGTCGAAGGGTAGAGACGTTACCACTGGACTCCACAGCCAATATTAATGTGGTATTAAGTATGTACCATTAGGTGTCTTGCCCAAGGACACTTACTGGAGAGGTGCTCTGGCTGGGATTCGAACCTGGTTCTAAATCAGTAATGTTACTTCTACTCCATCCAGCCGGTACATTGTATCTTGCATGTGCTTTGTTTTTCTCTTGTATGTTTAGTTAAGAAAATATTTTATTCTCTATATGTGACACTGGGTGCACCCACCCATTGTGTGATCATATGTGTTGTAAACTGCCCCCCCCCCAGTATCTTTACCTCACCTGCTCCTCACTGCGTGGCTGACCATAGAGTGGAGTGAATAGGTCAGATCTCCCAAAAAAAAAGACTCCTAAGGGATTGTATTGTGTGGGATGTATACATAGGACTTCACCAGGGGGTAGATTAATGGCTTTTAAGCTCCCTGTCAGATCTAATTCAGATGCCGTCTCTTACGTCAGTTACATTGACAACACAATAGATCCCCTGCAGCCTTGCTTAAACATTCCCCCCCCCAACCCAATTGCCTCTTCACTACTGTTTTATCCTATACCACAGCTGTAAAGTAAAACTCACCATAAGATTTTGGTAAATGTTTCATCATGGGAAAAATCCACAAAATGGGGACAGGAGATAAAACCTTACTTTATTTTCCTTTTTAATGCAGTTACTTCAAATAAAGAAAAAAAAACACAGCATGTGTTTTATAAAGGTGGTTTTGTTTATAATGCACAAGTAATCTAGTTACAGCTTATGTTAGTGGTTGTGTTGTGTTCCTTTCAGTGAGCACTGGCAGTAAGGTGGGGTTTTTTTTTTCCACTCTGTGCGAGTTGTAGGCACACGATGCTACACATGTTGCCACTCAGTTTGCAGCTCACCACAATTTGTTGTTTAGGGTATAAATGGCAAAAGACTAAACACGGGCAAAACCACGACTATTCTCTCTTTCTGGGATAATAGCCCCTAAGCACGCATAACTGCACATCATCCTGCATTTCATGTTTCCTGGAATACTATTTTAGAGAATCACAGTTTTTCATCAAATCAACAGTAACCAGATGTGTTCCATTTGATTAAAGCATTTTTTTTTTACTCTAAATATTTTCTACATTTCTCATTAAGTTTAATTCAATTTGGATAAGCATCACTGTAAACGCTCAGTGTAATATACTGTACCTTTCCCAGTAGCAAATGTCAGGAGCAGGAAAGCGGCATTTTACAGACATACAGGGTTATCCAAAGAGATTCGAAAAGTCACCGCACGTTCGGTGACTTTTCGTTCTCTTCAATTCGGTTCCTTTTGCCGATTGCATTTCGGTGACCCTGCGGTGTATTCAGCAAACACCACAGGCTCCCCGAATTGCAGGGAAAAGCTGCCGTAAACCCACCGAAAACTAACCGAATGCACGCTGAAAACAAGCAAAAACATCTGGATTAACCTTTGAAAAAGACGAACAGGAGCCGAACAGGAGCCGAATCACACCGAGCCGAAGCAGCTGTGACGTAGAGGAGGCAGTGAATAAATTAGAAAAACCATTTGTATGAATCTGGGAAAAAGAAACGCTGTTTGCAAAGAAACTACTGAGCGAAAATGTCTGAAATTTTCACAGGAGGTCCAGGGAATGATAATAAAGAGGGCTGTTACAAAAAAAATAAGTAAACTGAAAAAAAAATCAAAAACAAATCGGACTTTTAATAAAAAAAAAAAAAAAATCAGAAAAATGCTTAAAGTATCCTAAAAAATCTATAAATAAAGAGACTTTTTGCTGCAGAATTTTATAATGAACGGTTTATTAGATATTGAATTAAAACGGGAATATTTTTAACATTGAAGTCTATGGGATTCTCCTGAATAAATTTGCCGAATGAAACCACCGAATGGCAGGGCATTTCGGGAACCTTTCACTGCTGGTTTGTGTTCTCTGAATAGCCGAAGCAGTGCTTTTTCATGGGGATTTCACTGCCCTCGAACAGGGACCGAACAGGCACCGTATGTTCAGGCAATTCGCCAGGATTTGGCGAATTGCCTGCTCTCTGGATAGCCGAATGGTCAGGAAAGGTAACCGAACACTGATTTTCAGCGTTCGGTTACCTTTCTCAAGCAATTCGGATCTCTTTGGATAACCCTGATAAACTCGACGCAGACCTCATTACTTTGGCCAAAAACGAAAAAAAAAAAAAATCTGGTTTGGAGACAAGGGTAAACTCCATGACAGATAAAAAGTTCTTTCTGACTGCATCAAACCATGGCTTTTATAAAAGCAAAATGTAATCCAATCAGTGGTAAGTGCATAAAAAAAGATAGAAAATACTCATCACTATAGAAACTATTTGCTAAGGTCCTTTAACCCCTTCACTACCAAGTGAAAAATATTGTCAAGAACCAGTAGTTTTTTTTTTAAAAATAAAACCTATTTGAATTAAACAGTAAGAAATATTTGGGAATATTCCCAATGTATTCCATACAGTAATAACCTGTTCAGCAGGCAGATGTTGCCATCTCCTGGCAAAATGGAGTTATTGCAGTTAGAGCTGCAGATCGTGGTTCCCTGCATCGGCTGCTGAAAGCCCGATAAGGGCATTCTATTAGCCAATTTTAGACCGTTTTGGCACCTCAGGCATTATGCCCACAGGGATGATACTTTGGGGGCACCTTCTGCAGCCCAAAAGCAAACAAAATTTGATGAATTTCATTAGATTTTGTCCTGCACAACTGCAGATCGAGATAACTCTATGGGCTCTATTACATTCCTCGCGCATCGGTTTTGCGCGCACGCAAATGTGCATTTGCGCGAGGACAAAACCATGTGCACAGAACGTCGTATTACGACGTTCGTGCAAACGATGCGCGTTAACGTCCAACGCGAGTGACTCTGCGCGAACCCAGCGCGAGCGCAGGTTCGTGCGCGCATCCCATACTTAAAATTGTGAGCGCCAATGCGTTGGTGCGCTGGTACGCGGATGGTATTACAATCTTCGCGCAACAAAAGTTTGCGCGCATTTTCGTAACGTCTTTGAAAAGCAGGTGGTAACTGTAAATGTGATCGTCCTGGGCTAAACGAAATACACCAGCACGAGAAAAAAAATACAGCACATTACAGTTACACATTCTACACATACCCAAACATTAAAATGTATAAATTGTGTCATTGTTAATTTTTTCTTGTTTTGGCTGGTGGTTGTTAATTTTTTTTTTTTCCTTTTTTTTAGTTTGTAAATATTTTATTGGAAATGGGTGATTGATGTTGGCTGAATCCCGTGTCAAAACAGTCTGCCCACCGATTCCTGCACACAATGTTCATTTGCAAACGGCTTTGCGCGTCGGATTTGCGCACGAAAAATCTTGAAGGAAGAAAAAATGCGCTCTGATCGTAATACCACGTTAATTTTTGCACGTTAACGTTTTCTTTTGTGCGCAAAACAAATTGCACTGCGCGAGCGCAATTGCGCAGAGAATGTAATAGGGCCCTATATCGGACACTTGATGTTGCCTTTTGAAGACCCGAGTTATCTCAATGTCGGTAGTGAAGGGGTTAATAATAATTACTTTGTCCTGCTTTGACATAGTAAGTAAAGTCCCATATTGTCAAAATTTATTAAAGGGGATAATCAGCTGCAGAATGCAACTCAAAAGCTGTAAGAACACTGCGCTGGGTTCACTGAAACTAAAAAGGATTGAGGTTTACAATATGTAATAGTTTAACTCCTTCAATACAAAGTGAGATCCATGAAACCACTGGCAGCAGAACCCAAAGCTTTTCAAATAATTTAAACACATGATATGTCATTTCCAATGCGTAGAAATTTCAGGGGCAAGTTCCGAAGCCCATTTGCAATAAACTAAATTCCTTTGCCGTGTACCAGAATTAGGCCGCATCGAGTATACTTGATATGGGGACAGCAGCAGGGACTTTTTATTTATTTATAAAGTATTTTACCAGGAAGGATACATTGAGATTTCTCTCGTTTTCAAGTACGTCCTGGGTTCAAGAACATTAAAATGTTACAGTTGTTACAGAAATACAAAGTAATACAATGCAAGATATTAAAAAAACAACACAAATATACAGATTAACAGAAAATAAATATGTAGGAAATAGTCATTATGTTACATGTTTACAGGTGCATTCTGTATATAGTCACTATGTTACATGTTTACAGGTGCATTCTGTATATAGTCACTGTTACATGTTTACAGGTGCATTCTGTATATAGTCACTATGTTACATGTTTACAGGAGTATTCTGTATATAGTCACTATGTTACATGTTTACAGGTGCATTCTGTATATAGTCACTATGTTACATGTTTACAGGAGCATTCTGTATATAGTCACTATGTTACATGTTTACAGGTGCATTCTGTATATAGTCACTATGTTACATGTTTACAGGTGCGTTCTGTATATAGTCACTATGTTACATGTTTACAGGTGCTTTCTGTATATAGTCACTATGTTACATGTTTACAGGTGCATTCTGTATATAGTCACTATGCTACATGTTTACAGGTGCATTCTGTATATAGTCACTGTGTTACATGTTTACAGGTGCATTCTGTATATAGTCACTATGTTACATGTTTACAGGTGCATTCTGTATATAGTCACTACGTTACATGTTTACATGTGCATTCTGTATATAGTCACTATGTTACATGTTTACAGGTACATTCTGTATATAGTCACTATGTTACATGTTTACAGGTGCATTCTGTATATAGTCACTATGCTACATGTTTACAGGTGCATTCTGTATATAGTCACTGTGTTACTGTAACGTTGGGGGCTTCCAGCCCTACCTGTGTGCTTGAGGACAGCAAGTCTGATGCTGCTCGCTGACCACTGCCCGGTTTAAATGGAGACAGGCAGGGAGGTGATTGCATGAGGTGTGGCTTGAGTGGGGGGCGTGGTCTGGTGAAGGTCTTTAAAAACCCTCAGTATAGTTTCAGAAGTTGCCAGATCGTGGTTATCCATACCTGAGCTCCTTGTACCTGACTGCTATATTGATTTAACCTGTTATTGACCTCTGCTTGTGTTCTGACCATTCTGCCTTCTGTTTCCCTAGACTATTTACTTGTACTACGCTACTGTTCTGATACCGACCCGGCTATTCCATTTGACCATTCTGAACTCTGTATTCCTGATTCTGGCTCGGCTGACTCCTCTCCGTATTGTTAACCCTTTTCTGTCTAGCTAGTTTACCTGGCCAATTCTAAGGACCAGACAGATAGGGATCATTCACAGCTACACTGTTGGTAGCTTCTGGGTTTTGTGGAGTGTTGGGGGTTAAGTACTGCGTGGTGGGATCCGGGAACCGTGACATTACGATCTGGCCAATATGGATCCCGCAGATTTAACACAGCACTTGGCTGCCTTTGTATCCAGACAGGATGAGCAGGATCATAGGATGGATCAGTTTGCCATTGCCTTACAAACTATCCTGAATCGTACTGCACACCTGGAACCAGTTGGGGTTGCACCCCCGCCTGCTATACCTGTGCCCCCTGTCGTTCAGACATCCCAGGTACACATGACCGCTCCTATGAGGTTTGACGGTACTCCCTCTGAGTGCCGGGGATTTTTGGTCCATGTGGATATCCATTTTAAATTAAATCCACAAATGTTTTTCTCTGACATTGCCAAGTGGGGTTTATTATTAACCATCTGTCTGGCAGAGCGTTGACATGGGCGACTCCTTTATGGGAGGCAGAAAGACCTATTGTACGGGATTATAAAGAATTCATAGCCGAGTTACAACGTACATTTAATCCTACCAGAAAGGCCAAGATAGCCGGCAAATCCTTGTTCCGCATACGTCAAGGGAACAGGACTGTGTCTGATTATGCCATAGAATTTAAAACCTTAATTTCTGATGTGAACTGGACAAAGGAGACACTGGTTCTGGCTTTTATGGAGGGGTTATCAGAGTCGTTGATGCATGAATTAGCTCCACGTAAACTACCTGAGGTATTGTGTGAACTCATTGATTACTGTATAGATCTGGATAATCAGATAAGGGATAGAAGGACTCCAAGAGAGAGATCCAAGAGACCGTTACCTAGGTTGGCCCCTGTCTTTCAAGCACCACCCAGAGAGTTATCACACCCCTCAGAGCCTATGCAACTAGGCCGTACTAGGCTTACAGAGGAGGAGAGAACAAGGCGTTTTCGTGAGGGATTGTGCCTGTATTGTGGTTTGGAGGGACATGTACGATTTCAATGTCCTACTCGCCCTAAGATGCATGATAAGCCGGAAAACTACCGCACCTAAGGCAGCTGAGGAGACAGGCCTTGGGTGTGACATGCATGTCTCCTATCAAAGACACTAAACTTATGTTACCAGTATCCTTGGCTTGGGAGACCAAGACCACACATAATACCGCTTTTGTGGATTCTGGGGCTGCTGGCAACTTTATTGATGTTAACTACGCTTCTTCCATTTCTCTACCTCTGGTTGTAAGAGAGACACCCTTAGCCGTTGAAGCCATAGATGGCAGGCCGTTATCCTGCCCTAGGATTACTCATGATACGGTTACAGTAGTTCTTACTACTGGTCTCTTGCATAAAGAAAAGATCATATTCCAAGTTATCCACTCACCTTCCAATCCTGTTGTACTTGGTTTCCCCTGGTTGGTGGAACACAATCCCGTTATTGATTGGGTTAAAGGAGAGATACTGTCTTGGAGTTCTGCATGTTTTGGGACTTGTTTAATACCCATTCAGCATGTCGGTGCCCTGAACACACCCACAGCCCCTCCATTGTCTACTGAAGTTCCTGAACAATATGCAGACCTCAGGGCTGTATTTGATAAAAGAGAGGCAGAGAAACTACCTCCACATAGACCATATGATTGTGCTATTGATATTCATCCGGGTACCATGCCTCCTCGAGGCAAAGTATATCCTCTTTCCATAAAGGAGAACCAAATTATGGAGGAGTACATCAAGGAGAACTTGGAGAGAGGTTTTATCCGACGTTCCTCTTCTCCAGCAGGGGCTGGATTCTTTTTTGTGTCGAAAAAAGAGGGCGATTTACGCCCGTGTATTGATTATAGGGGGCTTAACAAGATCACCATTAAGAACGTGTACCCTATCCCTCTCATATCGGAACTGTTCGACAGCTTAAGGGGTTCAGCAGTGTACACTAAACTTGATTTAAGAGGAGCTTACAACTTGATACGCATAAAAGAGGGGCATGAGTGGAGAACAGCATTTAACACCAGGAGTGGGCATTATGAATACTTGGTCATGCCTTTTGGTCTTTGTAATGCTCCAGCGGTGTTCCAGGATTTTATTAATGATGTGCTCAGAGATTTCTTGCAAACCTTTGTTATAGTATACCTAGACGATATATTGATTTACTCTCCCGATCTGAAAACCCACCATGCACATGTCAGACAGGTATTAGCTAAATTACTGGACAATGGTCTTTATTGCAAACTAGAGAAGTGTTTATTCGACATTACTACTGTGAAATTCCTTGGGTACATTATCACTCCAGAGGGTTTTGAGATGGATCCTTCTAAACTCACGGCCATCTCAGAATGGCCTCTTCCTCAAGGTCTCAAAGCCATACAGAGGTTTCTGGGGTTTTCTAACTATTATAGGAGATTTATCAAGAATTATTCCGCTATAGCCTCTCCTATCATTAATATGACACGTAAAGGTCTGAAGTACCAGATCTGGTCTTCTCAATCTAAACAAGCATTCGAAGCCCTCAAACAGGCTTTTACTTCCGCTCCCGTGTTACGGCATCCTGATCCCAGGATTCCGTTTATTCTTGAGGTTGATGCTTCTGAGATAGGCATTGGGGCTGTCCTGTCTCAAAGAGAATCTCCAGGGAAACCACTACATCCTTGTGGGTTCTTTTCAAGAAAATTATCACCAGCAGAACGCAATTATGATATTGGCAACAGAGAATTGCTTGCTATTGTGTCTGCCCTGTCAGAGTGGAGACATTTGTTGGAAGGTACTCTTGATCCTTTATTGATAATCACTGATCATAAGAACCTTACGTACATCGGGGATGCTAAACGTTTGAACTCGAGACAGGCCAGGTGGTCATTGCTACTGTCTCGGTTTAATTTTGTATTGACTTACAGACCAGGTGACCGCAATGTAAAGGCTGATGCCTTATCTCGTCAATATGACCCATATGAATCTAATACACAAGACCACAATCCTATAGTTCCTCCTGAACGTATTGTGGCTTCCACAGTCTTGTCTGTCTCCTCGCCTTTCCTGGAACGCCTCCAGGCAGCTCAAGTGGGGGTTCCACCTGACAAGCCTCCAGATATGTTGTTTGTACCTGAAAAGGAAAGACAAGAATTACTCATAATGTTTCATGATTCTAAACCAGCAGGTCATCCTGGTATTACTAAGACTCTTACCAGTATCTCCAGACAGTTCTGGTGGCCCACCATGCGACAGGACGTACGCCTGTTTGTTTTGGCTTGTCAAATCTGTGCCAGAAGCAAAACCAGTAAAACCTTGCCTGTCGGTCTATTGCAGCCTTTACCCACGCCTAAGAGGCCTTGGTCTCATCTATCTATGGATTTTATTGTGGACTTGCCGAAGTCCAAAGGTCATACTGTGGTTCTGACAGTTGTAGACCGCTTCTCCAAAATGGCTCATTTTGTCCCTTTACCTAAGCTTCCTACAGCCAAAGAACTGGCGGTTGTCTTTGCTAGAGAGATTGTACGAATACATGGGGTTCCGTCTGAAATAGTCTCTGACAGAGGAGCTCAGTTCGTCTCTCGTTTCTGGAGGGTTTTCTGTGCGGAGATGGGGGTGCGATTGGCCTTCTCAACAGCATACCATCCACAAAACAATGGGGCAGCAGAGAGGGCAAATCAGGGTCTCGAGCAGTACATACGTTGCTTTACCACACAACAACAAGACAATTGGTCGGAGTTGTTGCCCTGGGCTGAGTATGCACGTAATAACGCCGTTAATGAGACCACTGGCCACTCTCCTTTTTCTGCTATCTATGGGTTTTTCCCTCCGGCTCTACCGCTTCAGTTTAATGAACAGGCCATCCCGGCTCTCGATGACCATCTCACTCAACTACAAGAGATTTGGAGACAGATTCGCGTAAATATGGAGCGCAATGTTGTTGTCCAGAAACGCAAGGCTGACAGGCATAGGTTACAAGCTCCCTCCTATAACGTGGGGGATAGAGTTTGGTTGTCTACTAGGAACGTGAAGTTACGGGTGCCTTCTATGAAAATGGCACCTCGGTTTATTGGTCCATATAAGATCATTCGCCGCGTTAACCCTGTGGCTTATGCTCTTGCCCTTCCTAAACATCTTCGCTTGCACAACGTCTTTCACACCTCCCTACTGAAACCTTTGTTGTGTAACAGGTACACGCGGGTCGTTCCTCCTCCTCCACCTGTTCAGGTTGATGGTGAATCGGAGTATGAGGTTAGGAGGGTTTTGGATTCTAGGCTGTGCAGGGGTGTTCTGCAGTACTTGGTCGATTGGGTGGGCTATGGCCCGGAAGACCGGTCCTGGATTCCAGCTTCCGACATGTCTGCCTCTAGGTTGGTCAGGGTGTTCCATGCCTCGCACCCCGATCGCCCTGGTGGTCGTATTGCCGCTCGTCCTGTTGGTCGTCCGGTGACCTCCCGTGGAGAGGGGGTACTGTAACGTTGGGGGCTTCCAGCCCTACCTGTGTGCTTGAGGACAGCAAGTCTGATGCTGCTCGCTGACCACTGCCCGGTTTAAATGGAGACAGGCAGGGAGGTGATTGCATGAGGTGTGGCTTGAGTGGGGGGCGTGGTCTGGTGAAGGTCTTTAAAAACCCTCAGTATAGTTTCAGAAGTTGCCAGATCGTGGTTATCCATACCTGAGCTCCTTGTACCTGACTGCTATATTGATTTAACCTGTTATTGACCTCTGCTTGTGTTCTGACCATTCTGCCTTCTGTTGCCCTAGACTATTTACTTGTACTACGCTACTGCTCTGATACCGACCCGGCTATTCCATTTGACCATTCTGAACTCTGTATTCCTGATTCTGGCTCGGCTGACTCCTCTCCGTATTGTTAACCCTTTTCTGTCTAGCTAGTTTACCTGGCCAATTCTAAGGACCAGACAGATAGGGATCATTCACAGCTACACTGTTGGTAGCTTCTGGGTTTTGTGGAGTGTTGGGGGTTAAGTACTGCGTGGTGGGATCCGGGAACCGTGACAGTTACATGTTTACAGGTGCATTCTGTATATAGTCACTATGTTACATGTTTACAGGTGCATTCTGTATATAGTCACTATGTTGCATGTTTACAGGCGCATTCTGTATATAGTCACTATGTTACATGTTTACAGGTGCATTCTGTATATAGTCACTATGTTACATGTTTACAGGTGCATTCTGTATATAGTCACTGTGTTACATGTTTACAGGTGCATTCTGTATTGAGGTATGTTAATAGGGAACTCTTTAGGGACTTTAGACTGGGGGAAGATTTGATGGCGTCTGGGAGGTTATTCCATAACTGCGGTGCTCTGTAGGAAAATGAGGATCGAGCCACTTTCTTTTTGTATTGTGGTATTGCAAGCAGGGGCGGACTGACAAGTCGATCCAATAGGACCTCGGCCGGGGGCCTGGGCCTAGCTGAGGGCCCGGGCCCAGGGGTGGACTGGGCCATCAGCACTCCCCGAGGGCCCCGATGGGAAGGGGGGCCCGGATTGGCCCCGCGGTCCAGGCAGGCACCTGGTCTCCCATTTGATTGGGCAGCGTGTGGGATCAATCTCCCACAAACTGCCCGGAAGTAAAGGCCCTGCGGAGGGGGGGGGGGTGGAGGAGGAGGGAGAAGAGGCTGCCTGACCAGCAGCTCACATGTGGAGATGCTGGCTCCACCCCTTCCCCTCCACTGCTGCTTGATGCAGAGCCTCCCCTGCTGTGCTGGATGTGTCCAGCATGTGCAGGGAGGGGTGAGTCAACGGAGACAAGCCAGGAGACAGACCAAGATTCTAACCTGTGAGTATAACAAGCAGGTGTGTGTGTGTGTGTGTGTGTGAGCAGTGTGTGTGTGTTTGAGCAGTGTGTGTGAGCAGTGTGTGTGTGTGTGTTTGAGCAGGCAGTGTGTTTTAGCAGTGTGTGTGTTAGCAGTTTATGTGTGTGTTTGAACAGTGTGTTTGAGCAGTGCGTGTGTGAGAAGACTGTTTGAGCAGAGTGTGTGTGTGAGCAGAGTGTGTGTGTGTGGGCAGAGTGTGTGTGTGTGTTTGAGCAGTGTGTGTGTGTTTGAGCAGTGTGTGTGTGTGAGCAGTGTGTGTGTGTGTGAGCAGTGTGTGTGTGTGTGTGTGAGCAGTGAGTGTGTGTGTGAGCTCAGAGTGTGTGAGCAGTGTGTGTTTGAGCATAGTGTGTGTGTGACGGTTATGCGTGTATTTCTTTTTTGGGGGGGTTAACCTTTTATGGGCATGGCACAGAGGGCCCCAGAATCTCTTATTGCCCGGGGCCCCATTAGTTGTCAGTCTGCCCCTGATTGCAAGTAAGGTGCTGGTCCTGGATCGGAGGTTATAGGATGAGGGAACTGCTGGAGGAAGCAGTCTATTCAGGTAGGGTGGCAGCTTCCCAGAAAAGCTCTTAAACACCAGGTTGGAAAGGTGAAGGGTACGTTTAGACTCCAGCGACGGCCAGTTTAGCTCTTTTAACATGTCACAATGGTGGGTCATGTAGTTACATTGTAGCGCAAAGCGGCAGCATGAGTTATACAATGTGGTAAGGTTCTGAAGGAGCGTTTGCGGGGCCGCTGCATACACTACATCTCCGTATTCAATAGCCGGCATAAGCATTTGTTGTACAATCTGCTTTCTTACCGCGGGGCTCAGGCAGGATTTGTTTCTGTACAGGGCACCTAGTTTGGGGTAAAGTTTAGATGAGAGTTTTTCGATGTGGGGCCAAAGGATAGATTTGGGTCTAACCACATACCTAGATATTTGAGAGAAGTGACTGTAGTCAGCGTGCCATTTGATTTTGTCCCCACACATAGATGGGGATTTTGCAATTTGTGTAGTTTAGGTTTTGTTCCAAAGAGCATCGTTATCGTTTTGTCAGTATTTAAAAAAAGTTTGATCCACTTTTCTACCTCTGTGAATTGTTCTTGCAGCACGGCCTCCAGCTGTGGGAGATTTGGTTTGCTGGTATAAAGTAAGGTGTCGCCGGCGTACATGTGTACGGTTGAGGCTTTGCAGATGTTAGGCAGATCATTTATGAATATTGTAAATAGCAGGGGGCCGTGTATTGAGCCTTGGGGTACACTGCAAGTGAGTGGGAGGGGGAGAGAGGAGCTGCCAGAAATGGACACATATTGCGACCGATCAGACACATATGATTGAAAACAGGTTAGCATGTGATCACCGATACCAGAGTCGTTAAGTTTTTTTAACAAGATGCCATGGTCTACTGTGTCAAAGGCTTTGGCAAAATCAAAGAAGATGGCTCCAGTTAGGTTTCCTTGTTCCATGCCAGCTTGGATACCATTGCAGACTTTTAAAAGGGCGGTTGTAGTTGAGTGATTTGGACGAAAGCCGGATTGATCCGTGGTTAAGTAGTTCCAATATTGATAATGATCACGTAATTGTGTGTAGACGCATTTTTCCAAAATTTTTGACATTACAGGGAGCAATGATATCAGACGGTAGTTGGATACCAAAGTACTGTCACCACTTTTATGGATAGGTACCACTCTCGCAGTCTTCCAGAGTTTGGGTTTGTATCCAGTCGCCAGTGATTCATTGATTAGGCTTGCGACAGGATTTGCAGTTGCCGGTGCACTGATTTTCAGCAGCATTGCTGGTATTTGATCAGGTCCAGACTGGTATTTGATTTTTTGGTTACGTAGAAGTTTAGTAACGACACTGACAGGCACTGGTCTAAAACTGAATTCCTGTCTGATAAAGGGTCTTTGCACAGTTGGAGGGTCCTGACCTCCGTGCGGCCTTTCTGATTGCATGTAATTTCCTATCTTGGCAATCAGGGTGGTGGCACATCCAACAAAATAATCATTAAAGGCATTTGCTACATCTAGGGGGTGTTGCAGGGTTTGGTTGTTTACTTTGACAGCACCTGTCTGGGAGTGGACAGGGGGTGCTTGTATGTTACTTATGGTTTTCCAAAAGTTTCTAGGGTTTGATATGTTATTGTTTAGATTTTCATTGAAGTAATAGGCTTTCGCCATTTTTGTTTGTTTTGTGCATGCATTCCGGCATTTTCGGTATTCATAGTGATCGTTCATGGAACCAGTAGTCTTGAAATTTGACCACAGTGAATCTCTAAGCTGGTACATTAGTGTAAGATCAGCTGTAACCCAGGGGAGATGGGTCCCTTTTATTCGCACTTTACGCAGCGGGGCATGGGAATTCCAGACTTGCAGGAGCTCGGTCTGAAAGTATGCATTTGCACTGTCTAGGTCTGGGATTAGGTTTAGTCTGTACCATGGGAGCTGTTTCAGATCACTTAGGAAGGATTCAAGAATACATTTCTTGAAAGACCTGGTGGTTATTACCTTTGGGGGAGATTTGGTGGTCTTTATTTTACACACGCAGTACACAAGACAGTGGTCACTAAAGCTATTAGCGAGAACGCCTGTCTCCTGTATTCTATCAGGAGATGAGGAGACAATCTAGTCCAGCAAGGTATGGTTAGGGCTTTTCATATTAATGCGAGTGGGGGAGAAGATTAATTGAGTTTGCAGCAAAGTTTTAAACAGCGAGCAATGTTTATTGTTTTTAGGATTTAGCCAATCTGTATTACAATTGCCGAGGACCAGCAGTTCACTTCTTTGGTTTTGTGCAAGTAGGTTATTAAGGATTTGAGTTATGTCAGAGAGGGAGTACACTGGGGAGCTCGGTGGGCGATAGAATCCAGCAACAATGATTGATTTACTGAATGGGATCTCAATTAAACCAGAGAGGAAATCAAAGGTGGCAGGGGAGCTAGAATTCTGTAAAGGGGTGAACTTTATGGACTCTTCAAAGCAAAGTCCAGCTGGATGAGGGGATGAGATGCTCTCTGCAATGGCCAGGTAAGAATGCTGAATGATTTTTGGGTGTGTGATGAAAGAAAATAAGATTGCAAATAGCATCACATTGGGTTGAAGCTGTCCAGCATCTTAGGGGGGAGTTTGTGGGGGGCAATAAAAGTTAAAGTTTCACTGAACATGACATAGGGCAGAAACAGCATACTCGATCTTGATAGGGGAGGGGTTAAATGCTCTGATGTAGCACTAGGCACATCAAGTTTCATAATACAGAGGAGTTATGCAAAAGGTCAGGCACATTACAGGAAAACAAACATTATAACGTTGATACTTCCGTGTTAATCTGTATATTTGTGTTTTGTTCTTAATATCTTGCATTTATTACTTTGTATTTCTGTAACGACTGTAAAATTTCAATGCTCTTGAACCCAGCACATACTTAAAACGAGAGAAATCTCAATGTATCCTTCCTTTCAATATCCTTTATAAATAAATAAATAAATACTAACATAAACATGACGAGTGCCATAAAAACCGAGCCTTTAGCATTAATGAGTGAGTCATTAAGTAAAAAAGCTCAATTATTGATAAAGGCTCCCATCCAGGGATGGACTGACCAATAGGGCACTAGGGTGGGGCCCCATGAGGACCCCTCCTTAGCTTGGCCAGGGCTGTCCTTTCAGCAGGGGTCCCACGCCACTGCAGATAAAAAATCATGGAGATTAGCATTAGCAGCCAGCTTTTAAACAGTGACGAGAGATGGAGAGGGGCAGTGACTAAGGAAACCCAGATGGGTGAAACGCGTCTCAGCTATATATAGTGTTTATCAAGTTTCTTTTATTACTTCTCTCAAATAAAGCCGTTGGACCTTTTTAATCCTTTTAGTGGCTTTAAAGGTATCCTTGTCGTTGTATCCCATTTTAATTTTTTTATCCAGTTTTACTATTCAGCTCTGGCACCAGGTCATGAGTAGGGATGAACCGAACACTCCCCGAGTTCGGTTCGAGCCCGAACCCGAATTTCCCATTTGTTTGGGACCGAACCCGAACCCGAACCCCCATGCAAGTCAATGGGGCTGAAAATTCGGTTTTTTGGAGTGCCCTCCAAGAGGGCATATATGCTACATATTTGCCATAAAAGGTGTATGGGGGTCCGGGTAGTGCCCTGGGGGACAGGAAACAAGGACAAAAAGTTTTTTAAAAAAAACGTTTTTAAAGGGACAGTGAGTTTTCCATGAAATAAGGGTTAAAAATAAAAACGAAAAATTCCTTCAAATATCGTGCCTAGGAGGTCCCCATAACCTGCCCGTGAAGTGGCGGATTTCTAGGATGTATAGAAATATGTAAAAACCAAAAAATGACATTTCAAATGACGGTAAATGCTTTTCCTTTAATCTATCCATAAACAACTGCTTGGGGCGGCAGTCTGTATGAAAAGAGGAGACATTTTCGGACACGCAGAAAAAGTTTACTGATTTTTTGGCGGTGAAAAGCAGGACAATGGAAACTTCTAGACCAAAAAGCCGATTTGGAAAGTGAGATAAATGGGAGAATTTTTCTGGTTCAGCTATTTTGACCTAGAATTTTCCATTCTCCAGTCATTCTCCTGAATTTCACCTTTCTCTGAATAACCCTGTCAGGGTTATTCAGAGAGCAGTGAAGAGCAGGAGAATGACTGGAGAATGGAAAATTCTAGGTCAAAATAGCCAAACCAGAAAAATTCTCCCATTTAGGCTAGGGTCAGACTAGCGAATTTTTAACGTGCGTTTAGGCGCACTTAATCACGGCCGCACTAGCAGCAAATGACGGGCAATGACGGACAATATATGAAGTACGGTCGCACGAAAGTCCGGCTGCGCAACGCAAGTGGAAAATGAACGCATTTTTCGAGAACGCAGAACCGCTAGTACGGACGTACAGAGTGCGCTGCGTCCACTAGCGGCGTGTGTGCGTGATTTGGAGATGTCAGACCCTGCTCATGTCCGGCCAACATAACGTCCAGACACCCAAAGTTTCCTGGTTTGGATCCGTAAAAAATCACGCTCAAAAATGCGCATCGTATGACCGTTTTCGCGCAATCCGTGAAAAAATACGGCAATGCGTTCGGACGCACTTTTTGACGGTCGCTGCGAAAAATGCATTATTCTGACCCTAGCCTTTTCTCACTTTCCTAAGCGGCTATTTGGTCCAGATTGTTCTCTTTTCCTGCCATTCTCCTGGTTTTCACCTTTCTCTGAACAACCCTGAGAGAGAGGTGAAAGCCAGGAGAACTGGCAAGAGAAGAGAACAATCTAGACCAAATAGCCGATTTGGAAAGTGAGATAAATGGGAGAATTTTTCTGGTTTGGCTATTTTGACCTAGAATTTTCACTTCTCCAGTTATTCTCCTGCTTTTCACCGCTCTCTGAATAACCCTGTGAATGTTTAATCCCGAGGTGAAAAATAACATTGCTTTAGATTTTTTTCAAACACCAGTTAAATGCAGCATATTATGATGTTTTAAGGAAATTAATTCTCAAATCTCAATCAGAAGCAGACACCACCCCACCCTCAGTATATTGTACAATGTATCAAATTGATTACCAGACTAAAAACACCTGGTGTTATGCCCGTTTGTGAACAGAGGTCATTTAGGCTAGGGTCAGACGAAAGCATTTTTCCCCGCGAACGTGAAAAAGTGCATCCGAACGCATTGACGTATTTTTTCACGGAATGCGCAAAAACGGTCAGACGACGCGCATTTTCGGGCGTGATTTTGTACGAATCATCAATAAAACTCTTGTTACGTCTGGACGTTATGTAGGCTGGACATTAGCAGCGTCTGACATCTCCTAATCACGCAAACACGCCGCTATGCCGCAGCTGCGCACTCAGTACGTCAGTACTAGCGGTTCAGCGTTCTCAAAAAAATGCGTTCAAATTCCACTTGCGTTGCACGGCCGGACTTTTGTGCGGCCGTACATCGTATATTGGCCGTCATTGCCCGTCATCTGCTGCTAGTGCGGCCGTAATTATGTGCGCCAGAACGCACGTTAAAAGTGCGCTGGTCTGACCCCAGCCTTAGAGTTGATAATCTTTCCACGTACACATTAGTTTTTAATTCAATATCTAATAAACCGTTGCTTATAATATTCTGCAGTAAAGAGTCTCTTTATCTCTAGATTTTTTTGTATTTTTTTAAGCATTTTCTATACTTTTTTCAAAATTTCTTTTTTTTTCGAACCTGAACCGAACACGCCCAAAAAGTTTGAAATTCGCGAACTTTCGAACTTCCAAAGTTCGGGTCGAACTCCGAACTGTCCGAACCCGAACAGCTCATCCCTAGTCATGAGGCGCCTACCTTGATCCATCACCTCTACCTGAGATCATCACTCAGAACTGGTACCCAGACCAAGAAGGATCCAAGACTACCATGCCATTCTGTAATTCAATAATGCACATATGGGTGATGCTTCCTTGTGGGTAGGCACAATGGGAAGGCCCTATGATCACCTGTTGCCTGGGGGAGCCAAGAGTAGTCAGTGCACCCTGACCCTGCTATTCCTGCTGTGCCCTAATTTCTGCTGGTTTTATGTGTTTTCCTTTTTTTCCCCAGCGTTAGGCTTTATGATATTGCACTTCGAGGCTGTGTATCCCAGGAGATTTGCTAAAACCAAAATGACATAAATGGAGTTATCTTCAAAAAAATAAATAAAAACATTTTAAACAAAATGTAAAGAATAATTTAGGTAAACCTGGAGTAGCTGATGGCTATCACTTCTACGCGGTAAACATCACCTGATAAACATGGTGCTCAAACAAGGAATGCGGGGCGATTTTTCAATATTACGGTTTCCATGGTGATTGCCCTTCACTTCCAGTGCTCCTGTTATAGAATCACAGGTTACGCAGAGAGCAGTGCACCTTTTTAAGTGACCATATATTATTTAAATCCATACGTCAAATTGTTTTCCATGCTTATGGAGGGCTGAGGGAGCCCTGAGGCAAAGTTATTCCATAGGGAGCTTTAAGTGAGATTGTCCTTTTCTCAAACCTGGATTTAGATTGGACGAAATAGAATCATATTAATCATTTAAAATGAAGTTGCAGGAACACAAAAAATTTTTTTTGTCTTTTAATCATGGATTTCAGGTTGTCACTAGGAATTTATTACAAAATTCATTGCCTGTTTGTGCTGTTGCTTGCAACGTCAGCAAACGGCGTCGCAACTTATCTCGTTTTTGGGTGTGAAGGGATTATCTCAATTTTGCATTGTAATGCATTGAAAAGCACTCATTAGCATATCAAGAGACCATTTTCACACCATTTTAACCCTTTCGCTGCTGAGGCATTTCACGCCTGTGTGCTGAGCTCATTTTTACCGGTTTCGCTCATGTTTAACCGCGTTTTGAAGCCTTATTTTATTATTTATTTATTTGGACACACCATCTCACAACATTTCAGCTCCAGTCTGGAGCCTTCATTAATTCAAAAAACTCCATATTGGAGAAGAAACATCATGAGATGCTGTGTGCAAAATAAAGGCTTCCAGGTTTGCCTTCATCTGAGTGCCCAGTTAATTTCTTTAAATTTACCATTTTCTAAACCTGGCTCCTCGGGGGCGTGTCTGAGAATTATTATGTTGTCTTGCGTGACCTTAGGCTATTAGTTACATGATGGACTTGGTGATCAACAGGGTTTGTCACAGAAGTATTGAAGAGCTCAGGGCATGCCGCCATTTTTTTTTGTGTGGTAAATATGACATTTCATTATTCACTGTGCTAGTGACAATCCTTGGTGTCTTGGAAGATTTTGCAGATTTTTGGCCGTGCATGAATGAATGATAATAATTAAATTAACACTAATAATCTCTCCATTGACTGATTGCCAAAGTCCCGGTAAGAAGGCCTCAGCATCGTGTGAGCATATCGCCCAAGTCGTAAAATCACTGAGACGCCAACGTCGCTGAAAGAGTTACGTGATGTTTGTTCTGCACGCTGGTGTCTGTCATGGGATTTCTTGGCATATTTAATGTGCGCCATGAAGAAACCTTTAGTGTTGGATGAAGACGTGTGCAACCAAGACAGATGGAAGGCAATCAGGGGTGGCAAGAAGAGTGAGTGCAGATCCCCTAACTACAGCTGAGAAATCCACATTATAAAAAAATCATGAACTCCTGTTCTATTCCGGTACCTTCCGAGACTTCCACCGTGTCTAAGGCTAGGGTCAGACGAGTGTGATTTCTACGGACTGTACATCCGTGCACACGGACGTACGTCAGTATAGAAGACGCAGTAGTGGCCACACAGTCCGTTTATCACTGACATATATTTTGACGGATGTAGGAGGGAAAATAAATTAAAAAGCAAAACCATTTTGTCCGTGAAAAATACTGGACGTATAAATGCAGTCCGTCTGACCACGTTCCATCACTCACACACAAAGCTATGCGGAAGTTGCGGACGCAGCGCACTTTGTGCGGCCATTCTAGGGGTTGTACGTTCTTGCCTGCCTTGAGTCCGTTTGCCGCGGCCGTTGTGCATCCGCAGTTCAGTGCGGACGTACTTTGTGTGTCGGGCTCCAATGGGCTTTTTGTCATACTATCACAGACGTTCTTTTAGGCGCAATCACGGACGTGAACACTACGCTCGTCTGACCCCAGCCTTATTCGTAGGTTTTAAATTAAAGCTTGTTAAACAATTTTTTCCAGTATCCTTTTGTTAATTATTTATAGAAAATAACAAAACATTTGATCTGTTTCCATTGCATTTATCTTTTCATATAAGGTTCTAAGAAAAGAACACAAATTTGTTAATTTCCCATGGAATAACTCTCAGTATTGATGTCAGCTTGTCAGCCGGCAACCAGGCATGCATTGTTGGAAGATGGCTGTCCTGCTGGATGGCCCTTCTACTCGCAGCTGTCACTCAAGTGGCATACCACTGGATATGATTGATTTAGGGAATTACTCAATATTTTCCATTTTATGTTAGTTTTTCTTTTGCTAACATATACAGGCAGTGATTCCTTGTCAATATGCCCAACCCAAGTTTTCCCAATATGCCCAACCTGCTGATTTCCCCTTAACGTCCCCATTGTAGCACCATATTAAGGGGCAGGATGCTGAATTATCGCCTGCCCCGTAATGCAGCGCTAACGCACTGCTGCAAGTATCACATCCTGGAGTTCATAGGACTCCATGGAAGCTTTTGCTGCCAGGTCATGTGACCTGCAAGATCACGCTCTTGCGAGATCGTGTAGGATCGGGGAGAAAGACTGGGGACTTTTTTCCCCAGTCTCTCTCTCTGCTCCTGGGGGCCAGAAAAAGCAGATCGGGCCACCATCCTTGAGTCCCCTACCTGCAGGAGTTTCTCCTGTCCCAAGCAGTTCAATTCAAGTTCATCTTGATTAAATAACCCTGCCATGTACCTGTGCTGCAAACACTATGCTGTGTACCTGTGCTTCAAGTAACTCTGCCATGTACCTGTGCTGCAAGCAATATGCCATGTACCTGTGCTGCAAGCACTATGCTGTGTACCTGTGCTGCAAGCACTATGCTGTGTACCTGTGCTGCAAGCACTATGCTGTGTACCTGTGCTTCAAGTAACTCTGCCATGTACCTGTGCTGCAAGCAATATGCCATGTACCTGTGGTGCAAGCACTATGCTGTGTACCTGTGCTGCAAGCACTATGCTGTGTACCTGTGCTGCAAGCACTATGCTGTGTACCTGTGCTGAAAGCACTATGCTGTGTACCTGTGCTTCAGGCAATCCTGCCGCGTACCTGTGCTGCAAGCAATATGCCGTGTACCTGTGCTGCAAGCACTATGCTGTGTACCTGTGCTTCAAGTAACCCTGCCATGTACCTGTGCTGCAAGCAATATGCTGTGTACCTGTGCTGCAAGCACTATGCTGTGTACCTGTGCTTCAAGTAACCCTGCCATGTACCTGTGCTGCAAGCAATATGCCGTGTACCTGTGCTGCGAGCACTATGCTGTGTACCTGTGCTGCAAGCACTATGCTGTGTACCTGTGCTGCAAGCACTATGCTGTGTACCTGTGTTTCAGGCAACCCTGCCGTGTACCTGTGTTTCAGGCAATCCTGTCGTGTACCTGTGCTTTGGCAAACCTTTCGTGTACCTGTGCTTCAGGCAACCCTGTCGTGTACCTGTGCTTCAGGCAACCCTGCTGTGTACCTTTTGCTGCAAGCAACCCTGCTGTGTACCTGTGCTGCAAGCAACCCTGCTGTGTACATGTGCTTCAAGCAACCCTGCCATGTACCTGTGCTGCCAGCAACCCTGCCATGTACCTGTGCTTCAAGCAGCCTTGCAGTGTACCTGTGCTGCAAGCAACCCTGCCGTGTACCTGTGTTTCAAGCAACCCTTCCGTGTACCTGTGCTGCAAGCAACCCTGCCGTTTACATGTGCTTCAAGCAACCCTGCCGGGTACCTACGCTTCAAGTAACCCTGCCGGGTACCCTTTGCTTCAAGTAACCTGCCGGGTACCTGTGCTGCAAGCACTATGCTGTGTACCTGTGCTGCAAGCAATCCTGCCGGGTACCTGTGCTGCAAGCACTATGCCGTGTACCTGTTTTACTGTACATTGGACTCCTGCCCAGCAGTGCGGTGTTCACCATCATCCACCCCTGCTATCTCCATTAACCATTGCACTGGTTGCTTTATTGACCCTAACACCTTGTTCCAGCAGTAGTGTAATAAACACCCGTTCGCACCTGATTTCGTGTCCTCGCCTTGAATTTTTTTCTATTTCACACAACGTGGCTCCCACCATGGCTCGTGCTGGGTGCCACCCTGACATTTAGGCCCCGTTCACACCTGGGCGTTTTACAGTGCATTCCTGTGTAAAACGCCTAAACACGGAAATCCCATGATTTCCTATGGGGCCCTTTCTCACCTGGGCGTTTTACAGTGCATAGGAATGCGCTGTAAAACATCCTACGCCCAAAGAAGTACAGGAGCTTCTTCGTGGTGTATTGCAGCGCCTTCACAGCCATAGACTGCAGCGTGAACGCGCTGCAATGCGTGTTCGCATTTTTTACGTTTGCGCGTTTTGTTTTTACGTTTTACGTATTACGCGCGTCAAAAAACGCGCAGGTGTGAACCCAGCCTTATCATATGGTGCTGCGGAAACTGCTGGCACTACATAAATTACGGTAATAATGGCAATAACTGAAGTCTTTACCTTTTTACAATGTACTGAGTGCATTACGCTCCCTAAGGCTAGGGTCAGACGAACGCATTTTCGCGTTGTCTGTGAAAAAGTGCGTTCGAACGAATGGACGCATTTTTTCACGGAGTACGCGATAGCGGTCATACGATGCGCATTTTCGCCCGTGATTTTGTACGGATCATCAATAAAACACTTTGTGCATCTGGACGTTATGTTGGCCGGACATTAGCAGTGTCTGACATCTCCAAATCACGCACACACGCCGCTAGCGGACGCAGCGCACTCAGTACGACCGTACTAGCGGTTTGACGTTCTCGACAAAATGCGTTCGTTTGCCACTTGCGTTGCGCAGCCGGACTTTCGTGCGACCGTACTTCGTATATATTGGCCGTCATTGTCCGTCATTTTCTGCTAGTGCGGCCGTAATTAAGTGCGCCTGCACGCGCGTTTAAAGTGTGCTAGTCTGACCCTAGCCTTAGTCGTGCCTCTGCCTGCTCGCCTTTCTCTCCTTTCTCTTTATTATGCTCCCTCGTTATTTATAGTAAATATCTTGTGTCATTTCAACTTCTTGTATTTTGTCGCTTCAAAAATCCCCGAGATGTCTGAGGTTTGCGTATTATGAGCAGTGGTATTAGCCTGCCATGTCACTATGTCAGAGCGCTTTAATTCATCGGGAGTTAAGATTCTCTAATTCTCCACTAATTGGTGCCTTCATTCCGTGCAGGCTACTACGGCACATTTTAATTGTCCTGTATTTTCCTCTTGACTAAGCTATTTTTATTACACTGGCTTTCTTCCCACAATCATAACCGTTTGCTAGCTGGAAACGCACACTCTCTGTTTTTATATAGTAAAAATAATAAATCGTAATGTTAAACGCAACATATTGCACAAATGCAGGTAGGTACACATGGTGCATCTATGGACAGAGATGGATGGATGGATGGACAGAAGGACAGACTGATAGATGTACATAATGCTCATAGTGCATGTTTGTCTAGTATCATCAGTAAGGAAATAATTGGCCATAAACATAAAGCACTCTAGATAGTGTTGCAAAGCAGTGGTTGTCTCATTACTCTGGATCTAACTGTTGCTATGTGCATTCTTTTCACATTACACAAGAACAGAACCCACAACCCAGTGGATAGAGACAACAGTTACCCCACCTATAAAACACAATGGAATTCAAGGTGGGCACCCTGATAGGATTAAACCTGATACTGAACTATGCCACAAAAAGAAGAGAAAGTGGAACTTTCTCAAACGAACATCAGGATACTGAATTTAAGACATAACTTTTAATAATTGCAATAAAAAGAAAATGAACAATCACGTAAAAACATATACACGAAAAATGAACTATGATGGGGCTTGTCCAATTCGCTGGTGTAACGGCAGAGTCAGTGCTGGACATTAACATTTGGCTCTTATTTTCACTATAACCCCTCAATGGATATTGATATTGATGGCCAAACCTAGGAATCATCCTCCATTATCTCCCGCTAGCTTTTGCCCGCGGCTTCGCTAGCGTGGATTTTAGGATTTGTTAAAATTGATTTTTAAAAGAAACTTGAGGTTTTTTTGGTAGAACCCCCCTTCCCCCCCCACTTGGGATTTTTGGAAAATTGTAAAACACGTGTTTTTTTTATTTTTCAAGAAGAATGTAAGTGCCAAATTTCACACCTGTAACATCTTTGGTTTTTGAAATATAGGTATACTGATAAAAGTATTCACATCCCTTTCCCCCACCCCCCTTAACTGGATTTTCTGAAAATGGTAAAACATATTTTTTTTTGCACGAAGATTGTAAATATCGAATTTCACATCTGTAACATCATTGGTTTTTTAAATATAGGTATAGTGATAAAGGTATTCATCCCCCTTTTTGCCCCTCACTGGATTTTTGGAAAATGGTAAAATGTGTTGTTTTATTTTCAAGACGAATCTAAATACCAATTTTCACGTATGTAACATCTTCTGTTTTTGAGATGTAGGTATCCTGTTTAAAAGTATTCACCCCCTCCTTTTTTTCACCCCCTTAGGGGCGGAGTTTCCAAAAATCCTTGTTTCGTGGGTGCCCACATCATAAAAACAGTGCACCTTCAAAATTTCACGTTTCTAGGTTAAACGGTTTCAACTGAGCATTGATGAGTCAGTCAGTCAGGACTTTCGCATTTATGATAAAAGTATTCAACCCCCTTTTTGCCCCCTCAAGGAATTTTCAGAAAATGGTAAAATACGTGTTTTTCTATTTGTTGTGTTTTTTTATTTGTCCATATACAGATTTTTCACGTCTGTACCAACTTCTGTTTTTAAGATATAGGTATCCTGTTAATATTTAAAATATTCAACCCCCTTTTTTTGCCCCCCCCCGTTAAATTTTTGAAAAACGGTAAAATACGTGTTTTTTTTATTTTTCAAGAAGAATCTAAATACCAATTTTCACATATGTAACATCTTCTGTTTTTGAGATATAGGTATCCTGTTTAAAAGTATTTAGCCCCCTTTTTTTCACCCCCCACCTGGGATTTTTGGAAAATGGTAAAACACTTGTTTTTATTTTTTAAGACGAATCTACAGTTGTGTTCAAAATTATTCAACCCCCAATGCTGTAAATGGTTTTAGGGAATTTAGAAACATAGAAACATAGAAAAATGTCGGCAGATAAGAACCTTTCGGCCAATCTAGTCTGCCCAATTACATGGATACTTTACCTGGATTTATCTTTTGTTTAGGATAGCCTTATGCCTATCCCATGCCTGCTTAAATTCAATTACTGTTTTGGCCTCTACCACTTCAACTGGAAGGCTGTTCCATGTATCCACCACCCTCTCAGTAAAATAATGCTTTCTGATGTTACTTTTAAACCTTTGCCCCTCTAATCTAAGACTATGTCCTCTTGTTTTGCTACTTTGTTTCCTTTTAAATATACTCCCTTCCTCTACCTTGTGGATTCCCTTTACGTATTTAAATGTTTCTATCATATCTCCTCTGTCTCGTCTTTTTTTCAAGCTGTACATGTTAAGATCATTAAGCCTTTCCTGGTAACTTTTCTCCTTCAAGCCGTACACCATTTTAGTAGCCCTTCTCTGAACTCTCTCTAAGATGTCTATATCCTTCTGGAGATACGGTCTCCAGTACTGCACACAGTACTCCAAGTGAGGTCTCACCAGTGCTCTGTACAGTGGCATGAACACTTCCCTTTTCCTACTGCTAATACCTCTCCCTACACAACCAAGCATTCTGCCAGCATTTCCTGCTGCTCTATTACATTGACTACTTACCTTTAGATCCTCTGCAATAATAACCCCTAAATCCCTTTCCTCAGATGTTGAGGTTAGGACTGTATCAAATATTCTATATTCAGCCCTTGGGTTTTTAGTGTACATTTTTAATTGTATTCAGAATGAAATCCTACAAGGACTTTTTAAAGAACCATATGCAACTAAAATGACATCAATTGGTTTTGTAATACAGTAGTAAAGGTTTCTTTTGTGAATTCTTCATTGACACAATTATTCAACCCCTTAAAGGCTACCACTCTGAAGAACAGAGGTTCATTCAAGTGTTTTCAGTCAGGTATTGAAAACACCTGTGGATGTCACGGAGCAGCAATAAAGCATAATAAGCACCAATTAGGCAGCTTTAAAATGACTGTGATACTCAGCTCCTTCTAGACATTTACTGGTGTGGTTACAAACATGGTGAAGTCAAGAGAATGGTCCAGGAAGACAAGAGAAGAGGTGATTACTCTTCACAGGAAGGGCAATGGCTATAAAAAGATTGCAAAGATGTTAAACATACCAAGAGAGACCATAGGAAGCATCATTCACAAATTCAAGGCAAAGGGCACTGTTGAAACGCTACCTGGTTGTGGCAGAAAGAAGATGTTGACTTCGACTGCTGTGCGCTACCTGAAGCGTAGAGTGGAGAAAAGTCCCTGTGTGACTGCTGAGGAACTGAGAAAAGATTTGTCAGATGTGGGTACTGAAGTTTCAGCTCAGACAATACGGCGCACACTGCGTAATGAAGGCCTCCATGCCAGAACTCCCAGGCGCACCACCTTGCTGTCTCCAAAGAATAAGAAGAGTCGACTGCAGTATGCCAAAAGTCATGTGGACAAACCACAGAAGTTTTGGGATAGTGTTCTGTGGACTGATGAAACAATAATAGAACTGTTTGGGCCCATGGATCAACGCTATGTTTGGAGGAGGAAGAACAAGGCCTATGAAGAAAATAACACCTTGCCTACTGTGAAGCATGGCGGGGGGTCAATCATGCTTTGGGGCTGTTTTGCTTCTGCAGGTACAGGGAAGCTTCAGCGTGTGCAAGGTACCATGAATTCTCTTCAGTACCAGGAGATATTGGATGACAATGTGATGCAGTCCGTCACAAACCTGAGGCTTGGGAGACGTTGGACCTTTCAACAGGACAATGATCCCAAGCATACCTCCAAGTCCACTAGAGCATGGTTGCAGATTAAAGGCTGGAACATTTTGGAGTGGCCATCGCAGTCACCTGACTTAAATCCGATTGAGAACCTCTGGTGGGACTTAAAGAAAGCAGTTGCAGTGCGCAAGCCTAAGAATGTGACTGAACTGGAGGCTTTTGCCCATGACGAATGGGCGAAGATACCCGTAGATCGCTGCAAGACACTTGTGTCAAGCTATGCTTCACGTTTAAAAGCTGTTATAACTGTAAAAGGATGTTGTACTAAGTACTAAGATTGAATGTCACTTGTGGGTTGAATAAAACTGATAATGATGTGAGCACAGAAAAGACATTTGTGGTTATTTCATTATAAATGTTATGTTATATTTGTCTGACCTACATGTGCCTCTTTGATTTAATTGTAAGCAAGATGACTGAATGATCAAAATCAATGTCAAACTGGCCAAAACACTCAATTTCAGTGAGGGTTGAATAATTTTGAACACAACTGTAAATACCGATTTTCACATCTGTAGCATCTTCTGTTTTTGAGCTATAGGTATCCTGTTTAAAATCTTCAACCCCCTTTTTCACCCCCTTTATGGGGGATTTTCCAAAAATCCTTCCTTAGTGGGCGCCTACATCATAAAAACAGTGCACCTTCAAAATTTCACATTCCTAGGTTAAACGGTTTCAGCTGGGCGTTGATGAGTCAGTCAGTCAGTCAGGACTTTCGTGTTTATATATATAGATGTATTTAACCCCCCATTTTGGCCCCCCCATAGAATTTTCAGAAAATGGTAAAATATGTGTTTTTTAATTTTCAAGATGAATCTAAATACCGATTTTCACGTCTGTAACATCTTCTGATTTTGAGCTATAGGTATCCTGTTTAAAATATTCAACCCCCTCTTTCACCCCCTTAGGGGCAGAGTTTCCAAAAAGCCTTGCTTAGTGGGTGCCCACATCATAAAAACAGTGCACCTTCAAAATTTCACGTTCCTATTAGACATGTGCACAGCACAAAATTTCGTTTTGAACTAATGGATTAGTCCTAAAATGCAATTTATTTAGTTGCTAAAGAAATTCGTTTTCAGTTCTTTAGTATGAAAACTAATTTCTTTCATCCGAAAACCAGTGGATACAATTACTATTGTAGTGGCGCCTATGGAGGTTTTCAGTTTACAACAGCTCTGGTTAAGTTAGCACCAACATTGTAATACTGCCCCGTGTCAGGCAAAGCTGTTACAGTAACTGACTGCTGCTCATCACAGCGCTCAGAGTTTCAGTAAAACTAGTAAATAATATTTTTATATATAAGAGATTAGAAGAATATTATTTCCTTGTTTTACTGAAACTCTGAGCGCTGTTACAGTCAGTTACTGTAACAGCTGAGCCTGATACATTGTACTGAGAGATAATGTAACAAGCAGCCGATCTCAGTGCTCACAGCCACTGGATTTAAAGGGCTAAAAAAAAAAAGGCTCCTCTCTGTACAATGTTTAGAACATCCTCTTGCATTAATTAATACCCCTCTCTGTATAATATATAGAACATCCTCCTGAATTAATTAATGTCCCTCTCTGTATAGAACATCCTCCTCAATTTATACCTTTCTCTGTATAATGTATATAACATCCTCCTGCATTAATACCCCTATCTGTATAATGTACAGAACATCCTCCTGCATTAATTAATGCCCCTCTCTGTATAGAACTTCCTACTGCATTGGCATGTGGAGGGTGCAGAACTTCGGATGGTGCGCTTTTCATTGCTGGTCTCCTTCACTCATCAATGTAATATCACAAAAAGGACTGAAACTAAAATGTAGTGCATTTTATTTTAGTTTCTTTCGTTTTTTGTACTGAGCAGTTTCGTTTCTCTTGAGTCATATGAAAACTAAATTATCCCAAAATTCGGACTAAATCGTTTTAGTACTAAAACGAATGCACATGTCTAGTTCCTATGGGTTAAACGGTTTCAGCTGAGCATTGATGAGTCAATCAGTCAGTCAGTCAGGACTTTCGCGTTTAGATATATAGATAAAGACGAATCATAGGATCACGGTCTCAAATAAATGGCGTAAATGAAAATCCCTCATTAAGACCATGTGGGGCTAAAGATCGTATCGGATGGATCCACCAACACTCTCTGCGACGTAACTTCAAATCAAAATCGCCCTTTCTCGGAGACTGGGTCACTAGCTCAAGTCCACAAAATTTGAGCGATCTAGCGTTATTGTCATGATATTGTGACAGATGACGTGATATAGGGGTCTCTTGAGATCGTTTCACTGAGTGCACATGTTCCATGATTCTTCTCTTTAGGGGACGCAGAGTAGGCTTGTGCACCGATTTTTTTTTCGGTTTGATTTGTTCGGATGTTTAAACTTTTCGATTCGGCTCGTTTCGACCGATTTCTGTTTCGATTCGGTTCGGTTCGTTTTTCGTGTACATTTTTTTTTCGGAATATCGACCATTTTTCGTATTTTCGTGTCACTTTGCTCGTTTTTTGTATCGACTTTTCGGAAATTTTCATTTTTTCGGAACTTCTGTTCTCCTCGTTTCAAAGTGTCTACGATAATTCTGGCGATTCTATCGTGTTTTTTTTTATTAAATAAAGATCAAATCATGAATAGAGCAAAAATAAATTTCGATTTGACACATTTCAAGTCCATTCGAAAATTCCGAAAATATTTCATTTCGGCTCGGAAAACTTTTCGGATCTAAAAATTTTCGGAAAATGGGCCGCATCCGAAAACACGAATTCTTTCTTTCCACAAATACATGAGATGAGGTAGACCAAGCCTGCTGAATTACAATTGAAAAAGGACTCAATTTCAAACTTAACTTTATTCTCGGAATCCATAAAATTTTTAGATGATTTCAAAATGTAACTGCAAGCAACGCTTCGACCACATTTGTAAGTACCCCTCAAATCACGGGCAAGCCAGGTCGTAAATTTCACCTTAGAATGACTGGTGACTGTGAACTAACTTGTCTCTCAAATTACGGCTACGCCTCGCTGTCATTGATGCCTTGGTTGTGAGAACATCAGATAACTGGGGATCGAAGGTTAATAATCGCCAGTATCGGTCCAATATATCCCTAACTGGATACCACCCTGCAATGCATCTAATCAATTTTGTATAGCGTTTGTTGTGGTTGGACAAAAGATCTTCTCTCGACATTGTTAACGCTCGTTGGAATGCAGTTTTAAGACATCGAGTAGGATACCCTTTTTCCTTAAAATCCTTTCTCAGGATCTGAGAATAAATAAAGATACTTTTTTGCTACAGATTAAATAATAAATGCCGGTTCAATAAAAACAGGAATATTTTTTACATTGAAACCTTTGAGATTCGCCTGATTATTAAACCTGAGGAAAGAAACCATCGAACATCAGGGCATTTCACTGACATTTCTCTGCTGTTCGGTGTTCTGTGAATAGATGATTAACCATTGCTTTGCTATGGGGGATTTCACTATTTCACTGCTGTCGAACAAGCACTGTATTTCGCTAGCAATTTGCCAATATTTGGCAAATTGACACCTTTTGAATAGCCAAATGGCCATGAAATTGCACCGTACGGCGAAATTCACTGTTCGGTGCAATTCTGAGGCCAGCTCGGCTCAATAACCCCTATAGTCTCCATTTACTCCACCATCTCACCCACCAAAAAACGTGTTTTCCTCATTTTTTTTTTTTTTTCCCCAGCAGTTAACCAGACGCTTACACTGCTTATACAGTCATTTTGAAGCCTTTTTCTATTTTTTTAAGCCAAATGAAAAAAGAAAGAAAGCTTACGCTACTCAAGTTGCACAGCGCGGCATAATGCTTTCTTTTTGTTAGAAGCCTGTAAGTGCGTTGCAATTTTTATTAGTTTCAATTTCACGGAAAGGGAATATCTACTGTTGATGCAAACTGAAGCTGACTTTAATCACAATGGAAATCACATCGCAACCTGCAAATAGTCTCAGTCATTCGACTGGAAACAAGATTGCTGTGGAGCATTGAAAGCTTCAAACACTAGCAGGGTTATTCAACGACATCCGAATGGCCGGAGAAAGCTAACCGAACGCTGAAAATCAGCGTTTGGTTACCTTTCTTGGCCATTCAACTATCCAGAGAGCAGACAATACGCCAAATCCTGGCGAATTGCCTGCACATGCGGTGCCTGTTCGGTGCCTGTTCGAGGGCAGTGAAATCCCCATAGAGAAGCAATGCTTCGTCTATTCAGAGAACACCGAACAGCAGTGAAAAGTTGCCGAAATTCCCTGCCATACGGTGGTTTAACTCGGCAGGTTTATTCAGGAGAATCCAATAGGCTTCAATGTTAAAAATATACCAGTTTTAATTCAATATCTAATAAACCGTTGATTGTAAAATTCTGCAGTAAAAGGTCTCTTTATTTATAGATTTATTAGGATATTTTAAGCATTTTTCTGGATTTCTTTTTTTTCAATAAGTCAGACTTTTATTATTTTTTTTAAATTAATTTTTTCTGTAACAGCCCTTTTTATTATCATTCCCTGGACCTCATATGTCAATTTCAGACATTTTCGCTCAGTAGTTTCTTTGCAAACTGCGTTTCACTTTTCAATCATTCATTCAAACTGTTTTCCTAATTTATTCACTGCCTCTTCTGCATTGCCGGCTTTTTCCGGCGGCTTCGCTGCCTGTGATCGGCTCCTGCTCGGGTTTTTCCGGCGTCTTTGACGGGTTAATCCAGATGTTTTTGCAGATTTTCAGCGTGCATTCGCCGGGTTTTGCGGTTAGTTTTCGTCGGGTTTGTGGCAGCCTTTCCCTGCAATTCGGGGACCCTGTGTTGCTTGCTGAATACACCGCAGGGTCACCGAAATGGGATCGGCAAAAGGAACCGAATTGAAGAGAACGAAAAGTCACCGAACGTGCGGTAACTTTTCGAATCTCTTTGAATTACCCTGTAGGTTCTCATCTCTCAAAATCTCTTGTAGCCCATTGCCGGACACTAAACATTCAGGGTTATTCAAAGAGATCCGAATTGCTGGCGAAAGGTAACCGAATGCTGAAATTAAGCGTTCAGTTACCTTTCCTGGCCATTCGGCTATCCAGAGAGCAGGCAATTCGCCAAATGTTGGCGAATTGCCTGCACATATGGTGCCTGTTCGGTGCCTGTTCGAGGGCAGTGAAGTCCCCATAGCTTCGTCTATGCAGAGAACAAAACTTAGCAGTGAAAAGTTGCCGAATTCGGTGGCTTCATGCGGCAGATTTATTCAGGCGAATCTCATCGGCTTCAATGTTAAAAATATTCCCATTTTAAATCAATATCTAATAAACCGTTGATTATAATATTATGCAGTAAAAAGTCTCTTTATTTATAGATTTTTTGGGATATTTTAGGCATTTTTTGGTATTTTTTTTTTTAATCGTTTTTTCTTTTTTTCTGTAACAGCCCTTTTTATTATCATTCCTTGGATCTTATATGTAAATTTCAGCCATTTTCGCTCATTAGTTTCTTTGCAAACAGCGTTTTACTTTTCAAACATTCGAGCAAACGTTTTTTTTTTCACTCCGTCTGCGGTGTCAGGTTTTTCCGGCCGCTGTGCTGCGTTTGATTGGTTCCTGCTTGGGTTTTTCTGGTGTTTTCTTGCGGGGTTAATCAAGATTTTTTGCGGGTTTTCGGTGTGCCGTCGCCAGGTTTTCAGGTGAGTTTTCGGCAGGTTTGCGGCGACTTTTCCCTGCATTACGGCAGCCCTGTGGTGCTTGCTGAATACACCGCAGGGTCGCCGAAATGGGATCGCCAAATCGCACCGGATTGAGGAGAACGAAAAGTCACCGAACGTGCGGTGACTTTTCGATTCTCTTTGAATAACCCTGATTTTTATTAGGCTTTAAAATAATCTGAACAATAGTCTCGCTAAGGTGGGTCCCAACCCCTTACTCCCTGATTAACACACGATAATTGAAGATTAAGAAGGTTACAGTATATATTTCGATTAATTTATTGCCAATTTTACAAAAATAGGAGAAATTTTGATGCTAGAATAATTTTTCTTGTAAATTTCTGACTCTTTATCATAAACCAGATAAGGCGCAGCCCATAAAGATATTAGGAACTTAACGTGCGCTTGTGCTGCTCACCAAATGTTGTGTTTAATAAGCAAGGAATTTCTCCAAATATATAGGGTGAGCACCTTGTATTTGGAATTCTGAAGTCCTGAAGGCTCCAAAAAACAGAATTTTCTGAATCTTCCATATTTTAGTACTTCTGCATTGGGGTGCTCCAGACGTGTCCTGCCGCTAGGGAACCCAGCTCCCGAACACTGCAGCAGACTGGGAGCACATACTGGGAGCCAGCGGCGTAGCGTGGGTTGTTGTCAGCGCCCGGGGCAAGGCAAGAGTCTAACGCCCCCCCCAACCTGTGGACATGGTAACACACCCTGATTCCCTTCCACCAGTATTGACCCCCTTACCCCACAAGCACATGTATTGTATATTAACAAAATTCTGATATAATAAAAAAATTAAACATATATGCCCCCCGCACGCTACGCCACTGCTACCAGTCACCCTGTCCCAGTATAACCTAGCATAGTTCCACTCTAGCACTACACCCTGTCCTCTCCCAGTACCTGCAGTCACTCTCTCCCTCCAAGTACCCCCAGTTACTCTCTCTCCAGTTACCCACAGTCACTCTCTCCCAGTACCCCTGTCACTCTTTTCCAGTACCTCCTGTCACTCTCTCCCAGTACCCCCAGTCGCTCTCTCCCAGTACCCCAGTCACTCTCTCAGTAACCCCAAGTCGCTCTCTCTCTTCAAGTACCCCCAGTCACTCTCTTCCAGTACCCCTAGTCACTCTCTCAGTACCTCCACTTTCTCCCAGTACCCCCAGACACCTTCTCCCGCCAAGTACCCTCCACTCGCTCTCTCTCCCAGTAACCCCAAATCACTCTCTCTCTCTCTCCAAGTACCTCTAGTCACTCTCTCTCCCAGTACCCCCAGTCACCTATTCTCTCTCCAAGTACCTCCAGTCACTCTCTCACAGTTCCCCAGGCACTCTTTCTCTCTCCAAGTAGCCCCATTTTCTCCCAGTATCCCCAGTCATCCTTTCCCCAAACCTCCAGTCGCCCTCTACATCACTGTGTGTTGTTCACTCTTGTTGTTCCTTCCTGTTCAGCGACTGCAGGGCTGCCAGCGGTGTGGGGCTGGTTCAGGGTTCAGAGTTGGTTCAGGGCTTCAAGGGGGGCTGTCAAGCGTGGTACAGGGTGTTCCATCGAATAATGCTGCGCTGCTTCACGTGACTCATGTCAGGGTTAAGGAGGAGTCAGGACAGGACAAGAATTTTCTGTCCTGGTCTTCCCTTCCGGATGCGAGTGCTAAGTCACCGCTGGCACCCGCAAAACTGGCGGCTGCCTGTGCAAGGACCTCTCACGGAAACCAGTGCTGATCCCTGCTTGAAAATATTAGTGGTTCAAAATACTTTTGAAATTTTGCAACCCTTAAGAAAATTGCGCCCGGGGTGACCGCCCCCCGAGCCCCCCCCCCATGCTACACCACTGCTGGGAGCCTCTGGGCAGCCCCAGCGTGTGACTTGATGCTCGGACTCACACTGGCGTTGTTCTGATGCTAGAACTGAGTAAGTAGCAACTCCTGCATATCATCAAGGGATGAGATATCGCATTGATATTTAAGGCCAATGAGGTATCCACCCGCTGATGGGACGTGGCAGCCATAACACACCAGGTTCTCTTTAAGTGAGAGACGGACAAGCAGTCATTTCTTCCAGAGCAGCCCAATGTGTCCACCATATGCTCTGCATACTGTAACCTTATGGACCATTCAGATTTCTCTTTAAACGCAGGTAGAAGGAAGTGGATCTATATTATACAGGTCCTGTTTCGACACTGTTTGAGCTGACTTGTGTCTACTCACCAGTATTGACACATCTAACTTAATTATGGGCTCTATTTAATTGATTGCCAAAATGCATAGATTTTTCTACCGCTTTTCCGCCATTTTTCTTGTCAGAAGATCTCACTAAGGGCATAACGTCATTTTGATTCCTGATAAAAATTCTGCTTGATTACCACCTCTCGCTCCTATACTCGCTAGTGAAATTTCAGCTTTATCGATTCAACTCGAATTTATCAGTAAGAGAATTTTTGAGGGAAAGAAAGTGCTGATTGGTGATGATAAATGGATTTACAGGCAGAGAAACTGAGAAAATCCCACTGAAAACCCTCATTAAATATGTGATTTTAAAATAGGAATGCTTGGTAGCGAAAATCTGCTTTTACGGGCGTTTTAGCATCAGGCTTTTTCTCGAAACAGTACCATTTAATGATTTTCGGGTGAGTCCAAATTTTTTTTCGATTGAATCCACCGATGTTTCTAAAAAGATATGATAAAAAAATAAACATGACTACTAGGTCTATTCAGAGAAAGGTGAACCTCAGGAGAATGATTGGAGAAGTGAAAATTCTTGGTCAAAATAACCAAACCATAAAAATACTCCCATTTATCTCACTTTCCAAATCGGCTATTTGGTCTAGATTGTTCTCTTCTCCTGGCAATTCTCCTGGTTTTCACCTTTCTCTGAATAACCCTGTATAGTTTTTTTGGGAAAAAAAATTGCAAAATAATTAAACCGAGCCCTATGTTGATAATAATCCTGGCACATTTAAATTAAAAAGCTCCTCGGTCTATCAAGCCAATACCTATACTAGCTTTCATTAGTAGTTAGATGCGCCTTTGGCAGCATCAAGATAAGCATTATGAACCTCTAAGGCCCAATTATGGCCTATAAAGCCATTGCAATTTGGTCTCTGCGGACCCTATTCAAAATGCAATGTCCTAATCATTTAGTTATTTAGCAAACAGCAGCTCTGACAAAATCTGAAACCTCTATCTCTGTCTTAAAAGGTCTTTAGGGACCACCACGTGATGTTCACAAAGAAGAACAGTAAAAGTACCTTAATTTAACATTTCTTCCTTTACGTGGTAAATACAGTGCCTGGACAAAAAGGAAAAATTATTATTATACACCTGTATTTAACGATTTCAACGAATGGTTGTGAGCCTTCCATTGGATAATTACTGCAGTGATTAATGTTTCTGCTGCAAAAAATGAGGTCATGTGACTCCCTGAATATACTGAATGAGCAGGTCTTTCCATCAATGTTTTTTTTTTCTCTCCTGATGGCACAGTGAGCATATTCCAAGATGGCAATGCCAGGATTCATCGCGCTCAAATTGTGCAAGAGTGGTTCAGGGAGCATGAGACATCATTTTCACACATGGATTGGCCACCGCACAGCCCAGACCTTAACCCCATTGAGAATCTTTGGGATAATGTGCTGGAGAAGACTTTATGCAGCGCTGCGACTCTCCCATCATCAATACAAGATCTTGCCCACAAACTAATGCGATTCTAGATGCAAATAAATGTTGTGACATTTCATAAGCGGAACGAAACGATGCCACAGTGAATGCGTGTCATAATCAGAGCAAGAGGAGGGCCAAACAAATATTAGAATGTGTGTGTCACATCCTCGGCACCTGCGGACCTTCAGGGGGCGTCTGGACACTCGGCGGCATCGCTGGCTGGTCGGGTGCCAAAAGTTCCGGCTGTTCGTGCGCCTGGATGGACGGGGAGCGGCGTGGTGATGCGGAGCCGCCGGACTTAAATGCAGGGCGCGCGAGACGGTCCATCGCCCTGACGTGGAGTGAGTTCCCGCATCGCCTGGTGTACTCACATTGTTGATTCACTGAATACATTGCTCTGTTGCCGAATCGAATTGTATGAGGACCCTGATTGTTGCTGGCTCGGACTGCCTTCTTGACTATTCTCTTTCTGACTACGTTTGTATGTGTATTGTGCCCAAAGCAGATTCAGAGTGTATGTTGAATTTGTACCACGCTGAGTATATAACTTTTGATACAGAGTATATGTCTGTCCTGCATAGCGCTGACTCTGATCCATTGATCTGTCCTGTTGCTGAACCGGAGTGTATGAGAACCTTGTTTGTTGCCAACTCTGCCTGTACGAAAACCCTCTCTGTTGCCGACTCGGAATGTTTGTGTGACCACGCTTCTGTTAACCCCTGGTGTATAAGCACACTGCTAAAACCTCTTCCTGACTGCTTCCCGATTATCAGTGAAGTTAACCCCTTGTGGCTCAGTGATAACGTGATCTCGAAACCTACTGTGACTAGACTATACTTATTATTGTTGTTCTGTCTCTTCTCCCTGGCTGGGAGTGATAGGGTTAGTGCTCCCGACCATTCAAGGATCGGAGGGTCTAGAAGTCTGTCCAAAAGGATTCCCACCACGGTTGTGAGGGGTGAGCGGGACAGCGAACGTGACGGTGCGATATTTTTTTTTTTTTCTGGCCAGGCCGTGTATATGCGTTGAAGCCTCTGATTTATGATTTGGTTTGTAAGGCCAGTTTGAGTTTTCTCTTGATACCCTGCACTTATTAATCGTAATTTGCTAATAAATTTTATTCACTACGAGAAAATGGAGGTTAAAATGCATAACGTGAAAAAAGTAAAAACCTCATAAAATTCTTGTGAACAGAAAATGTTATTTTACATATATAGAATCTATACGCCTGAAAACCTCAGCGGCTCTTTGTTCCTGGTTTTTCTATTTCATTGGTGCTATTTATTCGAGATATGGTTTTCATTTCTATGTCCAGAAATCATATCAAACGCAGAAACACACAGGATATTAAATAAAACGAGAGGAATTGTCCTGCGAGATCTCTTTTTTCTCCTCTCGTTATTAAAATGATTTTATGCTGGCTTTTCTCGCGGTTTCACCTTTTTTTTTTTTTTTTAATTTTTCAGAAATGTATACCGATAAGGCTGTTAAGGAGCTGTCAGGCGTTTAGTCATGATTTGTGTCTACCTCCTGCTTCTCTTTTTGCCCATTACCCGGCTGGCTATTTTTACTGCTGGTTTCAGCATGTTCTATTTTTACCTAATTTAAGTCCCCGATTGATCTTCTCGGAAAAATCTATACTCAGCCACTGTCTGCGCATAGCTTTACAGAGTTATCGACAGAGGGACGTCTCTGCTTTGACGTATGTTTATGCAAATTACTATGTTTGCCTCAGTAATAAATTCAGAAAGATAAGGCAAAAGTAGCACGTATCATGTTAGAAATAGAAAAAAGAAACAGTCACAGTAACTTATATAACACAAATTTCTCTATTAAATTGTGACAAGCATTTCCTCCCAACTTAAGGGGTTAAACATAAGACACACCAATGGCCTTATTCCAACCGAGCCATTAAACATAGTGAGCCAATGTGTGAGCCATTAAGTAATGACCCCAGTCGTGAATTTACATTATCTTTGCTTCTCTACACCAATGCTTCGTATACTTTATGGGTAGTTTTACATACTGGCCGCTAAAACGGGGACGCTAAGGAGGAAAACCTGGCGCTAAAGCAGCAGCCTGCCCCAAAATGCAGTGGTAAGCCTGAGGATACTAAGGATACTAAGCGCCACCGCGAGCATCGCCCTCCATGGAGTCCATAGGACTCCATGGAGGCTTCGCATGACCTCTCGCGAGATCCTGCTGGTCGGCGGAGTGATCGCATAGGGAGACTGTCGGGCAATAACCTCTTGCTTAATACAGAAAAATTGGTGTCGCGCCTCATCCCAACCGAGGCGGCTGCAACTACCAGATGTATCCAGCCCAGTAAAATGTATAAAATATGAAAAAAGTAATCTGCGCTTATCCCTATAACACCTTGTGAAACAAAACACATTTAGAGATTTTTGTTTACTTGAATGGCCATTAAAGTTCCTCATTAAATAACCTCTTGCTGCCTGGTGTCTCTGTTTAGTGTTTCAAGCCGTGGCTCTGACAGCCTACACCTCTTCACTGGCCGTATATAACAACTGCAGCCCACAGCCATTTTAATTTGTGGGGTACTGTTAGCATGTGCAGATTTAGATTCAAGCAATTCCAGACTTCTGAGGGCATAACTGTATGGAACCAGTGGGGGCCGGATGCATTTGCACCTCTTGCACCTGCCAAGAGTTGGCCCAGCCAACAGTTACTAATGAGCCCGTTGCATCCGCTAATGCTTCACTTCTGCACATCGATGGTAAATGGAAAATCAGAGTATTTTTACACTGTTGTTTTGTCCTCTGTATGTATGAATGTGCCCTGGCTGTTAACATTTTTAAAATGATCTTCGTTCTTTTGAGGAAATGTCGAACAAATGTGACCTCCTGTTATTCCTGACCAGTTTGCCATGACTAATATTATATCACAGAGAGTAATTGGCTCTATTTCTACTTCAGAATATTGCCTTGAATAACACATAAGAGCTCATAATATGTTGAGATTTTTTGACATCTGTACAAACACGCTAAGAGCTAAGATCAAATATAAAGCTACGTGTAGGCACCATAAGGTCAAAACCGTTGTGCTTATCTCAGTGAGTTCCCACACTTTTTTTCCAGGACTTAACCTCCAGTGCAAACATCCTATGTTCACAGCTGAGTGATTGTTTCTTTAATATCAAACAAAAACTAAGAAAGCATTATCTTATCTATTCTATACACAATATATGTCAGCCGTAGCATTTGAGGAAAGCAACTCTTCCAGTCTTCAGATGTTTTATGCTGATGTCATTCTCTTTCTTTCATTCAGGGCTGGTAATGCAACGAGCAAGATGGGATTACTAAAGCCAGAAGCGAGTCAAGTGTGAGTTCATTTACTCAATTTCTACTTTCATACTGTTTGGTCTGTAGACAGTTTTAGAAACACAGAAACATAGAAACATAGAAAAATGTCAGCAGATAAGAACCTTCCGGCCCATCTAGTCTGCCCAATTACATGGATACTTTACCTGGATTTATCTTTTGTTTAGGATAGCCTTATGCCTATCCCATGCTTGCTTAAATTCAATTACTGTTTTGGCCTCTACCACTTCAACTGGAAGACTGTTCCATGTATCCACCACCCTCTCAGTAAAATAATGCTTCCTGATGTTACTTTTAAACCTTTGCCCCTCTAATCTAAGACTATGTCCTCTTGTTTTGCTACTTTGTTTCCGTTTAAATATACTCCCTTCCTCTACCTTGTGGATTCCCTTTACGTATTTAAATGTTTCTATCATATCTCCTCTGTCTCGTCTTTTTTCCAAGCTGTACATGTTAAGATCATTAAGCCTTTCCTGGTAACTTTTCTCCTTCAAGCCGTACACCAATTTATTTGCCCTTCTCTGAACTCTCTCTAAGATGTCTATATCCTTCTGGAGATACGGTCTCCAGTACTGCACACAGTACTCCAAGTGAGGTCTCACCAGTGCTCTGTACAGTGGCATGAGCACTTCCCTTTCCTACTGCTAATACCTCTCCCTACACAACCAAGCATTCTGCCAGCATTTCCTGCTGCTTTATTACATTGACTACTTACCCTTAGATCCTCTGAAATAATGACCCCTAAATCCCAACCCTCAGATGTTGAGGTTAGGACTGTATCAAATATTCTATATTCAGCCCTTGGGTTTTTACGTCCCAGGTGCATTATCTTGCACTTATCCACATTAAAACTCAATTGCCACAACTCCGACCATTTTTTTAGTTTACCTAAATCATTTGTCATTTGTCAGTTTTACTTCCCAAAATCACCTTTTACTGTAGCGAGCCACCCACAGGATTGTAATGCAATGCATTTGAGCCAAACCCTCCACATTCCTCGACATCGGTTTATTAATTCCCCTCTAGATACATTCCTTATTGTTACATAGTTTTTTCGGCCAACGAGTGGAGTGGATAGGTTCACGGGGATGTAACCTAATGGCGGATATGAACAGGCAAGTTTTGAGAGGACAGCAGGAGCCAGAGCTGGATGGCAGTTGAGGTTAAGCGGGAAACGTATTAAGGAACGGAGATGGAGTCGTTAGCCAGGAGTTCAAGCAGGAATCTTGGTTAGGAATGGACCTGGGTTTGTAAGCCAAGAGGCCAAAGTCAGAAGCAGAGCTGGGGTCGGGAAGCCAGGAAATCCACTAGCAAACAGGACAGGTAAGAAACAGGTAATACAAGATACACACGAGGTATTAGGCACTGTGGCAGCTAAATATCCAAGCACTGTAGAACTGAAGTGTACGGTATTTATGAGAGGTGACTGTGAAGGACATCCCATTGCGATGGTTCTTCCCACCTCAAAGCCACCTCAAATAGTTAAAAGGGGTCTCCAGGTGTCAGATTTACCTCATAGCTTTGCCGCCATTATGGCTTAGGTATATTGAAGAGGTTTTTCTTCAGCATTTTTATGACTATAATACGCAGGTGCCATTACGGCAGGTCATCACCGTCAATTCAGGAAGCAAGGCTCGGCAACATGATGCGAGTGTGTCAGTACTTGGTGCCATCTGCATCAGGTGGTTATTGTTTTGCGCCAAGATGGCGACCACAAGGATCCCTGGATGGCAGACGACCATGGCCCATGGTGGTGGCACACGGGTAACATTGGTAGTGCCTGAATATCAAGGGGTAAGTCCCTGAGGCAGTTACACAGGCCAGAACCCATGTTAGATGGAAGAAGGAGGGTGCATTATCCACCCCAATTTAAAGATGAATATTTTGTATCTGAGGGCTAGCACAGACAAAGTGATTAGTGGTTTTGTGACCAAGCCATTAAATCCGATCCTACCACTATAACCGTATATAAAATGTTGAAAAGTATGAAAAGTAAAGCTGTGAAAAGAAAAACATGACACATAATACTATGAGATAAATTATAGTATGAATATATAATTGCTAATTATAGCGTTTCTACCGCCTCTATAAATGAGTAAATTGGACCCATGGAGCCTCTTACCTGCGGTGCTGTGTGTATAGACAGCCCAGTGCAACCCGCTCCATAGTTAATCATCATGAGAATGGTGCTATGAGTTTGGGGCAGTTACCCCACAGCCCCTTATACCACCCCTCTCCTAACTGTGGTGAATTGTTTTAATATTGAGATATATATGACTTTGTACTGCAGACTGCCTGCCTTGATAACGATGGATTTTAGCTTTACTTTGAACCATTTTCCCCTTGGTATAATTTTGAAAAGGTTTTGGTCATTTTTATTTCACATTTCTTATTTTATTTGATGTTTAATGAATGAAGCCATTTAAACGAACTTGCTTTCATCTCCTTTTATAACACTTAACATGTCTGACGCATTAATAATGCATTAAATCTGTTGTTGCAGGCGCATTCAGTAAAAGCTTTGTGTTTGCAGGATTATTACATATAATGATTTACCATTTTGGGTGATTTACTTCAATAATTGATATTCAAAACACAAAAAGTCCTTTTTGCTACAAATGCATCTACAAGCTTTCTTGGCAATGTGCAAGAACCAGTGTCTGTTAAAGGCGTACTTTCTGCTTGTACCTTGCACTATATTTTTCACCGATACATTCCATTACTTAGTGAGTCACCTCCCTTCCACTTGAGATAGTGGAAGAAAATATGGAACTAGACAATGTGAACCTTTACTGTAACAAATGTATGGATTTATTTGCAACAAATTCCATCTGTGTGTTTATTTAATAAAACCCCTTAATTGCTTCTGCAAAGTAAATGGAAAAATATTTGGTATAATTAAAAAAAAGGGCTGATTACCCTTAAAAAAAAAAAAACCTTAATGCTTTAACCCTTTCACTGCCAAAGTAGACGTAACTCGAATTTCTATATTCTTCTATTATTTATTTATGATACATTTAAAATCAATCATTAGCATATCAAACCCCGTTTGCACATCTCTTTAAAGCAGGATTAGTGTGCCCCTGTGGAAAAACAAAATTCACAGCAGAAATTCACTCTGGTCCCTCTGTAATGCAAATAACAGCCCCAAACCTCACTCTAACAAAAAGTTCAGAAACTTTGCTGCTGCATTACAGCTGCCGGGGATTTGGCAGAATACAGGGAGAGCTCTGGTGTCACTCACTGCTGTGCAGGGATAAGATTCAGGGGGTTATAATGCCGAAAATCCCTGTACAGTACAGATACAAGGTGCTACTGTAATTTCCATATACAGGCATTATACCTCATACAGATATTATTTTTATTATTCTATTTGTATTTTTTGGAATCTGCATTGCTTATAATCTTATTATGATCACTACAAACCCCCATAAGCAGGAGATTGACGATTTTTCTTATTTATGTTTACCACAGTCATTGTATCTGACACAAAGACCATTTCTGCCTGTATGATAATAATGCAGACCCCGTTTGAAATTGTGTACAATAAGGGACACCAAAGCTCAGAATCTTACATTTCAACAATATTTCTGTAAAGGATAAACTTATACGTGAAAAAATAAAAAATTAACAAATTTACATTATTTTCTTTTTTTTAACTTCCCACATTTGAATTAAATGTCATATTTTTTCAACAAAAAATGCTTGGTAGCAAAGGGGTTAAATTACAGAGGCTATAATTCCAGCTCAGCGGGTAATAGGGCTCCACTAAAGGGAAAAGTTGGCGAAAGCCATTAACCTTTACCAGCTACCTATTACCAGGCTGATAGTCTAAGAAAATGCTAAAGATTACCCTATTTTTATAAACGGTGATCAGTGACTTTGTAAAAGAAAAATCAGTCATACTAGGATTTGAAAGCTGGTATATATATATATATATATATATATATATATTATATATATTTTAATACAAGTGACCATTCAATTGCTCATTATTCTCCAGCTGCCTGCAAATTAATACGTCCTATACAAAGTATAGGAAACATTAACTTACTACAATATGCAACCATTACAGCCGAGCCACAAGCAAAGGTTGAGGCTCGGCTGGAATAGTAACTCCAGCCATTAGTGTTAACGAGTGAAATGTTAAGTATAACGGCCCCACTTGTTAACAGTAATGTTGGTTTGCAATGTATTAGTCATTTATCAGAATTTGTTTTGCATTCTCTATTTTTCCACCATTCCAACCAAATCTAGGAAATAAACATAATTTGTGGGTGAAAAAAAAGACATGAATAAATAAACTGCAATCTGTACATCTGAATGTCTGAATGAAATATCCAAATACTCAGGAAATTCAGATTTCTGGCTAATCCCAAAAACAAGAATGAATATAGCGCTCAGACTGTCAATCTGTATCTATATTAGGAGTTTCCTCTGTATTGAAAAACACATGCAGAGACATGGAGATTCAGGAGACACGGCTAAAAGCAGGTGCACTTGTTTCCTTGGGCATTGAATTCCGTTAATGTAATAAATGTTAAAACGCTAAATAGTATAAATGCTGTCTGACCGTGAAAAAGTGTTTATATTGTTATCCTTCATACATTAGGCAACACATAAAGGATATACAATGATTTATCATTGCTTAATTTTTTTTAATTGAATCTTTTATTTAGGAAATATAATAGTCTAAAAATATTTATCATCTATAAGTGGAAATAATACGCAAGCTCTATGCAATATAGATAGTCTTCTTCAGGCTCGCTCAGACATTACTTGAGGTCTGTTTATTCAAGCTATTTTTCATCTATTCTTCGGTTAACAATCTATTTTGCTTTCTGGAAGGCATGATTACAATTGTTCCCCTCACACATCTGACACATTCAGGGTTATTCAAAGAAAATCGAAAAGTCACCGCACGTTCGGTGACTTTTCGTTATCTTTAATTCGGTGCGATTTGGCGATCCCATTTCGGCGACCCTGCGGTGTATTCAGGAAGCACCACAGGGCCGTCGTAACGCATGGAAAAGCCACCGCAAACCCGCCGAAAACTCACCACAAAACCAGGCCGAACGCACACCGAAACCGTCAAAAACATCTGGATTAACCCGCCAAAGACGCCGGAGAAACCCAAGCAGGAGCCGATCACATCGCAGAGCAGCCGCCAGAAAAACCCGACACCGCAGACGAAGGAGGTGAAGAAAAAAATAAAAAAGTGCGCTTGAATGTTTTAAAAGTGAAACGCTGTTTGCAAACAAACTACTTAGCGAAAATGTCTATGTTTACATATAAGATCCAATGAATGATAATAAAAAGGGCTGTTACAGAAAAAAGAAAAAACGATTAAAAAAAAAATGTTTGCAAAAAAATCCCCAAAAATGCTGAAAAAGGTCCTTAAGAATCTAAAAATAAAGAGACTTTTTACTGCAGAATATTATAATAAACGGTTTATTAGATATTGACTTAAAACGGGAATACTTATAACATTGAAGCCTATGGGATTCGCCTGAATAAACCTGTCGAATGAACCACCGAATGGCAGGGTAATTCGGCAACTTTTCACTGCTGGTTTTGTTCTCTGAATAGCCGAAGCATTGCGTCTCTATGGGGATTTCACTGCCCTCTAACAGGCACCGAACAGGCACCGTATGTGCAGGCAATTCACCAGGATTTGGCGAACTGCCTTCTCTCTGAATAGCTGAATGGCCAGGAAAAGTAACCGAACGCAGAATTTCAGGGTTCGGTTACCTTTCTCCAGCAATTCGGAGCTCTTTGAATAACCCTGTTAGAAGCTGTGCATTGCCTTTGTTCAGTTCCTATGTCTGCTATTTCATCCTGTGTTAATATCTGCCTCACATTCTGCTTCAAAAATGTAACCCTAAGATCGTGCGGCTCTGTTCCACTTGGGTGATAGAGCCGTTGGTGGAAAATTCAGCGTGGAATAAAATCACTTAACACCTAGGGGGTTATTCAGAGAGAGGTGAAAACCAGGAGAATTGGCAGGAGAAGAGAACAATCTAGACTAAATAGCCGATTTGGAAAAGTGAGATAAATGGGAGAATTTTTCAGGTTTGGCTATTTTGACCTAGAATTTTCACTTCTCCAGTCATACTCCTGGTTGTCACCTCTCTCTGAATAACCCTGAAGCCAGTAATTCTTTTTTATTATTGGTAGTGTGTGAGGAAAATGAGCCTCCTTGGAACTGCTCATTATTCTTCAGCTGCCTTCACATTAGCACTTTTGATACCAGGCAGAGAAAGCTTTAATGTACAGTAGGCAACCGTTACAGGCAAGCCACAAGAGAAGTTTGCAGCTTGCTTGGAATAGAATGGGAACTGTCAGCGTTAATGAGAGGGGTCATGATCGGGCCACTCGTTAACACAAATTTTTCGGTTGGAATAGGGCCCTATCTGTTTACGGTGATTAAAGGGACACACTAGTTGATTTTGAACTCCACCTATAATTAACAACAATTCTACAAGAACAGCGAGAATGGAAATCACAGTTAGCGGCATGCCCTGCAATGCATCTCCACTCCATAGTTGTCATTGCCCATATTTTAGCCCATTAGTGTCGTGGCTAAGAAAAACTAACGATATGCAAATTGAAAGATCCAAAAGAGCATTCTGGTCCAATTTGCCAAGGAGGCTTCCACTGCACGATAGATATAGCAGTCCTCCATGATCATTTCAGCCTTAGTTGGACCTCATCAGGTGGTGCAGCAGACATTGCTTATTTAGATTTCAGTAAGGCTTTTGATACTGTTCCGCATAGAAGGCTTATCAATAAATTGCAATCTTTGAGTTTGGATTCCAGTATTGTTGAATGGACTAGGCAGTGGCTGAGTGACAGGCAACAGAGGGTTGTGGTAAATGGAGTTTATTCGGCGCAAGGTCTTGTTACCAGTGGGGTACCTCAGGGGTCAGTACTTGGACCCATTCTCTTTAATATTTTTATTAGTGATATTGCAGAAGGTATTAATGGAAAAGTATGTCTTTTTGCTGATGACACAAAGATTTGCAACAGGGTTGACGTTCCTGGAGGGATCAGCCAAATGATAAATGATTTAGGTAAACTAAAAAAATGGTCAGAGCTGTGGCAATTGAGTTTTTTTTTTTTTTTTTTTTTAATTCTTTATTTTCAGAATTTTATCAGGAACATCAAGAAATCACCAGTATAAGTGAGCCACGCAGGGCCACATAACATTTGAGTAGCTACCAAGCCATAGATAATAAACACACATGAACACAAAGCAATGGGTCACAGACGTAAAAGCAGGTAGATGGCATCGTGGCACAAAATCTCTACAGGGATGTCCCCAGCCGGAGACATCCGTTACGCAGCCATAAAATAAAAAAATAAAAAAAAGGGGGTAAAGTAAAGAAAAATAATGCAAATGTCCGCAGAGACGTCGCAGTAAAGAAATTAAAGATAAGGGAAAGGAGGTGGTGTCAGGGGGCAGCTGCAAAATGGAAAAAGACTGGGGGGGGGGGTTGTAAAAACGCAAAGCGTACGGCAAAAAGAAAATCAAATCCGCTTCAGATCTGAAGAGCGTCTCAAAGATACGTAAGCAACCCCAGCCGAGGAGGAACGACATTTAGTCAGCAAAAAGATCCCAAGGCGTAGTCCCAGCGGAGGTGGGGAGGGGGCAAAAATCCACAAACTGCGGCCCAAAAACAAAAATTCAAGGAATAAACAGCGGGTAGGCAGACGAGATTAACAAAGGAGTGCTCTCATCCAGTGTCCCGGAACATCGGTCGCCGCGGGGCGGACAAGGGGAGGCATCCCCACAGCAGAGTACTCACGTCCAGATTAATTCCATGAGGCCAGGATATCCACCACAGCCCTCCCACAGGGCTCTCACCAGCAGCAAGCATCACCTCCACCGCGGCTTGCGACGCATCAGGCACCAACTCCACTCCATCTTGCGGCGGTGAGTATTCGTGCAGCGTCTCCGATTTCCAGTGCTCTTCTACCTTGTCCTCAGGGACCAGCTCACCTCCAGGCGCGCCATCCGCCACCCCGGCAGGGAGGACCACCGACCGTCCGGGAGGCATCTTCACCAGTTCCGGACGTTCAGTTAAGTCCTCCGTCGCCTCCTGACCTTCACGCAGCACCGCCATCAGGGTACGCCAGGAGCCCGTTATATTCGGGCCTCCCTTGTCCTCCGTCTCCATCACCAGGAATTCCTCTGAGCGCTCAAACACCGCCTCCAGGTCTCCAACACGAGGAGGGAGCGTCGGCCGCCTCCATGCCGCGCCACCTCGTTCCTCCAGCAACCCAGCCGCAGCGGCCGCCGCCGCGTTCAGAAGATGGGGGCCCTCCATCCTCCGAGCCGCTACAGCCGACCACCCGTCCAGTGATATCTGCCGGGGGAGGTCTGGGAAACCCGAAGCACACCGAGGCTGTCCCTGGTGATAGGCCTCAAGATGGCCGACACCTGGATGTCTCCGTTGCAGACCAAGGCCGCAATCTCTGCTTTGCCCTGGAGGGGGGAACAAACCGGCTCCAGGGCGCTCCTCCCGATGGCCGACCACACAGGGACTCCCCGTAGGGCAAATTAAGCGGTATCTCCGGTCCAAAACAGCCATCTCCAGCGATTCCAGACGGAGCTCAGCAGAAGCACGTCTGGTCTCCTGCATGGTCAGCCACGCCCCCCGGCAATTGAGTTTTAATGTGGAGAAGTGCAAGATAATGCACCTGGGACGTAAAAACCCAAGGGCTGAATATAGAATATTTGATACAGTCTGAGGGTTGGGATTTAGGGGTCATTATTATTGCAGAGGATCTAAGGGTAAGTAGTCAATGTAATAGAGCAGCAGGAAATGCTGGCAGAATGCTTGGTTGTGTAGGGAGAGGTATTAGCAGTAGGAAAAGGGAAGTGCTCATGCCACTGTACAGAGCACTGGTGAGACCTCACTTGGAGTACTGTGTGCAGTACTGGAGACCGTATCTCCAGAAGGATATAGACATCTTAGAGAGAGTTCAGAGAAGGGCTACTAAAATGGTGTACGACTTGAAGGAGAAAAGTTACCAAGAAAGGCTTAATGATCTTAACATGTACAGCTTGGAAAAAAGACGAGACAGAGGAGATATGATAGAAACATTTAAATACGTAAAGGGAATCCACAAGGTAGAGGATAGGGATGTGCGTTTCGGGTTTCGGAATTTCGGAATTTTCATGAAATTTCCCGATTCGTGTTTTCGGATTCGGCCGATTTTCCGAATCGGATCGGACCCGAAAACCGACATATCCATAAAGTTTTCCGAGCCGAAACGAAATATTTTCGGAATTTTCGAATGGACTTGAAATGTGTCAAATCGAAATTTATTTTCGCTCTATTCATGATTTCGGTTCCATTCGTGATTTCGGTAATTCTGGACATCGTATATTTAACTATTAACGGTTATATCGCTGATTCTGTAAATTTTGTATTTGTAAATGCGTATTTTTGATCAACTATTTTTCCGTTTTAAAACCTTTTGTTCTGGTTTTTATTTTTAAAGTCAGACCATTCGGGTCAGTTTAGCGTTTTTTAAATCGTTTTGTTCATTTTTTTTGTTCCTTGGCTTCATAACATTTTAATATGATTAAATAAAGTTGTGAAATGTATATTCATAACAAAAAAGATCTTTATTTAATAAAAAAAACACGATAGAATCGCCAGAATTATCGTATCGACAGAATGAATTATCGGATCCGAAAAACAAACCAAAAATTTATTATAAAAAAATATATAAAGTATAAAAAAAGTAAACCATAGTAGTTTACGTCAAAACGAATAGAGTTAGACACTTTGAAACGAGGAGAACAGACGTTCCGAAAAAAACGAAAATTTCCGAAATCACGAAAAGTCGATACAAAAAACGAGCAAAGTGACCCGAAAACACGAAAAATGGCCGCTATTCCGAAAAAAAAATGTACACGAAAAACGAGCCGAACCGAACCGAATCTAAACAGAAATCGGTCAAAACGAGCCGAATCGAAAATTTTAAACATCCGAACAAATCGAACCGAATTGAACCGAAAAAAATCGGTGCACAAGTCTAGTAGAGGAAGGAAGTATATTTAAAAGCAAACAAAGTAGCAAAACAAGAGGACATAGTCTTAGATTAGAGGGGCAAAGGTTTAAAAGTAACATCAGGAAGCATTATTTTACTGAGAGGGTGGTGGATACATGGAACAGTCTTCCAGTTGAAGTGGTAGAGGCCAAAACAGTAATTGAATTTAAGCAGGCATGGGATAGGCATAAGGCTATCCTAAACAAAAGATAAATCCAGGTAAAGTATCCATTAAATTGGGCAGACTAGATGGCTAGTGGCTTGTCCTACAATGAGTCCTCACGCAGGTCTCAGTATTTTTGTCTGTTGGCACCATAGGAGAGGAAGGTTCTAATCATTTAATGCTACCCATAAGGGCATCAAGGATCAAGATGTCAAGGAAGTCTCCTCTGCACAAGAGATACTGCAATACCCAACAATCAACCTCCCCAAGTTCTTATTAATGCCTCTTTAGGTGCCATTATCAAGAGGTCCTCCTCATTTGGATAATCATGTACACTCAGAGAATAAAATCAGTGTATTAGAAAACTGAGTGGGGCCCAACAATCCAGCAATTATCATCACAGGTTACTATATCTCTGGTGCAGAGGAGACTTCCTTGACTTCTCAGTTCAGGTTGCCGTTCTGGTGGAAGAAGGCTTATGTGGATATAGTTACATAGTTATATAGGCTGAAAAAAGACATGCGTCCATCGGGTTCAGCCTCTCCCACATAACCTACTGCTGTTGATCCAAAAGAAGGCAAAAAACCCAGTCTGAAGCGCTCGCCAATATGCAACATACTGGGAAAAAATTCCTTCTTGACCCCAGAATGGCAGTCAGATTTCTCCTTGGATCAAGAAGCTTTTACCCACATATTAAATATTATATAACCCTTAATATTCTGTGTCTGCAGGAAGTCATCCAGTCGTTTTTTTAAAAGTCTGTACAGACTCTGACCCAACCACCTCAACAGGCAGAGAATTCCACAGCTTTATTGTTCTCACCGTAAAATAACCCTTCCTATGCTTTAAGCTAAATTTTCTTTCTTCCAGTCTAAATGGATGACCCCTTGTCCTATGTATAGTCCTGTTAATGAATAGGTTATCAGACAATGGTTGATAATGGCCCCGTATATATTTATATAAGGTTATCAGATCCCCTCTAAGGCGCCTTTTCTCTAAACTAAACAGGTTTAAGCTTGTTAGTCTTTCCTCATAACTTAACCCTTCCATCCCCCTTATTAATTTAGTTGCCCGTCTCTGCACTTTTTCTAACGATATAATATCTTTTTTTAAGACAGGTGCCCAAAATTGCACGGCATATTCAAGGTGCGGCCTGACCATTGATTTATACAGAGGCAAAATTATGTTTTCATCCCGTGAGTGAACTCCCCTTTTAATGCATGCCAGTACTTTGCTGGCCTTGGCGGCTGCTGTTTGACATTGCACATTGTTACTTAGTTTGAAGTCTATGATTATTCCCAAATCCTTCTCCTGCTTGGATTTCCTAACTCCGTACCATTTAGGGTATAAATTGCTTGTGTGTTCTTCACTCCAAAGTGCATAACTTTACATTTATCTAGATTAAATTTCATCTGCCATTTAAGTGCCCAGTCCCCCAATTTATCTAAATCCCTCTGCAGCGAAGTAACATCCTGCTCACATTGTATTACTTTTCCTAGCTTTGTGTCATCTGCAAACACTGATACATGACTTTCAATGCCTATCTCAAGGTCATTTATAAATAAATTGAATAGTATTGGTCCTATAACAGACCCCTGAGGGACACCACTTACCACTGGTGTCCATCTTGAAAATGTACCATTTATGACCACTCTCTGTACCCTATCTTTTAGCCAGTTTTCTATCCAAGAACAAGTATTTTCATCTAGACCATTTTTTCTTAATTTAAATAGTAACCTTTTGTGTGGAACTGTGTCGAAAGCTTTGGCAAAATCTAAGTAAATCACATCCACTGCGACCCCCTGATCTATACTTCTACTTACTTCCTCATAGAACGTAATTAGGTTAGTCTGACATGATCTGTGTTTCATGAAACCATGCTGATTTTTGCCAATTACATTATACCTCCCAATAAATTCCTGAATATTATCCCTTAGTAACCCCTCAAATACTTTCCCAGCCACAGATGTTAAGCTCACAGGTCTATAATTCCCAGGCACAAATTTTAAACCTTTCTTAAATATAGGGACCACGTCAGCTTTTCTCCAATCCTCTGGTACTATTCCTGAAAGAAAAGAATCTTGAAAGATTAAGAACAGAGGTTTACATATTTCAACACATAGCTCTCTTAGTACTCGCGGGTGAATTCCATCTGGCCCTGGGGCTTTATTAACATTCACATTGTTTAATTTGTGTAAAACCTTGTCCTGAGTCAACCAGTCACTTTGTATTAGTAAGTTTTTATTAATGAATTTCATGTCTCCTGTTATAGGTTTCTCTTTGATAAATACTGAAGAAAAATAATCATTTAAAATTTCTGCTTTATCCTGATCTTCAGTTAACAATAACCCTGACTCAGATTTTAGTGAACCTACATTTTCACTCTTGGGTTTTTTAGAATTTATGTACCTAAAGAATCTTTTAGGGTTGGTCTTGCTCTCTTTGGCTATTTCTTTTTCATTTTCTAGTTTAGCCCATCTAATCGCATTTTTACATGCTTTATTGGCTGCCCTATATGCTTTATAGGATGCCTCAGATTTATCAAATTTAAAAGCTTTAAATGCCTTCTTTTTATTTTTCATTTCCTTAGTTACCTTCCTACTAAGCCACATTGGTTTCAGTCTGTTTCTTTTATATTTATTAACCAGTGGAATATATTGTGACGTGTACTTTTCTAGTGTTAGTTTAAAGATATTCCACTTATCCTCAGTGTTTTTCCCGTGAAAGAGTTTCTGCCAGTCAATGACATTGAGAGCTTCCTTTATTTTAATAAAGTTGGCCTTTTTAAAATTATATATTTTAGCATGCCCCTTATGAATGTGTTTTTTTGAGTTTATTTCAAAAGTCACCATGTTATGGTCGCTATTTCCCAACTGTTCTTTTACATTAATATTTGAGAAAAGATCCACATTATTTGTTATAACCAGGTCCAGACAGTTATCCTCTCTAGTTGGTGTTTCTACCAGTTGTGACATGAAGGTATCATTTAAAATGTTCAGAAACCGGATTCCCTTTGCTGAATTACTAGTCCCACTATCCCAATTAATGTCCGGGTAATTAAAATCTCCAATAATTAAAGTGCTACCATGATCTGCAGCCTTCCTAATTTGCTCTAACAGTTGTTCTTCCTCATCATTATCTATATTAGGTGGTTTATAGCATATGCCAACCAATAATTGACTTCCCTGTTTATTCCCCAACGAAATATTTACCCATAAGGATTCCACATTTCCCTCATCGCTTTCCAGTTGTGTAATATTAGGCTTTAAATCCTGATTTACATATAAACACACTCCACCCCCTTTCTTATGTTTCCTATCCTTTCTAAACAATGTATAACCGTTTAAGTTTACAGCCCAGTCATGCGTTTCGTCCCACCATGTTTCTGTTATTCCTATTATGTCGTATTGCTTAGTGTATGCTATTACCTCTAGTTCCCCCATCTTGTTATTAAGGCTCCTTGCATTAGCAAGCATACATTTAATGTTGTCTCTACCCACACATGCTGAATGCGACTTTACATTACATGCCTCCACTGTTCTGACATTACCCATCCCCCCGGCTCCACCCCCTTAGTCTGAGCTGAAACCCTTCCGCTATCTGCTCTGTCTCCATTTTGTAAGATACTGTATCCCTCCCCCCTTCCACTAGTTTAAAGTCTCCTCCAACCTTTTAACCATCCTCTCCCCTAGCACAGCAGACCCTCTTCCATTCAGGTGCAATCTATCACAACTATACAGATTGTACCCCAGTGCAAAATGAGCCCAGTGCTCTAAAAACCAAAGCCCTCCTTCCTGCACCAAGCTTTAAGCCACGCATTGACCTCCCTATCTCCCGCTGCCTTTCCACTGTAGCACGTGGCACAGGTAGGATCTCAGAAAATACTACCTTGGAGGACCTCTTCTTCAGTTTACTTCCTAATTCCCTGAAATCATTCTTCAGGTCCTTCCATCTTCCGCTTACTTTGTCATTGTACCAATATGGACCATGACAGCTGGGTCATCTCCAGCCCCTCCCAATAATCTATCAACTCTGTCAACCACATGCCTAACACGGGCACCCGGCAGACAGCAAACTGTCCGGTTAAGGCGATCAGCGCGACAGATTACCCTGTCTACTCTCTTAATAATAGAGTCCCCTACCACCACAACCTGTCTAGGCTTACTTGCCCTCTTTATCCTCCCTTACTTGGTGGGCTGATCCCCCGGCTGTTAGAGGGAGCAGCCTCCAGTACTGCTACACCTGAGCTGCTGCACCCAACATCTTCGCTCAAGGGGGCAAATCTGTTGGTGTGCGCAAGATCAGGACTAGCCAACCTTTTCCTCTTCCCTCCCCCCTGCTACCACGTGTCACTGACACCCAGCTACCAACCTGTTCCCCGGTTAACTCCACTCCTCCCACACCCCTAGATTCCTCAACTATACTTTGCTCCGTGAGAAGCAGGCTCCTTTCAAGATTGTCAATCTGCCTCAGCGTTACGATTTGCCCTTCCAGATCTCCAATACGAGCTTCCAGAAGAGCTACACGTTCACACTTGCTACAGAGATATGGACCCTGGAAGGATTCCTCCAGACATGCATACATGCAGCAGGATGTGCACTGGGTCAAACCTTCAAGCTTGCTAACACTCATACCCAAACAAGATAACAAATATATAAACAACAATTGATACCTGTTATTTAAACTCCTGTTTTTAACTCCACTTGAAAATAGCCCACTTAAAAGTAGACACCTCAAGCCCCTGTAAGCAAGCTCAGTGAGTTGCCATTGAGTTTATGTAGCCATACAAGTGAAATCACCTGACAGGCTACACGCCCCCAATTAACAAGTCACCAGCCACCCAGGGAAAAAAACAACAAAAGCACAACAGAAAAAAAAACCAGCAGAAAAAAAAAAAAAAGAAAAAAGAAAATTAAATTGACAAATAAACCAGAGGTTTCTCTCCCTCTAAAGATACAAACCAGACCAGTACAGGTAGAATTCCTGTTTTTAACTTAAAAGAATAACTCCACTTGAAAATAGCCCACTTAAAAGTAGACCACCTCAAGCCCCTGTAAGCAAGCTCAGTGATTGCCCTGAGATTATGTAGCCATACAGTGAAATCACCTGACAGGCTACACGCCCCCAATTAACAGTCACAGCCACCCAGGGAAAAAAACAACCAAAAAGCACAACAGAAAAAAAAAAGCAGCAGAAAAAAAACCAAAAAGAGAAATTAAATTGACAAATAAACCAGAGGTTTCTCTTCCCTCTAAAGATACAAACCAGACCAGTACAGGTAGAATTCCTGTTTTTAACTCCACTTGAAAATAGCCCACTTAAAAGTAGACCACCTCAAGCCCCTGTAAGTACATGGTATACTCTTTTCCATACTGGCACCGTGCCGACTAAAACCTTATTTTGAGACCTGAGTGGGAACTCACCGAAAGGCAACCTACTCACACTGTTGTTTGTTCCGTGCTTTCATACAACTTTTTTCGTTCTCTCAGGGGTCAAGTCCTTAAAAAACAAGTGTGGGAACTCGCCAATACTCCTGCCCCCCAATAAGCAAATTATCATCTTGCACCTTTACATATATGTGGATTTTAGTGAAAATATATGATACGTCACAATAAATATATGATTTAATAAGGAAAATATAATTGAACTCCTAAATACAAGCTAGTGTGTGGGATCAAGGGTTCCCTCTGCAAAAAATAATGAAGGAACAACGTTCCTATGTGTTCCCCATCGACTTGACCCCCTAGTTCTCTACCTGAAATCAGTTCTGCTTGTTAAAACAATAATTTTCCTAATTTCCATCCATTATTTATGTTCTACCTTTATTTAATTATTCCTGTTTAAGGGTCTTCGTGTGCAACAAATCGGCAATCCCAGAAACAAACTCCTGACTTAACACTTCACTACCAAGCGATTTTTGTTGAAAAAAATGTTATCTTAACATTTATTTGAAACGTGGGATGCGATGTTAACCGTTACATTTAGGGTGAAAGTTTCGCACAGAAATTGTTAGTCTGAGCTAGTTAAAAAATTAAAATAGTGTTAATTTGCTCATTTAAATTTTTCATGTATTTGTTTATTCTTTACAGAAATATTGTTGAAATGTAAGATACTGGGCTCTAGATGGTATCCTTTATCTTACACAATTTCAAACGGGGTCTGCATTATTATCATACAGGCAGAAATGGTCTTTGTGTCAGATACAATAATTGTGATAAACAAATAATAAAAATGGTGAGATCTCCTGCTTATGGGGATTTGTTGTGACCATAAGGAGATTATTAGCAATGCAGCTTCGAAAGAAACAAATACCAACATAATATAAAAAAATAATATCTGTATGTGACATAATGCCTGTGTATGGAAATTACAGGAACACCTTGTATCTGTACTGTACAGGGATTTTCAGTTATTATAGCCCCCTGAATCTTATCCCCGTACAGCAGTGACTGACCCCAGATCTCTCCCTGGCAGCTATAATGCAGCAGAAATCTATTTGAACCTTTTGTTACAGTGAGGTTTAGGGCTGCTATTTGCAGCTGGTTTTATGCCTCTCCAAGGTGCTTGGAGAGACCTAAAACAAAGGATTTTGATTCTCCACAGGGGACATACTGATCTGGCTTTAAAAGGGTATGAAA